>CM063460.1:22646666-23967500 GCA_032191425.1 Lymantria dispar
ACCACTAAAGGGTACGTAGGTACAATCTACATATAGCATCTATACAAGAAAAGTTAATCTCGAAGTAAAATCTAAACTTAGATAATTTTTCCTCCTATTGTGTAGGAAGCTAGAGCTCAGCAATGGAATATATGAGCTGGAATTATGAAACATAATTTAAAAGTTTATACGTATTTTGCGTGTATTTGCATCAAAAGATTTATATGTATTTTGCGTGTATCCTTGCCAAGTAAAATAATATATTGGGCATCTGAATTGATGAAGTAGATCTAGGTCATTTAAGAAAATGTAAGGAGGTCGTAAGGTTTATGACAGACTTTTAATGTTCATTACTTGCATTGATGAAAATGTTTTTAACATTTTTTTAATATATATCCGCGTGATAAGGATATGCATCACTAGTCTCTTGTTTGTGGGTGTTGCAAAAGATGATTAAGGGATATAATATGCCTTTTTCTTTTTGGCGGGGTTCGGCTACGATCAGAGCCACCGCCGTTCGAGGCGACAGAGCAGCGGCGCGCGGCCCCGTAACCCACCCTATAGCACGTCGCCTTCGTCGCTGGGTCGACCATCGGTGCAGAGTTCCTTGACTTCAGTAGTCTGCCCGATATAATATACATAGCAACTCCTCTTAAATATACGTTGTATTTAAGAACTGATGTGGTAGGAGCATACTGTGAACATTCGTCCATCACATCCGCTGGCCGGTCCATTCGGAGTAGTACTACATTTCGCTGAAAATGGACGTCCGACTAGTAGCAATTTGTTGCTGCACTTGATTCGGCGAGCTGGAAGCCCAACTTTCTAAGGGTATTTGCATGTGGTGGCTTTTGGTGATGCCTTTAGTATTATCTATACTTCTATACTAATATTATAAAGAGGTAAAATTTGTAAGTTTGTATGTAACGAATAAACTCAAAAAGTACTGGACCGATTTTAAAAATTCTTTCACCATTGGAAAGCTATAATATCAGGGAGTAACATAGGCTATATTTTATCCCGGTATTCCCACGGGAACGGGAACTACGCGCGTAAGGCGACTGAATCCGAAGCGAAGCGAGGGCGGATTGCTAGTATATATATATAATATCCGAACCTCATTGCACCCATTCACACGTCCAGTTTTCTTCACGGCCTAGCAAAGGTTCATGGGCGGCAATATCACTTACAATCAGGTGTAAGCTTACAAAAGCGGGGGAGTTACTGTAGCTTAGAGGCTACGAATACTACCAACCCTCGCATTGTGGGTGCTGTAAAAGACAACTAAGAGTTTTACATTGGCCGAATGATCTGGACGAATACAGTCTGTTCCGTTTGGGGTTACGAAATGGCGGAGTGTGGCCCCATACCCTACTTTATACCCTCCTCTTCGTCATTGGCAAGTTCCTTGAGATCTGCGGCCAGCCTGGCGCGATACTCTTTCGAGTAACGTCCCTCCTCGACGTCTCTCTCGGGGCGTCGTCCTAACGCTTCAGCTTTTACGGGTGACGGACTATTCCCCGGTCCAGTCCGCGGCTTTGACTAGGGCGTATGGACCCCCTAACAGTAATATAGATTAGTTATATTGATTGATGGCTATATAGTCCGCATGCCATAACTATATGGCATGCGGTCAGTGTGAACGAAACCTTTTATGTTAATTTCATCCTTGCCTATCACCCTACAAAGCTATGTCATGATGTCCTTTTATTTTTCAAGCAATTGCTGTCAAGGCTTGGATATTAACAACCATGAATTGAATAATAATAGTATTAGGTTTGTATTCATAAAGAGTTAAAGGCCGTGGGCATTTTATATATTCACCACTTATCCGTGCCATGATGAATAAATAAAACACGGTGTCTGAAAACATTATGAAAATTCCAATCGAGTCGTGTAGAACCAAAACCGGCAATTTTAACTTTTGAATTATTTTTAGTAATTGAATAAGCTATTATTCCTCTTATCATTTTTATATTATATTAATTTATCTCGGAACATACACCTACTTTTTATCGTCTGTGTCGTCTATGACCGGTAGAGAATGCCTCTGGCCTTAAGTCTGCCATTGTGCTTGTTGCATGAAGTTTAATAAGAAATAAAAATAGGTAAATTAAAATCATTATCATCTCGGCCCATATACGTCCCATTGTTGGGCTCCGACTTATAGAAAATATTAAAGATTTAACATCAGCTACAGCATTTACAATTGTTATCATAGCAATTAAAGTGTATGTGGTAAGAACGGCAGGCAAGGAACCTTTGTTATGATAGATAAAACATAACGCTTAGCGTCTGATTTTCGTAAAATTATTTCTAGTACGTACGTTTAGGTTGCAAAAGGTATCCAAAGGTATCCATGCAAAATTTGAAAAATTACCGATTAACAAAAATAAAATTTGAATAAAAATATCATGAAAACTTCAATATAATGAGAATCCATGAGAAATATAATGAAAACCTCCAATCGAGTCTTATGGAAGGAGAAAATTGCATATATTATGCATTTATAATAAATTATTGCCGGATTTGATACTGGAACTGCCATTTTAATTGGATTTTTCACATCATATAATATTACGGACTTTTTTCCGTGTGGTGACGGTGTAAGAATACAATTCACATACTTTTATTTTCCTTATAATATATTAGAATATATATTACGGCAAAACACTAACGTGCTAAGATCGATTACGTCGACCTGGGTTTCGAGCATATCCGATGCTCATCTTCAGGGCGAGTGCGCAGCGGCATTTGCGAGCCCCCCGGTGTGATCCGCGACACAGCTATAGATGGTGGAGGGGGGTGGGGGACAGTGCTTGCTTCTTGAGAGCGTTTAGCGGAATCGTCTGATAAAGCCCCATCATATGTGGAGTTAACTGATAATACTAGTATGGTATCTCCTCGGGTGCCGTCACTATCATATACCATGCTTTAACCTCATCGCTTTCCAAACCAACCAAAATCTTGCAAGTCGAGGTAGTATTAAGAGCATGCATTAATGCTGATGGGAGTTTCCATCCACTGTCTTTGTTGAACGTAAGATGTCGGTTGATTTCTATGGCTTGACTTATTTCGTGGAGTAGGTAGAAGACACGGAAGCTTTATCGACCAAAATGTAGTGTTTTGTGTTTGAGAGACTGGCGTGCACTGCACTGGCTGATTTAGTAGAATTCATACTCTTTATACTCCTGATGTGTTCTGTTAGTCTGGTAGTGATGTTGCATCGAATTTTTCCTACGACTCTTATAATTTTATTGGGGACAGACTATGGCCTGGTCACACCTCGCCCAATGCGTCCAGGCCGACAAAAGGAACAGCTTGCAGCATTATAATCTGGAGTATTATACCGATACCGTGTCCTTGTCTGCGGTGATCTACTCCTTGAGGCACCCTTTCGAAAACCATCTCCTATAAAAACATCACCAAAGAAGTTCAACTTGAATTTTTTTTATGCCAAACGCTATATATAAAAGCCATAAAAATAGCTTTATTTCATAACGGAAACAATGATAAACACCTGCTAAATTGTATTAACTCCTAGTATATTTCTCTGCAGGCCACCTCAAATCCCTTCACCCCCGTCGGTTAGCAGTAACGGGAGTGGCAGTAGTATCAATGGAAATAGCAGCAGTGGGGGAAGCAGTGGCAGTGCTCCCCGAGCCGGCACCAGGGAGGTCCACAACAAACTGGAGAAGAATCGTAGAGCCCACTTGAAGGAATGTTTCGAGCTGTTGAAGAGACAACTACCTGCCACGCCAGATGATAAGAAAACTTCCAACTTATCTATACTGGGTTCAGCAATAAGATACATCCAGGTTAGTAGATTATTACCATCATTTACATTGCACGAGGGTGTCATAAAAAATTACTAAGAGTTTTACATTTTACTGGGCCAACTGCATCTGATGCCGTCAGGTTAACAATTACATTCCCAAAGAGGATTGACGTCAGGCATGCGGCCGGTTATTAAGTTATTGCCAAAATTATGCCCAATATGGTAGTAATATGTGACGGAGTACGAATACAATTCACCACTCCCTCACTTGCCTGTGAATGTCGTAAAAGACGACTATGGGATATAATATGCACGTAACATCTGTGCAAGAGAAGGAAAACTCAAAATGAAACCCTATACCAACATGTCTGACCAGCATGGTATAATAGGGCAAATTCCCTTCCATTGTGGAGGAGGCCCGAGCCCAACAGTGAGACGTATGAGGACTGCGATGATGGTAGCATAGAAGAATACGTATTGCGTCGACCCGAAGTAATGGGGATAAGAGCAAGATCATGATGACGTAGGGTTATGCATCTCATCATCATCAACATGTCCCACTGCTGGGCTTTAACCTCTTCTATTTAATTTACTACGTTGGTCAGATGGGTTGCTATAGGGTTTTGTTTAGATTTTTCTTCTCTTGCAGCGATGTTATCAGCGTATTCTAATACCTTAGTAGTCTTTTACGACACCTACGGGTAAGAGAGGGGGGAGGGGGTTCTTACTCTGTCACACGGAAACTTGAGTGACCATTGAACTTTTAAAGCAAAAGTCATAAAATGCAGACGTGTATTTAGCAATTACAATTCTTACATAATACATAATAAAAAACAATTTTGTGTGAACGAATCTCGAATTGAATTCAATAATTTGATAGGAATTGTCACGTGAGTATATAATAAGTACCCAATTTCAGCACAACCGAATGAAGGATGTTCAAATAACAGTTTTTTTTTGTTTGAACTGTGGATTTAGCCTCAGATGTTTATTAGATATTTACGCGGATTTGTGGTGAGCACTGCAAGCTCTTAACTTAAAACATTTCAATAACAGGGCCTTCTCTTGCATAGATGTTATATGCATTGCATATTATTTCCCCTAGTTATTTACAACATTCACAGGCAAGAAAGTGGTTGATTAATTGTATTCTTACTCTATAAACACACGGCAATATGTTGATGACAATAATAAGCATAATACCACATTTAATTAAGCTTAATACATAAATAAAATATACTGAGAATAATATAAAACAGGTATTTAAAAAAAAAACACGTTTTTGTACATAATCAAACCAAAGAGTGCGGTGCAGGCAATAGGTATAGTGACATCTATCGAGTCGCATCAAAATCTCAGCCACGAGTATAAAAAATCGCTTATCCTGTAAGGATAATCGGAACTGTTTAATAATAATAATCATAAAACATCTGTGTACGAGAAGGAAGACTCGAAATAAAACTTCAACACGCCTGACGAGTATAGTTTTTTCCTTCCACAAAAGAGGAGATTCGAGACCAATAGTGGGACGTATATGGGCTTCAATCATGTTGATGAAAATCACATTTAAAGATTCCTTTATATACAAACGCAAGTATATACAAGTTTGTTTAAAAAAAAAATTACTTTTGGTTTCGTAACATGCCTTTCTTGTATATTTCTTTTGTTGTATGTATCTATATTAACTAAAGACGTCAATATTTCACGGTAACCGCACAACTGTTTCGTAATTTAATTATACGGCTTCATCTACGCGCAAATTTTTTTGACAAATTCAATAGCCACGCATTTTCGACATTAAACTTTCTGTTGTAAATTATGGGACGTTCATTTAATACGAAACAATTCATTATTGTTTGCCAATGAATTGTTTCCCTTTGCCATTTAGACATCCATTATGTAGTTTTATTAATTGAAATACTATTCAATTATAAGCGTTAACTTTTAATTACTGTATTATTATTTAACATTGATTGTATTTTTTTTTATAATAAAGCACCTAAAAGACACTAATTTAAAATTAGTTTCTTAGTCTAATAAGATTAAAAAAATACATTTATTTGTATAAGATAAGAAACTCGTAATAAAATCCTATTATACTAACTCGACCGTAGTATAGAAGGTCAATGCCCTCTTATCGTGCAAAAGGCGGTGCCCAACGGTGGGACATATATGTGCTGAGATACTGTTCATGTTGTTGATAGTATAATAGATTTTATAATATACAAATATTTTGTGTAAACACACATGTATAGTGTACAAAAACATATTTATAGTATATAACTCTATTCTACATTAATGTTATATTAATGATTATCACAGTAATAGCAGCTCCCAATGTCAGTTTTCGTTGCCAAGAATTTTTTAATAATCTCTATAAACTCATGTTGTACTGGTATTTCGTTCGCAGGTGCTCAAACGTAAGGAACGCGACTGTGAACATGAAATGGAACGGTTGGCCCGCGAGAAAATCGCAGCGCAACAACAGCTTGCCTCTTTGAAAAGAGAGATCTCCGTCCGAGCAATGGTTCGTCCGCGAAGTATTGGTACGTTAACCTCTTACTGTTTGCTGCGAGCCTGGTACATTTTGTCGACATTATTTAATATTTTGGCTTTATTATTATTGAAATTATACAATAATTTTATTTTAACACTGTTAGAACGTGTAATGGATAATTGTTATGTTAATAATTAAATTAAAGATTTGTAATAATTATATGGTAGTCATTGAAATTACTTAAAACATGAATTGCCAAGACCACAACGTGCGTTCTTTCTCCAACTCGAGTGTGGTGGATAAAGTTTCGAAATTGTCGATATTTATTTTAAAATTATTGTCTTTGGTATACCCATATATTAATTTATGTAAAATCTTATTTTATTAGAAGCTGTCACTGAGGACAAAGAAAGGGAAGATCCTGTAAACGGACAAGTTTTGGGCATTCCTATAAGCGTAAGTATTGTTTATAACATTATTTTTAGACTGCAATATGACAAAAACATAAAAATTATTGGTGTCAAAGTTATATACATAGGTAAATAACATTCAGAATATAGGTGACATCAATAACGTTAGAATCGAATTCATGGCACAGATAATACGAGTAAAAATTACATTATTTATTTTTGTCACAGTAAATTAATTACTTAAAAATAACTAAGGTTATTTAAATACAACTTTCAGATTTGTGCGTCCCCGCCGCGTTCGGCTGCGAGAATGGAAACATCACCTCCCTGCACACTAAACCTTAGCACGAAGTTACGTACACTGCCTATACAAATAACAACACCCACCACTTCACAGGTATGCGCTCTTAGTACATTGATACAAATTAAAGCTGGTCTAATATTGGATTAAGATTTGCTATTATTATAAATTCCCTATTGGTCGGTCATCCCCGCCCTACTGCTGGCCTGATGCTTCCTTCACAATAGAAGTGAATTTTACCTTCTACACGCTGGTCAGACAAGTTGATATAAGATTTCATTTCGGCTTTTCCAATGATATTAATATAATCAGGTATAAAATATAATCAGGTATAAAATATTATAATCCCTTGCTCGTCTTTTATGATACTCTGTCATCCTATCACATCGTGTTTCACAGAATTTGTTGATTGTAATGGAAGCTATAGCTCCGGTCCTAAGGAGGTGTTGCGGTTTTTTAAATTTATACCCTGTAAATTCGATCGTTAAATATTATTTAATGAAATTAAATTTGCCAAATTTCGGATCAGTAGTGCTAGTAGCTTAAGCGACTGCATCCATTAGCGGCCATAGGTCGTAAAATGACTTAATTCTTTCGTCTCTCTCTTTAAGAGCAGCTCTTAACACAACCGCGGAATTTTAATCTATGTTATTAAAATAAATGTTCTCAAACGCGAGACTAGTCTAAGATTGACAAGACTCTTGCGCTTTACATGCCATGATAGCTCTACAAAGTCTGTTATTTCGTGGACTCGAGCAGTGCGCGGCATTTTATACTATGTGCTATTCTTGAAAATTACAATGTTGATATACGAATTATAATATAAATTATTGTTATAATATAGATTGTAACGGTTATGCTGATAATATTCTGGATTGAATCTACATTCGAGACGAAATACGAAAGTGAACTTTTAAAATTGTAAATACGGGGCCCAATTCTTGTTTTCTTCGTGACATTCTAATTAGTGATATTTAATTAGTGCATCCTAGAGATGCAATATACTGATGATAAATTAAAACTAAAAAGAACATAAAATAATTAAAAATAAAACTTGTAGGTTTTCGAGTTAAGAAAATAGGCGAATCCAAATTAATTTTACTCTGATATAGAAATGTAAGTTCGGAACGACAACTTTCATAAGAAATTATCCTCATGAAAACAAGAATTGGGTTTGCATCTTTTGATTCACGATTGTAGAAGTTCCAAATTGATGTTTTTTTTATATTTTATGAGTGAGAATTGCGGTTATAATGTAACAAACGAATCAAATAAGAAACGAATATTAACGGATTTGATTGTGTTTTTAATTTTGTTTGTCTTGTCTTGGCCTTCGGAATACTTTTCAGCATTCATCTCGGTAATAGCCTTACTGTGAATCTCGGATTTTTAAGTAATATTAGGCAGTATTATCAAATCATTATTATAATAGATCTTTTAATCTACCAGTTACAGTTACTATAGCAAAATCAACAAGCCGATAAAATTCGTAAAGTTTTCCATATTTGTTGCTTCAGGTTTTATAAAAATACCTGATCATGTTCCAGGTTGTCCGAACGTCATACGGTACGAGACCAAACACTTTGACGCTGACAACACTCGCGCCGGCAAATCCTTCTACGCAAGTAAGTTATTAATTATTTTTTAACCTCGAAGAGTAACGAAGAGTAAAGAAGTAGGCAACGATTCAATCTTTGAGCGTATTATCTTACGCATATTATCTACCATTAAGTAGTAGTATTTCCGTGTGGTGACGGAGTAAGAATACAATTCACCACCCCCTATCTTACCCGTGGGTGATCGTACGAGACGACTAAGGGATATAAAACGCATATAGCATCTATGCGAGAGAAGGAAAACTCGAAATAAAACCCTATACCAACACGTCTGACCAGCGTGGTATAGTAGGTCAATTACCCTTCCATTATGGAGGAGGCCCGAGCCCGACAGTGGGACGTATGTGGGCTGAGATGAAGTAGATTGGCTGATTATTTGCCTTTAATAAACAGAGAAACATAATAATGCCTATACTTCAGTGTAAATTTTAATACAAAAGAAAACTAGCCCAGTCAAATATTCAGTAGAACATAAGTCATTTGCTTTATGTAAACAATTCCATTATTGGAATGTGTGGAATGGAATTTGAAAAAAATATTTATATATAAAAATATTTTTGTAGTAGAAAAATAAACAAGAGGTTTTGTTTTAAATAAAGAAACTAACCTAAGAATGTTATACGTTCTTCTAATAAATAGATTCAAAATTGTCTTCAAAACTTGGCACCCGTTTAGATCTTGTCTTTTAATTTGTGTTTTTGGTGAGATATAATATACATATATAATTATTCTTTTATTTCAGACGGTAGAAAACGGTGTTTCAAACACTTTAAGCACCTTAGTGCATCCAGCTCAAATACATTTACCCATATCACAGGTGAGTAAAATAATTGGGTTATCGGCGATACCCCCTTAAATATATATACTTATGTATCTCATTAGTCGCCTTTTACGATAGTTACGGGTGAGAAAGTGTTGAATTGTTTTCTTAATGTGTTACCATACGGCAAGGAATTTTAAATAAAACAATTTTTATAGATTTTATTGTATTTTAATTTTAAAATGGAAGGAAGGGAGACCCACCACTTTCTCACGGTAATCAATATACCGCACACCACAATATAAGGAGTACGGGATAGGATTAAGGTTTTAGATTGGGCGTCACACAGCTTTGATGGCGTCACACAGCTTTGATTGGTCACACAGCTTTGATCGACGTCACACAGCTTTGATCGACCGCACACAGCTTTGGTCGGTGTCGCCCAATCTAAAACCTTAATCCTAACCCGTACATCTTCTATTGTGGTGTGCGGTATATTGATTACCGTGGGTAAGTGGTGGGACTCCCTTCCTTCCTCCCATTTTAAAATTAAAATAAAAATGGATTTCCGCTATGTATCGCCTAATTCAATCAATTAGATTTTGTGCTTGTATTTGATTTATGATTTCCTGACGTTTCGAACATTTTTCAGTGTTCAGGCGCATGTCTAACGAATCAATCATCGGACAATCCGATACAAATGCGGTAAAATCTGTAAATATAGTTTTATTTAACATTTGTGACACTCGCATAATCTTCAGAAGTCATTATGGAAGGGAATAGTTGTTGCATTTTTTTTAATACGCTTTTGTGTTTTTTTTAATTACTCTCCCCGAAGCGATAAGAACATGTCTCGATATGGTCTTTAAACTATTAAATAACTAGCTGACCCAACAGACTTTGTTCTGTTCAAATAAAGCGCCACCTACCGGGTCCAATTGTGAATCTAAACCATTCTCGAATCTCATTGAGCACACACAAATTACTTAAATTACTTAAATCCAGTCAACAGATATCGCCATCTGTTAGAATCTTTTGGAGTTAACAGATAATTGTGACTGTCAATTAATTATAGACAAATAATTTGTAATCAAATAAAATTGCGACTATAATTAAATATCTAAGTTATCCTATGTTTCAAGTTGGAGCAAACTGCACACGGTGTGCAAATTTGATTAAAATCGGTTAAGAGCGTTATCGGTAATCGGCACTTCTCGCATTTTTGGTTTTTTGCTACGGTCCGATATCGACGCACACTAATGCACTACACACACGCGAGTTCATAGAATGACCAGTCTTGAGCCTTGGCGCTTATAATAATCAATCTCTAATATATTCTTCGGAGAAGTAGATTTTCAAAAATCAACATGATGTAAATTTTAAAATTTTTAATTAAAAACCAAATCTCATAACAGTAAAACGGTTAAAATTGTATTTTTAATATGCAAAGTACAGGAAATAGTAAAATATAGGCACAGAGTATAACTTACAAGGAGACCCTCAGACGTGTGGGTCGGGGATTTCCATGATTTTTGGTGGGGTGGTAGAGGGGGCTCGAGGGTATCACAACTACCAAATATTAGGGTCAACTGGGCCCTCGTTAAAAAGATTTTAAGGGTCAAAGTTGGATGGGTAATTTATGTACTAGAAAAATTCAAAGTCGAATCGCCAACAAGCAGTAATCTCGTGGTAACGTGCTCGCCGGCGGGAACTCTGGTCTCGGGTTCGAGGCTCGACAACTTATTTTTTTTAAATTATCACATTATTGTGTAATAATTTAAAAAAAAATGAAAAAAAACCCCAATCGACGTCCCTATCCCGGGAGGTCGGTCACCGTCACACGGTCAGGCTCTCTGCGGGTGACACACTAAAGTCCCCGGTCCAGTCACCCGCGGACTCGCCTAGGGCGGCGTGAGGCGCGGATACTTGTATCTGCGCCGCCCGAGTCGCCGGTGGCGGAACGTGTGACCAGAGATTGATCACACACGAGCCGCCTTCTCCTTTCGTGAGATGACAGCCTCACAGAAGGCGGTGACCGCGTTCCAGTTCCTGACGCTGCTGAGCATCTCCCTAGTGATGGTCGGCAGGGTCCGGTCGGCACCGGTGATTGCAACGAGTTCACGGCGCTGCTCTGCCCACGAGGCACACACCTCGAGCCTGTGCTTCGCTGTGCTCACGTCGCAATAGCAGTGGTGGCAGGATGGTGTGCTCTCCCTCCTAACGAGCTTGCGCAGGTACTTGGCTATTGTGACCCATCAATACCTGCACCAGTCGGAAGGAATGTACCCCGTGCTGCCGACCCAACCACCCCATCAGCACCAGCTGAAAGGACTCGACGGTCCTGATACCGTATTGAGGCTTCTCCAGTCCGATTGCCCAACGAGCAATGGCGTCTCGGTGGGCGTCGACCCGCCAGGCGGCAATCACCTTGATTGAGGCTATATGTGGCTCGCGTCTCTGATACTCGCAGGTAAAGCTCGGCGAGTACCTCCGCCTGCAGGTCCCACCGGAGAGTTCCGGCCAAGAGGCACGTTGCCTCCGTGGCTGCCGTGCAGTAGTCGAGTATGACCCTAGTCGCCATGGCCATGGATGTCTAACAAGTCCAGTCAGAGATTTAAATCTACCCACTACAGAAATTAGTTATTAAATTTTGATCCACATTTTGCTACATATTTATTGCTAGTACAAGAAGAAAATGATTCTCTATGAAAAAATTATATTGTGTATGGTTAGTAATTATTAAACATTAAATTTGAGTTAGCTGATAATCTTCAGAAGATGAGGCTGCATACATGTTCCGTTCGGATTTTTGATATGAAATATCTATAGGCGGGGTGAATCTGATCGTCGCGTGGCATTAAAAGCGGCGTTAACGCCACGCTTTGCGGTAACGACTTCAAAATAATTTTAATGTTTCACGTCTGCCAGGCGTCCTGAATGACGGCTCACTTCTCTTTTCGTTTACTCTTTTGAAACTATAAGTACCTTACAGTTTTGTCGTGTGTTCTCAAAGTCCGACTTTACACCACCTGCATACGGCCTATCTTGACCTATGCCAGCGTGGTGTTCGCGCACGTAAAGCCACACAGAATCCACAGGCTACAGACACTACAAAATCGTTTCATGCGCCGAGCTACGGGAGCACCGTGGTTCATACGTCGATCTCAACATCGACCTCGAACTGCCGACCATCAAGCAGTTTATGAAACGGTGCTCTCAGAGCTACTTTGACTCTGCCATGACACACCCCAACCAACTAGTGGTTGGGGCGGCTTCCTATAGACCCTCCAAAATCTCATCCATCCGACGTCCTCGACGAAGAGGACGACAATATCACACTCGCTCAACAAAGAGCCTACACGGCCCGCGAGGCCTTAACAAATAAATATCCGCGGTTCCGTCCTCACCGTCGAGGTGCGAAACCGTGCCGCGTAAAAATAAATAAACTTAACGTGGGACCTCCCACTTTGCCTCCAGCGACGCCCCAAGCCGAGGTCCGTTCCCCACAGGGGGGAGCCCTTGGGCTATGTCGCTTAGCATACTTTTCTCCGGGTTGGGAGCCCTCAACGCTTACCCATAGTCCACGTCAAGCTGTCAAGGCCATCTGCGGCCAACAGCTGTAAACACACAAAAAAAAAAATCGTTTTCCTTGCCTTGTAACCGATTTTGTTCCTAAGATACAATCTGCTTTTTCGACCTATCACCTAAAACGTAAAAAGATTCTATATTATTCTTTATAGAGATCGCATGAAAGTAATTAAAAGAATTAGGTAGTAATAAATACTTACGAATCAAAACCGATCAGTCGCAGTATACGCTGAAGTTCGTATTGTCGTCTTTTACGCTGTGAGCGGAGAGCTCGAGCGACGTGACCCTGCTCCGTTGAGCGCCAAGGCGCGACTGGCTTACGAACAATTATGCCGTTCAATTTATAGTAATATTTAAAATTTAATTACGAGGGTGACTATTCGTATTTCAATTTGATTTTTTTTTTACTGCTTCTACAATAGTCGAACAAATAGTGGATATTTTTTTAAATATTCCAAGGTTAGTATTATTCACAAAATTAAATGTTTTACAGGAGCCATTTTCGTCAAATTAATCTTAGGGAAATATTTTTTTTTTAGTTTTAAAAGGAAGAAATCTTGAATTTCATTTTATACATACCCAAGAACAGTAATTTTCCTAACATCTACAATTTCTTTCGAGCTGCCACGACTTATCGTTTATTTGTACCTGAACTTCAAAACTCAGCGTTTTCGTAAAATCTCATTAACTTAAGTTCAAAATACCCTTGCCTTTTAATAAAATAGTTACAATATTGAGTTATAATTCTGTACAAGCACAATATAAAGATGTGTTTAATGTAGTGGTTATATAAATTTTTAGTAAGCTATTATGATGAACGAGTAACCAGTCCTCAAAAAACCACATTTTTGGGTTTACGGCCGCTTATTACCGATAACGCTCTTAAGTAGTTTGTCCATCGCGGACAAACATCGTGACAGGAGATTTATATATATTAAGATAAGATATAATATTTATCATAATGATTTCTGATGTTTACGCGAGTATTACACATTTTTAATAAAACTACTTTATGGATTTTATCGCGTTTGTATTTGATTCCCGATTGCCCGACGTTTTGAACACTTTGCAGCGTTCATGGTCACGGGCGGACTAAGATGTCTCACGTCCAACAAGTTATCGTTATTACAGAAAATTTATAATTATCTACCCGATACAGAAATTTTTTTTTAAATATTGACCCACATTTTGATACAAATTTATTGCCAGTGTAAGAAAAAAAAATTGTATCAAAATGTGGGTCAATATTTAATAAATAATTCATCATTCATCAAAAATCTAATAATACAAACGCGATAAAATCCTTAAAGTAGTTTTATTTATAATAAAATTTATCGATATAAATAACAACCTTGACTCGGAATAATCATTTGTGGATCAAATAAAAAATTGGACTGGACTGCTTGCGTATCGAACTTTCGACACTGTATGTGTGCAATGTTGCTAATTTGTTTCTCATTCCCCAGGTGGTGGGTAGCAGTGGATTGGTAGTAGGTCCGGCGGCCCTGCAGTTAGTGTCTACAAGTAGTGGCTTGCGAGTTTTGCAAGCGCCCGTACATACCAACGGTGAGTTATGAATGCCTGGTACATGAACTAATTTTGTGAATTTACAGTTATACCATATTATAACATTTTCCTACGTTTTTTGGGAATTAAAGCTTAAAGATGGGGTTAGGCCGAAAGGCCTAAAACTTAAAGATGGGATTAGACCAATGTGATATAGGGCGTAGGCGTGGGCCTTTCGTCACCGTTCCTAGTTGCTGTGTGTCTAAGTATATAAATTTTCGAAAGGCTTCAGGAGAAAAAAAGAAAAGAATACAGAAAAAGCCGTCAAACATTTGTATGGACAACTAACGCCTAGGCCTGCCTTATTTCTAATTTTCATTAACACCTTAATTTTAAGTAACATTTAGGGCACCTATATGTCATTAATGATTGATTGAATTCAACATGTAAGATTGATTATTAAATAGAGACAACGTGTAAACATTTTCCAATAGAAGGCACGGCAAGTCTCTAGTGAAGACGACAATACGAGTGAGAATTTGGTTGTCATATGTAAGCCCACGCTAGACAAGTTGATAGGACGATGGGAACGAATTGCCAAAAGTTATGGGCTGTATTCCTGCCTGTAACAGTAATTTTTTGCTCATGAACAAGTTTTTATCTAATATTGATATTACCTTAGATATTAGGTAAAATATGTGTCGTTAATCAAAAGGGGCACAAGACTGAGGTAGCATGAATTACATGGCTTCGATTCTCACACAGGATAATTCTTTGTTGCGCTCTTTTGGTAGTAGAGTCTATTGTTGGTAGTAGAGTGTAATTTAGGGTTGTTAATTTTAGTGAAACGTCCCTCGTCACAAAGATTTCTGAGTGCTGTCTTAAAAAAAAATATATCAGTTATTTTTTATGAACAGGTATGACGAATAAAATGGAGAACAATAGGATATGTAAAGAAAATGGGATTGTTTCATCAACACCAGTTTCTACTTCTTCAGGTAGGTACATTCACGTGCTTATAATGATGTTTTAATGGTGTTATAACCCCATATAATACGATGTATATATGGTGATCTATTATAAAATTACCCTACACATTTCTATATGCCTTCAGCCCCTCAACGTTCATTGGATACTGAACGTATAATACTATACTATAATCGATTCTTAGCGATGTTTTATACCATGATTAAGAACAACAGAACCCCTTGTGTGTATTTATCTCGTTAACTATTATAATCCCAAGAAAGATTGACGTCTAACAAGACCGCCGTCACATAATTGTTGCCAAAACTATTCGCATTATGTACGATGGAGGAAGAGTAGGCATTAAGCTCTTTGTGAAGGACTATTTAAATCACATCACTTATTTATTCATACGGCTTGCGAGGGCAGATATTGTTAATTTCATATTTCTGATATTATAAGTAAGTAAGTATCTACTACCAGAGAACACGACCGCAAGTTACGAGTATCCCTCAAAAAAACTTAGGAGGCGTGTTTTGATGTTATAATATAATACTTTAAATAAAAAATTATATAACTTGTATAGCTCCATGTTGCCAGTGTTATGGTTTCGATTCCCACGCGGGACAATACTTTGCTTGGTACAGAAATTCTTATTCCAAGTCTGGTTGTATTTGTGCCCATTAAATTACATGTTTCTTAATTCCCCCGGAATACAAGAATTATTTACTTACTGCAAAATGTTTATTTTAAGTGCAACACGAACTACAATTTCCTCATTTATCAAAATATGATTCAAAAAATTGTTGCTTTATCAAATGCTACAAGTGGTGAGTAAACATGGATTAATTATTAGAGCAGCCATCACTATCTTCAACAGTGGACGTTGGTCTACTGATGAATTATGGAATGGAAATTTAAATGAAATTCTCATGGTCAGCGACCCATCTCTTTACCCAATTATTTTGGGTCGACTCAATATGTATTTTCTCCATATGTATTTTTCTTTTCTAGTCCATTTTGCGAAAGTTATTGGCAATAGTTTTACCAGTCGCCTGCCTGACGTCAACATGCATCATATTGGAGCTAATATTTGTTTCTTGCCGGATCTTCTTAGTAGCGTCCGTATTCCGATCCGGTTGTAGTTAACTGGTTACTAGCCACCCGCGCTCGCGTCGCTTAGTTCGCTGACCCGCATAGTTCCCGTTCCCGTGGGTATACCGGGTCAAAATATAGCTTAACTCCTTATATAGACAGCTACCTGGTAATAAAATAAAAAATACCTGGTAATGTTATCAAAATCGGTCCAACCGTTTTAAAGGGTAGGTAGGGCTGTTGATAAAATATCGATACATCGAAATATCGGTATTATTATTTAAAAATATCGATATTTATTACTAATATTCTTTTGGATGATGTATCGATAGTTCGATATTAAAAAGTAAATATCGAGGATCGATATTTATTTGAATAAATTTGTTGTTCCATCTGGTCCTGTAAAGTATTTAATCTACAAAATTACCGTAAACTTAATCTACTGTAAAATGCTGGCATGACATTGATGATAAGTTATCACTTACTCCTAGAATTTAGCTAAAAAAAGCTCATTACGAAGTTAAAAGTGATCATGGGGAAAAATATCAAAATATCGATATTTTAAGTATTTATTCTACAAAATCACCGTAGACTTAATCTATTTACTGTAAAATGCTGGCATGAAATTGATGATAAGTTATCACTTACTCCTAGAATTGAGCTAAAAAAAGCTCATTACGAAGTTAAAAGTGATCATGGGGAAAAATATCGAAATATTGATATTTTAAGTATTTATTCTACAAAATCACAAAACGTGAAATAAAACCCTATACCAACATGTCTGACCAGTATGGTATAGTAGGTCAATTTCCCTCCTTCCCTATTGCGAAGGAGATTCGAGCCCAACAGAAGGACGTTTATGAGCTGAAATGACCGCGCTAGTCAAACGTGTTGGCATAGGGTTTTATGTCGAGTTTTCCTTCTTTTGCATAGTTATCTGTATACTATCCCTTAGTCATCTTTTACTCATAGGCAAGAGAGGGGTGGTGAACTAACATTCAAACATCTTCACAAATTTTCACACTTATAATATTCAATTTCACATTTATAGTAATTTCACATTTATAATAATAGCAATTCGAATAATTATTTTGAAATTGAATTTAAATTACAATACAATAATACCCCGACTTATGCTACCTCGTTTTACGCGCATTCAAAGATAAGCGGTTTACTCTTTGAACGCTCAGGCCTTAGGCTTACTTTTTTTAAGCATACAATTTCAATTATTTTTATAAAACATTTTGACCATAATCTTTTAAATTATTGTCCTCTCAGAACTAGTTCCAAATGGCCTTTTTTGTACATTTAATATGAGCAAAATTAACTCCCGTCTTACGCGACTATCGCTCGCGTAAGTCCGGGGTATTACTGCACTTATAACAGAAAATATATCGTTACAGAAAATGGTGTTGTTGTGAGTGGCCTGACTCCACTCGTTGTATCGCAGCCGGCTACACATCTATTGCAAACGCACACACTCACGCACAAGGTAATAATCATTTAACATATGCACAGATGGCACAGTGGTTCGATTCCCACGCGGATCAACATTTTATGCGATACCACAATTGTTAACAAATATTGTTGTTCTGAGTATGGATGTAATTTGCGTCTGTTAATTATATTATTATTGTAAATAAAAATACTTTACAATCCGTAAAGTAGAGAGAAGTAGAAAGAAATAATATAAATATAGCACTTGTTGCATTAAATTGACACAGTACATAGTTTAATAATTTAGGGGTAATACTCGTTATACGAATATGATCTATTCGAAAATTCCACAAGAACCAATCACCATTGCGAAAAGTTCGTATTCGAATATTTATCTCTATTTTATGATCTAATTGTATGAAGAGAATTGTTTTTTTTAGATGTAAAAACACAGTAAAGATAAGTTTTAATTATTAAAATTCATAATGATATCTGATGTTTACGCGAGCACTACACATTGTAAATAAAACTACTTTTACGGATTATATCGCGTTTTTATTTGATTTATGATTGCCCGACGTTTCGAACACTTGGCAGCATTCATGGTCACGGGCAGACTAAGGTGTCTCACGTCCAACAAGTAATCGTTATTACAGACATTGTCTGTCAGTATTTACAATATTAAAATTCATTTTGGCGAATGTTTTCAGATGGTAGAAACGCAAATGGTGAAAGGTAATGTAGCACCTTTAACAGTGAGCGCCCAGTATTTGAGCGCCACGACCATCGTGAAGCCCGTCGTGGTCGTATCAGCCTCTACCACCCATCCTACCACGTGAGGGTTCCGCCACGCGCACCACCTCCTGCTCTAACGCCCACCAACGAGCGAGACAGCATTAGTCTCCCACAAGAGTGGCTCAGCGCGTGCCGACACACAAAACTAACATTTGAAACCACACTGAAGCATCTGCAAGTGTTTTAAATGTTGTGTAGAATCATTCAAGGTTCTATAAAAGTACTCTTTCCGTCAAAGAGTTTGGAATGCGTAGCGAGTTCTCTACAGAACTCCAAAAAGCTGGGGAGAACAATACATTTCTGAGCATATATTGTTGTGGCACAGCCGCCATACATTGCCAAAGTAATCAAGCAATAAATATACGAATGATACCCCTCAGAATTATTCGTCAGTGTGTTTGCTGGCTATGAAACCATTCCTAGTGGTACAGGTGGACGGTGTGACGTCATTGCGTGATGTATCGCGCGGACTATGAGTCTTATGTTAAGACCGTGTGTGTGTATAAATGTATTTATGCAATGCCTAATATAGTGGTTTACAAAAACAGTTATAGCAAAGTGACAAGTGTATTGGACACAAATGAACTTATAATAGCGATACAATCCGCTTTATATATTTTTAAATACAATGTGATTGAACAATAATTGGAATGAATGTAAAAAATTATTTATTTAACTATTTCTTTTTATTTATCACAAGAATAAAGTATATATGAAGTGTAGAATCAAGAAATGAATGGAGCGGTCACCTCAAGTGGTTAAAGAATGTGCGTTACTCTTATTATCATTAATTTAACCTACTGTTGATTCATTTTTTTCTATATTTTTAAGCAATTAACAGATCGATCTTTTTATTATACTCAATTGTCAAATATAAAAAGTGATCTTTATAAGTGGAACATTAAGGGAACGTACCAACATATATTATGTAGCCTATTTAGTGGAATTGTTCTTCAAGATATTACGCTTGAACAAAATGGGGTTACTGCGGATGGTCACTTGGGTTGAAAATTATAAAAAAATAAGTTGTGTAGCATGGATACGTTTCCTAACCCGTGATGTTTTGCGAATCTGCTGTAATTGCTTATACAAAGCTATAGCGATATATATTTTAATAAATTATCAACTGCTATTCCATGTAATTGTATGTACAGGAGCTATATTACCTATCCATCTAACTCAGCTTATACACCTTAGCCTATCAAAAACCTTTTTTTGTTCACTCTGAGAAAGAAAAGTTATATTTGTCACTTAATTTCAAATTAACCAAAAAGATTATCAGTGGATAAGTTATACACCTAGGGACACGAAAAAAGCATCAATACTTTTAGGTATCGAGTACTTGTCTTTCGATACCGATACTTTTGTACTCGATACTTTCTATTCGATACTTTTACTCAATGAGTACTTTTAGGCAGGTATCGTATCGAACAAATTGTTGTACAAAGTATCTATGTTTTTGATCTTACGTCTCATGCTTATGGTAACGCCATCTAGGTAAAGCGTAACGAACCTTCTAAAACGTGGCTCGACATACTTTAATCCGAACACAAAGCAAACTCCTAAAAAAAAAGCTTATCAAATCTGGTCATCATGACCTGGATTCTAGGAAAAGAACTCAGTACTCGATACTTTGGAGTATCGATACTTTTGTTTCGATACTTTATTGAGTACGATACTTTTTCTTCAATACTACTCATGAGTACAGTATCGATACTTTCGTTTCGATATCGTGTCCCTATATACACCAAAAACATGTATATAACTCCCGCTTAACTTTAGATAACACGAAGTAAAATTTTAGAAATTGACTGTAAAATTGTATTTATTTGATTATTTTTTTTACGACTGATTTATTACATTATTTCAGTGTAATATATTTATAATTTCAGATTTTCCAAATATTATTTAAAATCGCAGATTTTTAGTGTGATACAGGTAAACTTAAAATCATATAAAAATACCTAAATCTAAATAAAGCAGATTCAACTTATTATTACTAAGAAACATGTGAAATATAGAATTAGTCGAAAGTGTACTTGTTATTGTATATAACTAAACAAGAAAAATGATTATTTTTTCTATATCTGTGATTTGGACTTTAGGTACATTAGTTAACGAAACTTTGTACAAAAAATTCTTGGGTGTTGTCAATTTCTAACAGTTGTGTATTAGTGTCATTAATAATTATATTGGGAATTAATTAGCTGTAATAAATAATGTGGCTTATATATGTCGCTAAATGCAATATTTAAACAACCTGTTTTGTGATAAAAGTGGGCATTGCACCAGGGGAATTCAAGTTTATGCGCTCAAATATTTTTGATTTATATGAAATAAAGAGAGATAGCCTTAGAATAATAACGTATAGAAGGATAGTGTCAATACTTCAAACGTTCGAAACATGAATCTAAAAATACTAATGGCGCGCAGACGATTACACACATACACACGCACACCACTATATAAATTATGAAATCAAATTTTGTTTTTATTAACATAAATCGTCAAAATACTTTTAAAAGTAATGATAAAAACCTTTTTATGTTTTTCAAATGTGTTATGACACCATTTGAATGCACAAACCGTCATAATTACCTATTTATTTTTTAAGAGTTGCGTACGTACGTGCAGTACAATGGCTTGTACATTACGGAACGGTTCCGGCGTGAGCTCCATTAGGCTCCAATTGAAATGCTTCACTTTTTGTGCCCGAACTTACCTTCTATACCTTATTATTCTAAGGGAGATAGCATTATTTGTTGTTCTTTCGTATGCTGAACTTGGTCTCCTGTTGCACGGGCCTCAGGCCGTCCTCACTATGTGCCTACTAACTGAATTAAGTCAGTGTTAAGAGTTGTCGAACGCAAAATAAACTTATGAATCACTCACTTTTACTCTTCAACCTTTTTGTTGGATATATTGACATAAGTATATGTTGCTGCTGTTAATTATATTTAGTGTGAAGTTGGTACCATTGATTTTTTCTTTCATCTAAAATCATTAGTGCCAACATTAAGTGAACAAGCAATATTTGGCCTTTTGTATTTAATTTAATATATATAATTCTTATATTTAATACGTTTCACAATTGAATAACAACATGTACTATTTGTATATAGTTCTATTTATTATATATAATTATGGTAGACGTTACGGTAAATACTCGCCGATTAGTCTATAATGGTATAAAATAAATGTGTGTACTTATGTACTCACGTAAAAAGTTATTCTTTTTTAGCGTAACAGGAATCTTTCTAAAATTCTTTCGCATTATCCTTACGTTTGTAGAAAAAGCCACATTAATAATAGAAAAACCGGTTAAATGCGAGTCGGAGTCGCGCATGAAAGATTCCGTACCATTATTTATAAAAAAAGGCAAACAAATCGCATTTGTTGTATGGGAGCACCCCTTAAATATTTATTTTGTTTTTAGTATTTGTTGTTATAGCGGCAACAGAAATACATAATTTGTAAAAATGTCAACTGTCTAGCTATTGCGGTTTTTGAGATACAGCCTGGTGACAGACAGACTGACAGACAGCGAAGTCTTAGTAATAGGGTCCCGTTTTTACCTTTTGGGTACGGCACCCTAAAAAAGGTATTTAGTACATTGAAAGTGGTATTATAACACATTATCTAGTTGGCATTTATGTAGATGTGCGCGCGTATCATAAAAAGGTCGACTAGCTAACTTTAGGGTGTCGGTTTTTCGTGACGGTGTGCGCGCGCATCGTAAATATTTACTCTCATAATTTTTCCTTAATGCGCCATAAGAAGTATTACATCTATAATTCAGATTTAATTATTGAAACAAACACAAAATTAAATTAAACTTTTTTTAATCATGAACTAGTAGAGTAGATTATTTTAATTGATTTAATTAAAATGTTCTAGTGCAATGATGATTATTATCCTATTTTTTTTTGTCATAAAGAACAAAATAAAACAGCTTTTTATAAAAATTAAAAAATATATATGGTTTATTAGAAGCGGTGAATAGTAATTTATCAATGATAATATTTATAACAAGTTTATCAATGTTTTAAGCAAAGACTCGAGTAATATGTTAGGTGAATTTGTATGTTTTTTTTTTCATGAACCTGGCGCGTTTGTTATTTTTAAAAATCTTGCATAGAGCCTTCAGCAATGAACAAATGTGAGGTTACTGCACGAAAGATTTTTTTGAATGGCATACTTTGTCCGAATTATCATTATTGCAATAGGCCTTTTTAATTATGCATTATTTTAAAAATGTCTACAATTCGTACAATGCGTTTTCCCGTGTGCCAAAATTATTCTGTCATTTCAAACTATTGAATATAAGTCGGAACTGTCTTAATCATTATTTAAGCCGACAAAAATTATCTTTAGTCTAAGCCGTTATAAACGTAGATACCATACATAAATTTTGAAATTTATTAGAGGCTAAATAATAATATTAACATATAAAAATTACGTTTCAATTGAGGTAATTTTTGATACATTTAAAAGGATTTTTTTAGCAGCTAATTCATTAGCGTCATGCTTTATAAGCTAATTATATATTAAGTTTTATGCGTTTATATTTCCAGTTGAAATACTCGTAGTCATCTCATCATATTAAGACGTTGCCTGCGGGCAAACACATACGCTGCGTTTTCGTTGACTCATGCGAGTGCTGCGATTACACGCCTGGCGTGTTGTCGTACAAATGTGTGGCAAAAACACAAAACACTGCATACATGTGTTTTTCTTATTGAACATTTTGTTAGTTCAACGCCATCTGTTGTCAGGAGCGCGTACACAGTCAACGTGTTAATAATCTGCAAACATCATCATATATTTAAAAGGCAGGATTACGTACGAATTCTTTGAATAAATTAACTAATTTGATTATTTTTTTTTTAAATACTTAAAGACATGAGAATTTTGCTTCTTTTGTATTCGTAATAACGAATTAACGGTTTTGCCAGTTCTCAAAGTGTATTTACTTACTAAAAGGTTGGTTACGTTTTATAAAACTATATAGAATTTGAAAATGCTGAACTGTATCGCTATTTAAAGCTGCTTTATGAAGAGTTGTAATATTTCTGTCGTATCAATCGTAATTATTTTGTAAATCATTAAGTTATTTATATAACTAAATAGTAAAAGACGATTGAAGATAATTAATTTGTAAGAATCTTATACAAATACACGTCACGAATCGAGCTTTAATGTCCAATTATTTAGTGCAATAACAAAATTTTTGTAAGCGATATTATTGCAAATATATTCTATGATAACGTGATGAATGTAAAAACAAAAGTTATTTTAAAAATTTGACAAAAAATCACATTATTATTTTAATCTCAACCTTAATGACTTAAAAAAAAACTGTTATATTTAAAAAATACGTTTATAGATGTATCTAAAATAAATAGATATAATAATACATAAAAAATAACCCAATGTATACGAGTTTGTGTACACAAGAAAGTCGGGCCAATTTTTTATGTAGATAATTCTAATTCATTATAAACTTTAATAAAATTCATTGAAATAAATAATTTTCAAATAAAAAGAATATTCAAACGGCTGTGACGTTTTAACAGTGTTGACACAAATAAAAGATATTCATTTCATAATTAATTCGATTTTAATTGAAGAAAGCGCCATCTACATCGCTCAAAACATAAGCTGGGGCCCGCTCTTATTTAGATTCTATTAAAAAAAAAAATAAAAAAAAACAGTATTTTTTTTTATATGCTATATGAAGTTTTGTCACTTTGCCTAAGTATAGGCGAATGAAAATGTATAAATATTATAAATAAAGAGAGAAAATTATTTTAATTGTAACAATATAATAAAGCGTTATCGCTCTTGTAAATAATAGTAGTGTATAAAACTAATATGTTATAAATACACAGGAAATGACAAATAAAATGTGTCTTTCTTTTATTGTTTCCTTTGCCACATTTAAAATACACCTACTTTGATAATATAATTAATCATATCGGTGAATAAAATTTACATATTAGGCTAGGAATTTATTTGTTTTTGTTTATCTTGTTTGCGTGTGATGACGGAATAAGAATATAATTCACTACCCTGGCCTGTGGATTTCGTAAAAGACGATTAAGGGATACAATGTGGAGGAGAAAAATTCGAAATAAAATCTTATACCAACCAGTACGACCAGCATGATACAGCAGGTGAATATTTCTCCTCCTATGGAGTAGGTCCGAGACTCTACCCTGAAGATGGCGAAATCAAGTGTACCATACCACGTACCCACCTACGTACTCGTAAATTTCTCCGTTGTACAGATAGCGGATATCTGTGGTTATGAATCGCAATTATAAGTAGAATCTTTTCTTCTCATTTGATATACGTTCTAGTGACGGTTTTGAAACTACATTATAAGAGCGCCCGCAGACATACAATTGTAAGTTGGCCGATTAAATCGCAAATAGGTGTATCAGGTGTAGTTACTTATGCTAGCCCGCACATCTCCAACTAAATCGTCCAATTAATTAATTGGACACTGATCGTATCAGAATCAAGATCCCCTTCCGATTATGCACAATTAAAAAGTTGTCCAACTATCAGTCAACTGCTTGTTAGCACGGTTATCCTATGCAAGTTCGCATACTATCCCAACTTAGTTGGGCAGTTGCACTGTAAGATGCAAGATGACCACACGCGTGCGCGTGATTTCCCCACGCTTGCATCTTCGTCGACGGATACGACACGTCTGCCTCCCGATCACTTGTTGCAAACGAAAAAGTAGAAGAGCTCATAGAGGAAGTTCAAAAAAGGCCAGCGTTGTACAAAAAAAGACTTGAAACAATTTATCAGGGTAATATCTAAGTTTAGAATGCAATGTATGATGCTTCCCATTTTGTAATCTGTTACTTAATATGGGATGCACCCAAAATGTTCTCTTTTGTTTTCGTCTTCTTTTTATTAATAGAGCAATTAAAGGGTTTTTCCGCATTTTCACGCACACGCACCGCGCTGGCAGCACTGGCACCGACTAAATCGATTAAGTCTGCGGCTTGTAACCAATAAAATAAAGGTGGTCAACTAAATTATAAAAGTACGCAATTTAGTCGTGCGATAGTCGCCCAACTTGCAATTGTATGTCTGCGGGCTCTCTAACAGATAGGTTGCTGTGTGGTTTGTATCAGCTCATATACTTCCTATTACTGTGCTCGCTCGCTCGTGCCTCCTCTCCAATAGGGGGATAGTTGATCTACTATACCATGATTTTTTTTTTTTTTATGGATGGGCTGGTAAGCGCACACGCGGTCCATTCCGTCCGGGGCGACGGAAGGACGGCGCGCGGGAACCTAACCCACCCGTACCCACGTCGTCTTCGTCGTTGAGCTGACCACCGGAGCAGGGAGTCAGGGTGTCGTGTCGGTCAGGCTACTATACCATGCTGGTCAGACATGTTGGAATAGGGCTTTGAGTTTTTCTTCGAGTTTTCAGATAACTACGCAAGAGAAGGAAAACTCGACATAAAACCCTATGCCAACACGTTTGACCAGCGTGGTATCATCATCTCAGCTCATAACGTTCCACTGTTGGGCTCGAACCTCCTTCGCGATAGGGAAGGAGGGAATCGACCTACTATACCATGCTACTAGACAGGTTGGGTTTTATTTTGAGTTTTTCTTCTCTTGCATAGATGTTATATGCGTATTATATCCCTCAGTCATCTTTTACGACATCCACGGGTAAAATAGGGAATGGTGAATTGTATTCTTACTCCGTCACCATAGCGAGTGGTAGCAGTCATAATTATTATCAATACTTAGATTGCTCGTGGGTGTAGCTAGACGACCAAGAGCTTCATATAGATCTGGGCCATCTGAGTTGTCCTATGACTTTCAAGATGTTTTCCGCCCACCTAGTAGGAGGCATCCTACAACGCGCCGTCCTATTTGTGGTCGCCACTCGAGAACCTTTTTTCCCCAATGGTTGTTAGTTCGACGAGCAATGTGGCCTGCCCATTGAAATTTCAATATACAAAGTAATTATAGTTAAAACAAAAACCATGGGCTTTGAAGGTCTTGGGTTACACGCCCCGAGTACCCCCCGGGTTCTATCATATACAAACAGTCGTCTTTACCATAAAGTAAAGACTACTGTTTGTATATGATAGAACTTGCAAGAAGATGGTTGATATAGCAATTGCTTACTCACAAGAGACGAAAACCTCATTAGAGAACCCTACGCTGATCCATCTAATCGGTGTGCAGCAGGTCAGTTTCCCACTTATTGAGGCAGAGGTTCAAACCTAGCAGTGGGCAGCATATGAGCTGAGATTATGATCATAATTAATCGTCGACCAATAATTTACTTTGGCAATTTATTTCTATGATAAGGCTTATTTAGGCCTTGTGGATTAATCTAAAAATATTACATTTAAATAGAGGCTTAATCTAAAAATATTTAAATTCTTGAACATCATTTCTAAGTTCTACTTAATACGGGTCTCATATTTCTTTATACTATACTAAATATTGCATTTGACTCCATGCAGGTGTTTCTTCCTTCCTGTTGGAGTAAAAAGTAACTTTACAGCAAACAACATTTAAATTTCCCTTCGAATTCCAAAAAAACTGACTAAATGGATGTGCTTTTATGTAATGAGTCGATTATTTCCAATTACCGTAATTTTTTCATCTAGAGAGAGGCTTAGTGCATGCATTTTGAAAGAATAATTATTTCGCACCACAATTTATGTTATTACAATTATCTATTGGTTTTGAAAAACAAAAGGACCAACAACCCAAGTTGGGGATCGTTGGTGCTTATTCAAACTTTAGCACACAAAAATAAGGTACAAGGCGGACTTAATGCCTTAGGCATTTTCTACCACTCAACCTAGAGTTGAGCAGAAATACTTTAGACAGGTGCAATTCATGTAAGTGGTGATTTATAAAATTTGGTTATCCAAATATAGCAAATTTATTCTTAAACTCAATACATACAAACAATACACAATATATAGATACACACACATATATACATACATATATATATATACATAGAGTTGACTCCGTTAGAAAATCTAGGTATAGACGTTTGACCATAGCTTTAAAACCATCATGATTAGCGGCCATTCTGAACTCTAATGGTAACGCATACCAGAGGAGAATTATCTGGATATAAAAATATAGAACGAAGGGTGCTTGTGGTGCACATTAAAGAAAAAATAACACAGGTGTGTTACTTTACAGGTCACCAGCTGTAGATTTTTGTTCATGAATTTTTGTATCCTTGCGGTATACTACTTTAATTTCTGTTTGAATAGTATTCTGTGTCTGCGTGGCGACGGAGTAAAAATACAATTCACCACTCTCTGTCTTGGCCATGGATGTCGTAAAAGACGACTAAGTAATATAATACGCATATAACATCTATGCAAGAGATACATAGAATGAAAACTTGAAATAGAGAACTTGAAATAAAACTGTATACCCACCTGTCTGACTAGCATGGTATAATAAGGTCAATTACCCTCCTATTGTGGAGGAGGTTCGAGCCCAGCAGTGGGTCGTATATGAGTTGAAATGATGATGATGATGAGTATTCTGTAGATCTTTTTGTATTTCTGATAAGGATGTCATGTGAAATTTCAAGACGATCGGTTGAGAGGCTGCTTAAAATCGAAATAAATAAACAAACATTCTCGTTTATAATAAGTTAGGGTACCTTTATATTTAGGTATATATTTTAATGGGATTATTATCTTTACAATTCTATTGTCTATTAAACTATATTTTATTGCGTCTAAGACATAAAGATAGTAATTAGTAGTTTTTTGACCTGCCTCTATTAAGCAATGACTGATAAACGATTTCCTGTTTTCTTTTTGAAAATAGTATACCAATTGCGACAGCATACTCTACTATCCGACTGTGATGAAGGCCAAAGAAGGACCTCTATTTATTGCCTCTAGTTATTAGGGCACCTCTATTAAGGGACATCCCTTTCTATGTCATCTCGTAACTACTCCACGGTGTAACCAATTATAAATGTCAATAGATTCGCTTCGATAGCATGAATGTCACTACTTCATTATCATCATTTCAGCTCATATACGTCCCACTGTTGGGCTCGAGCCTCCTCCTCAATGAGAGGGCGATTGGCCTACTATGCCACGCTGCTCTGACGTGTTGGTTGCCCTTGCATAGAATTTATATGTATAATATATCTCTTAGTCGTCTTTCACGACATCCACAGCAAAATAGGGAGAGGTGAATGGTATTCTTACTCCGTCACCACACGGAAAGTCATTAGTTAATAAAAAAAAATCAGGTCCCTCACGGGAGCCTCAAATTAAAATACTTTAAAAGGCAATTACGAAAAAATAATTCATATGGTTGTCGCACTGCACGTCCAGCTAAGTGAGGTGGGCCAGAGTGATATTGGTTTTCAGCTTTCGACAAGACCACACACGAAATGACGCGTTAAGAATCCAGTATGCCATCAACTCTTAATTTCCTGTTTTCCTGTGAAATATCTAAGAGAATAAGCAGTCCTGAGAAATTGGCTTACTCTCCAATCCTCAAGTAATTAGGATAAGAGCTGGCTGATGATGAAAAGGAATTTTTAACAGAAAGTTCATATGATGTCCAATCCACATAATGATAAATAAGAGAACAGCACCCTCACAGGTAAACCTCCGCACTATCTGAGAAGGAGAACCTCAAGTTAAAAATCACGTCTGGTAGAAATATACTACACTATCTTGGAACGAGTCGAGAAAATTGCCCTGCATTCAGGCGATTCTACCATACCTACTACACAAACCTTAAGGCTTATATATATGCTTTGTTAAGCTCTCCTGTCTGCTGTACTTATCGCGTTCTGCGCTTATCGATGCTATTCATTCTCTTGTCTATCGACTATGCAGCCAATTTTGCTTTTTGTTGGCCGCATTTGGTAGAAGAGAAGTGGAATCCTTCTGTTTTCTCCAGTTTATCGTATAAAATTTTAGTTTTGAGTCCCAAGACCTCAGAATGCCTGAAAACCATTCTAAAGTCTGGGTTATAGGAGTTATATTAGTGAAATGTGTAATGATTAGTCCCATCATGATTATCATCATCATCATTTCAGTCTATCACCGTACACTGTTGGACATAGGCCTCCCGCATGTTACGCCACAAAGTGCGGTTCTGTGCTGCCTGCATCCAACGACGCCCAGCAACTTTCACCAGGTCGTCGGTCCACCTAGTGGGGGGTCGTCCTGCACTGCGTCGTCCGATACGTGGTCGCCACTCAAGAACCTTTCTTCCCCAGCGGTTGATTATCATCATCCTACTCTTATTCCAATTACTTGGGATCGACGCAGTATGTACTCTCATTACATGCAATTTGTTTTTGGGAAAGCTAAGATTACCTTGTCCATTCCGTCCTGGGAACGGACCGACGGACACACCCCGTCCATTCTTTTCAGGGCAACTGAAGGGCGGTGTGCAGCTCTCTACTCCATAATCTCTTTCGGGTACCGTCCCCGTCGATACCCGGCAACATAACGGTTTTTTTGCGGCTGGCGGACTAATCTGTAGTCCACCCGCAACCTCGGCTAGGGTTCCATACAATCCTGTGAGATTTTAATTCAGTAAATACTCCTCTATTTATTAAAGTTGCAGATGCACCAGACGCTCTTTTCCCTAGTGGTGATTAAGCTCTATTTATTAATATATGAGATCCGAAATCAACACAACTTTGTAAAGTACCCTATTACACCCACATAACTATTACCAAAAACTTTAAAAACAAATGACTTTTATGCTTATTGCCAGATTTGAAGTTTAACATGACACGATATACGCATAAATCAACCTTAATCGTCTGTTTAGCACATTCAAAAGATATCTGTCAAAGTTTACCATAATAGTTATAATATTTGAAAGATTAAACAAATATTTCATTGTTTCGATGCGAGCTTTTTCCTACTTCCTGTAGAATAAAATAGTCAAATTTTATAATAACAGTCATATTATTATATTATATTCTTATGACAAATGCTGTCATTACTCAATTCTTAATGACCCGACTGTCATGTTTCTCACCGATCAAGGCCCCATGTATCATACATATTGGCAAGAATATTAACTGATTTCCTTTTAACATCTGAATTAACCGCGTACCTAACTATATTGGCCTTGGGTAAGGTTACCAGTATGAATCAGATTCTATATAAGGCATTAATCTAAGTGTACAATATACTTAACTTTTGCTTATCTGAGGATTATACTATACGCTTATATGGACGATAATTCGGTTATAAATCTAATGTTTATTTATTTTTTACAACATATATGGATATAGAGATATGCGTGTACAATAAGAATTGGTTTGAGTAATAAAAAATTAAAATCCGGATGAATATTTCATGGTCACAAACTAAGTCCAATCACAACTATAACTGTTGAAAATTCTTCGAAACGTCTTGATGGTAAAAATAAATACAAATGTAATTGTCTTTTTGGAGGGAAATTGGCCTACTATACCATGCTAGTGAGTTGTGTCGGTATAGAGTTTTATTTCGAGTATTTTTTTTTTGCATAATTGTAATATACAGAAGATATCCCTTAGTAGTCTTTTACAATACTCAGGGGCAAGAAAGGGCGTGGATAACTAAAATTTAAAAAATTAAATAAAATAAACAACATAATTTTAGGGTTAATGTGTTTAACACGCTTATAATAATTTGGTTTCTCTGTATCTTTGAACGTGACTTTAACCCCTTCCAAACGTTGGATTGATTTAAAACTGCACACTTATCAAAGGCTAATTATCCTTACAGGATTATCGGTTATTAATATTCGTGCCTGAAATTTGACGAAACATTAGGATTCACTATACCTATTTTCTGAATCGCACCTTATATTTGGTCTTTACCTATGGAATTGCCGTTATGTATGAAAAAAATTAAACGATTTTTTTTCATATTCAGTATTTCATTCTTCTTCTTCTTCATATTCATTCAGTATTTTTTATTTGTATTAATCGAAGTAATCACCCATGCAATTAATGCATCTTTGCCAACGCAGCGGCAGTTTATTGATGCCCTTCTTAAAGAAATCAGCTGGACGGGAGGCAACAAATTCTTCAATGGCATTTTGTACTGCCTCTCGGGTATTAAATTTCTTTCCCGCCAACAAGTTATCCAAATTCTGGAAAAAGAAGTAGTCTATAGGCGCAAGGTCTGGTGAGTATGGCGGATGACGGAGAGCTTCCAACCTCAGTTCTTGCCACTTGGAGACCGTCTGCTGTGCAGTATGAGGTCGCGCATTGTCGTGCAGGAGCAGCGGAGACGAGCGATTAACCAATGCTGGTTGGAGATGTGCCAGCTTCTCCATCATTGTGTTCAGTTCTTCACAGTACACATCTGCAGTAATACTCACCCCGTTTGGTAAGAAGCTGTGATGAATCACACCGGCGCTAGACCACCAAACAGTGACCATCACGTTTCTAGGGGTAAGTTTTCGTTTAGGGCATTGTTTAGGTGCTGAACCAGGATCCAACCAACTTGCTGAGCGCTTGCGGTTATCAAACAGAATCCATTTTTCATCGCAAGTAACAATGCGTTTCAAAATTCCTTCATTTGTGTCTGTTGAGCAATGCAAGGCATGTCTCGACGCGTACTTCGCGCTGGCGATCATTGAGTTCGTGGGGCACCCATTTGTCAAGCTTTCTTACCTTGCCAATTTGACGCAAATGGACCAATATTGTTTTGACGCTAACGTCGAAAGCTGCTGCTAATTCAGCCGTAGATTGTGTATCATCGGCTTCTACAATCGCCTTTAATTCGTCATTGTCGACCAAAGTTTTTGGACGACCGCGAGGTTAATTTTTCAGGTCGAAATTTCCAGAACGGAAGCGAGCAAACCAATAACAGGCGGTGCGTTGGTTTGTAGTGTTAGCTCCGTAAACGTGTAAAAGATTTAAATAACCTATTTTATTTATATCGCCTTCCATCTATCCATTAGCTTATTGACTGCCGCTATTAGACATAGGAGAATACCACTAGAAAGGGTCCTGTGCCACTTGTAATCAACGGTTCACTGCGATTCTCAAAATGTCGTCAGGCCATCTATTGGGGGTCGTCTTACACTGCGTCGCCCGATTCGCCTATATTGTTTTGTGTCAAATATCTTTTTAATTTCATTGAATATTAATGTTAAAAAAATTATTAATATCAATATTATGTGCCATTTAATTGCCTTAAGTGTTATGTAAAGGACAATGGGCAAAAATGTATGGCGCTTGTCCCATCGGCGGCCACATCTGTCCTATATATTTTTTAGTCGACAATTATGTATATACATGTATATTAAGACTGCAAAAAATTATTTCGGCAACTTGTTTAGATAAAAAGTTATAAAGCGTTGATCATATAAAAAAATCGAATTAATTAAACCGAAAGTACGTAAATGATAAAACGTAATGCATGTCTAAGTATAAGATAATGATGGATTAAATAAAACTAAAGGTTAATTGGTTATTAAATACATCGATTTATTGACAGACACATATACAATGCTCGTATATAATGCTAGTATTCCTTTAAAAAAAGAAAATGATGGGATTCAATTGTCGTCTACAATAATATCGTTTAAAAAATGAGCTGGTAAACGGATATCTTCCTCTTGGTTTCTCGCCCACCCTAAATACCACTCTACACACATAATGTGGGCACAGCAACCAAGAGTGCGCTTACCGCTTAGACAACTGCAATAGTAGTTTTCTATGGCTTCTCTGCCGCTTTTCTCTCTATCTACTATAATGTACGAATAATATATTTTTGACCTAGTATGTCTAGATTGTATTCGACATCTTAGCAGCCAAACATTTGTTGCTGTGATGCCGCACCTGCCTAGGCCTGTAACATCGGGGTCCCTATACGTTTCTATATTATAGAGACCTTGTCGCACATGCTCCGCATAATAGCTGCGGGCTAGCTTCACTTGGTATGTACCAAGTGCAAAAATGGTTAAATCGTCCTCAGTCAGCAAAGGAAAATCACTTATGTTAGGTTGGTTTCCTGTAATGCTATCGAAACTAGCCCGTCTACGATTAAGGTTGTTGGCTAGGACCTAGCAGAGGCTAGGTTATTTGGTTGGTTCACTCTTTGGTTTATAACTTCTATAAATGTTTCAGCGTGAACGTTATCTGACAATGGTTCTCTGCAAGCATTCAATAATGCAGCACCTATTCTAAAATCTGTCATCATATGAGGCAAAGCACGATTGAAAAAGTCTTGTCGGAATAGTTTAAAATCGCGTTTGAACCAACCATTTATAACTTCAACAACCCAGCGGCACATAGTAACCAACCTAGACTTATTCGCTTGTTCTGTCGTCAATTGATCTTCGTCTCGATTTTTTGTTTTCGGTAAGTGAGCTTCATAACCATAGGCATGTAAGTCGTCGATTACGTCGCGAAACCCACGGTCTAAGATGAACACATCTCCATGTTCAAAAAACCAATGGAAAGGATTTCCTTCGTCGTCAATCATATTTTTCATTATTTGTGCATCTGATTCAATGGCTGAATATGGCCCAAAGGCATTTAAAATGTGGCCATCGCAGCACACTATTAAAAACGGTTTCAACAAATTCGTGTATTTGTGTAGACTATATGATCGCTTTTGGAATAAATAGTTTGCGGACTTTTGTATATATATATAAGTGGCGTCTGCTATCACAATTGCCTTTCTGTTTAAGGCATTTGCATTTCCAAAAATTGCATTTGGAACTTGTAGGTTTTGGTTAGCTACATCAATTCTATTGAGATGATCATAACCAAGATGCCGGGGAACGAAGTCCAGTAAAAGAGAGTCTCTGGCGAACGTTAAATGTCGTTCTAGGGTTCTACGGCTCATATTAAAAAGCGTCGCCAGCCTTTCATTTGCTTCACCGCTTCGCAGTTTCATTAAGTAGCATGCCAAAGATGTTTTCGGGCGTGTTGATACGTTCGACAATGAAGGAGTTTGTTCCAAAATATTCATAAATTGGTCTCGACTAACGCCTAATCGGATGTATACTTCATTTGGGTCCATGTCATCTATATTATCAAAATCTAGTATAGATCCTCGAAGCACCGCGATTTTCATGAGGCTCATGATATGCACAAAATGTGTGGCATTGAAGTCGTGGAGCAAGTTAGGCCTGTCAATTATTTGATCCCAATCATTGGATACCAAATGATGATCGCAAACTCTTGCACTATTTGGAATATAAAAATTAAAATGAATCAAGAATGTCACTTTAATGTTATCCGGAATCCTTCGGAGATCCGTTCGTCTGCAGTTTTCATACATACAACGCCTTGCTGTATTAGGGAGTCTTGAATATTCTTCAATATGTAATACACATTCGTGTGGACGGTCTTCTCTTGGCTGCGCAGCTCTTTCTGCCCGTTGCCAGCATGGTCGACAAATGTACTCCTGACCATTGTATTGTATCTGAAAATGAGAGTATTACAATTAGTTAAAACGCTTAGTTATTTTCATTGAACGCTGTTCAAACAAAGCGAAATATAAAGAAAAATATTTTACTCGATTGCCTAAGCAGTATTAATTATCTCGCTTACTCATACGTAAATACCGATACTTCTATCCCGTTCTCGCCCCGTGGATCAAACGGAACGACAACGTCGCCGCGTCGGTAACAGTTTACTTACTACTTACAGCGAAATGTAATCTCAATGCGCGAGAGTTAAAACACTGTGACCACCTCAAGTTAAACAGTACTATATCGTTGACGTGACATCATCATCATCATCATCATCATTTCAGCCTATTGCCGTCCACTGCTGGACGTAGGCCTCCCTCATATTGCGCCACAATGTGCGGTCCAAGCCTTTGATTCAGTCGAAACTTGGGCGGTGCTGCAGTCCCTTCAGCGGTGCCAAATCGACCATCGCTATATCGAAGTGCTGAAGTGTTTGTATAGGAACGCCACAATGTCAGTCCGTATCCGGGATAAGAGTACGAAACCGATCCAGTTGCAGAAAGGCGTGAGACAGGGAGATGTCATCTCTCCGAAACTGTTCACCACTGCACTGGAAGATGTCTTCAAGCTCTTAGACTGGACTGGACTCGGCATCAACATTAACGGCGAATACATCACTCACCTTCGATTCGCAGACGATATCGTCGTTATGGCAGAATCCATGGAGGACCTTGGCACTATGCTCAATGATCTCAGCAGGGTATCCCAACTAGTGGGTCTACGAATGAACATGGACAAGACGAAAGTCATGTCAAATACCCATGTCATTCCTGTACCGGTCCTAGTTGGCAATGCGATTCTCGAAGTTGTCAATCACTATGTTTACCTAGGACAAACAGTCCAGTTAAATAGATCCAATTTCGAGAAAGAGATCAGCCGACGAATCCAACTCGGTTGGGCAGCGTTCGGGAAACTTAAGAGGATCTTCTCGTCCAACATACCTCAGTGTCTGAAAACACAGGTCTACGACCAGTGTGTGTTACCAGTGATGACTTACGGCACGGAAACGTGGTCCCTAAATGTAGGCCTCATATCAAGGCTCAAAGTCGCTCAGCGTGCTATGGAACGGGCTATGCTCGGGATTTCTCTGCGAGATAGAATCCGGAATACAGAAATCCGCAGAAGAACGAGTGTAACCGACATAGCACGAAGAATTAGCACGCTGAAGTGGCAATGGGCAGGCCACATCGCTCGACGAACCGACAACCGCTGGGGAAGAAAGGTTCTCGAGTGGCGACCACGCATCGGACGACGCAGTGTAGGACGTGACAACTAAGAAATAATGATTTCGTTTGATGTACTTACCTGATGTTCAGAGGTAAGAGCTTCAAAGATATATTGGCCTACAGCGGGATGTTCTTCAAACCGAGCACGGGTTATTTCGTATCTTCTTCTGTTTATCACGGATCGATTACATAAAATACACACTTGGCGATTATCTGCCATTGTTATAGGAATCTGCTTAAAAAAAGTCCAAAAAAACGAGCACAAGTCACCAAGATAGATATTAAGGGTGTAGATCGTGAAAATCACCGAAAAGAGTGTTACGATTTTTCATATTTAACCTATTTACATATGATTGATATCAATGATAATTTGTATATATTACAATCAAAGACCAATAAGTATGTTCATGCTTATATTAAACTCTTAAACCTAATAGTTGTTATATAATAAACGTCAACAAACGCACAAAATTGAGTAAAAATGCAAAAACATGACTTCGTATTTTTCAGATTTAACCCCATAAATCAACACAAATTGATAAAAAGAAACACTTTTTGAACACTGAAGAAACCAATAAGTATAGCTGTATACTTCTTTTTATACCTTTACAAACAAAGACTTCCTCTTTTAAAGCCCTAAAATCTAGATATAAATTTTTCATACACAAATGTATGGGATATCGCGTTCGTTTCGTGCAATCTCGGTGGTCGGCAGTTCCTTTCTGTAAGTGAACGCGACACCACGCTTGTCGGCTGCAGACAGCAGAATTACGTATTGTGAATTTGTGCTTTTTGTAAAAAACTGTAAGTATAACATTTTTATAATTAATTTATTTTCAGTTAGTAGAAAGTATCGATATAATGAATGTCTGAAAGAAAACCATGATGGAACTAGATATAAATCGTAAAAAATACAATATCTACACTAATAGGTATTATAAAGAGGAAAGATTTGGATTTTTGTATGTAACGAATGAACTCAAAAAGTACTGGACCGATTTTAATAATTCTTTTATCATTCGAAAGCTACATTATCACTGAGTAACATAGGCTATTTTTTTTTCGCAGAACTGATTGAATTTGAGTATCATGCCAGTGAAAAGAAAGTTTTGTACGCATTATAAAAATATGAAAGCCAAAAGATCTCGGAATAAAATGTAAGTTCCTCCCTACTTATTTATTATCGCATTTGAACAGGGTACATTACAAAGCTAATACAATATGTCATATGATTTAGATCGCCCGATTCAGACATATACCTACAATAACATGTAAATATTGGTTTGTATTATCTATATCTATACTGATAAATAAAATTGAAGTATCTGTATGTAATATCAAAATAATAGGATTAAAAAAAAAAAAAAGGCGATACGGAGTTCGCCGGGTCGGCTAGTATTGTCTAAATATCAAATTGTGGAAGTAGGTAGACGACAGCGCAACTATGTCGACATACCTATACCGCCAAACAGACGCGAGACGCCTAGCGTCTGGCTTAGGGTTGTACAAAATAAATAAAAAGTGGATAATATTGATGAATAATATTTCCAGTATTGAAAATAAAGAAAACCTTGGGGCCGAGACTCTGAGCAACAATGCTACGCGCTGTATAGAGGTAAGTTGTTATACGTAATTCTTGTAGACTTGTTACATAAATAAACAAACTACTTAGTTAGTGATGGGCGAAGACAAAATCTCAATACCTACCTATAGATTTTTTCTTGCATTATTTATTATTTTCACCGAGAGACAAACACCTTAGTACCGAAATACTTCTCAATTACTTTCTCAAAAGAAAATTTACGTTCAAATAGGTGACGTCATAAAAAAACAATACCTAATGCGTAAAGAAATTATAATTTCTATTCATCAGGAACCTAATATTGTATTAATTCTTTTGCATTTTTTTAAATTTTTAATTATTTTTTATAAAAAAAATCAAGCCATTATCTTTCTTTACAGGAACTAGTTATTGAAAACGACCAAGAGGGAAAGGTGGATGAAATGGAAGTTGGGCGTAGAGTTGTAGACGTTTCTTTTTTTTTTAATACTCTGCAGGCCATAGGGGACCACGGTCCAATGGATTGTAAGTTAAGTTACCTCAGTATAGTAGGTGAAGTAAAAGTTGGTCTGGACTCAAAACTCATCATGAAATGTAGTATGTGTAGTATGAAATTTACTGTGTGTTTGATTGAAAAGAAAGAAGATAGAATGGAAGTGAATCATCAAATTGTACCTGGTATCATATCATCTGGTGGGAGCTACTATCAGTTAAAAACATTAACTGCCGCAGTAGCCCTACCAATCATGTCACCTTCATTATACAATGAAATTAATAATACGGTTTGCGATTGGTGGGAAAAGACAGCAGCACATTCCATGGCAGAAGCTGTCAAGGAAGAAGCGGAGTACGCAGTGTCTATAGGTAGTGTTGATAAAAATGGTACACCATTAATATCTGTTGCTGTTGACGGTTGTTGGAGCAAGAGATCTTATGGTAAGAATTTTTCCGCCTTGTCCGGCGCAGCTGCGATAATTGGCATTAAAACTAATAAAGTATTGTTTTTTGGAGTTAAAAATAAATACTGCGTAGTTTGTGCACGAGCCGCAAAGAACGACAGTCAGCCCTCGGAACACCGTTGTTTCAAGAATTATTCGGGATCATCTACCGGTATGGAATCGACCATAATAGTTGAGGGGTTTAAACGTTCCATTGTTGATCACGGTGTAATTTATAATAAATTTGTAGCAGACGGCGATTCCAGTACTTATAAAAAAAATTAGATTCGCGACCGTACGGTAATTTAACAGTAGAGAAAATTGATTGCAAAAATCATCTTTTACGAAACTACTGCAATAGCTTGGAGAAACTGTCGAAAGACACTAAGTATCCTTGCGAATTGCGGAAATTCCTAAAAGAAAGGTATTTGCGTTTAAGAACGGGTGTAAAATGCGCTATTAAATATTGGGGCGATCAAAATCAGTCACTCGAAGAAAAAATAAAAAATCTTAGTGAAGATATCCTAAATGGTCCACAACATGTATTTGGTAATCACCAATATTGCAAGGAGTATTTCTGTAGACCTGATACTCGTCGAATAGAACCTGTTGGGTTGCTTCTAGCAATTGTTGGATGCGGATTAATGGACGCGGTACACATTTTAAATAAAAGACTGTCATATCATTCTAGAAGTTTAATTCATAATTGTACAAGTAATATAGTTGAAAGTTTTAACGCAGTGATTGCCAAATTAGTAGGGGGTAAGCGTGTAAATTATTCTTCCCGTGGTTCTTGTGCGGGCCGATGCGCAGCTGCTGTTGTGTCTTTTAATACAGGATCGATTCATAGTAAAACTCATGAAGTAATAAGCACAAGTTGTGCTGTTCTTGTTCGTAAAATCGTTTATGGTAGTAATATCTCCAGTTTGCCTGCTGTACGGTACGGTATCGAAAACGAAGAAACCGCAATTAAACAGTTAGAAATTCAAGAGAATATTAGTATACAAGGTTGCGGTTTGTTCGTCGACGATCAATATGAATTTCTTGGTACTACACCAGATGGCATTTATGCAAACGGTTTAATTGAAATTAAGTGCCCACATTCTTTAGCTGGCATGACTCTTGATGAAGCAATGGCCAAACATACCTTTTGGGTTAAGGACAAGGCTTCCAAGGGTTATGTCATAAATAAAAATCATAACTGGTATTTCCAAATTCAGGGACAGGTGCATATTACTAATTGAAACGTTTGCATGCTTGGCATCTGGTTTGGTGCTACTGTACCTATGAAAGTTTATATTATAGAAAAGGACGACAAATTTTGGGAGGAGAAAATGGAGATGAAAAGGGAGACCGGTCTGACCCATCGAATTACAGGCCAATTGCGATAACATCCTTGCTCTCCAAGATAATGGAGAAGGTTATAAACCGCCAGCTTCTGCAGTACCTTGAGGATCGCCAGCTTATCAGTGATCGCCAATACGGCTTTCGTCATGGTCGGTCGGCTGGTGATCTTCTTGTGTACCTCACACACCGTTGGGCAGAGGCCTTGGAGGGCAAGGGTGAGGCGCTGGCGTTCAGCCTAGATATCGCAAAGGCGTTCGATAGGGTCTGGCACAGGGCACTTCTATCGAAGCTACCATCATACGGAATCCCCGAGGGACTCTGTAATTGGATTGCCAGCTTTTTGGATGGTCGGAGTATAAAAGTCGTCGTAGATGGCTCCTGCTCCGATACCATGACCATTAATGCTGGTGTACCACAAGGCTCGGTGCTCTCCCCGACGTTGTTTATCCTGCATATCAATGACATGCTCTCTATCGAGAGTATGCGTTGCTATGCGGATGACAGTACGGGTGATGAGCGGTACACTGAGCAACGGAATATCCCTTGGAGTACTCAGGAAAGAAGGGTTCAACTTGTGTCTGAAGTCGAGCGCTCTCTGGGGCGGGCCTCGGAATGGGGTGAACGGAACCTAGTCCAGTTCAACCTCACAAAGACACAAGTTTGCGCGTTCACTGCAAAGAAGGACCCGTTTGTCATGGCGCCTCAGTTTCAAGGAGTAACTCTCCCAATTTCTGAGAGTATTGGGATTCTCGACGTCAAAATATCGAGCAAAGTCCAGTTTGGGAGTCATTTGGAGGACAAAGCCAAATTGGCAAGCAAAAAGTTGGGCGTCCTGAACAGAGCCAGGCAGTACTTCACACCGAGACAGCGTCTTGTGCTATACAAAGCACAAGTTCGTCCTCATGTGGAGTACTGCTCACATCGCTGGGCAGGTGCGCCCAAATATCAGCTAGACCCACTTGACTCCCTGCAAAGACGGGCTGTTCGAATCGTCGGGGATCCCAATCTGACGGACAGATTGGAGTCGCTGGAGCAGCGGAGAGACTTTGGGTCACTCTGTGTACTCTACCGACTCTTTCACGGGGAGTGCTCCGAGGAACTGTTTGACCTGGTACCACCGTCACCATTCTACCAACGTACCACTCGACATCGCAGCAGGGTTCATCCATTTCACCTGGAAACGTTATGGTCTTCAACTGTACGTTTCCAGCGATCATTTCTCCCACGTACGTGCAAGCTCTGGAATGAACTACCTGCTGCTGTGTTTCCCGAGCGCTATGACATGTCCTTCTTTAAACGAGGTTTAAGAAGAGTATTTCCTTCACGGTAGGCAGCGGCCTGGCTGTGCCCCTGGTATTGCAAAGGTCCATGTGCAGCAGTTTCACTTACCATCAGGTGTGCTGCTTGCTCGTTTGCCACCGTTGGCAATAAAAAAAAAAAAAAAAAGATGAAATTAGTTAGGTTTTATTACGATTGCCTACTTCCAGAATTAGTTGATCCTCGGCAGTCACGAAGCATGCCCATTCGTGACGCGCCCAGTATCATAGAGGCTATGAAAGAGAGGAAAGAAAGAACTTTACGTGTTATGAAAGGGAAGAACGCCTAATGATTTTGAAAGATACAGGTAACTTAACTACCCAGCCAGTCGATTCACGTAAACACGCCAGTCCAAAAGTCGTTTTAACTTAGGAACTTAGAAATCGCCTTTTGGTTTTCTGTTTTAAACGCACTTACTTATCTAGTCTTGGATTGTCATAAATCTTCCAATAGCTCAATTACTATACAATTTCTGAGTTACCTGGTGTAAAGAATCATAAAAATTGGTTCAAAAATACAGCGAATTGAGAATTCTCCTTTTTTTAAGTCGGTTAAAAGGGCTAAATTTGCAAAAAACGAAGTGACGTCACTGCGCTACGGTTTTTATTACTTACGTGAATCGGGCAGCTGGTAACGTTTTCATTCTGATAGGTTTTGTGATAGCCATTGATTTTATCATCAAATTAGCAGAAATCAGAACTTGATCCGTAATCGAATGAAAAAACATTAGAATTTTGAACTCATATTTCGTTATTGTTTAATTACATACTTTTAATTAGTATATTAATAATTTACAAACTTTAATAATTAATAATTACTAACCATAAACAATATAATTTTTTCATATAGATTCATTTTCTTCTTACACTGGCAATAAATTTGTACTAAAATGTGGGTAACAATTTAATAAATTTATAACTGTTTTCTGTATCGGGTAGATAATTGTAAATGTCTGTAATAACGATTACTTGTTGGACGTGAGACACCTTAGTCCGCCCGTGACCATGAATGCTGCAAAGTGTTCGAAACGTCGGGCAATCATAAATCAAATACAAACGCGATATAATCCGTAAAAGTAGTTTTATTTACAAACTTCTGTTAAAATTAGTAAATAAATGAATTATTTACTAATTTTTGTAGGTACAACCCTAGCACGCTTTTGAGATAGCGATTAATGGCGACTCATATTTGTTATTGTGTAGTAAATAAATCATTTTTATACTTGTGTTTCATTTATTGACATTTTTTTAAAACCCTAGGATTTTTTTTAGATATCGACGAGGTGATCGTAAACAAAAAGTAAGTATTTGAGTTTACGCAATAGGCACATTTCCTTGCGTAGAGATAAACACACTTCCTACTGAATTTGCAATTATTTTATTGAATGAATATTTTACGAATTAGAATAAATTTTGGTAGTGAAATTACAAATAAATACATAGTTGGAATTTTAGGTAAGTAGAATACAAAAATGTCAGTCCGGACCTGCTCTTGATTGTATATTATATTATAAACTAGTAACCCGCCCTCGCTATCTTCGGCAATATTCACTTAAATTACATACTATAAAAAGCATATTGATCTATAATAAATGCACAATTTATTTAAGGTACTTAATTGGATAAGGATTAATGCTGTATTGTATAAAATCACTTAGTAAATAATCATTTTTTAGTAGAGGATAAAAAATGGTTATGGTGGGTTATCCCTAAGAGATAGACATATGCCATCGTGGACTTTTTTGTTGAACTTTTTAAGATGGATAATACTGTAGTACATTATTTTGGTCTATCTCGTAGGGTTCAGCCAACGTTTGCAATATAAGCGCAAAAAAACGTGCTTATTTACGACATCACATTAGAAACCTCTAAATTAATCAGCGTTTCTCTACTATATTATGCATGTATTATACATATAAACCTTCCTTAAGAATCATTCTATTTATTAAAAAAAAACTGCATCAAAATCCGTTGCATAGTTTTAAAGATCTAAGCATACATAGAGACAGACAGACGGCGGATAGCGACTTTGTTTTATACTATGTAATGTAATGATAGAAGAACATAAAAATTGTGTCTCAACTACTCTTATTAATCTATTAAAAAGAATCAACAGCTAGTTTCCAAAAATTCAACGTTATTGTTATGCTGTAAATATTCAAGTTCAATAACAATTTCTCAACGTGGAACGTTTGTTGCAAAACATTTTGAAAATCGCGCTCTCTAGGTCATTCATCCGCCCCGTCGGATGTTACATTAAACTTTGGCGCTGCGGTCGCTCGAAATCGAGAACTCAGGCTAACAATCTACACCCTTAACAAGTCCGATATGCAAGCCAGAGTCAAAAGAAATTGTCAAACAATAATAATCGCACAGTACTCAACGAAACAAATGTCAACGATGGACTGCGCTGTGCGCTCGAGCATAACGGTAATCGCCGAGTCGCCGAGTGCGAGCGGCGCTCGTCGCTGATTGGTTGACGCATGAAACATGGCGAGACCGATTTTAACAAAGGTTCTTAGACCTCTAATAGAAAAAGTATTGAATATTAGGATACATAAATAATAATGAAAAAAAAATAGTATTTTAATAATAGTATTTTAACTATATTTTTTTTCCCAAACGGTATTTCATGGTACTCCTTGAACAATATTTGTTGTCAAAGATCTCCCCTTTCAAATGACACTAGTTTCATTGATGGCCGCTCATGGGCCGCAATGCCCATTGTCCTTTAGGAGTTGTTGGTGAATAGAGGCATTATACTCACGTAAGTATCGAAACCATTATAAGATATTTTTACTTCAGTCTGTACGTCCCATTATTGGAAGCGGGCCTGAAATACATGAGGGCAAATAGCCTGCCACACCACGCTGACATTTCGAATTTTCCATAAACATTTTTTTTACATAAACGGAGTATTATTATTTTTACTATAATAATACTCCGTGTGGTGACAGAGTAAGAATACGATTCATCACTCCCTATCTTGCTCGTGGGTGTCGTAAAAGACGAGTAAGGGATGTAATATTGCACCGGTTGTCGGCCCAACGATGAAGGCAACGTGCTATATGGGTGGGTTCCGGGGCCGCGCGCCACCCCTCTGTCATCCCTGATGGAGCCGGGCGGCAAGTGCGCAGACCGTAGCGCACCGACAAAAAAGGGATATAATATTTATATAGCATCTATGCAAGAGAAATAAAAGTCGAAATAAAACCCTATATCAACACGAATGTCCAGCGTGGTATAGTTGGTCAATTTCCCTCCTCTTGTGGAGGAGGCTCGAGCCCAACAGTGGGATATATATGAGCTGTGATGACGATCATGAATAGGAAATGAAGGGGTGGTGACCATTGTATGCTAACATGGTCACATCACGGATGAAAGAAAAACTTACTATGCCCATTTTAATCTTAATGAGATTTCCGTTGTTTAACGTTCGCTATTTATGTCGTAACTATCGGAAATGCTAAATAAATTTGTATACTTTATTAATCGTAATCACCGACTTATTTTATATGCTAGAAGCTACTTTTGAATGTTTATATTTGTTTATATTTTTATACTGGTTTGTTTAATAAAGAGAGGAATATTTTTATGCTCAACCAAGCCAAGTATTTTTATATGACTTCAAACATTCAAGATATAGTTTTGTCCCCTACCAACCCTTACGTTGCTCCAGGGTGTTATAAAAGGCGACTAAGAGTTTTATATAAACTATTACCAGCCAGACCATTAGCAGCCGGTTATAATAATTAGCCATATTCTTTAGCCGGCTTTATTTTCAAAAAGGTAATACCAATTATACCGCTTGACCTAAATCCGTACCAGACAGTTCATCATCGTGGATACATTTATTTTTTATGGATTGCACGTGGAATTCATTAAAATAGCCCAACCATCAGGAAGACGAAGGGGTGGTGAACAAGCCCATAATTGTATTACCTACCGATTCTTAATAACTACAATGTGAAATTAAAAGTTAAAGAACAACATGTGAAAAATCTTGCAGGAATAGATAACATTATGGACTTAAAACCTAAAAAAAACCAGAATGTCTCAGTCTATATAACAATTGATCATTTATACCCTAGCGAAAACAGGACTGTTCCGTTCAAAACGGGAAGTATGATTACGAACGGGACAGACAACACAAACGTTTTCAGGATTGTTCCGTTTGAAAACTGGAAGTATAGTTACGTTGTAGCTAATCAACTAGTTTAAAATATACGATAGTTTTTTTATTAGAATTGGAAGAAATTCAAAGTACAATCATTATAAGAGATGTTATGAATATGAAGTTTTGGACCTGAATTGGTTTTGGTAACGGTGTATCCGTGTATATGAGATGCTTTCAGAAATTTCGATAGTTTCGGATAATTTTCGTGACGGATATTGAATTTTTCGGTATTGTAATAAGGAAAAGATAATTGTGCAGATTTTCGCATTATTTCCTTTTAGGCTTTCATTTAGGTCGTTAGTTCGTCTGATTGGTAGAAAACTTGTCATATTGTATTTCACACGGGCATTGACCCTTTCCAAAATTATCCTAAAACATCCTTAATAAACTCCAAAAACATCCTTAAAGTACTATAAAAGAAAAACCCACAAAACAGTTTATGAACTAAGTCGTCCAAATAAGACGGCTTCATGATAACTGGCATGTTTTTGCAAGCGCCAATGTTTCCTGTATACATTACACCGAGGTGAATGCATCATATCACTGGAGATCCTTCCGTTTTCAAGATAACAGGGCCTTGTTGACAACAAGCTGTATTTGGCCAGTTGACACATTTCCTAATGTGACGCAACGTGACAGCGTCAAGGTCAATAGCGGAGAAGTTATCTCAGTTTCTGTTGTTTTTATCGGAATTATTTGGAATCGGCGTAATTCGCATTATGCAGGAGGTCAGGCAATTGGAATATACAAACAGTTGTGGGCGTTTGTTGATAATTTTATTGTTAGTTATGAGTAAGAATCATTAAATAAAGAAATTCCCCTGAAATATGCACTACCGTTCACATAATATCATGGGTAATAAATGTTCTTGAAACTCAATATGGTAAAAAGGTCTTTGTTCATCCTTCAGCTGATAAATACAATAATTTTTTGCCCTGTTAATAGACCAGTAAACTTAAAATTTAAACATTCCCTGAGTTCTATAAACAATTTTCGTTATTAGATAATTTGGTAATTGTCTTGCTAAGCAATATTCTGTGGAAATCAGTCAATTTATTTCGACGATTATCTAGAAGCAATGAAATAATTAAAATAAATATTTTTTTGGAGTATGGATAATTATTAATGTGTGACTACGAATACTATGTACTAATCATTATACTGCTCGTAGGTATCATACAAGACACCTGCGTCTGATGCCGCCCTAGCCGACGTCGCGGGTGGATGGGCCGGGGATTAGTTTGCCACCCGCAGAGAGGCCGACCGCGTGAGGGCGATGCTCTGGCAACACAGCCTTTTATACGGAATACGGTAGGTTATGAGGCCGCACGCCGCCCATTCGTCGCCCCGGGCGGATTGGGCGGGGTTTGTCCAGACCATAGCCTGCTAACAAAAAAAATCGGTCTGAGCCAACTCAATCTGATGCCGTCTGTTCAACAAAGGGGGTTGATGTCAGGCCGTTCATCAAAACTATTGGCAAAATTTTGCAGTATGTAAAAACACGTACTTCTCATAGAGAAATTCCAAGAATAGCCAACGGGCTATTCTATGGCCATTCAACGTGCAATGGAACGCCATTGCACGTTGAGCGACTTTGAGCTTGGTTATGAGACCTATATTTAGGAACCACGTTTCCGTCCCGTAAGTTATCACTGGTTACAAGTTATCACACACTGTTCGTAGACCTGTGCTTTCAGATACTGAGGTATGTTGGATAAGAAGATCCTCCTAATATTTCCCGAACGCTACACGTTGAGTGCCAACTTCAAGATATCTCGTAGTTTGTGAATTTGTCCAGGAGACCAATTATGATGCCGTCCTAGCCGCGGCCTCGGCGGACTGGACCGGGAATTTAATCCGTCACCCGCCGAGAGGCCGACCGCGCGATGTCCCTGAGGGGGGACGTTGAGAGGAAAAAGTACTCCGCAGGCGTATTCCGCCGGGCCGACCACTGAAGACAAGTTACTTTTCTACCAGTGGTCGGCCTAACGATGAAGGCGGCGTGCCACGGGTGGGTCCCTCTGTTGCCCCGGACGGAGCCGGACGGCGGGTGTGCTGATCGTAGCCCACCAAAAAAATGACCCATTATGAGATATCTTATTCTTTCTTTAATTGCTATATAGTGGTACAGCTGTTTCCGTGTGGTGACGGAGTAATAATACAATTTACCACCCACTATCTTGCCCCTGGATGTCGTAATAGGCGATTGAGGGATACAATATACATATAACATGTGCCAAAGGTGGAAAACTCGAAATATAATTCTATATTAACTTGTTAAACTGCGTTGTAGGTTAATTTACTTCAATTGTAAACAAAACTATTTTTACGGATTTTATCGCGTTTCTATTTGATTTTTGATTGCTCAACGTTTCAAATACTTTACAGCGTTCATGGTCACGGCAGACTGCTCGCCCGTGACCATGATACGATACGCGATAAAGTCCGTAAATATAGTTTTATTTACAATGTAATTTTCGCGTAAACATCACTTTGCCATAATTTGCCTCTAATTATGGAGGCTCGAGCCCAGTATTATATAAAAGCTTTGATGGTGATGTGTAGCTACGAATAAAATCGTAAATATCTCAGCGTAACTACCGATCCCTAGCCGAGGTCGTGGGTGACAGAACCGTCGCCATGGATGGATTGGGCGGGGTGTGTCCAGACCTTACCACGAAAAAAAAGTATAATTATATATCAGTGGTTTCAGGAAAGAAAAGAAAATATGAGATTTGCCATACTTCTGTGTTGCAGTATTAAATAATTTTTTGATTATTTAACAAAATGGCTTGCCATATCAGTTTCGTGTAAAACCCTGTGGTAGTCGACGCGTTTGCTGTGAAATTCTCTATAGTAAGCATCAAGTGTACCAATATGACAACAAGACCATCCAATATTCATTATTCATAATTTCAGCTCATATACGTTCCACTGTTGGGCTCGAGCCGCCTCCACTGTGAGAAGTAAATTGACCTACTACACCAGGCTGGTCAGACGTGTTGGTATAGGGTTTTGTTTCGAGTTTTCCTTCCCTTGCATGGATATTATATGCATATTTAATCCCTTAGTCGTCTTTTACGACACTCATGGGTACGAGAGGGCTGGTGAATTGTATTCTTACTCCGTCACCACACCATCCAATATTACTTATAATTAAAAAGTTATATGGCGAAATATATTTTAATATAAACCTACCTCTTTGGCGATGACTGTGTATTTAATTTTATATTACGCTACAAATTCCATATAGAAGATTTAGTTTAGGGTCTTATTTAATTTTTACTTTAATATTATCCGTATAGATTATATTTAGCTGCATTTTAATATAGAGAAATAACCTTCGAATTAAATAGGTGATTCTACGTACTATTCGTTCGTAATTTTTAAGTCGCACAAGGATACACTTGTCATCATTAATTCCTGACATTATAATTTCCATTGCAAATTTTATAATTCGGATAATACTGACAAAAATTATATTAATGTGTGAATAATAATTAGAACACATTAAACACTTGCATTTAAGGAAAACTTTCATCCGCTGCTTTATAGCATAGAATAAGACATTTGTTATCCAAAAAAAAGTCGACTTCAAAAATCCTAAAAGCACTAACAAGTTAAAAATATGCAGAGTAAACGAAAAGATCGTTAATGTAGACAATGTAAATAAATTTTTAGTTTTGTTGATTTTGCAAAAACTGCTTGTCCGATTTCTATAAAATTTTGATGGGACCATTTGGGTAGTATTACCCTTTCCAACAAACAAAAAATTCAAATCGGTTGGCAAGCCACAGAGTTATTATTATTGGTAGTTAAATCGGTTAAAAATATAAATAGCATCTAAAAATCACACAGGTTTAAGCCCGTGCTATGTCTTGCACAGGCCCCTGCAATATTTTATTAGTGCCTGGACTTAAAAAATCCCTTTCCAAACCTATTAAAAAATCTAGTACACCCGTGGGAGAGGAAGACCTGATGAATTGTATTAGTCCGTGATTACAAAGAGAATCTATGTCCAACTAAATAAATACTTTGGGACTTCTGCTTAGACTTCTCAGGTCTTCTATGTCTTGTTGTGGGATAAGTATATCTTCTACAAATTGGATTTATAAGTCTACAAATACTTAGACGGGCCACCTTTTTTTATTTATCTACTATTATGGAGAAGAGGCGTTCCTTCCAGTAGGATATTTATGATTCGAAAAGAAGTAGGGGGAGGTGGAGTACATTCTCGGCGAAATTATTATCTGCCTAGAATCAATAAGTGTGCAGTTATGACTGGGCACAGTAAATAGCATCTGCGCTATGGAGAACCGTGTACACTATAAAGGGTCGTGACGGAGAAATCTTACACTTTTTTCATGTAACCCCTATCCGCTAAGTCGGTACTGTGCCATAAGGAATTTCGTTCCAAAATAAAGATGAAAATTTTGTATTAAATGATATCAGATCCCATCACATTTTAACATCCTTAACGTTCCCTTCGGAGATGTAAAACCGGGTGAAGAATACCAGAAAAATGTACAAGAGCATTACACTACGAAATTCAGAACACCAAGTGCAATCCTGTGGTGACGGAGTAAGAATACAATTCACAATCCCCCATCGTGGGTGTTATACAAGACGACTTAAGGATATAATATTCATTTAAATATGTGCAAGAGAAACTCGAAATAAAATCTTATACCACAACGTCTGACAAGCGTGGTATGGCTGGTCAATGTTACTTTTATTATGGAGAGAGCTTGAGTCTTAGGTAAATGAGCCGACATATGAGTATATTCGTATAGCAGGTGTGTCGCTGCTGAAGCAGATTGTATATTATTTAAAATTTTGCTTCTCTTGTATAGATGTTATGTATATGCATATTCCTTTAGTTATCTTTTATGATAATTATGGGCCAGAAAGGGACTCGTGAATTATGTTTTTGCTCCTTCGACACACGAGGAAATATTTAAATAGTTTATTAAAATCTTATAATGGAATGCAAATATTTACATGTTTTATTTCCATCTACATATTAAATTTTAATAAATGACTATTTATAAATATAACGTTAATCCAATTAATTCCTTTATTTTGAAATGTTTTCTTTTATCCATACAAACTCTGCCTTTACATTTTGAATTTTTACTTAAAAGATAAGTTCACAATTTGTTGTTGCATTCCTTTTTTTCGTATTTGTTACACCTATTTTTTATAGTTGATTTATAAAATAGTTGTAATGGATTTAAAAATAATGTATACTGCGAGTATTATCTATTTTAGTAGACTTTATTGCACAAGAGTGCAGCGAAAATTGTTAGAGTCCTTTGGTCCCAAACTTTTTGTTCCACATAATAAGAGGCAAGCATATAGAGATGTCTATCACTGACAATTACCATATTTCTTGTTTGTGGATGAGAATTTCGTTTGGGAAAACCTCATAGTATTTTTTTTATCCTGTTTGTTGTGTGTGGTAGCAAAGGTCGTATTATTATTATGTTTGTAAATGAATAGAATTTCATAATAATGATGAAGGCAACTTAGAGCGGAAACGCGATAATCTTATCGATTACCTAGTTTACATATTTTGACTGCTTACATCCTTTTATCAGGAAGTAGGAGTAACGGAGCTTGTCGACATTTTGTTTGTTTGTATTTATACTATGACAAGTATTCGCGACACCTTTATAAGAACACGTTCAACGTCGAAATAGCGTCATACTTCTTTGTGTTTTCTGCACGCCTAGTACCTTAAATAGCGAAAATTAATTAAATAAAAAATAATAATTAAATTTACTACCAAATTATATAATTTAATTTATTAATAAATAAACATTTAAATAAATAAAAATAAATATTTATTATATTGTCTGAAAATGGGTAATTTGGTAATTTTCCTGTTTTGCTCAGTATTGTTACTGTCTAGATATAATGCCACCCCGGTTGGTAGGGATTTTAATATATTTCCAGTTTATAATGATTATGAAGACGATAATGATATTTATGGAAGTGATACTATAGATCTTTCAAGTTTGGGTCCTGAAGCATACGGATATCCGAATAACGAAAGTGGTAAGTATTAAAAATATGTTTACATAGTTTTATTTTTCATTTTTATGAAGATTTCTTAGAATTGAAGTAATATTATTAAACTATAATATTAACTAATATAACTAACTAACTAACTATAATATTATTATTAATATTATTACTAATATAGGCTCTTTATTTCCATAATGAATCAAATTTAGCATGCATTAACAAATTTTAAATAAATTTTTACATATAACTTATTCGGCGAGTGGTCGGCCCAACGACGAAGGCGAGGTAGTTTTCCGGTGGGTTGCGGGAGTTGCGTGCTTAAGCCCTTCTGTCGCCCCGGACGGAGTGGTGCGGAGGCGCGCCGACCGCAGCCCACCCACAAAAAAAAAAAACATATAACTTATTAGATTTCACAAATTATTACATTTTACAAATTATTATACTTCACAAATTATTATTATATTTAACAAATTATTATATTCATCAAATTATTATATTTCACAAATAATTACATTCAATAAGTTAATATAAAAAATAACCTTTGAAAGTAAATTTAATATGACATTACATTTTAATATATTTATTTATTTAGTACTTGGAAAACCAACAGCTGTACAAAATAGTAATGAAAACTAGAGTAAGAAATATTACATACTAAATTACATTAAATAGCTTATTATAATTAATTAAATTAGTTGGTATATAGGTACGTAAAACTATATATTTGGTTAAATAATTCGTATTATAAATATTTAATTTTTCATAATATTATTAGATTTTTCAGTAATTCGAATTCAAAAATATTAAATAAGATTAAGAACTTAAAAGTTTTTTTTTAATTTCACTCCAAGATTGAGAATCTAAATTTAAGCATATAATATAATTATACTTTTGCAAATTACCAAAAACACTTCGGCTATTTTAGAGTAGTAGTATTTTAGTAAATTATATATTTTAATTGTATTGGTGGGTATTTTTCTATTTTTGATTTAAGTTTTTAGTATAGCTGTTAATTATTGGACGCGAGCCTTATCCAAAATGGGAGGGCAATTGACCTACTATACCACGCTGGTATAGGGTTTTATTTCAAGTTTTCCTTCAATAAAATATTTTAAAAATATTTAAAAAATCTATTTATTACTGCTAAATACGTGAAGATAAAATCTCGGATAAAATGATTAAAGAAGCTTGTCGAACGTCAGCCGACTCAATGTTACTAGTTTTCAATCGTTGTATAGCGGAAGGCATCTTTCCTCGGCTATGGCGTCGCGGGTTTATACGTATAATACCGAAACACGGTGATAAGCCACCGGACAACCCGAAGTCATATCGACCAATTACTCTACTGCCGTCACTAGGAAAACTTTTAGAACGTCTGATTGTTCCCCGTTTGTTTACCGGGTGGCCCCACATTCAATCGTAGTCAGTTTGGATTTACCCCGGGGAAATCGACTGTCGACGCGGTCATTGCCGTTAGAAAAATTGTTTCCCTATCAGATTTTAAATACTAGGTATTTTTCTAGATATCTCAGGTGCCTTTGATAACGCATGGTGGCCGATGCTACTTCTTAAACTGAAGGCTCGTGGATGCTTTAGGAACATCTACCAACTCGTACAGTCATACTTTCTACAAGGTTCAACCACACTGAAACTCGGTCAACATGCTGTGTCTAAATCACTGACGTTGGGCTGTCCTCAAGGATCAGTGTTAAGCCCATACTTGTGGAATCTAGGGTTTGATGACCTTCTTGAGCTACATCTACCGCAAAACTGCTCATTGATTGGCTATGTTGACGACGGTCTCCTACTTATACAGTCAAACACTAGAGACGGACTGGAGAAATTGGCGGATATATGTCTCAACTCATTACAGAAATGGGGCATAAATCGACTTACTTTCGCCCCCCACAAAACGTATCATCTTTTACTGAAAGGTAATTTACAGTCGAGCCCCGTATAAAATTTAACAACACTAGTTAAAAAGAAGGAGTCAGTATGTTACCTCGGCCTGGTCCTAGAGAAAAATTTTTCGTTCATTGAACATATTAAAACTGTAGGTGAAAAAGCCAAACGAAATTTCTATGCGCTTACCAGAATTTCAACTTCCACCTGGGGCCTTCGTTTTAATACACTTAAAATTATATATACAGCTACATATCTGGGCTGTATCTGTTATGGTGCACCAGCCTGGGCTGATCGTACTACCATAGGCGCGCCTCGGCCTAAGTTACTACAGAGTCAACGATTAGCGCTAATATTTCTGTGTAAGGCATACCGAACAGTTAGCACCGAAGCCTTACCAGTACTTGCAGGTGTACTTCCGGTCGACTTAGAGACAAAAACGTGCGTCCATGTATTATTCCACTAGGAAAAACATGACTAACAATTTTCTTTTACCACGCGATCGTAATAAAATTACTAGACTTTTTGCGCCGCAATCCGTCGTTAACGATAAGCTCCTGACCGAATGGCAGGAAAGATGGGATTCGTCAACAAAAGGTCGTCATTTATATCTATTCTTTCCATCTGTTCGTGAACGTTTGGAGAGAACTTGGCTAGAAATTGACCTAATGGTCAATTTCTAGCCAAGTTCTCTAGCCCAATTCCTCACAGGCCATGGGAATTTTAGAAGTAAATTATTATATAGTACTATTATTATTATATATTAGTATTTACACTAGTAGATTCACCATTTTGTCAATGTTCGACCTCAAACTCCGATTTTGAACACACAGCTCATCACATCCTTTGGGAGTGCATTCTCTGGCGCAACGAGCGGAACGTCATGTTAGATAATATGCATATCACGTCTGGGGTAGTATACTATTCGGATCTTGTAGCAACTCGAGAAAATTTCCGTGCGTTTAGGCGTTTTTGCCATACCTATTACTGTAATCAAACCTAAAGCTCACAAATAGGTCCATTAAGCTTTGTCCAATCCGTGGTGCTGTACCGCTGCGTTTCACGTAGTTGTACAAACTCTTATTTACTGGCTTGTCAGCCAACTTTGCTTCATGTCTCCCGCTTTGCATAGGAGGGAAGTGGAATCTTTCCAACTCCTCCTGTTTTCTTTTCTAATTAAATTTGTTGCGGGCCCCAAGACAATTAAAAGCGATTCCCGGGACTTCCTGAGGGTCAAACCTCAGTGTCTTATACGGAGACCATTGTGGATCCTGGCTTACAGGAGTTACAGTGGTGGGAATGTGTGGTGGGATTAGTCCCAAAAAAAAAGGCAAGAAAGGGGGGATGAATTGTATTCCTACTTCGTCACCATACGGAAATACAAGGATTATTTGACTGTATAGTGTTGTCTTAAAAAATAATTTGTCTCTTGCTTGTCCAGTTTTTAATCAGTTTATATTATCTCTTATTAAATTGTACAATAAGAAAAACAGTCCTAATGTTAAAGTTCTTCGGGCCGACTACTGAAGTCAAGGAACTCTGCACCGGTGGTCGGCCGAACGACGAGGGCGACGTGCTATTGGGTGGGTTACGGAGCCGCGCGCCGTCCCTCTGTCGCCCCGGACGGAGCCGGGCGGCGGGTGCGCTGATCGTAGCCCACCCTAAAAAAAAAATTCTGAAGTTTTGTTTAGCAATACCGCGCGTTACTTTGTATGTACAGGATTTTCCTAACATCATTTTCAAGGATTAAAACGTAAGAAGCAGTGTCGACGTTAAAATAATTTTATAACTTTGAATTTAATTTCCTGATCCAAAATCATTAGGTAAAAGTAAGTCCAATTTTTATTAAAGCATCTTTTTCGTTGTTTTTTTTTTTGCTTTTATTTATTCATATTATATAAATAGGGAGAAGTTACAGCTGTACCGATTGGCCTGAAAATTGGTGGGGAGGTAGCTAAGTACCAGGAGACGCACATAGGATACTTTTTATCCCCTTTCTTTTTTAATGGTGTTTACAAGATTTCGCCAATAACTCTTTTATCCCGGTCGATCGCGTTCCCGTGTGACGTGACATAAAATGTCAAACAGAAAACAGGTCACTATGAAACGTAGTATAAAAAACGCATTTGATATGTAATAACAAAATGCAAATGACAGCTAAACGAAATTTGGTAATTTTTAAAATTTAAGTATGGTTGAAAATTTGATAATTATAATTTTGTCAGAAATCAATAATGAGTAATTTGTATTCTCTTTGAATCATCATTAACAATGCCGGGACCAAAACTATCGAATCTTTCCAGCAAAGCTGTAATGGTTCTTCCATTAGAGACTATATTTTCGAAAATTTAGAAAATATATTTAAGAAAAAAATTATGGCGTTACGAAGTTCGCCGGGTCAGCTAGTATTTTTATAAATAACTCGGAGCACAAGAGTCAGAAAACTTATTGTGTAATAAAAATGAATCTATTCAGACAAAACAATTACATCTTTACGCTTAAATCAATTTATTTGCCAATATTGCGAACATGATATATTTCATTAAATTTACGTAATATTAAAAATAACGTAGATCAGAAAGGACATTTCGCTCCAGGCTGTACAAATGAAAGATAAAATTATTATAAGTACAGTAAGTGCTCATGAAAATAATAAACAGTTTTGCTTTGTTAAAAGAGAAAAGAGAATAATTTTCCAAATTATAAGCATCGTAATGAACTAAGAAGACCATTGTATTCTTCTATCACCATTCTTTTCTTTATTATATCATAAGGGAATTCCACAAAATGTAAGTAGGCAACACTGTAAGAGAAGCAAAGTCCAAAATAAATATGCCGAGTCTGTGACTGAGCTTGGTATAGTGAGTCAATTTCCTTTCTATTAGAAAAGAGTTTGACGCCCAGGTCCCCCATCTATAAGCCCATCAACATCCATTGTTGGATTTAAGTTCTGTCATTTGTAGGTCATGGCCATGTTATATTCCCAAAAGTCCTATAACTGGGCAGGCTTATGGTGACCATTTTAGTGGTTGTTTCTTCGGTCCGGTAGCATAAGTACGTCGCGGTCGATAATAAGTATTGTGATTAAACTTTGTATCAGGCAAAATGTATTATTTACTTTTAGAACCGAGGGTTCTTAATACTGAGTCTGTAATAGACGTAATGTCTTGCACCTATGTAATGAAATATATAGATCTAGAAATTAATGAGAATTAGAATGTTATTGTGTCCACTGATCTCTTTGAGAATATTTTTTCTAAAGCTTTTCTACAGAAGAATGTTACAAAGAATATTGCAATTCAATTTTCTCAGTGCCTTGTGCCTTTGAAAGTATCAAAAGTACATAGGGGTTCTTGTCGCTCACGGTGAGAATCTATGTTTTAAATTGAGAAATAGGAAAAATCTACATAATAGAATTCGTGTTTATGGCTTTTGTTCTACTTTTTGAAAACTATATTTTATTTAATAAATATAAAAATGCCCTATGGGTAGGTATATGGTTGTATTTTGCTCGGCTCAGGAAGCGGGTTTGTCTCCAAGGCCTCATGTTTAGCAGTACTATTAAACCATTGAATAGTATAAAATATATATTTTTTAAACAATACTTTGCACTAAAAATAAGTACAACCTAGAATCAATAACTTGTGGATCGTAATAAGAGTCATGTGGGGATCCCACTCAGGACTGCACTGTGATTTTTTTTTTCCAACGATATAATGATTGAATTTATTTATTGACTAGCAACCCGCCCTCGCTTCGCTTCGGTTTTAGTCGTTTTACCCGCGTAGTTCCCGTTCCCGTGGGAATATCAGGATAAAATATAGCCTATTTTACGCGCTGATATTATAGCTTTCCATTGGTGAAAGAATTTTTGAAATCGGTCCAGCCGTTTTGAAGATTACCCGGAACAAACAGACAGACAAACAGACAAAAATTTTTTAATCTGTATTTTAGGCATAGGTGTCGTGCAAATAACCGTGTGTGCATGAAAAAAGCCTATTATCGTCCATTATCGTCATCTCAGTTCATAAATGTCTCATTACTGGGTCTGAATCTCCTCCACAATAGGAGAAAAATTTACCAACTGTACCACGCTGGTCACACGTGCTGTTATAGGGTTTGATTTCAAATTTTTTTCTTTGATGATAGATGTTATATACATATTTAATCTCATAGTCGTCTTTTACGACATCCACGAGCAAGTGGTAAATTGTATTCTGACTCCGTCACCACACAGAAAATGGGTTAGTAAAGGGTTCTTCCGGTTTTCCTTCTTCTTGCATATATTTAATTTGCATATTACTCGTCTTTTAAGAAGCCCATGGGGTATTAAATTGGACTAGTGGTCGCCGAGTGGTCGAAATTCGTCCATAATTCATTTAAATTAATTTTTCTGCTACACAATTTTCTTTTAAATTTCTTTATTTATAACTAGCAACCCGCTCTCGCTTCGCTTCGGTTATAGTCGTTTTACCCGCGTAGTTCCCGTTCCCGTGGGAATACCGGGATAAAATATAGCCTACTTTACTCCCTGATATTATAGCTTTCCATTGGTGAAAGAATTTTTGAAATCGGTTTAGGCGTTTTGAAGATTACCCGGAACAAACAGACAGACAGACAAAAATTTTTTAATCGCTATTTTAGACATAGGTGTCGTGCAAATAACCGTGTGAGCATGAAAAAAGCCTATTATTTTGACATTACAAACAGACACTCCAATTTTATTTATTGGTATAGATTACAACTAATACATAAGTACAAATGTCTATTAGACATTGTCATTATAATTATGATTGTTTGACATATAGTTCGACCAGAGATTTTAACCGTAAACAAAAGTGTAAGGCTCGACCGAGATCTCGGTCTCGGTCTCGGCATTCTCGGCCACAAATCCAACTGAGAAATTTGTCTCGGTTCTCGGCTAATTATAGCCGAGATTCTCGGTCATGACCGAGATTGTAACTTTGTTCGGATCGGCATTCAAATTTTACTGCGCGTGGCCATGCGCCGCAGCGCGAAGTCGATTGGTGTAAGTGCGTGAGAGAGCTGAATTGTGAATCAGATTCTCATGAGACCACATGGGCATCTTCAACTAACTCGTCAAACATGGCTACAACAAATTAATTCAACTTATGGGCAGCTCATGATTCGATAGAGTTGGAAGACGAGCCAATGACCAATGACGAATACATTTCAAGCTCTGTGATCGAAATAGCGCTAGAAAGCTTTTGGCTTAGAGAGCCAAGACTGCAAAGAAATACTTATAATTTTGAGTATTGGTTTTCGTCACCTTATAAGGTGCGTAAGCCTGCAGCAAATATCTTATATCTTTAAACGAGCAATTCTTGTAAATATATATATTTTCAGGATCTCGAAAACGGCTCCAACAATTTTGTTGAAACTTGGCATACTAGAGGATTCCGGCCCAAGAAATCGATCTAGCTAGGTTTTATGTATAGAAAATGTTGTTTTGTCAGTGTTTTTGGCAGACAATATAATGACATTAAATTTTAAAAGAATATGAATTCAATTTTTGCCATCAATGTCATGAGTTACGATAGCTCAGTGGCGAAGTAGTCAGGTTTCATTTTATTTTTGACATAGGCGACAAACGGCGTCGGATCGAATCTCGGTGTTATTATTATTCTCTTTTTGTAATTTTTTATATAATTTTCATTATTTATTATTTTTTAATTTTTTTTAATTTTTCATTAATATATATTTAAATAAATGCTACAAAAATACTCCGAGCGAAGCTCGGTCAACCTGATATTAAGTTTTTATCTGCACCGCTACTAGCTTAGCAAGTGAACAACTGCTTCTCGGTCTCGGCTCTCGGTCTTGGCCAAGATATTATTTTATTTTGGGTCTCGGTCTCGGTCTCGGCCGAGAACGAAAAACCCCAGCCTTACAAAAGTGTATAAGCGTTGGTGTGCGTGTGTGTGTGTAGCGATTACATGGTAGTGTACGTAATGCCTTTTTTTTAATGAATTTAATGTATTTCTAATTCATTATTTTATGAAATTTCAGTTTTATGCACTTCTCCTCATTATATACATCAACTGTGCCAAATTTCATACTTGTCCCTCCACGTAATTCTCGTAAAAAGGGGTACAAAGTTTTTGCTTCACCTTTTAATATATAGATTCTTACTGCATACCACACAAAGATATATCTGTTATTTTAATTTATTCTAAGAGACCTAACATATCTTTTGATAAGAAAAATTGATTTCCTATTGGAAGTTATTTGCATTTAATTTATATATAGCATTTGTGTCACTTACTAGTCTATATACACCTACGTATTATGATTCACAATATTAAGGAAGTGTATTTTAATAGTTTTTAAATGTATAGTGACAGATTAAGAATACTATTTACCATTTTTCTCGTGAGTCTCATAAAAGGCGACTAAGAGTTATAACCAGCATATAATACCCATGCAAGAGTTCTCGATAACTCGAAATAAAACCCTATACCAACCCTTCTGATTAGCGTGGTATAGTTGGTCAATTTCACTCCTAGGAGGAAGCTCGAACCAAACAGTGGTACGTATATGAGCTGAGATGAGATGAGTTGATGAAGAAATATTTTTTAACAAAAATATTTTTTAACGTCTATATATAAAGTTGTTATTTCGTGTGGTGACGGAGTAAAAATACAATTCACCACTCTCTAACTTATCCGTGGATGTCGTAAAATACGACAAAAGGATATAGTATGCACATAAGATCTGTGCAAGAGAAGAAACACTGCGAAATGAAACTTATACCAACATGTCTGACCAGCATAGCATAGTAGGTCAAATTCCCTCCCATTGTGGAGGAAGCCCGAGCCCAATAGTGGGACGTATGTGGGGTGCGATGATGATGACGATAATGATATTTATAATACCTACATATTATTTTAGTATGAAATTCCATTGATTTTTATGAGATCTAATAGAAGCAAACACGGTCCTTTGGTAGGGTTACAAGGGGCCATGGGTCTAACACGCAGAGATCTTTGGAGATATTTAATCTAAAAAAATGGGACTTCTCACCATGACTATGCTAACGGTAGGTGGTGTAACTTGTGTGATAATGGTTTTTCACAGTGTGGTGATAGAATAAAGATATAATTCTCCACCCCCTAACTTGCCCATGGATGTCGGAATATAATATATATATATATATATATATATATATATATATATATATAATATAATATAGATAGGTAACAGTTTGCACAGATGGCGCAGTGGTTAAGATCGACCTACCGTGCCTGTGTAGGGGGTTCGAATCCCACGCGGGACAACACTTTGTGCGATCCACAAATTGTTGTTCCGAGCTTGGATGTAATTTATGTCCGTTAATTATATGTTTGTGAAGTCCCCCCGCAATACAAGGATTATTTTCTTAGTGCATTGGGTATTGTCTTATTAAAAAAAGGGAGCCGTCGCTCAGGTTGCCTGGCAGATATGAAACATCGAAATTATGTTGTACAAGTATCTATATATGCATAAAAGAACAGATTACGACAGAAATTAATATGGCATAAAGTATTTATAAAATATTACAATTTTAATACCGTAATACAAGGATTGTTTACTAAGTGCAGGGCGTTCTCTTTTAAAAAAAAATATTTGCATGAGAAGAACAACTCGAAATGAAATTCTATAGCTACAGGTTTGACCAGCGTTTAGTTGATGAATTTCCCTGCCATAATGGAGGAGCTTCCGTGTGGTGACGGAGTAAGAATACAATTCTCCACCCCCTATCTTACCCGTGGGTGATCGTACAAGACGACTAAGGGATATAAAACGCATATAATATCTATGCGAGAGAAGGAAAGCTCGAAATAAAACCATATACCAACACGTCTAACCAGCGTGGTATAGTAGGTCAATTACCCTTCCATTATGGAGGAGGCCCGAGCCCAACAGTGGGACGTATATGGGCTGAGATGATGATGATGAATGGAGGAGGCCCGAGCTATAAAGTGGGACGTTTACGGGCTATTATGATGATGATGACGATGGTATCTTATATTATATCTGACTATGGGGTTGGGAGTTCGGTGGGCTGATTTATTTTAAATGCGTATTCCTATTCCGTTACCACGCGGAGTAGGGAGTGACTGCAGAGGTGGGATTTTATCGAAAAGACGATATTGCCGAGACCCCAAGAAACTGGGATAAGAGCTGGTGTTGAGCAAGTAAAGGTTGGTGGTTATATACTCATCAATATTCACTTATTCTAAAACTACGAAGAAAATTATGTATATTTAGTATGGATATATAATTAAGGACCTGAATATTCAGGTCGAGAAGTTAAATAAGCGAGGCTGTCATGTTTTTCTGATAACGTTAACATCATATGATAGTAGGAGGAAAACAGTCACACTTTGATGGCTCATTTCCTTGTCTTCAAGATGTCATAATTTTACAAGTGACTGTATTGTCCTTCGGGTTACGGATATTATGATAACATTATATTGGTTATGATTAAAGATATATATTTCTTTCGCATTATCCGACAGTTTCGGATAGTTTTGGTTACGGGTGTCGATTTCTTTTAGAGAATTGTGAAAGGATTTAGCTAAATGTTATGTATGCCTAGACTGCCAGGTCGGCGGGTAGAGAGTAAACGAGAGATTTTCTATAGCGAGATTTGTTATAAATGAAACTTAGATTGATTTATTGTCCCTGAAACCCCTTGCTTACTAAATTTCACAGACATACGTTGAAGGCGTTGCCGATTCTGAATATATAGAAATATAAAAATACAAGAATTGCTCGTTTAAAGATTAAAATGTCACTATGGCTGCTGTTCCAAGATGGTGCACACTTTTGTTTCAAATGGCAAATTTCCTTAAATGAAAGAACTCACAAGAGTAGATAACTACAATGATAGTGACATCACAATTAATTCAATATAGACACAATGGTACCAATCCAAGATGGCGCATAACTACCAGTTATTATAATAGCAATACACACTCTGTTAAAATATTAAATGTATGTATGTGTGTATTATACAAAATGCTGACAGATAGCAGAAGCTGCATGGTACCCATGAACTACAGAACCCAAATAATGTTCCTTTTAGCTTCGTTCACGAACATGTATAATTTTCAGGTATTGCATTGGCTGCTTGGTCAGAATCATCGCAAATTAATCCGGAAGAAATGGGCGAGTATGCTCAAGGTGATATTTTGATGCCTCCAGCGCAAGGCAGAAACGGCATCAGGGAGTCGAGTCTACGTTGGCCTAATGGCCATATACCTTATGTTATTGAAGGATGGTTTAGTAAGTTCTTATTGAGTTTTAATAACACACTGAAGATCTGTGTAAAATCTTAAAATCCAGAAAAAAGTTTTATAATACAAATTGATAACTAAGCTGTATGCTTTGTGTTAGCGGCTACGAATACTACCAACCCCTATATTGTTCGTGGGTATCGTAAAAGAACACTAAGAGCTTTACATAGACCAGGGCCAGCTCCATCTAATGGTCTGGTTTGATAAACAATTACATTCCCAAGGAGGGCTAACGTCGGGTAGGTGGCTGATCATAAAATGATTGCCTTTACTATTGAAAGAAAAGTACATTGGAAATGGTTCCTAAGTAATTGGGACAAAAGGAGGGTGATGATGATAAATAATTCTATAGGTGCAAACAAATTTATTTTATTTATTTAGAAAACCAACAGCGATACATATAATAAATTACATAGTTTGTGTTCTACAGTATTCTGTGGCTAATAATAGGTTTCCCTGATTAACAAGGGTACGTTTAATATATGCGAATGAACTACAAATTAAATAAAAAAAAAAATACAATATTACATTTGATTACAAAAAAAAAAGAAACTATTAACTAACATAACAATATAATTTATTGAGCCAAGTAGTAAGAGCATAGTTGCTTATCATTTGCCTTTCTTTATGATTTTTATTAACCGAGCTTTAAATGTAGCTTTAGTACAGTTAAATACAGTTATAAACACATTTTGTGTGAGAATACTACCAATTACTATGGCGTGGCTATCATAAGAGGCGATTAACAAACATAGGCTGATGATATAAATTCTAAAGCAACAAAACTCGAAACAATAACCTATGGTATCTTAAGCCAAACTATAAAAAAAAAAAAACTAAAGAAAAGTAGAAAGTAAAGTTTCTATAGATTGTAATGAAGACATTAGTAAATACCACAGACGTAGTTGTGTTCCTACTTACCAATAGGAATCGTTAAAACTGGTTAAGGAGTCAACAGGAGAATGGTGATTAGGGTGTCCATGGCCAATTTTAATATTTATTGCAATCTCTTATTATACATCTCTCTTATTATCCCTCCTACAAGGATAGTGATTATGTATATATATACACTATACATATATATATATATATATATCACTATATATATATATATATATATTCCGTCTGGTGACGGAGTAATAATACAGTTCATTATCCTCATCTTACCCGTGGGTGATGTAAAAAATGGGATATAATCTCCATATAATATCTAGGCATGAAAAGGAAAATTCGAAATAATCTAATCTATATCAATACGTCTGATCTGTCTGCGGGTGCCGGACTAAATCCCCGGTCCGGTCACCCGCAGCCTCTGCTAGGGCGGCGCAGGCGCAGGTACTTGCGCCTGCGCCGCCCCAGTCGCCGACGGCGGACCGTGTCCGCGTGGAGTCGTTCCTCCCGCACACGGTCTCCGGTCCGCCTCCTTCCGCGAGATGACAGCCCCGCAGAAGGCGGCTACAGCTGAGATGATGATGAAGAGCGATTATTTTACAACCCTCTTTATGGGAACTAAATAAGACGTTGGAAAGACTTATGCGCCAAGAAGCCACAAGCTTATTTTTTTCCTCATAATTTCCAGATCAGGAGCAAAAGGAGATGATCATGAAAGCAATCGCAGATTATCATAGACTGACGTGCCTACGATTCGTTCCACACAAGGGACAAAGGGATTACATTGTTATTCAAAGCCAAAATACTGGATGTTGGTCAAGTGTCGGTAGATTGGGTGAGGCTTTATCAATAAAATTTCTTCTCCATTATTTTTTTAAATTTACTAATATTAATTTGTCAACTATTAATATTATAGGTGGTCGCCAGGAAGTGAACTTGCAAGCTCCTGGTTGCGTATCGAAGAAGGGTACTGTGCTCCATGAACTGCTGCATGCTATTGGCTTCATGCATGAACAGAGTCGTCCAGATCGAGATAGCTTCGTCAACATTCTCTATCAAAACATCAAACCAGGCATGTAATCATTTAACTAACCTTATATTTTTCTCTTTAGTAATTATTCTTTATTTTTTAACTGCATATAGGTACATCCCACTTCTGAGTTTGAACTATATTTACATTGGAAGGGGGTATTTAATTTATTATTCTACCCTATAAAGACTGTTCGGCGTAAGACTGTATTCTGAGCTTTGCTAATTCTTCGTTAATATCTTCGGCTTAATGACTTTTAGACGCCTTTCTTGTATGTAGAAGAAAGTCAGTGATTCTGATCCATCCTGTAATTTTGATTCATTACTACGCAAGATAGTAACTAGCAGATAGTAGTTATAGGTTATTGCAAAATCCAGAAAACGTAGTTTTTTATATTGGAGCAGTTATTAAAGTTATATGTATGAAATTATTTATTCTTGAGAAAAACCACAAAAATATATACCATAATTTGTATTATTAATCGATTATATTATCCCTGTCACGCCTAGTAATGTGCAGCTGAAGTGAGCAGGGATTAAATTTATGTTGTTAGATTTTAGAAAGATTTTAGTATAAATCTCGATGGGCAAAGGAAGACTAAAGAAAAGATATGTATAGAAAAGGGTGGACATAGAACTAATGTCTAAAAAAACATATTGCGTCCACACTAAATAGAATAAGGGCAATCTTTTATTAGAACTACATGGTTTGAAGCTGCAGCGTCCTGGCTAAAGGGTGTCAAAATTTGAAAACGTTTATTTTATATGGGAATTATACATTTTATTAATTCGAAAATACCTACGCTCTATCACATAGTAAAATAATTAAATAGTAACCTGTTTCTTACCACAGGAGCAGAGCTTAACTTCAAAAAGGCAGATCCAAAGAACACGGACGACTTCAGCGTGGCCTATGATTACAACAGCGTGATGCATTATTCTGCATATGCTTTTAGCAAAAACCAACAGAAGACCATTGAACCAAAGGTTTAAACTTCGTGTTTTTCCAAGTTGTATTTATCTTTTTAGATCTTTTTCCTTTCCCATGGATGATCGTAAAGAACAACTAAAGAGAGCATGCACATAACTTCACTGCAGAGAAAGAAAAAAAGAAGGAAAACTCTTTTTTTCTCTGCAGTGGTTCCGACTGACCAGAGTGGTGTGACGATGATCATCATCATCACACCACTCTTGTTAATGCAGAGAAAGAAAAGAGTTTTCCTTCTTTTTTCTTCAACTCTTGTATATCCTACGGCTGAGTTCGAACCTCCTCCGTAATAGGAGGGAAATTGATTTACTATACCACGCTGTTCAGACGTGTTGGTATAGTTTTATTTTGAGTTTTCCTTTTCTTACATAGATATTCATCATCGCAGGCCACATACGTCCCACCGTAGGGCTCGGGCCTCCTCCACAGTGGGAGAGAATTTGACCTACTATACCATGCTGGTCAGATATGTTGGTATAGGATTTCATTTCGAGTTTTCCTTGCCTTGCACAGATGTTATGTGCATATCATATCACTTGGTCGTCTTTTTCGACATCCACAGGCAAAATAGGGAGTGGTGAATTGTATTCTTACTCTGTAACCATACGAAAAAGTGCCTCATATTCCGACAGGGACTCGAGCTTCCGATACAGGCTCGAGCCTAATAGTGAGATGCAATTGGACAGAGATGAAAGAAATATTAATAGAATAGGTATCAGCAATCTTTTAGGAAACTTACGATGATAATCTTATCTATCAGAGGCATATACTTATATCTTAATATTAGCAACCCGCCCTCGCTTCGCTTCGGTTTCAGTGGCCTTACCCGCGTGGTTCCCAATCCCGTGGCAATACCAGGATAAAATATAGCCTAAGTTACTCCCTGATGTTATAGCTTTCCATTGGTGAAAGAATTTTTGAAATCGGTCCAGCCGTTTTGAAGATTACCCGGAACAAACAGACAGACAGACAAAAAAATATAAAATGATTTTTAGGTATATGTATAGTGCAAATAACTGTGTGAGCATGAAAAAGCCTATTATTTTGACATTACAAACAGACACTCCAATTTTATTTATTGGCACTTTTCTTCAAAATGGGAATATTAATAGCCGCAACATTCTTCTGTGAAACTCGTGAACACAACTGCGATCTCCAACCTGAAGTGTGGCGATTAAGGCATTATGTGTTCACGTGTCGGCCTATGTCCATGAGTGGATGTCTGTAAGGTAATGACTATTTAACGTTTACAGTTTGGAACTGCGCAAATGGGTCAAAGAGAAGGTTTGAGTCGCAGTGATGTCAAGAAAGTTAACAAGATGTACAGTTGCAAGAAAGAGTAAGTAACTTTTTCTTAGTTTTGAAGTGAAAACTTCTATAGCCAGGTTTGAATGGGGAGTAAACTAATGTAGATCGTCATCAACATGATCATGTTGACGCTAATACTATATCAGTAGTTAGTTATGTCAATCTATAATGCGTTTCAAATAGGAATAAGATTGACTTTACCCCATGTTGTGACGCCATAGCTGTCAATTTGAATCAGTTTGGTAGGGTCAGCAAAATAAGATATTTTTAAATATAATTTATTAACGATATATCGATATTTTTCTCCATAAGCACTCTTTTTAACTTCATTCCTTGCGGGTTGCCCGTGTTAAGCTGGAGGCAGTGATAACTTATTATCAATTTCATGCCAGCATTTTTACTAAAAGACTAAAGTTTTCGGGCTGCTCGAGATGAGCTTTTTTTAGCCAACGCCACGAGTGTAAATAATGTACGGTAGATTAAGTTTACGGTGATTTTGTAGAATAATATCAACTCTCGATATTTCCTTTTTAGTATCGAACTATCGATATATCGCCCAAAAAAGTATTAGTAATAAGTATCGATATTTTTAAATGATAATATCGATATTTCGATATATTAATATTTTGTCATCCCATCCCTAATGACATCCCTAATTCGTTTAGCTGGTTTCCACATTTGAATAACTGATACTCAGTACAAAAAGAAAACATTATTGATACGTAAATAAGGTTCCATTGCAAGCCGTACTTTTACAAGTGACATTTGACAGAAAGGGTTCATTGACGATCTTATTTGAATCGCATTGTAAAATGTTTTTGTGTTAGCTTTTGCATCAGGCCATATTGGCGCAGTCTATACATACTGGGCGCGATTTTTTTTCATAATATTAGGTAACCTAGGTCAGATAAGTTGATATAGATTTTTTATTTCCATTAATTCTTCAGTGTGCCTATAAATGGACGGGTCGATATCTGTTTAGACAGATACGATACTGCTTTCTTGCAATATATCTTAAGTTATGTTTAGCCTTATTTTATGACACTCTCGTGAAAGAAAGGGGTGATTAATTTTATTCTTATTCAGTCACCACATAATTTTTCCGTGTGGTGACGGAGTGAGAATACAATTCGCCACCCTTAATCTTACCTATGGTCCTCGTAAAAGACGGCTAGAGAATATGATATACATATAAAGTTGTACACCACTGAGGACTTTTAAAAATGTAATTTTATTATTTCTTTTCAGGGAACCGCAATCAGGCTGGTTGGGTAACATATTCCAGAACTTGTTCAGATTTTATTAAGCTCCCCTGGCTTATATTTATAACGCTAAAAATACAAAGATCTGATAGATATAAGATTTATACTAGTCCTAATGTTTTATCAAATAAAGAGTATACGAATGTGATTTTTTGAAGTATTTCATTGTACCTGTATAATGCTTTGTGATGGCGGTCACGAATACTGTTAATCCTTTTTTTATTGCCGATGGAGGTAAACGAGCAAGCAGCATACCTAAGTGATACCAGGGACACAGCTAGGTCGTTGCCTACCATCGTTATAAAAGAATAGGTAAAACTATAAACTTAGAATCTAAAAATATACTCGTTGTTATATAAGAACCAGACAGTTGTCTGTCTACAGCCGCGGGCCCCTCCGCCTGGGGTAGTACCACACACGCAGAAAATCAACGTCCGAATAGCAGCAATTTGTTACTGTGCTTAGTTCGGTGAGCGATAGAGCCAGAAGCCTAACGTTCTGAAGGTGTTTGTGTGTGGTAGGTATTAGTATTTTAGTATCCGAATATCATTGTACGCATTCACACTCCCTTCACTTTATTCGCGGTAGGCAGCGGCCTTGCAAAGGTCCATGAGCGGCAGCATCACTTACCAAAAGGCGTACTGTTTGCCACCGTTTGCAACAGAAAAAAAAGATGATTAAAAGACTTACACCGGCCTGGGCCAACTCCACCTGATGCCATCTATTCAACAATTGAATTTTTATGAAGGGATGTCATCAAGCAGGCCGCTCCTAAAACTATTGCCAACGTTTTTGGAATTTGTGCTATGGTCGAAGAATAATTAATATTGTGTAATTCCAAGAAATATTGAGGGCAGGAATATAATAATAAGTAATTTTAAAAATGGAAGGAAGGAAGGGAGACCTATCACTTTTCCACCATTAATCAATCAATATACCGCGCACCACAATGGAATGGAAGGAATACGGGATGGGATCAAGATGGAATGGGATATAAAGGAATCTTACTCTCAAGTGATGAGCTCCTTCCAGAATGTCAATTTGCAATTTTTCGCAGAACTTCGAATATTTATTCGACACGTGATTCGCCTCTACACGAGGCATCCTCAGGACGGTTCGACTTCAAATGCGCCAAATATATGAATTAACCGTGGGAAAGGTGTTGGTATCCCTTCCTTCCTTCCATTTTTAAGATAGTAATGGATTTCCGCTAGGCCTAATTCAATCAAATATAAGTTATTCAATCCAGCTTGGTGGCTCACGTACAGCATTGGGCAGCTAATATTTAAAATTAATAAAAACAATTTTTAATTTATCTCAATTTCAATTTTATTTAATTCAAATTTAATCGATGGCAATTGGAATACAGTTTGATCTTGTAATACTTTACTGACGAGCAGTTTCATAACGTTCTATTTCCATGGACATAAGACATCTCATAAACTGATAAGCTTTGTCGCACTGGCACCGTTCATCTAGAAAGAACGATAGATAAATTAATAAAATGGACTATGGACGTCCAATGACTAATCACCCGAGGCCATAATGCTCAAAGTGATTAATGATGTTGTTTATTTTAGGTTCTAAATTCATAGTTTTATATATTCCTGCAAGAATTTTCATGTAGGGGCAAATAGGGGCACTATTTATTTAGCTTTTAATTTCTCTATTTCTACAAGTATCCCGTTCCGATGCAAAAAATTACGTTATGACGTAAAACAATATGGTTACGATAATGATGCTTGTGCGGTGACGGATTAAGAATATAATTCACCAGCCCCTACCTTGCCCATGGGTAGGGATGGCGATCTGAGATCGATTAATCGTAGAATCGATTTTTCAAAAGATCGATTTTATAAATCGATACAAAGCACTGAATCGATTCGGTGAATCGATTCTTTACCTCAGAGAATTGTCGTTCGATTTTTTTTCTGTCTCTCGATACTAAGTAAGACTAATAACACCTTCAGATTTTCTAAAAGCTCATCACAAAAAAAGGTCATCACAAGCCATCCAAAAGAAAAGATTGATAGATCGATTAATCAGGAATCGATACTTCGGACCTCAATTCTATTGTGAATCAATTCTTTGGACAACAATTCGAATCGATTCAAGAATCGATCTTTTTCACAAAGATTGATTCAAGAATCGATCTTTTTCACAAAGATCGCCCATCCCTACCCATGGGTGTCGTAAAAGACGACTAAGGGATATAATATGGATATAACATCTATATAAGAGAAGGAAAACTTGAAATAAAACCCTATGCAGTGCAACCCTATGACCAGTGTATAGGTAGTAGATAACTGACCAGCCTGATATGATGGGCTGATATGATGATGAATGAGGCTCAAATGATCGCAGTTTTTATAAGTTTTCAAGGTATGGGTCTTTGAAACGCCTCGCCCAATCCCTCCATGGCGACAAACAAACGGTGCTTGATTTCATTACCTACCATACTTATTCCTTCCCTATCACCATTGGAATGACCACTGGTACCGATCCATTGACCTAAGAAAATACTGCTATCCATACAGCAGACAGGAGGTACAAAAATACTATACTTACTTCTAACAGCGCATAAGGCTGTCATGTCTGCAATATCATCCATTGGTTTTTCGTTACGTTCTCCAGCAAATATTAATGCGGCTCTAGCAGGATTGATAGTACCATCTTTATATAAGACACCCATATTCATTAGCATACAACGGAGGAAGCACTGAGGATAAAATAGATAACTATAAATTAAAAATTGGAAAAATCACGTTCAATATTAATTTTGTTATCTATACAAATAAATAAAATTGGAGTGTCTGTTTGTAATGTCAAAATAATAGGCTTTTTTCATGCTCACACTGTTATTTGCACGACATCTATGCCTAAAATACAGATTAAAAAATTTTTGTCTGTCTGTCTGTTTGTTCCGGGTAATCTTCAAAACGGCTGCACCGATTTCAAAATTTCTTTCACCAATGGAAAGCTATAATATCAGAGCGTAAACTAGGCTATATTTTATCCCGGTATTCCCACGGGAACTACGCGGGTAAAACGACTAAAACCGAAGCGAAGCGAGGGCGGGTTGCTAGTCTATACCAATAAATAAAATTGGAGTGTCTGTTTGTAATGTCAAATAATAGCCTTTTTTCATGCTCACACGGTTATTTGCACGAAACGTATGCCTAAAATAGCAATTAAAAAATTTTTGTCTGTCTGTCTGTCTGTTTGTTCCGGGTAATCTTCAAAACGGCTGGACCGATTACAAAAATTCTTTCACAAATGGAAAGCTATAATATCAGGGCGTAAACTAGGCTATATTTTATCCCGGTATTCCCACGGGAACGGGAACTACGCGGGTAAAACGACTATTTTTTTTTTTTTTTTTGTGGGTGTGCTGCGGTCGTCGGTCTTTCCTCACGCGGTCGGCCTCTCGGCGGGTGACGGACTAATCTCCGGTCACGTCACCCGCGGCCTCGGCTAGGGCGGCTTGAGGCGCAGGTAGTTGCGCCTGCGCCGCCCCAGTCGCCGGCGGCGGATTTCCTCATCGAGGCTGCGCTCCACGCGCAGACGATCCGCCGCCTCCTTCTGCGAGATCACTGTCTCGCAGAAGGCTGCGACCGCGTCCCAGTTCCCGACGCTGTCGACCATCGCCCTAGCGATGGCCGGCAGCGTCAGGTCGGCACCAATGATTGCGACGAGTTCACGGCGCTGCACTGCCCAAGCCGCGCAGGCCTCGAGCGTGTGGCGCGCCGTGTCCTCGTCGCAATCGCAGTGGTGGCAGGACGGTGTACTCTCCCTCCTTACGACCCTGTGCAGGTATTTGGCGAAGTTCCCGTGCCCCATCAACACCTGCACTAGTCGGAAGGAGAGCACCCCGTGTCGCCTTTCCAATCACTGCATCAGCACCGGCCGGAAGGCCTCCACGGTTCGCACCCCGAACCGAGGCCGCTCCAGCCCGACTGCCCAACGGGCAATGACGTCTCGGCGGGCGTCGACGCGCCAGACGGTGAGCTCCCTTAACGAGATCTCACCGCCCTCCGCTCGCACCCCCGTCACCCGCCGATACAATCCGGCGAGCATCTCCGCCTCCAGGTCCCACGGGGGAGTCCCGGCCAATAGGCACGCTGCCTCCGTCGCCACCGTGCGGTATCCGCGGATAGCCCTGACCGCCATGACCCTCCACAGAAGGGCCCTAAGTCGGACGGTCAAGGACCCCGCCAACACCGGTGCGCCGTACAGGGCCATCGACCGGATGACCCCCGTGTACAGCCGTCGGCACGTAGCGCTCGGTCCGCCCACGTTCGGCATAAGCCACGATAGGGCGGACGCCGCGCCGACGAGCCGCGGAGCGAGCCTGCGGAAATGCTCCCGGAACCACCATTGCCCGTCGAGCACCAGGCCCAAGTACCTCATATGGGCCCGGATGCTGATGTCAACCGATCGGACGGTGATCGAGACGCCGATGGGAGGGCTCATAAGGCGCCCATGGAACAAGAGGGCCTCCGTCTTGTCCAGGGCGACCCTCAACCCCAGCGCCTCGATCCGCCTGACGACCTCTTCGGTGCCATAGGTCGCCAGGCTTACCGCCTCTTCTAGCGTCCCACCGCGGGCTGTGACGAGCGTGTCGTCGGCGTAACAAATCACGCCCAGCCCGGGCGGAAGGCTCCCCCGCAACGCCCAGTCGTAGCCGATGTTCCACAGGGTGGGTCCGAGGACCGACCCCTGTGGGACACCGCACGTCGTGGGCGTTCGCACAACGTCCCCTGCTCGGTTGGTACAGAGGACGCTGCACCCCACCAAATAGTCTGCCGCTAGCCGCCTCAGGTAAGCTGGCACTTCGTGATACCGGAGCGCCTCCCTGATGCAGCTGAATGGCAGACTATTGAATGCGTTGGCGATGTCTAGGGACACCGCCAACAGCACTCCCCCACCGGTGACGGCCTCAGTCGCCACGGCCCTCAGGCGCAACAGAGTCGCGATCGTGGAACGACCCCTCCTAAACCCAAACTGGGCGTCCGACAGATCGGGCCCCGTGCCGACGAGGTGCCGCTCGATGCGGGCAGCTACCACCCTCTCCAGTAGCTTGCCCGTGTCATCGAGCAGCACGATAGGCATGTAGGCCGAAGGCGACCCCGGAGACCGTCCCGGCTTCGGCAGGAGCACCAGCCTTCCCTCCTTCCAGCACACAGGGAACCGTTCGGACGCTAAACACGCGTCGAACAGCTCCCTGAGGCGGGGACCCAGGTGGTCGAGGACCAGGCCCAACACGCGGTTTGGAACACCGTCGGGCCCGGGGGCGGTGGACTTTGCGCACATGCGCGCCACCGCCACTCCCATCTCGGGTTCCGTGATGGGCGGAACACTGTCGTCGTCGGCCTCCCGGTCAGTATCTGGCGGAGCCATGACCGGGGGCGCGTGTTCCGCCCGCCGCGGGAACAGGTCCTCGACGACCCGGGTGAGAAGGCTGGGTTGGAGAGTCTCGGTGAGGGGAAGGCCCCGCGCGCGGAGCTTATTCAGCACCGCGCGATAGGGGCGTCCCCAGGGGTCACGGTCAAGACCGTCCAGCATCTCCTGCCGACTGACGTCCTTGGCGGAGCGGACGGCCAGCCTGAAGGCCGACCGCGCATTGCGGTAGCCCTCATACAGCAAGGCCTCCCGCTCCGCGTCGCGTTGGCGCCGCCGGCTGCGGGTGTAGGCCCTCCGGGCGCGAATGCACGCGGCCCGGAGATCCGCCAGCTCCCGGGACCACCAGTGGACCGCCCTCCTCGGGGGCGGACGCCGTACCCGGGGCATGGCCGCATCGCAGATCTGCGTCAACGCACTGCGGATGCGGCCAGCCTCGGCGTCCACCCCGTCCGACTGGTTGGCAGAGGACAGCCACGAGTAAACGATGGCTGTCTCCGCCAGCTGGTCCCGGTCTAAGCGACCCACAGCCCATCGCGGGAACGCAGGACGTCCATCCGCCCCGTGACCCCTGCTGGGCGTCGGGATTGTCGGGGAGACCTTCATCCGAATATACTGGTGGTCCGACAAGGTCTCCACCTCCTCCACGACGCGCCAGCTCCCCACGCGTGCGGCGACCTCGGGGCTAGCGAACGAAAGGTCCACTATCGACGCGCCTCGTTGTCGCACGCACGTATGCACCGAGCCCCTGTTCAGCAAACAGAGGCCCAGTGCCGCCGCCCACTCCTCGATCGCCCGTCCTCGGTCGTTCGTCTGGGGAGACCCCCACGCCACGGACTTGGCGTTGAAGTCCCCCAAGACGAAGACCTGGCGCGATGCCATTCGCCGTAACGAGGCCTCCATGATGGTGAGGGAGGCCTCGAAATCGGTCACACTCCAGTTAGGGGAGAGATAGACTCCGAGGAGCGTAATCTCCCCCCAGTCCGCCGCGACGTATCCGACGCCCCTGTCCCTAAGGGTCAGAGGCGACGAAGGCCACGACGTGGAGGCGACGATTGCCACGGTGCCATCGGTGCTACCCAACCAGTTAGGCCGGTCGGGCACCACGTACGGCTCCGCGGCTACGGCTACTCCTATCAACCACTCCGCCATGGCTTGCAGGAACACGTCCTGCGCACCGGCGGTGTGGTTGAGGTTGGCCTGGAGGAGACGAATGGATACGGGGTCCATTAACGGTCCGTATCCATCGTCACCTCCTCCGCGCTGACGGGCGATCGGGCCGCGCTCGGAGCGGGGACTGGCCCGGTCGATGGGCCGTCCCGCCCCTTCGGGGCCGATGCCGGGGGTCTGCAGTCCCCAGAGCCCATGCGGTGTTTGGCAGGCCTATTGCCTGCCGCACACGCGGGGCAGTGGGGCACCGCAGAGCACGATGCCGCCTGGTGTCCGGTCTGACCGCAACGGAAACATAGCCCGCTGCAGTCAAAGCAGTTTTTGCATATTGGTCGGGTATGCCCAACCGCCATGCATTTGTAACACCTCGCGGGCAGGGGCTCTAGCACGGTTACCCGCGCCGAGCTCCAGCCCACGAGGAGCCTGCCTGAGTCGGCCAATTGCTTGACCGACTCCTCCGGACACTGCACCCAGGCAGCACCGACGGTGTCCGAGGCACATCCGGTACGCTCCCGGACGTCATCCACCGTCACGGAATCGTCCAAGCCCGTCAGGCGCATCTCTGCGCACTTGACAGGCCTGGCGATTCGGACACCATCCTCCGGCCCGAACAGCCCCCTCAGCATCGTGGCCAAACTATCGGCCGTCTTCGCGCCCTCGGCTCCAGGGAACTCGAGTATTCGAGCCCCTGTCCGGGCCTTGCGGGTCCTCGCCTCGACGCCCCCGATGTCGGAGACGTCCAGCTCCCGCCGGGTGCGTTTTAGGACGGCCTCATAGTTGAGGCCCCTCTCAGCCGCCTCAGGCAGCACGGTGATGACCACCGCGGCCGTCTTTGGCGACTTGAGGCCCCTGCGCGACCTTTTCCCCTTTCTGCCGGCTCCCGCCTGGGGAGCGGCGGCCACGGCGGCACTCTTGGCCGCCGCTCTTCGCTTCTGGCCGCGTGCCTTCCTGCTCCGCTCAGCCACCTGCCAGCCCTGTTCGAGCCTGGCAGCAGCGCTGAGCGCAGCAGGAGCGGTCGCGGGTGCGCTGGCCGGCGCCTGCGGTGCAGCCGCTGGCGCCGGCCGCGGCCCAGCCTTGGCGGGAGCCGGCACCTTGCCGGCCTTCTTGGCCCCCTTGGGCCCAGCCGCGGCCGCAGCGTAGCTCACCACGCGGCCACCCTGACAGGGCAGCGGGGTGGGAGCTGACGCTTGCGGCCGCCTCGCCTTGTCCGCGGCGAGCGGCGGTCGGAGGGGCGGCTCAGGCGGGAGCCTGGCCGCTACGGCGGCGATACGCGCATCCACCATCACCCCTACTCGGGCTAGGATGACGCGTACCGCCGACTCCGACACGCCGTGCACCTCGTCGGGCGGCGGCTCCTCCCCCTTCCGAGGTCTCCCGCGGCCACGAGCCGGCGGAGGGACCACGACGAGGGGAGGAAGCGCCGAGGCCGCGACGGGCGCAGCAGCCGCTACGGGCGCAGCCGGCGCCACGGACGCAGACGACGGGCCCGCCCTCCCCGGCGCAGCCCGTTTCGGTGACGAGGCCGGCACCGCCGGCGTGGCCGGCGCCAGGCGCGCGAACTGGGCCCGCAGGTCGGCCATCTCCTTGGCCAACTCGCGGTTCTCCCGTCGCACCGCCGATAGCTCCGTCTCCAGCTTGCGGTTGCGTTCCCGCAAGCCGGAGACCTCCTCGCTAAGGCGGGCATTCGCGGCCTGAAGGGCCGCCACCTTGCCATCGTGGCCAGCTGGACCCGGTGTCCCCGGCCTCGCCGCCACCACCGATCCTCCGCCTCTGCGCCCCCGGCGCATGGTTGGGACCTTGGGAGGAGGCATGATGATGGAACTCCCCTCCGAGTCGGTGTTGGAGCGGCCACCCTCTTGCAGGGGGCGCTTCCAGGGTCTCGGGGGGAGGACCTCCTCCCTCTTCCTCGCACTTGGGGCTGGGGCTGGCGCCTTTGCAGCCCTCTCCGTCCTCTTCCTCGGCGACGTAGACGGCGACGACGGCGACGACGACGGCCTAATGGAACCCTCAACCGACGGCGCGCCTAACATCTCCCTGCGGCGCATCCACCGCCCTCGTCCCTACTCCGGCCGACTTGCATCCAGGGGGTGCTGCTCTCCTCGGCGGACGGCTCTGCGGCACTTCCGCCCACGTTTGTCAGCACCATCTCCGATGCCGTCTCCGTCTCCTGACTTTCGGATGGCTCTGCGGCACTACCGCCCTCATCCTGCGACGGCTCTGCGGCATTGCCGCCCTCATCGCTCGACAGCTTTGTTTCGGAGCTGTCGCCTGCTACTCTTATGCACGGCTCTGCGGCAATGCCACCCTCGTGCTCGAACCCGCTGCTGCTGCCGCTCTCCTCACGCGGTGGCCCTGCAGAGGTCTCCATCCTCTCCCTCTCCTCTTCCGACGGCTGGGCAGCAACGCCACCCCCAGCAGCAATGCTGCCACCCTCGTCGCGCGCAGCAATGGCGGCTGCCAACTTCCGCTCCCGCTTCTTCCTGTCGCGGAGCGCTTGGGCACGGACTCGCCCCATAGCCGTGAGTTTCTTCTTTTTTTTTCTCTTCTCCTTCACTTTCCCCTCCCCCCGGTGAGCCTCTTGATGGTATACCGGGCTCTCGGCTGTCAAAGCAGTTGTCGTCTCCCTCCCATACGTGTGGAGACTGACTGTGCTGGTGACTGTGCGCCTCTCGCGCTCAGAAACCAGCACAGTGAGGGACTCCCCGGCGTGGCCGGGACCCTCTGGAGTAGCTACGCTCGTTTCAACTCCTGCCATGGTGTTTGGTCATTTTTAAGTCTCGCCTTGACTACCACTCTAACGACTGGACGCTCGCGCGCTTCTTAACCCACCAGTCATACATCTCCTCGCCGAATGGCCAAACTTAAGATTGGGGTGATTTTTATAGGGGTTTTCTTCCCCGCGGTCCGAAGACCCCCGGTCCTGACCCCCCATTCAGGATTACGGTTTGGGCCTTCCGGGTCTGGCCGCTCGCGAGCGACCGACCCATCACGCCCCCAGGCCGTGACGTAACCGTCCCTGGCGACGGAGTGCCATGAGGTACATCCGCCCCATTGGCCTCGGGTCAGATCCGCCGTGCGCTCTGCTCTCCACCAGAACCACACGCGGAGACCTCCACCTGCCGGAATCTTGGCCGTCCACATGGACGCATGACGTCCAAGTGGACGTTACCAGGGAGCACCACGAGGAGGTGCTCCGGCCGCGCCCCCCGGGTAAAACGACTATAACCTATAACCGAAGCGAAGCGAGGGCGGGTTGCTAGTAACATATAAATTCCGTGTGGTAACGGAGTAAGAATACAATTCACCACTCCGTATCTTACCCGTGGATGTCGTAAAAGACGACTAAGGGATTTATTATGCATATAACACCTATGCAAGAGAAAGAAAACTCGAAATAAAACCCAATACCAACCTGTCTGACCAGCATGGTATAGTAAGATCAATTTCCCTCCTAGTGTGGAGGAGGCTTGAGCCCAATAGTGGGACGTATATGAGCTGAAATGATGATGATAAATTATTATGTTCAAATGTTTAAATAATCATCATCATCATCATCATCTCAGCCCATATACGTCCCACTGTTGGGCTTGGGCCTCCTCCATAATGGAAGTGTAATTGACCTACTATACCACGCTGGTCAGACGTGTTGGTATAGGGTTTTATTTCGAGTTTACCTTCTCTCGCATAGATGTTATATGCGTTTTATATCCCTTAGTCGTCTCGTACGATCACCCACGGGTAAGATAGGGGGTGGTGAATTGTATTCTTACTCCGTCACCACACGGAATGTTGAATGAATGTTTAAATATATCTATTTAAAATATGTAAATTTTTATTTAAGTCCAGAAATTTAAAAGCTAAATAAACATAAAAATAATATAAATACATACTTGTTTTATTTTATGGACTGAAATTCAATAAAATACGAAACAGGTCTGCCTTCAATCCTGTTAAAGAATGCTCATGCAAAATTTGAAATAGATTGGATCAAGGTAACACGTTATCCCATACAGACTTTGTCTCCTTTTTTCATCCTCTCAGGGATATTATTTCGGCAAACCCTTTCTTATTGGATGCCTATGTACATACATATATATACAGACTCACGTCTGTTTACCAGAGGGGTAGGCAGAGACCACAGATCGCCACAAGCCACGATTCTGACATACTTCCATTGCTTCACTCACACACATCAAAGTATTCATGCATTCTCTATGGTTACGCATACTCTTAACATAACCTTTCATCAGCACGTCTCGAGTTTGATCCAAAAGCGTACGGGGTGGTCTTCCTCTAAATGCCTATCTTAAACAAAGAATACACCCTCCAAGTTTCAAGTCTTCTCTATCAGTGGCTTTGGCTTTAGTGCTTTGATCCGTCAGTCAGTGAGTCATTCAAGACAAAGCTTTTCTAATGTATAAATTACACATTGAACTCACCTTAGGCGTTCTGTCCGTTTCATCAATAAAACTACCGGTCTCGTTTAATGATTCTAAATACGCTGTAATGATTATAAAAACGTTATTAAATAGTTCATCATCATCATTCATTCATAATTTCAGCTCATATATGTCCCACTGTTGGGCTTGAATCTCCACCATAATAGGAGGGAAATTGAAACTATAACATGATCAGACAGATTGGTATTATTATTTTTTTTTTTATGGGTGGGCTATGGTAAGCGCACGCGTGGTCCAGTCCGTCCGGGGCGATGAAAGGACGGCGCGCGGGCCCATAACCCACCCGTACCCACGTCACCTCGTTGTTGGGCCGACCACCGGAGCAGATGTGACTTGTCATCAGTGGTCGACCTGACGGAATACCCTTTCGGGTAACCTCACCTCTCGACTACCTGGGACGTCGGTCGCCGTCGCGCGGTCAGCCTCTTTGCGGGTGACGGACAATTCCCTGTTCCGATCACCCGCGGCCTCGGCTAGGGCGACATTAGACGCAGATACTCGCGCCTGCGCCGCCCGAGTCGCCGGCGGCGGAACGTGTCGCCGAATAGGAGCTCTACTCGCACATGATCCGCCGCCTCCTTCTGTGAGATTATGAACTCACAGAGGCGGCGACCGCGTCCCAGTTCCTGACGCTGACGAGCATCTCCCTGGCGATGGTCGGCAGCGCCAGGTCGGCACCGATAATTGCAACGAGTTCACGGCGATCCCCCTCCCATGCAGGACACTCCTCGAGCGTGTGCTGCGCCGTGTCCTCGTCGCAACTGCAGTGGTGGCAGGACGGTGTGCTCTCCCTCCTGACAATCTTGTGCAGGTACTTCCCGAAGCAACCGTGCCCCGTCAGCACCTGCACCAGTCGGAAGGAAAGCACCCCGTGCGTCCGCTCCAACCACTCCATCAGCAACGGCCGAAGGCCCAAATACTTCATGTGGGCCTGGATGCTGATGGTGACCGCCTTCACGGTGATCGAAGGGCCGGCGGGAGGCCCGGCGGTACAGAGGCCATGGAACAAGACAGATTGGTATAGAGTTTTATTTAGAGTTTTTCTTCTCTTGTTATATGCGTATTATATCACTTAGTCGTCTTTTACGACATCCTCGGGTAAGACAGGGAGTGCTTTACAAAGGTCGTAGGTGTAAAAGACGACTAAGAATTTTATATAGATCTAGCCGAATTCTGTCTGATTCCGTCTAGTCAACAATTACAGTCCCAAGGATAGTTCAGATAGGTGGCCAATCATAAAACTATTATCAAACGAAATATGTACGATGATAGAGGAATATGTAGATATTGCAACGACCCCAAGTAATTGGGATAGGAGCAGTAAGATGATGATTATCTGGCTATTTATATATTCCTAATTCCTAGGGTGCTAGAATAAGAATACAATTTCAATTATCTTATAAACACGTGCGAGTTGTAGTTGGTTTGTTGCTGGGTTCACTGGGAATTCTCCATTCGAAAAGTAACTTTTTCCAGGGCAATGTATATTACTAAGAGAGGGAAAACTCGAAATGAAGGTAATACTTTTTTTAATATTTTAGTTTGTTGCGGGGGTTAGTCAAAATTTTCAATTTTACTGATTATTGAGAAAACTTAAGCTTAATAGTAGGGAATATATTCAATTTTTTTATTTGCTATTGGTGACAGACGAGCAAACAGCACATCTGATGGTAAGTGATACTGCCGCTCATGGACCTTTGTTAGGCCGTTGTATTCCATGAAGAAAGTGAAGAGAGTGTGATTGCGTGCAATGATATTCGGTTATACTAAAGGAATCACCAAACGCCACGAGATTTAAACACTCACCGAATGAAGTGAAGTAATAAATAGCTACTGCTTAGATGTTGATACCCTGTAAGGGTATAGTAGGAAAAAGGACTGTCAATAGTATGGTACCACATAAACTAAAGCAAAATATATAACTTACACATTTCAATTCGAAAAGATTCATTACAATTATTCATTATTACATCCATATTCAAATTATTAATCTCATCATCGCCATTCATGTTTATGGTCGCCGACATTACAACTGAAAATATGATCGCGAATATCAAAATAAAAAATATTTTCTCCATTTTATATAAGGTCAGAAATTTATAGGAACTTTGATTATATCATATGATTTACAAGAGACATACCCTTTATATACCTATAAAGTCTGTTTTGTATGCAGATGTTGTGAACCTTCATTTATTTTCTAATTATTAAAATTACTCGTTAAACTTTTGTTATCCTGGTCCTAGTCGTCATATATTCACGCCCTACTGGTAGGCTAGAACCAGATATGGGGTGATGAATTGTATTCTTTCTCCGTCATCACATGGAAATCCACAAGGTTATCTTGGTAGATAGATCTCATCATTGATGGATGTGCCGTCATCCGATTCAAATTGTAGTCAATTTTGAGCAGTGGACGTCATAGGCTGATTAGGCGGATTAGATAAGTTCCACTGTTGTTGACCTCCTGTATAATTGTAGCAAAATAGGTCCATATAGCACGTTGATCAGATAAGTTGCCTCTAGACTTAATTTCTAGATTTTATATTGCTATGGTGAGACGTTATTGTTCAAGCTGGCAAGATCCCATCTTTTAGATGGATGGATATATTTTTATTCTTAATATTTGACTTTAGCCTTTTTCTTCTTCTTCTACAAATGTCTCGTTACCAAACATGGGCTAAGCAAAAATATAGTCAGCACCCTATGCGCAGACGTGTTGGAAAAGGCTTTTGTTTTGAGTATTGTTTTGTTAAGGATAATTACAGAATATCTGTGCAAGGGGTAGATAATTCGGCGGGATGAAAACTATATCATCCGTCTGACCAGCATGGTATAGTAGGTCAATTTTTCCCTAATTTGGAAGAGGTTCGAGCAGTGATAGAATATGAGCCGAGACATTGATGAAGGAAATTTTTAATATTTTACTATATGAAAGAGATCACCATCTCTGTGTGTGCACTACATCCCAAAAAATATCATTAAGACACATGATCGCTAATCTTGTAGCAAACAATTTGTTATTCAGAATACAATATACAACCTAATTTTAAATTATAAATAAGTTCAAAATTATCTAATTTTAAATTACAAATAAGTTAGTAATAAGCCTTTTGACTTTAGGGAGAGTACACCGTCCTGCCCCCACTGAGATTGCGTCGTGAACTCGTCGCAATCATCGATGCTGACCTGACGCTGCCGACCATTGCTAGGGAGATGCTCGGCAGCATCAGGAACTGGGACGCAGTCGCAGCCTTCTGCGAGGCAGTGATCTCGCAGAAGGACGCGGCGGGTCGCGCGCGCGAGGAGCACAGCCTCAACGAAGCGACCCGCCGCCGGCAACTAGGGTGGCGCAGGCGCGACTACCTGCGTGCCATGCTGCCCTCGCCGAGGCCGCGGGTGACGTGACCGGGGAATTAGTCCGTCACCCGCCGAGAGGCCGACCGCGTGAGGAAAGACCGACGTCCTCTCCGAGCGGGGGACGTCGGTCAATGGGAGGGTACCCCAAATAGGGGGTATTCCGTCGGGCCGACCACTGATGACAAGTAACCATGCTCCGGTGGTCGGCCCTACGACGAAGGCGACGTGGTGTTCGTGTGGGTTGCGGGTGTGCGTGCTTACGCCCCTCTGTCGCCCCCGAACGGAGTGGTGCGAGGAGCGCGCCGACCGCAGCCCACCCCAAAAAAAAAGCCTTTTGATCTACTGAATTGATTTAAAATGTTTGTTACATCTGAGCTGAGTTGATTATGATTATACTCGTATGATTACCGTTTATTCGTCGATAACAATGCTAATTTGCTTGCTGCGAAGTAATTTGACTATATCTTTTATATTTGTGTAGTAAATACTGGTGATGTTATCAAACTAAGTAATAGTGACTTAAATTATCATATATTCCTAATTAAAATCTATTCGAAACCGTAACCGAATGCGATATAAAAAAGTCTAATAATTTCGGACAGGATTTTTCCGGATGGCAAGTTGCTTGAGATATATTATGACAGGTATTATATCAACCAGTCGGGATTTCGAGATAACAGCAGTATCCCTCACGCCTTTTTTTTCATTCATCAGTTTATGAACCACTAATGTACAAAAGCTTTCTGAAAGTAGAATAATACCTTTGTTTTCATACACTGCGGAATATTGAACAAGAAGATCCTTCTAAATTTCCCGAACGCTGCTTAGCCGAGTTGGATTAGTCGGTTGATCTCTTTTTCGTAATTGGACTAAGAAAACATCATCATCATCGCAACCCACATACGTTCCACTGTTGGGTTCGGGCCTCCTCCACAATGGAAGTGAATTTGCCTACTACACCATTACACTCGAAATCCTTCTCTTGTACAGATCTTATCATCATCATCATCATCTTGCTCTTATCCCAATTACTTGGGGTCGACGCAATATGTCATCTGTTTTGACATATTGCAAAAAGTTTCGGCAATGACTTTTATGACCGGCCGCCTGCCTGACGTCAACCCTCCTTGGGAATGTAATCGTTGACCCAAATGGTACCAGATGGAGTTGATCCGGGTCAATCTAGGGCTCTTAGTCGTCTTTTACGACACCCACGAGCAAAGCAAGGGTTGGTTGTATTCGAATATTTAGGAGTGGTAGGACCATACTGTCGACAGTTATCTATCTACAGCCGCGGGCCGGTCCGTCCGGGGCAGTACCACACTCTCGCAGAAAAGCGACGTCTGAGTAGTAGCGATTTGTTACTGCGCTTCGTTCGGTGAGCGAGAGATCCGGAAGCCCAACTTTCTGAGGGTGTTTGCGTGTGGAGGGTTTTGGTGGTGCCCGTGGTATCACCGAGCCTCAATGCACGCATTCACACTCCCTTCACTTTCTTCGCGGTAGGCAGCGGCCTTGTAAAGGTCCATGAGCGGCAGCAACACTTACCATCAGGTGTACTGTTTGCTCATTTGCCACCGTTTGCAATAAAAAAAAAAAAAGCCGCTACCACACAGCACAGATCTTATATGCATATTATATCCCTTAGTTGTCTTTTACGACATCCATAGGCAAGGTAGGGAGTGGTGAATTGTGTTCTTATTCCGTCACCACACGGAAATAAGAAAACATACATGAAATAAATAATCAACAACAGTTATATTATCAAGGAGGTTTGGCGTAATGTAGGTAGTCGATCACATAATTATTGTCAAAACTTTGGCAGTATATAAAAAGATCACATGCTTGCGTCAAGCCCAACTAATTAGTCATTATCGTCATTTCAGCTCATATGCGTCACCGTTGGGCTCAAGCCTACTCCGCTAAAGGAAGTAAATTGAAATATAGTCCACCAGGATGGTCAGACGTGTTGGTATAGGGTTTAATTTTAAGTTTTCTTTCTCTTACATAGATGTTATATGCATATTTAATGCATTAGTCGTATTTTTCGACACCCACGAGCAATATAGAGGGTGGTGAATTGTATTCTTACTCCGTCACCACACGGAAAATGTGTATTACATGTCTATTCTGTGTGATTTTCGGTATTTTGGGTATAAAAATATCCACGGCCATAAACAGATAATGTATTTAATAATATCATTTAAAAATAAACCAAATCAGTACAAAAATAAACACCTCAACCCTGATATCTAAGGATGCATTCGAACTAGATATTTTCAGTGGTGTGAGCATGGTACCATTGCGTGTGGAGGTCGCGCGTTTTTGAAACAAGAAGTGAAGTTCTCACAAGTATTTTTTATCCACGGCTGATTGTACCGGGGAATAGTCCGTGTCCAGGAAAGAGGCTGCCAGCGTGAGGGCGACTGACGTCTCGCGAGGGGCGAAATTGAGGACCGCGCTCCGCCCTTTCGTTCGGATCAATTTCCTTTCCATAATAGATGAGGCTTAAGCCCAGCAGTGGGACATATATCGCCTGTGATGATGATAAATCCTTCTTTCGTTATTCCGGATCGAATGGGCGGTGAATTTGTTGACCATAGCCCATCCAAAAACAAAAATATTTTTTATCTATCTATCCACCAGCCTATTGGAATTAACTGTTGAACATATGTTCAACAGTTAATTCCAGTCTTCCGAAGGGAAGACAATACTAAAATTCACACGCTTTTTTACTCATTTTCTATTTATAGGTTTGTTTTAATAGCTGTGAAGGTTAGTCTGAATGTTAGTCTTAGTAGCTCGTCTTTTACGACAGCCCCGAGTAATAACTAACTTAACCTAACTTAACTCCCAGCCCCTTAACTCCTAACTTTTTTTTGTTCACGCTGTGGAAATGGATTTACGCACTATTCCCCCGCCGGGTACAGATGGGGGAACGTGTGTGGGACTCGCCGGCTACAAATGTGACCGAAATACCCACTAAAACCACAGCGGCGCCTCCCACGCTTTTACGGGGTGCCGGAGAGATCGTCTGATGACATTCTATCCCCGACACCCCAACGCTTGGCCGTCTGGCCACGTCCTGTCATCATTCAGGGCGGTGGAAGAAGAAGCGCATAAAATAAAAAAAAATATGGGTATTATATCCCGCGGTGTTTATGACACCATCAGTTGATGAAGGTGAATTGTATTCTTACTCTGTCATCATGTGGAAATTATAATAAATTTATTTCATATTTAAACTGGTGTACCATATACTAGCAATCCTTCACTTCGCTTCGGCTTCAGTCGCCTTACCCGCGTAGTACATATTTCTGTGGGAATACCAGGATAAAATGTAGCCTATGTTACTCCCTAATATTATAGCTTTATATTGGTGATAGAATTTTTGAAATTGGTTCTGTGGTTTAAGAGTGAAAGCGTAATAAACAAGCAAACAAAAAATTAAACCAACTCGCATTTATAATATTAGTAAGGATATAAATCTTTTCTTCGTGTGTTTATAATTTAACTCCTCCTAAACCGCTGGACCGATTTTGGTGATTTTATTTGTTGTGGGTATGAGAATGGTTTAGATTATTAATTGAAACCGGTAGGTGGTGCTGCGATTGATTTCAAGGGGAATGCCTTTTACTATTTTTTTAGATTTGAACAGAACAACGTCTGTTGTAGTATGTATATATTCTTTTCGCCAATCCAATTTAGCTATGCAATAAACGCGGAACCGATGCGTCTCAGGCGCGTATTTAACGCGCGAAGTCTGACGGCTAGTTTGGAGATACCCTAATATACCTATTCTAGAAGTTTCCATATTAAGTTTAATGGTGAAATATGGTTGGCATAATGATAAAATTACTGCATTTAATATGTAATGAGTAATAAATAGATGTAATTTTCGTGAATAACAACCATTGAGAGCTATCGTTCGTGACTATTTGAAAAAATTACATTACAATTTGAAATTTTCTGAATATTTTAATTTGTCTTTGATATTTAAAATGTACTATCATCATTATTTCAGCTTGCAATAGTAGGAATAGTAGAAAAATTGACCCACTATAACCCTGCTAGTCAGTCGTGTTGGTATAGGGTTGTATTTCGAGTTTTCCTTCTCTTATATAAACGTTATATACATATTTAATCCCTTAGTCATATTTTATGACACCCACGGGTAATATAGGGGATGAAGTGTATTCTTACTCCACTACGCATCTAAAATTTGTAATAAAATATATTTTGATGTGATTTTCAGTTTAAAAATATTTTTGGCTACTTCTTACTTTAATTTATTCTGTGTGATAACGGAGTAAGAATACAATTCCTCACTCTCTCTCTCTCTCTTGTCCGTGTGTGTCGTAAAGGACGACTAAGGGGTATAATATTTATATAAAATCTATACAAGCGACAACTCGAAACAAACCCCTACACCAACATGTCTGACCAGCGCGGTCAAGTAGGTCAATTTCCTTCCCGTAGTGGATGAGGTCTGAGCCCATCAGTGGGACATACATATATAGGCTGTGATGATGATGATGAATCCTTATTTTCTGGTGGAAATCATAAAAACTAATATTAATATGCATACGACTTCCATACAAGTTAGGAAATAAGTCCCAAAACCAACCCGTCAGACTAGCGTGGTATGTTAGCTATATGGTATATTTCCTCCTACGTGGTATATTACCTTCTATCGTTGATATCACGTATATGGTCAGAAACGTTTATGGTAATTTTGAAAAGTCTAAAAACATATTTATTTCTTTAATTCTGAGCGTCGTCTTTAAAAAAAATACAATTTCAGTGACACATTCGCTTAATATTATACGAATTATTTCAAAACAGATTCATTGTTATTCTATTTTATATCTTAATATATATAAATTACGTGTCACGTTGTTTGTCCGCAATAGACTCCTAAATTACTTAACCGATTTTAGTCAAATTTGCACACCATGTGTAGTTTGATCCAACTTGAAAGATAGGATAGCTTACATCTTAATTTATAGTCGCAATATTATTTAATTGCAAACTATTTGTATTACCTATATATACTTATTATTTGACATTCACAACTATCTGTTAACTCCAAACGATTTTAACAGATGGCGATATCTGTTGACTGGATTGAGAAATTAATTAATAGATGGCGCTGCTATGTCAAACCTACAAACGTGTCATGTACGATTTTAACTTGCTTTTTTACAGAGATACCATTTGTTGGAGTCTTTAAGTTTGTAGTATTAAAATAAAAAGCTTTGTAAGTTCTGTTGAGTATATTCCGACTGTACAGCACATTACCGACAATGAGAGTGAGAAATAAAAGTTTACATTATACCCTAAATAGCTGTAGCACCCGGAGTATGTACGGTGAATTCTTGCGGGTCATTTTAATTCAGGCGTTAACTTAAACATACCCCGGGACATTGAAAGCTTGCCTTTCAACAAAACTATGTATACATATTAAATAAATAAAATAAGTAAGAATGATAATTCAATCCTCATCGAGAGGCAGTGGACAAAGTTTACTAAAGGACCGCCGAACGACTCCGGTTGTGGTCTTGACGTCCGCAACGCGAGCAATCTGATCTTGACCTGGATAGAGTGCGACGATACGACCAAGTTTCCACTTAAGAGGTGACGAGTAGTCTTCCTTCAACAGGACAAGAGTACCAAGCTTCAAAGAATCATTGCAAGTCCGCCACTTAGTCCTTTGCTGGAGCTCTGAAACATATTCCTTGCTCCACCTGGTCCAAAAATGCTGTCGAAGCTGCTCGATTCTATGGAATCGAGTAATGTGCGAGGTGTTATGTTCTTGGAGGTCCTTTGTTGGCAATGAAGTTAAATGACGGCCGATTAAAAAATGACCGGGTGTTAACGGCGTCATATCTTCAGGATGCGATGACAGTGGTGTAAGAGGCCGGGAATTTAAAATCGCCTCGATCTGCATTAGGGTGGAATTGAGTTCCTCGTAACTTAAGTGACAATTTCCCAACACTCTTAACAAATGAAATTTCGCAGATTTCACACCTGCCTCCCATATGCCACCAAAGTGTGGGGAATAAGCCGGAATGAAATGGAATCTAATACCGTCATTAGAGAGGTCACTAGTTATTGAGTCACAATTAGTTTTTAAGAATGTAGCAAGATCATTGTATGCTCCGACAAATGTTGTGCCGTTATCAGAGTAGATATCAGTAGGTTTACCACGACGAGCTATAAATCTTCGTAAGGCCAATATAAAACTATTGCTCGTCAAATCACCTACCAACTCCAAGTGTATCGCTTTAGTGGTAAAACAAATAAATAATGCGATGTACACTTTTACGATACGACAACCACGCCCTTGACGACTAGCAGAAGATATAGGACCTGCGTAGTCTACACCAACTGTCTCAAAGGGAAACCCACCAGGATTAAGGCGCTGCTGTGGTAAATTACCCATCAGGGGTGTAATAACCTTTCCTTTCATTCTCGAACACCTAATGCAGCGACGATAACAAGCTTTCGCCAAATTACGGCCACCTATTGGCCAATATACTTCTCTAATGGAAGCTAATAATAATTGCGGACCAGCGTGCATGAGTCTCGCATGCTCAGATTCAAAAAGCAACTTAGTAAATCGATGTGTGGACTGTATTAAAATAGGATGCTTTTTGTCATAAGCAAAGGCGGAATTCTCAAGGCGACCACCTACCCGCATTATATTTTTACAATCTAAAAATACATTAAATTTAAGCAATGGACTCTCATTTGATAAGGTCTGTCCTTTAATTAATAGATTATATTCAATAAATGATTCTATTTGAGATATTCTAATAATAACATTTAAAGCATTACTTAGTTCAGATTCAGAAAGATAATTGTTTTTAGCTGGTCGTCGCTTACACGCTTGAATAAACCGAAGTGTATATGCCACAGCACGTTTGAGCCGATTATAATTGGAAAAACGATTGAAATTTATAAAATTATTTATAGTTAATTCCTGAGTTTGAAGAGTAAAGGATAAGTCAGTACGTATTTCAGGAAGTGATTCGCAGTTAACCGTATTATGTGTAATAGGCCAGTTTAACGGAGACTCCTTCAAAAATCTTGGTCCTGACCACCACATATCGAGGGTTTGTATAGCCTCAATACTCACTCCCCGAGATATGTAATCCGCGGGGTTGTATTCAGTGGGAACGTGTCGCCAAGTACAATCACCGGTATTTTCTAATATTTCACCTATGCGATTACGGACAAACGTATGTAATTTGCATGGCAACATCTTTAACCAACCCAGTAAAATTGTGGAGTCAGTCCAAAATACAGTACATGAAGGTTTTACTCTTAAGGAATTTATAACCTTTTTATATAACCGAGCGCCTAAAAGAGCACCACATAATTCGAGCCTTGGAATGGTTGTTGCTTTAATAGGAGCGACACGACTCTTAGCGATTAACAGCCTAACCAAAACGTTATTATGTATATCAACACTACGGACGTATAGACACGCACCATATGCCATTTTCGATGCATCTGAAAAGACATGGAACTCATAATGAATTATGACATAATGAATTATATTCGTCTATCACTACGCGGCGTGGAATGTAAATATTATTGAGAAAATGTAAATTATTTACCAATTGTTTCCAAGTCTGTTCAATATCTGACGTTAACGGATCATCCCAAGATAATTTGTGTAACCATAATGTTTGCAATAATATTTTCATATTAATGACTACAGGAGAGACGAGGCCTAGAGGATCAAATATCTGAGATACCGTTGAGAGCATACCACGCTTTGTGCTAGCATTACGCGTGGTAACATTATGTGTATCAATCGAAAAACACAACTCATCATTTACGGTCTGCCATACTAAACCTAAGGTTTTGCTATGTTCAGTGCTGCCTATATTTAAATCGAGAGGATGTTGAGAAGACTCTGAAATAAGCCGAGGATCATTTGACTTCCATTTTCTGAGCGGGAAGCAAGCTGACGCGAGAATTGATGTAAGCTTAGTGCGCATGTCTTGAACTTCGGAGAAGTCATCCCCACCACTCAATAAATCATCAACATAATAATCATGTAGAATGATTTCTGCAATTCCCTTATCCTCACACTCAAGGCCTAATTGCTTAAGGCATCTGGTGGCTAGAAATGGCGCACTGGCAGTTCCATAAGTGACTGTATTTAATTGAAATGCCTTTAGTGATTCCTTTGGGTCATCACGCCAAATTATCCGTTGTAAATACCTATCATCAGGATGAACGAGGATCTGTCTGTACATTTTCTCTATATCTGCCATCAAAATGTACTTATGTTGACGAAATCTCAACAAAATTGATAACAGATCATCCTGTAAAACGGGACCTACCATTTGAATATTATTCAAAGTAACTCCGGTAGTAGTAGGACTGCTGGCATTAAATACCGCTCTCAATTTTGTAGTCGTACTGCTTTCACGTAAAACGCCATGATGAGGTATGAAATTTGGATTATTCTTGGAAGTGAGCTCACATTCCGACATATGCCCTAACGCCTTATATTCAGACATGAATTCGCGGTACAACTTGCGAAGACGTGGCTGACTCATCAGTCTACGTTCCAAAGAAAGAAAGCAATGCTTGGCGCGATATAACGATTCACCTAACACGCTGGGAGAATCCTTTAACGGAATTCTTACACAGAAACGACCGTCGTTCAAACACTCAGTATTATTAATAAAATGATCTTCACATAATTTATGTTCTGGTGAATAAGTAGAATAATCATTCACCTCTTCCAAGCTCCAAAACCGCGAGAGCTGTTGCTGAATCTGCTCATTAAATGTGCCAGTCGGAAATGAATCACACTGTACATAATTACATTTAATTGAATTAATAGCATGACTATTTATAGGGCCAGAAACTATCCAACCTAATCTAGTTTCATGTAAAATTGGTTTACCTATGCCTAAATTAATTCTTTGCGATCCCAATATGTCCCAAAAAATATCAGCGCCAATTATCATGTCCACTGACGCGGGCGTATGAAAGTTGGGATCAGCCAAACATATATTAGTAGGTATGTTAAGGTTTAATAAATCAACTGAACGGCACGGCAAGTCACCTGAAATCGATGGCAAAACAAAACAACGTAAACTAGTAGTGAATGTTTCGTCTAATGATTTCATAGGCACATGACACATTTTATTAACATGTGACGTGACATTATTGATACCTAGTATAGATTTATCTATACGAATACATGGCAAATTTAAGCGACAGAACATATCTTCGGTCATAATACAAGATGTGCTACCACTATCGAGAAGGGCGCGCGCTATATGCTCGCGATTATGCGAATCGTATGTCTTTATTAGTACTGTTGATAATAGGACGTCTACACGAACACCGTGTCCCGGGCTACCTGAGGCCGCGACGCTCGCCGACAGAGATAAACTATGATTCGCATCGATGGTGGCGGGGGGTGCGCTGCTATCAGCTCGCCCGTTATGCACTACCGATGTTTGTTTAGTATTTGCAACGTGTATTAATGTATTATGCCGCCGTTTGCATAATTTACACCCAGACTTCTTACAATTATTCGCGTAGTGACCGCTACGAAAACAATTAAAACAAATCTTAAAAGTAGGTAATATTTGAAGTCGTGCTTCATTACTTAAAGCAAGAAATTGAGGACAATGGTTAAGCTTGTAATCGCCACTGCACTTAGGACATGAACTAGTCGAGCTCGAACCGAGGGAAGCGTTACTATTATCCAATGAAACCATTGCCTTGTGTTTTGTAGGTTTAATAATTGACGCATTATTATTGTGCTGTGTATAACGTGATAATTCAATAGTTTCTAAAAGATCTGTGCGAACCTTTATAAACTCAGTAAAGTGTTTAATAACAATTGAATCACTCTTGTCTAAACGACCTTTAAACTCTTCCCACTCACGGAACGTTTTGTTATCTAACTTATTTGTTAGGATATGAATGAGAAGTGTATCCCAATGTTGTGTAGGTTCGCCTAAGGATTTCAGTGAACGAATATTTTTATTAAATTGTTCCATTAATCGTTTTAAATTAACAGAGGATTCTCGAGCGATCGGTTCTATGTTAAATATTTCTGTGATATGATTTTGTATTAATAACCGTTTATTATCAAACCGATCGCACAACAATGCCCAAGCTATGTTGTAATTAGCCGCAGAGAACTGAATCGATTGGATTACCACAGCAGCTGAGCCCTCCAATGAAGCTCGTAAGTAATGATATTTATTAATCGCATCTATACCCTCATTAGAGTGTATCAGGCTATCAATGGTATCGCGAAATTCAATTGGAATAGGATCCACTAAACTTGGGGAGTTGTATAGTAGGTAACTTAACCACTGTGAGAACTACACTCACTAGGTGCTGCACCAGGAGGTTGTTTGTGACTAGCCACAATCTTCTGTGCCTGACAGAGGACTTTATAGTACTTAGATTCAAAATCTTCTCTATGAGCCATTTGAGCCTCAAGATTATCAGATAGACACTCCAATCGAGTTTGTACCTCGTCGAATTGAGCATACAATGATTCCAGCTTCCTAATACGTAACTCTAATTCGCTTACATCCTTAGAAGACAAAGACGAAATATTTAGTGAATTTAAAAAACCAGTAAATATTGTAATACGACCTTTGAAGCTACTGCGTTTTTTAGTGAGATCATTAATTTCTTTGGCGCTTTCCATAGCAAATTCATCCTTTGTAGACATTATGGGAGACTGGTATATCCTGGAATTGTATATAGCAACAAATTACTACCAATTACACTGTAATTATATATTTATCAGATACCTATCGTATAATTAAATGGAATTCGAAACTATTACAATTAAATAATTATATAATAAATTTATCTACGTTAAATAATTAATAACACAGTGCAATAACTCAATTAATATAATAAGATTCGTTAATTTCAAATACTTAATGTTAATTAAAAATTACCTACATGGGCCTATTTGTCGAGATATAAATGAGCAAAGACGTAATAAAATAGTGTTACTTATTAATTTATGTTGCCTAAATACAACTGTAATAAATACAAATTAAATTAACAGCAATAATAATTGCAAAAAGTAACTAAAACACATAAATTTTTATTTAACTTAACCGTCACTTGCAGAAAGACACTATGGCTCACAGTTAATTACGAAAGTGTATATACTGACCTTATTAAGAACTTAAAGCTATAAATACAAACTTTAAAGAGTGTTGGGTTATTTTCGAGTTAAATTTAATGTTATCCAATGGCCAAACCACTTTTCAACGGCTACTGGTAACTTCGTTACGTTTCAGTTAACTTGCATAAAATGCCAACAATTGTTAATAATCTTGATTATTCGCTTGTCTTCATATACTTTATTTAATTCGGATCGCTGGACCATATGTTGGAGTCTTTAAGTTTGTAGTATTAAAATAAAAAGCTTTGTAAGTTCTGTTGAGTATATTGCGACTGTACAGCACATTACCGACAATGAGAGTGAGAAATAAAAGTTTACATTATACCCTAAATAGTTGTAGCACCCGGAGTATGTACGGTGAATTCTTGCGGGTCATTTTAATTCAGGCGTTAACTTAAACACCATTTGTAAAAAAATATGACGATCTCCATGACAGATGTTCTCCTAAATAGTTTAGTTCCACTTAAATAGTTTAATAAAATATAATATAACAAAAACATTGCTAGCAATTGCCGCTGGGGGGCGGGGCCGGAGCACCTCCACGTGGTGCTCCCTGGAAACGTCCATTTGGACGTCACGCGTCCATTTGGACGGCCAAGATTCCGGCAGGAGGGGGTCTCCGCGTGCGGCTCTGATGGCAGAGCGCACGGCGGATCTGACCCGGGGCCAATGGGGCGGATGTGCCTCATGGCACTCCGTCGCCAGAGACGGTGGCGTCACGGCCCGGGGGCGTGACGGGTCGGTCGCTCGCGAGCGGCCAGTCTCGGAAGGCCCAAACCGTAACCCTGAGTGCGACTGCGGCTGAAGCTCAGGGCCGGGGGTCTTCGGACCGCGGGGAAGAAAACCCCTATAAAAAATCACCCCAATCTTAAGTTTGGCCACTCGGCGAGGAGATGTATGGCTGGTGGGTTAAGAAGCGCGCGAGCGTCCAGTCGTTAGAGTGGTAGTCAAGGCAAGACTTAAAAACGTCCAACAAGATGGCAAGTGTGAAAACGGACGTACCTACTTCAGAGGGTCCCGGCCACGCCGGGGAGTCCCTCACTGTGCTGGTTTCTGAGCGCGAGAGGCGCACAGTCACCAGCACAGTCAGTCCCCAGTCGTATGGGAGGGGGACAACACCTGCTTTATCTGCCGAGAGCCCGGCACAACACCAAGAGGCTTACCGGGGAGATGGGCAAGAAGAGGAGAAGGAGAAGAAGAAGGCCCGGAAGAAGCCGAGGCGCTCTGCCGCGGCACGAGCCCGCATAACATCAAAGGCATATTGTGAGCGGAAGAAGGCGGCCGCTATTGCCGCACGCGACGAGGGCGGCAGCACTGCTGCCGTAGGGCCGTCGCGGGACGGGGGTGGCGTCGCTGCCCAGCCGTCGGAGGAGGAGACTGGGTCCACCACAGGGCTGTCGCTGGAGGAGAGCGTCAACGTTGGCTGCAGCAGCGGAACCGAGGACGAGGGTGGCATTGCCGCAGGGCCGTCCAAGAAGATGGAAGGCAGCTCGGAGTTGAGGCTGCCGAGCGATGAGGGCGACACTGCCGCAGAGCCGTCGCAGGATGAGGGCGGCAGTGCCGCAGAGCCATCGGTAGATGAGGAGACCGACGCGGCTTCGGAGATGATAACGGACGAGGGCGGAAGTGCCGCAGGACCGTCCGAAGACGAGGGGTCGCGGGTCGGCCAACGTATGAAGGAGGGCGCCGAGCACGCCGTAAAGCTGTCCGGGATGATGGGTGGTGTTGGTTCGTCCGGGATGGTGGATAGGGTGGTTAGGCAGGTAGCGGATAGGCGGACCGCCGCGTCGGCGGCGGCCCTAAACTTTAGGAGGGAGAGGGAGGAGGCCCTCCCCCCGAGAGTCCGAAAGCGCGCCCTGCTAGAGGGTGGCTGCTCCAACACCGACTCGGACGGGAGCTCCATCATGCCTCCTCCCAAGGTCTCGGCCATGCGCAGGAGGCGCAGGGGTAGGGGATCGGCGGTGACGGCGAGGCCGGGGACCAGATCTGGCCGGCCAGAGCGGCGAGGTTGCGGCCCTGCAGGCCGCAAATGCCCGCCTCAGTAAGGAGGTTTCCGGCCTGCGGGAGCGCAACCGGAAGCTCGAGTCAGAGCTGTCGGTGGTGCGGAAGGAGAACCGCGGGTTGGCCAAAGACGTGGCTGACCTGCAGTCTCAATTCGCACGTTTAGTGCCAGCCGCACCGCCGACGGCCTCGCCGCCGAAACGGGCTGCGCCGGAGAAGGCGGGCCCGTCGACTGCGCCCGTGGCGCCGCCTGCGCCTGTGGTGCCTGCTGCACCGGTTGCGCTCACCGCGCCGGCTGTGGGCGCCGCCAAGAGGCGCGGCGGGCCCCAAAAGGAGGCAGAGCCGCTGCCCGTGGTGCATGGCGTGCCGGAGGGGTCGATGCGCGTCATCTTTGCTAAGCTTGAGCTTATGCTGGATGCGCGCATCAAGGCCTTAGTGGATCGCCTTCCGCCCGAGCCACCCCTCCGGCCTACGCTCGCCACGGATAGAGCGAGGCGGCCGCAAGCGTCGGCTCCCACCCCGCTGTCCTGTCAGGGTGGCCGCGTGGTGAGCTACGCTGCGGCCGCCGCTGGGCCCAAGGGGGCCAAGAAGGGGGCCAAGAAGGCTGGCAAGGTGCCGGCTCCCGCCATGGCCGGGCCGCGGCCGGCGCCAGCGATTGCACCGCAGGCCAGCGCACCCGCGACCACTCCTGCTGCGCTCAGCGCTGCTGCCAGGCTCGAACAGGGCTGGCAGGTGGCTGAGCGGAGCAGGAAGGCACGCGGCCAGAAGCGGAGAGCGGCGGCCAAGAGTGCCGCCGTGGCCGCCGCTCCCCAGGCGGGAGCCGGCAGAAAGGGGAAAAGGTCGCGCAGGGGCCTCAAGTCGCCGAAGACGGCCGCGGTAGTCATCACCGTGCTGCCTGAGGCGGCTGAGAGGGGACTCAACTATGAGGCCGTCCTAAAACGCGCCTGGCGGGAGCTGGACGTCTCCGACATCGGAGGCGTCGAGGCTAGAACCCGCAAGGCCCGGACAGGGGCTCGAATTCTCGAGTTCCCTGGGGCCGAGGGCGCGAAGACGACCGATAGTGTGGCTTCGAAGCTGCGGGGGCTGTTCGGGCCAGAGGATGGCGTCCGAATCGCCAGGCCTGTCAAGTGTGCAGAGATGCGCTTGACGGGCTTGGACGATTCCGTGACGGTGGAGGACGTTCGGGAGGCCATTATGGCGCGTACCGGATGTGCCTCGGACACCGTCCGGATTGGCACCATCCGCCCTGGTCCGGGCGGCGTCGGTGCTGCCTGGGTGCAGTGTCCGGTGGAGTCGGTCAAGCAATTGGCCGACTCAGGCAGGCTCCTCGTGGGCTGGAGCTCGGCGCGGGTAACCGTGCTAGAGCCCCAGCCCGCGAGGTGTTATAAATGCATGGCGGTCGGGCATACCCGACCGACATGCAAAAACTGCTTTGACTGCAGCGGGCTATGTTTTCGTTGCGGTCAGACCGGACACCAGGCGACATCGTGCTCTGCGGTGCCCCACTGCCCCGCGTGTGCGGCAGGCAATAGGCCTGCCAAACACCGCATGGGCTCTGGGGACTGCAGACCCCCGGCATCGGCCCTAAAGGGGCGGGGCGGCCCATCGACCGGGCCAGCCACCGCTCCGAGCGCGACCCGATCGCGCGTTAGCGCGGAGGAGGTGACGATGGATACAGACCGTTAATGGACCCCGTATCCATCCGTCTCCTCCAAGCCAATCTCAACCACTCCGCCGGTGCGCAGGACGTTTTCCTGCAAGCCATCCGCAATGCGTTGACGCAGATCTGCGATGCGGCCATGCCCCGGGTACGGCGTCTGCCCCCGAGGAGGGCTGTCCACTGGTGGTCCCGGGAGCTGGCGAATCTCCGGGCCGCGTGTATTCGCGCCCGGAGGGCCTACAACCGCAGCCGCCGGCGCAATCGCAGCGCGGAACTGGAGGGTCAGCTTTACGAGGGCTACCGCAATGCGCGGTCGACCTTCAGGCTGGCCGTCCGTTCCGCCAAGGACGCCAGTCGGCGGGAGATGCAGGAGAGTCTCGATCGTGACCCCTGGGGTCGCCCCTATGGCGCGGCGCTGAGTAAGCTCCGCGCACGGGGCCCGCCCCTCACTGAGACTCTCCAGCCCAGCCTCCTCACCGGGTCGTCGAGGACCTGTTCCCACGACGGGCGGAACACACGCCCCCGGTCATGGCGCCGCCAGACAATGACCGGGAGGGCGATGGTGGCAGTGTTCCGCTCATCACGGAACCGGAGATGGGGGCGGCGGTGGCGCGCATGCGCGGAAAATCCACCGCCCCCGGGCCCGATGGTATTCCAAATCGTCATCTGGGTCCCCGCCTCAGGGAGCTGTTCGACGCGTGTTTAGCGTCCGGGCGGTTCCCTGGGAGCTGGAAGGAGGGGAGGCTGGTTCTCCTGCCGAAGCCGGGACGGCCTCCGGAGTCGCCATCGGCCTACAGGCCTATCGTGCTGCTCGATGATATGGGCAAGCTATTGGAGAGGGTAGTAGCTGCCCGCATCGAGCGGCACCTCGTCGGCACGGGGCCCGATCTGTTGGACGCCCAGTTTGGGTTTAGGAGGGGTCGTTCGACGATCGAGGCCTTGTTGCGCCTGAGGGCCGTGGCGACTGAGGCCGTCACCGGAGGGGGAGTGCTGTTGGTGGTGTCCCTAGACATCGCCAACGCATTCAATAGTCTGCCATTCAGCTGCGTCAGGGAGGCGCTCCGTTACCACGGAGTGCCAGCTTACCTGAGGGGGCTGGTGGCAGACTATTCGGAGGGGCGCAGCGTCCTCTACGCCAACCGAGTAGGGGACGTTGTGCGAACGCCCATGACGTGCGGTGTTCCACAGGGGTCGGTCCTCGGACCCACCCTGTGGAACATCGGCTACGACTGGGCGTTGCGGGGGAGCTTCCCACCCGGGCTGGGCGTGATTTGTTACGCCGACGACACGCTCGTCACAGCCCGCGGTGGGACGCTACATGAGGCGGTAAGCCTGGCGACCTCAGGCACCGAAGAGGTCGTCAAGCGGATCGAGGCGCTGGGGTTGAGAGTGGCCCTGGACAAGACGGAGGCCCTCTTGTTCCATGGGCCCCGTATGCCAGGCCCATCGGCGTCTCGATCACCGTCAATTCGGTTGGGATCAGCATCCAGGCCCATATGAAGTACTTGGGCCTGGTGCTCGACAGAAAATGGTGGTTTCGGGAGCATTTCCGCAGGCTCGTCCCGCGGCTCGTCGGCGTGGCGTCCGCCCTACAATGGCTGATGCCGAATGTGGGCGGACCGAGCGCGGCATGTCGACAGCTGTACGCGGGGATCATCCGGTCGATGGCCCTGTACGGCGCACCGTTGTGGGCGGGATCCATGACCGCCCGACTTAGGGCCCTTCTGTGGCGTCCACAGAAGGTCATAGCGGTCAGGATCATCCGCGGGTACCGCACGGTGGCGACGGAGGCGGCGTGCCTATTGGCCGGGACTCCCCCGTGGGACCTGGAGGCGGAAATGCTCGCCGACTTGTATCGGCGGGTGTCGGGGGTGCGCGGGGGGGGGGGGGCGGTGTTGTTTCCTTGAAGGAGCTCACCGTCTGGCGCGTCAACGCCTGCCGGGACGTCATCGCCCCGTTGGGCAGACCGGCTGGAGAGGTCTCGATACGGTGTTTGGACCGTGAAGGCCTTCCGGCCGGTGCTGATGCAGTGGTTAGAAAGGCGGCACGGGGTGCTCTCCTTCCGACTCGTACAGGTCTTGACGGGGCATGGATGCTTCGGCAAGTACCTGTACAGGGTCGCTAGGAGGGAGAGAACTCCGTCCTGCCACCACTGCGATTGCGACGAGGACACGGCGCAGCACACGCTCGAGGTCTGTGCCGCTTGGGCAGAGCCGCGTCGTGAACTCGTCGCAATCATCGGTGCAGACCTGACGCTGCCGACCATCGCTAGGGAGATGCTCGGCAGCATCAGGGATTGGGACGCGGTCGCAGCCTTCTGCGAGGCAGTTATCTTGCAGAAGGAGGCGGCGGGTCGCGAGCGCGAGGAGCACAGCCTCGATGATGCGACCCGCCGCCGGCGACTGGGGCGGCGCAGGCGGGAGTACCTGCGTGCAATGCCGCCCTAGCCGAGGCCGTGGGTGACGTGACCGGGGATTAGGCCGTCACCCGCCGAGAGGCCGACTGCGTGAGGAAAGACCGACGTCCTCCCCGAGGGGGGAACGTCGGGAGGCGCGCCGACCGCAGCCCACCCAAAAAAAAAAAAAAAAGCAATTGCCGCTAGCAAGCATTGGCCGGGTATGCTAGTTTAACTATATAATGATCTGCCCTCGCCTCGCAACGGTTTCAGTGATTGGTTCGATGACAGTGAAGACGAGGAAGATTTAAAATGTAGGTCACAAGTAGGGATGAAAACATCGAAACCAAGAACATCGATCGATGTATCGATACATCGATGTTTCAGAACGGACATCGGTGTACAAAAAATCGTCCTGAAAACATCGATGCATTGAAACATTGATGTTTTTTTTTAAAAAGCAATGGCCCTAATTCGTAAAAACAATCCCAACTCTAATATAAAACGCAAGCAATCTTTATTATCTTAATATTATCTATTGAATAGGTAAGTTTTTAGAGCAAGGAAGGTGTAGAGTTGAGGTAATAAAATTACATTTAACTGAAATTTCTTTATTTAATAAAGTTATTACAAGTTTATGTTAACTGCATCAAGCTATATAGAAACAGAGTAACTAAATTGTCACGCAGGCTCTGCTAAAAGTACCATACATTTTAAATAGATGGCAGGTAAAAGATCGATGTAAAAACATCGTATAAAATAAAATAGATACATCGATGTTTTACAATAGTGAACATCGATGCCAAAGATCGATGTTTTTTATTGGAGCATCGATGTTCGTCGTTGCATCCCTAGGTCCAAGTGCGCCATTTTAAATCTTCAATATCTCACATGATATTACAGTATGCGACTACAGTCCATTTAGTCTCGGGTTCGATTTCAAGACCAGACAAAATTTTAATACGGTTTTTCTCGAAGGAAAATAGCCTAAGTTACTCTTTATAGAGCCTCCTTATATACATATTTTATAGGGATTTTCTGAGACGAAAAATAGCCTAAGTAACTCCTTATATACCTACCTGGTAGTAAAATATTATCAAAATCGATCCAGGCGTTTTGAAGATAACCCGGAACAAACAGACACACAAACAAAAATGTTTGAATTAATTTTTAAAAGCTTTTGTTTAACTTGCCCTGATAGTATGGAACAAACTTTGCGAGTTAAATTAGAACCATTTCCTGTCGTTGTTATATTAGGTTGAAATTTGATTTACTTACGTAACTTCGGTGACAATGTAATATTATGGTATAATGAAGCTGGTTTCAAGATGGCGTCGGAAAGTGGGCATAGGAACTCCTAAATTAAACGAGATAAAACCGTCGAGTTTGGACTCATTTGAATAGTCTTGACAAGCAGCATTTAAATAAAAACTTTTTCAAATGTTTTTTTAATTAATATTTTATTAGGCAATGGCATCGTGCAAATGACTGTGTGAGCATGGAAAAACCTCCTATTTTGACATTACAAACACACACTTTAATTTTATTTATTTGTATAGATAAAGAAGCGTGTTGAATAATTATGTTAATCACATTTTTACTGATAGCTTCATGTTATCATAATCATGTAACGGCAAATTGTATTTTTGTTTATTTATTAACTTGTGTCGTGACCTGGTTTTACACGTGCACTAAGTATACCATCATCATCATTCTATACATGTCCCACTGTTGGGCTCGGGCCTCCTCCACTCTGAGGATATTGGCCTACTATACCACGCTGGTTAGATATGTTGGTATAGGGCTTTACTTCGAGTTTTCTTGCGTAGATATTATATTCATATTATATTCCTTAGTCGTCTTTTACGACACCCACGGTCAAGAGATGGGGTGGTGAATTGTATTCTTACTCCGTCTAAGGAAGACTAATTAAAGACCGCGGTTCGGTATTCGGACCGTCAAAGCCCTCCGGCTGGTGCTAATGGAGTGGTTGGGTCGACGGCACGTGGTACTCTCCTTTTTTCTGGTTGAAGTCTTGTCGGGGTATGGTTGTTTCGGCAAGAACCTGCATAAGGTCGCGAGAAGGGAAAGGGCGTCGTCCTATCACCACTTCGGTTGCGACGAGGGTCCGGCGTAGCACGCGCTCGAGGTCTGAGTGGCATGGGCAGAGCAATGCCGTGAACTCGTCACAATAATAGGTGCCAACCTGACGCTGGCGACTATCGTTAAAACGATGCTCGATAGCGTCAGGAACTGGCGCACGGTCACTGGTGCCGAGGCAGTTGTCTCGCAGAAGGAGGCGGCAGGGTGGATCCGGGGGGAGATTCTCTACTACGACACGCTCCACCGCCGGCGCGTTGGGCAGCGCAGGCGCAAGTACCTGCGCCTGATGCCGCTCCAGCTGAAGTCCGAGGACCGGGGATTAGAGAACACAGAGAAGCCGACCGCGTGAGGGCGACTTCCCGACCGGAGCGTCAAAGGGGATGGTACCCGAAAGGGTAACCCATCGGGCAGGCCACGGATATCGAGGAATCGGTACCAATGGTCGGCCCAATGGCGATGGAGAGAGAATACGATGGGTTATGGGGCCGCACGCTGCTCATCTGTTGCCCCGGATGAATTAGGCGGAGTGTGCTCAGATTGCTTTTTAGTTCCTCCATGTTTTTAAAGCCGATTGCCATTTCTAGTTAAATATATATTTATTGATTTTTAGTGATGGATCTCATCATTAGATCCCTCACCTAATAATCATGGAAATATTTGGAAACTATATCCTATCGAACAAAAAAGAATTTTCCAAATTGGTAAACTTTTCCAAAGCGTCTTCGAGTAGTGAACGTACATAAAAAAAGCTTGTATGTACTTATGTACGCACGTAAGAAGTTATACTTTTTTGACGTAACAAAATAAAAAAGTTTTTAATAATCTTTCTAAAAGTTTTATCCTTTGCGTTATTCTACGTTTGTAGAAAAAATAACACTAGAAAAAAAGTATTTAATACATTGAAAGTTTTATTATATATAACGCATTATCTAATTGACATTTATGACAGTGTGCGCGTGCATCGTAAAAATTAACTCTTATGTATTTTTTTCTAACACGCTCAAATACTTATAACTATAACTTCAAAAATAAATGATTCAGACGAATTGAGAACCTTCTTTTTCAAAATCGGTTAAAATACGTGACAACAGTTTTTTATAACGCATGGGTATGTAATGTATTCATGTAACCGTGTCTTGGATGAAGTTTTATCAGAAATGCAAAAACGTTCTTGTGTACATACATTCTTACAGTTTATAGATAAGTGTATTCTATTTTCACACCCGTTACTAGTTACTAACGTTTCGCTTAAATTACCTTTTTTTTTTTGAGGGTGGGTTACGGTTGGCGTACTCCGCGCACCACTCCATCCGGGGCGACAGAGGGGCGTAAGCGCGCACACCCGTAACCCACCCGCGCGACACGTCGCTGGACCGACCACCGAAGTAGGGTGACTTGTCGTCAGTGGTCGGCCCGACGGAATATTCCTTGAGGAGTAACCTCCCATTGACGGAGGTCCCCCCCCTCGGGGAGGACGTCGGTCTTTCCTCGCGAGGTCAGTCTCTCGGCGGCTGACGGACTAAATCCCCGGTCCAGTCACCCGCGGCCTCGGCTAGGGATCACCCGCGACCTCGGCTGGGGTCGATTAAATTACCTAAAGAAATTTTTTAAATAATATTGTAAGTTATGTAACATTAAATAAAAGTTTATCCATGTGGTGACGGAGTAATAATACAATTTACCACTCCCTATCTTGCCCGTGGATATCGTAAAAGACAACTGATGGTTCTAATAAGCATATAACGTCTATAGAAGAGAAGGAAAACTCGAAATAAAACCAACCCGTCAGACTAGCGTGGTATAGTAGGTAAATAACCTTTTCTGTTATGGAGAAGGATCGAACTCAGCCGTGGGACGTATGTGAGTCAAGATAAACATGATTGTAAAGTTTATAAAACCGAAAAGACTAAGCCGTGAATAAGCCTAAATATCCGCGTGGTGAAGGAGTAGTAATACGATTCGTAACACCTTTCTTGCTGGTAAACCACCCAGCACCCACCCGGTCTTGGTATTAAAAGATTAAAGCATGCAGACAACATCTATGCCAGAGAAATAAACTTGACATAAAACCCTATATGAACACGTTATCCCCAACGTGGTATAGAAGGTCAAATACCTTCCTTTTGCCGCAGAGGCTTACCCTGAACAGTGGGTTGCAAAAGGGATGAGATGTGAGCGGTAGGACCACACTGTCGACAGTTATCTGTCTACAGCCGCGGGCCGGTCCGTCCGGGGTAGTACCACACTCTCACAGAAAATCAACGTCTGAGTAGTAGCAATTTGTTACTGCGCTTCGTTCGGTGAGCGAGAGAGCCGGAAGCCCAACTTTCTGAGGGTGATTGCGTGTGGAGGGTTTTGGTGGTGCCCTTGGTATCACCGAGCCTCAATGCACGCATTCACACTCCCTTCGCTTTCTTCGCGGTAGGCAACGGCCTTGTAAAGGTCCATGAGCGGCAGCAACACTTACCATCAGGTGTACTGTTTGCTCGTTTGCCGCCGTTTGCAATAAAAAAAAAAAGATGATAATGATAACCTTTTTTTCTTATCTTTGATATCAAATGGACAGTCAATTTTAATGGTAAGTGTCGTGAAGTTTAGTAATACCAGATTGGAGAAAGGGTTTAGTATGACTTTTTCACCCATCGGACGAAGCGCGGTAGAGAATTATATTTAGAGGTCTTATAATAATAGCAAGTGTGGGACTACACCGGACATGCTGATGACGTCGGGGTCAGAGAGTTGTTCGCGGCATAAACTACATTATCAAATTTAAAACTAAACTAGGCTTTTATTAATTTTTTGATATATTGTTTGGTAAAACGTCTGACAATATGAACAAAGAATTGCACATTACACAAACACAGCATAATACTTTAATAATAGCTTAACCAGCAAACCAGCCAGAAGTGATTTCTACTAGATGTTCGATCAAGTCAAGATTTTCCGTGTGGTGACGGAGTAAGAATACAATTCACCACTCCCTATCTTGCCCGTGGATGTCGTAAAAGACGACTAAGGGATATAATATGCATATAACATCTGTGCAAGAGAAGGAAAACTCGAAATAAAACCCTATACCAACATATCTGACCAGCATGGTATAAGTAGGTCAAATTCCTTCCAATGGTGGAGGAGGCCCTAGCCCAATAGTGGGACGTATGTGGGCTGCGATGATGATGATGATGTTCGATCAAGTCCTGCATGTGGTCTACTGCAAACTAATTTTCATAAAATGCTCAATAGAAACTAGTTAGTAATTTTATTTCGATATTTCCTTCACTAGTATTTATGGTCGCATTAGTGTAACCTAAACATCTTTTGCAAATTATGAATTTTAAATAGCTTTTTATCTTATCTGGAGTTGTTTTCCAGTTTTGTAGTTAGCAAATACTTCAAGTCATTTATTTTTCGACTTCGGTAACAGCTGCACCGTATTTTATTACGGATCTACCTTTGCTTAGTAGATGACAGTAAGGATTGTTATCAGGTGTTGAAAGTAGTACATCTTTTTAATAATATACGTACATATTTAGAAATGAACATAGTGAAAGGAAATGTCGTACTATTAAGAATAGTGTTCTTAAATATATACTTGAATGAAGCTTTTGCTATTGGTAAGTTAGAAATATCTAGGTATGTTGTTTAAATTATAAATAATTTAATTTGAGAGTCCTTGACTTAGGACAGTCAAGTAGGTTATTCACTTTCATTGTTATTGATCGGGGATAGTGACGGTTGAGACTTTGTTAGTTAAAGAAAGTCCCCGCCTAAATTTATAACGATGCAACAATGAGCTTTGTTTGACTGAAATAGTGATATCGCTGTCGGAAATCTGATAGAACTATACATTTATGCAATAACCAGAGGATGTGCTGCTATTCACTTGCATAAAAATTTATCCTAATAAGTACCACGTTTTAAATATTTTAACTATTTCAAACTTCGTAATTATTTATGAAATATCTTGATATGGTAATTAATATCTAGTATTGATTTCAGAACCAAATATGGAAACATATCCAAGCTATGAATACGCACAAATATTTAAAAGTATTCCAGCATTATTTGAATATCTATTAGGTACTGTTGAAGAAAACCCTGAAATATTGGAGAAAAACGATGTTAACATTTTTAAAAGGAATGTTGATATACGAAGCTCTGATGAACTTTCAAAAAAATATCAATTAGACTCTTCATATTCTAAAGAAGATAAGTGCAATGAAATAGATAAACAAAAATCATCACAAGATGATCTTGATGATTATGGATCCAAAAACAATATTATAACAAGTAATACCGAACTTAATGCCTTTGGATATTCTCCAACTACAAGAGTTTATGAGTATGGTAACAGTCTAGTAATGACTGATTCAGATGAAAATAATTGTCAAGTTGATATAAGAGAAGACATAGATATTGTACAGAGTAAAACTTTGACTAAAAATAAAAATATTGAACGTAAGATAAAGAAACGTGCAGATAAATCAAATGGAGATGTAGATTGGAATTATAAAGAACATGTTGGTTCCCAAAGTTTATTTACATTGGATGTGCAGCCCGCTGAGATCGAAAAAAGTATATTATTAACCGAGAGGCTTCTTGACGATTTTAATACAGAAAGACTTAAACAGAAAGTTAATAAATAATTGAATTGAAGCTTTGATGATGAATGTTATTTTAAATATAAGAAAAATATGTTTGATTTGATTCCTCTATCAGCATCATTATCTTTTGACATTTATTGGTTACCATTTAATATTAGGTAGTCTGTTTGCTAATTTGCCATCAAAAGCAATTACAAAAGCCCAAACAGCTTCTTTTTCGCACAAGAAATGCCGCGCTTGCGGTAATATATAAATTAAGATAAAAACAAGAGAATTATATAGATACTAAGTCAAGGAATTGGTGCCGGTGGCTCGCTCAATTAACGAAAAAGGGAAGCACGGCAGGTGGGCTCGAAAAAAAAAAGAAAAGAAAAAGGTGGGCTCGTGCTATTTCGATCCAATCGTTGGGATTAACGGTGACGAGAGTTCTTTAGGGTACCTTTGTGCTTGGTACTTTTCAATGAGGGAGCTTTGTAAAGATCGCAAGTTAACTTTGATATGCTTTGAGTCATTGCGCATTATTATTTGATATTTTATACAGAGCCGTAAAACAGCTCTATATAATATACTGGGTGGCGCAGAATGAGCTATATGGTTTGAATTCTTTATAAGTTTTTTAATTATTATTCTTTCGTTGTTCTTTTTCAGCATTTTGTGAAGAAGACTTGGGGAATTAATTATGAACAATTACACGATCGAACAATGTACAAAAATAATTCAATTTTATTTTTCAAACCAACAGTCTATTCTGTTGACACAGCGTGCATATCGTCGTCATTTTAATGAGCGCATTGCACCCACAGCGTCAGCAATAGTCCATTTGATTGGAAATTTTTGTCAACATGGGTCTGTAAGAACCCTTTCTGGTGCCGGAAGAACACCTACCGTGCACACTGGTCAAAATATTGAACGTGTACGGGAGAGCGTGTAGCATAGTCCATCAACATCAACAAGGAGGCGTTCGACACAACTTGGACTATCATGGCGGTCGCTGCAGAGAATTTTGAGTACATTAGACTTGTTCCCATATAATGTTCAACTTGTCCAAGAATTGAAGATGACAGACTACCAGCAACGGCTTGAAGATGCCATTCGTTTCCGTGAAAAAGCGAAAAGCATATTCGGCGAACGCATTGTTTCGCGCACAAGCGATTTTATCTGGCCTCCACGTTCACCAGATTTAACAGCTCCTGACAGTTTTATTTGGGGATATTTGAAAGAAAAAGTGTACTTGAATAAACCAAGAACCATACTCCAATTAAAAACCAATATTTGAAATGAAATTATGGCCATTACACCCGAAATTTTGCGAAAAGTTATGGAAAATATGCTAAAAAGAGCACGTGTGTGGGAAGCAGGAAATGGACATCACTTACAGGATATCATCTTACAAAGCTAATTGCAAAAAATTCCCCATTTGTATACTGTATTTAAATAAAATAATATTACATAAATCGCATAAATAAAAAGTTAATAACCTTTTAAACCATATAGCTCATTCTGCGCCACCCTATACCACGAAAGGGTCATTGAGTACATGAGAATTTGAGGCTTGGTGGGAAGGAAATTGATTTATTAACAATAACAACAATATTTACGTGCTTTAAATTCAGGTTTATTATTATTGATGGGTACAGATAATAAAATAGGTAGCTAGAAAAACTAAATAATAGACTTTTGTAGATAATCGAAATGAGACTTATGATACAGAAAAGAAGTATAGTGACATCTGTCGAGTCACTTCACAATCTTCCGATCACCTTCGACGTTTCTCCATTTGGTTTCCAGGTAAAAATCATATTTTATGAAGTTAAAGATATTCTAGAAAATATCCCAAAGTTTGCCCAAAATAGTCATGAAATATTAATGACTACTTTTTTCTTAATTTTTCATTAAATTTAAGAAGCATTTTATTTTTATCTTCAATACGTAATATATTGAAGGTAGGTATTTTATTAGCCACAAACATATAGGTATTTATTATTAAAAGAAATTCTCCTATAATTTTAATGAATTACAACCATGATACCACATATATTTGTCGCAAACCTATTCGGATATGTTCAGAAACATATAAAACAATCTTATTGGCATATACCTATTCCAGTAAATTATTTTCATAATAAGTTTTGTGTTATAAAAAATATTTTTAATTACATATGTATAACCATGAAAATATTTTTTGCCACAACCCTATTGGGTTATGTTAAGAAACGTATTTTATTGGATACATTATGATCCCCATCCGGTGAGCAAATAGATGAAGATTGATCATCTAGGGATCTTAGACCATAAGGATACTTATAATACTTTTTTTTTTTAAATAATTACCTTATCATCGTTTCTTGATAGGTGTGCTAAGCTTCAAATAAATCTACGTTCAGAAGAGGGTGCAACTCGCATTCTAAGAATAGGGTACATACAAAGCAGCGTCTTAAAAATACGTAATTATGTTGTTAATTAGATATGCTACGAGTATGTGCAGGTATTATCCAACATTACACTTATAATATAATTGCACATATATGTACTACTACTATTTCCCTGGCCCTCGTTATAGCGTGAGCACTGGGCATAAACGCCACTAATCCTTGTGGGAAAGACGGCATTTTTACTCTTATAATTTTTAACTACCCTACTTGTCGCAGCCATGGTGGCATTATATTCAAAAATATTGTAACTTTAGCGACGTTGGTATTATGTCGCTAGTTTAAAATCGTTGTAAATAAGCGAATCCTGGATAAATTAAATATGACGGAATCTATACTTTTTATCACTTAAAGGTTTACCCGTGTGGTGAAGGAGTAAGAATATAATTCACCACCCTCTCTTTTGCCTGTGGGTGTCGTAAAAGAGGTCTATGGGATATAATATGCGGATAATAACGATGCAAGAGAAGGCAAACTCGAATAAAACTCTATGCCAACCCGTCTGACCAACATGGTATAGTAGGTCAAATTCCCTTCCACAATGGAGAAGGCCTAAGCCCAACAGTGAGACGTATGTATATGGGCTGAATTGAGATGTTGAGATAAGAGGTTGTCCATTTACCCAGTTCCTCAAATATGCAGGTTAACATGTTATCCCAATATGAGAGACTGCAATGTACCATTTTTTATATAAAGAGGAGGAAATATTAATTAAGAAAAAAATAAATTCGATTTAAAATTGTAATGCCTTGGATTATAAATCCAAGTCAGTCAGTTATAAAGTTTATTTTAAAATATTACAAATGTCACGGCGAAAAATATCAGTTGTACAAAGGAACCAGACTGTTTGTAAAGAAACACGTGATATTTGTCTAAACTTACTCAATTGTTGCACTTATACGGGGTATAGCTAAAAATTACAATTATGAAGGTAAATATCGAAAAAATCAAGATAGACAAAAAAAAAGAAATCTAAGATAGAAAGAAGTCTCAGTAGAAGAAGACTAAGTTTCAAAGGGTTGAAAATTATGAGTAACAGGGGTATTCACAAGTATCCACCTATGCAGGTTTCACTGTGGTATAGAGCGACCGACGTCTCGGGCGGGGTCTTAAGGAGAGACGGTACCCGAAAGGGTATTCCGGCGGGCTGGCCACGGTCTACAAGGAACTTGGTACCGGTGGTCGGCCTAGTGATGAAGGTGAGGGCATACGGTGGGTTATGGGGCCACGCGCCGCGAATGGGCGACGTGTCTGCCCACCGAACATAAAGAAAACAGTTTCACTGAGGCATTTGCAACAGACTTGTGACTATTACACGTTGATACAATTGGAAATACAAGCGTAGCATACTTATAATGTAGTTATTTCCAATCATCACACTAAAGGTTACTAAAAAAGATTAGAGCCCATACAGACTCATATTATTTTAAAACATACGATCGGTAGCACATAATCGCAACGTTCTGGAATCGTGTGAAAGGGACCAATTAAAACATGTGGCTCAGCCTTTTTGCTTCAACTTCAACGTTGACTGATCGAGTAATCTTCAAACTTGTGGCGTATTAATCTGGCACTCCACTGATGGTCCGTATTGCTCTTACTATTCTATGCTGCTATTGGCAGTAAAACTAGCGTTTATCTATGATGGTATGGTAGCCTCAAAGGACGTCGGCTGGTGAACATAATTCTGGAGCATGGAGATCCAGACGCCTGAATGGATTGTTCTTAGCGTGCAGCATCTGCAGGTTCTAGTGTAAAGAATTTTGGAATCTAAAAGTGACTTGTGTGATTACGATGCCGTCTTCTTATACAATGATAGAATCCCCTAATATGCATTTGATCTATGGAGAGTACAGATGCAATGATCATGCTGCAAGTACATTGTATCGTGAGCGATATCCGAATACTGAACATTATCCAGACCATCGAGTGTTCATTAATGTTCTTCGGGCATATTCGGAGGGACATTTACCTAGTGCCCAATAAAATACAATAGGTGTCACTCTCTGTCTCTCTTTCACACACGCAATAAGATTTTTTATATGAGGTTTAATAAAATAGAACATAAAAATATACCTAATCATTTTTCATTAACTTCGTTGTCTGTCACAAAAACATTTTTTTTTCTAAAAGTTACGATAAAATCTATAAGGTATTATACTATTTTGAAATAATGAATAATTTAGCCATCTTTTGAAATTACTTGCCACTATAGTTACGGTACATTTTTTTACAGGGTGGTGTGTTAAAGTCAAATGATCAACATATCAAAAAATAAAAGTGACATGGATTTTGTTTTTATTTTTTCATAGCTGTCATAAAGTCTTCTACCACCCACTTGCCGTTGGACGTTTAATTTAGGGATACTCTATATATGCATATGATTACTATTTTATATATTTTTATTGCACAGCACTCAAAAATACCGCTTAAAGAGTTTAAGGCTATTTCGGGTAACCTTTTGAAAACATGGCCCATTTTTACTAGGATACATGTTTCACCTCTTGCATTCAACTGTACAAAAACACGCAGCTATGATTTAGATGGATATATGAATATGTGGTTCGTAACCAGACATAATGAAATGTTCAGTTAAGCATATCCGATATTTTGATTTTTATCGGCTAAATTGGCCAATGAGCACCAGATTTATTTAAGCGGCAATGTTCTGATGAAGTACATATAGAGATTTATTTACGAAAAAAGGTGTCCTTATCCATATTTTATGATTTAATGTCGTCATATTGTGTATATTTGTCAAATTTCGTACTCTTAGTGTCCATATAAATAGTATTATTTTGAGGTTCTACAGCTAATAGTTCAATAAAACATTTTCAGTTGTGAAAAAATTTCATAATGCCTCGATTATTTATTAAGCACACCGTAATATTTAGAGAACATGATATAATCCATATGAGTATAAATTTAAGCTGGAGTCGAATGTTGTCGCATAGTTATAGAATTGTATGTCATGATAGAGTAAATAGTTAAACATTTCAATTCTCCAGTTATGCATATTACTATAAGACAGAACGTGTCAGACCCTTATTGTAGTTATCAATATTAGAGGTTTCTCACAATTCCATGTATTGACCTAATAAGGATACAATTCACTACCTCTCTCTTACTTCACTCTCCCTTAAGTGTTGGAAAAGTTCATAGGTTATTAAAAAAGATTAGAACCCATGTATACTTGTATAATTTTGAAGCTTATGATAGGCGGCACATGACCGGAACGTTCTGGTATCTGTGAAAGGGGTCAATTAAAATGCGCGCCTTAGCCTTTTTGCTTCAACTCGTTGACTGCGATGGTCTAGTGATTTTCAAACTTGGCGCATCAATTGTATATTTTATGTAAGTATTCTTCATCCAAATAATAAGTTAAAATAGCATTGTTTCAATAATATATAATTTTACCAACTTCCTCTTTAATATGCCAGATTTGGCATGTTATATTAAATTCTTTTTCTTTTTTATACACGCTTAAAGTGGTATTACAATTACCAAGTAGGTGACGATACTTCCAAATATCTGAAATTTAACAATTGTTTGAATTGTTTGGCTGTTTAGGGGTAGTGCGGTAGATAACTCTGTACGGCGTACCGGTGTGGGAGCGATCCCTGACAGTCCGTCTGAGGGCTCTCTTGTGACGTTCACAGAGGGCATGGCGGTCAGAGCTATTATCGGATACCGCACAGTGACGACGGAGGCAGCGTGCCTATTGGCCGACACTCCTTCGTGGAACCTGGAGGCGTAAATGCTTACCGAACTTTACTGACGGGTGTTGAAGACGCGAGCTGGGAACGGCTCAGTCTCACTGAGCGAGACGGCCGTCTGACGAAACGACGCCCGTCATTGCATGTTGGGCACTAGAGAGGCCTCGGTTTGGTGTCAAAGATACAAAGATATTTATTGCAGAAACTGTGTTTTACATGGATGTTTACAACATTTTGGTATCAATAGCTGACCCAGTGGGGCATTGCAATAATCGTTAATTCTATAATTTATTAATACATATTAAAACAGATTCGGTAATTTATCTTTATATAACATAATACACTGAAATTACTACATTTTCTTGGCAAAGTATTCTTTTAAATCATAAAATAGATTTTCAATCAGCGATTTTTTTAAAGTGTTTTTGAAAAACTTATCTTCAAGTTTTTTACATGACTAGGTAAATGGTAGTAGACCGTTATAGCAGAAATATATGCACTTTTATAAAAAATTGTATTTTTTATTCTTGGAACATTTAAGTTATACCTATATTGACCACGTACATTTAGTTTAGAATCAATCTTGAAATTAAAAAATTGATGATTTTTCCTGACAAATAGGCATAGCTCTAGTATATATATATATATATATATGCCTGAAAGTGCGAGGAATCCTTTTTCTCTGAATAGGGGCCTAAGTGATTCAATACTGAACATATTGTAAATGGTACGTAAGCATTTCTTTTGTAAAATAAAAATTGACAGGAATTGTCCCAGTATATAATGCCGTAGGTTAATAGAGGATAGACATAACTGAAGTAGGCCAATTTTGCGGTGTTTGTAGATGTTGATTCAACAAGAATTGATAAAATATAACAGCAACTAGATATTTTTTTATTATTTTTTTCTATATGGCATTTCCAATTTAGGTGTTCGTCTATTGTTACACCCAAAAAATTTATCTGTTCTACTTCTTGAATTTGATTGTTTAATGAAGTTATTTTCATTGACGGTATTCTTGATCTATAATTTCTAAATTGCATTAATTTTGTTTTTGAAACAGTATATGTATTTAAATTTATAGAATGAAGCCAGTTTATTATTATTACAATATTTAAACTTCTATTTATTTCAGATTCATAATCATTGTCTTTACAATGCTTATTTGTTATGAAAATTGTGGCATCATCGACATACATTACAACTGGATGTCTAATAACAGTAGGCAGATCATTGACATAAATTAAAAATAATAATGGACCCAAAATACTGCCCGCCTAATAGAACTTTTTCGAAGCTAGATTAGGCAGTCACTATTGTTTTGGTGTTCTTATCAAACGTTTCAATAATTGTGGCTTGTTTCCTATTCTCAAGGTAGGATCTCAATTATTTTGAAGGTAAACCCCTGATACCTATGTGATCCATTTGTTTTAAAAAGATGTCATGTTTAACACAGTAAAAGCTTTTGACTTGTCGATGAATAGAGCAGTACATCTTCATCATCATCATCTACGGTGTCAGGACCGTCGAGGCCTTCCAGTCGGTACTAATGCAGTGGTTGGAGTGGGTGCTTTCCTTTCGACTGGTGCAGGCGTTGACGGGGCACGGTTACTTTGCCAAGTAGGTACTATCGTCAGGTGTGTGCAGGTGCACACGGTCGTGACGAGGGATAGCACACCGTCCTGCCACCACTGCGATTGCGACGAGGACACGGTGCAGCATACACTCGAGGTGTGTGCCGCGTGAGCTGGGCAGTGCCGTGAACTCGTCGAGATCGTCGATGTGACGATGCCGAACATCGCTAGGGAGATGCCTTCTGCGAGGCTGTCATCTCGCGGAAGGAGGCGGCGGACCGTGCGCATGAGGAACGCCTCCACGCTGACGCGGTCCACTGCCAGCGACTGGGGCGACGCAGGCGTGAGTACCTGCGCCTGATGCTGCCTTAGTAGAGGCTGCGGTGACCGGACCGGGGAGTTTAGTCCGTCACCCGCGGAGAGGCTGACCTCGCGACGGCGATCGACGTCTCGGGAAGGGGACGTCGATGGGAGAGAGTAACCCCTCAGGTATTTCATTAGGCCGACCATTGAAGACAAGTAAATCTGCGCCGGTGGTCGGCCCAACGACAAAGGCGACGTGTCAGGTGTAGGTCCGGCGGCCCTCTATCGTCCCGGATGGAGCCGGGTGAGTGAACTGAGTGACCATGGCCCGCCCCTCAAAAAAAAGAAGGTTTTTATGAGTCCTAAGGGCAAGTAAGGGAGTGGTGGTGACACTCTATATTCTCAACCAGTTATCATGGCAAACATATCCATTGTAAAAGTTCTATATTAATATTATTATCGTCATAAATAGACTTCTACTCAATGTAAACAGGTCCAACGGCGAATAACTAACGTTAGTCATCGTAAGATATTCGTACAATAGCAGCAGTTCCGAGTTAATTTCGTTCTGTGAGGGACCGGTATTCTGCATCATCTTACATATCAAATTCTTCGTCATTTGCATCTGCAAAGTAATATAACATATTATATATTCGTGTGCCTAAATTGGTCTTAATTCGCCATCATAGTCTGTGCCGTAATTAATTATTATAACAGTACAAATGTAAATTGCACACATCGACTGCATAGATAGGGACTAACCTATCTATGCAGTGGATGTGTGGTTAAGATACCGAACCCACCATACTAGTGTAGTAGGTCAAATCCCACGCAGGGTAATAGGTACTGTGTGGGATCCACAAATTGTTGTTCTGAGTCTGAGTGTAATTGGTGACCGTAAATTATGTTTGTAAACTCCCCAGCAACACAATGATTGTTTCCTTAGTGTTAAAAAAAGTAAGAATTGCCTCGCCATGCGTGTATTTTATTATAAGGCGCTTTTAAATATAAAAAAGTATGTTTTTATGGAAACTATATTTATATTTATTAAAAAGTATGGATTGTGGAATTTATCGCAATATGCGATTGAAAAACAGCACGATCACAAAAATAATTAATAATTTTTTATGATAATATACATGACATATAATGTACCAGAAAAGTCGGTAGAGCGAATGTCGTAAAAACACTTTTATTTCTTATTTTATGGATTAAGTCACCCAAATATCTATATATTTAAAATATAAAATTCTTAAATATACTTTTAAATATACCTATGTTTGTACATTATCGATTTAGAAATCTTTCAACCATTATACCACAAAGCGGTTTCATGAGAAAAGCAATGATGCAAAGATAGTTTTACACCACTAAAATAACGCATTAGGCATATTTGCCTCATTCCTGTCGTCGGCTTGCGAAGCAATGTATGGTCGCTAATTAGAAATAAAGGTTTAAATTAATACCTGTTTGTGTGTTCGATGACACGGTTCGATAATAAAGATTAAATTACTCATATGATAGCATAACCAGAGGAATTGTAGCATCGAACTGTAAAATGACGCCGTTGATCCATCTACTGAAATAGCAACATACTTTTATATAGTTTTCCATAAAGTTGGCCAGCTTCCTAGTAACAACCAGCGACTATGTGTCTGATATTGCACAAAAAAATAAGCGGCAGTTGCCATTTACTGTCAAGTGAGTTGTTTGATCGTCTGCCACTAAACCATTAAAAAATCAGCATGAAATGGATACATTATATATGTCATTATGATGGTACTTGTTTCGATTTCTGAACAGTGAAATTTACTAAATTTTCAGTAGATCTATTATTTTCGATAATTCCTTCTCGACTAAGAATACTATTCATTACCCCTTTTATCTCCCGTTAATGTTATAAAAATTACTAAATTGTATAAGCAGATATTATTAATACAAATGAAGGCAATTTCATAGCAGTATCAGTCGTACCTCTCTCGTGCCAATGATAAGTACACTATTTTCTCTTCGGTTGTAGAAGAAGTAAGTGTCCAATAATGGAGCAGCAAATGAGTTGAAGAAGCGTCAAGATTTTGGAAATCCTTGCTTAACTCTCATCTTACGTGATTAATTCACTCCTTCAGAGAATAAGCAAACATCTTTTATTGTAAAACCAGAAAAGAATTGACTAATATGTTTAGAGCTATTGTTTATGTGGTGACCTTGAGAGACAGATTAAGCTGAGATTTGATTCTCCAGGTCTGTCGCTATTCGAATGAAGTAAAATAATAAATTGCCACCAATCAGTCAATTTTTTGCGAGAGTGCAGTACTACCCCGGCAAAGACTGTCCATTTATTATTACGAACAGAAATTTGATAAAAATGTGGTACTACTCCACTACTGATGTGTAACTAGGAATCTCCTCCTTTTTTAAGTCAGTTAAAAATTAATATACCTATTACTTACATAATCTGGTTATTAGATTGTAAGGAGTAATAATAAGAAACAGCAGTATCTTTAGGAGCTCCTGAACCAAGAGAAAACCGTTACTCTTGTTCAAGGATTCTACCACGTCACAGAGTGAACAGTACGTGAATGCCAAACGATGAATAATCTCTTCTGTCTTCTTGCTTTGTTTTTTTATATCTGGAAATTAAATTCAGTCATAATCTATTATATTATTATTGGGAATTAGGGCATTTTACAGAAAATATATGGTGGCGCGCGATATTATAAATACTAATACTTCACGGCTTTAGTTAACAAAAGTCAATTACAAAAATATACGCGTACGCACACGCGACCGTTACTTCCAACACAAGTTTCGGCCGACTCCGAGATAACCGCTAACCAAAAGGACTACTATACATAATATTAATTGTTAAACTATAATAAAAATGTTTGGTACCGAACAATTAATTTAAAATGTTAGAATTGTCAATAAGACCCAAAAAAATTGAGACCGTAGTAATATATATGACTATAAATTTAGCCTTAGGAAATTACTTACAGAGAATACATAATATTCACTAGCTGACCCAAAAGACGTTGTTCTGTTTAAATCTAAAAAAATAGTAATAGGAATTCTACTTAAAATCGATCGTAGCGCCACGAACCGGTTTCAATTATATATATTATTAAGCTAAATCATTCTCATATCGTCCGTGTGGCGACGGGCTGAGAATACATATGTCGCCACCCCTTACTTGCCCGTGGGAGTCGTAAAAATCGGCTGAGGGTTCACCAGGAGAGCAGGGCAGCAGCTCTCTCCTGGGAAACGTAAAACACCTATACTGCGATCGCCAACCCGCCTGCCAAGCGTGGCGATTACGGCAATATCCCCTTTGTTAGAAATGGCGTACAATAAAAAAATGGCCCCCAGTCACGGCGGCTCCGGTACTCTACGGGCTCATTTTGGTGGCGGGCCCAGTAGTGGTGGAGCGGGGGCTGCGAGGAATCTCCGGCAGCGATCCGGCTACCAACAAAAACGACCCTTGGCCCTGGTAACGCACAACATTCGGACACTCAGGACTGACGAGAGGGTCATCGAGCTGGAAGAGGAATTGAGCAAAATCCGCTGGGACATTATAGGATTATCAGAAGTGCGAAGAGAGGGCGAGGGCACGATAATCCTCCAGTCTGGAAACTTGCTCTTCTACCGGGAGGGCGATCACCCGTCCCAAGGTGGTATAGGGTTTATCGTTCGTAGGTCTCTCGTAGACAACGTGGAGAGGATCGAGAGTGTGTAGACAAGGGTAGCGTACCTTATATTCAGAATTACCAAGAGGTATTCGCTGAAGGTTATACAGGTATACGCACCGACCTCGACATACTCCGACGACGAGGTGGAGGCATTTTACGAGGACATCTCGAAAGCCATACACACGTCCAAAACCCGCTTCACGGTAGTCATGGGAGACTTTAACGCGAAAATAGGCAAAGGGAGTGATGATGAGTTGAGAGTGGGGAAACATGGATATGGACTGAGAAACCAGAGGGGCCAGAAACTGGCTGATTTTCTGGAGAAGGAAAGCTTCTTTATGATGAATTCCTTCTTCAGGAAGCAGCCACAAAGGAAATGGACCTGGATTAACCCCGATGGTTCAACAAAAAACGAGATAGACTTCATCTTGTCAGACAAACGACAGATATTCAATGATGTCTCAGTGATCAGCAGGATTAAAACTGGGAACGATCACCGGATGGTACGAGCCACATTGAATATCCACACAAAAGTCGAGCGGTTACGCTTGATGAAGTATACACTCCGACCTACATCTGTCCAATACCAGAACCTCGAAGGCTTTCAACTCGAATTACACAATCGCTTCCAATGTCTGGATGAATGCGAATCTCCGAACGATATGAACAACAGGTTCGTGGAAACTGTCCACGCGGTTGGGTCGAAATTTTTCAAGGCTCACCGCGTTAATAGACCTAAAAAACTTTCTGACCAGACTCTCTAGCTCATGGGGCGGAGAAAAGAAATGAGGTGCAGTCTTCAGCCGATTGGTCCAAACACAGGCAGATAAATAGGCAGATCTCCAGGTCTGTGCGTCGCGATATTCGCCGATTTAATACGCTCCGTATTAAAGAAGCGATAGAGCGGAATCGTGGCTCAAAAGTGTTCGCACAAGATCTGTCTATTGGGCAAAGCCAAATGACTAAGCTGAAGACCGACGATGGCACTGTAATTTCATCCCAAAGTGAGATCTTGGGAGAGGTCGAAAGGTTCTATGGACAGTTATACAAATCATCCCGAAATTCCGTTGTCGGCTTGGTCCAAGATCCCAGATCCAAGCTAACTCGGCACTATACCGAAGAAATCCCGGACATTAGCTTGTACGAGATCAGAATGGCTCTCAAACAACTACGTAATGGTAAGGCACCGGGAGATGACGGAATTACGGCAGAGCTTCTGAAGGCGGGCGGCAAGCCAGTCTTAATAGCCCTTCAAAAGCTATTTAATTCCGTTATCCTCGGGGGCGACGTTCCAGAGTCGTGGACCAGGAGTGTGGTGGTGCTGTTCTTCAAGAAGGGTGACAAAGCTCTTCTAAAGAACTACAGACCCATTTCACTCCTGAGCCATGTTTATAAGTTGTTCTCGAGGGTCATTACCAATCGACTCTCGCGCAAGCTCGATGACTTCCAGCCGCTCGAACAAGCCGGCTTCCGAAAAGGCTATAGCACCATAGACCACATCCTCACGCTTCGGCAGATTATACAAAAGACCGAGGAGTATAATCGGCCCCTGTGCTTAGCGTTTGTGGACTATGAGAAAGCCTTTGATTCAGGCGAAACTTGGGCGGTGCTGCAGTCCCTTCAGCGGTGCCAAATCGACTATCGCTATATCGAAGTGCTGAAGTGTTTGTATAGGAACGCCACAATGTCAGTCCGTATCCGGGATAAGAGTACGAAACCGATCCAGTTGCAGAAAGGCGTGAGACAGGGAGATGTTATCTCTCCGAAACTGTTCACCACTGCACTGGAAGATGTCTTCAAGCTCTTAGACTGGACTGGACTCGGAATCAACATTAACGGCGAATACATCACTCACCTTCGATTTGCGGACGATATAGTCGTTATGGCAGAATCCATGGAGGACCTTGGCACAATGCTCAATGATCTCAGCAGGGTATCCCAACTAGTGGGTTTACGAATGAACATGGACAAGACGAAAGTCATGTCAAATGCCCATGTCATTCCTGTACTGGTCCTAGTTGGCAATGCGATTCTTGAAGTTGTCGATAACTATGTTTACCTAGGACAAACAGTCCAGTTAGGTAGATCCAATTTCGAGAAAGAGATCAGCCGACGAATCCAACTTGGTTGGGCAGCGTTCGGGAAACTTAAGAGGATCTTTTCGTCCAACATACCTCAGTGTCTGAAAACACAGGTCTTTGACCAGTGTGTGTTACCAGTGATGACTTACGGCACGGAAACGTGGTCCCTAAATGTAGGCCTCATATCAAGGCTCAAAGTCGCTCAGCGTGCTATGGAGCGGGCTATGCTCAGGATTTCTCTGCGAGATAGAATCCGGAATACGGAAATCCGCAGAAGAACGGGTGTAACCGACATAGCACGAAGAATTAGCACGCTGAAGTGGCAATGGGCAGGCCACATCGCTCGACGAACCAACAACCGCTGGGGAAGAAAGGTTCTCGAGTGGCGACCACGTATCGGACGACGCAGTGTAGGACGCCCCCCCCCACTAGGTGGACCGATGACCTAGTGAAAGTAGCTGGGCGTCATTGGATGCCGGCACAGGACCGCTCATTGTGGCGCAACATGAGGGAGGCCTACGTCCAGCAGTGGACGGCGATAGGCTGAAATGATGATGATGATTCTCATATCCATCGGAACGGTCACAAAAAAAAAAACAAAATCTGTCCAGTCGTTTAAAAAGAATTCAACTGCAAACACACGAACAGAAGATTTATATATATTTTTCATTAACAAAATTTTTAATGACGAATTAGGTTCTATTTTTCTGGCCAGACCGAACGCTGAGTTAGGTTATGTTGTAGCTGTCCCCACGGTTCCTACTTGTAAGTTTTAGAATTATCTGTTCTTGTTTAGTACATTTAACAGAACCTTGAATAGCCTTGAGTAGTCGCAAGCTACGGTTATTGGAAATTTTATTTCCCTCACTGACCTGGTATTCCCTTCCACTGCACATATTAGGTCAGTAGGCGACAGTAGTGAATATATGTTATTTTCTTTAATTTTTATAGCAGTGTCCATTGAGGTCACAGCATACCAGATGAATTTGAAGTTATGAATCTAAAGGATGACTTCCTAAAGTATAAAGGTACGACCAAACCTGCGCGACCAAAGCGACTGCGAACCGGTAGCGTCAGCCCCGCGACAGACGCTACTGGACGTTACCTGTGATATTTTATGGCACCATGTGACCTAAGCGACCACGGCGAGGGACGACGGCGCGGGGCGACCGCGTCGACAGAACGTGACGTATTGGTCTAATAGACGTGTTTACCTCTACGAGTATACCTTGTTTATAATTATTTTATTATAATCCACAACGACCACAGTATCTACAACAGAAGATAGAGAGAGGTTTATAGAAAAGTAAGAGAACATAGTATTTTATACGATGATTTCTGATGTTTACGCGAGTATTATACATTTTAAATAAAACTACTTTACGGATTTTATCGCGTTTGTATTTGATTTTTGATTACCCGACGTTTCGAACAATTTACAGCGTTCATGATCACGGGTGAACTAAGATGTCTCACGTCCAACAAGTCATCGTTACTGCAGAAAATTTATAATTATCTACCCGATACAGAAATTAGTTATTAAATATTGACCCACATTTTGATACAAAATTTATTGCCAGTGTAAGAAGAAAATGATTCTATATGAAAAAATTATATTGTTTATGGTTAGTAATAATTAAACAATAAAATTAATAGTAATTATATTTAAAAACTAACTAATAATCTAGTATACTACCACCGGATCGGAACACGGTTACACCGAGAAAGATCCGGCAAGAAAACTCGGGTAACATGATGCTAAATTAAAGTTAATTTTGAAGGCGGCTTACTTTATGTTACTAAAAGGTTTTAATTTATAAAATTATCTTTAGTTATTATTATTGTGGGTCAAATCTATACAATATGAGCTCACGGTGTCTTGCAGTCTTGTGGTGGTCTTTTTGGATTTGTTTTTAATAATGTTTATAACAGGATCCCAGCTTGATGGTAACACCCAGCCATCCTCTCTATTGAAATTTTTGTGTTTTTTAATCTCGCGTATCATTCTAGGCAGGTATCGGTGTTCTTTTGCGAGGATTTGTGGTTTATCAAACCTGATGTTATGGTGGGCGCGGTGGGTGCGAGGCTATTGAGATTAAAAAACACAAAAATTTCAATAGAGAGGATGGCTGGGTGTTACCATCAAGCTGGGATCCTGTTATAAACATTATTAAAAACAAATCCAAAAAGATCACCACAAGACTGCAAGACACCGTGAGCTCATATTGTATAGATTTGACCCACAATAATAATAACTAAAGATAATTTTATAAATTAAAACCTTTTAGTAACATAAAGTAAGCCGCCTTCAAAATTAACTTTAATTTAGCATCATGTTACCTGAGTTTTCTTGCCGGATCTTTCTCAGTGTAACCGTGTTCCGATCCGGTGGTAGTATACTAGATTATTAGTTAGTTTTTAAATATAATTACTATTAATTTTATTGTTTAATTATTACTAACCATAAACAATATAATTTTTTCATATAGAATCATTTTCTTCTTACACTGGCAATAAATTTTGTATCAAAATGTGGGTCAATATTTAATAACTAATTTCTGTATCGGGTAGATAATTATAAATTTTCTGCAGTAACGATGACTTGTTGGACGTGAGACATCTTAGTCCACCCGTGATCATGAACGCTGTAAAGTGTTCGAAACGTCGGGTAATCAAAAATCAAATACAAACGCGATAAAATCCGTAAAGTAGTTTTATTTAAAAATATTTTATACGATTTAAACCATCCAGGATATAAGAACTTAAGAAAAAATAAAATAAGGGAAATTCGCAGTTGGCGTCGTAGTCGCGCAAGTGTGCACATCTAGTTACGCGTTGTAGACGCTCGCGATTTGCGTCCCGCGTGTTGGACGTGCAGGTTTGGCCGTAACTTAATGTATACTTTTTTTACCGGTGAATACACATTATTATACTTTACTTCTAACCCTTCTATGGAAGTTACCATCATACGGAATCCCCGAGGGTCTCTGTAATTGGATCGCCAGCTTTTTGGGTGGTCGGAGTATAAAAGTAGTCGTAGATGGCTTCTGCTCCAATACCATGACCATTAATGCTGGTGTACCACAAGGCTTGGTGTTCTCCCCGACGTTGTTTATTCTGCATATCAACGACATGCTCTCTATCGAGAATATGCGTTGCTATGCGGATGACAGCACTGGTGACCAGCGGTCCACCGAGCAACGGAATATTTCTCGGAGTACACAGGAAAGAAGGGTTCAACTTGTGTCTGAAGTCGAGCGCTCTCTGGGGCGAGCTTCGGAATGGGGTGAACGGAACTTAGTCCAGTTCGATCCTACAAAGACACAAGTTTGCACGTTCACTGCAAAGAAGGACCCGTTTGTCATGGCGCCTCAGTTCCAAGGAGTAACTCTCCCAATTTCTGAGAGTATTGGGATTCTCGGCGTAAAAATATCGAGCAAAGTACAGTTTGGGAGTCATTTGGAGGACAAAGCCAAATTGGCTAATAAAAAGTTGGTCGTCCTGAACGGAGAGCCAGGCGGTACTTCACACCGAGACAGCGTCTTGTACTATACAAAGCACAAGTTCGTCCTCATGTGGAGTACTGCTCGCATCTCTGGGCAGGTGTGCCCAAATATCAGCTAGACCCACTTGACTCCCTGTAAAAGCGTGCTGTTCGAATCGTCGGGGATCCCAATCTTACGGACGGATTGGAGTCGCTGGAGCGGCGAAGAGACTTTGGGTCACTCTATGTACTCTACCGACTCTTTCACGGAGAGTGCTCTGAGGAACTGTTTGACTTGGTACCACCGTCACCATTCTAACAGCGTACAACTCGACACCGTAGCAGAGTTCATCCACTTCATCTGGAAACGTTATGGTCTTCAACTGTACGTTTCCAGCGATCATTTCTCCCACGTACGTGCAAGCTCTGGAATGAACTACCTGCGTCTGCGTTTCGCGAGCGCTATGACATGTCCTTCTTCACACGAGGTTTAAGAAGAGTATTTTCTTCACGGTAGGCAACGGCCCGGTTGTGCCTCTGGTATTGTAAAGGTCCATGTGCGGCAGAATCACTTACCATCAGGTGTTCTGCTTGTTCGTTTGCCACCGAGGGCAATAGGAAAAAAGGTGCCAAGTGAGGCAATTACAACATTATCCGCCTTTAGGAAAACTTATGTGGAGTTCTATATAATCACGTTGACACGATTCATTGATGGAAACAAACTTACTGATTATAAGTGACTTATCATCATCATCTAGCTCTTATCCCATTAAATTGATAATAAATAAAAATATTACTCACTTTTGCCACTAATATCCACCATAATACATTTCAAGGTGCTATTAAATAATCTAAAAGAAAGTAGTACCGTGGAAGTCATCAGGAAAAATTGAATGCTACATAATTGCTCGTACTCATTTATAGTGTAGTAAAATAAGTAAAAGCTTTGGAAAAACACTGTAAGGAAAAAAATTAAAAATATTTAAAATTATTTATATTATATATGTTCTCTTTCTTATCTTAATTACCTATTCAGGGTCGAAGCAATCTTTACTAATATATTATTATAAAGAGGAAACCGAAGCGAAGCGAGAGCGAGTTGCTAGTATGTAATATTCTTGCATCGTACATATTCTAAAAGTTTTGGCAATAGTTTTATGACCGCCAATTAGCCTGACGTTAACTCTTTTTGAGAATACAATTGGGCTTTTGAAAAAAAAATTTTTTTATATGTACCTATTTAAAAACTTTATTAATAATAATATTGATATTTAGTGCAGAAAACTTTAAAAAAGATTTTTCAATTAATTATAAACATTTAAAAATTATCAAAATTTGAATAAGAATCACGTGACAATGAACGCGCTAACACTGAGTTGTGACGTCATAATGTTAAAGCTATTTTATAACAGTACAGTGTATACAGCTATTGTATACAGTTAGTGTATACAGCTATTGTATACAGTTAGTGTATACAGCTACCCATGAGTTGACAATAATATTGGTAATTTACTGCTAAAAACGATTTTTTGTTACTTACATTTAATTATTTAACAATGACAGCAGAATTAAATAGATCAAAACATTGTACTTATTATCTCTGTATAAATTGCAATGAGTGAAAACTAACATTATGACGTCACACGCGCTTGGATTTGTTCGGGAGCTGTCGGCGTGTTTTCGTCACTGGATTCAAAAAAATATTTTTTTTGATATAACTTTTGAATTATTGCGAAACATAAATAAAAAAAATAGTTTTGTTATAAAACTTAAATATGATCTTTCCATTTATTACAAAAAAAAAAAAAATTCAAATACCCAATTGTTGACCAGACGGTATCAGGCTAAGGTTGATCTAACATTCTTAATTGTCTTTTACGATATCCACAAGCAATGCAAGGGTGAGTTGTATTCGTAGCCGCCACCACACAACGAATATAATGGAAAATTTATAAAATATGAATTATAAAAATAAAATTAAAAACGATATGAAAGTGATGTCGAGAAGAGACTTTCGAGTATATCTATAGAAGATCAAAGAAAAGATCAAAGATGCATAGATTGCGTAGAACGCGAAGAGGGAGTAAACGTAGAAATGACATCTGAGGGTGTTATGTGATAAAAGAAAACAAATTGCGCTGACTTCGCGCTCAAATAATTCGGTGGGACCGGGACTGCTCTTAGCGAGATGATCATTATCGTCGTCGTCGATTTGTATTTTTACTCCGGCACCGGAGAGAAAATTTATAGTATTAGTTATGATTTTCACGAGCCTGTCAAGCATTATTTTACTGCATGAATACCTTGTTTATTTTCCAACATGATTTCTCTTAAAAATATTATATATTCTATGCTGCTGCAAAATAAACCCAGTGACAGGAAACAACCAACTGATACACATTTGTACAACTGATTTTTTTTCTCTTGTTTCTGTCCAATAATTTGATATAACTCCACATTTATCTGTAAAGGAAATTAATAAAATGGTTTCATCATCATCTCTTCTCAGCTCTAGGTAGACCTAGATGAGATAGACTTTTATTTCGAATTTATCTTCTCTTATACCCCCTACACATATTGGCCGAGCGTTGCCGAGCGGTGGCCAACGCCAACGTGTGAACATCCAATTTGGCTTGCATCGCCAACGCTCGGCGTCGCTCGCCTAGTTGTCTGAATAAATCCAAGCGCCAACATGTATATGGCGCCGATTTGTCGCGCATTGTCTTCACTCGCCGTCGCTCGTGTTCACTTTCCTTACTTCGGATCGTTGTCGGTTTTTGTGCATAAATTAAAGGCACTCGTCTGCGCTTGGCTCACACAGGATCCACAAGCTACAGACACTACAAAATCGCTTCATGCGCCGAGCTACGGGAGCACCGTGGTTCATACGAAACGTCGACTGTCACATCGACCTCAAACTGCCGACCATCAGGCAGCTTATGAAGCGGTGCTCTCAAAGCTACTTTGACTCTGCCATGACACACCCCAACCAACTAGTGGTTGGGGCAGCTTCCTAAAGACCCTCCAAAATCTCCTCTATCCAACGTCCTCGTCACGTTCTCAACGAAGAGGACCACAACATCACACTCGCTCAACGTAGAGCCTACACGGCCCCCGAGGCCTTAACACGGTATTAATGGTAATATCCGCGGTTCCGCCTTCGCCGTCGAGGTGCGAAACCGCGCCGCGCAAAAATCATTAATCAAAACGTGGGTACGCCCACTTTGCCTCCAGCGACGCCCCAAGCCGAGGTCCGTCCCCCACAGGAGAAGCCCTTGGGCGATGTCGCTTAGCATACTTTTCGCCGGGTTGAGAGCCCTCAGCGCTCACCCATAGTCCGCGTCAAGCTGTCAAGGCCATCTGCGGCCAACAGCTGTACCCACACAAAAAAAAATGCGCTCGGCTAATATCGCCCACACGTTGGTCTGCTCGCCATTACACGGTTGACATCCATTGCTATCAGACGCTTTTAATGTGATAATGTCGCTCACTATGAATGATGATATTTTCAAATTTACACCACTACTTGTAGATATACATTGTAAATAATTAGATCCCAGTCACTCTATATGTTCTTACCTATAGTAACAAAAAAACTTTTCATCATTTATACTTATTTCGGCTCATATACGTCCCACTGTTGGGCTTGAGCCTCCTCCACAATAGGAGCGAAATCGACCTTACTACAACATGCTAGTCTGACAGGTTGCTATAGGGTCTTATTTCAAGTTTTCTGTCTCTTGCATAGATGTTATATGCGTATTATATCCTTTAGTCATCTTTTACGGCATCCACGAGCAAGAGGAGTGGTGAATTGTATTAGTACTCCGTCACCACACGGACATATCTTACATTGTTCTATTTCTGCAAATACTCAGCATCCACCACCTTCTTTTTTTACTACTTTACTGTGGTATACACTGATATAATAGTTCTTCTTCTTCTTATTTAATGGCAATGAGCTACAGTAATATGAGATATTTGTGCCAGTGTCGAGTTATTATGTTGATTATTTACGTCTTTAGTTTTCGTCTTTCAGTCAGTCGTTAGCATGATTTGGTGCTGATATTCAAGTCATGCCTTTTCTGGGAAATTTGGCAGAATGTCAAAATGCACGCAATTCGCTATTATATCATATTCACTACATTTTAGAAATTTATCTGCGTTGTATTACATAACATATCAGCAAAATTATTCAATATAACACTTCAGAACACTAAAATAATGAAAAAAATATAAAACGCTACGTGACATTTTGACATTCGCGTCAAAAGTCCGATATAATAGTTATATATGCTCATTAAATAAGCACTATGGACGTTGACACAATGAACACTGATAGCGGCCAACGTGTGGATAACTCTACAAATATTCGTCTACGTTGGCCACTCGCATTGGCGTTCGACGAACTTGTCCAACGTGTGGACACCAGTGCCAGTTTTTATTTGTACCTATTTGCTGACGCTCGCGTTGGCCTAGGCTCGGCCAACATGTGTAGGGGGCTTTTTACAGTTATGTAATCTGTCCATCACTAGTTTGTCTTTTACGAGGATACGTAGGTAAAAAAAGACGCTGCTGTTCGGTAGTAGCTGTAAATATGACCAACCTTTACATTGTGGATGGTGTTCATAACGGCTAAGAGCTCCACCTCCACCTGGTTTATCTTTATTTGACGTCATTTGGTCTACAATTACATTTTCAAGAGTTGGCATTAGGCAGACGGCCGGTATATAAAACTATTGCTTAAATCATTGCAGTATGAATACTAATGGATTGGATGATGCCAGGCTAGGGCGTAACCCAAAAGCAGCACCCGGTTTTTGTGGAAAATTGTTAAGGTTTGTAGTATCACAGAGGATTGCTATGTAAAGGTTTATTTCACTGATCAAACGCTTGCAACTAACGCACGCGGCTGATGCGGAAGAGGCCAAAACTTGAAATTGTATTGTGCTGCTAACATCATTCGCCATATGTTACAGATGTCGGCAATGCTATATATTCTCATAGTCGAAGTGTTGATGCATCAATTGCATACAACATCAAGCGCATGCGACCGCGATGTATGGCACCCTAAAAAGCAAGCTCTTAGCATGAAAGGGATAAGAAGGAATGGGTGTTGGAAAGTTCGAATATTGACTGAAAGGCGGAGAGCTGTGGCAGATTTGTTAAACAGAACAAAAATAAGTATTTCCTGTAAGAAACGAAATGGACGGGCTGTGGTCAGCCCAAAAGGCCTTTGTCTCACCTGTTAAAAAGTGTAGCCCTACCTTTAAGAAAAGTATCAGTATCATATATATTGTCACATTCATGTATTTAAATATTACAAGTAGGTAGACTATCTTGTATTAATCTCACCATCTTAGCTTATATACATACGTTCCACTACTGAGCTCGGCCTTACTTAAAAATGGGACGGCAATCGACCTACTATAGCACGCTGGTCAGAGGTGTTGGTTTTATTTTGAGTTATCCTTCTCTTTCATGAGTATTATTTAGTATAATATACACGCAGGATAGATGAAGTGACGGCAGGTTTCGTGAACAATCTCTGATGCACGGATGCCCCATAAACTTAAAGGGAAATATAGAAGAGTGTCATCAGAATTGTCGTTATGTATGGCTCTGAATTTTGGGCATTGAGAAAGGCGGATGAGAGAAGAGTGCTTGCTATATTTGACAAGATTGGATAAGTTGAGAAATGAGTATATTAGGGAAAGCCTGAAAGTGATACAGAAAATTAGGAGCGCGAGATTGTCTTGGTATAGACATATGATGAGGAGGGATAAAAGGCATGTGACAAGGAGGGTTATCAATATGATTGTGGATGGATGTAAGAAGCGTGGGAGACCTAAAAATAGATGGATACATTGTGAGGATATGTGTATGAAAGCAGTGAGTGCAAACATGACGGTTGATAGAAATCTATGGAAGGTAACAACATGTGCCGATCCCATTTAGCGGGGATGAGGGCAGGTAAATGATGCATGAATATTATTTGCATAATATGTCTTCATAGTCTTTTACGAAAGCAAATGGGTCGTTAATTGTATACTTATTCTTTTACCGCACGAAAATATATGTATTGACGTAGAAATCTCCATACCTCTTCAATTTGATGTAAATCTTTAATCATTTGACTCATTCTTTCCATAGCGCTGAAGGATGCTACCAACGCTACTAGCGCCGATAAAATTAAGCTGATCACTGCTACCACCATATCTCCAGTGGTACGATATAGAAATGATCTGATTGTCGCGGTTAGTGCTGCGATTATATTTATAGATGCAAGTATACCTGATAATAAAAGTACATTATGGTGATTTGACGATATCAAACGAATATTGGGCCCAACTGGACACAAGTGCTCCAAGATAGGGACTAATGGTTTTTTTGGACAAGACACTTTAGCGGAGGAACCAGAAACGTAAAAAACCTTACCAAAAAGTAGACTTTGGTAAGGAAAGGCTGAATGATAATCACCGCTTTAATAGCTTGTAGGAATCGTAAAACCGTGGATCGCCGTGAGTATGTGTATTAATAGCAGCAATCTTCTAGGCAACTTATAATACTACCGGTGATTACCGATCAGCCTGCAAAGTGGTGGTGGTTATGACCATCCTTTCAGTAGGCAACGGCCTAGCTGTATCCCTAGTATGGCAAACTGTAGTATTTATCATCAGGTGTGCTGTTGGCTCATTTAGCACCATAGGCAATAAAAAAAAGTTTAACAGTTGATAACATAGTCTATGGTGATGCACTGTCGTGAGTTATTTTCTGGGTATCTTAATTCTTCCCATAATCTATATTGTATATACATACTAATGATTGATTTCTGATATTTACCTGACACATTTAAAATATTGCTATTATAACGGGTTTTATCGCGTCTGTATTTGATTTTCATTTGCCCGTTTTCAACATCACTATGATCACGGGAGAACTTGTCTTCCGTTCTCGATGTTACAAAATCTATAATAATAGTTTTATATCAAACTAACTTTTGCTTGCAGATGAACTATTAACCCAAGATAACATATTCTATGTGTTAATTCAGGAAATACTCTATCTATGCGCCAATTTTAATCAATTCTGGCCAACGGTTTACGCATGATTGAGTAACAAATATCCAAGCATCTTCACAAACTTTCAAATTTATGATATTGCTTCCACCCTCGTAGTTTAAATTCCCGTGGAAATAGGATGATAAATGTAGCTTTATTCGCTAATAATATAGTTTTCTATCGAGCCAATAATTTTTAAAATTAATCATTCATTTGCGGTTGCACCTCCTAAGTCAGTAGAAACTACACAGGTGCAACCGTTCTCGTGAGAATACCGAGGTAAAATAAAACCTATATTAATTTCTAGCTAGCTAGATAATGTAGCTTTCAATTGTGGAAAGTTTTTAGAATGTGGTGATATTCCTGCAGTTTCACATGCGCAGTTACGGTTTCCGTAGGTAATCAGTAGATAAAAAATGTAGTCTATGTTACACGCTGAACGTAGCTTTCCATCGGTGAAAAATATTTTAAATTGGTTAAATTGCTAGCGATTCCACCCGTGGTCCCCGTTCCTGTGATTCCCACAGAATGATAAGTAGCTTACATATGTTATTCGTTGCTAATGTAGCTTCCCATAGGTGAAAGAATTTTTAAAATGGATATATCCTGCGGTTACACTGGCATTGTGCCCGTTCCTGTGGGATTACCGAGATAAAATACAGCCTAAGTTATTTTTAAATAAACAGCTTGACTTGGCAATAATATATTATCAATATAGGTGTTTTAAAACGCCAGACTAAAAAAAATTATCTAGTTTTTAAGTATAGGTATCGTGCAGATAACCGCGTAAACCAAATTAAAACCCATTATGCCTTCTGTTTTAAGTTATTACGTAACTAGCTGACCCAGCGAACTTCATACTGCCATAATTTTTTTCGTAAATATATTTTCTAAATTGCCGAAAATATAGTCTGTTTACAGCTGTTATTTGCGTTTTGATATTACATGTCCTTGATGCGTTTTTGTTGTACCACCTTTTATAGTGACTTGTATTCTCTTTAACGTTTTATGTTACACGGGGCTGCGATCGAACGAGATAAAAAATATCCTATGTCCGTCTCCTGGATCTAAGCTACCTCCCCACCAATTTTCAGCCAAATCGGTACAGCCGTTCTTGAGTTATAAATAGTGTAACTAACACGACTTTCTTTTAAATATATAGATTAGCTAACCTAACAACTTCTTATATTTTGAATCCCAGATTGGTAAGGATCTGGATAAATTGTGACCGTGAAGAATACTTAGTGATACAATAATTAATTAATTAATTGTCTATTAAAAATAATTACTTAAAAATTAATTTATTATTATTTTAATTTTTTTTTATTGCACACGGTGGCAAACGCACAAACAGTACACCTGATGGTAAGTGTTGCTGCCGCTCATGGACCTTTACAAGGCCGTTGCCTACCGCGAAGAAAGTGAAGGGAGTGTGAATGCGTGCATTGAGGCTCGGTGATACCAAGGGCACCACCAAAACCCTCCACACGCAAACACCCTCAGAAAGTTGGGCTTCCGGTTCTCTCGCTCACCGAACGAAGCGCAGTAACAAATCGCTACTACTCAGACGTCGATTTTCTGCGAGAGTGTGGTACTGCCCCGGACGGACCGGCCCGCGGCTGTAGACAGATAACTGTCGACAGTGTGGTCCTACCACTCTTAAAATTAATATATTTTCAAAACTAATTTATTGTCTGTTAAAAAATACTCACTCATCAATACAACTATTGCGTTTCCATACAAATTAGCGACCTTCGAAGTACTGATTCGCCATCCGTTTGTTACTTTCTCGAATTTTATAGGCGCTATTCCAGCAAGGCGTAATACGAATAACATAACCATCAGCGGGGCAGAAACTCTACATCTGGCTTGAACATCCTCCATTTTCAGCTTAATCATAACACAATATCAGATAACTGTTGTTTATGCATTATTATTTATAATTATACGTGTAAAACTAAAATAAATCAATTTTCACGGATTTTATCGCGATTTTATCGTGGTCCGGTGACTCCATTTCGTCCGTAAGCTTGGGATCCACGACGATTCGAATAGCACGCCTTTGCAGGGAGTCAAGTGGGTCTAGCTGATATTTGGGCGGGTGTGAGGATGAACTTGTGCTTTATATAACACAAGCCGCTGTCTCGGTGAGAAGTACCACCTAGCTCTGTTCAAGATGTCCAACTTTTTTCTTGCCAATTTGGCTTTGTCCCCCAAATGGCACTCTAACTGGACTTTGTTTGATATTTCGACGCCGAGGATCCCAATACTGTCGGCAATGAGTTACTTCTTGAGGTGCTATGACAAACGGGTCCTTCTTTGCAGTGAATGCGATTACCGAACGCGACCCCAACTCCCACTCTTTGTAGTGAGCGTTAAAGTCTCCAAGAACCACCACCTACGCTGATAAATCCTACTCCAATATTTCATCAATGCCCTATTAAACGTTTTCAAATGACCGAATGGACCCGGAGACATTGTCAAGGAACTTGTAGAGGCACGTGATTTAAAAAATCGTCTGAGAGTTCACCAAGATAGGCAGTAATAACCTACTGATAATTTTTTAACATCTACGAAAATCACCATGTCCGTCCGGTGATGAAGTAAAAATACAATTCAGTGGCAATGTAAGTGGTAAGTGTAAAAGACGATTAAGGGATTTAATATGCTTGTAACATCAATGCAAGAGATGGGAAATTCGAAATGAAACCCTATAACAATACGACGGATGGGGTACTACGCCAGAAACCTCCGCGTGGTGTACCCTGGGCACGAGCGACAATTTCTTGGACTGCTCTCTGGAATTGTCGCTCGTGGCAAATATCTGGCCCGAGGGGGGGCCCAGTTTGTGGGATGCCCCAAATTCGCTCCATGCCCTCTAATTGTAGAGGGTATTGGATGCGAAAATTCGACGGGTCCAGTCACTCATTCATTTGAGGACTGGGCAGGCATTTGCCAACCGCGACAAATCGTAGACCTGATTCTTGCTTCGGGACATTTGTCTTGAGGTCTAGATTCAGGAGCGAGGGTCTTGGCTTAACCGCCTGGACCGCGAGGAAGAAAACCTCTATAAAACAATCACCCAGAATCCTAAGTTCTGGCGCGCGGCGAGAGGATGCATGGCTGATGGGTTGTTCAGTCGTTAGCGCGCCCCCAGCCAGGGTACCTGCGGACCCCCTGTGTTGGGATACAAATGTACGCTTGCCCGGGTATCGGGATCTCTGCCCGGGTCGACCGTTATTTCTCCCATGCTCGTGGGAACTTGATGGATTCATGTTCAATTAACACAGATGAAGATAGGAGGGGTGAGACGCCCAAAAACACCACCACGGAGAACCGGAATTCGATTGGTTCCCACCTAAAAGCCTTGCCAAGCTACAGAAAAACTGGCACAGAGGAAGGAGTGGCCTCGTCCGACTGCAGCTCGGCTGCTGGTCCGGCACTTGAGGCCACAAGATTAGGCAAGGGGCCGGCGACACTCGAAGCCCCCAAGAAGAGAAAAAAGCGGAAGAATATGGGGACGGGGAAGGCCACGAGTGTCAAGAGGCGCGAGTTGGCCAGGCAGGAGCGGCTGGCTAGGGAGGCCGCTGCAGCCGCTCCGACTGCTGACGAGGACGGCAGCACTACCGCAGAGCCGTCGGACACTGAGGGCGGCAGCACATCAGCTGCAGAGATCGCCAGTCAGTCCCCAGCGTCGGCCTTGACGGCGGCCCTAGCGGTCAGGGAGGAGGTCCTCCTCTCGCAGGTGCGGAAGCGCCCCCTGAACGAGGGTGGCAGCTCGGGATCCTCCGAGGGGAGTAGCACCATCATGCCTCCTCCCAAAGTCCCGACCTCTCGCAGGGGGCGGGGCGGGCGAGGCGGCGCGGTAGTAGCGGCAAGGTCGGCGACTCCATCGCCGATCGGCACGGCGCGGGGGACTGAGGCCCATAAACGGGCAAATGAGGCGGCTGCCGAAAGAATGATGAGGGTGTTGGCGGACATCCCTCCCACCGAAACGGCGGCTGCTGAGCCCGCTGTGGGTGGCGATCCCCCAGCTGCCAATGTGGCCACCCTGCAGGCCGAAAACGCCCGCCTTTCTGGTGAGGTTTCAGGCCTGCAGGAGAAAAACAAGGCCTTACACAAAGAACTGTCGGCGGTGCAGAAGGCGAACCGCGAGTTGGCCAAGCAAATGGCCGACTTGCGGCGCCAGGTCGCACAACTGGCGAGGACTGCGCCGCCGACAAGCGCCGGCCCTGCCGCCGCCCCCACTGTCCCCGTTGCGCCAACTCGCGCTGCGGCGAGTCCCCAGAGGGCCCAGCCGGCCGAAGCGGTCCCGCTGCCCGCAGTGAACGGCGTGCCGGATCAGACCATGCGCGCCATAGTGGATGTTGTGGGCAGAATGCTCGACGCGCGCATGGCGGCTCTGGAGTCAAGACTGCCTCCGGAGCCCCGTCTTCGGCCGCCGCTTGCTGCGGACAGGCCCAAGGCCGCGGTGTCAGCCCCTGATGCGCTACCCTGCCAGGGCGGGCGCGTAGGGAGCTACGCTGCGGCCGTTGCTGGACCGAAGTCCAAAGGGACCGCCGCGAGGAAGAAGGTGGCACCGGCTCCTGCTCAGGCCGGACCTCAGCCGCTGCCGGCAAATGCACCGCCGGAAGCAGCCAACGCAGCCGCGGCCGTGACTGCTGTGCCCGGCCCCTCCGATGCACCTGAAGAAGGTTGGCAGACAGCCGAGCGCAGCCGAAAAAGTCGCGGCCAGAAGAGGAGAGCGGAGGCCAAAAGTGCCGCCAAAGCCTCCGCTCCCAAAGCAGGAGCCGCAAATAAGAGGTCGCGCAGGAGGCTCCGGCCGCCAAAGTCAGCCGCGGTGGTGATCACCGTGCTGCCTGAGGCGGCCGAAAACGGCCTCAGCTATGAGGCCGTCTTACGTCGCGCCCGGCGGGAGCTTGACGTCTCCGATTTAGGAGGCGTTGAAGCCAGGACCCGCAAGGCCCGGACAGGGGCACGGATTCTCGAGTTCCCTGGGGCCGAGGGCGCCAAGACGGCCGATAGCATGGCGGCCAAGTTGAGGGGTCTGTTCGCAGAGGAGGGTGGCGTCAAAATCGCCAGACCCGTAAAGTGCGCAGAACTACGCGTCGCGGGTCTGGACGACTCCGTGACGGTGGATGACATCCGGGAGGCCATCGTCTCGAAAACCGGGTGTCCCGTGGACACCGTCCGAATTGGCGCCATCCGCCCTGGTCCGGGCGGCGTCGGTGCTGCCTGGGTGCAGTGCCCGGTGGAGTCGGCCAAGCAATTGGCCGGCTCAGGCAGGCTCCTCGTGGGCTGGAGCTCGGCGCGGGTGACCGTGCTGGAGTCCCGGCCTGCGAGGTGCTACAAGTGCATGGCGGTCGGACACACTCGGCCGACATGCACCAATTGCTTTGACTGCAGCGATCTCTGCTTCCGCTGCGGTCAACCCGGGCACAAGGCGGCATCCTGCGCCGCCACTCCCCACTGCCCCGCGTGTGCAGCGGGCAATAGGCCCTCCAAGCACCGCATGGGGGGCAGGGAGTGCAGACCCCCGGCTTCGGCCCCAAAGGGACGGAGCGGCCCGACGACCCCGGCCGCTCCCGTCCCTAGCGCGACCCGATCGCCCGCCAGCGTGGAGGAGGTGATGGATACGGCCCACTAATGGCGCCCGAATCCTACCACCGCCTTTGTTGCTCAAGGACAGGGGCGATGGGTATGTCGCGGCGGAATGGGGAGAGGTTACGCTATTTGGTGTTTACTTCTCCCCTAACAGGAGCGCGACGGATTTCGGGGCCTTCCTCACCATCCTGGGGGCCTCGATACGGCGACTAGCACCGCGCCAAGTCTTCGTTCTGGGGGACTACAACGCCAAGTCCACGGCGTGGGGGTCCCCCAGGACGAATGCCCGCGGGCGGGCGGTCGAAGAGTGGGCGGCGGCACTGGGCCTCTGTTTGCTGAACAGGGGCTCGGTGCAAACGTGCGTGCGGCAGCAGGGCGGGTCGATAGTGGACTTGTCGTTCGCTAGCCCTAATGTAGCAGCACGTGTGAGGAGCTGGTGCGTCCAGGAGGAGGTTGAGACCCTATCCGATCACCGATACATCCGGATAGAGGTCTCCCGGACCCTCCTGCAGCCCAGCAGGGGTCACACGGCGGACGGAGCTCCCGCGTTTCCGCGGTGGGCTGTGGGTCGATTGGATCGGGACCTGTTGGCCGAGGCAGCCATCGTTCAGTCATGGCTGTCCTCACCGCCCCAGGCGGACGGGGTGGATGCCGAGGCTGGCCGCATCCGCTGTGCGTTAACGCAGATCTGCGATGCGGCCATGCCCCGTGTGCGGCGCCTGCCCCCGAAGAGTGCGGTCCCCTGGTGGTCCCGAGAATTGGCGGACCTTCGGGCCGCGTGCATACGTGCCCGGAGGGCCTACACCCGCAGCCGAGCGCGTCACCGCGACGCTGAGCGGGAGGGCCAGCTGTACGAGGCTTACCGCTGTGCGCGGTCTGCCTTCAGGCTGGCCGTCCGTACCGCCAAGGACGTTAGTCGGCGGGAGATGCTGGACAGTCTCGAGCGTGACCCCTGGGGTCGCCCCTACCTCGCGGCGCTGAATAAGCTCCGCGGGCGGGGCCCCCCCTCACCGAGACTCTCCAGCCTAGCCTCCTCACCAGAGTTGTCGAGGACCTCTTTCCACGGCGGGCGGAGCACACGCCCCCGGTCATGGCTTCGCCGGACAGCGACCGGGAGGCCGACGATGAAAGTGCTCCGCCCATCACGGAGCCGGAAATGGGGGCGGCGGTGGCGCGTATGCGAGTGAAATCCACCGCCCCCGGGCCCGACGGTATTCCGAACCGTGTGCTGGCCCTGGTCCTCGAACACCTGGGACCACGCCTCAGGGGACTGTTCGACGCTTGTTTGTCGTCCGGACAGTTCCCTGGGTGCTGGAAAGAGGGGAGGCTGGTTCTCCTGCCGAAGCCGGGACGGTCTCCCGAGTCGGCCTCGGCCTACAGGCCCATCGTGCTGCTCGATGATGCGGGCAAGCTGCTGGAGAGGGTGTTGGCTGCCCGCATCGAGCGGCACCTCGTCGGGGACGGGCCCGATTTGTCGGACGCCCAGTTTGGTTTTCGGAGAGGGCGTTCGACGATCGCGGCCCTGCTGCGCCTGAAGGCCGTGGTAGCGGAGGCCGTCACCGGCGGAGGAGTCCTGTTGGCGGTGTCCCTGGACATCGCCAACGCCTTCAACAGTCTGCCATTCAGCTGTATCAGGGAGGGGCTGAGGTATCACGGGGTGCCCGTGTACCTCAGGCGGCTGGTGGCAGACTACTTGGAGGGGCGCAGCGTCCTCTACGTTGACCGAGTAGGGGACGTTGTGCGAACGCCCATGACGTGCGGTGTCCCGCAGGGGTCGGTTCTGGGTCCGACCCTGTGGAACATCGGCTACGACTGGGCGTTGAGAGGAAGCCTCCCACCCGGGCTGGGCGTAATTTGCTACGCCGACGATACACTCGTCACAGCCCGGGGTGGGACGCTAGAGGAGGCGGCACGCCTGGCAACTCTCGGCACCGAGGAGATTGTCAGGCGGATCGAAGCGCTGGGGTTGAGGGTAGCCCTGGAAAAGACGGAGGCCCTTCTGTTCCATGGCCTCCGTACCGCCGGGCCTCCCGCCGGCGCTTCGATCACCGTGAAGTCGGTCACCATCAGCATCCAGGCCCACATGAAGTACTTGGGCCTGGTACTCGACGGGCATTTTTGGTTCCGGGAGCATCTCCATCGACTAGTTCCCCGGCTTGTCGGCGCGGCGTCCGCCCTTTCACGGCTGATGCCGAATGTGGGCGGACCCAGTGCTACGTGCCGACAGCTGTACGTGGGGGTGATCCGGTCGATGGCCCTGTACGGCGCACCGGTGTGGGCGGGGTCCCTGACTGTCCGTCTTAGGGCCCTCCTGTGGCGACCACAGAGGGTCATGGCGATCAGGGCCGTACGCGGTTACCGCACGGTGGTGACGGAGGCAGCGTGCCTCCTGGCCGGAACCCCCCCGTGGGACCTGGAGGCGGAGATGCTCGCCGACATTTATCGGCGGGTGTCGGAGAAGCGCGCCCGCGGCGGCATGGTCTCCATCACAGAGATCACCGCCTGGCGGGTCGACGCCCGCCGAGAAGTCATTGCCCGTTGGACAGTCCGGCTGGAGAGTCCTCGGTATGGTGTTAGGACCGTCGAGGCCCTCCAGCCGGTGCTGATGGAGTGGTTGGAGCGGACGCACGGGGTGCTTTCCTTCCGACTGGTGCAGGTGCTGACGGGGCACGGTTGCTTCGGGAAGTACCTGCACAAGATTGTCAGGAGGGAGAGCACACCGTCCTGCCACCACTGCAGTTGCGACGAGGACACGGCGCAGCACACGCTCGAGGAGTGTGCTGCATGGGAGGAGGATCGCCGTGAACTCGTCGCAATTATCGGTGCCGACCTGGCGCTGCCGACCATCGCCAGGGAGATGCTCGTCAGCGTCAGGAACTGGGACGCGGTCGCCGCCTTCTGTGAGGCCGTTATCTCACGGAAGGAGGCGGCGGATCGTGTGCGAGTAGAGCTTCTATTCGGCGACACGTTCCGCCGCCGGCGACTCGGGCGGCGCAGGCGCGAGTATCTGCGCCTAATGCCGCCCTAGCCGAGGCCGCGGGTGATCGGACCGGGGAATTGTCCATCACCCGCAGAGAGGCTAACCGCGCGACGGCGACCGACGTCCCAGGTCGAGAGGTTACCCGAAAGGGTATTCCGTCGGGCCGACCACTGACGACAAGTGACATCTGCTCCGGTGGTCGGCCCAACAACGAGGTGACGTGGGTACGGGTGGGTTATGGGCCCGCGCGCCGTCCTTTCATCGCCCCGGACGGACAGGACCGCGCGTGCGCTTACCATAGCCCACCCAAAAAAAAAAAAAAAAAAATAACAATACGACGGACCAGCATAATAGTCCTACTGTGGAGTTGGCTCAATCCCATCAACGGGACGACAACGAGCTGTTATGAAAATCACAAACCAGCCTACCAAGCATGGCAAATGTGGAGGTATTCGATGGTCTTGGAGATACCTATACCTATATGATGATAATAATTATATTAGTTCTATATAGAAGAAGTAGTAGGTTTTTGATAAGAATTAGATGCATATAGATTTTACTCTGGACCTTGTGGAATCGACCGTTTTTTTAGGTATCACCATAGATGCTAAACTTCAATGGGGACCTCATATTGAAAAGTTGTCGAGTAGGCTTAGCTCAGCGGCTTATGCAGTAAAAAAAATAAGAATGTTAACCGATATTGAAACAGCTAGAATGGTTTATTTCGCTTATTTCCATAGTCTGATGTCTTACGGCATATTACTGTGGGGATGCTCCGCGGACTTGAATAGAATCTTTGTTCTTCAAAAAAGGGCTGTCCGTGCAATTTATAATATGGGCCCAAGAGTCTCACTTCGAGAGAAATTCAAAGAAATAAATATTCTGTTATATCACAATATATATACGAAAATATATTATATGTCAAAAAAAATATCGCTAACTTCAAAAGATATTGTGACATTCATGAAATGAATACTCGGAATAAGGACAAACTAGTTGTACATACTACTCGTCTCCAAAAAATTAGCAAATCATTCATGGGGCAATGTATACGTTTCTACAATAGATTACCTAAAGATATCCGAGACCTGCCAACAAGAAAGTTTAAAAAAGCTACCAAGAATAGACTTTGTAAGAAAGCTTATTATAAAATTTCGGATTATGTAGATGATAATACTGATTGGTTGTGAGCAGCTCCTCATTCAGCAATTTCCTTGTTATTTTAAATAAACTCTTTTTTAATAACTCTAATATTGTAAAGCGTAGCGTGTTTTGCCTAACGAAATTTTGCATTTTCGTCGTTTGTAACATGTTTGTAACATATGGTCTTGGTCATGCTCACTGAAGGATCTACTTGCGGTAGCTGCGTGGAGCGGGTCTCTCCCTTCCCTCCATAGTGGTTGAGGGGAGTGATGGCTGCTCTAGTAGTTAACTCGTGATCGGGTGGCGCTTGTGGGATCTGGTCCAGCCATAATCATTTGAATTATATTAAGTATCTTGCAGTTCGAAGGGCATCACACTGAAGCTAGGTCTTACAAAACATGTATACAAATTAGATTCTCAGTAGCGGTCGCGTTCCGATCCGGTGGTAGTTTATTTTTATTGGATAATTTAATTTTATTTTGTAAAATTGACAATATGTAAGTGCCCTCTCGGGGTCTATGCATAATAAATGATTTGAATTTGAATTTGAACTTACTTTGTACTTTTGCTTAATATACATAGGTATCAACCGCCATTATTTTTCTTTTATTCCAATTGCTTGAGGTCGATACGATAGGTACTACTTCTCTTCCATCGTGCATAATGTAATTAGTTTTGGTTGTATGTTAACTGTCCTTAGGAATGTAATTATTGGGGTGCGAGGCCGGGGCACCTCCACGTGGTGCACCCTGGAAACGCCCATTTGGACGGCCAAGATTCCGGCGGGAGGGGGGGTCTCCGCGTGCCGACTCTGAAGGCAGAGCGCACGGCGGATTTGGCCCGGGGCCAATGGGGCGGATGTGTCTCATGGCACTCCGTCGCCAGGGACGGTTGCGTCACGGCCCGGGGGCGTGACGGGTCGGTCGCTCGCGAGCGGCCAGACCCGGAAGGCCCAAACCGTAATCCTGAGTAGGGGGGTCAGGACCGGGGGTCTGCGGACTGCGGGGAAGAAAACCCCTATAAAAAATCACCCCAATCTCAAGTTTGGCTACTCGGCGAGGAGATGTATGGCTGGTGGGTTAAGAAGCGCGCGCGAAAAAAAAAAGCGTCCAGTCGTTAGAGTAGTAGTCAAGGAGGACTCAAACTTCCAAACCATGATGGCAGAGGTCAATACAGTAAAGACTTCACCAGAGGGTCCCGGCCAGGCCGGGGAATCCCTTGCTGTGCCGGTGCTTGTGCGCGACGAGGAGTTGCGCCCAAGTTCTGGCACAGTCAGCTCCCAATCGTATGGGTGGGGGGCAATCTCTGCTCCAGCCGTGAGTCCGGCGAAACTTGAGGCTCCCAAAAAAAAAAGACGTAGGAGGCCACCAATAACTCCAGCCACGGAGCGTGCTAAACGGCGCGCGATCCGGCTCAAAAAGGAACGGGAGGCGCAGGAGGCCGCGGAATCCCGCGAGACCAGCGCTCCTAGCGACGAGGGCGGCACAGTGACCGCAGAGCCGTCGCATGATGATGGTAGCACCGCAGGGCCGTCGCGGAAGGAGAACGGCAACAAAAGTGTGTCCCAGGACGAGGGCGGCAATGTCGCAGGACCGTCTAAGGAGGTGAGGAGGAGTGGCAGCCAAACGGAGCTGTCGAGTGACGAGGGCGGATTTACCGCAGAGCCGTCACAGAGCGAGGGCGGCAGCAGGGCCGCGGCGCCGGTGTCGGAGACTGACGTGGCGTACGACCTGTCGACGGACGAGGACGACAGTGCCGTTGCGCCGTCGGAGCGACTGGGTACGGCTGCGTCGAGGATGTCGACGGACGAGGGCGGCGGGGCCGCAGTGCCGTCTGGAGATGAGGGGCCAAGAACGGGCCGGCGAAGTGAGGGGTCCGGAATGAGGAAGAGCAGGTCGTCCGGATCGGATAGATTAGATGGGGAGGATGGTGGGGTCCCCGAGGAGTCCAAGCCGCTTCACGCGGCAAGGGCTCTGACGGCGGCCCTAGATGTTAGGAGGGAGAGGGAGGAGGCCCGCCCCCCAACGAGGGACCGGAAGCGCCCCCTGCAAAAGGGTGGCAGCTCTGTGTCCGACTCGGAGGGGAGCGATTCTACCAGGCGATTCTCCCCCCAAAGTTGCGACCACGCGCCGGGGGCGCGGGGGTCGGGGAGGTGGTGCGGCGGCGAGACCGGCGGCGACGCCGGGTCCGGCCGGCCGGGAAGGCGAGGTGGCGGCCCTCCAGGCTGCGAACGTCCGCCTCAGCAAGGAGGTCTCCGGCTTGCGGGAACGCAACCGCAGGTTGGAGACGGAGTTGAAGGCGGTGCGGAGGGAGAACCGCGGGTTGGCCAAAGACATGGCTGACCTGCGGTCTCAATTCGAGCGCCTGGTGCCGGCTGCGCTGCCGGCGCCGGCCCCGCCGCCGAAACGGGCTGCGCCAGTGAGGGCGGGCCCGTCGTCTGCGACCGTGGCGCCGGCTGCGCCCGTCGCGGCCGCTGCGCCGGCTACGCCTGTCGTGGCTTCATCGCTGCCTCCCCTCGTCGTGGTCCCTCCGCCGGCTGGTGGCCGCGGGAGACCTCGGAAGGGGGAGGAGCCGCCGCCCGACGAGGTGCACGGCGTGTCGGAGTCGGCGGTACGCGTCATCCTGGCCCGAGTAGGGGTGATGATGGATGCGCGTATCGCCGCCGTAGCGGCCAGGCTCCCGCCTGAGCCGCCCCTCCGGCCGCCGCTCGCCGCGGACAAGGCGAGGCGGCCGCAAGCGTCGGCTCCCACGCCGCTGCCCTGTCAGGGTGGCCGCGTGGTGAGCTACGCTGCGGCCGCGGCCGGGCCCAAGGGGGCCAAGAAGGCCGGCAAGGTGCCGGCTCCCGCCAAGGCCGGGCCACGGCCGGCGCCAGCGGCTGCACCGCAGGCGCCGGTCGGCGAACCCGCGGCTGCGCCTGCTGCGCTCAGCGCTGCTGCCAGGCTCGAACAGGGCTGGCAGGTGGCTGAGCGTAGCAGGAAGGCACGCGGCCAAAAGCGGAGAGCGGCGGCCAAGAGTGCCGCTGTGGCCGCCGCTCCCCAGGCGGGAGCCGGCGGAAAGGGGAAAAGGTCGCGTAGGGGCCTCAAGTCGCCGAAGACGGCTGCGGTGGTAATCACCGTACTGCCTGAGGCGACTGAGAGTGGCCTAAACTATGAGGCCGTCCTAAGGCGCGCCCGGCGGGAGCTGGACGTCTCCGACATCGGGGGCGTCGAGGCGAGGACCCGCAAGGCCCGGACAGGGGCTCGAATACTCGAGTTCCCTGGGGCCGAGGGCGCGAAGACGGCCGATAGTTTGGCCACGATGCTGAGGGGGCTGTTCGGGCCGGAGGATGGAGTCCGAATCGCCAGGCCCGTCAAGTGCGCAGATATGCGCCTCACGGGTCTGGACGACTCCGTGGCGGTGGAGGACATCCGGGAGGCCATTATGGCGCGTACCGGGTGTGCCTCGGACACCGTCCGGATTGGCACCATCCGCCCTGGTCCGGGCGGCGTCGGTGCTGTCTGGGTGCAGTGCCCAGTGGAGTCGGTCAAGCAATTGGCCGACTCAGGCAGGCTCCTCGTGGGCTGGAGTTCGGCGCGGGTAACCGTGCTGGAGCCCCGGCCTGCGAGGTGTTATAAATGCATGGCGGTCGGGCATACTCGACCGACATGCAGAAACTGCTTTGACTGCAGCGGGCTATGTTTCCGTTGCGGTCAGGCTGGACACCAGGCGGCATCGCGCTCTGCGGTGCCCCACTGCCCCGCGTGTGCGGCGGGCAATAGGCCTGCCAAACACCGCATGGGCTCTGGGGACTGCAGACCCCCGGCATCGGCTCCGAAGGGGCGGGGCGGCCCATCGACCGGGCCAGCCCCCGCTCCGAGCGCGGCCCGATCGCCCGTTAGCGCGGAGGAGGTGACGATGGATACGGACCGTTAATGGACCCCGTAACCATTCGTCTCCTCCAGGCCAATCTCAACCACTCCGCCGGTGCGCAGGACGTGTTCCTGCAAGCCATGGCGGAGTGGTTGATAGGAGTAGCCGTAGTCGCGGAGCCGTACGTGGTGCCCGACCGGATTAACTGGTTGGGTAGCACCGATGGCACCGTGGCAATCGTCGCCTCCACGTCGTGGCCTTCGTCGTCTCTGACCCTTAGGGACAGGGGCGTCGGATACGTCGCGGCGGACTGGGGGGAGATTACGCTCTTCGGAGTTTATCTCTCCCCTAACTGGAGCGTGACCGATTTCGAGGCCTTCCTCACCATCATGGAGGCCTCGTTACGGCGACTGGCATCGCGCCAGGTCTTCGTCCTGGGGGACTTTAACGCCAAGTCCGTGGCGTGGGGGTCCCCTAGGACGGATGACCGAGGACGGGCGATCGAGGAGTGGGCGCCGGCACTGGGCCTCTGTTTGCTGGACAGGGGCTCGGTGCATACGTGCGTGCGACAACGGGGCGGGTCGATAGTGGACCTTTCGTTCGCTAGCCCCGAGGTCGCCGCACGCGTGGGGAGCTGGCGCGTCGTGGAGGAGGTGGAGACCTTGTCGGACCACCGGTATATCCGGATGGAGGTCTCCCCTGCAATCCCGACGCCCAGCAGGGGTCACGGGGCGGATGGGCGTCCTGCGTTCCCGCGATGGGCTGTGGGTCGCTTAGACCGGGACCAGCTGGCGGGGACAGCCATCGTATACTCGTGGCTGTCCTCTGCCCACCAGTCGGACGGGGTGGACGCCGAGGCTGGCCGCATCCGCAGTGCGTTGACGCAGATCTGCGATGCGGCCATGCCCCGGGTACGGCGTCTGCCCCCGAGAAGGGGTGTCCACTGGTGGTCCCGGGAGCTGGCGGATCTCCGGGCTGCGTGTATCCGCGCCCGGAGGGCCTACACCCGCAGCCGGCGGCGCCATCGCGATGCGGAGCGGGAGGCCGTGCTTTACGAGGGCTACCGCAATGCGCGGTCGGCCTTCAGGCTGGCCGTCCGCTCCGCCAAGGACGTCAGTCGGCAGGAGATGCTGGACGGTCTCGACCGTGACCCCTGGGGACGCCCCTATCGCGCGGTGCTGAATAGGCTACGCGCGCGGGGCCCTCCCCTCACCGAGACTCTCCAGCCCGGCCTTCTCACCCGGGTCATCGAGGACCTGTTCCCGCGGCGGGCGGAACACACGCCCCCGGTCATGGCTCCGCCAGACACTGACCGGGAGGCCGACGACGACAGTGTTCCGCCCATCACGGAACCCGAGATGGGGGTGGCGGTGACGCGCATGCGCGCAAAGTCTACCGCCCCCGGGCCCGACGGTGTTCCTAACCGCGTGCTGGCCCTGGTCCTCGAACACCTGGGACCCCGCCTCAGGGAGCTGTTCGACGCGTGTTTAGCGTCCGGACGGTTCCCTGGGTGCTGGAAGGAGGGAAGGCTGGTGCTCCTGCCGAAGCCGGGACGGTCTCCGGAGTCGCCTTCGGCCTACAGGCCTATCGTGCTGCTCGATGACACGGGCAAGCTACTGGAGAGGGTGGTAGCTGCCCGCATCGAGCGGCACCTCGTCGGCACGGGGCCCGATCTGTCGGACGCCCAGTTTGGGTTTAGGAGGGGTCGTTCGACGATCGCGGCTCTGTTGCGCCTGAGGGCCGTGGCGACTGAGGCCGTCACCGGCGGGGGAGTGCTGTTGGTGGTGTCCCTAGACATCGCCAACGCATTCAATAGTCTGCCATTCAGCTGCATCAGGGAGGCGCTCCGGTATCACGGGGTGCCAGTTTACCTGAGGCGGCTGGTGGCAGACTATTTGGAGGGGCGCAGCGTCCTCTGCACCGACCGAGCAAGGGACGTTGTGCGGACGCCCATGACGTGCGGTGTCCCGCAGGGGTCGGTCCTCGGACCCACCCTGTGGAACATCGGCTACGACTGGGCGTTGAGGGGGAGCCTCCCGCCCGGGCTGGGCGTGATTTGTTACGCCGACGACACGCTCGTCACAGCCCGCGGTGGGACGCTAGAAGAGGCGGTAAGCCTGGCGACCTCGGATACCGAGGAGGTCGTCAGACGGATCGAGGCGCTGGGGTTGAGGGTCGCCCTGGACAAGACGGAGGCCCTCTTGTTCCATGGGCGCACTATGAGCCCTCCCATCGGCGTCTCGATCACCGTCCACTCGGTCGACATCAGCATCCGGGCCCATATGAGGTACTTGGGCCTGGTGCTCGACGGGCGATGGTGGTTCCGGGAGCATTTCCGTAGGCTCGCTCCGCGGCTCGTCGGCACGGCGTCCGCCCTATCGTGGCTTATACCGAACGTGGGCGGACCGAGCGCTGCGTGCCGACGGCTGTACGCGGGGGTCATCCTGTCGATGGCCCTGTACGGCGCACCGGTGTGGGCGGGGTCCATGACCGCCCGACTCAGGGCCCTTCTGTGGCGACCACAGAGGGTCATGGCGGTCAGGGCCATCCGCGGATACCGCACGGTGGCGACGGAGGCAGCGTGCCTGTTGGCCGGGACTCCCCCGTGGGACCTGGAGGCGGAGATGCTCGCCGGACTATATCGGCGGGTGATGGGGGTGCGAGCGGAGGGCGGTGTGGTCTCGTTAAGGGATCTCACCGCCTGGCGCGTCGACGCCCGCCGAGACGTCATCGCCCGGTGGGCAGTCCGGCTGGAGAGGCCTCGGTTCGGGGTGCGAACCATGGAGGCCTTCCGGCCGGTGCTGATGCAGTGGTTGGAGAGGCGGCACGGGGTGCTCTCCTTCCGACTGGTGCAGGTTTTGACGGGGCATGGGTGCTTCGCCAAATACCTGCACAAGGTCGTTAGGAGGGAGAGTACACCGTCCTGCCACCACTGCGATTGCGACTAGGACACGGCGCGCCATACGCTCGAGGCCTGCGGGGCTTGGGCAGTGCAGCGCTGTGAACTCGTCGCAATCATCGGTACGGACCTGACGCTGCCGGCTATCGCTAGGGCGATGGTCGACAGCGTCGGGAATTGGGACGCGGTCGCAGCCTTCTGCGAGACAGTGATCTCGCGGAAGGGGGCGGCGGATCGCCTGCGTGAGGAGGGCAGCCTCGATGAGGAGATCCGCCGCCGGCGACTGGGGCGGCGCAGGCGCAACTATCTGCGCCTCATGCCGCCCTAGCCGAGGCCGCGGGTGACGTGACCGGGGATTAGTCCGTCACCCGCCGAGAGGCCGACCGCGTGAGGAAAGACCGACGTCCTCCCCGAGGGGGGGACGTCGGTCGATGGGAGGGTACCCCAACAGGGGGTATTCCGTCGGGCCGACCACTGACGACAAGTTAACGCTGCTCCAGTGGTCGGCCCAACGACGAAGGCGACGTGGTTTTCGGGTGGGTCGCGGGAGTTGCGTGCTTAAGCCCCTCTGTCGCCCCGGACGGAGTGGTGCGGAGGCGCGCCGACCGCGGCCCACCAACAAAAAAAAAAAAAAAAAAAAAAAGGAATGTAATTATTCAACAGGCGATATCACATGGAGTTAGATCAGGTTTATATTAATCTTTTGGTCGTTTTTACGACACCCACGAGCAATGGGTTGTTAGTATTCGTAAATGATACCAAACAGAAAATAGCACAATGTATATATTAACTTAATATAACATTAGTATATATAAACTTACGTAGCGTTTTACCGTATAATTTGTATTAAAATGTGTATTAAATGTAAATTGTATAGTTGGCCTTTCTTTAAAGTATAAATAAATAGACAGCCTATTTAGTGTTTGGATTTGGAAAACAATTATGTTTTACTTACTGTTAAGCGAGTGAACTGGCAGTCAGAAATAATATATTCTTATGTACATAGTATGTCAACCTTCAACCATAAAATAAATATACATTCGTGTTGGCTACCTATCAAATATCAAATATAACGACAAGAATTTAACTGAATAGATAAGGTATTATGTTAAGGTATAACTTATTTCTTATGTAAGATCTTTTTAGGTGGACGCAGTATTTTCAAACAGAAAAGATGTTCAGTAAACACATTGAAATAAATAATAGTTTATTGATACATACATTCTTTTAACTTATAAATACATTTCGCCGTTGGGCCGATCACCCTTGGTTGGGTGGGATACCCTGTGGGGTACACTGCCCTTCCGACGTCCCTTTCTCGAGACGTCGATCGTTGTCGAGGGGTCGTGTTGCCGTGGTGAAGTTCCTCCCGCGCACGCTCCGCCACCTCCTGCCTCTTAAAAAGTGGCGACCGCGTCCCTGACACAAAGTGTGATCCTGTATGGGATTCGAACCCACGATACTGGCACAGTGAGTCGAATCTTAACTACTACGCCATCTGTACAGTCACTTCGACATCTGTGCAGTGTTAATTGGTATGATATGTACGATAGAATTATGTAAACTGTAGTAAGATGTAGGAAACGAGTGTATGATTTTCTTAATTATTTTTCGTTTTTCTTTGGGGTAATCTTTCCCTTATAACTCTAATTTTGACGACGCAGGTCTACTTAGTCATGTAGGCTATTTTAATGATAAAGTTAAATCAAAACTAAGCAAAAATCTTTCTGGTTCTTATGCAATTTTGCGTCTTTTTAAAATATCGATATTGAAAAAGCCGCATATTATAATTTATTTGTCTGATTATAAACACATTTTTCTTAGTACTGTATCTAATTTTTCAAAAAATATCATTTAAGTTACAGAGTATGCTATTATTATACAGAATTATAATAGAATTGTAATCGTGTAATGTATCAGTTCAATAGCATACATTTCGATAACGCCTGGTGTTGAATGATTAGCAATATTTGGTAACTCTTAAAAATTATGTGAGTTTTTAATTATACAGGCATCTCTATAATTGTTTTCGCGACAAAATATTTCTGCTACAATAATTAGAAATATATAATGACTTTTCTTACCTCACCTATTAACAATAATTGCAGGTGTAGAAAAATAAGACGCAGTCTTTGTAGATCACTTATATTCATATACTTGTTTAATTACACGTTTTCAATCGTTAGACGTTTTGCCTTCTTCGTTGCGGGTAGTTGAATGCTCTCGGGACTGACATGCTAGTATTCATCGGTTCGCTTTCACGATCAAAAGTAATCGAATAACCGTCAAATGAAATTGCTTATGATGTGAATCAATTATTATAATTTATTTAATAAATAAAGAATATTTATAATATCTTTCGTTTTTAAAACTGCACCATAAGAAATATGATTGCTAAAATATAATAAGGTATTTCCGGTAAACATAAAACGGATATTAATCGTGAGATATCTACTAGCATGTGGTCGCGATAACGTAACTATGCTTAACATCTAACATTCGGCCTTTCCTGACAATAAGTTTGTCCTCAAACTTAATTATCTAGCTTCTTAACTACTAGCAACTAGAATTACATCAACAATCATTATTAATAAACACTCATAGATACAGTTGTATTATTTCTCGGCATAAATGACAATATGGGTCACACCCATATTTGAAGATACCCATGGATCTATCAACATGGTCACTAATATCTTCAAGTTTCGTAACACTGCTCAATCTCGACTATTCACTTACCAAATACTGCTTCTGAATTGACCAATTTAATAATTGAAAATACCCATGGATCTATCAACACGGTTATACAATATTTTCAATTTTACAGCCGTAGAATACTGACTAACACATCAATCCAATATTTTAAAGCACCCAGACCACCTTATTGAAAATACCCATGGACCTATCAACAAGGTTACCCAATATTTTCAATTTTATAGCCTCAAAATATTGGTTAACCCATCGATCAAGTATTCTAAAGCACGCAGACCAGTTCATTGGAAATACCCATGGATCTATCAACATGGTTATACAATATTTCCAATTTCACTGCTGTCTCCTGTCAATCTCTCTCTCTCAAAATCAAACTCTTCGAAGTTCTCTCGATAGCTTCGATGCACATAAGAGTACTACTTGGACTGAAAATACCCATGGATCTATCAACACGGTTATACAATATTTCCAATCCAAATTTTCGGTTGGCTAGCAAAATATCGATAGAATATCAAAATCTAGTTAGTACCTTACCAGCCATATCTACTTAATACAATTAACTTATTATCATATAAATATCTCTAGTTTGATAAGAAAACATATCTCTTATAATATTCTATAGTAAAGTAATCTATTAATTAACAAAAATCTAATAATCATAATAAAGCCTTTAATTAGTTTCACTAATAGATCAACATACAAAAAGTTCACAGATCATCTCTCTATTATGTATTATAAGTTAACTTAAAGGATCAAAATTACTTATTTATAATGTAATGAATTATAGTATGTACTTAAATCAGTAAGAAGGTAAATTTTGGGAGGATTTTGACTCAGTATTAATGGATATCCCGCAGAGTGAGAGTGTTTATATAGGGGGCGACTTTAACGGGCATGTGGGAAGGATGAAAGGAGGGTATGAGGGAGTGCATGGAGGGTGGGGGTTAGGGAGGCGAAACCCGGAGGGCGAAATTTTATTGCAGGCTGCTTCAGCTTTCGATTTGGCTATTGCCAACACATTCTTCGAAAAGCGAGACGAACATCTCATAACATATAAAAGTGGAAACCATCGCACCCAAATAGATTATTTCCTTCTCAGTTTAAGAAATAACCTACGCACTGTTGTTGACTGTAAGGTAATCCCGGGCGAGCCTTTAACTTCCCAACATCGCTTATTGCTGCTGGAAATTAAAATCGTAGGCCAAATAGCTAAGTTTAAACCTAAGCCTCCACCAAAAATTAAATGGTACAGGATAGAAGAAGAAGATTGTGCGAATGAATTCCGGAAGAGAGTGGCTGACAAAATGATTGAGATGAAAAATAGTATGAGTATAAAATCGGTAAATGAATGTTGGAACGAGATGGCTTCGTATGTAAGGGAAGTAGCGAAGGATATTCTGGGTGAGACGAAAGGTAAAGGTGTGATTGCAAAAGAAACATGGTGGGATGATAGTATCCAAAAGGTCTTGAAAGAAAAGAAGAATGCTTTCAAAGAATGGAAATGTGTGAATGACGACAACCCGCTATTGAAAGAACACAAGAGAATAATTTATGTGGAATGCAAGAAGAAGAGTAAGAAAGGTGTAGCTATTGCTAGAGGTAGGGTACAAGATAGACTATACCAAAGTCTCGAGAGTCCCAAGGGGCAGAAAGAATTGTACCGTATAGCAAAAGTGAGAGAAAAGAATGCTAGAGATATTTTGCATGTTAAATGTATAAAAGATGGTAATGGAAGAATCTTAATGAACGATGAAGAAATAAAAGGCCGCTGGAAGAGTTACATTGAAAATTTAATGAATGAGGAGAATATTTGGAGTGGTGAGATAGTGGATCAACCAACTAATTTGGCTTTGGTAGGAGAAATAAGTGTAAAGGAAGTAAGAATGGCTGTGCAGAAGATGAAAAAAGGGAAGGCAGTTGGCCCAGATCGTATACCTGTAGAGGTATGGAAGGTTTTGAAAGCTAAGGGATGGACATGGCTGACTTTATTCTTCAATAAGTTGTTGCATGAAGAGTCGATCCCGAAAGAATGGTGTACCAGTTCACTGATTCCCATCTTTAAAAGAAAGGGTGATGTACAAGAATGTAACAACTACCGAGGAATAAAGCTCATGTCACACAGCATGAAGATTTGGGAGAAAGTGATAGAGAAGAGAATAAGAGAGGAAAGTAGAATAACCCAGAACCAGTTTGGTTTTATGCCAGGACTGGGAACCACAGATGCAATTTTTGCGTTACGTCATCATCTTCATCATCATCTCAGCCCATATACGTCCCACTGTTGGGCTCGGGCCTCCTCCATAATGGAAGGGTAATTGACCTACTATACCACGCTGGTCAGACGTGTTGGTATAGGGTTTTATTTCGAGTTTTCCTTCTCTCGCATAGATGTTATATGCGTTTTATATCCCTTAGTCGTCTCGTACGATCACCCACGGGTAAGATAGGGGGGTGGTGAATTGTATTCTTACTCCGTCACCACACGGACTTACTCCGTCACCACACGGACTCGTCTACTCCTGCGTCTACTACTACGTCAACTCCTGGAAAAATACCAAAGTGCGCGTAAAAACCTGCACATGGTATTTATCGACCTAGAGAAGGCGTACGACCGAGTTCCCAGGGAGGTTCTGTGGTGGGCTATGAAAGAACGAAGAGTGCCAGGGAAGTATGTAAGATTAGTGAAAGCTATGTATGCAGGAGCGTGCACGCATGTCCGGTCGGAAGCCGGAGTCACTGATGAGTTCAATGTTACTGTAGGCTTGCACCAGGGTTCGGCATTGAGCCCCTACTTATTCCTCCTGGTGATGGATGCGCTGACATCGGTAATACAGGAGGAAGCCCCGTGGTGCATGCTATTTGCAGATGACATTGTCCTCGTCGGGGAAGAGCCAGCTGAGGTACAGAGCAGACTGGGGCAATGGCGTGAGAGGTTGGAAAGAGTAGGCCTTAAGATCAGCCGCACCAAGACTGAACATATGTTCTGTAACTTCGGTGGCCCTTCCAAATTCTCTCACATTGCCCTAGATGGGGTATCCCTACCGGTTTGCTCCGATTTCAAGTATCTAGGCTCGCTTCTCCAAGACGATGGCAACATTGACCGAGAGATTAATAGTAGAATGAATGCAGGATGGATGAAGTGGCGGCAGGTCTCGGGGACAATTTGTGACACCCGGTTGCCTCTCAAACTTAAGGGGAAAATATACAAGAGTGTCATCAGACCTGTTGCTATGTATGGATCTGAATGTTGGGCATTGAAAAAGACTGATGAGAGAAGAGTGCATGCTACAGAGATGCGAATGCTAAGATGGATGTGTGGGGTTACAAGGTTAGATAAAGTAAGAAATGAGTATATTAGGGGAAGTCTAAAAGTGGCACCAGTGATAGAGAAGATTAGGAGCGCGAGATTGTCATGGTATGGACATGTGATGAGGAGGGATGAAAGGCATGTGACAAGGAGGGTTGTCAATATGATTGTGGATGGACGAAAAAAGCGTGGGAGACCCAAAAAGAGATGGATGGACTGCGTGAATGAAGATATGCGTATGAAAGCAGTGAGTGCACATATGACGGCTGATAGGAGGCTATGGAAGGTAAAAACATGTTGTGCCGACCCCACTTAGCGTGGGATGAGGGCAGGAAAATGATGACTTAAATCAGTAAGAACAGAGTCATTCAGCTTCACTACTACTGTTAGTGCTATCCTCATTTCCATCGTCACTACAAGGGATTGATATCCAAGGCTTGATGCGGTCAGCTGCCCATACATTACAATAATTCTTTTGTGTTATTTTTGCACCCTGTATACTTGATACTTCATATCTATCATTACCTAAAACTTTGGAAACTCGAAATGGGCCTGTAAATTTTGGAAGTAATTTCTTACTTTGTCCGTCGTTGTTTGACAATGGTTTTAAGATTTTCACTAACTCGCCTATCTTGTACAACCTATCTTTAATTTTCTTTGTGTCATATCTATTCTTCTGTGCTGCCTGATCATTATCTATATGCTCACTAACTTTCTGTCTTATTTCGTTTATATTACCTATCTGCCTAGTTTCACTTAAAATACTGCTAAATATATTATCTCCCTTGCTGATCACAGGGATGGCAAAAAGTACTTCTGAAGGTGTCTTACCAACTCCTTTATTAAGGGTGTTATTTAATCCCCATTGTACCTTTCCTACGGCTCGATCCCAATGCTTTTCAACAAATTTGTCAGTATAAGCAGTGAGAGCATCTAGTACTGTTCTATTATACCTCTCCACCTGACCGTTAGCCCGAGGTGATGCAACAGCATTAAGAATGTGTTGAATATGAGATTCGTTACAAAAACGCTTGAACTCATGGGACGTAAAGGATGAACCTTGATCAGATATTAATCTCCTAGGATATCCAAATGTGCAAAAAGTATTTTCTAAAGAACGAATTGTGAGTGAAGATTTAAGATTTCGTAGTGGAGTCAATATACAAAATTTAGTGAACCCATCGACTAAAATGAGTAAATAAGAGTGACCGTTAGTGTTTCTGACGAAAGGTCCTAAATGATCGATATGAACAGTGTCAAAAGGTTTATAAACTTTATGAATCGGATGCAGCAGCCCCTCTTTCGGTACAGATGATTCTTTACTATACGCACACTCTATACAAGAATGTACATATTTTTAATGAAACGTTTCATTTTTGGAAACCAAAAATATTTACTAACTTTATCAATCGTCTTCTCTACCCCGAAATGTCCGATATCATCTTGATTTAATTTACATAATTGGAATCTAGCTACTTTGGGTACAACCCATTTGAGTTGCTCCCCATCTTTTCTAAATAACTTATTACCTTTAAGTACATAGTTTTTCATTATATCAGAGTATTCGTTATCTTCTAAAATATTTCTAATTCGTTGTAATTCAGTATCTTGCAATTGTAAAGTAAGTAACCAATCTTCTTGAGTTATCTTTAAAACTGTCGGGTTAGATTCACGGCTCGTGTCCGATTCACAAAGCTGAGAGTTTCTGCTTAAGGCGTCAACATGTAACATAGTATGTCCCGGTTTGTATTGTATATTGAAGTCGAATTCTTGCATCACTATCCACCAACGTGCTACTCGCGGAATTAAGTCGCGTTTACTAAATGTTGCTCTCAACGCTGCACAATCAGTTACTAACGTGAAATGAACTCCTAATAAATACACTCTAAATCGCTGTAACGAGGCTATCACGGCTAATGTTTCTAGTTCATAAGCATGGTATTTCTGTTCGTCTATTGACGTTTTTCTACTAAAATAAGCTATAGGTTTCATCCGATCATTATCATCTTTATTCTGTAGGAGAATACCACCGAACCCGTATTTACTAGCGTCTGTGTGTGTGTAACATATTTAGGGTCATAAATACCTAAAACTGGTCTTTCTACTAGTGCTGCCTTTAACTTTAAAAATGCATCCTGTTGATCACTTTTCCAACACCATTCTTTATCTTTTCTTGTTAAATCCGTGAGGGGTCTAGCTATGCTCGCAAAATTTCGAATAAATTTCCTAAAATAGCTAGCCAGACTAATGAACTGCCCGACTTCGCGCACGTTACGTGGTGTTGGAAAACTATCAACAGCTTTAGTCTTCTTTTTCATCATCATCATCATCATCTCAGCCCATATACGTCCCACTGTTGGGCTCGGGCCTCCTCCATAATGGAAGGGTAATTGACCTACTATACCACGCTGGTCAGACGTGTTGGTATAGGGTTTTATTTCGAGTATTCCTTCTGTCTCATAGATGTTATATGCGTTTTATATCCCTTTAGTCTTCTCTTTACCAGGTCTGATTCCATGCTCGCCTATTTCATAACCGAGATATTCTAGTTCTTCTTGAAAGAAATTACATTTTTGTACATTCAAAGTTAGGTTAGCTTTATGAAGTAATTTAAACGTTTTCTCTAGTCTTTCGCATTCCTCTTTAAAATCTCGTCCTGGAATGAAAATATCATCCATATAAGCCAGAGCGGAATCAAACCTAGAGTTACCGAGGACTTGGTTAATTGCACGTTGAAATACTGCCGGAGAATTAACTAAACCAAATGGCATTTTCTTAAATTGGTATAAACCATCGGGAGTAATAAATGCTGTGAGATGTTTACAGTCGTCTCTTATAGGGATCTGTAGTAGCCGCTAGCTAAATCTACAGATGTGTAATATTTATTGCCATTCAGCATATCTAACTGGTCATCTATTCTTGGCATTGGAAAATGGTCTTTTATAGTTTTGCGATTTAATGCCCTAAAATCAACACATAAACGATATCCTCCCATTTTCTTTTTAACAAGAACAATAGGACTTGCATAAGAAGAATTCGATTCTTCTGCAATGTCGTTGTCCAAGAGATCCTTAACCATCTCGCGTACCCTTTTTCTTTCAGTATGACTTAAACGGTAAGGCCTATACACTACAGGAGTAGTATCGTCTAGTTCAATATTCATTTCTGTTACATTTGTGCAACCTAGCTCGGACATTGTCCGTGCAAAGCAATTTCTATACATATTTATTAATTCTAAAACGGTCTGTTGCTGCTGTGGTTTTAGATGAGGATTAATATTGATATCATCTATAGTGAACGGTGTCAGAAAACCTTTGCTAACCTGACGACATGACAATTCAACGTCATCATCGGGCAGATTTGATGCGATGGTTACCCTACTCCGCGATCTTCTTTTCTAAAATCTTCATCTTCTCTTCTAAAAAATATGGGATTTTCAGAAAAGTTACATACGGCGACTCGACATTTACCCTGACCAACTCTATAGATACCACCTATAACACAATAATTTGTATTCTCTAATTTTCTAACGCAATCCTCTATAAAGACATCACAGTTGGCCTTATGTTCATTCACGCAATCGACATATTGGAATCCATTTACAACGGTGTGGACTTTTATTCTTAATACAATCTTACAGCTGTTTTGATGATTAATGGGTACATGTCGTAAGTAAGTCGTAAGTAAAAGGTCTTTTTAGAATGTCTAATCTGTCGTGTGTTTTAATGACAATTATATCTTCTCTTTCAGTAAAATCCTGTCCAACTAACAACGGTTGACTAAGCAAAGATGACTCAACAATATAAGCATCAATTTCCGCTATTACTTCACCGATACCTAAATTAATTTATGTCTTACCTACAGGAATCGTCATGCTATTTAGTCCACGTATATTTGGGATATCACTTTCTATTATAGGCAAAGAATATCTCTCAACAACGTCTTGTCGTATCAATGTGCATTCGCTTCCGTAGTCCACATAACTTTGTATATTTATCCTATTATTTATAGTAGCTATCTTAAAATATTTAGAGTCAGATTTAGATGTTTGGGTGATCATGGTTTTCTTTTGGGAGTTGTTGCTTGAACGATTATCGTTTTTAAGTCAGTAGCAATCGCTGATATTATGTCCAAACCGTTTACAATTATCACATCGAATTAATGGTTTTGGACACAACCGAGATATGGCCTGCTTCCTTGCAATTGAAGCAGAAAATATCATTCGTCATTCTACTACGGCATTGCGCTGCTCGATGACCTGATTTGTTACATTTAAAACATTTGTCATTTAGAGTGGAACCACTGGGAGCGTTTGCAAGGATCGATCGTTTAACAAAACGAGAACTATTCGTCTTCCTACACAAATCTTTAAGGAATTTTAATAAATCTTCTGGATCATGACACCTGGCTGATGACGCACTTGCTCTAATTGTCCTATCATCTATATCATACACCAGGCAGTCAACCGCCTTCTTCCCGTCTATACTACAAGCGTTAAGTAATACCATTTTGTCGTAATAGTATTCGTCTATTGTTTCGCCTAATTTCATTCTCCTATCTAACATTTCCGACAATAAAGCCCCGTAATTGCTTTCTGAGGGAAATGCTTTACTAAGTCTCTCCTGCCACTCGGGCCATGTAAGAAGTATAGGTTGAAGTCCTTCATACCATTTCTTAGCATGACCACCTAATTTAGGCAAAGCGTAATGAGTAGTTTGTTCATCAGACCAGTCATAAATTTTTGCGCATTCATTAACCTTGGCTATCCATCCCTCAATTCGTTGATTTTTTTTGCGATGGTTCAAACGTGGGTATAATATTAACATGTTTTTCATACGTTACTTGAGAGTGAGATCGTGTAAAACTCTGAATTATTTGTGATATATCATCAACATCCTTACTCCTTACTAATATTATAAATGCGAAAGTAACTCTGTCTGTCTGTCTGTCTGTCTGTCTGTCTGTCTGTCTGTCTGTCTGTCTGCTACGCTTTCACGTCTAAACCACTGGACCGATTTTGATGAAATTTGGTACAGAGATGGACTAAAGCTTGAGAAAGGACATAGGCTACTTTTTATCGCGAAAAAATGAGTATAAGGGGTTGAAATAGGGGATGACATTTTGTATGGAAATTCGTCATTTTCGATGATAGAACCACGAATCTTTGTATTAAGACACCTAATAATAAATAAATAAATATGTGTTCAAGCGTTTTGGAAATTTCATTTACATGGGGATGAAATTCAACCCCTAAAATACCAAAAAGCATACAGCCGAAACCACTGGACCTAGAAACGTATTTTTTTTTACACCGTCGTATTTCTTGGGATGCACGAGCACTAGCAAAGGATTTTTGGAAATTCACCCCCTTAAAGGGGTGAAAAACATATAGTCTTTCGCGTCTAAACCGATTTTGATGAAATTTGGTACAGAGATGGACTAAAGTTTGAAAAAGGATATAGGCTACTTTTTATTGCGAAAAAATGGGTATAAGGGGTTGAAATAGGGGATGATATTTTGTATGGAAATTCGTAATTTTTGATGATAGAACCGTGAATCTTTGTATTAAGGCACCTGATAATAAATAAATAAATATTCGTTCAAGCGTTTTGGTAGTCTCCCTTACATAGGGATGAAATTCAACCCCTAAAATACCAAAAAGCATACAGCCGAAATCACTGGGCCTAGAAACGTATTTTTTTTTACACCATCGTATTTCTTGGGGTGCACGAGCACTAGCAAAGGATTTTTGGAAATTCACCCCCTTAAGGGGTTGAAAAACATATAGTCTTTCACGTCTAAACCGATTTTGATGAAATTTGGTACAGTGATGGACTAAAGCTTGAGAAAGGATATAGGCTACTTTTTATTGCAAAAAAGTGTGTATAAGGGGTTGAAAATAGGGGATGACATTTTGTATGGAAATTCGTCATTTTCGATGATCGAACCACGAATCTTTGTATTGAGGCACCTAATAATAAATAAATAAATATTCGCTCAAGCGTTTTGGAAATTCCATTTACATGGGGATGAAATTCAACCCCTAAAATACCAAAAAGCATACAGCCAAAACCACTGGGCCTGGAAACGTATTTTTTTTTTACACTATCGTATTTCTTGGGGTGCCCGGACGGAGTGGTGCGAGGAGCGCGCCAACCACAGCCCAACCCAAAAAAAAAATAGGGGTTGAAAAGCATATAGCCTTTTACGTCGAAACCACTTAACCGATTTTGATGAAATTTGGTACAGAGATGAACTAAAGCTTGAGAAAAGATATAAGGCTACTTTTTATCGCGAAAAAATAGGTATAAGGGGTTGAAATAGGGGAAAGTATTTTCTTTTTACGTCGTCTTATTTCTTGGGGTACACGAGCACTAGCAAAGGATTTTTGGAAAATCATCATTAAGTGGGTGAAAAGCGTATAGACGAAACTCTTGGAGCTAGGAACGTAAAACTTTCTATGCAATTCTCTTTCTTTTGTTGTAAGTGAGCTCTAAGAAATTATTTTATTAAAATCAACTCTTAAAGGGGTGCAAAATATATAGCCGAAATCATTAGGCCTAGAAACATGGAATTTTGTATAAAGTTTCCTTTCTTGGGGTAAGAGATTTTTGCAATTTTAGCCCTAAGGGGGTAAAAAGTGTTTAACCGAAATCACTGAGCCTAGGAAGGATCATTTTATTACACGGTCGGCTTTCTTGGATTACCCCCAGATTTTCTTAGTGCTTACTTACCAAGCACTATGAAACAATTTTTGGCAAGGATAAGCGAGATCTAACAAAGAATTTTTGGAAATTCAACCCCTAAGAGGGTGAAAGTGTATAGCCAAAGATACCGGGCCTAAGAATGTGAAATTTCGTATACCGATCGGTTATTTGGGGTAAGCACTCACTAAGAAACAATTTTGGGCTGCCCCAAAAGGATAAAACACATATAGTCGAAGACACCCAGCCAATGATATATCATCATTATCTTGCTCTTATCCTAATTACTTTGGATCGACGCGATATGTAGGTACACTTCTGCCATCGTAGATATATTGCAAAGGTTCTAGCAACATTTTATGACCTGGCGTACGACATTGTTGGCCAGACGGCATCACCGGTCCAGGTCGATGTAAATCTTTGTCTTAGTAGTATTTTGCGATACCCACGAACAATGAAAGCGTGGTAATATTTCTAGCAGCTACCAGACAGTAAGTTACAATCAAGATATTATGCCAATTTTCTATCTCTACAAATAAATAAATTTGAAGCGTCTGTTTGTCTATCAAAATAATAGATTTTATTTATGCTCACACAATACGGTCCAAATTTTTTTGTCTGTCTGTCTATTCGTTACAGGTAATCTTCAAAATGGCTGGACCGATATTGATTATATTTTACCATCAGGTCTACCAGTCGTACATAAGGAATAACTTAGACTATATTTTATCCCAGGTTATATTTTATCCCTGTGTGGTTCAATTAAGTCGATTTTAAAATTATTTCACTAATGGAAAGCTATTTTTAAGCGAGTAACATATTTAAGCTATTTTAATCCCGATATTCCTATGGGATCGGGTACAATGTCGATGAAATCACGGGAATTTAATGGTTTTAAAAATTAATTTACTAATGAAATGCTATATTATCAGTGAAAGGCTATTTTCATTCCGGTATTTGCCCAGGAACGAGAACTATACCGGGGGATGTCGAGCAATTTTTAAAATTCTTTCACCAATGGAAAGCTACCTATGTTGTCAGCGAGTAACATAGGCAATTTATATCTATAATTTATATATATTTCTGGGATTAATATATTTTTTTTTTTTTTGGTATGTGTGTAAATTTATAATATCAGCGAGTAACATAGGCATTTTTTATCTCGGTATTGGCATGGGAATTTCTACGTGAATGAAACTGCGGGTGTTTGATTGATATAATTTTTTTTCACCAATGGAAAAGTACGTTATCAGAGACTTAAGAAAGGCATATTTATCATCGTATTTGCACGGCAATCTGAACTATAAGGCTGGAAGTAATATTCAAATGTGAAAGTTTGTGAAGATATTTGGATGTTTGTTACTCAATCACGCTTAAACTGTTGAGCAGATTTGGATGAAAATTGACACGTAGATAGAGTATTTCTTAAATTAAGAAATATAATACTCTTTATGCCGATAATATTCTTTATGATAATAGTTCAATATGCAAGTAAATTTTTACGCGGGCGAAGCCGCGGGCAAAAGCTAGTTAAGTAATAAACTAGGTTTACTTGTAGAGTCCATTTGGTTCACCGCTGTTTGTTGCGATGAATCAGCATTCGTCGTCTGCAACTCGGGCTGCAGCTCTGTACTATGCCGTGGCTGCGTATTTATTTCTCCAGGAAGTCGGTGTTTATTTATTTATTTTTTTTTTTTTTGTATTTATTTATTTTTTTTTTTTTTATTTTTTTTTTATTCGGGCAGTACGTAATATACAATTAATAAACGGCGCGCCACTGCTAATACATGTAGTCAAATTCAAACTAAACAAACAATAGTAACCTGTTAAATCATGTATTACTTTCATTAGCAAAGGTGGCCAGAAAATATTCAATATATGTTAAATTACAAGGGGCACCGATTAGACTGGGGGGTGGGGGTTGGGGCTCGGATTACTGCGCGTTCACTGTATATAAGTACACTCATTTGCAAAAAAAACGGGCACCTAAGCAATGAACCATTTCAAATGTTAATATTTCTTTGTTTGATAATTATAGGTAGTTTTATCCACACAATTTGCTAAATTAATAAGAAAATAATCATTTTCATCAGTATTTCATAAAATTTAGATACAATTTATGGGAAATAATGCTAAACCTCGCTAGTAGTGTATATTCGCTAGTAGTGCATATGCTCATGAAGAAAAAATAAAAAAGTTTTTTTGTTTGTTTTTCTTTAATAAAGTAAAAGCAGATAAATGTTTAGTATCGAGTGTGACCCCCTCTAGCTAAAATCACAGCTTGAATTCGTCTGGGCATGCTAGCGAGTATATCCCGGATACTTGCTTGCGGAATACGTTCCCACTCCGCAGTAATCACATTCTTCAGCTCTCTGATGGTCTGCGGAGCCGGGTGTACTGATCTCACACGCCGTTTCAGAACGTCCCAGACATGCTCTATGGGATTGAGGTCGGGACTTCGAGCTGGCCAATCCAAACGACGAATGCCGACCTCTTGCACATACGCATTAACATCGCGGGATCGGTGGGCGCGAGCATTGTCGTCCATAAAAATCGAGTCTTCACCTAGAGCGGCCAATGCGGGTTGTGCATGAGAAATTAGAACTTCCGTTATGTATCGATGCCCAGTCAGTGAGCCGTTTTCAATGAAGACTAACTCTGTACGATCCATTGAATTTATTCCTGCCCAAAACATAACAGAGCCCCCACCATAAGGTGTGATTTCTTCGAAACATGCCTCTGCAAAGCGTTCTCCTTGTCTTCTTAGCACTCGCCGACGTCGATCTTCACCGAACAGAGATATCCTGGCTTCATCAGAGAACAAAACCCTATTCCAATCGTCTTGAGTCCATGATTCACAATTTCTAGCGAACCTAAGCCTGTGAACTCTGTGCTCACGGAGTAATTTGGGGCCGCGGGCCGGGTGGTGACTGCGTATATTGGCAGCGAGAAGCCTCCTCCTGACCGTCCATAGACTAATATGCACATTTCTTACTTCTTGGAGGTTGTTCTTAAGATCCACATACGAAGATTTGCGATTTCTCAATGCGCGACTCACAAGAAAACGATCATCCCGTGGTTGGGTACATGGTTTTCTTCCAGAACCAGGCCTTCTCTCGACGGAACCAGTCTCCTGATATCGCTGCCAGGTCCTTTGGACTGTCGAGCGACTAACATTTAGCCTCCTAGCCACGAAACATTGGCTGCAACCCTCTTCAAGCAGCGCGATAATTTTGGTAGCTTTTACCACTTTATCTACCATTTTTGATACAGCCAAACAGCATTAAATAAAGCTTTGACAGTCAAGGATATGAAATTAATCGATAAAAATTGAATAAAAGTTATGAAAGTCGATGTTAACTTCTGGAACTTCGCGCCAAAAATGTAGGATAAAAAGGGGTTTTCTGTAAAAATGAACATCAAATGAAAAATTGAATTTAGAACGTACTTTTTTAAATACCACAGCATTTTTAAAACCGGCCAGTAACGTGTACAAACGATTGAAACCTTTTTGGTATTGTATCTTTTTAAATATGAATGAAAATCAAAACCGCCCGTTTTTTTTGCAAATGAGTTTATTTAATTATAACTAAAAGAGAAACGAATGATAAAAACGGTAAATATATCAACGTACAATAATATTTTAAGCCACTTATTAAAATAATATAGTTCCATCTCAGCCCATATACGTCCCACTGCTGGGTTCGGGCCTCCTCCATAATGGACGGGCAATTGACCTACTACACTATGCTAGTCAGACGTTTGGTATAGAGTTTTATTTCGAGTTTTCCTTCTCTCGCATAGATTTTACATGCGTTTTATATCCCTTAATCGTCTCGCACGATCACCCACGGATAAGATAGGGTGTGGTGAATTGTATTCCCACTCCGTCACCACACGGAAGGTAATATATTGTTTAGGATATATATAAAATGTGACTACACGACACTTGCCTGTATTAAGAGTTGTTCCGTGTGTAGTGACTCTTGAGTGCAATCTTCTCGTCGCCAACGCCGTCGCCTTGTAGGAGACCGATCTTCTGCCTCTTCGGAATTACCATTATCCGAGTTGGAAGTTCGCTGATAATCACGCTTCTTTTGACGATATTCACTCAGATTTCGGGTCCTAGACTTGCGATTCCTTTCTGACGCAGAGGTTTCACCCTCAGAGCTAGAGCTCTGTCGACGACGACGTTTACGACGGCCGGATCGCTTGGTATAACTTCGGGAAAGTCGCTCATTGTGTTCACTATCGTTATCGCTACCCATTTTCTAATAACTACGTTCCTTTTGGATTCTTGTCACTTCTGATATTAACAATAATTGCAGGTGTAGAAAAATAAGACGCAGTCTTTGTAGATCACTTATATTCATATACTTGTTTAATTACACGTTTTCAATCGTTAGACGTTTTGCCTTCTTCGTTGCGGGTAGTTTGAATGCTCTCGGGACTGACATGCTAGTATTCATCGGTTCGCTTTCACGATCAAAAGTAATCGAATAACCGTCAAATGAAATTGCTTATGATGTGAATCAGTTATTATAATTTATTTAATAAATAAAGAATATTTATAATATCTTTCGTTTTTAAAACTGCACCATAAGAAATATGATTGCTAAAATATAATAAGGTATTTCCGGTAAACATAAAACGGATATTAATCGTGAGATATCTACTAGCATGTGGTCGCGATAACGTAACTATGCTTAACATCTAACACACCAGTCATCAATGGCAATGATTAGGTACGTATACAATTGCTATTAAGAAGGTACCTATACAAAAGAGGTTAAGTACTACAAGCCATGAGCATAGGAAGAATATGAAGTAGGTTCTTTTTTTTTGGGTGGGTTACGGTTGGCGCACTCGATAGAGAGGCGTAAGCACGCACACCCGTAGCCCACGCGTATAGCACGTCGCCTTCGTCGTTGGGTCGACCGACCACCGGTGAATATGAAGTATGTTAGTATAGTGTTGAATGAGAGGAAATGTAGAGTTCCGAGAAAACAAAATTAAAGTATAGCTCTTAGAATAATAACGTATAGAAGGTAAGTTCACGCACAAAAAGTGAGGCATTTCAATTGGAGCCTAATGGAGCTTACACCGGAACCGTTCCGTAATGTACAAGTCATTGTACTGCACGAACGTACGCAACTCTTAAAAAATAAGTAGGTAATTATGACGGTTTGTGCATTCAAATGGTGTCACAACACATTTGAAAAATATAAAAAGATTATTAACATTACTTTTATAGGTAATTCGACGATTTATGTTAATAAAAACAAAATTTGATTTCATAATTTGTATAGTGGTGTACGTGTGTAATCGTCTGCGCGCCATCAGTATTATTAGATTCAAATTTTGAAAGTTCGAAGTATTGACACTATCTTTCTATACGTTATTATTCTAAGGTATAGCTATTAAATAAGAATTTCATATTAGGAGATGGTTGTCATGGAAACAACATCACACCAATGTAACGCGCGCATCGCACCATTGAGCTACATATATTGTAACGCGCGTGAACGCACATCACAAATTTACTTTTCTTTACATTTTAAAATACTTGCCGTAGTTACGACAAACATTTTTTACAACAGCTTTTAATAGTTTCTTTTGAATTATATTTATATAAAGTCCACGGCTTTTATTCCGCCTTCCAACCAAGGACATAGACCCAATAACAATTATAATAACTAGATAGAAATATGAGTTCGGAACGAAAACAAAATTTTCTTATTTGGGTGTGCTATGGTCATCTCATACACCGCCCTCTCCGTCCGAGCCGACGAAAGGACGGCGCGCGGTCCTATAATCCACCGTATTCCCTCACCTTCGACATTGGGCCGAGAACCGGTACCAAGGTCCTTGTGGTCCGTAGCCAGTCCGGCGGGATACGCTTTCGGGTACCGTCCTTCCCTAACGCTCGGCCCGGGTCGTCGGTCGCCTTCACGCGGTCAACCTCTGTATGGGTGACGGACTATTCCCTGGCCCAGTCACTAGGCTATGAATTGGAGATTATCCTGAAGAAAACGAGAATGGTGCTCCGATATATTAAGAAAGCATACAACAGAATACCAAGAATAGATTTGTGTTCGGCGCTGGATGTATGATTCGCTGATGTCACTGTTGTTATTGGAGAAGAGGGACTTAAGGTCCAAAACGTGTTGAAAAGTGGCGTTGTAGATTGGAGAATTTTAAGCTGTACATCAGCAGACCTAAACCAGAAGATATGTTCTGCGGTTTCGGCGGTCTCTCCAATTTTACACTCATATCTTTAGATGGAGTAACTATACCAGAAGGTTCGGTTCGCTTAACCAAAGCAATAGTGACCTAGATTGTGCGGTGAAGCACAAAATTGCTGGGGGATGGAAAAAATGGCGGTTAGTTACGGGTACACACAAAATACAGTTAAAATTTAAGGGCAAAATCTGAAAAACCTTAATAAGATCTGCTGTATTGCATGGATCATTATGTTGGGCTACAAAAGCTAGGGATCAGAGATTAATATTTTATTAAATAGACCTTCAATAAAAAATTCAATGTTTATCTACTTCTGTAGTCCCTATATATTATATACCCTATATATTTGTTATACTTTGATAGCATATCACAAATCACTTTTGTTTCACAAACAAAACTACGTAGTTGAGGTAAAATATCATTAATTTGTAACGTCATTTTGTTAACATTTGTCTCATCGTGGCGACATTACATAACTATGAATACATGACATATAGTTGTGTTTGTAGAACGGGTTCTTTAAACAGACCCTTATTTCCAACAAAATTGAAAATTGATGTAATCTTTAAGTTGAATTTGAAAACTAACTTAAGTATATAATCTTAAGACTTCTGATAGTATCTACCAATGTCAATTCTGATCATATTGGCATACCGGGGTCTATGCACAAATATTATTTAAATGAACATGTCACCATCACCCGCCTTTTATATCCTTACAATAGTAAAAATACATTATAAAATAGTAAAAATACATTATATTTTCACATCCTTTATTTAATATTATAAATGCGAAAGTAAGTATGCTTGTTTGTTACGCTTTCACACTTAAATCACTAAACCGATTTCAAAAATTCTTTCACTAATTGAAGGCTATAATATCAGGGAGTAACATAGGCTATATTTTATCCCGGTATTTCCATGGGAACTACGCGGGTAAGGCGACTGAAACCGAAGCGAAGCTAGGGCGGGTTGCTAGTATATTATAATTTCTTTAACACAAATGATGATAACATGAATGAATAATGTTGGATACAAAACTCTGGGACAGCTTCATTTGTCCTCGTATGCCTGATGAAGCGGTGGATTATTTTTATATTGAAACTAGCTGACCCAATAGACGTGGTTCTGTTCAAATCTGTAAAAAAATAGAAAATTGAATTCTCCTTGAAATCGATCGCAGCGCCACCTACCGATTCCAATTATTAATATAAACCGAATGGTTTGGATGTTCCGAATGCCTATTCTGGCTATATGAATTCTTATATCCATCGGAATGGCCACAAAAACATCATAAAAATTGGTCCAGCCGTTTAGGAGTTCAATTACAAACACACAAACAGAAGATTTATATATGTCACCGTATTATTGTACGAACCGTTAGTTTATAAACTAACTAGTGAAATTATAAACTATGGATGGATTCTGAACGGACACAATAATTTACAATCTAACGCTTATATTTTCGTAAGATTATAAACTGATTATGTTCAACTGTCAAATTGTGATTTTAATAGTTTTTCAAAAAGAAATGACCCAATCACAGCACTGTCTTACAATTTCTCGCCTGCGAATTTGTGAACCGTCCTCTGATTGGTTGGCGTTATAGATAGCACGTGTTTGTGTGCATAGAGTTACAAACAAAATTATCAGCAATTACAAAGCTCATTGTCAGCAAATATTAACGTACATTATTAAATCAAACCATAAAACTGTTTTTAATATCTTTAAATTGATATAATAACACAATATATCGATAGTTTATAATTTCACTAGATAGTTTATAAACTGACGGTTCGTACAATAATACGGTGAGATATATAATTAAAAAAAAATAGATGATTGAAATCGGTAAAGTCATTCTCAGGTTTTGTTATTGTCCTGCCTGAACAGCGCCACCTACCGGGTCCAATTGTAAATCTAAACCATCCTCGAATCCCTTTGAGCACACACAAAAAAATTCGTCAACATCCGTCCAGCCGTTTAGGAGGAGTTCAGTGACACACACGTGCGCTAGAAATTTATATATAAGACTAGCTGACCCAACAGACGTTGTTCTGTTCAAATCTAATGAAAAAAAAAAACAAAGAAATAAACCAGTTCCAATTAAATACAAATACTTAGAATTAAGAAAATATGTTCTGTTGAATAAATATATAACGTTTTTGCCGTTTTAGATATTATAATATGGATCAGTCTCACGATAATTTCAATACTAAAATATAAAGTAGGTACTTACAGGAGTCATAGGGTCAATCAAATGAACATTTTTTGACATATTATAGTGCTTCTTTAATACTTTTTAGGCCGTCGTTGGGCAATAAAGTCTTGATATCTATAATTTTTACACCAGCCCACAAAACTTATGACAGCCACCAGTGATAGGTCCCCGCCGATCTCAGTCACTTAGCCGTGTCGTTGGGACTCCCAGGTGGAGCATATCTCTAAGGTGTGACGCGCGTCGTCAGTTGGTGCGCCACACTCATGGCAGCTAGGAGCCGTTTCCCGCCTCATGATTTGATACAAGTACTTACCGAAACATCCGTGTCCAGTAAGTACTTGCGTCAATCTAAAACTCATGTTGCCATGCTTTCTGTTTAGCCACCGGTGCAGATGGGAGGCAACCGCGGTTACTGTCACTCGACCTGCTACAGGGAAGTCAAAGTCCTCGCTACATCGACGGGTTAAAGCCATATGGGCCGTCATCTGCATCATCATGGCACGAAAACCATATATCTCTGCCTGGAGCTCCGCCTGTAGCTCCTAGGGCGGATCAAGGTTAGGTTACTAAGTGTGTATTTATAAAGATGTAATTATGGAGACATACGTGTAACGGATTATATATAACATACGCCATTGACGTACTGCTTATAATTGTAAAAGGAATTCTCCTTGAAAACCATCGCAGCGCCATCTACCGGTTCCAATTATTAATCTTAAACCATTTTCATATCCATCAGAATAGAGCTGACCCGAGAGACGTGATTCTGTTCAAATAAGCGCCACCTACCGGGTCCAATTTTGAATCTAAATCGTTCTTGAATCCCCTTGAACACACAAAAAAATTTCTTCAACATCAGTTCAGCCGTTTAGGAGGACTTCAGTGACATACACACGTACACAAGAAATGTATATGTAAAGATATAGGGTGCTAAATGCACAATAATATTTATATAATTAGTTACTTATGTTAAAGGAATGTATCAATAAACTATTCAGCCTTTCATATTATTTTTATTCTGAACATCACTGCCGTTGAAAATATTGCTACAGCCTAAAAGCGTAATTACTCATGTTATGTATAAAAAAAATCTTAAAAAAAATAATGTCTTATCTATACAGTCCAATCCTAGCCGTTATACTTGTTATTTGATAGCCAACACGAATGTATATTTATTTTATTGTTGAAGGGTTTGTGTACACAAGAATGTCATTTTTGAACACCGCTTTCATCGCTTGACAGTAAGTAAAACAATACCACTATACATTATAATACGAAATAGACAGCCTGTTTATCTACAATTACCCGGAATATTTGTTTAATATACATTTAATATAATATTATACAGTTAAATACTATGCTACGTAGAGCCTTGAAGTTAATATAAACACTTCTAACTAAAAGTAAAGAAGCACCAGTTCAAAAAGATATTTTATTACAATATTGATTGGTTTAGTAAAGCTATTTGCTATGCGATGTGTACTGTGAATACTACCAGCACTTACTTTGTAAAAGGCGACAAACCACCTTTTCTTTTTTGCCGACTAACTGTGTTGCATTCTGTGGACCGTCTGTGAATTACCTTTTGCGTACCGTCTTGATTTGGCGCACCGGTGGCTTTTACTATCGACGTGTTGCACCCACGCGTTTGGCTGTAAACGCACTAACCTCGGGTTTTTGACCTCTTTGCGGGTGGCAATCTAATGCCCGGTCTATAGACACAGCTGGAGCAGCAGCAGGCGTAGGTACTCGCACCTATGCCACCCCAGTCGCCGGCGGTGGCGGTCGTCGACGTAGAGATGTTTCTCCTACTCGCGCCCCATCGCCTCCTTCCGCCAAACTACTGCAATCGCAATTCTTGACATTGTCAATCATCGCTTTCAAGATAGCTGGCAGCGTCAGGTAGGCATCGATAGTTGCGACGACTCTCGAAACTGCGAAACCTAGGTCACGCAGACCTCAATCGTGTATTGATCCGTGTCCTCGTCATAACCACACTGGTAGCAGGACGCAGTTGTTTCCCTCCTCACGACCGGCTACAGATACTTGCCAAAATTATTTCCTCAAAAGACCTGCACCAGTCGGAAGGATAAGGCTTCGTGGTGCCGCTGATTCACTTAGTCAGTACCGGACCGAGGGTCTCCACAGTCCGAACACCCACAGGGAATGAATTCTCGGCGAGTGTCCTCGCGCCAGGTGTCCATTTCCCTGGTCAGCATACCGTCGCTCACTTAGCACATTTCGGTTACTCGCCGGTAAAGTTCGGCGAGCATTTGCACGGTCAGATCCCTCGGAAGCGTTCCAGCTAATACAAACGCTACCTCGCCACGGTTAATGGCCCCATCACCATGTTTTTCTGTGGTCGCCACAGAAGAGCCCTAAGTCGGACGGTCAAAGACCTCACACACATGGGTGCGCCGTACAACCCTATTGCGCAGATCACCCCCGCATACAACCATTGACACACAATGCTAGGTTCGCTTAAAATACCACGAGCGGTAGCTCATGCCAAACGTGAGCCTTCACTCTCTCACGAGAGCCTCTCTCAACGAAAATGCTCTCGAAATCACCAATGCACATCGAATCTCGAACCCAAATACTTTATATGGCTTTATAAATGCTAATGGGGATGGAGTTAAGCACAGTTGAAACGCCAACGGGTGGCCTTCTGCGGGGCCCATGGAACAAAAGAGCCTTCGTCTTAATGAGCAAGGCCAAGCACTTGAATCCGCCTGACCATTTCCTTGGCCAGGCGCAAAGCCTTCCCTAATGTTCTACCCCGAGCTATGACGAGCCTATCGTCAACATTGCAAATTAAGTATAGCCTAGGGGGAGACTCCTCCTCAACGCATAATCGTAGGCAATATCCCACAGAGTCGGCTGCATGACCAACCTCTATGCGATATGGGCGTTTGCACAACGTCCCCTGCACTAACTACGCAGAGAACGCTGCACCCATGCAAATAGTTTGCCACTAACTGTCTCAGGTATTGCAGCACCTCGTGATAGCGGAGTGCCTCCCTGTCGCGTGGAGCTTACTCAGCGCCGCGTGATAGGGGCGCCCCTACGGGTAACGTTCGAGACTATCCAGCATTACCTAGCGACTGAGGTCCGCGCACTGCGGTAAGCCTTTTAATGTAATACCCCGATGCCAATAAATTCCATTTTGAGCGAAGAATAGGTATGGATGTGGAGTCAAAACCTTGGACAGATCGAGAAATACGCCAAAGGCTTTTTGCCCTCTATCTAGTATTTCTACTATAAATGATGTTAAACTCAATATAGCCTCTTCAGTAGACTGTTTTTTTCTAAGTCCATATTGATTTTCAGAAATAAATGGATGTTTTTTAATTAATGTTTTATACCCCAGAATATTGATGATTTACTCTATAATTTTTAACAAACGTACAGTCGGGACCGGCCTATGTGATCTTACGCAATACCATCCTTATATAGGAGTAAGATTACAGATTTTTAGTGGTAAATGATATATACCTATAATTGAATATTTTAGTAATAGAAGATGCCAATACATCAATTTCAGTATTATTTTTTGAATTCCATCCCAACCTGTAGAATTTCCTTCTGCAAGGCGGAAGGAGGTGGCGGATCGTGTACGGGAGGCAAGACTCCACGTGGACACGGTCCTCCGCTGGCGACTGGGGCGGCGCAGGCGCGACCTGATGCCGCCCTAGCAGAGGCTGCGGGTGACCGGACCGGGGATTTAGTCCGGGTACCCACGGAGAGGTTAGCCTCGCGACGGCGAGCGGCGTCCCAATAGGGGACGTCGACGGGAGACCCTCTCCCGTCGACTCCCTCGGGGTATTCCGTCGGGCCGACTACTGAAGTCAAGGAACTCTGCACCGGTGGTCGGCCCAACCATGAAGGCGTCGTGCTATACGGGTGGGTTACGGGTGTGCGTGCTTACGCCCCTTTGTCGCCCCGGACGGAGTGGAGCGAGGAGTGTGTCGACCGTAACCCACCCACCAAAAAAAAAAACCTTTAGAATTTGAGATTTTCAAACCCAATATTATATTTATCTATAGGATTTAGCATTTTTACTCATCAGAATTCTTAATGGAACTTAATAATTCCTATAAGACTTTTTCCACAGAGTCACTATATCACGCTGGTCGTGTTGCTATATTTCGAATCTCATCTCCTACATTGATATTATCTGCCTATTATATCTTATCGTCTTTTTATACAAGATAGTAGACGTTGACTTGTATTCTTACTAATCACACAGAAAATCCTTGTTTTTCATTCGTCTATCAGCCCTCTGACGTCGACTGTTGAATATAGGCTCTCCATGAGAATGCCACTCAGAATGGCTCTCTGCCACTTGCATGCAACAGTTCCCTGCTACTTTTAACATATCGTCATTCCATCTAGTAGAAGTTCGGTTCGTGATCGCCACTCGACAATCTTTCCTCCCCAGCAACTGTCGGTTCGTTGAGCGATGAGGTCTGCTCATTGCAACTTCAACTTTCTAATCCTTTGGGCTATGTAGGTTACACCCATTATTCTGCAGATCTCCTTGTTTATAAACATAAATAAACGAACATAACACTCGGACTCCGAGTAATAATTTATGAGTCGCGCAAAGAAATATACAGCATAGGAATCGAACCTAAAACTCCTGTTAAGGTAGCATATAAATACACAGACTACTACGACATTTATGCAATTGAAAATTCTTCAATGTTTAAAAACTTAAACTATTTTTATGAATTTTATCGCGTTTGTGTTTAATTTTTACTTATCCAACGTTTCGAACATTTTCAAAAACGCAAAAAGGAAGTAAAAATTAAATACAAACGTGATAAGTCCGTAAAAACAGTTTTATTTCATCATGTAACAATCGAATAAGCGACAGATATCATTTTGTTATGATTAAGCAGAAAATGGAAGTTTTTCAAGCTAGATGTACAGTTTCTTCGTCGCTGATGGTTATTCTCTTCATATCACGCCTTGCTGGGCTAGCACCCATCAAGATCGAAAAAGTACAAAATGGATGGCAAATCAGTACTTCGATGGTCGCTAAATTTTATGGGAATGCAGTAGTCATACTTTTGTGTAAGTATTTTTACTAGATATTAATGCCGTGTTTTAATTAAGTAAGAATACAGTCCACCACCCCATTACTTGCCCGTGGTTATCGTAAAAGTCGACTAAGGGTAAAATTTGCAGGTAGCAATTAGGCAAAGAAGAAAATATAAAACCCTATACCAATAGTCTAGACAACACGTTAAAAACATGTTAATTCTTGATACTATGACTACAATACGTACGAGCACTTGTTGCAGTCGTTATGACTTTAGAAAAACAAAAATTCAAACCGCACATAAACAATTTTGAAAAATTATAAGCACCCAAAGATTCTTCACCCTCTTTTTTTAGCGGGCCATAGTTAGTGCATACACCGTTCATCCCGATGACGTAAGGGTGGCACTCGGTCCCGTAATCCACCGCATTCCCATCTCTTCGCAATTGGGCCGACCACTTGTACCGAGATACTTATCATTCGTGGTCAGCTTGACTTGTTACGCTTTTGGGTACCCTCTTTGCCCGAAATCCCTTCCCGGGTATCTCCTTCAGAGGTAGTCAGCCTCACTGCGGTTGACGGACTATTCCCCGCCCCAGTCACCCGTGGTCTGGGCTAGAGCGGCATCAGTCGCAGGTATCCGCGCCTGCGCCGCCCAAGTCACCGGCGGCCGTGTCGCCGTAGAAGAGTTCCTCTCGCGCACAATCTGCCGCCTCCTTTCACAAAAAAGTGCCTGGTAGAAGGCCGCGATCGAGATCCACTTCCTGACGCTGCCAGAGCATCACCCTAGTGAGTGTGTTTCACGGCAGTATAGTGATTCACGGCGCTGCTCTGCCCATGTGGCACACACCTCGAGCGTGTGCTACGCCATGACTTTATGCAGGTGCTTAGCGAAGCAGCCGTGCCCCGTCAACACCTGCACTGAATTTCGATTTCGAATAATTTTGGTGGCTCTAATAAAATTGTCTTCTTTAATCGTCATTTCATCTTTAAATTTTAATGATAAAGTGCGACAAGGAATGCGTTATCCTTCAAAGAAATGGAGACATCTTTAATAAGTAAACGGGGTCGTCGACCTTTCGGTTTTACTAAACGTAAACTCGCAGCCTTAATGGCGTATAGGGCTTCCCTTTTTTTAATCTATTGTCATAATGTACATTTATTGTCAGGTATACTTGCAACTGTAAATGTAATCGCAGCAATAGCAGTAGAAAGCAAACCGTTCCAATACCGCAGTACTGGAGAGCTTGTAGTAGCAGTAGTTAGTTTAATCCTATCATTACCAGTAGCGTTGGTAGCATCTTTCACTGCTATGGACAGGATGACTCAAATGATTAAAGGCTTACAACAAATTGAAAAGGTACGCATTTTTCTATATCTATACAAAAAAAGTTAGCCGTCGCTCAGGACGCCTGGCAGATGTGAAAAATCGAAATGCTTTTATACAAGTGTATATGCATAAAAGAATAAATTACGACAGGAACTAATATGGTATAATGTATAAATAAAACATTACAATTTTTTCCCAAATTTGATGATTGATGATGAATGACTCAATAAACATTTAGGTATTTTCATTAAATACAAGATTTAAAAATTCAAATAGTTATATGCGATGTCTGTGACGTTATTACTGTGACAATTGGTCGAAACTACACTTACTATCATTCAGCGTGGCGACGTCTCGCCACGGCATACGTTGCTTTATACTACAGCCTGTTTAGGCAACGCCACCGATTACGTTTACCCTCGCCTATACATGTTTCATATCATAATCTTCGTTTGGTGAAGCAGTATGAATACAATTCACCACCTCCGGGCAGAAGGAGAAGAAGAAGCAAGTAAACCACTAATATACAATTGTATATTTATGGATTTCCACTATTTATCGCCACAAATAAATAAATGTTGCCAAAGTGGATGTTGAGCTCTTGATCGTCTTTTACGACACCTACAAACAATGTAGGGGTTGGTCGTATTTGTAATTGCCACCATTTTTTTTTTTTTTTTTTTTTTTTTTTTGTTCACGCTGTGGAAATGCATTTACGCACAGTCCCCCGCCAGTGGGCGGGGGTTGTGTGGGACTCACCGGCCACGTCCGCAGCCGGAATACCCACTAAAACCACAGCGGCCCCTTCCGCGCTTTTACGGGGTGCCGGAGAGATCGTCTGATGACATTCAATCCCCGGCACCCCAACGCATGGCCGTCTGGCCACGTCCTGTCGTCATTATTTAGGGCGGTGGGAGTAGGTGCGCATATTGTCGCCTCCTCCTCCCGGGTCGCCGGCGACGGAGCGAGTCAGCAGAGGCGCTTGCCTCGCGTTCTCGCTCCGCCGCTTCCTTCCTGGATATGACGGCCTCGCAAAATGAGGCCATCGACGACCAGCACCTGTCGCTGCCGAGCATCTTTGTGATAACGGTCGGTAGCGACAGGTCCGCTCCGAGAACCGCCGACAGGTCGTGGCGATGAGGCCCCCAGGCGGGGCATACTTCCAATGTGTGACGCGCATCATCAGTTGGCGCGCCACACTCATGACATCCGGGGGCCTCTTCTCTTCTAATCATATGCAGGTACTTACCGAAGACCCCGTGTCCGGTAAGCACCTGCGCCATCCTAAATGTTAGGTTGCCGTGCTTCCTTGTGAGCCAGCGGTGGAGATGCGGCGCAACCGCCTCCACAGTCCCCCGCCCTGCTACGGGGGACTCGAGGTCTGCCCTCCACCGCCGGATAACCTCCCTCCGGGCCACTTCTTGCGCTCTGCCCAGTCTCCTTGCAGAGACTTGCTCGCCGTTGGCCCGCGCTGTGGCACGGAGCTGGTAAACTTCCGCCAACGCCTCAGCCACAAGCGGCCAAGGCGGGTCGCCTGCCAATAGCGTCGCTGCAGTCCAAGACACCGTACGGTAACCCCTGATAGTCCTCACCGCCATGATTCTCTGCGCTCGGCGCAGGAGGGCCTTGTTGCGGGCGGTGAGGGACTCCGACCAGATAGGGGCACCATACAATGCCATGGACCGCAGGATTCCAGCGTAGAGACGCCGACAGGACGACCCAGGACCGCCAGTGTTTGGCAGAAGCCTTCCCAGCGCCGCGGCTGACTTGGTGAGCCTAGGGACGAGCTGGGCAAAGTGTGGCCCGAAATTCCATTTACTATCAAGGTGCAGGCCTAGATATTTCATCTGGGCCCGCACCGGCACGGCAACCCCAGACACACTGATATGTGCTCCTCGGGGGGGACCTCGACGTGGGCCATGAAATAGGAGGGCCTCAGTTTTATCTAACGAGACCCTCAGACCCAGCATGCCAATCCGGTCTACGACGAGTGCTACTCCTTCCTGTGCCAACCGGGCAGCCCCCTGAAAGTCAGCCCTCTTCACCGTGATGAGGGTGTCATCTGCGTAGCAAATAACCCCCATCCCGGGAAGGAGCCGACCCCGCAGGAGCCAGTCGAACCCAACGTTCCACAGGACCGGACCAAGGACCGAGCCCTGTGGAACGCCGCATTCCACCCGATGGCGATGTATGCACCCGTCACCCCCCTCCCAGAGCACGTGCCTTCCCTCGAGGTACGCCGCCAACAGCCTCCGGAGGTACGGAGGCACTCCATGATACCGGAGCGCCTCCCTCAACGTCTCGTGTGGGAGACTGTTGAAGGCGTTCTTTATGTCGAGTGAAACTGCCAGGAGGACCTCCTTTTTGGCCACTGCTTCGGTGGCCAAGGACTTCAGGGCGGCCAGCGCGTCAATTGTTGAACGGCCGCCTCTGAATCCGTATTGTCTCTCTGACAGTCCCGGCCCGACTTCCTCGAGGTGCTGGACGAGACGATCCGCCAACACTTTTTCTAACAATTTAGCCGTCTCATCCAGCAGCACCAGTGGCCTGTATGCGGAAGGAGAATCGACTGGACGACCCTCCTTCGGTAGCAGACATAATTTGCCGCACTTCCATTGCTCCGGGAACTGCCCGGACCTCAAACACGCGTTGAGCAGCTCCCGGAGCTGACCCTCAAGATACTCTGCGGCGACACCGAGGATGAGTCCCGGGACGCCGTCTGGACCAGGCGCCTTCCTCTTCCCGCGAAGACGGGAGAGAGCCGCTTTCATTTCAGAGTCGGTGATGGGTGGAATTGGAGTATCCACTTCCACCACCGACCGAGGAGCCATTCTAGGAGGAACGTGTCCCATTGAACGCGGGAACAGTTCCCCCATTAGCCTCGACAAGAAGCCCGGTTCCATCGATTCGATGATGGGGGCGCCACAGGTGCGGACCTTGTTCCGCGCTCGCTGGTATGTGCGCCCCCATGGATCCCTGTCGAGGCCTGCAAGCAGCTCCTCGCGAGCCCTCTCCTTCGCCTGGCTGATGGCCAGCTGCAAAGTCTTCTTCTTTGTTTTATACTCAGTCCGCAGCTGACCCTCAAGGACGTCATCCCGGTTACCTCTTTGACGATATCGGATGTAGGCACGCCGCGCCCGGTTAGAGGCCACCCGCAGATTAGCAATCTCGAGTGACCACCAATATACCTGACGACGCGGCGGCCTTCGCCGAGCTCTCGGCATCGCCGCATCGCACACTGCCTCAAGGGCACTTCTTATTTGGCCTGCGAGCCTCTCCACACTTGTGGCCAGCTGTCCTGCCGCGCCCCAGCGCTGTACTATAGCAGACTCCCGGGCCATTTCCAGATTTAATTGGCCAATGGCCCATTTAGGGAATCTATCCCTTGTTCCGCGCCGGGGCCCTGGTGGTCCCCGAGGGGCGGAGATCTCGAACCGTATGTAACGGTGATCTGAGAGAGTCTCCACCCCTTCTTCTACTCTCCAGTTGCTCACCTCGCGAGCAACACCGGGGGTAGCAAACGATAGGTCCACCACAGACCCACCCCGATGCCGCACGCAGGTATGGACGGTCCCTCTATTAAGGAGGGACAGACCAGAGAGTAGGGACCACTGCTCGACGGCTGCGCCCTTGGCGTTTGTGGTGGGGTTCCCCCATGTGCGTGACTTCGCGTTGAAGTCGCCGAGGACAACAATTCTCCTCGGCGACTGACGACGGACCGCGGCACTGACAGAGTCCAAGAATAACTTAAACTCTGCCAGCTCGCGGTTGGGGGAGAAATAGACGCCAATAATGGCGTAATCTCGCCACCCCACCACAACATAACCATTGCCCCTCTCAAGAGTAGAGAGGGGGGGGGCCGGCACATCCTCTGGACAGGACAGCTACATCTTCTCTAAGGTCCCCCACCCAATTCGGTGAGTGGGGGACATAGTATGGCTCGCTGGCCACAGCCAAATCCATATCCCACTCCGCCATGGACTGCAGTAGCAGGTCCTGAGCCCCGGCGGAGTGGTTCAAATTCGCCTGGAGGAAGCGTACTCTGTCTCCCATCAGTTGGACATTTCGGCTTCTTCCTGGGCTATGTGACTACTGGCTGATGCTATGGCCTGAGGTCCTTGGGCCACCTTGCCTTTGGATGAGGGGGCTTTGCAAAGCCTCCCCCCCATCGTGTGTTCTGCTGGGCGACCAGCGGTGGTGCATACCGCACAGCGCGGCGTAGCCACACATGCAGCCGACTTATGTCCACTGTCGCCGCACCGGAAGCAAAGTTCAGAGCGGTCAACAATGGACGGACACAGCGGAGCCGTATGCCCCAGTTCCAGGCACCGGAAGCACCTCAATGGGAGGTTCTCCAGTACCTGAACCCCAGCCGAGCTCCAGCCGACCAGGAGCCTTCCTGCATCAGCAAGTGCTTTAGCGGCGGCGACGGGGCAACGCACCTTCACCATACCCATACCGCGAGGGCCACGCTGGATTTGTCCAACTTGGACCTCTGCGGCATCGCAGCCACATGTGCGAACTACTGCCGCACGCACCTTCTCCTCAGTGGCGGAGTCATCCATCCCAGTTACCCGAATGTCAGCACGTTTGACCGGGCGAACAACATCAGCCATACCCGCCAGCGCCGTGCGCAAATTAGCCGCCAGCTGATCAGCTACCTCCATTGTCTGGGACTTGGGCAATTGCAGGACCCTAGCCCCAGTAACAGAGCGTCTAACTTTAAGGCCCTCTTTAATTCCTATCTCTTGGAGATTGACTGCCTGCTCGGCGCGAATCATCGCGTCGGCGTACGTGACCCCCTTTTTTTCAGCCTCCGGCTGCAATTTCAGGATTACAGCCGGGGAGCGCGGGACAGCAAGCGCCGACTGCAATCTCTTTTGCGCCAAAATGGTCGTGGAAGGTGTAACAGCTGCGGGGGCCGTCGGAGAGGCAGACTTTTTCTTTCCTTTCCTCACGACGGTTGCCCAGCTCTCTGTAGTTGCGGGCTGAACAGGAGGGATTACTGCCGAAGTATTAGGTGTTGGCTGAACCAGAGGTACCGACGTGCCCGTACTAACCGTTGCTGCGGCTATAGCAGACGCTGTGGTCTTCCTTTTGTCGGCAGCTAAGGGCGGACGGTTCACCTTAGCAGGCAGAAGACGGTCTTCTAATCCCGCAAACCGAGCATTTACCATTTCTCCCACTGACTTCACAATAGATGATCTCAGTTCCTCTATTGTGTCCACTCCCATTGAAGACGAAGAGGCCCTCATTTCAGAAAACTCACGGCGGTGTGCCTTAAGTTCCGCCTTGAGGGCTTCTATCTCCTTGCGCTGCCTGCTATTTTCCGCTCTCAAACGACGGGTATCTTCCGCTTCCGATTTTGAACACAAGGCTTCAATTATACTTTGCATTTCTGCTGCTGAGTCTCTGAGCTTTTTAATAAAAGGACCCTGAAGGTGCCCGGATTTTCTTGTAACTTCCAGGATGATTGCCGCGTTGCGGCCCCCACGAGCACGCATCTCCTCTGGCCCTATGCTAGAGAGATTCTCCATGAGAGGGCATTCCGAAGCCGAGGTGTCCGCCGAGTCCAATGCTGACGCTGCAACATCCTTGCGGAAGGCACGACTTCGAAGCACACGTTCAAATTCAATTTCATCGGCCTCGGTGTCTCTCTTTTTGAGGTCTACCTTGGCACGTGTGAGTCCCACATTGTGGCCCCTTTGCACTGCCTTACCCCGTCGCGAGGTATTCACTTTGGATATAGGTTCGATCTCAGTGTCAGAACCCAAATCCTTCCTTCCAGAATGGCTAGTTTTCATGTATTGGCGCTTCCTCCCCGTGGGGGTGATGTCCGTTTCCCCTGTGTCACATTCGACAGCAGAGGCCGCGTCCGTTTCTCCTTCAGAATCGCCGTCCATTTTGTGAGACGAGGCTTACACCAAATATTAAATTTATCTCAACAATTTAATAAAGGGGCTGAATCGCGATATAACAGTTTACTATTGATATTAACGCGTCTGAATCGCGATATTAAAGTTTTTCAGTAATGTTATAGATACAACCCGACCACGACCAGCACACTCAGCCTCAGCGCCTGTCCGTGTCTCGGTGCGCATGCGTGCCGCTTCGCGCTCTCTCGATTGCGTCACACACTCGTACGCTCCCGCGCGCTGACGATTGCGTCACCCGTACACTCAGTACGTTGTCGTTGTTTTCGCGCGCTTCCCAACGGTCGCTGCATACGGACGAAGAAGTGGCAGTTCAAACCGCCTTTTTCGAGGCGATCTATTGGACTGCTCACGAATACTGCTAACTGCCTGCGTTCAAAGCAAGGTCAGGTAGCAATATTCGTTTCTGTCGAGTAGACATAAAAGTCGTAGTTGCCCCTTAAGGGAAAAACCAAGTTTTTGGTCCCCGGTTGAAACCTAACGGTGTCAACAAAGCCGGGTGAGGCGAAGCCCCGAGTCGCCTGCCGACCCCCTTCAGGGCGAGGCGCTAACTCGGACGGGACCGGAACAGTAGGCCTTGGGGGTGACCCCTAGTCTACCCCGGTTATCTCCTACCCACCCTACCTATTCCCTACTCCCATTCTCGGGTGTCAGTTTGGGTGTGACTGCCCGCAAGGGCCCATACCACCCCTACACTCGAGCTGCTAGGAACCACGCAGGCACATTAAGATCGGCCGGTGGATACCAGCTTAGGGCACACCCTAGTGTTAAGCACATCCTCCCGACCTACCCCGGTTGGGAGGGAACACACCTCACACACCCCCGGGTTCTCCCCCCGGGGTGTTAGGTTGCTAGGAGACCGCGTTATAGCGTGTTTTTCTTTTCGAGTTTTTCGAGAACTTCTAATTAATAATGTCAAGAGTAGGGCTTGAGGACCTACTCCAAGACGAGGAAATCTGGACGCTTATCGTCCGGAAATTCCGTGACAGGGCACCGGAGCGCACACCATCGCGCCCGCAATCGCCCACCGCCACGATCACCCCAGAGAGTGGGGATGAGAGTGAGCGCACCACCACCACCAACTCGGAGATGGAGTACGACTCCGCTCCGACATCTACCTCCTCTGAAGAGGAAGACTCCCCCAACGAGGGGTTCAGCGAGGCCAAGTCCCGCAAGCGCAGCCGCAAGGCGCGCAAAAACAAGGCCGCAAAGGCTCCAAAGGTCGCTCCCGCAGTGGAGTCGAACCCACCCACCCCGACACCATCACCCGCTGCTTCCCTTCAGGAGCAAGGTGCCCCCACCCCCTCCACAAGTGGGGTCATGACCGCCACGGCCAACAAGGCCCCCGCGGTCAAAACTACCACGGCGGCGTCTTCATCAGCCGCCAAAAAACTCACCCCCCCTCCTCTGTACATACGCGACAAGGAGAGGTGGTTCGCGATCTCCGCGTGGTGCAACTCGCACCGCGTGTCCTACAAAAGCGCCAGATCCACCGCACAGGGGATCAAAGTCGAGGTCAGTACGACCGACGACCACAGAGCGCTCTCTAAAATGCTAGGGGAGCAACGCATCCCCTACCACACATACACGATGCCCGAGGACAAACTCCTACGGGCCGTGATCAAAAATGTCCCTCGCGAGTTCGCCAAAGAGGAGATTCTCGAATCCCTCAAGGCGCAAAACCTTCCCGTGAGGGAGGTTCACCGTATGGTGCGCGGCAAAGCACGCGCACCTATGAATATGGTCCTGGTATGCCTGGACAACACCCCCGAGGGTAAACAGGTTTTCCGCATCACACATGTGTGCGGACTTATGGGCGTAAAAATCGAGCCCCCCTACAAAACCGGCATAATGGCGCAGTGCCACAAATGCCAGATGTATGGCCATACATCAAATAATTGTTATGCCCACCCAAGGTGCGTTAAGTGCCTGGGAAACCACCACACCAGCGAGTGTGAGAGGCCCAAAGACCTGTCGCTCTGCACAGAGCCGCCATCGTGCGTGCTTTGCGGGGAGATGGGCCACCCGGCCAACTTCCGCGGCTGTCCACGGGCGCCCAAAAGGACAATTCGTCCAACGGGTCCGGCCCGCTACTATAATAAGGCCTTCGTGCCCGCCCCCCTCCCGACTCACAATGCGTGGTCTCGCCCCCTCACTCAAGGTAGGGAGGCGTTCCCCGCATTACCGCGCACACAAGCGCCCCCCCCACCCCCCTTCACGCACCCACCAAGACCCCAACCGCCAACCGTTGGGCATAAAACGCCCGCCGGGGGCCAACCTAAGCCTCTTATGGGCACACCCGTCGCCAAACCCGCACCAGTTAGGGTAGCTTCACACGCGCTCCCTAAGACCCCACAAGGCCTAGACCCGGATCTAGCCCTAGTGGCAAATTTCGCCTCACTTATCGACTTCGCGGAAATCCGCGAGGTCGCCGCAGAGCTAAGGAGGAACGAGGGTAATAACCTCGCCCTCCTTAACATTGCCATTAAATTTTCGCCCCTACTCGAACGTCTGGGGTCCCTTAGTTTTAAATAAAATGGATATACACACTCCCGGCAGAGTCAAACCACGACACCTAAAGTTAGGGACATATAACGCGAATAGCCTCTGCTCACAGAGGGACGAGTTAGGTACATTTCTTAGGGAACAACAGCTCGACATTCTTATGGTACAAGAGACGTTTCTCAAACCTTTCAACAAGGACCCTAGAATTGCGAATTATAATATAGTTCGCAACGATAGGGTCACTTCGCAAGGAGGGGGAACGCTCATCTACTATAGGAGGTCGTTGCACTGCACGCCTGTGGATCCGCCACCTCTGGCGTACATTGAAGCGTCAGTATGCAGACTAGCGCTCACCGGCCATCAGCCAATTACATTTGTCTCGGCTTACCTGTCACCCGAAAGAAGGGACGGTAAACACTTAGTGGAGAGCGATCTCAAGGCATTGCTTGACTTGGGCGGCGCCGTCATCATTGGCGGTGACCTTAACGCCAAGAACACCTCGTGGAACTGTCATAGTTCGAACAAGAGGGGCAAAGTCTTAGAGTTATACGCTGACAGATTAGGTTGTGACGTCATAGCGCCATTAGAGCCGACTCACTACCCTAACATTGTCGACCACAGGCCAGACATATTAGATATTGTACTTCTCAAAAATATAAACTTACGTTTATGTTTAATCGAAGTACAACACGAACTAGATTCAGATCACCGTCCGGTGACTCTGGAATTCGCCCCCCGCTTACCTGGCCCCTCAGGCCACAATAACGTAACAACAAGGTTGACCACCGACTGGGCACGGCTCGGGAGAAATCTCAAGGCCACCTCATCGGCATACCTTGATAAGATTCCCAAGGACATAAAGTCCGAGGAAGAAACCTCCCTGGCGATCGATTTACTCACGGGTCACGTGCAGTCGGTAATTGACGACTGCTCGCGGCGGGTGCCGGATACGAGCGATCGTAGATGGCAACTGCCGAGTGACGTACGCGACCTACTGAGAAGAAAGAACGCCGCAACCCGCGCGTACGACCGATACCCCACGGAGGAGAACCGCAAACGCCTGCGGGCCCTCCAAAGGGAGGTCAAAACCGAAATTAATAATATGAGACAGAGCAGATGGGACGCCACTTTAGAAGAGCTGAAGCCCACGCACACAGCCTTCTGGCAGCTTTCCCGCTCACTCAAAAAAGATGTAGTGTCCACACTCCCTCCCCTCAGTAGAATAAATCAACCGCCGGCATTCATGGATGACGAAAAGTCTGAATGTCTGGCAGAGAGCCTAGAGCTTCAGTGTACGCCGAGTACATTATACGTACAAGAAGCGTCTCACTACAACACTATTAATTCGGAAGTGGCCAGTCGTACCACTTTATCGCGGTCGAATATAAACAACGACAACAATATGCCTATTCCAACAGTGAGCACCGACGAAGTCGAGTCGCTTATTAGGGGTCTCCACGCTAGGAAAGCCCCGGGTTCGGACGGTATTACAAATAGAGTAATTAAATTATTCCCAGCCCATTTAATAATATTACTGTGTTGTATATTTAATGCAGCCCTCAAATATAACATCTTTCCTTCACAGTGGAAAGAGGCCGTGGTAATCGGAATCCACAAACCCGGCAAAAAACGTACCGAACCCAACAGTTATCGACCTATTAGCCTACTGAGAAGTTTAGGTAAATTATACGAACGATTAGTACTCAGTAGGCTACGATCATATGCAGAGTTCAACAAACTCATACCGGACGCGCAATTTGGCTTTCGCGCTAAACACAGCTGTGTTCAGCAAGTACATAGACTAGTAGAATACACCAGTAGTCAGTTCATCAGGGGACGGTACACTGGTGTATTATTTCTAGATGTAGCGAAAGCTTTCGATAAAGTTTGGCATGAGGGCTTAATTTACAAATTATATTTATTAAAAATCCCCGAATATTTAATTCTAATAATACATGACTATCTGAGTCATCGCAGCTTTCGCTATAGGGTGGAAGGGACGTTGTCGACCTCCCATCCTCTCAAGGCCGGTGTTCCACAGGGCTCGGTCCTCGCCCCATTTTTGTTTACACTGTATACAAGTGATTTACCCAAGTTCACTCGTGTGCACACGGCGCTTTACGCCGACGATACCGCACTCTATTGTGCAGGTATGTCCCCGACAACCGTAGTCAATACACTCCAAAAAGCGGTTACCGCCCTTGCCAATTGGTATAGGAAATGGAGAATAGAAATTAATCCCGAGAAGAGCCAAGCGGTCATGTTCACTAAACGAACTGCCCGTCTGTGCTCTCCGGACAGCATCCCTCCTCTCACTCTCTTCGGCCGACCTGTCTCATGGAGCAGAGAGGCCAAGTACTTAGGTGTGACCCTTGATAGCCGACTCACTTTCCTGTCCCACTTGAAGCGGGTCCGCGCGCGCGCCGCCTTCGTGATGGGACGCCTTCACTGCCTATTAAACGCAAAATCAAAACTATCACTTAAAAATAAAGTCCGATTATACACTACCTGCATACGGCCGATCATGACGTATGCCAGTGTAGTGTTCGCGCACGTTAGGCCAAACAGGATCCACAGGTTACAAACACTACAAAATAGATTCATGCGACGGGCAACGGGAGCACCGTGGTTCGTTCGTAATGTCGATTTACACATCGACCTCGAATTGCCGACCATCAGGCAGTATATGAAGCGTTGCTCCCAGCGCTATTTTGACTCTGCCACGACTCACCCCAATCCACTAGTGGTTGGGGCGGTAAACTACGTTCCATCAAAAATATCCGCGGTCCGACGACCCCGTCATCTCCTTGAAGAAGGGGATGATGCAATCACGATCGCCCAAGAAAGGGCCTACACAGCTCGCGCAGCGATAACACATAAAACTGCGCGGTATCGGCCTCGCCGACGAGGTCGAAAACCGCGCCGCGTAAAAATCATTAATCTAAACGTGGCCACGCCCACTTTGCTTTCAGCGACGCCCCGAGCCGAGGTCCGTTCCCCACAGGGGGAGCCCTCGGGCGATGTTCGCTTAACTTACTTACCGGGTTGAGAGCCTTCAGCTCGCCCATTGCCCGCGTTAAGCTGTCAAGGTCATCTGCGACCAACAGCTAAATACACACAAAAAAAAAAAAAAAAAAAAAAAAAAAAAAAAAAAAAAAAAAGACCAGCACACTGGTCGCGATTTTTTGAACACCGGTCGAATGCCTCCACAGTATGGTTGCAGTCCCGGTGCCCAAGCGACCCCTCCCCTCCCTGACCCTACGATGACCCGATAAGACAAACGAAACGACACTACCCGACCCGACAAGACAACAAAACGACAAGACAACGATGACAAAGACCGACCCAATGAACAATCCATCCAGCGCACACGTCCGAACTGCACGAGTGCTAACCCCTATCTCCCTGTAATTGCCACCATACAGCAGCACCCTTCTTCTTTTTCCGTGGTTGATAGTAAAAGACGATTAAGTAACGTAAACAGTTAACACCACTGTAAGCGAAGATAAACTCGAAATAAGACTGATGATGTGATGTGAATTTAATATTCATTATTATTTTACAGGTAAATTTTGAGTTGCATCAAATGATTGGATGCAAACCAATGAAGAAAAATGAAATGTGCAAATTCGCATTATTTGCTTGTCTCTTATTACTAGGTTTATTTCTGCATGGCACAGAGTATGTAATATTTATTCACGAAATCGTGTTGGAAAATAAGCAAGGTATTCAGGCAGCAAAAACATATAGTATAGAATTACTCTGTCGGTCAAATCTTAACAAATATTATAAATTCACTCTGTCGTGATGAAGTAAAAATACAATTCACCACCCGCTTTCTTATCTATGGGTATTGTCAAGGATCACTAAGAAATATGATACTGAAATAACGTCTGTACAAGAGAAGAACAACTCAAATTAAAACTCTAAAACGGCTCGTCTGTTTAGCGTAGTATAATGCCAAGTGTCGCGAATACCATCTCCAAGTAGTTCTTCAAATGATTATTCCAAGCTTGGATCTTATTTGTGTCCGTTAATCATATGTTTGTAAATTCCTCCGAGAACATTTTTTTATATCTTAATAAAAACAAAGAAAATTTATTTTCAGTTCTTAAATGTTCTAAAGTTCAGACAGTTTTTAAAATATGTTCAATAATATATTTCCTTGCTCATTTACTATAGTCCATAAAATATAGCTGTGACAGACGTCAACGAAACCAACGAAGTAAGTGTGAACGAGCGACATGTTTACAATTTCATTTTGTATCAAATATATTTTCATTTTTTCCGTGCCAGTTTTATTGCAACTGAATTGCAATATATTAATAAACTAGCAACCCGCCCTCGCTACGCTTCGGTTTCAGTCGCTTTACCCGCGGCGTAGTTCGCGTTCCTGTGGGAATACCGGGATAAAATATAGCCTATGTTACTCCCTGATATTATAGCTTTCCATTGGTGAAAGAATTTTTGAAATCGGTTCGGTGGTTTAAGCCTGAAAGCGTTACAAACAAACAAACAAACAAACAAACATCCTTACTTTCGCATTTATAATATTAGTATGGATATAAAAATATTAATATTCATGCCTAAAATGTACCTCGTAAGTACTGAAATACCTAGTAAACATTTTATACATAAATGACGTTTACATACGTACAAAGTCATACTGGACTGAAAATAAAAAAGAGATGGGACAGTCGATATACGTAAATCGATAACCGATCTTTATTAAATTATTCATAAAAGAAATAACCCAATACGGTACCTATATAAAACTTTCAACATATTTTTTACAATTAAAACAGACATTTGTTACATTATAAAATACATAAATTGAATTAATTAAACATTAAAAAACTACTTTTCGTCTCAGATAACATTATGTACGCATTATTGTCAATAAACTAGACATATTTATTTATAAAACAGTCGTAATTGATTGATTGATCTAACGACTGTCCCTATTTGGCAAAAAATGATAAATGTTCTAGCAGGAACGCTCCAGTGATGACGATAATAGTGACCTAGACCTTGATTGTACTCCTTTTGAATAATTAAAAGAGTCAAAAAACACTTTTTGTTTGAAATAAATTCAAAAAGATTTTGAAATAAATTCAAAAAGATTGTATTTTAATTATAATAGAAAATCACAATTATAAAAATAAAGAGTTTTATCGATAAAAAACTACGAACTTTATCATAAGCGTGGCAGCACTAGGGACAACTGTCACAGAGATCATCCTATATTTTATGGACTATAATGTACTTATTAATTTTAAGATCATATTTATCCTACTGTTAACCCAATTGCTTGAGCTTATGTTCGCTGCGATTCGGTCTCTTTTTTCACATAACATTATTTTTTAAGAATTCTAAGCATTTTTATTTTCTTTTAATTTTAGTTTTTCTACAAAGCTTCAAGGCATTTTACTATACACTAAATGAGTATGTGCAATTAATTTGTATACATTTTTTCCTGATGACCTCCACTGTACTATATTCTTTTAAATTATTCAATAGTACCCTAGAATGTATATTAGTGGACATTTGTGGAAAAAGTGAGTAATACTTTTGTTCATTTTAATGAGCCTTTCCGTGTGGTCACGGAATAAGAATATAATTCACCATCCCTTACCCATGAGTGTTGTAAAAGGCGACTTAAGAACTAAATATGTATTTAATATCTATACAAGAGAAGCAAAACTCTAACACTATCGAGAAGACGCTGGAACTAGGACGTATCCACGCACCGCGGTGATGGTGGACTCCTCGGTACGTCCATCCGTGGCCTTGGCTGGGACGACATCAGGTGCAGGTATTTGCTGAAATACCCATGCCTCAGCAAGACCTACACCAGTCGGAAGGAGGGGAGTCCATGCCGTCTAAAATCATCAAGTATTGATAAGAATACTTATTTCCTGGCCTAGCAGTTACTTTACTCCAATTGTTCATTTGACGTGGAGTAGCTCCACACATTGTACAAATGGAATCAGAAGCTGTATCCTTCAATATCTGAACTACTTGCCACCAACATTATAAGAAAGAGTTGCTTCACCTGCAATGCACTTGCAATTTTATCCACAACAGATTTAGTTTTCTCAGGCGTTTTAATTTTGGCAAACTACTCGAGGGGGCACGGTGTTCTCTTCACTAAACGAGTAGGGGACGTTGTGTTTACGCCAATATCGTCAATGTCCACAGGGGTCGATTGTGGAACAACAGCTGTAACTGGGTTTTAAGGAGAAGCCTTCTCTCGGGGCTAGTAATTAGCTAGATCCACAATACACTCGTCACAGTCCGGGGTGGGATGCTAGAGGAGGCGTCGCGCCTGGTAGCTCTGAGAGGACAATCACTCGGTGGCACCGAGAGATTGTCAGGGAGATTGAGGAGATAGGGTTGCCGGAAATCCCTCGTGGGACATGGAGGTGGAGATGGCACCTGGCTGCCCGCCAAGACGTTATTACTTTTTGGGGGGTCCGGCTGAGGCGGCCTCAATACGTTTTGACCGTCGAAGTTATAAACATTAATATCAATGCAATTTTAACAGTACCTTACAAAACATTCTGAAATTAATATAAATAGTCTATATTTGAAACCGTTCTAGATAGCGTTTTTTCATTTTCTAATTTTTAGCACTCAATATTAAATGTTGAGCGATATATATATTTAAATTCCACATGATATTGTATTCAACATATTGCATAACTTTTTTCTTAAAAAAATTGTAGCTAAGTATTCAACTCCAGGGCATCACGCCCATCGGGCGATAAAATTATATAATTTTAAATATGATGCAAGAAAATATATTAGGAGTTCATTTCCAGATATAGAAAAACAAGGCAAGAATACTGCAGAGATGATTCACCGTCTGGCATTCACATACTGTGCACTCTGTGATGTGGTGGAGTCTTTAAACAAGAGTAATGGCTTTCTCTTGGCTCAGATACTCCTACAGATACTGCTATATCTTATTATTACTCCTTATAATCTAATAACTGAAATATGTAAGTAATATTTTAATCTTTAGCAAGTGCTGTGTGGTAGCGGCTTCGAATACTACCAACCCTTGCTTTGCTCGTGGGTGTCGTAAAAGACGACTAAGAGCCCTAGATTGACCCGGACCAACTCCATTTGGTACCATTTGGGTCAACGATTACATTCCCAAGGAGGGTTGACGTCAGGCAGGCGGCCGGTCATAAAAGTCATTGCCGAAACTTTTTGCAATATGTCAAAACAGATGACATATTGCGTCGACCCCAAGTAATTGGGATAAGAGCAAGATGATGATGATTTTAATTTTTAGCAAATAGTATTATTTAATTTTGTTTTGTCATTATCAGAAATAGGTAGGCTTATTGGCAGGCGTACTAAACTCTTGCAGTAAACCGACATCTAATTAGTAGCAATTTATTGTTCAACTTTTTTCGTTAATCTAGAGAGAGTGAGAGAGAGAGAGAGAGCGAGAGACAGATACTCAAATCTCAGATTATTCTTTCATCACCATACGGACAGAAGTTCTGGCATATTATTCAACCTTTATCTGCTTTTATAGCAAAACACCTCTAGCTCGTCTCTGAAGCAGTGACAAGAGACTTAACGAAGGAATTTCAATTTCAAGCTTCTTCTTATGCTCGTCGGACTCTATCGGTGGGTGTCGATGACACAGACGGGGGACGGCATGGTCTCGCTGAGCTAAGTGGCCGCCTGGCAGGACGATGTCCGCCGTGATGTCATTGCCCATTGTGCAGACCAGCTGAAGAGGCCTCGAAAAGGTGTTCGGATTATCGAGGCCTTCCGGCCGATGCTAATGGGGTGGTTGAATCGGCAGCAGGGAGTGCTTACCTTTCGACTGGTGCAGGTCTTAACGAGGCACGGCTACTTGCACAAGTAAGGAGGGAAAGTACACCATTCTGCCAGGACACAGCGCAGGGCACGCTCGAGTTCTATACCACGTGGGCAGAGCAGCGTATCACCGGTGCCGAGCTGACGCTGCCAACCATCGCTAGGGAGAAGCTCGACGGCGTCAGGAACTGGGATGCGGTCGCCGCCTTCTATGAGCCACTCGCCTCACGAAAGAAGGCGGTAGATCGTGTACGGGAGGAACTCTTCTACGGCAACATGATCTACCGTCAACGACTTGGGTTGCGCATTACATGCGCCGAAAGCCACCCAAGTCGAGGTCTCGGGTGAACGGAGCGGGGAATAGTCAATCACCCACAGGGAAGCTGACCGCGTGAGGGAGACGCCTCGAGGTACATCAGCATGGAGGGTACCTGAAAGGATATCCTGCCGGGCTGGCCACGGACGTCAAGGATTCGGTGCCGATGATTGGCGCAATGGCCAAAGGGAGGGAATACGGCAGGTTATGGGGTCGAGCGTAATCCTCTTGTCACCCCGGATGGAACTGCGCCTGCACTACCCTGCGAACTGCACCATAACCTGCCAAAAGAATTGCTTCTTATTCTTCAAAATATTCATGCTGGAGAGGTTAGCATAGTGTTCTATTATGAAATTAGTTTCACTTTCACTTAATATATAATATTTGTCTATAATATTTGTCTATATCATTTACTCATTTCTCACACCAGCGAGAAAGAGGTAGGAGTTAAGATTATGGTAACAAATTGTATTCTTGTATTCTTAGTCTTTCTTGAATAACAAGGGCGCTTAGAAAGGATTTTATCGAATATAACACATTCGTTGACAGTTGAGTAAATTTAACTTTTCAGGCTTCGAATCAAGTTGTGATCTATTTCACGATAATTTTTTTTTAATGCTTTTAGTAGCAGACGACCAAAGATCTCTAATGTTAAATGTAACTTCTGCTTATTTTTTGTCATCTATACTCGTAGGTTTTTTTTTGTTATAGTTGTTTGTACAGCGTAGTTTGCCTAAAAATTTAGTTTTTGGTCTTTTTAACTCTACTACTATAGTTTGTAGGTTATAGTTTGGTCATGTCCATTGAAGAGGTTCTACTTGTGGTACCTACGTGGAGCAGGTCACCCCCTTCCCTCTAATGTGGTTGAGAGGAGTAATGGCTGTTCTATTAGTTAAATTGTGACTAGTTGTCGCTTTATGGGACCTGGTCCAGTCACATCTTTTATTACTATTATATTATTATTGTATAAGATTTTGAAAGAAAAATATATCCTATTTCGAAGGGCATTATACTAGATCTAATACTATATACAATTTCATTAAAAAAAGATATTTAAAATTGACAGTCCGCTAAATTTCTTGCTGGATCTTTTTAAATTGTGGCCACGTTTCGATGTGTTGGTAGATTGGATCGTTTCAAACAATACATAAATTTGACAATATCTAATTGTTCTTAAGGAGTTTATGCAGAATAAATGATTTTATTTGATATATTATATTCTATAACTATTTCAGTGGATGGCTCAACGGCGTCATTTTACATTTCGATGCTACAATTTTTCTGGTTATGCTATCATTTTAACAATTTAGTCCTAATTGTCGAGCCATGTCACCAAACACACAAACAGGTATTACTTTAAACTTTATTTTTAATTATCCTTGGTTTAGTAATATTCTTAAATTGAAGTATAAAAGGGAAAAGAAAATTACCAATGCAATCGATCCATTCGGGCAATCGAAAATCGATTTCATAAATTGACCGGATCTGCCTAATGTATTGTTTCAGTGGTCTAAAACTATTTTTCTAATGGAATTGGCTTACAGTACATCGGTTCAATGGTTTCAAAGTCTGTGGCAGACATGTGAAAAACAATTTTTGTGTTTTAAATATATAAATATTTACGCTGGACAATCCTTACTAATATTATAAATGCGAAAGTAAGGATGTTTATTTGTTTGTTTGTTACGCTTTCACGCTTAAACCACCGAACCGATTTCAAAAATTATTTCACCAATGGAAAACTATAATATCAGGGAGTAACATAGGCTATATTTTATCCCGGTATTCCCACGGGAACGGGAACTACATCAGGGAAATCGAAGCGAAGCGAGGGCGGATTGCTAGTTATATAATAAAATTGTATTTACTGATTTCGCTCTGCCGATGTTTTTGTTACTTTACAGCGTATATAGTCAAAGAAGGATTATGCTATGTGATAACAGCGACTACGATGACGAAATGAAACTAATCTATATCGACGAATATATAATGATTATTCATTACTATGTAATATTATATTAATTCATTATAACGCAGACTGTGATGTCGAACTAAGACTAATCTAGATATGCAAATATACTTATAATTGACTCTGATTCTTCGTAATGATGACGAACTAAGACTAATTTTAACTAGGTCTTATCTTAACACGAATATTTAATAAGATTTATTGATGTGTAAAATTATAATAATTCATTATCACTCATATAGATACAGGATTATATAATATCAATCAATCGATCCATCAGTTTATTATTGCGAAATATGGATACATAAGGTGTTACAAATAATATTAGTCTCACCATAGTCGACCTCACGGTATGCAATTAATGTAAAATATTAATATAATATAATAATCAAAAATACTGTCAAAAACATGTCAAAAATTATGAAAATCATTGTAATTTATAATTTATCATTAAATTTATGATTTGTAATTAATTAATTTAGTCATTTTTACTTTATAATATAATAATAATTCCTTCCATGCAAGTATTACACATTTTAAATAAAACTATTTTTACGGCTTTATCGCATTTGTTATAATTTTTGATTTCTCGACGTTAGGAACATTTTTCGGCGTTCATGGTTACGGGAGGACTAATGTAGGGGAGACCTGGGAGAGTTGTGACAGAGGAGAGTTGTGACAAGGACGATTTCTCGGAATCTATAACCGTTAACGAGGTGGCAAAAACGCATAATCGTCTTTTTAGTGATGCGCTACTTGACAAATTATGCACTAAAGGTACACGGCAAGTGGTTGTGTGAGTACGGCGTCTGCATGGCAAAAAACACCGAAAAGTAAGTTTTTTGTCAATATTTTGAATACATTTAAATCGTGATCTATTGCATTAACGTGGGTTTACTATTTTTTTCCATATTGTGCAGTTTTTGAAGTTTCAACACATGGCATTTTTTTATTGTGTTTGCATCTTGTTTTAAAATTACAAATTATTATTCTGTATAGGTCGCGATTTTTGGCCCATAGGAGAGTTGTGACACGCTGTCAACTCTCCTATTTTACTTTTATTTTCTGGTGAGCTTATTTAACATGCTTTTTGTAATGTTTTTATTATGTTTATGTATATGTTTGTTTTTCTAATCAACTCTTATAACTTAAGTTTGATATAAAAGGTGATCAGCAATTTAATTCCCTGTTAAATATGTAATTTTTTACAGAAATTTATTTGGGTATGTGGTTTGGTGATGTGCTGATTTTTTTTTCAGAATGTCTAATAAATATAAACGAAAGACTGAGAGGAGAATGGCTGGTGTCGTAGGTTGTGAATTGGCGTTTAGGCAATTTCGTTACGAGGTCAAAGTCTTCGAAAGCCCGCATCCTCTCACAATCTCAACCATATATCTTTGCAAAGATATATAAAGAAGAAACAGGCTTTTTAAAATAAAGAATATGATATCGCTGCATCTATGCCTTATGCTAGTTCAACGGTATTTACAGAAGAGCAAAAAAATATTAAATGTAGAAGTTATTTGGAACGTCAATGAAACGGAAATAAGTCGAAAGTTGAAAAGTGTATTCTAAGGTAAGAAAAGAATAAATCTAAAAAACCAAGGACAGGACAAGAACAACAAGAATAGTAATAGAGGTGGTGCGAAAGAAGATGCAGAAAATGATTGTTTCTGCTTATGGTGCTTTGAGTCCTATGCCAGAGGTAGATCAAATGTATTTCAGGCACTAAACCCATCAGTGCCTGGAATACAAAGTTGGTCTTATGAAGATTGCAGAGGAGGCGAACTGCCGTACTTCTGTCATAATTGTTTATCAGATTAAATTAAGATTTTCCACTGATTTTAAAACCATTGATCTTGTAATAATACTATAATTATTTATAAAAACAAATGCTTGTTATGGTAATGTTAAATTTTATGTTAGTTCCTCCAAATTATGTCAAAATTGACAATAAAATACTTTTCTGCAAAACAATGCGTATTCCGTTTATAATTCATATAAAAGTATCTTAATCTATCAAATTCATGGCTGTCATAACTTACCTCGATACTTGTCACAACTTACCTCGGTATTAGGAGAGTTGTGACAAAGGGAGTAGTTTCACTTTACTAGGAATTTCTCAGAAACCTTGTATCTTTTTTTGAAGTTGATGACTGTTTTTAAAAGAGCATTAGCTAAGGTAAAGTAGGATATAGAGTTCAAAATCATAGCATCATTATATAATGAGATAATAATATTTATATAAAAATTGTCACAACTCTCCTAGGTCTCCCCTACTCAAGTCTAATATGACTTGCATTACAGAGATTGATATCTTACCACCATAGAATTATTTATTAAATTTAGCTCACATTTTTGATACCATTTTATAGCCAGTAAAATAAAAAAATTCTACATATATTATTTTAGTCAGTTACTACTAAATATTCAATTAATTTAAATTGTTATATTATGGGGCAATAAAAAAATATAATACAAACACCAAAAAAAGCCGTAAATATAGCATTACTTAAAATACCTACAGAGACTAATTTTGATAGATAATGATATAATAAATATTCATTACTTTATAAAACTATCATAATTCATTATGGTACTGACTATAATGACGAACTAAGAGTAATCTAAACTAAGTACACGAATATGTAATAAGTTTTATTACTTTGTAAGATAAAAATAGTAACATAATTATCACACATTATTTGATGAAAGCAAAGGTGTATAAACAATGGCGGCCTGTAATGGCGACCAGGGATCGGATGCTCCAGCGTAGGACGACCCTCTACTATGTGGACAGACGATGATATTAAACGTCGCAGGGAACCATTGGATGCAAGTGTCACAGGACCGTTCCGAATGGTATTCTCGTGGGGAGGCCTATTTAATTTAATTTTATTTAATCTAGATACATGATTATATAATAAAATCTATTACTTTGTAATATTATAATGATTCACTATGATATAGACGATGATGACGAACTAAGACTAATAAAGACAAAAACATTTAATAAAATATGTCGCAGTATGATGAAAAAGCAAGACTAATCTAGAAATACGAATATATAATAAGATCTATTGCTTATCAGATGCAAGTAACGAAGACTTTGATATGTAAGTTGATGCAGCACAATCAACCCTCGGAGAACGAAACTAACTCGGAATTGCTGTTATTATACCAATATCTTATGATGACTAACGTTAGTTATTCGCCTTTGGACATGTTCAAATTGAGTAGAAGTCTTTTTATGACGGTAAGAATATTAGAGAACTTGTCTAATACATTTGTTTTCATGGTGATGGTATAAGAATATATAGGGTCCCTACTCTTTATCTTACTTGTCTGTAGGAGTCTTAAGAAATATATGTAGTTAAGAAGCACCAGAAGAAAGAGCATTATTCCTCTGTGATACTTTTAACTGCGATCGCCAACCTGGCTACTAAGTTTGGCGATTATAGTATTATACCACATTAGGAAGTTCTACCATACAAGACGAAATCCTTAAAACCAGTGGTCAACCTCTCTTTCCGGCATGATATAGTAGGCTGATTTTACTTACCCATGCCCAACAATGAAAAGTATAAGACTAATAGATGCTTCTTCTTAGACGTGATCACGATGAGAGACGTGATCAAAGGATTTATATTTTGCATGATTAGCACTACCATTATTATCATCAACATCGCAGCCCAAATACGTCCCACTGTTGGATTTCGGCCTCCTCTTCTATAGGAGGAAATTTTACCTACTTATACCATGCTGGTCAGACATGTTGGTATAGGGTTCCATTTCGAGTTTTCCTTCTCTTGCATAGATGTTATGTGCACATTATATCCCATAGTCGTCTTTTACGACATCCACAGGCAAGATAGGGAGTGGTGAATTATATTCTTACTCCGTCACCACACGGAAAGCATTACCATGCAACGTGGTGATACGACTAAACTTTTAGTTACCTTACTGGTGGACAGTGCATCGAAAGAATTTTTGATAATTGAGTCACAACTATTTTTACGGATTTTATCGTATCTATCAGTGTGCCCGTGACTAGTGCTGTAAAGTGTTCGAAACGTTGGGCAATCAAAAATCAAAAACTAATGCGATAAAACCCTGAAAATATTTTTATTTACAATGTGTAATACTCGCGTAAATATAATAAATCATTACTTGAGAGAATTTTTATTTCTGTGCGATTATGAAGCAAGAATACAGTTTACCCTATTTTTTGAAAGTGTCGTACAAGTCCACTGAGGCATATAATATGCAAATAACATGTATGATAGAGAAAGAAAACTAAAAATAAAACTCATACTCACCTGTCTGACCAGCGTGGTCAATTAACCTTCCATTGTGAAGGAGGCTGGAGGCCGATAGTGGAACGTATATGGGATGACACCCTTTTGTTATTTCCTATTTTGCAAATATTTTAATTTATATTCTTCTGCTTCTTATAAGTAGATATAATATCAATTTAATTGATTGTTACATTATAACAATTTTAACATTTTTCAGTTTAGTAAAATTTTGATATGAGATTCTACCACGTTGATTGATATTGTGTGGATGGTCTTAACATAAAAAAAAAATAGCAAAAAAATATTTACACAGTTGTTAAATTTCAGATATTTGGAAGTATCATCACCTACTTGATGATTGTCATATCATTTTAAGCGTACGTATAAAAATATAGAAGTTAACTTATTATAAAACAATTGCTCATAAAAAAGGTATTGCATATAATGATATAATATGATTGAAACAATGCTTCATTAACTTCGTATTTCAATGAAGATAATACTTTCAGAAATAGACGATAAGCATCGAATATTTACTTCAAGAATATTTTATTTAACTTATGTTAATGTGAAAAATAAGATCTTGAGAGTTTTGGTTATAACACAAGGTAATAAATCAAAACATACCGTTTAAAATTGTATTTGCACATAATCACAAGATGGCTGCCGTATGAAACCGCATCCTTACAACTAAAATTATGCTATGTTAAACTATCTTTGTTGTAGGGTAATTTGCGTATCGTAACGACTACTACGTCACATAATTTCTCACAGAAGACGCAATATACGTGATACGAATTTCACACGTCCGTCGACACCTACAATTGGAAAAACATGCCTCTACGTGCTATCTACGTCAACCTGTGATGGGTTGACAGCAATTGGTTTCAGCTACGAATGATCCTTCATTTCTCCGACTGTTGCAACGATTGAGTGATGACAATCGATTAAGTGTCGTGAGAACGTTACGATGCATCCGCGATCGGAATGCAAGAGAAACGGTATCGTATTAGGAAATATGAATTGACGTGAGTAATGTTGCTTCTACATGAATATATGGAAAAGTCCATTGACCAAAATTCTGCCTCTGGTCGTTATAGGCTGGGGATAATCTCTAGCAGCTCGATATTTGAGTCTACCTAGCCCAAAGCTATGAGCAGCCACTCTTTGAGGATACCTCAGTACAACGCGCAACGCACATTCTCGAAGAAAGGAGAGAAATAACGATAGAACGCTCCAGATCAACTGAATATATATGGCAGTAAGAGCAAGACAAATCATTACTGCAGCGCCAGGTGAAAGCGCTACGAGTTTGAAGATTACTCGATCATCCTAGTCGATGCAAAAAGGCTGAGCCATGTTCTATTTAGTCCCTTTGAGAGGTTCCAAAACTTTCCTATCATGCTTCACTTATCGTAAATATCAAAATTATAAACATGGTTGCTAAGCTTTTTAATAATATATGGTGTGATGTTTTAAAATTTAGTGCCATATTAACAATAGACTTTAGATATAAATATAAGCATGTTGCGAAATGAGCAACAGTATCAACCACTAACACGGGTTTTGTGAATACTATGATTTACAATGATGTCATTATTTAAACCATCAAACACAGCGCCAGTGCCGCTTAAAAGTAGAAAACTTTTGAATATGTCTTATCCGCAGGAGTGCAATAAATAAAGTAGTGAATATTCTTCGAGCAAATTCCTGTAAAAAAGATAAAAACAATGGCGTTCTTACTACAAGGAAAGGTAGGTGTTATATCCAGGATTCACACTATAACGAGAGCCTCAAAAGTCCATATATAATCACTACAATTTTAGGTCAATAAGGATTATTCGCCAAGAATTAAAACCATATCTAATTAGCAACATATTATTACATGTACCAATCAACAATAATAAATATGAATAAAAAGAGAAAAATTTTGTTGTTATTATTTAATTATTTTCCCTCGGGGCCTCAAATATGAGTGTGTCCAAAGGCATATAATATCTATGCAAGAGAAGAAAAACTCGAAATAAAACTCTATATTAACACGTCTTACCAGCGTGGTAAAGTAGGTCGATTTCCCTCCCATAGTGGAGGAGGTGCGAGCCCAACAGTTGGAGGTGTATGGGCTGAGATGATGATGATGATTGATCAGCCTCACACAAATAGTGTAAATTATATATTCAATATTATCAATTGTGTAAATTTAGTATTAGCTCGGGCCACGTGAACGTATAAATACCGCTAGTTAGAATATCTTAGGGCATTATCATTGTAAACGCTGTAAGGTCAAGTATTTGGCGAAGCACCCATGCCCCGTCAAAACCTGCACCAGTCGGAAGGAGAGCACCCCGGGCCGCCTTTCCAACCACTGCATCAGCACCGGCCGGAAGGCCTCCACGGTTCGCACCCCGAACTGAGGCCTCTCCAGCCGGACTGCCCAACGGGCAATGACGTCTCGGCGGGAGTCGACGCGCCAGGCGGTGAGATCCCTTAACGAGACCACACCGCCCTCCGCTCGCACCCCCGTCACCCGCCGATATAGTCCGGCGAGCATCTCCGCCTCCAGGTCCCACGGGGGAGTCCCAGCCAATAGGCACGCTGCCTCCGTCGCCACCGTGCGGTATCCGCGGATGGCCCTGACCGCCATGACCCTCTGTGGTCGCCACAGAAGGGCCCTAAGTCGGACGGTCATGGACCCCGCCCACACCGGTGCGCCGTACAGGGCCATCGACCGGATGACCCCCGTGTACAGCCGTCGGCAAAAATTCTTGAGGTGTGCAGTCATTTTAGGATAAAGTTAGGAATGTTTTGTTAAATAAAACTACGTGTGCAAAATAATATAATATTTAGTATATATTATAGAATAATTTATACAATATATAATGTTGTGCAATTTTGATGTGAAACATCTATAGGCAAGGGTGTACCGGATCGTTGGCGTGGCGTAAACGCCACGTTTAGATAATGTACATTTGTGTAACAAAACCATAACCTGTTTTAGAATTTTGTACAACGCCCTTGTGTACACGCAATAGTGTATACTAATGAAAATAAATGTTTATTAAATAAAAATCATCATTTTCTAGAAAAAAATCTTTAATTTTATTAATACTTTATGCCGTATTAGTTCCTGCCGTAATCTGTTATTTATTTTTACTTTTAATTACTTTTAATTATTTTGATGTTTCACATCTGCTAGACGTCCTGAGCGACGGCTCCCTTTTTTATATTATTTCAATGACTATCATCATCATCATCATCATTTCAGCCTACTGCCGTCCACTGCTGGACGTAGGCCTCCCTCATGTTGCGCCACAATGTGCGGTCCTGTGCCGCCTGCATCCAACGACGCCCAGCAACTTTCACTAGGTCATCGGTCTACCTAGTGGGAGGGCGTCCTACACTGCGTCGTCCGATACGTGGTCGCCACTCGAAAACCTTTCTTCCCCAGCGGTTGTCGGGGAAGAAAGGTTTTCAATGACTATAAATATTATAAATTAAATAAAATTTGATTATATTTTAGAACGATAATTATAAGTACTAACATTTATCATTTTTTTTTACGCTTGTGCACACTATTAGTTTTAATATAACTACATAATTTTCACATGAGGTAACAAAATAAAATTATTTTCGTTCTTTCTTCTCTTCAATAGAAGAGACAGTAAATACTGTCCATATAAAAAATCAGTATTGATTCTATGAAATTAAAGCGAAGACGTATTCGATTAAGAAATATTAGTTTTACTGGTACCAAAATCATTCAATGAACGAATCAACGATCATTTAACTATTTTAATAAAATATTAGTATATATAGTAATAGTGTCCGACGGAAATTTTGGTTTCAGTTCGGTTTCGACCTAGTTTCGGTCAAAAACGGGTTTCGGCTTAGTTTCGGTTTCAGCTGATAATCGAGCCGAAACTGATTTCGTGAGTTTTCGCGCTGCTCTAGGATATGCTCGCTGCATGAGGTGCGAGAGATAAACTAGCATTTTAACGCGCTCATAGTCATCTCACAATTATAGTTCTTTCGTTTGTGTCTGCACGTCGAGAATTTCGTAGTTTGAGGTAATCACGTCAAAACATATATCCTTACTAATATTATAAATGCGAAAGTAAGGATGTTTGTTTGTTTGTTTGTTACGTTTTCAAGCTTAAACCACCGAACCGATTTCGAAAATTCTTTCACCAATGAAAAGCTATAATATCAGGGAGTAACATAGGCTATATTTTATCCCGGTATTCCCACGGGAATTAGGCGAGTAAGGCGACTGAAGTCGAAGCAAAGCGAGGGCGGGTGCTAGTATTGTATATTTTATTTCACTATGTGATATATATTTATTTATTTATAACTTTTGCACAAACATACGCACAAGGCAGACTTAATGCCATAGGCATTCTCTCCCAGTCGACCTAGGGTGGAGCAGAAATAATGTCAGGTAGGTGCAATACAAAGTGGTTAACGATGTCGCGTAATAATTCATTTATATATAATTACTATTACACAATACATATATACTCTATAAATATATATAAATACATATACATACATAAAAATATAAATAATGATAATGATTTTTGATTGTGCGCCGTCACAGATGTATTGACTCAGCCAGTAAATCCAAGTACAATTGTTTGACCTTGGCCTTAAAAACGTCGCGACTGGTAGCCATCCTGATGTCCAGAGGTAATGCATTCCAGAGAAGAATGGCTTGGATACCAAAGGAGGAGTGCACCAGACTAGAAGAGTGAGAGGGACAGTGAAGAAGAAGATTATTGGAGGAACGAAGAGCGCGCTCATGGGTGGAGCAGAGAAATTTGAAAGTGCGATTTTAAGTAGGAAGGATATATTTAGGTCATAAGTTATTGAAAATATTTTTGACTATGCAATTTTTTAAAATCAAGGCAAACACAAGAACTACCGTTCTTGGTTTATTATATCACCTAAATTCACCAATTTTTTTTTTTTTTTTTTGGGTGGGTCGCGGTCGGCGCGCCTCCGCACCACTCCGTCCGGGGTGACAGAGGGGCTTAAGCACGCAACTCCCGCGACCCACCCAAAAACCACGTCGCCTTCGTCGTTGGGCCGACCACTGCAGCAGCGTTAACTTGTCGTCAGTGGTCGGCCCGACGGAATACCCCCTATTGGGGTACCCTCCCATCGACTGACGTCCCCCCCTCGGGGAGGACGTCGGTCTTTCCTCACGCGGTCGGCCTCTCGGCGGGTGACGGACTAATCCCCGGTCACGTCACCCGCGACCTAAATTCACCAATGGAAAGCTCTAATATAATATCAGAGATTGATATAGGCTATACTTTATCTTGGTATTCCCACGGGAACGGTAACTACGCGGGTAAGGCAACTGAAACCGAAACGATGCGAGGGCGGGTTACGAGTAATACATATTTCTTACAGTTGAAACATCATAGTCAGGTAAGTTGCGGTGCTTCCAATGATCTGCAAAATAAATAATGTAATACATAAAATTAAACTAGTTAATTTTGCCATCATAAAAGTTTGATATTATATATAGACCTCCCCAGAAGGCAGAATAGTGGCATAACTTTCATATATTCTCTGTAGTTGCCACAAGTTTCTCAAATAACAGCTGTGGCCTATTCTCTTATAGTTTAGGCAACCAGTGAAAAAGTGTTATTCTTTTCTAATCAAATTTGTTGCGGGTCCCAAGACAATTAAAAACGTTTCTCGGGATTTCCTAAGGGTCAAACCTCGGTGTCTTATATGGATACCATCGTGGATCCTGGCTTATAGGAGTCACAGTGGTGGTAGTAATGGTGGGATTAGTCCCAATTAAAGACACCAATAAAAATCGCACATCGCGATTTAAAATACATACTACATTAATGAAACATTAAAAATGAAAATTAAATAATAAAAACTTTCAGGTCCGTAGATGATGGATAAATGAATAATAATGCGTCGTCAAAAAAAAAAATTAAAAATAAGTACATTATCAAAAAAAAAAAATACATTGTTATTTTAAAAAAAGTAGTTTCTCTTTTTGAAATCTTTAATTGTTTATAACAGATTTGAAATTTTCACACATTTTCCTAGACATCGTGAAAAGTCCAACCAGATCTTCTACGACGTCCACTGGCCAGATAGTGGTTGGTGAATTATATTCTTATTCCTTCAAAATAAAACTGTATACAATATGATTAAAAAGTACTTACAGCTTTAATGTGATGCGATTTGAACAATAATTCTTTTTTCAAAATAAAATGAGAGAAAGTGGCTAAAGCGCATGTCACAAAATGGTTGGACCATATTTCAAAATCACAGCGACAGACAGAGTGGTGACAGAGTAAGAATATAATTCACCACTCTCATGCCCGTGGGTGTCGTAAAAGAGGACTAAGGGATAGATATGATATGCAGATAATATATATGCGAGAGAAGGAAAACTCGACATAAAATTGTAGGGTAACATGTCTACCTGCGCTTGATACCGCCCTAGCCGAGGCCGTGGGTGACTGTACCGAAGAATAGTCCATCACCCGGAGAGAGGCTAACCTCACGAGGCTGATCGACATCCCAGAAGAGGCTTTAGGGAGGGGCTGTGCCTGAAAGGTTAGCCTACCGTGCTGGCCATGGATGGCAAGGAACTCGGTACTGGTGGTCGACCCAATGGCGAAGAGGAGAGAATACCTTGAATTATAGGGCCGCGCTCTACCTTTTCGTCAACCCGGACGAAATGGACGGCGTGTGCGCTGACCATAGCCTACCCAAAAAAAAAAAAATTAAAAAAGGCCAACACGTTTGACCAGCGCGGTATAGTAGGTCAATTTCCCTCTAATTTTTATGGCTGAGATAAGAATGAAATGACGATATCTCACGAGCGATAATCGATCACCTGACAACTGTTGAAATACTTACAACAGTGAGGACAGCTCTGTTAAGTTTAAACATATTCATAGGTGCATAGAAGACTTCGTGCAGCATGAGGTGTTGACAAAAGAGTTCCAATTCCGAATGAAACGCATACATATTTGATGGTGTAAACAGCATCATTTGTCTGATTAGATACTTTGTTTGCTTTGTCTGAAACAAAATTGCATTAAAACATGACAATTCTAATGACAACTAACGAAAGATACAATTCTAATTTGAAAAGATAGAGCAATAAATTGGAATAATGTTCAAAGATGTGTTCCGATAGATGGCGGCTGGAAGTTCTACCGTAAAAATGTCAATACGAGCAATAATTTGGTTGAGGCCCGAGCCCAACAGTTGGACGTATGTGGCCTGCGATGATGATGATGAGATGGCTGTTGTTGTTTGATGTGCACGTGCTCTTTTCATTCTAAGATTATCCACTTCATTTCTAGTTAGGTCTTCGCATCTTTAACCTTTCCATTATTAGTCTAATTAAAAATGTAAAATAATAATTATCAACTGTGTTAAAACATCGACTTATAGGTTGGTTTTCAAATATAATTATTTAGTTCAGTTCAGAAAGAGCGAGTAAAAGTACCATATACTTAAAAAAATAACTACCTATACCATAAACGATAAACGATTTCGTAGATTTATTGAAATTAGCTAACTTAGATTTAAAGAAAGTTCTCAGGCACTAATATTTTTTCATGTAGCTTTCAGTTTACTCAGGCAATAAATTTCTAACTCTAAGAACAAATTTCTGAACGCACCCATAAAATTTTTGGTAGGTAGTATCAGTTTGAATGAGAAAATAAAATAATTGCTTTACAAATACTACTTTTCTCGAACCTTGGATTTCTTCCAACATGTAGAAACCACAATGAATCAAATCGGATCAGTCGTTCTCGAGTTTTTATGACATTAACGCTAAGATTTTGAACGTGTGGGACGGAATAAGAACACAATTGACCACCCCCCCTATTTTGTGTCCGTAGAAGTAGTAAAAGACGGCTAAGGGATATATTATGCAAATAAAATCTGTGCAAGCGAAGGAAAATTCAATATAAAACCCTAAACCAACATGTCTGACTAGCATGGTTGAGTAGATCTATTTCCCTCCTAAGGCTTAAATACAGCATTGGGACGGGTAAGAGCTGAGATAATAATGCATTTTTCACAATAAAATAACCTCGTCTCAGGTCATATACTCTACTACCCCGCATCGCTAATATACCCACTTCTGAGTCTGGTCTGAGAATCATGGGAGATAAATGGATCTACTATACCGTGCTGGCCAGACGTATTGATATTGTACCTAGTACACGAGTAAAATATAGTTTAAAAACACTATATTAATTTTTCACTTTTTAGTGCATAGTCACCGGAATGAAATTAGTATAGTAGTAGTATTAGTAGAATGAATGCAGGATGGATGAAGTGGTGGCAGGTCTCGGGGACAATTTGTGACACCCGGTTGCCTCTCAAACTTAAGGGGAAAATATACAAGAGTGTCATCAGACCTGTTGCTATGTATGGATCTGAATGTTGGGCATTGAAAAAGACGGATGAGAGAAGAGTGCATGCTACAGAGATGCGAATGCTAAGATGGATGTGTGGGGTTACAAGGTTAGATAAAGTAAGAAATAAGTATATTAGGGGAAGTCTAAAAGTGGCACCAGTGATAGAGAAGATTAGGAGCGCGAGATTGTCATGGTATGGACATGTGATGAGGAGGGATGAAAGGCATGTGACAAGGAGGGTTGTCAATATGATTGTGGATGGACGAAAAAAGCGTGGGAGACCCAAAAAGAGATGGATGGACTGCGTGAATGAAGATATGCGTATGAAAGCAGTGAGTGCACATATGACGGCTGATAGGAGGCTATGGAAGGTAAAAACATGTTGTGCCGACCCCACTTAGCGTGGGATGAGGGCAGGAAAATGATGATGATTAGATTTGTCGGTACATCGATGAATGTGTACGGCTCAAGACGCAGTTATTACCATAGGAAAGTCTCTACATGTTTGTGTTATGCTGAGTGCCCGACTAGCTCTATCTCTCTTACACTCATGCAAAGGATGCGGAAAGAAGTTGATGAATCCTGGCTAATCTAATTAGGATAATCGTATTTTTTTAAGCTGATTGCATCCGACCACTAACGTCAAATCACCTGCTCCGGTGGTCGTCCCAACGACGAAGGCGTATCGCGCGGGTGGGTTATGGATGTGCGCGCTTACGTCCCTCTGTCACCTCGGACGAAGCGGGCGAGGAGTGCGCCGACCGTAACCCAACCCAAAAAACACCGGATTATTGCATTGTCATCGGTCTGATAGATGTGCAAAGTTTAAAGAAAATTTGATCGCTCAAAGTAGGACAAGGTGGAGGCTACAAACAAACATACAGGTGAAGCTAATTAAAGCGTTAAAATACAATGAACTACTTCCTTACTGACTGTCGTAAAGCACGACTATGAGATAATGTCAATGCAAGAGAAAGAAATCTCGTTATAAAAGCATGTACCAATCCGTCTGGCCTATGTCCATATATAATAGGTCATTGTTCCCCTATGGTGTAGGAGGCTCGAGCTCCACAGTGACTATTTACTCACCCCGTATTACTAATCACACACCGACCTACCTGACCAGCATGGTATAGTAAGGTCAATTTGAATCCTTTTATGGAGGAAGGAGGCTTGAGCCTAACAGTGGGACATATAAGAGCTGAAATGATGACTACTGATCAGTATACAATTAGATTATAGTTAATTAAAAAGAAACAAAATACCTCTTGATTCGTCTGATGACAGGGTTCAACAAGAATCAATATATCACAAGCATAGTACACTGCCCACATGAAGTGAACAATTATACCAGCACTCTTCTGGAGTGTAACTGCAAAGTAAGAAGGAAATAGAAAAAATATTTTCATCATCATCATCGCTTCTCAATTCAACTGCCTCATCGATGTGTGTTTCCCAAGTGCTATGACATGTTCTTCTCTAAACGAGGTTTAAAAAGAGCAATTTCACTACAGTAGGCACGGGCCTAGCTGCCTAGATATTGCGGTTGCATCATTTACCATAAAATGTTTTTTGACGTAACAACGTCTTATAATTCGATGGAGCCGGCTGCACACACGAAAAAAACATGACGTATGCGGCGTTACCTCGCTCTGAGGCGTTCCATTTAAGGCAAATCCATACAAAATATCTATCAAACAAATAAAATTAAAATTTTCTTTTGAAAAATGAATCCATTCTATCAGTATTTTCTTATGAGGTTGTCACGTTCAACTATCGTCAGTAAACCGACTTTACAGACAACCGATTTTTTATTGCAAACGGTGGCAAACGAACAAATAGCACACCTGATGGTAAGTATTGCTGCCACTCATGGACCTTAATAAGGCGGCTGCCTATCACGAAGAAAATTAAGGGAGTGTGAATGCGTGCAATGAGGTTTGGCTAAAGATATCACTAAAACCCACCACACGCTAACACTCACAGAAAGTTGGGCATCCAACCCTCTCGCTCACCGAACGAAGCTCAGTAACAAATTGCTACTACTCAGACGTCGATTTTCTGCTAGAGTGTGGTACTACCCCAGACGTCCGTCCGTCCTGGGTAGTATCGGCCCGCGTCTATGGACCAATACCGGATACCGAGCCTCTCCATGGCGCCCTCGATCTGGGCGGATTGGTCGGGGTGTGTTCAGACCATAGACTACCAAAAAAAGGTAAAGAATTTATCAGTCGTGATATTAGGTATGCGCTCGTCCATTTGCCGTAATAATTATCTGCTATAGTAGTAACAAAGTTGTTTTGTGCGACTTGACGCGTACCTACCTATATATAGATCTCTGCGACGAACTATTTTTTTAGTTAAATTAAGCATATTTTTACATGAAACACAAACATTTGCGTGATGTGATGAGCTTTTTTTTCAGCTATTTACTTACAGTGTACCCAAACTATATATGTACATTTTAAATCATGCGGGCAAAACATCGTATACAACAACATCGATACCTTAAAATAATAACATATAGAAGGTAAGTTCACGCACAAAAAGTGAGGCATTTCAATTGGCCTAATGGAGCTTACGCTAGAACCGTCCCGTGATGTACAAGTCATTGTACTGCACAAACGTACGCAACTCTTAAAAAATAAATAGGTAATTATGACGGTTTGTGCATTCAAATGGTACCTATCACAACACATTTGAAAAACATAAAAAGGTTTTTAACATTACTTTTAAAAGCATTTCGACGATTTATGTTAATAAAAACAAAATTTGATTTCATAATTTGTATAGTGGTTTGCGTGTGTACGTGTGTAATCGTCTGCGCGCCATTAGTATTTTTAGATTAAAATTTTGAAAGTTCGAAGTACTGACACTATCCTTCTATACGTTATTATTCTAAGATCGATACATATATTTTACAATAGTAAACATCGACGTTTCAGGAATATCGATGTATCATTTGCATTTATGTCTGCATCCCTAAAAATGATGATTTTAATCATCATTTTCTGGAAAAAAATCGCAATATTTTATTAGATAATATTTTATGCCATATTAGTTTCCAGTGTAATTTGTTCTTTTATGCATATATACTTGTACAAAATAATTTCGATGTTTCACATCTGCCCGGTGTCTTGAAGGACGGGTCCCTTTTTTTAAGAGTTTTTTACAAGTTCTTCTTCTTTTATTTATTTAGGGCATTACCAAATGCTGCCTTTATATGTTTGTAAATGAAGTCGGCAGTATGTAGTGAGGTTTAAATTTTCATCCCAATTTACACTATTTAATTCATTGTATAAACATATTCTGTTATAATAAGTCCCTGTATTTAAAACCTGCTGTATATTACGTAGATCGGACGAGGCACGGGTTAAGCAAACAAAAAGAATGAGGTGATCCGCTAGAACAATATCGACGGCGCAGTGTACAGTGATAAAGTTAAAAGTACTATTAGTTATGTCATAGAAGGAATAACATAGCGAAATAAAATGAGACAAAACTATAATTTCTCACTGCATTTAAAACACTATCTCATTCTCGCTCGACTGGATGAATTTAAGTGACGTTTATAAAATTCCTTAGCCATTTCAATTAAAGCGTTTCTTTCTATTTCGTAGGGATACTGTAAGGGATAGCTTTATATGTTTTCATAGTACAATGATACATTGTATAACTGAAATAATACTGGTGATGGCATGAATAGTGATGGCACAGATATTTGTATTTATTTCATTTTTAATTAACCGCTTTTCGACATTCATTCGCAAAGTTAAAGGCGTTCTCGTTATGCGGATATTGTCCTCGAAAACGTCGATAAATAAAGATCAAATACAAACATGAGAAATACCGCAAGAAATACGTCAGTTAAATATTATGTGCCCAGGAAATCAATATTAATATATAGATTTAGACTTCAGTCCAAAAAATAATTACCACACATGAATTTGCATCTATTGCAAATGCACAGCAACATCGTAAACATTATCATCATTAGATTACTCCACAATGAGAGGTAAATTGACCTACCATGCCACGCTGGTCATACAAACTGATATAGCGTTTTATTTCGATGCATATTATAATCCCTTAATCGTTTTAGCCATCCTCCGCGCGGGCAAGAAGCTTACTACGTCACACGGAAATGTCCTAGCATGCCAACTACTAAATCTCAGTAATTTTAGATACGTACATATTCCATTGAAATGTTGGTAAAGAAATGTAATAAGTTGTAGGCAATTTGAAGCTATGAGCAGAGCAATCACTGTTCCGTGACTTTTGTCCAATTCCTTCACTACGTCATAGAGGAAACAATATAGAAAACCGAATCGGCGTAACTTTTCATGTGGTTTTTGTGAAGAGTATATTGTTGATGGAACTGTAAAAAAAGATATAATTTAATTTTAGACTGCATTACCGCTCCTTTGCTTACCCATGGATACAACAAACATTCGTAATTTAGACCATTGGTATTGTCGGGTGGAGTATTTTATTAATAAACTAGCGACCCGGCCCGACTTCTCACGGATCCAATGCTGATTTTTTTATTTTTTTTTATTGCAAACGGTGGCAAACAAGCAAACAATACACCTGATGGTAAGTGTAGCTGCCACTCATGGACCTTTGTAAGGCCGCTGCCTACCGCGTAGAAGCCTGCCTATAGAAGCGACATAATATGCATTTATTACACATATACCTTCCTCTTGAAGCACTACCTATTAAATAAAAACCATGTCAAAATCCGTTGTGTAGTTTTAAAGATCTAAGCATACATAGGAACAGACAGACGGCGGGAAGCGACTTTGTTTTATAATATGTAGGGAAAATAGTTGATTGTACAAACACAACGTTTTAGATATCGATTTACCATGCCAATTATCGTTGGTTCATTTCCCATATAGGACAATACTTTATACAGTAAACAAATTCTAGGTAGGTATTTGTGTTTGGTAAATGTATGTTTGCAAAGTCCCTCGTAATACAGGGATTTCGTGTTACGTTAAAAAAAACTAGTACCTCTACGAATCGCCATGGAATCAATGACACTGTTAAAAGATCTGCATGAGACTGTAGTAACTTCCTTTAATTTAATTTTTTCTGATAAATCTGCAATGTCAGTATCTGAATCAGAAAAAGTATAGACTTAATTAAAAATAAACATGGAATCATGTGGACTTTTGACAGGCTGTCCTCTTGTTACACCAAGCCCAAACCATCCGTAATGGTGGAAGGGTGATATGCGTCCTTATAACTACGCCATTACACTACGCTGATAATTATGGGTATCTACGGAACAAATTCCTTGGGTTTCCTAGTCCACATCTATCGACACCCTGGAGTATCTGGGTATATGACTGATAGGTGATACGCTTGCTCATCTGCACCACAAACAACAAATACAAATAAGGGACAGAAGCATGTAACATCATTGCAAGAGAAGGAAACCTTGATATAAATCCCTATACTTACATATTTAAGCTTGGTGAAGTAGGTTAATTTTCCTCATCTAGAAGAGATTGGTATCAATTAATGGGATGTATATACAACAGTGACTGAATAGAAGAAAAGAAGAAATAAATATATGGGGTCGGCACAACATGTTTTTACCTTCCATAACCTTCTATCAGCCATCATATCTGCACTCACTACTTTCACACGCATTATACTCATTCACACAATCCATCAATCTCTTTTTAGGTCTCACACGATTTTTACGTCCATCCACAAACATATTGACAACCTTTCTCGTCACATGCCCTTCATCCCTCCTCATCACGTATCCATACCAAGACACTTTTAAAAACCTTGAATACAGAACCGCAAAAATAAATTAAATAATAAAATAGATAGCTTAAATAAAGTGAAAAATGCGTTTTTATACATAAACGAATTCAAAAGTGCAATGCACAAAATAGGGACGCCTATCTGCATCTATCGAAAATTGCTAATCCTATGAAAATAATGGGATAAACTAATTAAATTATTACATTGTCATCGATCCTGCATAAGTGTCCAAAGTTTAAAATTAATCCAACCGAGTGGGTCAAAATCACTTATAAAATTCAAACTAAGTTAATATAAACGTATTAATAAGATAAATAATTATTATAATGCACAAACCTTTATCAATTATTTGTTGCTGTAAGTTTTCCAGACAATAATTAAGACCATTAAAAGAACAGAGTACAGCTGTTAATATTAGAGAAATCTGTACATTTAGTATTTTAATCATGATAAGTATCATATAAAATCCCATGAAAAGTACAGCCCCGGTTGCTGAAATATCATTAAAAAAAAATTATATAGTACTAGCATTTTCCCGCGGCTTCGTTTGCTTAAAAGTCATGTATGATAGAGGTTAGCACAGATAGCTGTGCATGATATTCAAGGTTCTATACTCCCATAGTGTTGCTGCATGATGTAGGTAAGCTATTATAGAGAATGTAGACTATCGCATCAGCCATCCCACGATTGTCAGCGAGATTGTCCACAGTGTCTGTGAGACAATCGTGGCCTTCTACGGCTGAGGACCCCAGTAATGGAGGTTATTTGAAGAAGTGATAAGCTTGGTGCTAATTTGCAACAAGGAGGTGATGCAAGGACTTGCCCTGCGACTTCCAGTTGCCTTACACAAAACGAATGCGTTGCCACTGCTGCTGTTTTCATACAAACTTTCGCACCCCTTTTCACTAACTTAAGGGTTGGATTTCCAAAAATTCTATATATAAATTACATTCAAGGAATTAGGAAACATCACCCTGCTCTTATAACAATTATTTGGGATTGACGTAAAATGTACTCCTCCTCAAGTAGGTACATATTGCAAACTGCGCTAAAGAAATAATCCTCACAAAAATATAAATAAAAAATACAAAATATACCCAGACCCAGAACAACAATTTGTCAATCGCACAACATATTGTCGACCCTGGAATGGCAGGACGGTATCTTAATCACTATCCCACCTGTGCTCTCAAGTATTTATTAGTGTTGTACTTATATTAATTCATTATTTGTGTTGTAGATTGAAAAATATCAAACAAAATTCATAACCTATTTTACATCCTTTGGGGGTTGGAGTCTTCCGAGAGGTTGATTTTCATAGTAAATAAATTTATAGATAGTCAGTAGTTTTGTGGTAATTTTTACGTTATTAAAAAATTAAATGAAAGTATCTCCACAAAATTTAAGCCCCTATTTTACATACTTACAGTGTGGAATATTCCAAATGCCGAAACATGAGTTTATATATTTTACTGTAGAGTATTTGCGTAAAATTTAGAACATCGATGAAGATTTTTCTCCTCAAAGAAAATTTCACCCCATATTTTACACCCTTAGGTATTGAATTTGAAACAAATATGGAACAAGTAGTTTTTAATTTCTAACGGAGCTACTATACACTGATTTTCATAGCTCTATACTAAAAAATGGTGGACTTTCATACAAACATTCACACCCTTTTTCACTACCTTTGGGTTTGACAATATTCTTGTTTAATGCTCATCTACATTGTAAAAGGAATCAATATGCACACTTTCAGGATCCTAGACCTGGTAGTTTCGCCTACGCGTTGATTCGTCAGTCAGTCATCCTCTTCTTTTTACCCGATCCGGCAGGAGTATATTTAACGTATATTTATAATATATGTCATACGCTACATAGAAACGTACCACAACACTTTAACAACGCGTGACTACGGTTGTTGAAACTTCGAATATGTGTATCTATCTCTGTACACTGACAATTGTGTACTATAAGTATTGTAGCGTACGACATTATTATCAAACTGCAACGAAGGCATCTTAATAGAGTCTATGTGTCGATTATCTTATTTCTTCAGTAAGTTCAGCGGATACGTGACCCTGGCCGACTCTCTGGGGCATTCAGGACCGCAGTGTCGCCACTCACATTTAGCACGCCATAAGCTGCCCTTTTTTTTTCACGCTGTGGAAATGCATTTACGCACCGTCCTCCGCCAGTGACAGACGGAGGAGTGTGTGAGGCTCGTCGGCCACCGTGTGACCGGAATACCGTCTGATGATATTCAATCCCCGACACCCCAACGCATGGCCGTCTGACCACGTCCTATCGTCATTCAAGACGGTAGAAGGAGTTGCGCATATTGGCGCCTTCTCCTCCCGGATCGCCGCCGGCGGAGCGAGTCAGCGGCGGCAAGCACCTCGCGTTCTCGCTCCGCAGCCTCCTTCCTTGAAATGACGGCCTCACAAAATGAGGCCATCGACGACCAGCACCTGTCGCTGTCGAGCATCTGTGTGATGATGGTCGGCAACGACAGGTCTATTCCGAATTCCATTGATAGGACGTGGCGTTGGGGCCCCCAGGTGGGGCAAACTTATAATGTGTGGCGCGAATCGTCGATTGCTGCGCCACACTCATAGCATCCTGGGGCCTCTTCTCTTCCAATTCCATGCAGGTACTGCCCTGAGGTTTATTGGCTTTCCTATGAATCTTGTGATCCATTTTATATCAAAAGAACTTAGTGAGACATATAATGTTCCTCCGCGGTTTGCCTTAGTCTCATAGTGAGGTAACGACAGGCTCAGAGGTTATTATTATTATGTCACTATAGTTAATAGCCACAGACGGTTACAACAACTTTACTCAGACTTAGGTGAGCGCTGAACTCTCTTAACCCCTCAAACTCAAGCGTCTCGTGCTGAGGACACCCCATGTGCTGTACGGTATGGTCTTGGGGGGGGGCCACTAGCAAAGTAAGATTTCCCACGTTTATGATTTTATCCTTGACATGATATTCGTCCTCAAGGGGGATTTCGGAACTGTAGATATTTATTTATCAGGGCCACGCGTACTGTCTATGCCTTAATTAGGGAGAGAGTGTTGTTGCGTTATTTAGTCATCTTTTATAGTCACCCGTGGGCAAGAACTGAAGAAAAAAGGGAATGATGAGATAGCATTCTTATTCTATCATCGTGCATAATAATATTGTAATAAGCTATTAAAACTTACCATTCTTAGGATGGTCATCATTATGAAAAAATAATACATAACTATCCAGAGCCATAATATAAAGCATTACGAAAAGTGACCACACCACTATATAATATTCCATTTTCTTTAAAGATTTTCGAGCTCCATATTGATTTAACTCAATATTTATCTGCAAACATATTACTAAGTTGTTTATTAAAAGTAGCTACAGATTTTAGCCTCTGTGAAAGTTTTGCACGTTTTTTTGACATTCGCTATTATTTCTGCTTTGTTTAAATCGGAAATTTGAATGGAACTTTAGGATGTTTGAGGGGAGAATGACGCTTTACCTATGACATCATCAATTATAAATTCATCATCATAAAATATGTCATCCAGGTTATTACGGGTGAATGTGATCAAACTATTTTTCGTTTTATGTAACATGCCACTACTTAGTTTTTTGAAATTTAATTTAATTAAATATCTTATATCTTTAAACGAGCTATTCTTGTATATATATTCAGGTTCTCGGAAACGGCCCCAACGATTTTAATGAAATTTGGCATACTAGAGGTTTCGGGGCTAAAAAATCGATCTAGCTAGATTTTATTTATAGAAACTGTTGTTTTGTCGGTGTTTTTAGCTAATCAATATAATGACATAAAATGTCAATAGAATATGGATTTAAATTTCGCCGTCAACGTCAAGAGTGGCGATAGCTCAGTTGGGAATTTGTCCAGTTTTCTTTTTGTTTTGTTTTAGCATTGAAACAGCGTGAGATCGAATCTCGGTATAATTATTATTCTCTTTTTGTAATTTTTGATATATTCTTTTTCATTATTTAATTTTTATTTTTTATTAACATATATCTAAATAAATTTGATAAAAATACAACAAAAATATACCTTACTACTTAGACTGGCCCTAAATAAAACAAATACTTTAATGTTTCATGGAACCAATAACGATCCACTAGTTATCGACTCAGTTACGGTCCCTTTAAACATCGAGGCACGGATGAAATATTTGGGTTGTCTGCTCGATAGGTGACAATGAAAGAAAGAAAGAAAGAAATTTTATTTTGTAAACCTCACACAATAAAAAACAACAACGAAAGAAATAAGAACTACTAACTAAAAACAAGGAGTTGAAATATGTGAGGCCAAAATATGGTGCCCATCTCAGCTTATGGTACAGTAAATATGATACTACACCGCTGATATTCTGATGGACCCGTACAATCAAGTCGCGGAAGCAACAATATATGCAAAACAAATATATTTTAAAAAAGTTAAACAGTAATATTTGAAATAGTAACATTAAATTAAGAATGAAATAAATTAATACTATACTATATCATATTCTAGTTTGTAAAAAATATCATAATTATCACATAGAATAGCTTAAGTAAAAGAAACAAACAATGATTACGGGAGTATTTTTATCAATTTACTCTCCTATTTATTTACGGGGTGCCGTGTTTAATTTGAAGCTATTTGAAGATCTATTTTATCTACAAAAACATTGGCACTCCGGTTCACCTCCTTTGTGTTTGAAATTCATAAAATCCTTTCTTATTAAATATTATAATTTAGATAGGTATAGTGAAAGAGGAATGAAAAATATAAGCGTTCCTTCGGACGAGAAAGAAATAACCTTTTCTTTTTTTAATTCAAATTCTTTTGTTATTTGTACATTGTATCATATATACTTTGCACTTAAAGTAATTCGATTTAGTAACGTAGTAGGTTTTGAATTCAAATGTGCATTTTTTTACTTAGAAATAATAAGACCTATCCTTTTTTAAAATCAATGAAATAGCATTGATGATAAAAAGAAGGAGATTTCATTTTGGATGTTAATAATTATTTATGTATATGTATTTTCCTATAAAAAAGTCCATCTATAGATGAATTTGCGGGGTCCCTGACCGTTCGTCTTAGGGCCCTCCTGTGGCACAGAAGGTCATGACGATCAGGGCCATACGGGGTTACCGCACGGTGGCGACGGAGGCAGCGTGCCTCCTGGCCGGAACTCCCCCGTGGGACCTGGAGGCGGAGATGCTCGCCGACATTTATCGGCGGGTGTCGGAGACGCGCGCCCGCGGCGGCATGGTCTCCATTAAAGAGATCACCGCCTGGCGGGTCGACGCCCGCCGAGAAGTCATTGCCCGTTGGACAGTCCGGCTGGAGAGTCCTCGGTACGGTGTCAGGACCGTCGAGGCTCTCCGGCCGGTGCTGATGGAGTGGTTGGAGCGGACACACGGGGTGCTTTCCTTCCGACTAGTGCAGGTGCTGACGGGGCACGGTTGCTTCGGGAAGTACCTGCACAAGATTGTCAGGAGGGAGAGCACACCGTCCTGCCACCACTGCAGTTGCGACGAGGACACGGCGCAGCACACACTTGAGGAGTGTGCTGCATGGGAGGGGGATCACCGTGAACTCGTCGCAATTATCGGTGCCGACCTGGCGCTGCCGACCATCGCCAGGGAGATGCTCGTCAGCGTCAGGAACTGGGACGCGGTTGCCGCCTTTTGTGAGGCCGTTATCTCACGGAAGGAGGCGGCGGATCGTGTGCGAGTAGAGCTGCTATTCGGCGACACGTTCCGCCGCCGGCGACTCGGGCGGCGCAGGCGCGAGTATCTGCACCTAATGCCGCCCTAGCCGAGGTCACGGGTGATCGGACCGGGGAATTGTCCGTCACCCGCAGAGAGGCTGACCACGCGACGGCGACCGACGTCCCAGGATGTCGAGAGGTGAGGTTACCTGAAAGGGTATTCCATCGGGCCGACCACTGACGACAAGTCACATCTGCTCCGATGGTCGCCCCAACAACGAGGTGACGTGGGTACGGGTGGGTTATGAGCCCACGCGCCGTCCTTTCATCGCCCCGGACGGACTGGACCACGCGTGCGCTTACTATAGCCCACCCATAAAAAAAAAAAAAAAAAATAAATAAAAAAAAATCTATAGATGAATTTTGTTTAAAAACATTTTATTCAAAAATAATCCTATTTAAATTTCATGAAGAGCTTATAATAATTTTCGGAGAGAAAGAATGATACTCATCAATAAATGTGTTCTTCATTATCCGAATTACTTGGGATCAACGCAATACGTTTTATTCTTTCCTGGTGTACACTGCAAAAGTTATTCGCAATAATTTTATAACCAGCCGCCTGCCTGCCCTCAGCGCTCATTAGAATGTAATTCTTAACAGGCGAGCATAAGATGATGTTCGCTCAAGTCTATATAAAACTTATAGTCATCTTATACTACACACACGAGCAATTTGTAGTATTCGCAGCAGCTAACACATAGAAAATTTCTTCTTGTTCGTGTTACAAATTCAACAAATATTTGATGGTTCACATTAAAGTTTTCATGTTCATAAACAATAGTAGCGGTAGGACCACACAGTTGACAGTTGACTGTCTACAGCCGCGGGCCGGTCCTTCCGGGATAGTACCACACTCTTGCAGAAATGGACGTCCAAGCAATTTGTTACTGCACTTCGTTCAGTGAGTGAGAGAGCCGGATACCCGACTTTCGGAGGGTGTTTGCGTGTGGTGGGTTTTAGTGACACCTTTAGTATCACCTAACCTCATTGGGCGCGACTGCGACTGTACTCTCCCTGCACTTACTTTGCGGCAACGGCCTTACAAGGGTCGATGAGCGGCAGTAACACCTACCATTAGGTATACTGTTTGCTCGTTTGCCACCGGTTCCAATAAAAAAAAGGAATAAAAACTTTAAAAGATGAAAACGTGTGATATTCAAAGGAATTACACATTAAAAATTATACCTTTTGTATCTGCGCTAGACACGTAATCATGTGCTGCATCCGATAGAAATTTGAGTAAATTTCATGTAGTATTATACCACACATCGTAACTAGTGAGATAAACACAAACACTGTTTCAGGTCGTGTGTAAAAGTGTAATAACATAAATTGATGAATATACAAAACAATGACAACTACACCTGAAAATTAAAAGATATTTTATTATCTTATCCCAGCGCATTTAGGTTAATTGAAAGACTGCTTCTACTATGGAAGAAAAATTGACCTGCTATAAAACGCTGGTCAGAACTTTTGATGTAGACTATCATTTTCAGTTTTATTTCACTTGCATAAATGTTATATGCATATTTAACCCCGTAGTCGTCTTTTACGATACTCACTGTTGTGAATTGTATTCTTACTTGGCTACTACATGGATAAATGGATTCCATAATTTATTGAATTAAGCGGTACCTTTTTTTTGATACGATGGGCGGACTCCTCGCTCAACTCCGTCCGGGGTGACAAAGGGGCGTAAGCACGCACACCCGTAACGCAACCGTGACACGTCGCCTTCGTCGTTGGGCCGACCACCGGAGCAGGATGACTTGTCGTCAGTGGTCGGCCCGACGGAATACACCCTGAGGAGTACCTTTTCCTCGGGAGACGTTCCTCCCTCAGGGAGGACGTAGGTCCTTCCTCGCGCAGTCGGAATTAAGCGATATCTGAAAGAAATCTAATACTATTTTAAACACAAGATCGGAAAGGAGATCCACTAATTTCTTTCGATTAATCAATATACCATAGACCTCAAGGAAGAAAAAAATACGGCGCAGGACCGAGGTGAGATATAATATAAGGAAAATTTTTATTCCTATCTGATGAGCAGCCTCCAGATCTTTAACTTGAAAATTATTTGATTATATTCTTAATTCCCCTCCACATGACTAGCCTACTTACATTAAAAGTTAACTTACCTATTATCAAAATCAGAAATTTTCCATAAAAGGTGGGTGCCTTTGACATGCGGATCTGCCAGCCGTCATAAATACGTTCAGACTTCACTGACGACATTCCAAAGACTCTTGACAGTTTAAGCACGAAACCCAGTATACCAGATACAATGCATTCTTTTTGTGGAGGTAGCTCCATTCTTTAATAGGAAATTGATAAGAATATATTAATCTCATATATTGAAAGGTTAACCTTATTGTCTTGTTAGACGTGGTAAAACCGCCTACAGGATCACCAGACGTCGAGTATGGTACACGAAAAGGTAACCCGCCGGGTTGGCCACAGAGGTCAAGAAATCAGTACATAATAGTCGGATCAATGGCAATGAGGATGAGATTAATATGGTAGGGTGGCTGTTCGGTTGCCAGATTATAGCCTATCATAAAAAAGGGATTCTTTGGCATATGGACAACGGAACGCATAAGCCTAATTAGGCATTGGTAATTACCAATGCTAACCCAAACGCCAAGTATGATAATTTGGGTATTATCCACCCTCGCGAGGAGTCCTCAAGATGAGGTTTGTTTAAATGTTTAAAAGCAAGCGCATAGTCAGTTAAATTTTGCCCGCACTTAAAAATATTGAATTTAAATAATTATTTTGACTCACTTTGTAAGCTTATTTTTGATACGTTATTACTTATGAACGATAAGTATATTACACATGCTGTAGTAGTCACAAAACTTCACAATGTTACGTGATTACGTTTTATCACCAAAAAAATAATTAATATCCAATCCGTGACATATTTATTTTATCTATTGGTGACACACGAAACCCTAAGAAAATATTGGACATGCCCCATCCATCACTATTTATAAAATTTACTATTATATATAACTTATCTTACAATATACGATAATATATAAGGAGGTAATTTTTTAATGTGTGTAGGGTGTATCTTCTAACTTTATGGGGGTTGACGCTGACTTTACAACCAGAGTAGCCACTAAAACTGGCAATAAAGACATTGGAATATCCAATAAATTACAACAGACACTGACCAAAATTAAATTATGCCATCTAAGATATAATTTCAATTTCCTTCGCCCTAGATTAACACTATTAAACGATTGCAAAGATACTTCTATAAGGGCACTAAGGAGCAATAAATTCTTCTACCACGGACGAATACCAGGCCCCTCTGAAAGTATTGCGAAAAAAGTTTAAGTTAAGTGAGACGGGCCAGTTATTTTGAAATATAATTATTTATAACTAAAATAGATATGTATCAATTTCAAAATGTCCCTTCATATTTATGCGGGCTAATTTAAATCACCGTGTCTCATTAAAAATGGATCTGCGTTAGACACATTATTGCGCTATTATTTTTTACGATTTCAAGTGTCACCTGAAACTGGATGAATCGTATAGACTTCGAATGGCATCCATGGATGAAAACTCTTCCAACGCAAGCATGTATCGTCTGTATAATGAATTTAAATACGGTGGACTAACTTTAAGAGATAAAGAAAGAAGTGGCGGCCATTTAACAGCTGTTACGGCAGAAAATACGTTAGCAATGAAAAATTTAATCCAAAACAATAGGCGAGTATTTATCATGAGATTCAGCACATCCTGTAGTTTGGATTAGGAAACGTTCACGAGATTAAACACTTGAATCTTCGCGTGAAGAGTTTAGTAGTTTCACGACGGGTGCTGCACATTCTTACAAATAGTCAAAAGTAGGCCCGGGCCAAGAACTCCCACATGTTGCCGTAATATTAAAAAAAATATTGAAGCAGGCTCATCTTTTTTTTTTGTTTTGGGGTGGGCTGCGGTCGGCGCGCTCCTCGCACCACTCCATCCGGGGCGACAGAGGGGCTTAAGCACGCAACTCCCGCAACCCACCCGAACACCACGTCGCCTTCGTCGTTGGGCCGACCACTGGAGCAGGGTTACTTGTCATCAGTGGCCGGCCCGACGGAATACCCCCTACCCGGGGTACCCTCCCATCGACCGACGTCCCCCCCTCGGGGAGGACGTCGGTCTTTCCTCACGCGGTCGGCCTCTCGGCGGGTGACGGACTAATCCCCGGTCACGTCACCCGCGGCCTCGGCTAGGGCGCCATTGCACGCAGGTAATCCCGCCTGCGCCGCCCCAGTCGCTGGCGGCGGGTCGCTTCGTCGAGGCTGTGCTCCTCGCGTTCGCGACCCGCCGCCTCCTTCTGCGAGATAACTGCCTCGCAGAAGGCTGCGACCGCGTCCCAATTCCTGATGCTGCCGAGCATCTCCCTAGCGATGGTCGGCAGCGTCAAGTCGGCACCGATAATTGCGACGAGTTCACGACGCGGCTCTGCCCAAGCGGCACAGACCTCGAGCGTATGCTACGCCGTGTCCTCGTCGCAATCGCAATGGTGGCAGGACGGAGTTCTCTCCCTCCTAGCGACCCTGTACAGGTACTTGCCGAAGCATCCATGCCCCGTCAAGACCTGTACGAGTCGGAAGGAGAGCACCCCGTGCCGCCTTTCCAACCACTGCATCAGCACCGGCCGGAAGGCCTCCACGGTCCAAACACCGTATCGAGGCCTCTCCAGTCGGTCTGCCCAACGGGCGATGACGTCTCGGCGGGCGTCGACGCGCCAGGCGGTGAGCTCCCTCAGGGAAACAACACCGGCCCCCCCGCGCACCCTCGACACCCGCTGATACAAGTCGGCGAGCATTTCCGCCTCCAGGATACATACATACACTTGGTGAACCTCGTGATCCCTTTTCGTAGACATCTTAGCTTCGTTATAATTGATATAAGAAGGATAAACTATTAAACAAAAAGACAGATCTAAGTCAGCTGAAGTTCAAAAGCCTGTCACTTGTAGACTAGAGTTACTTATAGTAATAAGGCCAACGTTTTCAAAAAAGGCAATGTATGAATAAATGAAATCGCTTCAATTTTATGTATACGAATATACTGGATAACTTGGCGAACTATTATAATCTTTATAGAAGTTTCCATCCATCTCTGAATAATTTATATCTTATGACTATTGTATATAGATCTCATCGAGATGGGGATCAAACCATAATCACCTCCTTTGGTCGGCGAGTGGGTGATCGTTGTTGATGTGTCCACTGAGTGGGGACTAGTCGTCCCATTTATATCTGCAGGCAGAAAGCTATCGGCAACGTGACCCCCCTATACGTCATCGTCACTTTTTTTTTTTTTTTTTATTGCAAGAGTGGCAAACGAGCAAACAGTACACCTGATGGTAAGTGTTGCTGCCGCTCATGGACCTTTACAAGGCCGCTGCCTACCGCGAAGGGAATGAAGGGAGTGTGAATGCGTGCATTGAGGCTCGGTGATACCAAAAGCACCACCAACAACCTCCACACCGAACACCCTCAGAAAGTTGGGCTTATACGTCATGTTATAAGTTTCCTAGGATAGCGCTGCTGTCCACTCCTCTAGTACCCATAGTCGATTTATACGATTCTTATGACAAATCAAGGTGTTGGGATACATCATATTCGTAACATGTCACTCCAATCTACACTAATATTATAAAGAGGAAAGATTTGTATTTTTGTATGTAACAAATAAACTCAAAAAGTACTGGACCGATTTTAAAAATTCTTTCACCATTGGAAAGCTATAATATCAGGGAGTAACAAAGGCTATATTTTATCCCGGTATTCCCACGGGAACGGGAACTACGCGCGTAAGGCGACTGAATCCGAAGCGAAGCGAGGGCGGATTGCTAGTATAATATAAATTTAGAACTTTCCTCTCATAATATTTGAATGATAGACTTCAATAATGTTTGTAATCTAATTCTATAAAATCTCGGCACTATAATTTGGTATATTATGATAACATATCAGAAATCACTTTTTTTATAAACAGAGAACTATGTATTTGAGGTAAAATATCATTAATTTAACGTCAGTTTGTTAATATTTGTCCACCATTTGTGACATTAATTAAGCATCGTGATATAAAGTTAGTCGTATTTATACAAGCGATTGATTTAATAGATGATTATTTTCAATAGTTACAAGTTTATATAATATTTAAGTTGCTTTGAAAAACATTTAATGTAAGCAAAAATTTATAATCTTGGAAATTATTGACAATATTTCTTTTTGACCTAAATTTCAAATTAATTCATTAAAACCCTTTTGCATAAATCGTCCGGGCATATTAATAATGAAAACATGGTAAATGTACATGTAACACTCGAAATGTATTGCGGAAATAAAGCAAAATAGTTTTATACGTTTTTTTTTTATTAAATCTTTTCAAAATACTATCCAGCCTCTATACAAAGTTTCATGCGTATCAACTAGTTTTTGAAACACTTTCAAGTCCGCTGCAGACACCTCGTTTATAGCCTGCTTGAATGCTGTCAACGCATCTTGTATGACTTGACGAAAATTGTATCCCTTTGAGCTGATTTTTTACTATCGGGAATACAAAAAAGTCACACGGTTCTAGGTCAGAGCTTCATTTTGAGCGCGTCGTTTTGAGAAAGTTCATCGTTTTGCTGGAGCAGTAGCACACGGGGCTCTGTTTGATTACTTATCGCTCACAATAGAGAAACCTTCTGGCAAACATTTGGTAGTATATCATTCAGTATTGATGTTTCTTTAAATCCGTAAAGGAATTGATACCGAATAGCCAATAAAATTGAAAAAATTCGCTACCATAATTTTCTCCTCGCTTCTAGATCGCTACATTTTGGTAGGCGTTGATTTGTTTTGAATCATTTCTGGATAGTTTGATAAATTCAAGATTCATCAACTGTAATGAAGTTGTAAATACACCGAGACGAGTCTGCCTAAAATTTTTTTATCATATCACGACACCATTCCATTCGGGTCTGCTTGTGAGCATGTAAGGCCGACGCGCGATTCCATAACCCACCGTATTTTCTCCCCTTCGCCATTGGCTACTGGTACCAAAACCTTGAAGTTCATAGCCAGTCCCGCGGGTTACCCTTTCGGGTACCATTCCTTCCTGCGCCCTCACGCGGTCAGTCTCTCTGCGAGTGAAGGACTGTTCCTCGGTCCAGTCACCCTTGGGCCTCAGCTACAGCAGTATCAGGCGTAGTTTCTTCCTCGCTTAGTTCCCCACCTCGTTCCGTGAGATGTCTGTCTCACAGAAGGCGGTCGTATCTCAGGCCTGCATGCCTGCTGTACCCACTATCTGATCGGAGTCCCTCACCGCCCACAACAGGCTTCTTCTGTGTAGACCGCAGAGAGCTATGGTAGTGAGGACTCTCAGGTAGCTACCGTTTAGTCTCTTCGACAGTGGTGGCACTACTGGCAGGCAACCCAACCTGGCCGCTGGTGGCTGACGCGAGGTTTATTCCGGACGCGAATGTAGTCGGCGACTCTCATACGAAAAATTCAGACCCATACATAACGACAGATCGGGTGACAATATTGTATTCTTTTCCCTTAATTTTAAGGAACAGCCATATTCTACAGATAAAATCGAAGTAAACCGGTAGGGTCTGTCACATTATTCCATCTAGGCTAAAGTATTGGGCAGAGCCACCGAAGTTACAGAACAAATATTCAGTCTGGGTGTCTGATCTCAAGGCTTACTCTTGCCAACCTCTCCTACGATTTCCTCAGTCTGCTCTGTACCCCAGTTATCTCCTCTTCGAGGAGAATACTGTCATCTGCAAATAGCACGCACCACGGTGCTTTCTCCTGTATGTTATTTATGAGAGCATCCATCACCGGAGGGAACAAGTAATGACTCAAACCCGAACCCTGGTACACGCCTACTGCCATATCGAAGTCGTCAGTGACTCTGGCTTCTGATAGGATATTCGTGTGCGCACGTACATATATAGCTTATGTACTTCCCTGGCACTCTTCGTTCTTTCAAAGCCCACCACAGGACTTTCCTGGAAACTCGGTTGTATGCTTTTTCTAGGTCAATAAATACCACGTGCAAATTTTTATGCGCACTTTCGTATTTTCATGAGTTTGACATAAGGCAAAAGTTGCTTCCGTGGTTCCCAGTCCTGGCATAAAACCAAACTGGTTCTGGGTTATTCTACATTCTTTTCTCTATCACTTTCTCTCAAATCTTCATGCTATGCGACAAAAAATTTATTCTTCGGTAACTGTTACATTCTTATACATTACCCTTATTTTTAAAGATGGTTATCATCATTAGTACATTATTAGTAGGCCCAACGACGAAGGCGACGTGGTGTTCGGGTGGGTTGCGGTTGTTGTGTGCTTAGGTCCCTCTGTCGCCCCGAACGGAGTGGTGCGGAGGAGCGCCGACCGCAGCCCACCCCAAAAAAAAAAAAAAAAGTGTATGTATGTATGTTTGCAGTCTTTGATAAGGTTTTTCAAATTCCACACATCCATCCATCGATCCATTCATCCATTGACCTTCCATTGATTTATCCATCTATTCATACCTCCATCTAAACCTGACTGAAGACCGAGGACTATAATAGACCTCTAACGTTTATGGACTACGAGAAAACCTTTGATTCTGTTGAAATTTGAATAGTGCTGCAGTCTCTTCAGCAGTGTCAAAACTACTATCGATAGATCGCAGTGCTAACGCATGTGCTGTGAAACGCTACTATGTCGGTTCACATTCAAGGGTAGAGTACGAAATCGGTTCCGTTGCATAAAAGTGTGAGATAAGAGATGTTACAGAGAAATTGACAACCACAAAATAATTGCATCTTTCAATTTAATATGCGGATCGTTCTCGGGTGGTTGTAAAATAATATCCCAACCTCGCGGATAGTATCTAGATGCGCAATTACATATATTTTTGTTCCATTTGTTGTGTATTAAGATCATTATTAGTCATTCTTTGTCGTGGGCAAATACGGAATCGTGAAGCCTCATATTTTCACAATATAAGGAATTAATAATTTTCATCATTATTTCATCATTTCAGCCTATCGTTGTCCACTGCTAGACGTAGGCCTCCGTCGTCTTTCTATGCCACAGAGTGCGGTTCTGTGCCGCCGGCATCCAACGACGCCCAGTAACTTTCACCAGGTCGTCAGTCCACCGGTTGTCGGAGGACGTCCTACACTGCGCCGTCCGATACGTGGTCGCCACTCGAGAACCTTTCTTCCCCAGCGGTTGTCGGTTCGTCCAGCGATGTGGCCTGCCTATTGCCCATTCTGCGTGCTACTTTTTCATTCTATGTCAGTTATACCCGTTCTTTTGCAATCCTTATTTCGGATTCAATTTCGTAGAGACATCCCGAACATAGCCCGCTCCATAGCTCGCTGAGTGAATTTGAGGTCTACATTTATGGACCATATTTTTGTGCCATAAATCATCACTGATAACACACACTGGTCGTAGACCTATATTTTCATACACTGAGGTATGTTGGTCGTGAGTTTCTCTTACGCTGCCCAACCGAGTCAGCAAACTTCTTTCTCGAAGTTGGATCTACCTAATTTGACTGTTTGTCCAAGGTAAACACAATGATCGTCAATTTCGAGTATCGCATTCAACTAGGACCGGTACAGAAATGAATAATTTTACTTACCAAAAATTGCCGCAACTGGTTTGCATTAATACAATTTTTCGCGATACACACGGAATACAGTCATTTGGAGCTTTTAAAATTTCAACGAAACAAAACATAATTTTTAGCCATATATATATATATATGGCCGCGACATCGAGTAAAAACGCAAGCAACACTGCCATAACATACTTTTCTCGAAGCAATTTAGGTCATTTTCGACTCCCTATAACTTCGTTGTGAATAAAACTAGAAGCCTGAATTTTTAGTAACTCAGCAGGCATTGTATACACATGGTATATTTCAAATTTCATTCAATTTGAACCAATAATTTAAGAACTATAACTGGTCAAAATTTCGTAACTTTGTCACTTATTGTCTGATTGACCGATCATCAATATTATTGAGGCACTTCTAGCAGACATAGAAGCTTCAAATTTAAAATATGTAGCGGCATATATAATGATGACACGACGATCTATTAATTAGTCTGGGTCGAGTCGCCATAAATAAACACATGAACGCGCTCTGTCTTTTCTATCTACATATATCACCCGACTACACTTTGTACCTTAACAACACCCAGACTCAACAGTGGTGACCCCGAACGTTCCGACAACAGTGCGACTCGTGTATTACGACGACTCGACAGTGATAGTAGATTAACATTATTGTTATTAGCACTATTTTAATTACATGACATAACCTACAAATTTGCAACAAATAGATACGTCAATCGCTGCCCACATACACGCATACGCACACACATACACACATTCACACACGCAAACAAACACTCAACACTCATCCACACAAAAATGGAAAAGCGAACTCATCATACAAAAGCACATCCTTCATAATTCAATTCATTAATGTTATTTATATTGTTATCATTCTTATTGTAAGTTATTTTTAAGCTTTTCTTTTTTTCTTTTCTTTTTGTTATTTTTTCTTTCTTATATGTTTGAGGAAAGGGGTTTGCTGAAAACCAGCCCTGCATAATTTCTATGCAGCACAATGCTGAGCATTCCCCTATTGTCAAAATTAATTAAAAACATGTATTATAATTATTAGTTATTATGTGACAATAAATGCTATTCTATTCTATTCCATTTTTGGTGAAAACTTTCTGCTAGTGAATTAGAACTTTTGTGTATTTTACGACTTTGGCAACGATGGCTGATAATCTCCATAGCGTCGATTTGGCCGCGGCATTAGCTAAAATTAGCGCGCGTCTTGGCGAGATTGAATGTGCTAGAAGAGCTTCCCAACCGCCTTTCAGCAGGAGCCGTTCCAAAGATGGAAGATCGGCGTCCCGTGGACCGAGAGGATGCTCTCCCCACCGTACTCCAGCAATCAAGGATTGGGTATGATTTTACCATTTTAAGTACAAGGAGAAGGCACACCGTTATACTGAGCCTTACACTTGGAAGAGTCAGGTAAACTAGCTGCCGAGCAGTCATCGCTGGCGGAGGTCTGCAGCGGGGCAAATTACCGTCTTAGTGTTTCGGACCGCTGTAGTGGATTACCATTTTTAATTGACACTGGTGCGAACATATCTGTAGTGCCGCTTAGTAAAGTGACTAAAAACGTAGATATTGAACATTCGGACTATGTGTTATATGCGGCAAATAGAACCATCATAAAGACTTTCGGAATAAAAACTTTAGTACTAGATTTAGGTTTACGTGGCGCGTTTCGCTGGACATTTGTAATCGCTGATGTACGAAAGCCGATTATAAGTGCTGATTTTTTAGTACATATTAAGCTAATTGTTAATTTAAGTGCACGTAAACTTTGTGATGACATTACAAAATTAAACGTTTTTACTGGGATTGTCAACGGTAGTGAGCAATCAGTAAGAACGACAGACGGAAATCATCCATTTTACAATTTGTTAGCTGAATATCCTGAAATTACGAGACCTATATCGTTTAAGGAACCTCCTAAGCATGCGATGTACCATGAAATTATTACCACGGGCCCACATGTCCATGCCAAGGTGAGGCCGTTGCCACCACACCGATATACTGAAGTAAGAGAGGAATTTAAGAATATGCAAGAGTTAGGGATTTGTAGACCGTCGAAAAGTGCGTGGGCAAGTCCTTTACATGTTGTCCCCAAAAAGGATGGTCAGATTCGTTCATGTGGTGATTATAGAGCACTTAATGCTATCACACAACCGGATAGATACCTGATACCGAGGTTACATGCTTTTACATATTTGTTGTATGATAAAAAATACTTTTCGCGAATTGATATAAATAGAGCTTACCATTTTATAATGGTATTGCCCGAGGATGTCGAGAAGACGGCAGTGATTACACCGTCCGGACTATTTGAGTTTCCCCGTATGCCCCGAAATGCCGCACAAACCTTTCAACGGTTTATAACGGTCTTCGCCTTAATATCAGCTGATCGGCCAATGACCGGGAGGCGTACCCGACAGTTATTGAAAGAATTACTGGCTCAGAGGAATGTATTAAGAAAAAAGGAAATAAATAAAATAATTATTTATATTTTGTAGGCAAATTAAAACAATAAAATATAAACTGTAACTTTTTATCTAAAGTGAAATTCATCCCTGTTTACAGCTTTTAGGCTAATTAAGCTGACGAAAGAGGTACAAAGAGGCGTCGAAAGAGACCCAAGAAGCCGACGAAAGAGGTCCAAGAGCCGCCGACACACTGTCGCTCACTTAGTGCCTATGAAAGAAATAGATTTTACAAATGAATTATTAGTTTTTATTTTAATCTAACTCGGATGTCCTAGTCTAGTGATATGTATAAACGATTATGATGTCCTTACGTGATACATTGAATGCTTCTTTGTATTATGCGAAATAATGATATAAATATTATTATCCATAAACATACGCAATTTTTCATCAACGTTTTCTTACGACGTTATTGCGACTTTTTGGAACTCACAATTTTTCACGATGTTTTTCTTTAACATAAAGTAACTTAAGCTTTTCCTTTTTTTAATTCACTTTTATTAGCTTCAGAATGTTAGTATGTAACGTAATTTTTGAGCACGATTTTGACCCCCTTCAAAACGTCGGATTAACTCGAAATTTGGCATACTTATTGAGGACCGATGACGATTCAATATTTTAAACAGTTTGACCCGTTATCCTTACTAGGATAATCAGGATTAGCGAAAATTCAACTAAAATTAAAAATAAATAATAGTTCAAAAAAACTAAAAAAATACGCTTTTAAAGAAAATCCAACTAAAATGGAAAAAAATATATTAAATTTGAATTAAGAATAGTGTATATAAGAAAAAATATTTTTATTGTAAAAAAGCGTGGGGTGCTTTTTAAGATATTATCAAAATGATAATCCTTCTACTCATATCTGTCAATAAAATTTTTATAACTATTTATATAAAGACTAGCAACCCGCCCTCGCTTCGCTTCGGTTTCAGTCGCTTAAACCCGCGTAGTACCAGTTCCTGTGGGAATACCGGGATAAAATATAGCCTATGTTACACCCTGATATTATAGCTTTCTATTGGTGAAAGAGTTTTTGAAATCGGTTCGGTGGTTTAAGCGTGAAAGCGTTACAAACAAACAAACAAACATCCTTACTTTCGCATTTATAATATTAGTATGGATAACACTATGCAAATTATACAACTGGTGTTTGTAAGGCATTATGAATATTGATATATTGCAATTGGTAATCAAAAAAATATATACATATATTTCTTACAGTTGGATCATCATAACTAGGTAAGTTACGGTGCTTCCACCAATCTGCAAAATAAATAATATAGTACATAACATTAATCTAATTAATTTCATCATGATAGACGTTCAATATTGTACATAGAACTCCCCCGAAGGCATAATACCCAGACTTGGTCTGTAGCTGTCACAAGTTTCTTACAACAGCTGGCAACAGCTGCGGTCCATTCGCTTGTAGTCTAAAATAAAATTTAGTTCGTGATACTGCAAATTAAAATACGTACGATATTCAATAAACATGTTAAAAATTAAAATTAAGGAACCAAAACATTCAGGTCCATGGAGAATGGATTAATGAACAATAATGCGCCGTAAATTTTTTTAACGAAATGTTTGTATTAATTATGCATTAGCTAGAAATAATGAAAAATGCCAAAAATTGACTCATTTTCAAAAATGTGGACTCCACTTTTGAAACTTTTAATAGTTTATAACTGTTTTATTTATATGTGGGTTCGAAAATTCTACACATTGTCTTAGACATCATGACAGGTCCAACAAGCTATCGTATGTATTTTAATTCTCCCTCCATCCATATCCATCCGTAAGCCTATAGACGTGCACTGTTAGACATAGTCCTCTCCACGAGAGTACTGGTTCTGTGTAGCACAGGAAACGGGCAACTTTGTATGCAAGTAGCCTTGCATACAACGTTTCCCTACGACTTTTAAGATGTCGTCCTTCCGCCTAGCCTCTGCTAGCTCATCCTACACGCTAACTCGAGTCTCCTCCATATTGATAGGGAAATGGATATAGTATAGCACACTGATCAGGCGGGTTGGTATAGGGTTTTATCTCAAGTTTTCCTTCTTTTGCATTATTCTTATATACACGATATATCCCTTAGTCGTTTTTTACGACACCCGCGGGCAAGAGTGAATTGTGTTCTTACTCCGTCACTACATAGAAACTAAGTTAATTTACTTCAACTGAAAAAAACTCTAACTTATTGTTGGGATGTATATAATCATCAGTTTAGCTCACGTGTTGGGCTCTAGCCTCTTCCAAAGTATAAGGAAAATTAACCTACAATAGCACTCTGGTCAGCACATAGGCTATGAATTAGGCTAAGAAAATATTATTCCAATTATTCTCTCACACAACTTGCAAACATCGCCAGTTTGTTTAACGGAGAATAGTTAAGTTTTACAAAGGGATATTATATAAAGCTATAAGTCAATTGTTAAATATAATATAAGTAGAATCAATCTAATATAGAATGCCAAGGGAGTGATAATCTGGGAATGAAAAACTTACTGCTATAAAATCTAATCATATATTACGTATAAAATTGTTACGGGTTGAGAGCCCTCAGCGCTCACCCACCAGTCCGGGTAAAGTTGTCACAGTCATCTGAGGCTAACAACTAAGTCACACAAAAAAAAAAAAAATCCTCTTTGGCCCGTGGGTCTCATAAAAGACAAATAAGGGATATGATATGCAGATGAGTAGGAAAGAAGGAAGACAGCAGCAAGAGAAGGAAAACCCGACTTAAAATTGGTATGGCCCAAGAGTAGGATTTAAATGAGCTGCCATGATGATGAGATGACGATATCACGAGTATCCGATCACAATTTAACTACCGAAGTACTTACAGCAGTGAGAACAGTCCTGTTAAGTTTAAACATATTCATAGGTGCATAGAAAACTTCGTGTAGCATGAGGTGTTGACGAAAGAGTTCCAATTCCGAATGAAACGCGTACATATCAGATGGTGTAAACAGCATCAATTGTCTGATCAGATATTTTGTGCGCCTTGTCTGAAATAAAATTGCATATTTTTTTTTCTTTGATAGCGAAAAACACAATACAAACTTGAAAAGATAAAATATCGAATTTCAATAATGTGCTAACGTTTTTTAGATAGATGGTGAGTAGAAGTTCTACCGTAGAAAGTTGTCATACGTAGGTTCCACGCTTGTCCGAATTAGTTACACAATCTGTTTAAATTGTGTAACCAATTCGGACAAGCGTGAAATAAAAATTAGAATATTATTAATTTAGCATTATGTCGCCTGAGTTTTCTTGCCGAATCTTTCTCAGTGTGGCCACGTTCCGATCCAGTGGTAGTATACTAGATTTGTTAGGTTTTTAAATTAATACATTATCACAATAATTACTACAAATGTAATGTTTAATAATTACTAACCATAAATAATATAATTTTTCTTCTTATATTGGCAATAAATTTGTACCAAAATGTGGGTCAAAATTTAATAACTAATTTTCTGTATCGGGTAGATAATTATGGATCTCTGTAATAACGATGACTTGTAGGACGTATGACATCTTAGTCCGCCCCTGACCATGAACGCTGCACGGTATTCGAAACGTTGGGCAATCAAAAATCAAATACAAACGCGATAAAAACCGTAAAGTCGTTTTATTCACAATTTTTACTTCTCGCGGAAACATCAGAAATCATTAATTCAAATATAATTCATATAAGATGTTAATCCATCTTTCACAATACAATAAAATAATTTCATCTCACCTCATATGCAATATTACCATCCACCGTAAATATACACTCTACTGGGCCCGAGAACCATAGGAGCGAAATTGATCTACTATACCGTGAAGATGAGTCCTATTGGTATAGTTTTTATATGAGTAAAAATATAATTAACTACCCTATTTCATGCTGTTTGTCGTAAAAGGCGACTATGGGATAAAATCTATTTAAGACAAGGAAAACTCGATATAAATGCATATACTAACCCATTTGGTCTATGTTCATATATAATGTGTCAATTTTCCTCTTATTTTGGAGGAGGGTAGAGCCACATTACCAATAACTTAGCAATTAGAAAACAGTTGGTTACAAAACAAAACTAATACCTGTTGACTTGTCTGATGACAAGGTTCGATAAGAATCAATATATCACCAGCATAATACACTGTCCACATGAAGTGAACAATTGTAATACCAGTATTTCCGATTGTAACTGCAAAGTAAAAAGAAAATAAGAATAATTATATTCAGTCATCATCATGACTGCTCAACTTCTTCTTCTTCTTATTTAATGGCAATGAGCTACATTAATATGAGCTATTGGTGCCAGTGTCGAGTATATTGATTATTATTCACGTCTTTAGTCTTAGTCTTTCAGTCAGTCGTTAGCATGACTTGGTGCTGATATCCAAGTCATGCGTCTCTGGAAATTTGGGCAGAATGTCAAAATGCACGCAATTCACTATTATATCATTTTCACTACATTTCGGGATTTTATCTGCATTATATTACATAAAATATCAGCAAAATTATTCAATATAACACTTCAAAACACTAAAATAATGAAAAGAATATAAAAGTGCTACATGACATTTTGACATTCGCGTCAAAAGTCCGAAAAGAATATAAAAGCGCTACATGACATTTTGACATTCGCGTCAAAAGTCCGACTGCTCAACTGAACTGCCTCATTGACATGTGTTTTCCAAGCGTTATGACATGTCCTTCTTCAAACGAGCTTTAGGAGCACTCTCCTTATAGTAAGCAGCGGCCTAACTATGCACCTGGTATTGCGATGGTCCATGCGCAGTTGTATTACTTACCATCATGTGTTACCATCATGTACTAGCTCCTTTGCCTTTATCAGCAATAAAAAAAAATGATAATAAAAATGCAGTCGAACCTAGAGTTCAAAAATTCTCGGTTATTTGAAACAGATTCTCTTAATAGACTTCCTATTCTTTTTTTTTATTAAGTATCAGCTTCTAATGCGAGCTCCCTATTGTCATTGTCATGTTACAATTTTCTTCACCAACTATCAGTTTCTTTTCATCTTTAGTTTCTCGATGCTAACCATTATCCGTCAGTAAGTCAAATCTTTGTCTTCAACAGTCCTATGGTCACATCATTAATGGGACAGACTGACTGTGCAGACAGACAGAGAGTGAAGGACAGTATTTAACCCTAGTACCTAGCATACTTCTCAAGTGATATATTGATGGACCGTCAAAGATTTAGAAGACTTTTTTTGTATTCGGTGCAAGTTAAATAGACCTTTCACCAATTTGTAAAAAATAATAAAAAGAGCGTGGGTTCAAAATACGCATGTCAGAAGTGGAACTTCTTTGGTGCCACGCGTTTTTTGTCAATCTAAAAAAAGATGAAAAAGTAAAATATGTAAAAAATATTGGACACTACTCGTTGCTAACGTGCGCATTCCTTCGAGTGCCACGCATTCACTCTCGCTCTGTCTCTTTCTATTCCTGTAGCGTTAAACGTTTACCGCAACCTTGTTGGAAGTCGCGTTAGAAGTTTCACTTAAATAATTTTTCAAGATCGCTGTGAGTTTATTGAAAGAAGTTTATTCTTTTAATTATTACCTATTTTTTATGATCTCTTTAAAATAATATTGGTTCTATCATAGATGCAACCACATATCTAAGTATAAAAACAATATAGAATGAGACCAAAGCAAAATTTCTCACTTCATTTAGAGCACTATCTCGTCTGTCATGACTGGATGATTTTGAGTGATATTTTCAAAATTACTTAGCCATTTCATGGTAAAATATTGCATTGCATTACTGTAATAGTACTAAAATTAGGGATAGTGTTATATGCTTTCATAGTACAATATTGCATTGTATTACTATAATAATGTGAGTGGTCTATGGTCAGCGCACACGTTGTCCATTCTGTCCGGGGGGACGAAAAGACGGCGCGCGAGCCCATAACCCACCCGTATCCATGTCGCCTTCAGCGTTAGGTCAATCACCAGTGCTGAGTTCCTTGTCCTCAGTGGTCGGCCCGACGGAATACCCTTTCGGGTATCCTCACCTCCCTACGTCCCTGTCGGCCAATATTATAACCCTTAGACATCTTGTCGGACACCCACAGGTAAGAAAGAGGGTAAAGAATTGTATTCTTACTCCGTCACCATATAGAAATGCCCTAGCATGTTAACAGCTAAATCTCAGTAATTTTAGATACATACATGTTTCAGTGAAAAGTTTGTAAAGAGATATAACAAGTTGTAGGAAATGTGAAGCTATAAGTAGTATAATCACTGTTCCGTGACTTTTGTCCAATTCCTTCACTACGTCGTAGAGGAAACAATATAGAAAACCAAACCGGCGCAGCTTTTCATGTGGTTTCTGTGAAGAGTTTGATGTCGGTGCAACTGTAAAAAATATAATTTAATGGTGCAATTTTGGAAAATATATAATATCTGGTTGACCGAGCTTCGCTCGGAATATTTTTGTCGAATTTATTTAGATATATATTAATAAAAAATAAATAATGAAAATTATATAAAAAATTACAAAAAAAGAATAATAATAACACCGAGATTCGAACCGACGCTGTTTGAATGCTAAAAAAACTAAAATAAGAACCGGCCGTCTCCCCAACTGAGCTATCTTAACTGCCATAAGTTAACACCGAAATTTGAATTCATATTCGTTTAAAATTTAATGTCATTATATTGTTTTACTAAAAACACGGACAAAACAACATTTTCTCAACATATAAAACCTAGCTAGATCGATTTTTTGGACCCGAAACCTCTAGTATGTCAAGTTTCAACAAAATCGTTGGAGCCGTTTCCGAGATCCTGAATATATATATATATATATACCAGAATATATATATATATATATATATATATACCAGAATTGCTCGTTTAAAGATATAAGAGTAGTTGATTGCATAACTAATTATGCCAAGTGTCGTTGGTTCAATGCAGGATATTACTTTGTGCGGCACACAATTTTTTATATCCAGTCTACCTATTTGTGTCAATTAATCGTGTGTTTCCAAAATCCCTCCCAATATAAGGATTAACTAACTCTTTTGTGCTGCGTGTTATCTTAAATACCTTTAGGAATTGCCATAGAATCGATGATGCTATTAACAGATTTAGAAGAAACTGCAGTAAATTCCTTTAATTGAATTTTTCCTGATAAAGCTGCAACACCCGTATCTGAATCAGAAAAAAGTATAGACTTAATTAAAATCAAATATGGAAATCATGTTGATTTATTTGACAGGCTGCGATTTGGTTGCACCCAGCTCAAACCATCTGAGATGACACAAGGGGTCATGTGTCTTTATAACCTACACTATTACACCTCACTGATAATTAAACGGATAATGAAGCGGTTCGCCGGAACAAATTCCTAGACTTTGGTTTCCGATTCCGCATCAGTTGAAAACGTACGGTATCCACGTACCTATATCACTGACTACAATGATTATCCGTGTTTGCCCCAAAAGAACCATTACGATAGATCGGTAAACCGGAGTATTTTTCCACACAGTTGCGCCATATTGAACGGTATCTTTTACGACACCGTTAGCAAAAAAATATTTATTGAATTCTATTCCTATCATCACATTTTAAACAAAAAACAAACATCAATGCTTTCCTCTGCTCCTTTTATTGTCCTAATTTGACTACTTCAGTGCTATTGGTAGATTAGGCCGAGATTTGATTGTGCCCTTGTTATTACCAATCCATGAATAACATATACTGTATACTCTCAAGCAGTATGCTTGCGTGTCTGCATCAAAAATAATAAATACAAATGCGTGATAAAAGCATATCCTATCATTACAAGAGAAAGAAACCTTTATATAAACCCGTATGCTAACATGTCTGAATAGCTTGATGAAGTAGCCTACTTCATCTATCCATATCTATCGGAAAGAGATTCGTATCTATCAACTGGACGTATATACAACAGTGGCCGAATAGAAAAAAAAAGAATAAATAAATATAAAAGCTTAAAAAAAATTAAAAATCTCATTAATCAATTGAATAATATAACAGCCAACTTATAAAAAATACGCTTTTGCAGATAAATAATCACAAAAAAAAGGAATGCAGAAAAACGGGACGTCGATCGGCATTTATCAAAAATCGTTAATCCTATAAGGATAATACACCTCTGGCTTGTAGCTTCTGTTAATTCGGATACTCGTGATGGGGCTTGAAAGTAACCCGGGCAACTCGCGAGTTGTTTTTTTGAAAAGAATTCTAAATAACTACGGTAACCCGGGTAACTCGCGAATTGCTTTTTTTTTTTTTTTTGTTTTTTTTTTGTTTCGAAAAGAAAAATTCTGACTAATTACGCTCGCGTCCCGCGAGTATCCTACCGACTAAACCAAATAATTTGTAACAGGAGGATGCAAAAAGTAACAATTGACTAAATATAAATTTAACAACGAAAAATACTACAATATTAATTAAACTAGAGAAGTGATTTATGTACTAAGAATGATTCACACTTAATTCTAGTATAAAATTATAACTACGGAAACGATTGCGAAATGTGTAATGAAAAGTGCCATGATGTTGTTGCATGGTTTGCTGAATCCTCGCCTCAAGTTTGCGATAGATGAGGTGGTCTGTAATAGTGTCGATTGATGATCAGCACTTTACATGTTCCGTAAATGTGTTATACTCTTGTAAACATCAAATACCAATAAAAATAATCATTATAACACACAAACCTTTATCAATTATTTGTTGCAGTAAGTTTTTCAGACAATAATAAAGACCATTAAAAGAAAAGAGTATAGTTGTTAAGATTAGAGAAATTTGTATATTTAGTATTTTAACTATAATAAGTATCATACAATATCCCACGAACATTGCGACCCCGATTGCTGAAATATTAATTAAAAAAGACTGTTTATATCATAGGTTGTGTCATCGTTTAATACAATTCCAACTAAAAAGTTACGAGTTTTGCGATAGATTACGCAAATCTCACGTAAAGACGAAAACAAGTGATAAATTGGTTGTCATCATTCCTCTTAATTTCGAAAAATAACTAAGTATGTTAAACGCTTAAGCTTAGTATTTAGAAAATAGGTTTTTGTTATTTGTTACATACATTATTTGTTACGTTTGAATGTGGCGTAATATAAATTTCCTAGACTTCTGTGGTCAGCACGGTGGGTTCCCCTTTCGAGTGGTAATTCGGGTGCCACCGTGCGGTATCCGCGTATAACTCTGACCTGCGTCTGTGGACGCCACAAAAGAGACCTCAGATGTATGGCCAAAGATGCCGTCCGCACCGGTTCACATGATCATTGACCGGACCACACCCGCGTACAGACGGGGATGCACTAATGTGGAGCCCTTAAAACAATAGCTAGCCGCTAGCGTCCCACTCTGAGCTGTGACAAGTATATCATTGGTGTAGTAAATCACGCTCGGCCCGGGAAGAAGGCTCCATGTCAACGCCCAGTTGTAGCCGATGTCTCACAGGGTGGGTCCCAAGATCAACCCCTGTAGGATACCGCATAAAATGGGCGTCCGAACAACGTCCCTCAGTCGGGTCGTGTGGAGGACGCCTCACTCCTGCGTAATCTGCCACCAGCTGCCTCAGGTATACGCCCTCAGGTTGACCGTGGAATCAGAGCGCCCACCCAATGCGCTGAATGGCAAACTTTTTAAAGCATTTCAGATGTCTAGGGATACTGCCAACAGCACCCCTCTGCCTGGGACAGCTTTCTAGATCTCGGCCCTAAGACGCAAAAACGCTGCGATCGTCGAACGCACCTTTCTAAAACCGAACTGGGCGTCCGATAGATCGTAGCCGACCCCGCCAATGTGTTGGCCAATGTGGGCAGCGAGGATTCTCTCCAACAGCTTTCCCGCATTGTTCAGCAGCACGGTGGACCTGTAGGCCGCGGCCGAATCCGGAGACCGTTCCAGCTTCGGCGGCAACATCAGCCACCAGGGAACCGCCCAGATGCGAGACACGCCTTGTTCAACTACCCTCGAGCACCCAGGGCCACGAGCCCCGGGTGCTCGAGGGACCAGAGCCAGTGCTCGACCGCATACATTGTCTGGCCCGGGAGCGGTTCTCGTGCCACATATTCGCCCCATCGTCATCCCATCTCCGTCTCCATGATGAGCGGAATACTTTTGGGCATAGCCATGACCGAGGCGTGTGTTCGCCGGCCATGGAAACAGATCCTCAACCACGCGAGCGTGGCCCCGAGATCAGCTGTGCTCCTGTTAGGTGAGAAGTACACGACATAAATCCGATCCAACCGGTCGACCCGTTGCACTCGTCGTCGGACGGCTCTGCAGCACTACCACCTTCGTCTCGCGACGGCCCCATTGCACTGTCGGACAGCTCTACGGCACTACCAACCTCATCCTGCGACGGTGCCGCGGTGCTGCTACCCTAGTCTTGCGAAGGCTCTATGGCAAATGTAGTGACGCTTCCGTATTTGGAGTAAACGTTCAAACCATCCGTAGTTGCTGCGCGGCGCGGGCTATGGCAGGGCCTCTTTCACCTCTTTTTTCGGCGCCTCTAGCCTTCATCAGGCTCTCGGTTGCAGAAGTCGTTCCCCACCCATACGACTGAGAGCTGACTATGTCAGTGTTTGTGGGCATCTCGCGCTCCGACACCGGCCCAGCAAGGGATTTACCAGCGTCACCGGAATCTTCTCGTAGATACTTATATATAGTAAGCTCTGCCATGATGGCTTTGGAATTTCAAGTCCTACCTTGCCTACTACTCTAACGGTTGAGGCTTCATTACGCCTAGCAACCATACATCGCCTCACCAAGTGGCGAAATTTAGGATTAGGGTGATTTTTTTATATTTTCTTCCCCGTGGGCAGCGGTGTAAAGATCCCCTGGAAGGCGCTGATTTCAGGCAAAATCACTCAGAGTTACGGTGGGGGCCTGCCGCGTTTGCTGCTTGCGAGCGACTGAGCCATAAGGCCCTTGGGCCGTGAAGTTCCCGTCTCAGGCGACGAAGTGGCAATGTGACACTATCGTTGACCCTGGGTGAAATCCGCCGTGTGGTCTAAGGACGAAGACGCATACTAAAGCGTCCACTTGACATTACCTGAGGTGCACCAAGCATCACACCCCTGTTGCGTCTCTTATTGGTCTTTTGTACTAACAAGAAAAGGAGTGGCCAGATTTTGTATTCTTATTCGACATGATAATATTGTAAGAAACTATTAAAACTTACCGGTATCAGGATAGAAATCACTAACATAAAATAATACATAATTATCCAGAACTATCATATGAAGCATTACAAGAAGTGACCACACCACTATAATATATTCCGTTTTCTTAAACGATTTTCGAGCTCCATATTGATTTAATTCAACATTTATCTGCAAATATATTACTGATATTTCTAAGTTGTTTATTAAAAGTAGCATACTGTAGATGTTTGTCTCTGCGGAATTTTGGACATCCACTGTCTCCGTATGTTTCGGAATTCATCGGTAATTTGAACGGAACTTTACGATGTTGTTGACTTAATTTTATTACTTCAATAAGAATTGATTGCCTACATATATACTTAAAAAGATGAAAATGTGTGACAGCTAAATAATTTCACTTCAAACTGTACCTTTTGTACGTACGCTAGACATGTAATCATGTGCTGCATCCGATAGAAGTTTGAGTAAATTTCATGTAGTATTATAGTACATATGATAGCCAATGAGATAAACGTAAACATTGTTTCAGAACTTGTGTAGAATTCTAATATCATAAATTGTTGAATATATGACACAATGACAAATACACCTGCAAATTTAAAAATATTTTATTATCTCATCTTATCTCAAATACGTCTACTGTTGGGCTCGGACTTCCTCTATCTACCACACTAAACAGACAGACTATCATTTTGTGTTTTCCTTCTCTTGCATAGATGGTGTATTCATATTATATACCTTAGTCATCATTTACACCATTCAGGGGGAAGACAGAATGCAATTTTGCTCGATCACCACGTGGAAAATATTTTATAATTGATTGAATTAGGTGACCCGAAGAAAATCTAATACTATTCGAAATACAAGATCGGAATCAAGATCCACCAATTTCTTTCAATTGATCAACATACCATAGACCTTAAAAAATAAAAGAATATGGGACAGCAGCGGTGGGATATAATATAAGACAAATTGTTATTTCTATATGATGGGTACCCTCCAGAATATCAACTTGCAAATGATTTGATTGCATTCTTAATTCCTCTCCTCACGGTTAGCACACTTACATTAACAGTTAACTTACTTATTACCAAAACTAGAAATTTTCCATAAAAGCTGGAAGCCTTTGACACGCGGATCCGCCAGCCGTTCTGAATGCGTTGAGACTTCACAGAAGACATTCCAAAAACTCGCGACAGTTTAAGCACAAAGCCCAGTATACTAGATACAGTGCATTCTTTTTGTGGAGGTAGCTCCATTCTTTAATAGGAAAATGATATAAATATAATAATTTCATATATTGAAAGGTTAAGGATATAATATTTTGTCAAATTGTAATATCCTGTCAGAGGTATAAAAACTGCCTCAAGGATTACCAGTTGTCGAGGACGGTACCTCAAAGGGTAATCCGTCGCGCTGGCCACCGGGGACAAGGAATCGGTACTAGTGGCCACCCCAATGGCGACAGGGAAGGGATACGGTAGGTTATGGGCTTTCAAATTCAAATTATTTTATTATGCATAAATCCCGAGAGGGCACTTACATATTGTCAGGTTTACAAAAGAATATACTACCACCGGATTGGAACGCGACCGCTACTGAGAAGATCCGGCAAGAAACTCAGCGGGCTTGTCATTATTTTTAATTTTTTATTCTTCTTACTAGTTATACAGTTGTGTACATGTTTTGTAAGAACTAGCTCCAGTGTGATGCCCTTCGAATCGCAAGACACTTAATATAATTTAAACGATTATGGCTGGACCAGATCCCACAAGCGGCACCCGATCACGAGTTAACTACTAGAGCAGCCACCCGCTCCACGCAGCTACCGCAAGTAGATCCCTATGTGAGCATGACCATTACCACAATATGTTACAAACGCTGAAAATACAAAAATTCGTTAGGCAAAACACGCTACACTTTACAATAAAAGTTAATAGTACATTCACAAACAGTATATTTAAAATAACAAGGAAATTGCTGAATGAGGAGCTGCTCACAACCAATCTGTATTATCATCTACATAATCCGAGATTTTATAATAAGCTTTTTTACAAAGTCTATTCTTGATGGCTTTTTTAAACTTTTTCATACACTACACGCCGCTTTTCATCGCCAAACCATAACCTACCACAAGAAATGGAATCACTAAGCATAGGGGCCACGTAACTCACATCCCTAACTGCTCACGGTAACCTGACTACCGAGTGTATTGATTATGATATTATTCACCCTCGTGAGGAGTGCTTATAGTGAAGTTTGTTATAGGGCAAAATAATCTTCAAAGTAAGGTACCAAACATTAAAATTGACGCAATAATTTAGGAGATTTTTTATAATGACGAAAACACCTCCAAGAAGTAATATATAGAGTTCTTCAGAGATGTCTGCACATAGTCAGTTAACTTTTCCTCGAATTAAACAAATATTGGAATATTAAATATTATTTTAACTTACGTTGCACGCTTATTTCAGATACGTTACTACTTATGAAAGATAAAAATGTTAACGCATGCTATGGTAGTCACGAAACTTTACAATGTTTCGTGACTGCGTATTGTCACCAAAAAGATAATATCAAATCGGTCACATATTTGTTTTATGTATTAGTGATAAACAAATCATAAGGTAAACGCACATTGGACGTCCCAAAAATATTAATAATTACACACAAATGTTGCAAATAGTAAACAAATATCGGTAGTGCATAACGGGCGAGCTGATAACATCTCACCACCCACCACCGATGCGAATCATAGTTTATCTCACAAAGGTAGGGTCATATGGTGTGTGCCTGTTATATGAGCATCCATCCATCCATCAGCCTACAGACCCCCACTGCTGGACATAGGCCTTCCGGATTTTATCACGTAGAGAAATACCGAGCATAGCCCTCTCCATAGCACGCTGAGTGACTTTGAGCTTTTTTATGAGGCCGACATTTAGAGACCACGTTTCAGTGTCGTAAGTTATCGCTGGTAACACACACTGGGTATAAACCTTGTTTTCAGACACTGTGGAATATAGGATTATATATTATGATATGACCACTCAGCACCAAACTGGGTTACGCCTAGTTAACTTTGCATACGCACGTTCCGCGATATCGACATAGCGATGGCAGCAGATACGAAGCGCTGTTTTAGCAGGATGTGCCTCATGAGGAACACCAGAAGCCTTGAGTGTTGTAATAAATTGCAACTCCACTCTCGATCTAGCATCGATCGACTGTCAATCTACCTTAGCTTTAGGTTAGGTAAGTTAGTTTTAAGTCACTCTCGATTTAGCATCGGTCGATTATATATCAACATACTGTAGCTTGTAATTAATTAAACAAGTTTATTAAATACTAGTAACCCACCCTCGCTTCGCTTCGGTTTCTGTCGTCTTATCCCCGAAGTTCCCGTTCCAGTGGGAATACCGGAATAAAATATAGCCTAGTTTACTCCCTGATATTATAGCTTTCCATTGGTGAAAGATTTTTTAAATCGGTCCAGACGTTTTGAAGATTACCCGGAACAAACAGACAGACAGGCAGACAAAAAAAAATATAAAGTGATTTTTAGGCATTTGTATAGTGCAAATAACCATGTGAGCATGAAAAAAGCCTACTATTTTGACATTACAAACAGACACTCCAATTTTATTTATTGGTATAGAAGAGACTTTGCATTTCTTTGCACTCTCCGGCCACAGCTTTCGTAAGTTGTCGTTATGTGTCTAGTGTTGATATGTATAATTACGTTTTGCTTAGGCTATTAATCGTTAAGAGTCGTGTCGCTTCTATTAAAACAACAACCATTCAAATCTTCGAATTATGTGGTGCTCGGTTATATAAAAAGAAATAAATTCTTTAAGAATAAAACCTTCGCGTACGGTACTTCGGACTGCCTCCACAATTTTACTGGGATAGTTAAGGATGTTGCCATGTAAATTACATACGTTTGTCCGCAATCCCATAGGTGAAATGTTAGAAAATATATACTACTGATTATACTTGGCGACACAATCCCACTGAACACAACCCTTTTCTTTTGGTAAGCTTTGGTCTGGACACAGGGGGCGAGGTGTGTCCGACATATCCCGCGGCCCCATGACGTACTGTATTCCCTGCCCATGGCCATGGATTTGACCACTGGTACTGATTTCTCCTGGTAAACCTACTGACATATATTCTGATAACATTTGTCTTTGTACTTCAGTGAACTTTGTCCACTGCCTATTGATGAAGATTGAAATAACATGTTTTTTTTTTTACATGTATATCTTGTATGTTGAAAGGCAAGCTTTCAACGCACCAGGATATGTTTAAGTCCGATCCGCGAGAATTCACCGTATATATCCGAAGGCGCTACAATTATTTAAGGGGTTCGATTTTTTTTTATTGCAAACGGTGGCAAACGAGCAAACAGTACACCTGAAGGTAAGTGCTGCTGCCGCTCATGGACCTTTACAAGGCTGTTGCCTACCGCGAAGAAAGCGAAGGGAGTGTGAATGCGTGCATTGAGGCTCGGTGATACCAAGGACACCACCAAAACCCTCCACATGCAATCACCCTCAGAAAGTGGGCTTCCGGCTCTCTCGCCCACCGAACGAAGCGCAGTAACAAATTGCTACTACTCAGACGTCGATTTTCTGCGAGAGCATGGTACTGCCCCGGACGGACCGGCCCGCGGCTGTAGACAGATAACTGTCGACAGTGTGGTCCTACCACTCCTAAAAGATGGAAGAGGGTACCCCCTCGGGGTATTCCGTCGGGCCGACCACTGAAGACAAAGAACTCTGCGTTGGTGGTAGGCCTAACGAAGGCGACGTACTATCGGGTGGGTTACGGGGTCGTGTGCCACCCCTCAGTCGCCCCGGACGGAGTCGGGTGGCAGGCGCGTTGACCGTAGCCCACTCAAAAAAAGGGTATAATTTAAATTTTTATTTTTTACTCGTTCTCATTGTCGGTAATGTGCTGTACAGTCTCAATATACTTAACGGAATTAAGATAAGATAATATCTTATTTATTTGAACATGGTAATTTACACATATTAATGTGTAAATTGCAAGATGTTACATGGTGTACAAAGTCCAGTCATATTCAGCTTCATGTTAAGGCGTAAAAATTTGTGTATAAGTTCATTGTAATGAATGTCAGATACAGAAATTAACCAGAATTAAAATCATAGTCGTTAGATGACTAATGCGAATATAGAACAATAGTATCATTTTAAATACTAGCTATACATATTTACTTTTCTTTATCTAATAAGAACTGTGTAACATTATAATAAACTTTTTCAGTTAAAAATTGCTTAAGTTTCCTACCAAATGCTACCAGTTTTTTTTTACTTTTACATTACACACTTAAATACCCCAACAATAATCCGTGATCAAATATCCCAAATATTGTCATTAATCTTCTTTTCCTAATATTACATCTACTCGTAAGAAATATAATATTTAATGTTAACAAAATAATTATTCATGTTTCGTAAAAGTCATTTATTACAATCAATGACAGTGGAGCTTGGCTACATATATTTTTCCTTCTTAGGGTTTTTGAATAAACAGTGTTTATTCATGATTTGCCCAAATCGATAAGGTGAGTTATACTTACTACAATTGACAATTTTGACTGCGTCAATAGTCCAGCTTGTTAGTAAAGGTAAATATTTTTCTATCAATATAAAAATACAAATAAGGCATGACATACATTTATAAATAGTACGTGATGGCTGTCCTAATAGGTAATTTACGATCAATTACCGTTAATAGGGACTTACTCAGCTATATATTCCATAATCATCATCGTCATCACCACAGCCCACATACGTCCCACTGTTGGACTCGGACCTCCTCCACAATGGGGGGGAATTTGACCTACTATACCATTCTGGTCAGATATGTTGGCATAGGGTTTCACTTCGAGTTTTCCTTCTCTTGCACAGATGTTATGTGCATTATATCCCATAGTCGTCTTGTACGACATCCATGAGCAAGGTAGGGAGTGGTGAATTGTAATCTTACTCCATCACCACACGGAAAATATATTCCATAATAGTTTAAGTAAATTATACTGTGGTTAATAGAGGGAAAACTCGAAGTAAAGCTCTATAGCAATCCGTCTGACCAGTAGATTAATTGCCCTCCTATTGTGAAGTATACTAAAGCCCAGCATTGAGACTTATATGAGCTAAACGATTAAATTATATGGTAGTTCGAAAGCCTCCAGGCTTTACTTAACTAAACATGTTGTATATATTTATACTAATATTATAAATGAAGAGTTTATTCATTTGTTTATTTGGTTGGCTGAATGCGCTAATCTCAGAAACTACTAGTTCGAATTGAAAAATTCTTTTTGTGTTACATAGTCCATTCATTTATCGAGGAAGGCAGCGTGCCTCTTGGTCGGGACTCCCCCATGGGACCTGGAGGCGGATATGCTCGCTGAACTTCACCGGTGGGTGTCAGAGACGCGAGCTCACGGCGGCACGGTCTCGATCAAGGAGATTGCCGCCTGTCGGGTCGACGCCCGTCGAAACGTCATTGCCCATTGGGCAGTCCATCTGGAGAAGCCTCAATCCGGTGTCAAGACCGTCGAGACCTTCCGGCCGGTGCTGATGAAGTGGTTGGATCGGAGGCACGGGGTACTTTCCTTCCGACTGGTGCAGGTCTTGATGGGCACGGTTGCTTCGCCAAGTACCTGCACACGGTCGTGAGGAAGGAGAGCACACCGTATCTTATGACAGTGGACATCTGTACAGTGGCGGACTAACAGGGGGGCGGAAGGGGCGGACCGCCCCGGGCCTCCAGTCATGTCAAAGTCATAAACAAGACTTTAAAAATGTGCTACAGCCATCAAGACTTTTTACACTACAGCCATCAAGACTTTTTACGCGGTACTAATATTTTTTTATCTTTACTGAACGCGTCCAATACGCTGGGGGAATTTCTGTCTTTGTAGCGGGTACTTCTACAGGAATCCCTGAATGAATGAAGTGCAAATAATTCACTCCTGTACGCCTTTTTTTTTCTGCAGTGTGCTACGGTCGGCGCACTCCTCGCTCCGCTCCGTCCGGGGCGACAGAGGGGCGTAAGCACGCACACCCGTAACCCACCCGTGACACGTCGCCTTCGTCGTTGGGCCGACCACCGGAGCAGGGTGACTTGTCGTCAGTAGTCGGCCCGACGGAATACCCCCTGAGAAGTACCCTCTCCTCGACAGACGTCCCCCCTTGCGGGATCGACCTCTCGGCGGGAGACAGACTAACTCCCCGGTCCAGTCACCCACGGCCTCGGCTAGAGCGGCATTAGGCGCAGGTATTTGCGCCTGCGCCGCCCCAGTCGCTGGCGGCGGGTCGCGTCGAGCGTGTGCGAGGAGCGTACGCGTCGAGCGTGTGCGAGGAGACGCGCCTCGCACATGCGCTCCGCCGCCTCTTTCCGTGAGTCTACTGTCTCGCAGAAGGCTGCGACCGCATTCCAGTTCCTGATGCTGTCGAGCATCGCTCTGGCGATGGTCGACAGCGTCAGGTCGGCACCGATGATTGAGACGAGTTCACGAGGCTGCTCGGCCCAAACGGCACAAACCTCGAGCGTATGCTGCGCCGTGTCTTCGTCGCAATCGCAGTGGTGGCAGGATGGTGTACTCTCCCTCCTAGTGACTGTGTGCAGATATTTGACGAAGCTACCCTGCCCCGTCAAAACCTGCACCAGTCGGAAGGAGAGCACCCCGTGCCGGCATCCATCAACCATGGATCAGCACCGGCTGGAAGGCCTCGACGGTCCGTACACCAAACCGAGGCCACTCCAGCCGGACTGCCCAACGGGCAAAGATGTCTCGGCGGGCGTCGACGCGCCAGGCGGTAAGCTCCCTCAAAGAGACCGTGCCGCCCTCCGCTCAACTCCTGTACGCCTATATTTACATTCACCACATCGCTTATACTTCAATACTTTTTGACCATTTGTATCTCGGTTGCATCATGCGAGAGGAGTTTTTCGAAACTTAAACAAATTAAAAAAAATTACCTTCGATCTATAATGGGTCAAGAGTGACTGGTTAATCTAGCCCTGCTTTTAATAGAATGAAAAATTTCAAAAGAAATATAACACGTTACAAAAATAAAAAGAAACTGTTGTTTTAATAAATGTTTAATAATAATTAAAAAAAAATTTGATTATAAAAGCTTATAATTATATCTATTTTTTTGTCGGTCGATTTTCTTTTTAAAGTTGGGGGGCCTCATTCTGTTTTGTCGCCCCGGGCCTCTGACGGGCTCAGTCCGCCACTGCATCTGTATACAATTAAACTACAAAAAGTGTCATAATTTAAGTGTTTCAAACAATTATTTTTCAAATGCACAAAGCAAACATTTTCACTTATTAATTAGTGCGGAATCCATAGTGAAAGTAGATTAGGGCCGTTATCAAAGCGGCCCTTTATTTACTACTTATTTTAATATCAGTATGTATTTATTATCTTCATGAAATACTTCACACCAGGAAAACATTGTGTAGATAGAAAAGACACTATTCAAAAGCTAAATAGTCTGGGGTGACGTGAACCCCATATACTCTTTGTCTATTGAATGTCCCCTTACTAGACTTGGCCCACTCGACTGTTTAAGCTGCCAACTACGTACCTTCTCGGTTTTCAACACCTGCCGTTTTATGGTAATTCCAAATATCTCTCAACCATTTGTATTTATTTTGAAGAGTTCACTGGCATATATTTGAAGGCTCTCTAGTTCCAAGATATCTCAACGTTGAAATAAATTAGAACACCCTTAAAAATTAACTTCTTTTCAAAATGAAAAGGAACGCCTCAAAACACAACTACATTTTAATCACTAATAACTAATCATGCTTATGACGCAGGTTGTGCGCCTATCAGGCCACCAAAGTTAAAGAATATATTTATACTGCATGTTATGAGTTCTCCTCAGCCGTCTTTGCCGGTTTCATGTGCTAGAGCTTGGATGGAGTAAGATCCTAAAATATAATTACAAACATCTGTACTCCTCTGGAATCTAAACTAAATTAACTCCGGACATTGCAATCATATTCATTAGAAGCATAGTCATTTAAAATGATAAAACTACCACCAAGTAAGTTGTGATGCTGCCCAACATCTGAAATTTATCAAAACAAATGAAATATACGTTCGTTAATAAAAACTTAAACCTACGGTGGTAATTTTTCATGTAGAAACGGAGTAAGATTACTATTCACCACGCACTCTCTTGGCCGTGGATATCGTAAAACACGACGAAAGGATTGAAAATATATATAATATCTGTACAAGAAAAGGAAAACTTGCGGTACGTCAATTTCTCTCTTATTGTGGAGGAACCAGCAATAACAGTGAACAAGATCAACAGTGAGCCGTATGAGCTGAAATGATGATGATTATAGTAAAAAATTATCATCATCATCATTTTTCTCTTATCCCAATTGCTTGGGGTCAACTGTTGAGTGTAAGTACTCTTCTTTTATAGTGCATTTTGCAAAAGTTTTTGATATAGTTTTGCAATAGTTTTTATGACCGGCCGCCTGCCTGAAATTAACCCTCCTTTTTTTGAGTTGGCTATAGTCAGCTTACACGCCGTCCAATTCCTAAAGAGCAGCGCACGGCCCCATAACCTACCGTATTCCCTGCCCTTCACCGACCACTGGGCCGACCACCGGTACTGGTTCGGCGGTTCCTTGTCTTCCGTGGCCAGCCCGGCAGGCCGAAAGTAACCCTCCTTAGGAATGTAATTGTGGACCCGACCGCATCAGATGGAATTCGCCCATGTCAATGTAAATAATGATAAAAAGTAAGGTGCATTAAATATTTCAAGGAAATAGTACAATAACCAAGGGACCCTTTTTTCCTTAATATATCTTCGCGTCTTATGGTCTATACATTATGCTATTATTGAGCCTGCTATCCGTACATCAGACTAACTACATCTAGTATTCGACATAGGATTGATCAAGAAGGAAGTCCCTAATCGCCATGCTTGATGTAGGAGTATAGTTTGGCGATCGCAGTTGATGCTACAAATTGTGGAGAGTGCTATTTCTTATTCTTATGGCGATTCCTCAACTCGTTTTTTGAACGCCCACGTGAAGTAAGAGTACATATTATCAACCTTTTACTACACGGGTAAGGAAAAGATCTCGTTACAACTTTACAATGGGGCTAGACAATTTGAACTATTATTTAATTTTAGCTCCCTTTCTCTTGAAATGGTATTAAGTACCTACATACTATATATAGCGTTATTCAACACTGAATTCAAAAGACGGAAAGGTGAATTATATTCTCGCCATTACCACACAAAAAAAAAACTTTTAAATAAAACTGTTTTACGAATTTAATCGCATTTGTATTTGATTTTTGATTGCTCGACGTTTCGGAGACTTTTCAGCGGGAGGAGTCCTATCATGGCCATGAACGCTGAAAACTATTTAAAATGTCGGGCAATCAAAAATCAAATACAAATGCGATGAAATCCGTAAAATAGTTTTATTTAAAATGTGTAATATTCGCGTGAGCATCAGAAATCGTTAAATACTTTTTAGTAGATTGATATAGGATTGGTGTGTTAACAGACTATGAATATAATAGCCCCTTCCATAGCAATAAAATATGACTAAAAACTTTTGAAGAAGCTTTATGTTCAACAGTGGACGTATATGGAGTGTAGAACATTATTTTCTGGTGGTATAATTACCGTCGTGAAAAGCCTCCTGTTTAATGTGAACATGTTGAGTGGTGCATATTTAACATCATACATCATGAGGTAGCGATAGAACAGCATCAGTTCAGAGTTAAATTCGTGGTGTGAAGGAGGCATGTGTCGCATCAACTTGCTGACGAGATTCTTTGTTATTTCCATCTGCAGAATAAAGGTTATGATGCAAATACTTGGATAACCAACCTTCGCTCTGCAATTTCCTCTTATATATTGCCTTAGTAGGTAGGTAACGTTCTTCTGCAACGTACTATATTATACTTACTTGACTTTTGTGGTACTAGTACGCTAATAGAGCTATAAAAATACATTTTTGGGGTTATACTTCTTTTGGTGCGTTAGGAAAAACCGGCCAAGTGCGAGTCGGAGTTGTGTCCGAAGGGTTCCGTACTATATTTATAAAAAAATACGCAAAAACTTTCGTTTTCTGTATGGGAGCACCCCTTAAATATTGATTTTATATTAATTTTATTATTTATTAATAGTAGTAAAAATACAACCGAGTGTTTTGTGAATAGTTCAAGTGCCATTATCGATATCGAGCAAAAAAGAGCAATAAAAACGCGTTTGTTGCATGGGTGCAATAAATATTTATTTTATTTTGTTTTTAGTATTTGTTATTATAGAGACAACAGAAATATTTAATTTGTAAATATTCAACTTTATAGCTATCGCGGTTCTTGAGGTTTTTTTTTTATTGCAAACTGTGGCAAACGAGCAAACAGTACATCTGATGGTAAGTGTTGCTGCCGCTCATGGACCTTTACAAGGCCGTTGCCTACCGCGAAGAAAGCGAAGGGAGTGTGAATGCGTGCATTGAGGCTCGGTGATACCAAGGGCACCACCAAAACCCTCCACACGCAATCACCCTCAGAAAGTTGGGCTTCCGGCTCTCTCGCTCACCGAACGAAGCGCAGTAACAAATTGCTACTACTCAGACGTCGATTTTCTGCGAGAGCATGGTACTGCCCCGGACGGACCGGCCCGCGGCTGTAGACAGATAATTGTCGACAGTGTGGTCCTACCACTCCTAAACAGGTTTCAGCCTGATGACAGAAAAACGGACGGACAGACGGACGAGCAGACAGCGAAGTCTTAATAATAGGGTCCCGTTTTTTACCCTTTGGGTATGGAACCCTAAAAATGATGTTGTATGGGAGCCCCCCTTATATATTTATTTTATTTATTTTAGTATTAGTTATTATAAAGGCAACAGTAATACATAATTTGTAAAAATTTCAACTTTCCAGCTATCGCGGTTCTTGGAGTACAGCCTGATAACAGACGAACAGACAGACGGACGGACAGACAACGAAGTCTTAGTAATAGGGTCCTGTTTTTACCCTATGGATATGGAACTCTAAAAATTATGTCAGCAAATTTTTACGATGCGAGTGTACGCCGTTACAGTGTCAACTAGATTACTACTACATTATAATAAAACATTCACTGTATTAAATAATATTTTTCCATATTATATTTTTCAGAAAGATTTATATAAAGATTTTTTCTTGTTTCCAACAAAGAAGTATAATTTCTTACGTGCGTGTGGGTATATTTTTCTTTCTGTTTATCAGTTACTCCCAATTTTGTAAGAAAACGACTATAAGGTCGTTGTTCAATGTTTGTGAACTCCTCTGCATTATGTATAAATAACGGCACTGGTAGTATTAATTTTACAATTAATTTAAAATTAAATTTATATAATCGCCCACCCAATAGACACACTCATGTACGCAGACAGAAATTATTCCACTTTTTAAGTTACTTCCATTAAATAAAATTGCATATATATAGTAAGCATTAGCTTCAATGTGCCTTTGCACCAAGATGCATTTTTAAAATAAATTGATGCAAAAAAAAACATGGCCAGGCCAGATATTGTACCCGACCATGAATTGACAACTAAAGCAGTTATCACTCCCCTCAACCCTATATCCATAGGGAAGGGTGACACATTTATAGTCGGCACAAGTAATTCATATTAGCCTGATTTTCTTCATCGTCCTCTGACCAGACATTAGTCAGATCTTTGTAACTCTTTTGGCACGTAAAGTAACTTCGCCTGCTATAATAATATAACCCCTGGAAATTTGAAGAAAGGAAGAAACTAACATTATATGGACATACCTCTCTATGGGTTCGATGGCATGGTTCTATAATTATGGCGATATTCATGAAATGATAGAATATCCGGACGCATTGTAATAATGCCAAATATAATTCTGCAACCTCTTCTTCGTTATCTGTTATTGCACCTCTAACTGCAATCACATTTATAATTTGTATCATCTATATAAAATCAAATATCGGAATAAAATTATTTTTCCGATATTTATCCTGTTTGTATTAAACTTTTATTATTCAATTTAATTGATACTTCTGCTGCCGCATCCGTATCCAATTCAGTTGTGGTAATTTCTTTTTATTTATCTATGTCCGTTTCTCGCCCTCTCTCTCTGTTGGCACACTTTATCTATTGTATTCCATCAATCCATGGAACATGAACTATTCGATCAAATACATCACAATTTGTGAAGACCATTTATTTTTGCTTCTTAAAGAAATATATTTCCATATGGAGGTAGGTGATTTAAGCATACAATATGTTTACCACTCCTTCCTTGTATGTGGGAGTTTTATTTGAGTGTTGTGAAAGTAAAAAAGACAGCAGCGATCTCCTAGAAATCATAGCCACTAACGCAATTTCCACCTACTAAGCAGGATAATTATTAATAATGCAACAATAGTATCAGACAGGTGTACAAAACCCATTTAAAGGAAAGGAGTATCGTAAATGATTGTGGAAATAGAAGTGTCACTGCAATGCATAATCCTATTTAAAATGTAATTTTTGATACAATTAATATTCAAAATTAACTACTGACAAGTTATAGACTATACTAATATTATAAAGAGGAAAGATTTGATTGTTTGTTTGTTTGTTTGAAATGAATAGGCTCCGAAACTACTGGACCGATTTAAAAAATTCTTGCTACACTATCCCCGGTGAACATAGGCTATGTAAAATTTTCAAATAAGTTAGAGACCCACACTAAAACTCCAATAATGTACCAACCCAAGTTGTGAAAAAAATACCAAAAAACTTCCTTACATCGAGTGCGCTGCGAAAACTATTGATTATAGGACATTATAATGTACTACAACTTTGCAGAACATATAATTATCTACAAAAAATATTGGAATAGCATATGTCTAACTATTATAGTTTTATCACAATAGGCGTATTTTTTTTTCATTTTAAAAAATATATTCAAATGCCAACCCTATAAAAGCTCTTTTATTTATACTTTGCTATTAATCCTTATCAAAATAAATGACTTCATATTTAAGATTGCTTCAATACCATTATACAACTTTTTGAATTATTCAATTTGGACATTCTATTCGAAAGATATCACGAGTTTAAAAATGTAAGTTATTAACCTCCGACGTAAAAAGAGGGGTGTTATAAATTTGACGTCGATGTTTGTCTGTACCATCGTAGCCCTCAAACGGATGGACGGATTTCAATGCGGCTTTTTTTTATTTGAAATTCAGTTTCTTGGCGGTGGTTCTTAGCTATGTTTGGATAATATCGATCCAGCAGTTTAAGAATACTCTTTGCCCAAGTGATGTAATGGCATATGATCACATTTTTACGTGCTTAACGAATGCCAGTATACTTAATCGTTGAATGACAATCTATACCAATAAATAAAATTGAAGTGTCTATTTCATCATCATCATCATCGCAGCCCACATACGTCCCACTGTTGGGCTCGGGCCACCTCCCTAATGGGAGGGAATTTGACCTACTATACCATGCTGGTCAGACATGATGGTATAGGGTTTCTTTTCGAGTTTTCCTTCTCTTACAAAGATGGCATGTGCATATTATATCCCATAGGCGTCTTTTACGACATCCACGGGCAAGATAGGGAGTGGTGAATTGTATTCTTACTCCGTCACCACATGGAAAGTGTCTGTTTGTAATGTCAAAATGATAGGCTTTTTTCATGCTTACACGCTTATTTGCACTATACACATGGCTAAAAATAATTTTATATTTATTTTGTCTGTCTGTCTGTCTGTTTGTTCCGGATAATCTTCAAAACGGCTGAACAGATTTCAAAAATTCTTTCACCAATGAAAAGTTATAATATCAGGGTGTAACTTAGGTTATATTTTATCCCGGTATTCCCACGGGATTGGGAACCACGCGGGTAAAGCCACTGAAACCGAAGTGAAGCGAGGGCGGGTTGCTAGTATTTTATAATAATTAGTTCAGCCACATTTACTTGTAATAATCTGGATGAAGGCAGACTAACAATCTGAAGAAATCCTTATTGATGATAAGCTAGTTTAATTAGGTCTTCAAGCTCCCTTAAATTTGTAAAGATCTGTTCAGTTTTTCAATATAAAACTAAGGAAACAAAAATTAATGTCCAAATTTACAGGAGTTTCACGGTACCGCAGAAGCAGAACTCTGTTGCATCACTTATAATTATGACATTATTTGCTTATATCCAACAGTAGAAGTCGATAGCTTTATGAATACCGGATGTATGAAGATAATACTTACACAATAATCTCATAAACAAATGATAAAGGGTAACAATTAGTAAGAGAAGACACGACAGTAGCTGCTGGGCTAAAAGAAGTCCATGACACTTGCTAAATGTTTGAATCATATCACATAGGGTGCAATACGTGAGCATTAAATAACGAACTGTATCTGTGATCTTATGCTGTTGATTGATCATCTTGTCTAGAAAGAAAAAAATATTTGATGAGAATAATATTATCTCCGTGTGGTGATGGATAAAGAATACAATTTGCCAAGTTTGAGCCCAGTGGTGGGCAGCATCATCACCTCAACTCCTATATGGGGTTGAGGTGATGATGATGATAATTATGTAAAAATTTTCCACAATTGTAGTGACGAGTTAAGATAATAATTTTTCACCATAACTTATTTGAAAAAGCGGCTCAGGCATCACTGAAGGATTAAACAGCACAGCTTCTTTAGAAAATTTATATCATCAACTATATTTAGTATCACTCCTGACAAACACAGTAGTATTAGGTATATCTTCTTTACGCTTATGATAATAGACGGATAAATGAATGATAGCCTTCCAATACTGCACAGATAGCTCAGTGGTTGAGATATCCTAAGGATATAATATATTCTTATACAGGATCCTACTTTATGTGCTCTGCCAATTGTTGTTTTGATTCTGAATGTAATCTGCATACTCGGATTATTTATGGGCGTCGTATGAGCCCTCCCATCGGCGTCTCGATCACCGTCCACTCGGTTGAAATCAGCATCCGGGCCTATATGAGGTAATTGAGCCTGGTGCTCGACGGGCAATGGCGGTTCCGAGAGCATTTCCGCAGGCTCGCTCCACGGCTCGTCGGCGCGGCGTGCACCCTATCGTGGCTGATTATTTCATAATACTTTTAAAGATATCTTAATAAGTATACATTACTTGTTTCTTTTTGAGAAGTTTCCGTATATATCTTTGAAGTTTAAAGTCAGCTGGTAGTGAAATTAAAACGGTTTCAAACTTGAGCTGTCTCTATTCCAAGAAAATACTCATCTGAATTGGTTAATAAACATAGTAGTTATTCCCAAACATTAATTGTTTTCTTTTTAAAACCACAACTGCCATATGATATCGATTTAATACTAGCTAAAGTTAGTTAGCTGTTTACCTAGAATAAATAATCTATTAGACTATAAACCCATGGAAAAAATTAACCTGTTAAATGAACCAACTTGAATAACGCTTAGAAGGCTGTTACTATATCATAAAATAACTCTGAGCGCTATGCCGTAATTTCTGAGCGGTACAGATGAGTACGTGAGTAAATGGAATTGCTCAGGTACAAGTGAGGAATTACGACTAATTATTAATGTACGGATTTCTTATAGCTTATAGATGATTAAAATAAATGTCGAAAAACTTAGTGCCATACAAAAGTGGTGGTGCCGGCAGTTAGTGCAAATTTTTAATTCGCCGGTAATCGTAGAAGCAACCCTTGGCTTTCGACCCCTCCACTGAAAATATGTACGGCATTCCTGGGTAAAGTATATGTATACAAAAAGAATTACACAAATGCCGTATAAATGGCCTATATTGCTTCTACAATTACCGGCAAATTAAAAATTTGCACTAACTTCCGGTACCACCACTTTAGTACGGCATTAGGTTTTTCGACATTTATTTTTAATCATCTATCAGCTCTAAAAAAGCCGTACATTAATAATTAGTCGTAATTCTTCACTTATACCTGGAAAAAATCCATTTACTCATGTACTTACCTGTACCGCTTAGAAATTAAGGCATAGCGCTCAGAGTTAATTTATGAGCCCGCTGAGTTTCTTGCTGGATCTTCTCAGCTCCCGCTGAGTTTCTTACCAGATCTTCTCGGCTTGTGGCCACGTTCCGATCCGATGGTAAATATTGTATTATATTCAAACGATGTATAAATTTGACAATATGTAAGTGACCTCAAGGGACCTATGCAGAATAAATGATTTGATTTGATTTGATGATATAGTAACAGCCTTCTAAGCGTTATTCAAGTTGGTTCATTTCACAGGTTAATTTTTTCCATGGGCTTGTAGTCTGTATTTAGGTAGATTCAATTTCAAGAAAGAGATTAGCCACCAAATTCAACTCTGCTAGGCAGCATTCGGAAAAATTAGGAGGCTTTCTCAACGAATATTCCACAAAAAAACGTACTCATTTTCATAAGACTGCTTATGGAGAGCATTCTTATGTTCAACAGTGGACGTCTATGGGCTCATAGATAAAAATATTGCTCTGTAATACAAAATTTTCACTTTTAACACATGACACATATCCTTACAAGATTTTCCATGCATTTTTTTTATTATGCTCTCATGAATCATGCTCACCTTTATCACATATAGTTTTAAGCAGGAATTTCAAGCAAGTATTAAATAACTTAAAAGAATATAATACCGCTGAACTAATCAGAAGAAACTGAATGCTAATTAGCTGTAGATACTCTACCAATACGTAGAAAAATATTTGAAAGCATTGTAAATATACTGAAAAGGAAAAAAAAAGTTGTTAGTCTTTCCATTTTTTCAGCCCAGCTACCTATTAGCATCCACTATTTGTTTAATAATGTATATTTAATAATATACATGATGGCTTTTAGTAATCTTGATATTGTTAAATTATTCGTTCATTTGGATCTCTAAAATTTCTCTAATAATTTTTTGTAGTAGGATCACACTTGATAGTTTTCTGTCTACAGTCGTTAGCTGGTTTGTTCACGGTTAGTACCAAAGTCTCACAAATAATCGACGTCTGAGCAATTGAAATGTGCTGTTGCATATCGTTCGCTAAGGGACAGAGCCAGAAGCGCAACTTTCTGGGTGTGTTTGTGTGTGGTTGGATCTGGCGATGCCTGCAACTTGTGGTTACCAACCCGAACCATCTTACGGTCAGCAGGAAAGCTGAATCCAGGATTATATCCACTGGGATGCCGCTTCGAAAATCGACTAAAATCCCACCGTGTAGTCGAGTCGGAGTAAGAACGTGCCGGCTATGTGCGAAGGGGCATTGAGTGCACGTCCACGCTTAGTGTCAGCATAACGAACCTCGTTACTTAAAATTACAGTTCCTTCTTCTTAAAAATATATGAAAAGGAAAATAAAAAGAGCAAATTTTATACGGCGTTCTCCCTATCCACATTTGATGTGGATTTTCGCAATGTCAGGGATTTACATGGTAACCTGGACGCTGTCCACCAACGTCTCAGCATAATACTTTGTACCTAAATTAGCTAGGCTACGAACTGAAGCACTTCTCAAGTCATAAAACCGAGGTACGCGTATTTATTCGCAATGATATCTGTTGTCACTATTTTCGTACCGACGTCTTCCATCACCACGGTAACCTAACATAAAATTAATCTTATGTTTTTCGCGTAGTCTATGAAGAATTTACCCGCCTCTATGTGGACCCCCACATATCCCATTGCAGTGATCCAGAGTCAATTTAGTTATTCAATAATTTCAAATAGGGATGAAATATTGGCACAGTATTCTGCGCGGATTTGACGGTTCTAGGAAACTTCAACGCTCATCATAAGGAGTGGTTGGAATCCCGAACCACTGACCTCCAGTGTCAACATCTCTTCAATATAGGCTTGGCCTATAGTCTGTCACAACTGGTAACAGAGACCTTCTGTGTCCCAGATAATGAGAGCCATGAGTCAACTTTACTGTTTTTTCAGCTGACTACACACAGGTATGGATACCGGGTATTAGTGGAAACCCCCTCTTGAATCATTTGACTACTGCTGCGGACCAATAAATCTATTACAAGGATAGAATTGTTCACCCCCAACACCAATATACACGTTGAAGGTTGCAGCCATCCATGATTTAAAAAATCTGCAGAACGCCTGCACACCAAAAGCAGTCCACATATTAAGCGCGGAATTGAGCCAAAAAATGTCAGGACCCAAACACCAAAAAGGATTTGAAAATTGAATGCCGCTTAGAGATCTAATAAGAAGGCGGTGGGACTAATTGCGATACCATTTTCTTGCATTGCATGGTAATTAAGTAAATTATAAATGACCAGGTGCTACAATTTCTTGAGGGTCACCAGCTGATCAGTAATCGCTAATACAACTATTGTCATGGTAGCTCGGTTATTGATCTTGTGTACTGAGGTAAAGGCGGTTGGGCAAAAGCCTTGGAGGGCAAGAGTGAGGCGCTGGCTTTTAGCCTAGAGATCGCGTAATAAGACGTTCAATAACCTGGCACAGCGCCCTTCTATCGAAGCTGTACAATCCCTAAGGGACTCTATAGTGTGTGGATCTCCAGTATTCTGGATGGCTCCTGCTCTGATACCACGACAATGAACAGCATAATGCACCACAGGCCCTGGTGTTCTCTCCAACATTGTTTATGTTAACAACATGCCTTCCATACAAAATATGCATTCCTATGCGGATGACAATTCAAACAACGAGCATATAATCAGCACCAGAACGTCCCTCAGAGTATGTTACAGGAAAGAAAGATTCAACTTGTGTCTGAAGTGTGTGCTCTCCGGGGCAGGTATGAAGTGAAGGGCACTTAATCCATTTTAATCTCACAAAGAGAAAAGTATAGCTTGGGAGCCATTAGTAAGACAAATCTAAATTGGCAAGTAAAAAGCTACACGTTCTGAACTGACCTAGGCAGTACTTCACAGCGAGACAACGAGTTGTTCTAGATAAAGCATAGACTCATCCTCATGTGAAGTATTGCTCAAATCTCTGGGCAGGTGTGTTTAAATATAATTAGACTCACTTAACTTTCTGCAAAGACATGATGTTAATAGTATGTGACTCGAATCTCATGGACAAGTTGGAGGCGCTGTTGCAAGGGAGAGACTCTGGGTCACTCTGTACACTCTATCGGTTATATCATGTGTAGTCCTCTGAAGAACTGTTTGGCTTGGTACCACAGTCACTGTTTTACCACTATAACACTCAACAGCTATGCAGGGATTTATCCATTTCAACAGAAGCAAGCGGCAGTATCACTTACCATCAGGTGTGATGCTTGCTTGTCTGCCATCATCAGCAATGAAAAAAAGTAAAAAGCTTTGTACAGAAAACACCGAACAACTCCGTGTTTGAAAGTTTCGTGAAAACCAGTTGACGTGTCATGGCGAGCATGGGCGGCAACTATCTCCGGGGAAACTCGTAAAACTAAATGTGAAATTGTGTCGATTATGTCATTATCCATCATGGAGAAGGTCTACGCCCAATAGTGGATTTCAGTAGATTAAGGGATGTATGTATAAAATTGAGAGAGTAATATTTTACAGCATACTTATTTCCTTCTCATGGGCCACTTGATGAATAAATATAGAATTTTCCGCAATATTTGAGAATATTCCCAGAACCAGCAATAAAGTTACGAACAGAGACTTCTTCCATACTTCTGGTGTTTGGTTTTTACAATCAATAATTTCACGCAATTTTGTATTCATCTGCAAAAAAATAAATGTTACTTTTAAATTAAATGACAAATTTTGGCAACGGCTTTAAATGTCGAGGATCAAATTGTGTATCTAAATAAGATTTAATTTATTAAAACTAGGGTATTAAAAATACAATGTAAAGGTCTTTTAAAAAATCCATACTAATATTATAAATGCGAAAGTAAGGATGTTTGGTTTGTTTGTTTGTAACGCTTTCACGCTTAAACCACCGAACCGATTTCAAAAATTCTTTCACCAATGGAAAGCTATAATATCAGGGAGTAACATAGGCTATATTTTATCCCGGTATTCCCACAGGAACGGGAGCTACGCGGGTTTAAGCGACTAAAACCGAAGCGAAGCGAGGGCGGGTTGCTAGTACATTATATTTTAACATTAAAGATAAATATTTTTGATAATATGCCATCTATCGAATGCAGCAATAATTTAATTATTTCGTAAATTGGTCGTATAGACACTTTAAATCCAAATTAAAACTTACCATTTCAAGTTCTGCAAAGTTGTTGATCATATGGCGCATCCTTTTCATACCAGTGAAGGATGCTCCCAATACCGTGGGCAGTGTCGTGATTAGGATAAATACTGCCACCACCAGGTCTTTAGTAGTGCGAAGGTTGAATGGCTTGATTATTCCAGATAAGGTAGAGGTTACATTTGAAGACGCAAGAAGACCTATAAATGTAGTTATCTCTTGTTACCTGTATATAGTGAGACTCAAACGCATAGAATATCAATAACAGCCCTTATTTTTTTTTTCGCGCTATGGAAATGCATTTACTCACTATCCCCCGCCGGTTACAGACGGGGGTGTGTGTGGGTCTCGCCGGCCACAAAAGTGACCAAAATACCCACTAAAACCACAGCGGCCCCTTCCGCGCTGTTACGAGGTGCCGGAGAGATTGTCTGATGACATTCTATCCCCGACACCCCAATGCTTGGCCGTCTGACCACGCCCTGTTATCATTCAGGGCGGTGGGAGGAGGAGCGCATAGCGGCGTCTCCTCCTCCCTGGTCGCCGCCGCCGGAGCAAGTCAGCGGACGCAAGTGCCTCGCATGCCCGCTCCGCGGCCTCCTTCCTTGTCATGACAGCCTCACAGAAAGAGGCCATCGACGACAAATAGCTGTCGCTGCCGAGCATCTTGGAGATGATGATCGGCATCCCATGTCCGTTGACATGACGTGGCATTGAGGCCCCCAGGCGCGGCATACTTCCAGGGTGTGGCGCGCATAGTCGATTAGCGCGCCACACTCATGGCATCCTGGGGAGGCCCCAGAATGCCATGAATGTTTTCTTCCAATTTTGTGCAGATATTTACCGAATATCCTATTTCCGGTAAACATCTGTACCATCCTGAATGTAAGACTGCCGTGCCTTCTCCTGAGCCAGCGGTGGAGATGCGGTGCAACCGCCTCCACAGTCCCCCGCCCTGTTACGGGATACTCTAGATCTTTTCTCCACCGCCGGATGACTTCCCTTCGGGCCATTTGCTGAACTTTGCCCAATCCCCTTGTGGAGACTTGCTCGCCGTTGACTCGCGCTGTGGAGCGGAACCGGTATATTTCTGCCAACACTTCCGCCACTAGTGCCCAAAGGGGGTCGCCGGCCAGCAGCGTTGCCGTAGTCCAGGACACAGTACGGTAGCCCCTAATAGTTCTCACTGCCATGACCCTCTGCGGTCGTCGCAGAAGGGCACTGTTGCGGGCGGTGGGGGACTCCGACATTTCAGTCTATCGCCGTCTACTGCTGGATGTAGGGCTCCCTGATGTTACGCCACAGAATGTGGATCTGTGCCGCTTACACAACGACATCCAGCAAATTTCACCAGGTTGTCAGTCCACCTAGTGAGGAGGGCGTCCTACACTGTCATCCGATACGTGATCGCCACTCGAAAATTTTCTACCACAGTGGTTGTCGATTTGTCGAGCGATGTGGTCGGGCCATTGCCATTTCAGCGTGCTAATTATTTGTGCTATATCGGTTACACTCGTTCTTTTGCGGCAATCCGTATTTCGGATTCTATCTCGCAGAAAAAACCCGACAACTGTATCTGTATCGCCACACAGGGAATATTTAGAATATTTTAGAAATTTTACTTACATATACATACAACTAGTAATTTGCCATATACATTAGCAGTTTTCGAAATCTTGACTCGCACTGCATTGCGAACCTTTTCAAACTTAAGGGGAGCTATTCCCGCAATTAAAGAAGTGAATAGAATTATTTTCAATATGCCTGATACTGTGCATCTTCTTTGAAAACGATCCATTCTTAGCAGGTTTGCAGCATTTATTAGTGAACATTAGGATCTAGATGGCTGACCTCTTTTAAGTGCTAGATCAACTTCTCGGTGGCCCAAAATTAGAGGAATGTATAGCAATTGAATTCTGTAACAGAATTCAAAATATTAGGAGCATTTGAATCGATAAAGTAATAATAGACAACTCTGGTGAGGAGGCTGGGCTGGAGAGTCTCGGTGAGGGGGGGCCCCCGCCCGCGGAGCTTGTTCAGCGCCGCGAGGTAGGAGCGACCCCAGGGGTCACGTTCGAGACTGTCCAGCATCTCCCGCTGACTGACGTCCGGGATAGATGCCCCACTTTTTGAAAAAGCTTCCTAATTTTAAAAATATTAATTTTATATGACTAATTTCTATTAATTTTTTTTTTCTTTGGGGGTGGGTTGTGGTCGGCGCGCTCCTCGCACCACTCCGTCCGGGGCGACAGAGGGGCGTAAGCATGCACACCCGCAACCCACCCACGTACACGTCACCTTCATCGTTGGGCCGACCGGAGGAAGGTTACTTGTCATCAGTAGTCGGCCCGACGGAATACCCCCTATTTGAGGTACCCTCCCATCGACCGACGTCTCCCCCTCGGGGAGGACATCGGTCTTTCCTCACGCGGTCGGCCTCTCGGCGGGTGACGGACTAATCCCCGATCACGTCACCCGCGGTAATTTCTATGCATGTAGATAGCTTAATCATTTGTTTTGAAATGTTATTTGTTTTTTCTGCCCTATCAATTATAGATTTTTCAAAATGTAGCTTTTTGTAGACACCTTTTTTTTGAGGATAGGTGCCTACTGGTATGGATAGTTGCCCCACCATGGAAATAAAGAGGAGGATAGGTGCCTGCAGTGCGGGATACATGCCCTTTATGTGTAAAACAGCAATTTTCGTCAAGAAATATGGTTGTCATTACGAAAAATATGATGCAATTTTCTTAAATCTGTTAATTGTTAGCATTATAAAGTAATACTAATAGGTATGACACAAATAACCATAATAAATTTTGCTTCGTTTCGTCGTGACCATAATTAAAATTCGTTTATTCCCACGCTTTTTTTTTCCATTTCACTAAAGCTGACTGTAGTTTTTCTGTAGTCCAAGAACATATTCGCTCGCACTCCTTTTTTTATGATAAGCACAGCACACACACCATCCATTCTATCCGGGGCGACGAAACGACGACGCGCGGGCCCAAAACCCACCCGTAGCTACGCCATTAGGCCAGCCACCAGTGCCGAGTTTCTTGTCCTCAGTGGTCGGCCCGACGGAATACTCTTTCGGGTAGGTACAATCAGTGAAAAATTCAATTATCGTCATCATGATCATTTCAGTCTATCACCGTCTACTGCTGGAAATAGGCCTGCCTTATGTTACGCCATAAGGTGCGGCCCAGTCCCGCCTGCATTCAACGACGCCAGGCAACTTTCACCAGGTCGTCGGTACACCTAGTAGGGGCGTCCTACACTGCGTCATCTGATACGTGGTCGCCACTCGAAAACCATTCTTCCCTTCACTTCAGCGTATTAATTCTTCGTGCTATGTCGGTTACACCCGTTCTTCTGCGGATTTCCGTATTCCGGATTCGATCTCTCAGAGAGTTAGCCTTGTTATGAGGCCTACCCCTCTATCCCGGACGTGGTGGCTCGCCTCAAGGCGACTTGGGTCGAGCCATGGGTGCTTTCGCAGGTGGCTGTACGATTTAGGGCTAGGGGCTCACGCGAAATGTAGCTGCGGCGAAGGGGATGAGGACATGCACCACGTTCTGTGGGCATGTCCCCTTTATGATGAGATTAGGTCGGGGATGCTCTCGGGGATACATCGCGATGGAGAAGGTCCGGTATACTACACGGACCTCGTGGCTTCGGAGGCGAACTACCGGCAGTTACGGGAATTCGCGCACGTCTGGTACAAAGCCCGCCGGCTTGTAGACCAGGGTGGTAGGATAAGCCAAGATGGCAGCCAGAGTAGCGGGTAAATGTGGCTAGCTAGCAGGAATATCGCGGACGACGAAGTTCGTACCGTGTGCTGTCCGCCCTAGCTATACAGGGAGAAGGTCACAGGGTAAAGGATGAAGGAAGTTAAATAACTTGTAGAGATTCAAGATGCATGTGCATACTTACGCAAAGACCATGGTGTGCACATGTATCTCGATAATTCGGCCTGTATGACCAAGATGTCGAAAAGGCCATGGGTGGTTGGAGGGATTTGTTATGAGGCCTATATTTAGGGACCACGTTTCCGTGCCGTAAGTCATCACTGGTAACACACACTGGTCGTAGATCTGTGTTTTCACACACAGAGGTATGTTGGACGAGAAGATCCTCTTAAGTTTCCTGAACGCTGCCTAACCGAGTTGGATTCGGCGGCTGATCTTTTTCTCGAAATTGGATCTATCTAACTGGACTGTTTGTCTTAGGTAAACATAATGATCGACAACTTCGAGAATCACATGGCCAACTAGGACCGGTACAGGAATGACATGGGCCTTTGACATGATTTTCGTCTTGTTCAATTATAAATATACGAAAATACATAAAAGATAACAGGACATTAAAATGTTTCAAAAATACACACTGGCCCCACATATGGGAGGGAGCATGGCAAAATCAGGGCAACTATCCTTTTTGATAGGGATCGATGCCCAAGTATTTTTTAATAAATTAAAAATAAAATAGCATCTATTTATATCTAGATGCACACTTAATGAATCAGTATATTGACGTAATAAAAAATATATTAGAATTTCTTACTACTTATAAAGTTATACAACGATAAAATACTACCCTTCAAAGTTTTGACGTGTTTTTGGAGTTCGTCGCGGAGAAAATTACACACATGAGCAAAATATGGCCTCAATGATGACAGCCCGTGGAAAAATAATGTGCGGGGGCACTATGGCTTCTACTTATACCATTAATTCTTAGTCGCGAGTTTGGCAAGGTAGGTTTTTTGAAAATGAGGCGTCTATCCGGCTGCGGCATCTATCCTGGTTTTACCCTATATACTTACGTTAGATGGTTTTCAAATTCAACTTAAAGATTACTTCAATTTTCAAATGAATTCAAATAAGGGTCTGTTTAAAGAACCCGTTCTACAAACACAACTATATGTCACGTATTCATAGTTATGTAATGTCACCACGATGAGACAAATGTTAACAAAATTACGTTACAAATTAATGATATATTACCTCAACTACGTAGTTTTGTTTGTGAAACAAAAGTGATTTATGATATGCTATCAAAGTATAACAAATATATAAGACCGAGACTACAGAAATAGATAAACGCTGAATTTTTATTGAAGGTCTATTAATAAAATATTAATTTGTAGCCCAACATAATGATCCATATAACACAGTAGGCCTCATTCATATTTTATAGATTTTGCCTTTTAATTTTAACTGTATTTCACCTGTTGTACCCGTAACTGACCGCCATTTTGCCATCCCACAGCACTGCTATCCCACTGTGGACAATCTAAGTCACTATTTCTTTGGTTAAGCGAACCAAACCTACTGGTATAGGTACTCCATCTAGAGATATGAGTGTAAAATTGGAGAGACCGCCGAAAACGCAGAACATATCTTCTGGTTTTAGTCTGCTGATTTACAAATTAAAATTCTGCAATTTACAACGCCACTTTTCAACACATTTTGGACCTTAAGTCCATCTTCTTCAATAATAACAATGTCATCAGTGAACAGTATACATGCAGTGCCCAACACAAAACTATTCTTGGTAGGTATTCTGTCATATGCTTGCTCAATATATCGGAGTTCCATTCTCGTTTTCTTCAGGATAATCTCCAATTTCTAGCCTAGTGACTGGGCCAGGGAATAGTCTGTCACCAGTACAGAGGCTGACCGCGTGAGGGCGACCGACGACCTGGACTGGGCGTTAGGGAAAGACGGTAGCCGAAAGTGTATCCCGCCGGACTGGCCACGGACCACAAGTACCTTGGTACCGGTGGTCGGCCCAATGTCGAAGGTGAGGGAATACGGTGGGTTATAGGACCGCGCGCCGTCCTTTCGTCGCCTCGGACGGAGATGGCGGTGTATGAGATGACCATAGCACACCCAAATAAGAAAAAATTGTTTTTGTGCTGAACTCATATTTCTATCTAGTTATTATGACTGTTATTGGGGTGATTCCTTGATAGAAAGGGGGAATAAAAGCCATGGACTTTATATAAATATAATTGAAAAGAAACTATTGAAAGCTAACAATGTTTGTCGTAACTACGGCAAGTATTTTAAAATGTAAAGAAAGATAAATGTGTGATGTGCGTGCGCGCGCGTTACAATGTATATAGCTCAATGGTGCGATGCGGGCGTTTCAATAGTGTGATCTTAGAATAATAACGTATAGAAGGTAGGGATGATCGATGTTAAAAAAACATCGATGTTAACATCGATGTCAACATCGATAGCCCAACATCGATGTCTGCTGTTTATCGAACAGGGAATATCGATGTTAGGAAATCATCGATGTTACAGAAACATTAATATCGATGTTACTACGATATAAACTCTCGTTGCAATAAAATGCTCCGGGCAAATTTTGATGGGCATTTTTTTTTTTTAGGAAATCTGTCGAATGTTGTAACATACGGCGGCAGTTATAACATCGATGTTACGGCGAAGAGGTATAACCCTCCGGGAAAATTTTGATGAGCTTCTTTTTTTTAGGAAATTTCTTTGACAGCTGAATTTATATTCAACGATGCGTTCCATTAACATCGATGTTACAATTCGATGTTTCTTTTTCCACATCGATGTTTTCCTTTCAACATCGATGTTTTCCTTTCAACATCGATGTTAAAAACAGTTAACATCGATGTTACGATGTTTTGCCTATAGCAACATCGATGTTAAAACATTGATGTTTTTTCTTTCAACATCGATGATCATCGATGTTCATCGATCATCCCTAATAGAAGGATAGTGTCCATATGTAAGCCATCAAAATATGACGCATACAATAGTATGTAGTATTGTTTGCGTCATATTTTGCAAGCGATTACACACGTACACACACACACGTACACACGCACACCACTATACAAATTATGACATCTCATTTTGTTTTTATTAACATAAATCGTGGAAATACTTTTAAAAGTAATGTTAATATACTTCTTATGTTTTTCAAATGTGTTGTGACACCAGTTGAATGTACAATCCGTCATAATTACCTATTAATTTTTTAAGAGTTGCGTACGTACGTGCATTACGAAATGATTCCGGCGTAAGCTCTATTAGGCTCCAATTGAAATGCTTTACTTTGTGTGCGCGAAATTATCTTCTATACGTTACTAGCTGACCCGGCGAACTTCTTAACGCCATAATTTTTTTCGTAAATATATTTTCTAAATTTTTACAAATATAGTCTCTAATGGAAGAACCATTACAGTTTTGTCGGGAAAGATTTGACAGTTTTGGTCGCGGCATTGTTAATGATGATTCAAAGAGAATACAAAGTACTCATTATTGATTTCTGACAAAATTATAATTATCAAATTTTCAACCATACTTAACTATAGACAAAATTTCGTTTAGCTACCTATCCCACCTGGCCGGCCACGGAGCACAAGGAACTCGGTACCGGTGGTCGGCCCAACGGCGAAATCTTAATATATATAAATTACGTGTCACGTTGTTTGTCCGCGATGGACTCCTAAACTACTTAACCGATTTTAATCAAATTTGCACACAGTGTGCAGTTTGATCTAACTTAAAAGATAGGATAGCTTACATCTTAATTTATAGTCGCAATATTATTTCATTGCAAATTATTTGTATTACCTATATATACCTATTATTTGACATTCACAATTATCTGTTAACTCCAAACGATTTTAACAGATGGCGATATCTGTTGACTGGATTAAGTAATTAATTATAATTACTTTATCCAGTATTGGATTAAGTAATTAATTATAATTACTTAATCCAGTCAACAGATATCGCCATCTGTTAAAATCGTTTGAAGTTAACAGATAATTGTGAATGTCAAATAATAGGTATATATATAGGTAATACAAATAATTTGCAATAAAATAATATTGCGACTATAATATAGATGGCGCTGCTATGTCAAACCTACCAACGTATCATATACGATATTAACTTGCTTTTTACATAGATACCATTTGCAAAAAAATATGACGACCTCCATGACAGATGTTCGCCTACAGTTCCACTTAAATCCATACTAATATTATAAATGCGAAAGTAAGGATGTTTGTTTGTTTGTTTGTAACGCTTTCACGCTTAAACCACCGAATCGATTTCAAAAATTCTTTCACTAATGGAAAGCACCAATAATATCAAAAAAAAAAAAAAAAAAAAAAAAAAAAGGGAGTAATTTAGCCTATATTTTATCCCGGTATTCTCATAGGAACGGGAACTACGCCGCGGGTAAAGCGACTGAAACCGAAGCGAAGCGAGGGCGGGTTGCTAGTAGTTTAATAAAATGTAAAATAACAAAAATATTAGCCATAGCAACGCGTGGCCGGGTCTGCTAGTGTACCTAAAAAGATCTGCGCCCTCCTAAAAAGATCTTACATAAGAAATAAGTTATACCTTAACATAATACCTTATCTATTCAGTTAAATTCTTGTCGTTATATTTGATATTTGATAGCCAACACGAATGTATATATTTATTTTATGGTTGAAGGTTGACATATTATGTACATAAGAATACCTCATTTCTGACTGCCAGTTCACTCGCTTAACAGTAAGTAAAACATAATTGTTTTCCAAATCCAAACACTAAATAGGCTGTCTGTTTGTTTATACTTTGAAGAAAGGCTAACTGTACAATATACATTTAATACACATTTTAATACAAATTATACGGTAAAACGCTACGTTACTAAAAACCTTTAAGTTAATATAAACATTTAAAATTAAAAATAAATCCACCTTAGAATAATAACGTATAGAAGGTAAGTTCGCGCACAAAAAGTGAAGCATTTCAATTGGAGCCTAATGGAGCTTACGCCGGAACCGTTCTGTAATGTACAAGGTCACTGTACTGCAAATACGTACGCAACTCTTAAAAAATAAATAGGTAATTATGAAGGTTTGTGCATTCAAATAGTGTCACAACACATTTTAAAAACATAAAAAGGTTTTTAACATTACTTTTAACCTTCCTCGGTTCTTCGGGTCATATTGACCCGAAACTGACATTTGACTGGCAATAAAAGTCGTAATTATTAATATAATTTATTACGACTTCATGACAATTTATGCATTCACTATAGATCAGTATTGTAAAATTATGGTTAGGTCTCTTATCTTAAGAAAATAAAGTTTTTTTCAGTTTTAGGTTCCTCGGGTCAATAATACCCGAGTATGAAAAAAATCCTCGGGTCAAATAAGCCCGTGTTCTGCAAACAACAATGCTTTGTTGCATTCTAAGAATATATTTACAATTTATAAATATTAGTCATATCTCAATCACTTAGCGTGTTATTGTTGAAAGAAGATTGAGAAAAATTGATTATTTTCATTTATATGCAGTTAGATTAGATTACTTACGTGAGGCGATTATTTTTATTTGATTCATTTGTTGCTTGGACTTGATGTACTTCGCTGGTGTTTGAAATGGCTTACAATTAGTCTGAAGCTATGATTTCGCAAATCCTAAACTACTATATAAATTCCGAAGATAAAATAATTAGTGAAACGGAGAATAGTTTGGATGAAAATCCTACCGACAATATTCAACCGAGTTTAGACAATGAAAGCAGTAATGACGAAACAAATAGTGATGAGAAGCCCCTTTCAAGATATATTATCAATACACTAGTATTGAAAACATAATGCTATCAAAAATGGTGAACTTGTGTGCTCAGGAACACCATTGGAGGTCAGAGGTAGTTTGAGTAGTGCAAACATAATAAAACTTACACGGGGCATTACCAGGTACGCTTCTAAGTGTAAATACATTTAGAAGCTCTTTGATTTATTTCTAAATAAGTGTATAAAATATAATGTTGATGATACAAACGAATATAGAAGGTTCTTCACGTTTCGGAAATGAATGGGAAGCGTTAGTGAACGGAGTTAGATGCATATCTAGGTATTCTTATTTTCGCTGGATTTTTTAGTCTAACGATGAAAATTTAGAAAGCTTATGGTTTGAAATTTATGGAAGACCTATATTTCGGGCGAGAATGTCCCAGAAACGTTTCAAACAAATTTAAGTAATTTTACGTTTTGATAAACGTTCTGACCGAGAAGCAAGAAGACGGAGTAAGAGGCATATATATAAGTATATATTTTTATATATATAGTCGTTTAATGTTTCCTTATTTTATGTAATAAATGTGTCTTAGAAATAATTAGATTATGTGTTTAATTTAAAACAATTATTTCATGTTTTTTATATCGGGTCAACATGACCCGAAGGCCTCAAGCGTACGTAGTATTTAAGGAACCGAGGAAGGTTAAAAGTATTTCGACGATTTATGTTAATATGAACAAAATTTGATATCATAATTTGTATAGTGGTGTGCGTGTGTACGTATGTAATCGTCTGCGCGCATGTAGTATTTTAGATTCATATTTCGATCGTTCGAAGTACCAACACTATCCTTCTATACGTTATTATTCTAAGAAATCCACGTATTTCAAAAAGCTACTTTATTATAATATTAAATTGTTTACTATGTTATTTTCTGTTTGGCGTCATTTACGAATACTAACAACCCATTGCTCGTGGGTGTCGTAAAAACGACCAAAAGATTAATATAAACCTGGTCTAACTCCATGTGATGTCGCCTGTTGAATAATTACATTCCTAAGGACAGTTAACATACAACCAAACCTAATTACATTATGCACGATGGAAGAGAAGTAGTACCTATCGTATCGACCTCAAGCAATTGGAATAAAAGAAAAATAATGGCGGTTGATATGTATATTAAGCAAAAGTACGAAGTAAGTAAAATCTATATGCATCTAATTCTTATCAAAAACCTACTACTTCTTCTATATAGAACTAATCTAATTATTATCATCATATAGGTATAGGTGTCTCCAAGACCATCGAATACCTCCACATTTGCCATGCTTGGTAGGCCGGTTTGTGATTTTCATAACAGCTCGTTGTCGTCCCGTTGATGGGATTGAGCCAACTCCACAGTAGGACTATTATGCTGGTCCGTCGTATCGTTATAGGGTTTCATTTCGAATTTCCCATCTCTTGCATTGATGTTACAAGCATATTAAATCTCTTAATCGTCTTTTACACTTACCACTTACATTGCCACTGAATTGTATTTTTACTTCATCACCATACGGACATGGTGATCTTCGTAGGTGTTAAAAAAATTTCAGTAGGTTATTACTGCCTACTTGGTGAACCCTCAGACGATTTTGCGGTAAATCACGTGTCACGTGACACAAGTCCCTTGGTAATGACTCCGGGTCCATTTGGTTATTTGAAAGTGTTCAATAGGGCATTGATGAAATATTGGAGCAGGGTCTATCAGCGTAGATGGTGGTTCTTGGAGACTTTAACGCTCACTACAAAGAGTGAGAGTTGGGGTCACGTTCGGTAATCGGCAATCGCAAAGAACCTGTTCATCATGGCGTCTCAAGGAGAAATTCTTCAAATTGCCGACAGTATTGGGATCCTCCGCTTTGAAATATCAAGCAAAGTCCAGTTTGGGCGTCATTTGGAGGACAAAGCCAAATCGGCAAGCAAAAAGTTGGACGTCTTGAATAGAACTAGGTGGTACTTCTCACCCAGACAGCGGCTTGTGTTATAAAAAGCACAAATTCGTGCTCAGGCCCGCCCAAATATCAGCTAGACCCAGCTGACTCCCTGCATGCGTGCTATTCGAATCGTCGTGAATCCCAAGCTTACGGACGAATTGGAGTCACTGAACCGCGATAAAAACGCGATAAAATCTGTAAAAATAGATTTATTTTAGTTTTATACGTATAATTATCGCATAAACAACAGTTATCTGGTATTGTGTTATGATTAAGCTGAAAATGGAGGATGTTCAAGTCAGATGTAGAGTTTCTGCCCCGCTGATGGTTATGTTATTCGTATTACGCCTTGCTGGAATAGCGCCCATAAAGTTCGAGAAAGTAACAAACGGATGGCGAATCAGTACTTCGAAGGTCGCTAATTTGTATGGAAACACAATAGTTGTATTGATGAGTGAGTATTTTTAATAGACAATAAATTAATTTTGAAAATATATTAATAAATTAATTTTTAAGTAATCATATTTTTAATAGACGATTAATTAATTAATTATTAAATCACTAAGTATTCTTCACGATTACAAGGATGGATCTGGATCCATACCAATCTGGGATTCAAAATATAAGAAGTTGTGAGGTGAGCTAATTGCGTAATAACTTAAAACACAAGGCATAATGGGTTTTAATTATGTTTCTCTTGCACGATAGCTATTTGCGCAATATTTGCACGATACCTATGTCTAAAAACTAGATAATTTTTTTAGCCTGGCGTTTTAAAACACCCTTACCGATATTGATAACATATTATTGCAAAGTCCAGCTGTCTATTTAAAAATAACTTAGGCTGTATTTTATCTCGGTAATCCCACAGGAACGGGAACAATGTCAGGAACAACAACCACAGGATATATCCATTTTAAAAATTCTTTCACCTATGGGAAGCTACATTATCAACGAATAACATATGTAAGCTACTTATCATCCTGTAGGCATTACAGGAACGGGGACTAAACGGGTGAAATCGCGAGCAATTTAACCGATTTAAAATATTTTTCACCGATGGAAAGCTACGTTCAGCGTACATTTTTATCGGTATTCCTACGGAAACCGTAACTGCGCATGTGAAACTGCAGGAATAACACCACATTCTAAAAACTTTCCCCAATTGAAAGCTACATTATGAGCTATAAATTAATATAGGTTTTATTTTACCTTGGTATTCTCACGAGAACTGTTGCACCTGTGTAGGTCCTACTGACTTAGAGGTGCAACCGCAAATGAATGATTAATTTAAAAAAATATTGGCTCGATAGAAAACTACATTATTAGCGAATAAGCCTAAATTTATCATCGTATTTCTATGGGAATTTAAACTACGAGGGTGGAAGCAATATCATAAATTTGAAAGTTTGTGAAGATGCTTGGATATTTGTTACTCAATCATGCGTAAACCGTTGGTCAGAATTGATTAAAATTGGCACATAAATAGAATATTTCCTGAATTCACACATAGAATATGTTACCTTCGGTTAATAGTTCATCTGCAAGCAAAAGCTAGTTTGATATAAAACTATTATTATGGATTTTGTAACATCGAGAACGGGATTCAAGTTCTCCCGTGACCATGATGATGTTGAAAACGGGAAAATAAAAATCAAATACAGACGCGATAAAACCCGTTATAATAGTAATATTTCACATGTCACGTGTAAACATCAGAAATCAATCATTAGTAGATTACAGGAAGAATTAAAATACCCAGAAAATAACTCACGACAGTGCATCACCATAGACTATTGACATCCATTATTAAATTGTTTTTTATTGCCTATGGTGCCAAATGAGCAAGCAGCACACTTGATGATAAATACTACAGTTTGCAATACTAGGGATACACCTAGGCCGTTGCCTTCCGAAAGGATGGTCATAAGCACCACCACTTTGCAGGCTGATTGGTAATCACCGGTAGTATTATAAGTTGCCTAGAAGAGTATTAATTAATACATATGCTCATGGTGATCCACGGTTTTACGATTCCTACAAGCAAAGCTATTTAAGCGATGATTATCATTCAGCTTTTCTTTACCAAAATCTACTTTTCTAGCAAGGTGTTTTACGATTCTGGTTCTTCCTCCAAAGAGTCTCCTCCAAAAAAACTCATTAGTCTCCCTATCTTGGGCCACTTGGTCCAGTTGGGGCTCAATGTTCTTTTGATATCTTCAAATCATCATAATGTACATTTATTATCAGGTATACTTGCATCTATAAATATGATCGCAGCACTAGCCGCGACAAACAGACCATTTCTATATCGTACCACTGGAGATATGGTGGTGGCAGTGATCAGCCTAATTCTATCGGTGCTAGTAACGTTGGTAGCATCCTTCAGTGCTATGGAAAGAATGAGTCAAATGATTAAAGTTTTACATCAAATTGAAGAGGTATGGAGTTTTCTACGTCAATACATATATTTTCGTGCGGTAAAAGAATAAGTATACAATTACCTACCCATTTGCTTTCGTAAAAGACTATGAAGACAGATATATTATGCAAATAATATTCATGCATAATTTACCTGCCCTCATCCCCCGCTAAATGGGATCGGCACATGTTGTTACATTCCATAGATTTCTATCAAACGTAATGTTTGCACTCATTGCTTTCATACACATATCCTCATTCACACAATGTATCCATCTCTTTTTAGGTCTCCCACGCTTCTTACATCCATCCACAATCATATTGATAACCCTCCTTATCACATGCCTTTCATCCCTCCTCGTTACATGTCCATACCAAGACAATCTCGCGTTCCTAATTTTCTGTATCACTTTCAGGCTTTCTCTAATATACTCATTTCTCAACTTATCCAATCTTGTCAAATATAGAAAGCACTCTTCTCTCATCCGCCTTTCTCAATGCTCAACATTCAGGTCCATACATAGCGACAATTCTGATGACATTCTTCTATATTTCACCTTAAGTTTATGGGGCATCTGTGCATCATAGATTATTCACGACACCTGCCGTCACTTCATCAATCCTGTGTGTATATTATACTAAATAATACTCATGAAAGAGAAGAATAACTCAAAATAAAACCAACACGTCTGACCAGCGTGCTAAAGTAGGTCGACCGCCGTCCCATTTTGGAGTAAGGCCGAGCTCGGTAGTGGAACGTATATAAGCTAAGATGGTGAGGTTAAAAAAAAATAGTCTGCTTGTAGTGTTTAAATACATGAATGTGACAATATATATGATACTTATACTTTTCTTAAAGGTAGGGCTGTACTTTTTAACAGGTGAGGCAAAGGCCTTTTGGGCTGACCACAATCCGTCCATTTCGTTTCTTAAAGGAAATACTTATTTTTGTTCGGTTTAGCAAATCTGCCACCGCTCTTCGCCTTCCAGTCAATATTCTAACTTTTCAACACCCATTCCTTCTTATCCCTTCCATATTTTTTTTGGGGTGGCCTGCGGTCGGCGCGCCTCCGCACCACTCCGTCCGGGGCGACAGAGGGGCTTAAGCACGAAACACCCGCAACCCACCCGAACACCACGTCGACGACAGCACGACGGAAGCTGCTGAAGCTGCAGCAACGTCAATGTCAACGTCCATAGTATTTATTTAATGAGCGTATATAACTAAACTCATTTGCAAAAAAAACGGGCGGTTTTGATTTTCATTCATATTTAAAAAGATACAATACCAAAAAGGTTTCAATCGTTTGTACACGTTACTGGCCGGTTTTAAAAATACTGTGGTATTTAAAAAAGTACGTTCTAAATTCAATTTTTCATTTGATGTTCATTTTTACAGAAAACCCCTTTTTATCCTACATTTTTGGCGCGAAGTTCCAGAAGTTAACATCGACTTTCATAACTTTTATTCAATTTTTATCGATTAATTTCATATCCTTGACTGTCAAAGCTTTATTTAATGCTGTTTGGCTGTATCAAAAATGGTAGATAAAGTGGTAAAAGCTACCAAAATTATCGCGCTGCTTGAAGAGGGTTGCAGCCAATGTTTCGTGGCTAGGAGGCTAAATGTTAGTCGCTCGACAGTCCAAAGGACCTGGCAGCGATATCAGGAGACTGGTTCCGTCGAGAGAAGGCCTGGTTCTGGAAGAAAACCATGTACCCAACCACGGGATGATCGTTTTCTTGTGAGTCGCGCATTGAGAAATCGCAAATCTTCGTATGTGGATCTTAAGAACAACCTCCAAGAAGTAAGAAATGTGCATATTAGTCTATGGACGGTCAGGAGGAGGCTTCTCGCTGCCAATATACGCAGTCACCGCCCGGCCCGCGGCCCCAAATTACTCCGTGAGCACAGAGTTCACAGGCTTAGGTTCGCTAGAAATTGTGAATCATGGACTCAAGACGATTGGAATAGGGTTTTGTTCTCTGATGAAGCCAGGATATCTCTGTTCGGTGAAGATCGACGTCGGCGAGTGCTAAGAAGACAAGGAGAACGCTTTGCAGAGGCATGTTTCGAAGAAATCACACCTTATGGTGGGGGCTCTGTTATGTTTTGGGCAGGAATAAATTCAATGGATCGTACAGAGTTAGTCTTCATTGAAAACGGCTCACTGACTGGGCATCGATACATAACGGAAATTCTAATTTCTCATGCACAACCCGCATTGGCCGCTCTAGGTGAGACTCGATTTTTATGGACGACAATGCTCGCGCCCACCGATCCCGCGATGTTAATGCGTATGTGCAAGAGGTCGGCATTCGTCGTTTGGATTGGCCAGCTCGAAGTCCCGACCTCAATCCCATAGAGCATGTCTGGGACGTTCTGAAACAGCGTGTGAGATCAGTACACCCGGCTCCGCCGACCATCAGAGAGCTGAAGAATGTGATTACTGCGGAGTGGGAACGTATTCCGCAAGCAAGTATCCGGGATATACTCGCTAGCATGCCCAGACGAATTCAAGCTGTGATTTTAGCTAGAGGGGGTCACACTCGATACTAAACATTTATCTGCTTTTACTTTATTAAAGAAAAACAAACAAAAAAACTTTTTTATTTTTACTTCATGAGCATATGCACTACTAGCGAATATACACTACTAGCGAGGTTTAGCATTATTTCCCATAAATTGTATCTAAATTTTATGAAATACTGATGAAAACGATTATTTTCTTATTAATTTAGCAAATTGTGTGGATAAAACTACCTATAATTATCAAACAAAGAAATATTAACATTTGAAATGGTTCATTGCTTAGGTGCCCGTTTTTTTTGCAAATGAGTGTATTATCTCGAGGACTTTTGACGCGAATGTCAAAATGTCATGTAGCGCTTTATTTTATTCATCATTTTAGTGTTTTACAGTGTTATATTGAATAATTTTGCTGATATTTTATGTAATTTAATGCGGATAAAATTCTGAAATATAGTAAATATGATATTACAGTGAATTGCGTGCATTTTGACATTCTGGCAAAATTCCCAGAGAAGGCATGACTTGATCAGTACCAAATCATGCTAATGATTGACTGAAAGACAAAGACTTAAAGACGTGAATAACTAATATAATACTCGACACTGTCACCAATAGCTCATATTACTGTAGCTCATTGCCATTAAATAATAAGAAGAAGAACTATTATCTCATTGTAGGTATACCACAGTAAAGTAGTAAAAAAAAGAAGGTGGTGGATGCTGAGTATTTGCAGAAATAGAGCAATGTAAGATATGTCCGTGGATGTCGTAAAAGAAGACTAGGGATATAATACGCATGTAACATCTATGTAAGAGAAGGAACACTTGAAATAAAACCCTATCAGACTAGCATGGTGTAGTAAGGTCGATTTCGCTCCTATTGTGGAGGAGGCTCGAGCCCAACAGTGAGATGTATATGAGCTGAAATAAATATAAATGATGAAAAGATTTTTTGTTACTATAGGTAAGAACATATAGAGTGACTGGGATCTAAATATTTACAATGTATATCTAGAAGTAGTGGTGTAAATTTGAAAATATCATCATTCATAGTGAGCGACATTATCACATTAAAAGCGTCCGATAGCAATGGATGTCAACCGTGTAATAGCGAGTAGACCAACCTGTGGACGGTATTAGCCGAGCACAGACGAGCGCCTTTAATTTGTGCACAAAAACTAACAACGATCCGAAGTGAGGCAAGTGAATACGAGCGACGGCGAGTGAAGACCAGTGAAGACAATGCGTGACAATTCGGCACCATACACATGTTGGCGCTTGGATTTATTCAGACAACTAGGCGAGCGACGCCGAGCGTTGGCGATGCAAGCCAAATTGGGTGTTCACACGTTGGCGTTGGCCACCGCTCGGCAACGCTCGGCCAATATGTGTAGGGGGGTATAAGAGAAGATAAATTCGAAATAAAAGTCTATCCAATTTAGGTCTACCTAGAGCTAAGTTGAGATGATGATGAAATCATTTTTTTTAATTTCCTTTACAGATAAATGTGGAGTTGTATCAAATTATTGGACAGAAACAAGAGAAAAAAATTCAGTTGTCCAAATTTGTATCAGTTGGTTGTTTCCTGTCACTGGGTTTATTTTGCAGCAGCATAGAATATATATTATTTTTAAGGGAAATCGTGTTGGAAAATAAACAAGGTATTCAAACAGTAAAATAATGCTTGACAGGCTCGTGAAAATCATAAATAATACTATAAATTCTCCCTCTGGTGCCGCAGTAAAAATACAAATCGACGACGACGTCACTTACAGCGGGCTTTGTAGCTGCCGCGCTGGTGGGAGGGAAGTCCGCTAACACCTTCATCATCCTCGCGGCAGCCACCTCATTTGCCCGCTTTTGGGCATCAGTCCCCCGCACATGGCTGATCGACGCCGGAGCCGCTGACCTCGCCGTCACCACTGCAGCCCCTCGTCCCCAACGAGAGGCCGGAACCTTGGGAGGAGACAAGATAGCGCCACTCCCCTCAGAGACGGACTCTGAGCTACCACCCATATTCAGGGGGCGCTTCCACACCGTCAAGGGGAGTGCCTCCTCCCAAACCTCTAAGGCTGCTGTCAGGGCCGATGCCGGAGACCGGGATGACCCGCCGACGGTCTCAGCAGCCGACATGTCGGCGTCCGATGGCTCTGCGGCAGTACTGCCGCCCTCGTCAGCTGTCGGAGCGGCTGCAGCGACCTCCTTAGCCAGCCGCTCCTGCCTGGCTAACTCGCGCCTTCTGACGCTCGTGGCCTTCCGCGTCCCCATGTTCTTTCTCTTCTTCCTCTTTTTAGGGGCCTCTAATTTTCGCCGGGCCCTCGGCTGACCTTGGAGCCTCAAGTGCCAGACTAGCAGCAGAGCTGCAGTCGGACGAGGCATCTCCCTCCTCTGTACCAGTTTGGCTGTAGCATGGCAAGCCTTTAATGTGGGAACTAGAATTCCCGTTCCTGTGGATGGTATTGGGCGTCTCACCCCTCCTATCTGCAACGTCGTTTGAGAAACAAGTATCCATAACAGTTCCCACGGGTATGAGAGAAAAGAGGTCGACCTGGGCAGAGGTTCAGATACCCGGGCAAGCGTACATTTGTATCCCAACACAGGAGGCCCGCAGGTACCCTGGCTGGGGGTACGCTAACGACTGAACAACCCATCAGCCACGCATCCTCTCGCCGCGCGCCAGTACTTAGGATTCTGGGTGATTGTTTTATAGAGGTTTTCTTCCTCACGGTCCAGGCGGTTAAGCCAAGACCCTCGCTCCTGAATCTAGGCCTCAAGATAAATGTCCTGAAGCAAGAATCAGGTCTATGATTTGTCGCGGTTGGCAAATGCCTGCCCGGTTCTCAAACGAATGAGTGACTGGGTCCGTCGAATTTTCGCGTCCAATACCCCGTACAATTAGAGGGCATGGAGCGAATTTGGGGCATCCCACAAACTGGGCCCCCCCCTCGGGCCAGATATTTGCCACGAGCGACAATTCCAGGGAACAGTCCAAGAAATTGTCGCTCGTGCCCAGGGTACACCACGCGGAGGTTTTTGGCGTAGCACCCCGGCCATAAAACTATTGCCAAAACTTTTAAAATATGTACGATGCAAGAATATTACATACTATACAAGCAACTCGCAACTCGCTCTCACTTCGCTTCGGTTTCCTCTTTATAATAATACATTACTAAAGATTGCTTCGACCCCGCATAGGTAATTAAGATAAGAGAGAGAACTATGATATTACATATATAATTTAAATTATTTTAAATATTTTAAATTTTTTTTCCTTACAGTGTTTTTCCAAAGCTTTTACTTATTTTACTGCATTATCAACGAGTACGAGCAATTGCTGCATCATTCAATTTTTCCTGATGACCTCCACGGTACTACTTTCTTTTAGATTATTTAATAGCACCTTGAAATGTATTATGGTGGATATTAGTAGCAAAAGTGAGTAATATTTTTATTTATTATCAATATAATGGGATAAGAGCTAGATGATGATGATAAGTCACTTATAATCAGTAAGTTTGTTTCCATCAATAAATCGAGTCAACGTGATTATATAGAACTCCACATAAGGTTTCCTAGAGGCGGATAATGTTGTAATTGCCTCACTTGTCACCTTTTTTTTATTGCTAACGGTGGCAATCGCGAATCGCGAGCATCTACAACACGAAACTAGATGTGCATACTTGCGCGATTACAACGCCAACTGCGGATTACCCATATTTTATTTTTCTTAAATTCTTATATCCTGGATGGTTTAAATCGTATGAAATACTGTTCTCTTACTTTTCTATAAATCTCTCTCTATCTTTAGTTATAGACACTGTGGTCGTCGTGGATTATAATAAAATAATTATAAACAAAGTATACTCGTAGAGGTAAAGGTCGCTTAGGTGTGCATAGCGCCATAAGATATGACAGGTAACGTCCAGTAGCGTCTATCGCGGGGCTGACGCTACCGGTTTGCAGTCGCTATGGTCGCGCAGGTTTGGCCGTATCTTTATACTTTAGGAAGTCATCCTTTACACACTCCAAGTCCGTAGTTGTCAATTTGAACAATATCTAAATCACAAGCAAAATCAAAGTCCAATTCAAGCATACTTCAACAAACCATAGTAACGGAATCGAGTAAAACACAGGTGTAGTTCCGAGCTATGAGTAACTTACTGAAGGAAGCCCGAGTTGAAGATAGGGAGAGGGGTTACAAGTATCGCCTATTATTAGTCCGAAAAAGAATTCTACCGCCATTTTGTGCAATAATTCTCGGAATTACATAATGGGTTGATTACCTGAAAACTGCTAGAATTTAGCGTCCTGTGCTAATTTAACCATTTTTAATTTTTTTAAACTACTGTATTATACCTTTATGAAATTGGCATTAGATGTAGATGTTTTTAAAATACAGTACCTGAAGGCCATAATACCTTTTTTTACACCAGCTTGGTTCAAATTTAACTCAAATTGTTTTTAAATTTAAAATTTGCACTTGTTGTACGTTTTAATGATCATGTGATTAATAATTATGGCTGAATATCAGTTGAATTAGGAGAACCTATGTATTCTTAACTACCTTATATAAAAAAAATAACAAATTATAAAAAAAAATGTAAAATTTAATATTTAGCATACATGGATGACATTTTCATCACATTTAATAAAAAAATCTTAATTTCAAAACTACAAGACCTAGGACAATAAATTTGAGTATTTTTGTTAGATAATAAGTCTCGCTACCCTTTATAGCCCTTTGGTTCATTACTTACGGGACATCCTGTATATAAATCTTCTGTTCGTGTGTTTGTAGTTGATATTTTTTTAAACGACTGGACGGATTTTTATGTTTTTTTTTTGTGGCCGTTCCGATGGATATATATATATATGGTTTAGTTTAATAATATAATTGGAACCAGCTCGTAGCGCTACGATCGATTTTAAGTAGAAGGAATTTTACAAGTTTTTTTAGATTTGAACAGAATAACATGTTTTGGGTCAGCTAGTGAATATTATGTATTCTCTGTAAATAATTTCCTAAGGCAAAATGTATAGTCATGTATATTAATTAGTACGGTCTCAATTTTTTTGGGTCAATAAGACCCATTCTAACATTTTAAATTAATTGTTCGGTACCAAACATTTTTATTATATTTTAATAATTAATATTATGTATCATAGTCCTTTTCTTTCGGTTAGTGGTTGGCTCGGAGCCGGCCGAAACTTATGTTGGAAGTAACGGTCGCGTGTGCGTACGCGTATATTTTTGTAATTGTTACACCTTTTGTTAACTATAGCCGTGAAGTCTTAGTATTTATAATATCGCGCGCCACCATTTGTTTTGTGTAAAATGCCGTAATTCCCAATAATAATATAATAGATTATGACTGAATTTAATTTCCAGATATAAAAAAACAAAGCAAGAAGACAGCAGAGATGATTCATCGTCTGGCATTCACGTACTGTTCACTCTGTGATGTGGTAGAATCCTTGAATAAGAGTAACGGTTTTCTCTTGGTTCAGGAGCTCCTAAAGATACTGCTATTACTTATTATTACTCCTTACAATCTAATAACCAGATTATGTAAGTAATATATTAATTTTTAAGTGACTTAAAAAACGGAGGAGATTCCTAGTTAAACATCAGTAGTGGTGTAGTACCACATTAACAAATTCTGTTCGTAATCATAAATAGACTTACTTTTTCGGGGTAGTACTACACTCTCGCCAGAAACTGCCTGATTGGTAGCAATTTACTATTTTACTTCATTCGATTAGCGAGAGACCCGAAGAATCAAATCTCAGCTTAATCTGTCTTTCAACGTCACCACATGAACAAAAACTCTTGACATGTTAGTCAATTCTTTTCTGGTTTTACAATAAAAGATGTTTCCTTATTCTACGAAGGAGTGAATTAATCACGTAAGGTGTGACTTAACCAAGGATTTTCAAAATCTTGACGCTTCTTCAACACATTTGCTGCTCCATTATTGGACACTTACTTCTTCCACAACGAAAGAGAAAATAGTGTACTTATCATTGGCACGAGAGAGGTACGAATGGTACTGCTATGAAATTGCCTTCATTTGCATTAATTATATTTTTTTTTTTTAGGTGGGCTGCGGTCGGCGCGCTTCTGCACCACTACGTCCGGGGCGACAGAGGGCTTAAGCACGCAACTCCCGCAACCCACCCGAAAACCACGTCGTCTTCGTCGTTGGGCCGACCACCGGAGCAAGGTTACTTGACATCAGTGATCGGCCCGACGGAATACCCCCTATTGGGGTACCCTCCCATCGACCGACGTCCCCCACCCGGGGAGGACGTCGGTCTTTCCTCACGCGGTCGGTCTCTCAGCGGGTGACGGACTAATCCCCGGTCACGTCACCCGCGGCCTTGGCTAGGGCGGCATGAGGCGCAGGTAGTTGTGCCTACGCCGCCCCAGTCGCCGGCGGCGGATCTCCTCATCGAGGATGTGCTCCTCGCGCAGGCGATCCGCCACCTCCTTCCGCGAGATCACTGTCTCGCAGAAGGCTGCGACCGCGTCCCAATTCCCGACGCTGTCGACCATCGCCCTAGCGATAGCCGGCAGCGTCAGGTCTGTACCGATGATTGCGACGAGTTCACAGCGCTGCACTGCCCAAGCCGCGCAGGCCTCGAGCGTATGGCGCGCCGTGTCCTCGTCGCAATCGCAGTAGTGGCAGGACGGTGTACTCTTCCTCCTAACGACCCTGTGCAGGTATTTAGCGAAGCAGCATTAATTATATCTGCTTATACAATTTAGTCATTTATATAACAACAACAAGAGACAAAAGAGGTAATTAATAGTATTCTTTGTCAAGATGAAATTATCAAAAATAATAGATCTACTGAAAATTTAATAAATTTCACTGTTCAGTAATCGAAATAAGTACCATCATAATGACATATATAATGTATCCATTTCATGCTGATTTTTTAATGGTTTAGTGGCAGACGATCAAACAACTCACTTGACAGTAAATGACAACTGCCGCTTATTTATCTGTGCAATATCAGACACATAGTCGCTGGTCGTCACTAGGAAGCTGGCCAACTTTATGGAAAACTATATAAAAGTATATTGCTATTTCAGTAAATGGATCAACGGCGTCATTTTACAGTTCGATGCTACAATTCTTCTGGTTATGCTATCATTTGAGTAATTTAACCTTTATTATCGAACCGTGTCATCGAACACACAAACAGGTATTAATTTAAACCTTTATCTCTAATCAGCGACCATACATTGCTTCGCTTCAGTTTAGTCAAATTTTTAAACTGTAGTAAAAATGGAAATTTTGAAAGCCGACTACAGGAATGAGGCAAATATGCCTAATGCGTTATTTTAGTGGTGTAAAACTACCTTTGCATCATTGCTTTTCTCATGAAACCGCTTTGTGGTATAACGGTTGAAAGATTCCTAATTCGATAATGTACAAATATAGGTATATTTAAGAGTATATTTAAGAATTTTATATTTTAAATATATAGATATTTGGGTGACTTAATCCATAAAATAAGAAATAAAAGTGTTTTTACGGCATTCGCTCTACCGACTTTTCTGGTACATTATATGTCATATTGTCATAAAAAAATATTTTCTGTGATCGTGCTGTTTTTCATTCGCATATTGCGGTAAATTCCACAATCCATACTTTTTAATAAATATAAATATAGTTTCCATAAAAACATACTTTTTTATATTTAAAAGCGCCTTATAATAAAATACACGCATGGCGAGGCAATTCTTACTTTTTTTAACACTATGGAAACAATCATTGTGTTGCTGGGGACTTTACAAACATAATACACTCAGACTCAGAACAACAATTTGTGGATCCCACACAGTACCTATTACCCTGCGTGGGATTTGACCCACTACACTAGTATGGTGGGTTCGGTATCTTAACCACACATCGACTGCATAGATAGGGTAGTCCCTATCTATGCAGTCGATGTGTGCAATTTACATTTGTACTGTTATAATAATTAATTATGGCACAGACTATGATGGCGAATTAAGACCAATTTAGACACACGAATATATAATATGTTTTATTACTTTGCAGATGCAAAAGACGAAGAATTTGATATGTAAGATGATGCAGAGTACCGGTCCCTCACAGAACGAAATTAACTCGGAACTGCTGCTATTGTACCAATATCTTATGATGACTAACGTTAGTTATTCGCCGTTGGACCTGTTTACATTGAGTAGAAGTCTATTTATGACGGTAATAATATTAGTATAGAACTTTTACAATGGATATGTTTGCCATGGTAACTGGTTGAGGATGTAGAGTGTCACCACCACTTCCTTACTTGCCCTTAGGACTCGTAAAAACCTTTTTTTTTTAGGGGCGGGCCATGGTCACTCAGCTCACTGGACCGGCTCCATCTGGGGTGATAGAGGGCCGCCAAACCTACACGTGACACGTCGCCTTTGTTGTAGAGTCGACCATCGGCGCAGAGTTCCTTGTCTTCAGTGGTCGGCTTAATGGAATACTCTGAGGGGATACCCTCTCCAGTCGACGTCCCCTTCCCGAGACGTTGATCGCCGTAACGAGGTCAGCCTCTCCGCGGGTGATGGACTAAACTCCCCGGTCCGGTCACCGCAGCCTCTACTATGGCAGTATCAGGCGCAGCCGCTCGTGCCGGCGGTGGACCGCGTCAGCGTGGAGGCGTTCCTCATGCGCATGGTCCACCGCCTCCTTCCGCGAGATGACAGCCTCGCAGAAGGTGGCGACGGCGTCCCAGTCCTGACGCTGGCGAGCATCTCCCTAGCGATGGTTGGCAGCTTCAGATCGACATCGATGATTTCAAAGAGTTCACGGCGCTGCCCAGCCCACGCGGCACACACCTCGAGTGTACGCTGCGCCGTGTACTCGTCGCAATCACAGTGGTGGCAGGACGGTGTGCTCTCCTTCGTCACGACCGTGTGCAGGTACTTGGCGAAGTAACCGTGCCCCGTCAACACCTGCACCTGTCGAAAGGAAAGCAGCCCGTGCGGTCGCTTCAACCACTGCATTAGCACCGGCCGGAAGTCCTCGATGGTCCTGACACCGAACCGAGGCTTCTTTAGTGCCCAACAAGCAATGACGAGCGTCGTTCCGTCAGGTGGCCGTCTCGCTCAGTGAGACTGAGCCGCTCCCAGCCCGCGTCTTCAACACCCATCAATAAAGTTCGGCAAGCATTTACGCCTCCAGGTTCCACGGCGGAGTCTCGCCCAACAGGCACGCTGCCTCCGTCGTCACTGTGCGGTATCCGGTAATAGCTCTGATCGCCATGCCCTCTGTGAACGCCACAAGAGAGCCTACAGACGGACGGTCAGGGATCGCTCCCACACTGGTACGCCGTACAGGGTTATTTACCGCACTACCCCCAAACAGCCAAACAATTCAAATAATTGTTAAATTTCAGATATTTGGAAGTATCGTCACCTACTTGGTGATTGTAATACCACTTTAAGCGACTGGCGCGTATAAAAAAGAAAAAGAATTTAATATAACACGCCAAAATCTGGCACATAAAAGAGGAAGTTGGTAAAATAATATACTATTATTGAAATAATGCTATTTTAACTTATTATTTGAAAGAAGAATACTTACAGAAAATACACAATTGATGCGCCAAGTTTGAAAATCACTCGACCGTCGCAGTCAACGAGTTGAAACAAAAGGGCTGAGAGTACTTTAATTGATCCCTTTCACAGAATCCAGATCATTTCGGTCATGTGCCACCTATCGTAAGCTTCAAGATTATACGATTATGCATGGGTTCTAATCTTTTTTAATAACCTATAAACTTTTCCGACACTTACGAGCAAGAGAGAAGGTGGTGAATTGTATCCTTATTAGGTCAATATATGGATGTGTGAGAAACTTCTGATATTGATAACTACAATAAGGTTCTGACACATTCTGTCATGCTTATAGTACTATGCATAACTGGAAAATTTAAATGTTTAAATATTGACTCTATCAGGACGTATAAATCTATAACCTATAACTATGCGATAATATTCGACTCTAACTTAAATTTATCATATGATTACATCATGTTCTCTAAATATTACAGTGTGCTTAATAATCGAGGCATTATGAATTTTTTTCATAACTGTAAATGTTTTATGGAACTATTACTTGTAGAACCTCACAATAATACTATTTATATGGACAAGAGTACGAAAATTGACAAATATGTATGTACATTAGTGTTGCCCAAAAAAGTCTTGGTCTTGCGGTCTTGGTCTTGGTCTTGCGAGAAATGCGAGACCGAGACCAAGACCGCTTAATTTTTGCAAGACCAAGACCAAGACTGGCCTTGCAAGACTTGAGCAAGACCAAGACTGAGCCTGCAAGAGTCTCGCGGTATTGCATTTAATTCAAATCAACATATCAGCTTATATACGGTGGAGCTCGTGTCTTCTACATAATAGGAGGGAAATCGGCCGTGGCCGGAGGGGAATCGTCACGGTGATCGATCGTGTTATTACAGGGTTTCATGTCAAGTTTTCCTTCTCTTGCACCGATGTTATATATTACAGCCCTTAATCGTGGGTTTTAGCAGCACAAACTGGGCCCCCCGTCGGGCCAGATATTTGCCACGAGCGACAATTCCAGAGAGCAGTCCAAGGAATTGTCGCTCGTGCTCAGGGTACACCACGCGGAGGTTTCTGGCGTAGCACCCCAAGATTAAGATAGGTTAGCTATCAGTCGATAGGTCGATCGAGCCTTAAAATAGGTTAGCTATCAGTTTCATGCTAGGGCAGTGGTAAGGTAGGTAACGTGTACGTAAGCTTTATTATTGCACGTGTAGGTGTTTAATAATTTCTTAATTAAAATTCTAAACAAATTACACGCAGACATAAATGTTTGTAACCTCTGTACTGTCTAGCCACCTTCACCACGATATTACAACGATACGGTTTGTATAGAAAGCGATAGAATTAGCGATAAATTACTTGGATTTGATGATATCGTGGTGAAGGTCGTCAAATGACCTCTTTTGCCATGCTATTTGGCAAACACTAGAGAATTAAACCATTTGCAAGAAATAAGTAAACCTCTATTAGATACACAAAGCTTTTTAATAAAATTATAAAACTTAGTAGACGAGCACAAAACAATCATAAACTAAGTATTTCAAATAATAAAATTAAAAAGACATGGCAAATTATTAATAATAATAAACTTAATTTACCGAAAGGGTCTATACAAAAATTTACTGTAAATAATGAAACTATTGCTGATCTATTATCTATAGCAAATAGCTTTAATAATTATTATGTTGAGAAAATTGTACCACTAGGAACTAATGCTACATCCACAATACCATATAGGAAAGAATCTATGTTTATGGCACCAAGTATACTACCACCACCACCACAACCGCAAGATATACTAAAAATTATTAACAATAATAAAAACATAGGTGGATACAGTTAATCCAAAAGTTAACTTCTTTGATCGTTAGTTCGTTAATAAAAATGTTAACTGTTTAGTTCGTTAATAAAAATGTTAAATGATTATCGATAATCATCCATCCGACGTCCTCGTCACGTCCTCGACGAAGAGGAAGACAATATCACACTCGCTCAACAAAGAGCCTACACGGCCCGTGAGGCCTTAACAAATAAATATCCGCGGTTCCGCCCTCGTCGTCGAGGTGTGAAACCGCGCCGCGCAAAAGTCACGACTAAAAACGTGGGCACGCCCACTTTGCCTCCAGCGACGCCCCAAGCCGAGGTCCGTTCCCCACAGGGGGAGCCCTTGGGCGATGTCGCTTAGCATACTTTTCCCGGGTTGAGAGCCCTCAAGCTCACCCATAGTCCGCGTCAAGCTGTCAAGGCCATCTGCGCCCAACAGCTGAACACACACAAAAAAAAAAAAAATATCGATAATCATTAAAGCGTTAAATTTACGAAAATTTAACGCAAGTTAAAATAAATCGTTAAAAGTTAACTATTTAAAACTTGTACTGTTTTTAGGTTAAGACAAATTGATATTTTTTACAGCATGTAGAGGAATTATGTAATTATGTTGGCATGCATCTGTACATACTAGCTTGGGATATGCTACTGCCGGTAGTCCCTATACTAAAAGATGCTCCTAAAGTATGCTTTACGACGCTTTTTGACGCAACAACCAGGTGGGGGTCGGCGCGGGGAGCGGCTTAGTCCTGTTTAGCGAGATGGCCACCTGGCAGGACGACGCCCGCCATGACGTCATTGTCCATTGGGCAGTCCGGTCGACGAGGGCTTGGTATGGTGTTCGGACTGTCAAGGCTTGCGAGCCGGTGCTGATAGAGTGATTAGTTTCGCGGCACGGGGTGCTTTCCTATCGACTGTTGTAGGTATTGACGGGGCATGGTAAGTTCGCCTAGTACTTGTACATGGTTGTAAGGAAGCAGATCACACCGTCCTGTCACCATTGCGATTGCGACGAGGACACGGTACAGTACACGCTCGAGGTATGTGCCGCGTGGACCGAACAAACAACTAATGTAACGGACTAAAGTTAACGGAAGTTCAATTTAACTGAAGTTCACAAGAGCGTTAACGTTTTTTGAAGTTAACTTAAAAATTAATCCGTTAAGCAGATTTTTAAATTCATTAATTAACGATTAACGAATTAACAATTTAATGCCAACCTTTGATTAAAAATACCAATAGTGTTGGGTATGATGAAATTTCTATAAGAGTACTAAAGTCTGTGGGTGACCTCTTAGTCATATATTTAATCGTCTAGTGGGTCATCATAGTCATATATTAAATCTTTGTATAAATCAAGGGGTGTATCCAGACAATTTAAAGTTCAAATTCAAATTGTATATTGCATTCAAGTGTATAATTTGATGTTATAAATATAATTCAGATCAACGTGAACACTGATAAGGCACAGCAATGTTTCGAAATTAAGATTATCATTATACTTTTATTACCACTAATAATTTGCTGTGTATACGTTACTTAAATATAATGTCAATCGGTGAATAAATAATAGTAAATGTGTAGTAAATGAATAATATTATTAATGTAATGTGTCGGTATAAATTTATTTCACTACATATCAAATTATAACTATTATCCTTTATTATTTTAATATTGTATTTTAATGTCAATGTCAATTTAATAAATAACTATACTATTATACGTCATTTTATTATAACACAAGAACCCCCGAACCCCTGTCCTTCGTTATTTTATTAAACCTGATTTGTCAACGCATGCTCCCAACACAGGTAAGAACGGTGGCCCATTATGAAATATGGGTTACAGTGGCTTTGGCAGATAAAAGGTACTAAAGGTGTGTAAAATACCTATCTAATTTCGTCAAATTATTAAGCGTGATTTTTTGATATTACCTTCAGATTATTATTAAAAAACGCGTTATTCATTGCCAGACACTTAACATGGTGGCAACCCTTTACCAGACACCATTAACGTACCTACATGAAATTATAATTCTACTTACGTTATAGTATAAAAGCTGATTTTTATATATAATACTTAGATAATGAGTAGATGATGTTTCCTCAGTAGCCAGACATTTTTCATAGTTCCAATCCCTTGCCAGACAAGTATGTAGGAGCTGAATGTGGGCGGACCCAGCCCTACGTGCCAAAGGCTATACGCGGGGGTCATCCGGTCGATGACCCTGTACGGCGCACCGATGTGGGAGGGGTCTCTGACCATCCGTCTTAGGGGTCTCCTGTTTTCCTGTGGCGTCCACTTAGAGCCATGGCGGGCCATACGCAACTACCGCACGGTGGCGATGGAGCCAGCGTGCCTCCTGGCTGGTACACCCCCGTGGGACCTGGAGGCAGAGATGCTCGCCGGAATTTGCTATCTCGTTGACGGAGATTGCCGCTTGGCGGGTCGATGCCAAGTTACTCTGTATGGTGGTAGGCCCAATGACGAAGGTGATAGAATCAGACTCTCGACAGTCGTTCGTCTAATGTCGCAGGCTGGTCCGTCCAGAGCGGGAGAGCCGGAAGCCAAACTTTTCGAGGGTGTTCGCATGTGGTGGGTTTTGGGTGATGCTTTTAGTACTACCAAAACGTGCAAGGGCACGTATTTACACTTCCTTCAATTTCTTCACGGTGGGCAGTGACCTGGCAAAAGTCCATGAGCAGTATCACTTACCATTAGGTATGTTGTTGACTCGTTTGCCAACAACGGCAATAAAATACCACCCTAGTCAAAGACACGTATGGTTGAACCGGGGATTAGTCCGCCACTCATAGAGAAACTGACCGCGCGAGGGTGATACTACGACAACATAATTTAATGCCTGGGGTTAAAAAAGGGTGTTCGAGTTACCCTGCACAGCCTTCTTTTTTTATTAATACTACAAATTATAAATTTCGCGCGGTACCCCCTACCCGGGGTACCCTCTCATCGACCGACGTCCCCCCCCCCCTCGGGGAGGACGTCGGTCTTTCCTCACGCAGTCGGCCTCTCGGCGGGTGACGGACTAATCTCCGGTCACGTCATCTGCGGCTAACTCGTGAAACTGGCATGTTAGGTTGGTATCTTAACCACTATACAGTTAATTAGTCATTGGCGTTTTATCAATTTATTACTTGTGTATTAGGGTGAATAATCAGGAAAATTGAAAATTTTGAATAACCCCCGAAACAAACTAAAATAATAAAAAAGTATTACGTTCTCTTCAACAGGAATTATCAATTAATTGTCATTTAAGGATTAAGATCTGGTTGACCGAGCTTCGCTCGGAAAATTTTTGTTGTATTTTTGTCGAATTTGTTTCATCTCAGCCCATATACGTCCCACTGTTGGGCTCGGGCCTCCTCCATAATGGAAGGGTAATTGACCCACTATAGCACGCTGGTCAGACGTGTTGGTATTTTTTTTTTTTCTTTTTCTATGGGTGGGCTATGGTAAGCGCACACGCGGTCCAGTGCGTCCGGGGCGATGAAAGGATGGCGCGCGGGTCGACTTCGTATTCTCGGCCGTCTTCATATTCTTTTAAAATTTTATGTCATTGTATTGTTTTGCTAAAAACACCGACAAAACAACATTTTCTATAAATAAAACCTAGCTAGATCGATTTTTGGATCCGAAACCTACTAGAGGCCAAGTTTCACCAAAATCGTTGGAGCCGTTTCCGAGATCCTGAATATATATATATATATATATATATATATATATCGCTCCTTGAATGCAAGAGGGTCACAAAACAAAAATCCACTTTTTTACAGTACCTACAGCAGAAATAAAAATTCTTAAACAGTTTTTGGCAAAAAAACATGTAGTTTTTTTAAATAATTGTATACTATTATATATCACTCGAAAGGTGGTTTATTGCTGCATCTTTTCTAATTGTAAGTATATTAAAAATTATTAAATTCACTCTTAAAAGTGCAGATAAGTCCCTTTTGCTTTCATAAATCTGATTATTATTCTAAAAAAATATTCCAAAAATAAAACGAATATTTATAAAATTTAATTGTTTTATTAATATTTCTTTATAAAAAATGAATCAAACAGTTTTAATATTATACTTAAAATGTTTAACTATCCCATATGGGCAGAGACATAGTAAAATGTTTATTTTTTTAAGAAAATGCAGTACAGCCATAGTGGCTAAGTAGAAGGGACTAAGAATCTATCGCAAAATAAGTTATTTCTTTCAAATTAGTTTTGTACAATCGCTATTAGTGGAAAAAAGAACATAAAAATAGGAAAAAACAAAGAATCTTTGCCAACAATCATTAATTTCTTCCAAAATATAAAAAATTGTTAAATTCTTATAAAATTAAGATCTGCACAATATAGTAAGCATTTCTTTGTATTCTTTAATCACATTTATTTGTGTTTATTATTACACAGAATCATTGCATTTCTTATAAATGTATTTTAAAATATAAATCTTCAAAATAAAATATCTTCTAATTCAAGATTAGCTAAGAAATATAACCGAAATAAGATAGGAACTCATAACTTTAGCTTTACGAACTTTCTAATTACAGTAATTTGGTAAAGAAATAGCAAAAACATCAGTAATTTCTTCAATATTGGCATAATTAACGCAACTTAAAAATCAACCGATTCTATAAAGTTATAGAACATTTTCAAGTAAAGTAAAAATAAGCATAGAATAACAGACAATTAGAGATTCATCAAAAATCATAACAAATATTCCAAAACTGACACACACATGTATTAGTATAACTAACATAGAAAAATCTATTCAGTCTTTAAATTAGATAATATCTATTCATAATTTTTTAAACAACTATAAACAAAGTATTTTTTTTACATATAATTAAGTCACAGTATATAAATATCAAAATTACAATAATTGTATTCTTTGTAAGAAATCAAAAGTAATATTTAAAAGTCTAATGAGAATTATTTATCTATTAAGTCTTATGAATTATTATATAAAAGCTTAAAATACCGTAATAAATTATATACTTCAATATAAATTTACTTAATACAAACGTAAAATAAAAATTAAAGATTTTTGTAATAACTTTAGTAATATTTAGGTATGACATTTTTTTCTATCCCTGTTTTTTCGTTTCAGATATTTTAAGTTTTAGGTTATAAAATTGAAATTTGTTTAAATCCAAAAAATTTACATGCGTAAGCTCATGGACAGCAAAAGGTGTTTCCTTTCTTTTTTGCAGTTTTAATTAGAATCACATTGGTCCGGCAGGTATATAGAGGAAGATTTCAATGCTCTTGAAATATTTCTCTGAATCAAGGAGTGTGCGGCATCACCCTCATTTTGTGTGTGCTCTTTTGTGAGAAATTTATGAGTCCGCAATTTCGGTAGATTATTGAGAGCATATTTATAAGAACTTAACATAAACTTATTTTTCTGTTGGCCACAGCAATTATGACTATAAAAAACTACATGAAAATCATTCTCATTCTCATTGATACCTCGTGCTCCTTCTCCATCATGCCATACGTAGCAATTTGTTTATTTTTGTACCCAATTTAGTGATCATAAAGTTCAGCAAATTTAATTTGGAAATGTAATAAAAGCTAGAAACCTCACCTTGTGGATGTGCATTGTAAACCATAAACATGTGCATATCTTAAAATATAGTACTTTTGTAATATAAATTAAAATTTGTTTTAAATAAAATAGTATACAATATGGACTAAAGTTAAAATAAGGCCCTTTTTGTATCATAAATAATAAGTAATCTTACATAATATAGAATGCAAAATGGACAGATTTTAAAATACGGCCTTTGTATGATAAATAAACTTACCTGAAATTGGAATGGAAAACGGACGGAAACTGGAATGTGGTACTGTTGTAGTGAAAACTATGATAAATATGAGATATTTTTTTGGAAAGTGGCTGTTTTGCAAGAAAAATACGTACGTTCTCTTCGAGTTCTAGGTCACGATTGACAAAGTGCCAGTCTTGCACTAATGTTAGCGCGCCAAACGGCTTAATTCAAAACAGACGTTTGAGCGGTTTAGTGTCAAAGTTAGCGAAAATCATGGGTGTTTTAAATGAAATCTATAGTATCAGCGATTTAGAGCTCATTTTTGCAAAAAAACTACTTTTTACAATTTTTGATTTGAGGCCCTCTTGCATTCAAGGAGCAATATATATATATATATACAAGAATTGCTCCTTTAAAGATATAAGATACTGGCACGCGTGAAACACTTAATCGACTAATCATACGCCAGCACATCATTTTGGACAAGAGCTGATACTTTTACATTTCTGGGCCGATATTAACTGAGCATAGCTAAGAACCACGGAAACTGTCTTTAAAAGACAGACAGACATCGATGTCAAACTTATACATCCCTCTTTTTGCGTCGGGGGTTAGTATTGATTTAAGTCATTTTCTGATGTGATATAGTCATATTTCATCGTCATCATTATCATCATCTCGCTGTTGGGCTCGGGCCTCCTCCATTGTGAAAGGGGATTTTACCTACTATATCATGCTCATCAGACGTTTTAGCATAGGGTTTCCTTGCCAGTTTTCCTTCCCTTGCATCGATATTATCTGAATATTTATTCCTTTAGTCATCTTTTACGACACCCACGGGTAAGAGAGGGGCTGGTGAACTATATTCGTACTCTATCACCACACGGAAAGTCGTATTTAGTGGGTAATATTTAGAGTAAGTGTATTATCTTTCGCTCGAAGTAAGAAATCATAACCTGACCAGCGCGGTATAATAGGTCAATTTGCCTCCTATTGTGCAGGAGGCTCGAGCCCAAGTATGTCCAAGAGTCCTTTATTCGCGGTGTTGTACTGATGCAACTATTGTAGTTCTACAGATGCTTTTTACCCTATTACTAAGACTTCGCTCTCTGTCCGTCCGTCTGTCTGTCACCAAGCTATATCTCAAGAACTGCGATAGCTAGATAGTTGAAATTTTCACAAATTATGTATTTCTGTTGCCGCTATAACAACAAATACTAAAAACAAAATAAAATAAATATTTAAGGAGGGATGTCATAAAACAAACGTTTTTTTTTTTGCTCTTTTTATAGATAATTGTACGGAACCCTTCGTGCGCGACTCCGACTCGCACTTAGCCGGTTTTTTTATTGCCTAACATCTCAATCTTCTATTCTTTATCTATATATATAAAAGAAGAAGCTGACTGACTGACTGACTGACGTGTCAACGAAAAGCCGAAATACTGAGACTTGGACCCTGAATGAGTCCATGCTGGTTCTTTTTACACTGTAGGTTTGGAAATTCCACACCTAAGTTAGTGAAAAGTTAGTCAAAAATAAACATCTATTAAATTAACCGCTTGTATAAATACGACTAACTATTTATCACGATTCGTAGTTAATGTCCCAAATATTAGAAAAATATTAACAAAATGACGTTAAATCATTGATATTTTACCTCAAATACGTAGTTCTCTGTCTGTACAGTAAAAGTGATTTCTGATATGTTATCATAATATACCAAACTAGCAGCGCCCTGCGGTTTCACCCGCAGTGCCTATTCCCGTAGGAATATCGGGATAAGTTATAGTCTATGTGTTATTCTGATATATAATCCATATTATTGTGAAGTTTCATCAAAATCCATTGCGTAGTTTTTGCATGAAAGGGCAACAAACATCTTCACATCCTCAAAAACTTTTGCGTTTTTAATATTAGTAACAATATTGCCGAGATTGTATAGAATTAGATTACAATTATTATTGAAGCCCATCATTCAAACATTATAAAAGTAAAGTTATATATTCGTATATTGGGATAACGGGTACGTATATGATATATCCCCACAGCTTGGTTTGCTATGAAAATCGTATATATCTACTAAGGAATCACCAGAGGAGTGGGCAGCAGCGCTCTCCTAGGAGACTCATTATATCATAGTCGTATAGTAGGGCGAAGTTACTGATAGCTTTCTGCCTTTAGATACAAATGAGACAACTAGTTCCCACTCAGTGGATACATCAACAGCGACCACCCACCCGCCGACCAAAGCAGGTGATTATGGCTTGATTCCGCGATGGGGTCTATATATAATAGTCATTGTATATAGATATAAATGATTAAGAGATGGATGAAAATTTCTATAAACATTATAATAGTTCAATGAAGCGATTTAATTTATTCATACGTTGTTCTTTTTAACAACAATTATTTGGCCTTACTACTAAATGTAACGCTAGTATACAAGTGACAGACTTTCGAGCTTTACACGACTTAGACCTGTGTTTTTATTTAATGGCTTATTTGACAATGTCACGCGTCATTTGCTACGTGTTTATCGTTTTTAAACTGCCTATAGCGAAAATGTCTTTGAAGAAGGATTACGAATTTCATTATATATATGTATGTATATTTGCAGCCCTTATTAAGTCTTTTTTTTAAATTCCACCCATTCATCTATCAATCCATTCATCCATTGACCTATCCATCGATTTATCCATCTATTAGTATCTCCGTCTAAACCTGACTGAAGACCGAGAAGTGTAATCGGTCTCTAGAATTTATAGAGTACGAAAAAGCCTTTGATTCTGTTGAAACTTGGGCAGTGCTGCAGCCTCTTTAGCATGCCATCTGATATCTTTATCATTGCAGAATCTCTGGAGTATCTTTAAACACGGTAACCCTACCACTATTTATCGCCAAACTAGAATAGCCTAATGGTCGTGCAAGTCTTATATTTGTGCCGTGGCTCTCCGATATTCGATTAACACGGAGTTTATCTATTACACACCAGGTTAACTATAGTTCTAAAAGGTTCAATAGACAGTAAGTCCTACTTCCACCATCCTCCACTGGAAGCATGACGATCTTTTTAGAATATTTGAGATATGAGAACTTAAAGCGATTTGTGGTTGAGAGAGAGCTATGCAGATTTTTGCGAGCTATCGCAGCAAACGATGAACAGTCAGGTGAAAGTATAAAAGGGTCGTTAATTTATGTTCGTTCGATGCGTAGCTTTTTCTGTCACGTTTTGCGAAGAGAATACCCATTCTTCTTATAAGTTCTCTATGAGAGATGATCTGTTTACAACACCAGACACACCAGATGTTGTTGAGCAATAACAAGAATAATGGTGAGTTAGAAGCTGTTCTCTATAAGTTAGTGGTAGGAAATTTATTGGTTTCTTTTTCCATGACTAATTACTGCTATTACTGATATTATAAATATTTTCTCTTTCTTTCGGTCGCTGTTTCTGTTATCGTTACTTTCATTTTAATTGATTTTATAGTTCTGTTAAGCTGTTCTGTTATGTATAGACAAATGCTTATCAGTGTTTCTAGCAGTGGATACATTAAATAACCCTTTGGTATAAGTCTGGTCTCTTTATGGGTACAGATCATGTGAGGGATATGCAACCGTGTTTAAGTTCCCACACCGATTCTAGTGACCTCGAGGGGCCCTCCCCAGACCTGTCGCCGGAACAAGAATCAAGACTGGGACAATAATTTAGAAATGCCCTCAAGCTGGTCCCAATTTGCATTCACTTGCCTGAAACCAGTTTTAAAATATATAATATTATTATCAAAATCCTATGTCAATCTACCTCATTGTAAATCTATAAAAATTATTTTCACATTGACTATTGTTTTTCAAATAAATTAATGCTAGGTTTTAGCTTCTAAATAGATTTACCTACTTTAATAACCACTGTTTTCATGTAATAGAACAATTTTCCCGGCTGGATGCATGCTATTTAAATTTTCATTTATTCACTTATTGTTAGTAATTTAGCTCCTTTAAGATATCATACCTATGCTGTTAAGTAGGAGCTAAAAATACTACCAACTACTACATTCCTCATGGATATCGTAAAAGATCGTAGATCATAGGAGCTTTACATACAACTGGGCTAACTCCATCTGATCCTGTCTAGTAAATAATTGCATTCCCAAGGGATACTGACGTTAGGTAGGCGGGAGGTTATTGCCAATAACTTTTGCAGTGTGTACTATAAAAGAAGAGTACATATTGAGTCGACCCCAATTAATTGGGATAAGAGCCATGATGATGTTGATGACGAAGATATCATACCTTTAATAGAGTTATGTGAGTTTACCTCCTGTGATTTAAATATTGTATCCTAATTTATATTGCCATTGGACTGACCACAGGTACGGTTCCTTTATATTGTTGTCCAGCCTGGTGGGTAGTCCAGTCCTATTAGGTAATATCACCATCGACCGCCTTCGTGGTCAGATGGATTCGTATCCCGTCTGATCAATGTGGTTTATAATATTGTGTGGTTTTATTTTTATTTTTTCATCTCTTACAAGAGTGTATCTTCATATTAAATCCTATAGTCAACTTTTAAGACACCGAAGCACAAGACTGAGTGGTGAACTGTATTCTATATTATAATATATTAATGTATAGAGTGGTTAGAGCCAGTGGTTTAGATCTTATTTATAAAATAGAAAACAGTTTGTAGTAACTGAATCTTATGATGGTTCTAAATCATTCTCTGATGTTGGTACTTTAAATCGCGGAGTACCACAAGGATCAATATTAAGTCCAATTTTATTTTCAATTTTTACAGCTGATCTCCCTAGTCATATAAAGAAATGTAAATATCATTTATATGCTGATGATACGCAAATATACTACTCCTTTAAAGCCGACAATACATTAGAAGCTGTACGTATGATTAACGAAGACCTAAATGATATTTATAAATGGGCTAATTACAATTCATTAACACTAAATCCTACAAAATCTAAAATGATAATATTAGGAAATAAATCACAAATTACAAAAGTAGAACGTCAAAACCCAAAGTTACTAATAAATAATATCTCTATACCTATTGTGACTGAAACTAGAAATTTGGGTCTTATATTCGATAGTGAAATGAGATTTGAAAAACATATCAGTGAAAAGATCAGAACTGCTTTTTTTAAATTGAAAATACTATATGGTATTAGGAAACATTTGTCAAACGAAACTCGTAATTTATTATGTGACCTCCTTATTCTATCTTCTTTTGATTATTTTAGCACTGTTTATGGTCCTCGATTATATATTAAAACTGAAAATGCCATACAAAGAGTGCAAAATGCATGCATGAGATTCTGTTTTAATATACCTAAAAGGGAACATGTTACGCCATATATGATCAAACATAAAATTTTAAATATGAAATCAAGAAGAGAGCACAAGCTCGCATGTATGACCCAAAAAGTATTATGGAATATAAACCCTGAATACTTATTTGAAAAACTTACATGGCTTAGAGATATTCACTCAAGAACTATACGCTCAAATTCATCTTCTACTTTTCAAATACCAATGCACAAGACTAGTGGTTTCAAAGGCTGTTTCAAATATAGTGCATCAAACATATGGAATAACATTCCTCCTTCTTTGAGACAAAATACAAGTTTTAACAGCTTTAAAAAAGAATTAAACTACTACTATTATATCAAAATAAAACCATATTTGATGCGATATTTGTATAACGAACTGATGAATAATTACATGAAATAACCTACAAATTTGCAACAAATAGATATCGCTGCCAATCGCTGCCCACATACACGCATATGCACACACATACACACATTCACACACGCAAACAAACACTCAACACTCATCCACACAAAAATGGAAAAGCGAACTCATCATACAAAAGCACATCCTTCATAATTCAATTCATTAATGTTATTTATATTGTTATCATTCTTATTGTAAGTTATTTTTATTCCTTTTTCTTTTTTCTTTCTTTTCTCTTTTTTGTTATTTTTTCTTTCTTATATGTTTGAGGAAAGGGGTTTGCTGAAAACCAGCCCTGCATAATTTCTATGCAGCACAATGCTGAGCATTCCCCTATTGTCAAAATTAATTAAAAACATGTATTATAATTATTAGTTATTATGTGACAATAAATTCTATTCTATTCTATATAGAAATAAATTATAGAAATAATAGAGATATAGAAGATGTAGAAATAAATTTCAATAACTATTATTACTATAATCATAACCATTCTCATCATCAGGCCATATACGCCTCCCTGTTAGGCAATAAGAGAGAATATGACCTACTACGAGTATATCTTTATATCAAGCTTTTAAACGCATAGAGTTTTCTATCAAGATTTCCTTATCTTGCATAGATTTTATATGCATACTATATCCCATAATCATTTTTTATGATACCCAAGGGCATGCCTACTCCGTCACCATACGGAAACCGTTACCACACGAAAGAAATATTATATATATAATAATAAAATCATATCAAAAAATATTTTGATTTGCACTCTTTTATTAAATTTAAAGAGGCCTTGGCGGTCCTGCTAATTTTATATTTGTGTTTTGTTATTGTCTTTATATTTTGTTATTGTCGATATTTATGCTCATTTTCACTCACTGTATACGCAGTATAAAATAGAACTACTTAAGACCAAAATTAAATAATTACTTAATGTAAACAAACCATATTTATCGCGTCACAGATACATCGAAACTATACCTATTTACTTAAAGAGACGCCATCGACGAATTTCGTCGAAAGTCGAGTGCTCTCGGCAATGTTAGGTTCACCCGTGCGGGGCACGAACCCAGTCCCATTTTACGGTATATTTCTATGAACTATCTTCTGTCTTAGGCATCAGGCGTTTTAAATCATAACAAATACAAGTTACATTAGCAGTCCTCGTGCACTCGCGCACGAGATTTTTTTACAGGGAAAATAGGTTTTAATAGTTTAGTAAAGCGCTTAAATTGTTTCGTCATAATTTGAAATAGAAAAGAATAAATATTAATATGGTAATTTAAAAATAAAGATCAAGTAACATTTTGTAATTTTTAAACCCTTTGATTTGGTGGTTCAGTGCACAAGCGCACTTAATGTACAGCCGCCACTGATTATATCCCTTACTCGTCTTTTACGACATCCACAGGCAGGTTAGGGAATGGTAAATTGTATTCTTACACCGTCACCACACGGAATATTTATATAATAATTGCATTCTTATCCTGTTTCACTGCAAATGTTAATATGTAATGCTATCTTATATATATATATATATATATATATATATATACTAGTTGACCCGACAGACGTTGTTCTGTTCAAATAAAATAAAAGGAATTGTCCTTGAAATCGATTGCAGCATCACTAGCGGGTCAAATTGTGAATCTAAACCATCCTCGAATCCCCTTGAACACACACAAAAAATCTCGTCAACTTCGTTCCAACCGTTTAGAAGGAGTTCAGGGACAAACACACGTACGCTAGAAATTTATAAATAAGACTAGCTGACCCGACAGACGTTATTCTGTTTAAATAAAATAAAAGGAATTGTCCTTGAAATCGATCGCAGCGTCATCTACCGGGTCCAATTGTGAATCTAAACCATTCTCGAATCCCCTTGAACACACGCAACAAATTTCATCAACATCGGTCCAGCTATTTAGGAGGAGTTCAGTGACATACACACGTACTCAAGAAATATATATATATATATAAAGAAGATTAGTGTTAGATTCCCAAATCACAAACATAAATTTCAGTCAGTGAATGTCGGTGACAGCTGGCGGATCAATTTGTATTACTATACTAACCATCAGATAGGTAGTTCATGAAATTTTTGCATGGAATTTAGTATGGATAAATGTTAAGTAAATGATAGAAAGTTCACAAAGATTCGCATTCACAAAAAAATTTTATTCAAATCCATCCAGCTGTTTAGAGTATAAATAAATAAATAACCTAGACACCGACAGCAGCGCCATCTGCCGGACTCATTTGTGAATCTAAATCATCCAGGCCCCCACTTGAATACATTCACAAAAATTCATTCAAATGCATCCAGCCGTTTAGTTGCAGTATAGATAAATAACCTTGATATTGACGGCAGCGCCATCTGCGGGACTGATTTGTGAATTTAAATTATCCAGGCCCCCATTTGAAAACATTCACAATAATTCATTCAAATCCATCCAGCCGTTTCGTTGCACTATGGATAAATATCCTAGATGACTAGTCGTTAAGTTTTCTTAAATTCTGTGATTTTCTGCGCAACTTTCTTAATTTTTTTTAGTAAAAGCCTTTTTAAAGTATTAGAAAAATTAAGAAGAAAGATGAACAAAATCGCTGAAGTCGTTCTCAAGTTATATTATTGTCCTGCCCGAACAGTGCAACCTACCGGGTCCAATTGTGAGTCTAAATCATCCTCAAATCCCCTTGAATACACACAAAAAAAATTCGTCAACATCGTTCTAACCGTTTAGAAGGAGTTCAGGGACATACACACAAACGCTAGAAATTTATAAATAAGACTAACTGACCCGACAGACGTTGTTCTGTTCAAATAAAATAAAAGGAATTGTCCTTGATATCGATCGCAGCGTCATCTACCGGGTCCAATTGTGAATCTAAACCATTCTCGAATCCCCTTGAACACACGCAAAAAATTTCATCAACATCGGTCCAGTCATTTAGTTGCAGTATAGATAAATAACCTAGACACCGGCTGCAGCGCCATCTGTCGGACTGATTTGTGAATCTAAATCATCCAGTCCCCACTTGAATGCATTTTCAAAAATTCATACACATCCATTCAGCCCTTTAGTTGCACTATAGATAAATAAATACTTAGACACCTAGATACCTAGTCGTTAAGTTTTCTTAAATTTTCTGATTTTCTGCGCAACTTTAATTTTTTTTTTTCGTAAAAACCTTTCTCAAAGAAGTAGAAAAATTAAAAAGCAAGATGGACGGAATCAGTAAAGTCGTTCTCAAGTTATGCTATTGTTCTGCCCGAACAGTGCCACCTACCGGGTCCAATTATAAATCTAAACCATCCTCGAATACACTTGAATACACACAAAAAATTTCGTCAACGTCGGTCCGGTTTGTTTTAGTATTTATCAGTTTAGTTCTATGGTATCAGGTATTATCCGTGCGGTGACGGAGTAAGAATACAATTCACCACTCGTGTGTGTCGTAAAATACAACAAAGTGATATATAGTATGCATAATTATAATATCTATGCAAGAAAGGGAAAACTCGGACCAAAACCCTATACCAACATGTCTGACCATCGTGGTATAGTAGGTCGATTTCCCTCCCATAGTGGAGGAGGCCCGAGCCCAACAGTGGGACGTATATGAGTTGAGACTATGATGACGATTTATCAGCCTCCTACAAATGGCGTAAAGTTGTGGATTAAGGAAATATAACACTTTCCGTAAATTCAATCCAGTTAGATTATCAATAATACCATCATATCGACATGTTTGTGGCCGAGGCCGGAGACCGTCCCACCTTCGGCAGGAGCACCAGCCTCTTTTCCTTCCAACATCCAGGGAACTGGCCAAATGCTATTCAAGCGTTGTACAGACCCGTGAGATGTGGTACCAGGTGCTCAAGAATCAGTGCCAGCACCCATTAGGGTTAACCGTCTGGCCGGAGAGTGATAGATTTAACACGTATATGCACCACTGCCACCCCATCTCCGTCTTCGTAGCGCGGTGGTTCCCGGTTATTGTCCAGCAAAGCAATGATGGGGGAGGGGGGTGCTTACCGCAGTGTAGTGTTGCCCAAAAAAGTCTTGGTCTTGCGGTCTTGGTCTTGGTCTTGCGAGAAATGCGAGACCGAGACCAAGACCAAGACCGCTTAATTTTTGCAAGACCAAGACCAAGACTGGCCCTGCAAGACTTGAGCAAGACCAAGACTGGGCCTGCAAGAGTCTTGCGGTCTTGCATTTAATTCAAATCACCATTTCAGCTTATATACGGTTGAGCTCGTGTCTTCTACATAACAGGAGGAGAATTGGCCGTGGCCGGAGGGGAATCGCCACGGTGATCGGCCGTGTTGTTACAGGTCATACATGTCAAGTTTTCCTTCTCTTGCACCGATGTTATATATTATAGCCCTTAGTCGTGGGTTCGCAGTCACGGGTAAAATAGGGGGTGATGAATTATATTCTTACTCCGTCACTACACGGCAAGTCAAATCAGTCTTGAGATATCCATCTATTGGCCAATCGATTCCCAATGTTGGTGTTGGCTTTTCAGAATTACTCTTCGGAAAGGCTTAAGGACAAAAATACCGTAATCACGAGAGTGCTCTTGCCCATTATACATATTTATATATCCGTTTATTCATTAGCCCAACGACGTTCACTGTTGGACATAGAAATATGCCTACAATTAATCTATATAAATGTCCATGTAGGGACAGAGTACGATCACCATCAGGCAGTACATGAAGCGTTGCTCCCAGCGCTATTTTGCCTCTGCCACAACTCACCCCAATCCACTAGTGGTTGGGGCGGTAAACTACGTCCCCTCAAAAATATCCGCGGTTCGACGTCCTCGTCATCTTCTTGAAGAAGAAGATGACGCTATTATGATCGCCCAAGAAAGGACCTACACAGCTCGCGCAGCGATAACAGATAAAACTCCGCGGTATCGGCCTCGCCGTCGAGGTCGAAAACCGCGCCGCGTAAAAGTCATTAACCTAAACTTGGCCACGCCCACTTTGCTCTCAGCGACGCCCCGAGCCGAGGTCCGTTCCCCACAGGGGGGAGCCCTCGGGCGATGTTCGCTTAACTTACTTACCGGGTTGAGAGCCATCAGCGCTCACCCATTGACCGCGTTAAGCTGTCAAGGTCATCTGCGACCAACAGCTACACACACACAAAAAAAAATAAATTCACTAAATTCATTAAAAAAAATATAATTCACCACTCTCTTACCCGTGGATGTCGTATCAAATCGGATCGGGCAATGGTGTTAGGAACCCATGAAAAAAAATTGAAATAAAATTATCGATTCGTTAATGAATTGAGAGACATGTAAGTTCTCAATTTTGTCATCGTTTTTTCGTGTAAATTGATTAAAATGTATAAAGGAATGATACTTAATCTACAACATATTCGTATTTTGTTAAATGTTCATTAGAATTTGAATAAATCAATGATTACGTTTGCATAAGCAAGACAAACTTCGCTTTAACATAAATCAGCTGATCGGCCGATGACCGTTGATGAGTCGCCTTTGTACCTACGTAACCATTGAAAGGTTCGCGCAAATCTAATACCTATTTATACTGTCGAAATTTTATATGCTTACATATATCCTGTCTGTACATACCTACATAATGCATAAAATTTAAGGCATAAACTCTTAGACACACATTTTTGTAATCACTATAACTTTTACGTTATATTGTTTTTGTGTAATATACATTCTAATTATGATCTATGACTGTTGAACTACAACATACATGAACAGTTGTCCCATAACCTGATACACCCTGTGTATATAACATATGTGCAAGAGAAGTGAAACTAGAAAGAAAACCCTGTACCAACATGTCTGACCAGCGTGGTATAGTAGATCAATTTTCCTCTTACTGGAAGGAATCTTAAGCCCAGCAGTGGCACTTTTATGAGCTGTGACGATGACGACGAATATCATACATTTTACAAGTATTAAAACCATAAAATTTTAAATCAGTTTTATATATTCTTGAATAAATAGTATATTAAGAGCTACATGGATCCAGCGGCCAAAGTATTTATATAGGCAATAGAGCAACAGGTTTTTTCAAGTATCCAGAGTATCAGTAACTAAACTGGAAATACAATAGATACATACCACTTAACTTGAAGGGGAATATAATCAATCGCATTAATTGTAAAATATCGCATTGATTATAAAATGACATAAAATTTATTGTATCAACCGCCTCGTGTGGTGACGTCTTAAGAAAATAGGGTCGAAAGTCCTGTCATAAGAGTAGTAACGCTGTCTAATGGAACACCAGGGGAATAGAAGAGTAATTTTCTCCAGTGGTAAGTATTGTATTCAATAGTGAACTATAGGCTAGCAGATGGATAGATAGGATAGGATATTTGATTAATTTAGTTGGATTTTTCATTGCCATGATAAATTACTGTTACGTTATTCTAACTGCAAAACTTTGCGAGACTCTTGCTGCAATACCAAGACTCGGGTGCGCAAGACCAAGACCAAGACGAGACCAGGTGTGATGTTGCAAGACCAAGACCAAGACCGGTCCAAGTCTCGTCTTGGTCTTGCATTTGGGCAACACTACCGCAGTGGGAAAAGGTCCTCGAGCACCCTGATCGATGACCCGGTCGGGGTGTAAAATTTCGGTGAGAGGAGGAGGACGTAGCTTACTCAGCGCTGTGCAATAGAGACGACCCCAGGGGTCACATTCAAGACTGTCTAGAATTTCCTACTGATTGATCTGAAGAAGAAGTGAAATCTCTACTTAGCACATGCAAGTCGAGTTCACAATCTTTCCTAAGACTGAAGAAAAGCCAACGTAGCGTTTGGAGGCAAACAAAATGAGAATTTCTCTAGCGAGATATACCACGGATGAATTCATACTATCGAGTTCAGTTGGGGGATTTCACTTCTTCTTCAGGTCGATCAGTAGGAGATGCTGAACAGCCTTGAACGGCACCCCTGGGGTCGCCTCTATCATGCGGCGTTGTGAAAACTATGCTCTGCTAGATAGTGACCGGGAACTGAAAGGTTTAACCCCGCCAAGGACACGGAGAGAGGACGGCAGTGGCGCGTATACGTGCTAAAACCATCACTTCCCAGCCAGACGGTTTACCATAATGGTGCTGGCGCTGAAATCTACCTAAAAATACCACGCTGGTCAGACGTGTTAATATAGGGTTTTGTTTCAAGTTTCCCTTCTCTTGCATAGATATTATATGCATATTATATCCCTTAGTAGTCTTTTACGACATCTATGGGTGGTCAATTGTATTCTTACTCCGTCACCGCACGGATACTAAAACCAAACTAATGAATACTAAAACAAAACAATTACGAAAAAAAAAGACGGTATGAACTACGAAGTTCGCCGGGTCATCTAGTTTTAATAAAAAATAACTTTTCTATTAATTTTCTTCTATACAAACCTTGTCCTAATAACAAAAAACACAATGAAAAAATACCCAATTTGATGCAGTCGATCGGAAGTTATGGGCGTACTTAATATACCGCCCTTTCTTATCAATTCCAAAACCTTTTTTCATCTAAATCTACATAATATAATTATGCCAAAAATAACGAAACTGACGGCACGAACATCAAATGTTTGACAGGTAAGAACAATTTGTATGGGCAAATTGATTGCTTTTTAATTATTTTTTATAGTATTTTATTCGCAAAATTTCCATATTTTCTCACCGTTTAAACCTTCCCTGGACTTCCACAAATAATTCAAGACCAAAATTAGCCAAATCGGTCCAGCCGTTCTCGAGTTTTAGCGAGACTAACGAACAGCAATAGATTTTTATATATATAGATATACTAGCAACCCGCCCTCGCTTCGCTTCGGTTATTGTAGTTTTACCCGCGTAGTTCCCGTTCCCGTGGGAATACCGGGATAAAATATAGCCTAGTTTACGCCCTGATATTATAGCTTTCCATTGGTGAAAGAAGTTTTGAAATCAGATTTGAATTTTTGATGTGAAACATCTATAGGCGAGGGTTACCGTGATCGTCGCGTGGCGTTTAACGCCACGCCTCGCGGTCCCCTATTAACTAATTATTAAATAAATATTTGGATGCATATACCTACATCTATGTAACGAAACCATAGTGCGATTTAAAATTTTGTACAACGCCATCTAGTGAACTCAAAGTAAATTGTTACTTATAATGTATATTAATGAAAATAAATGTTTATTGAATAAAAATCATCATTTTTTGGAAGAAAATCGCGATATTTTATTAATACTTTATGCCTTAGTGTTATTGTATTAGTTCCTGTCGTAATCTAATGTTCTTTTATGCATATGTACTTGTTTTATAAATTAATGTAAAATTCTCTAACTTAGTAATATAAATATACCAGTAGGTATGGTATTTAGTTTTTTTATAGGCTTTTATTAGTTTCAAGTGTATATATATTTATTTTTTTGTATATACAAATATTACCGACTTCATAGGAATTGGATTTTGACTTACTTTAAACAGTCAAATTTCATTTAAAAGTTGAAAATTTAAGGAGGACCAATGACGTTAAAATTATTTAGATAGCTTGTCTTATTATCATTACAGGATTAAAAATTTCTTTATTAAATATATTGAAGCTGAGAGTTGGTCGTTAGCTCGATAAATGCCGCCATTTCTGTTTCCTAAATCACACTCTTCGTGCGGAAAAACTGTCTGTGAACGGATGAAAGCATTTCATTTTTTATAGGCTTTTATTAGTTTCAGCTGTGTATTTATTTGTTTGTATGTTACCAACTCCATAAGAATTGGATTTTGACTCACTTTAAACAGCTTGTCTTATTATCATTACAGGATTAGAGAGTTCTTTATAAAATATATTGTAGCTTAGAGTTAGTCGTTTGCTCGATAGATGCCGCTATTTCTGGTTTATAAATCGCAAATTATTTCAAGCTACGTTTTAGAAGGTTCATTTCGTTTCTACTAAATGACGTTACCATAAATATGAGTCGTAAAGTCAATTTTCAAATGAATAATTTATTCGATACGATACCTACCAAAAAGTACTTATTGACTAAAATATCGAGTACAAAAGTACCGGTATCGAAAGAAAAGTACTCGATACCTAAAGATAAAGTAAATAAAAGTACTCGATACTTTAAACAGTACGTTACTTATCTTTCGATACTATTCATGAGTTCAGTATCGATACTTTATATTCGATACCGTGTCTCTACTCGTACAAAATAGTTTCGATGTTTCACATCTGTCAGGCGTCCTGAGCGACGGCTCACTTTTTTAAATTGCTATTTTAGGCATAGGTGTCGTGCAAATAACCGTGTGAGCATGAAAAAAGCCTATTATTTTGACATTACAAACAGACACCAATTTTATTTATTGGCATAGATATGGGATTACAAAATTATGTATACAGTTAGTGTATCTCGGCAACAGGACGAAAATATACACTAAAAACTAATTGTATTTTAAATTTGAAGCTTCTATGTCTACTAGAAGTGCCTCAATAATATTGATGATCGGTCAATCAGACAATGAGTGACAAGATTACGAAAGTTTGACTAGTTATAGACTATTGGTTCTTACTACTTAAACTGTTGGTTCAAATTGAATGACATTTGAATTATACCATGTGTATACAATGCCTGCTGAGTTATTAAAATTTCAGGCTTCTAGTTTTAGTCACAACGAAGTTATAGGGGGTCGAAAATGACCTGAATTGCTTCGAGAAAAGTATGTTATGGCTGTGTTGCTTGCGTTATCCACGCTATCCACTTCTCTAGTACCCATAGACAATTTATACGATTCTCATGGAAAATCAAGGTGTTGGGACACATCATATTCGTATCATGTCACCCCAATATATAAATTTAGAACTTTCCTCTTATAATATTTGAATGGTTGACTTCAATAATGATTGTAATCTAATTCTATAAAATGTCGGCACTCTAATTTGGTATATTACGATAACATATCAGAAATCATTTTTTTTTTTACAAACAGAAGACTACGTATTTGAGGTAAAATATCATTAATTTAACGTCAGTTTGTTAACATTTGTTCACTATTTGTGACATCAACTAAGCATCGTGATAAAAAGTTAGTCGTATTTATACAAGCGGTTGATTTAAAAGATGTTTATTTTGAATAGTTACAAGTTTATATAATATTTAAGTTGCTTTGAAAAACATTTAATGTAAGTAAAAATTTATAATCTTGGAACTTACTGAAAATATTTCTTTTTGTCCTGAATTTCAAATTAATTCATTTAAACCTTTAATTTTGCATAAATCGTCCGGGCATATTGATAATGAAGACATGGTAATGGTACATGGGACATTCGGATTATATTGCGAAAATAAAGCAAAAGAGTCAGTCAGGCATCGATGGTCGGCAAGCATCGTCATGCATCGTCTTTGCGATAGTCGACAGCGTCAGGTTCAGGTTAGCATCGATGATTATGATGAATTCATGTCGCTGCTGTGCCCACGTGGCATATACCTTCAGCACGTGCTGTGCCGTATGCGTGTTCGACTCCCTACGAAACTGCGAACTGCTTTTTAACGACGTCTCATTGTATAATGATACCTTTTATATATAAATAAGTTAGTGGTAAGTTTTGTTATGTTAGTTCATTTCATCATTCTAAATATGTAAGTATATAATTTGACATGCTAGTAATTTTTTTTTGAGTTTTGTTTCGCTAATACTTTTAACGTTTTCTTTTGTTTAATTCTGAATCAGGGAAGACGATTCATTAAGTTAATTCGCCGGGATCGTAAGGCCCATATGCGAATAGCCATTTGAGACGCATGTTGACTTTTATCACGTTGTAGATAGACCCACTGGTCACTATTCGTACCAGCAGTAAGGCTTACTATGAAAGTAACACTCGCATATATGTCGGAAGGTCAACCAAAGTTAGGTCGCTGATGACTTTTGGATGTTTGTTACTAAATTATGGGAAAGACCCTTGAACATATTCGTATGAAATTTGGCACACACATAGACCAATTCTTAATTTAACTCATGGAAATTGGTTTCTTTCCGATAATGTGTTTCCTTGGAATAATAGTTCAACTTTGTTTTTTTTTACTTTATCAAACACAATCCGTTGGATTGATTTGGATAAAATTTCATGTTGGGAAAGTTACTTTTTACGCAAACAACGTCGTGGGTAGAAGTTAGTTATTGTGTATTGTAAGATAATTTATATAAAAACAATAGATTTCATAAGTAGTGATGGACAATCAATGTTGTTTTAGGGTTTTGTATATCACCAGTACATAAAATAAATATGTCACAGATTGGTTTGATTATTAATTTATCTTTTTGGTGACAAAACGTAGTTAGGAAACATTGTGAAGTTTTATGATTACCATACCATGTGTTATTATTTTTATCTTTCATAAGTAATAACGTATCTGAAATAACCTTGCAACGTAAGTCAAAATAATTATTAAAATTCTAACATTTTTAATTCGGGATAAGTTAACGGACTACGCGCTTGCTTTTAAACAATCTCTGAAGATCTCTATTACTTTTTGAAGGTGTTTTTAGTCACTTTAAGTATTTCCTATAATACTGCGTCGATATTAACCGTATTTGGAAGATTATTTTCTCCTATAATAAACCTCGCCACGAGGACTCCTCACTAGGGTGGATAATACCATAATCACCACGCTTTCAGTCGGGTTGGCATTGGCAGTTAGGTTTTTGTGTTACGTCCATATGCCATGGGATTATTTTTGTGGTAGGATATGGTCTAACGACGAAACGGCGACGTACGGCCTCATAATCTACCGTATCCCTTCTTCATTACAATTGGGCCGACCACTGACACCGATTTTTTGACCTCGTTGGCCAGCCTGGCCGATTACCTTTTCGGGTACTGTCTCCGACCCATGGTGAGCCTCGATGCGATTTTAACACCTCTCACAGGCAGTAAAGGTTGGCTAAATATTGTATTTTAAGCTTTTCAATATACGAGATTGTTATATTCTTGTCATTTTACTATTTAAGAATGGAGCTTCCTCCACAAAAAGAATGTACTGTATCTAGTATACTGGGCTTCGTGCTTAAACTGTCGCGAGTCTTTGGAATGTCGTCTGTTAAGTCTGAACGCATTCATGATGGCTGGCGGATCCGCATGTCAAAGACTTCCACCTTTTTTGCAAAATTTCTGGTTTTAGTAATAGGTAAGTCACTGTCCTTCAAATATAGCTTGATATCTGTGACAGATGGCTACGAAACCGACAAAGTAAGTTTGAACAAACGTCACGTTTACAATTTTATGATTAATTTAAATAAAATCTATTTTGATTTAAATTCGAAAAGATTTTTATACATTGTATTTCAATTATAATAGAAAATCACTTTAATAAGTAAAATTGAAAAATATTAATAACCCCGCGATATAAACTGAAATAATAAAAAAAAAACTATTAAGTTCTCTTCAACAGGAATTGTCATTGTCATTTAACGATTATACTAGCACGTGTAAAGCACTTAATCGTGTAAATATACCGCATTACATCATTTTCGAAGAGAGCTAATACTCTTACACTTTTGGACCAATATTAATCAAACACAGCTAAGAACCACCACAAGGAAACTGGCTTTCAAATAAAAACTGCATTGAAATCGATCCATCCGTTTGAGAGCTACGATGCCACAAACAGACACACTAGTGCTGTCCTACTAGTGACAACTGTCACAGAGATCAAGCTATATTTTAAGGACTATAGTTGATAATGGAAGTAGCCTAACTTGCTGAATAAAGGAAACAATCAAATCATTTGCAAGTAGAAGTTCTGGAGGCAGCTCATTACATAGGAATGAAAATTTTCCTTATATTATATCTCACCTCAGCCCTGTCCTGCATTCTTTCCTTTTTTTGAGATATGTGGTATATTGATTAATTAAGAGAAATAGGTGACTCCTTTCCTTTCCAATCTTATATTATTTAAATAGTATCAGATTTCATTCAAGTATCGCTTGATTCAATAAATTATAAAATATCTTTTTCCGTGTGATGAATGTGCAAGAATACAATTCAACCCCCCTCGTTCCTTCTCTCCTCTCCTCCCAATAATGAAGGTGAGGAAATGCAATGGTTTATGTGGGCGCGCGCCGGCATTCGTCGCCCTGGACGGAATGGACGGCGTGCGTCTTGACTATAGCCCACTCAAAAAAAAACCTGGTATAGTAGATCTATTTCCCTCTCAAAGTAGAGGAAGCCTAATAGTGGAAGTATATCGGCTGATATGAAATAATAGAATGTCTCTAAATTTGCAGGCACAGCCGTCATTTCTTTGTATATTCATCAATTTATGTTATTACAATTCTACAAAAATCCCGAAACAGTGGTTTTCTTTATCTCATTGGTTACGATATTTATTATAATAATACATGAAATTTACTCAAACTTCTATCGGATGCAGCACATGATTACGTGTCTAGCGCACGTACAAAAGGTATAGTTTGTTAAAGTAAATTCCTTTAAATGTCATGTTCGTCTTTTTAATTGTATATAAACATGAAGACTAATGAAAACCATGGAATATTTGTTGAATTTGAGATCACGGTACGAAAAGATTTACTATGTGGTAGCCGCTACGAATACTACAAACACTAACTTCGCTCGTGGGTCATAAAAGAACGACGAGCGAACTCTAGCTGAAGTCGTCTGGCCAATAATGCCATTCTAAGAGCCTTGATGTCAGGCATACCCTCGGTCATAAAATGGTTGCTAATAATACCCATATATTTGCAACTAGCAACCCGCCCTCGCTTCGCTTCGGTTATAGGTTATAGTCGTTTTACCCGCGTAGTTCCCGTTCTCGTGGAAATACCGGGATAAAATATAGCCTAGTTTACGCCCTGATATTATAGCTTTCCATTGGTGAAAGAATTTTTGAAATCAGTCAAGCCGTTTTGAAGATTACCCGGAAGAAACAAACAGACAGACAAAAATTTTTTAATTGCTATTTTAGACATAGGTGTCGTGCAAATAACCGCACCGCGTGAGCATGAAAAAAGCCTATTATTTTGACATTGCAAACAGACACCCAATTTTATTTATTGGTATAGATATGTATTATGATGAAAGAAGAAAGAGAGGCGACTGCACGCAGCGGAGATGCCAATGTTGAGATGGATGTGTGGTGTGACAAGAATGGATAAAGTGAGGAATGAGCACATTAGGGGAAGTTTGAAAGTTGCGCCAGTGACGGAAAAGTTAAAGAGTGAACGGCTGACATGGTATGGACATGTGATGAGGCGGGATGAAAGTAATGTTGTGAGGAAAGTTTTAGGTATGAATGTTGAAGGCTTTAGGGGTAAAGGAAGACTGACAAAAAGATGGATGGACTGCGTGAGGCATGACATGGATAGCCTGGGAGTGACTGCAGAGATGACGTCTGATAGGACCGTATGGAAGAAGATGACATATTGCGTCGACCCCAAGTAATTGGGATAAGAGCAAGATGATGATGATGTACTATGAAAGAACGATACATGTTGCGACGACTCCAAGTAATTGGGATAATAATAATTAAGAAAAGATTATTACAAAAATAAAACACAGTAGCTAACATTTATTTATGAGAAGGTACCATTCTTTGTCTTCGAAAATCACCATAAGATTTTTATGAAAAAATGGGACTATTTTTGAATAAAACCCTTTGTACCAAAATTATATATGAAAAATATAAACATCAAAAAGAGAACCCGTCCTTTTTTAAATCAATAAAATAGTTGTAAAGTGAACATATTATGTATACGTACGTACGTGTAATAAAAAGCTTAAAATTGAGCAATTGAAAACTTACTACGTCATTACTTCGACACTTACTTTAGCGTGACAAACAAACAAATATACTTTCGCATTTATAATATTAAGTAAGGATGATGTCATAGGTTAGTCGTCATTTTCCCTCAAATATCCTAAAGTACCATTCAAATTTTATGATTTAAATTTAATAGGAAAATAGTAGCGGTTTCCAAAAAACCTGCAAACTTCCGCAGAGTCAAACATCTATTGCATGCTACTTTTAATAAACTATTTAGAAATATCAGTAATATAATATGTTTGTAGATAAATGTGGAATTAAATGAATATAACGCTCGAAAATTGTTTAAGAAAATGGAGTATATTATAGCGGTGTGGTCACTTTTTGTAATGATTTATATTATGGCTCTGGATAGTTATGTATTATTTTATGATACTGAATTCCATCATGAAAACGGTAAGTTTTAATAGTTTTTTACATGAGTCGAGTCTCATACGAAAAATTTAGACCCATACATAACGATAGGTCTGATGACAATATTGTATTCTTTTCCCTTAATTTTAAGGAACAGCCATATTCTACAGATAAAAATCGAAGTAAACTGGTAGTGTCTGTCACATTACTCCATCTAGGCCAAAGTATTGCGAAGAGCCACTGAAGTTTCAGAACACATATTCAGTCTTGGTGTCTGATCTCAAGGCTTACTCTTGCCAACCTCTCCTACAATTACCTCAGTCTGCTCTGTACCCCAGTCATCTCCTCTCCGAGGAGAATAATGTCATCTGCAAATAGCATGCACTACGGCGCTGCCTCCTGTATGTTTGTTATGAGAGCATCCATCACCAGAGGGAACAAGTAATGACTCAAACCCGAACCCTGGTATACGCCTACTGCCATATTGAAATCGTCAGTGACTCTGGCTTCTGACCAGACATCCATGTGCGCTCGTACATATATAGCTTATGTACTTCCCTGGCACTATTCGTTCTTTCAAAACCCACCACAGAACTTCCCTGGGAACTCGTTCGTATGCTTTTTCTAGGTCAATAAATACCATGTGCAAATTTTTATGCGCACTTTCGTATTTTCATGAGTTTTACATAAGGCAAAACTTGCTTCCATGGTGCCCAGTCTTGGCATAAAACAAAACCGGTTCTGGGTTATTCTACATTTTATTCTCTATCACTTTCTTTCCAATCTTCGTGCTATGCGACATAAGATTTATTCTTCGGTAACTGTTACATTCTTGTACATTACCCTTATTTTTAAAGATGGGCATCATCATCGGTACACCATTAGTTTGAGATCGAGTTTTTATGTAACAAATTATTAAGGAATAAAGTCCGCAGCGTCTATCTCTGCGCCTTCAAAACCTTACATACCTCTAGAGATATATTTTTAGGCCAAAGTGCATTACCTTTTTTCATATTCTGCACAGCCATTCTTACTTCTTGTGCAAAAATTCATTAAATTTTCAGAATAACCCTTGCAGTGATGTTTTATTTCTTTATCGTTCATTAAAATTCTCATCTTTTATATATTTAATATGCACAATATCTCTAGCATCTTTGTTCTTTCTTTCGCTAGACGGTACAACTATTTCTGCTCATTGGAGCTCTCAAGACTTTGAAATAATCTGTCTTGGATACTACGCCCGCGATAGCTGCACTTTTCTTTTACAGACTATTCTCTACTATTCTTTCAAGAACGGGTTGTCATCCTTCACATTATTCCTTTCTTTGAAAGCATTTTTCTTTTCTTTCAAGACTTTTTGACACTATCATCCCACCATCATGTTTCTTTAGTAATCACTCCTTTTTTTACCGATTGTTCCCTCATTCTATTTTTTTTATTGCAAACGGTGGCAAACAAGCAAACAGTACACCTGACGGTAAGTGTTTCTCCCATTCATGGACCTTTGCTAGGCCGCTGCCTACCGTGGAGAAAATAAAGGGAGTGCGAATGCGCGGAAAAAGGTTCAATGACACTAAAAGCATTACTAAAACCTACCACACGCAAACACCCTCAGAAATTTGGGCTGCCGGCTCCATCTCAATCATTTTATCAGCCATTCCCTTCCAGAATTCATTCACACAATCCTGGTTTTCTATCATGCATCACTTAATTTTTGATTTTGATGGGGGCTCAGGTTTAAACTTAGCTATCTATCCTATGATTTTAATTGCCAGTAATAATAGGGGATGTTGCGAAGTAAACTGCTTACGTGGGGTTGCTTTGCAGCCTACAGTGGCTCTTATGTTAATTCTTCTAAGTAGAAAATAATCTATTTGGGTGCGATGGTTCTCACTTTTATATGTTACAAGATGTTTGTGTCGCTTGCCGAAGTATGTATTGTCGATAATCAAATCGAAAGCTGAAACAGCCTCTTTGCTGTGTCGCCCCTCGAATTTTACTTCTCTAAGTCTCATGCACTCCCTCATACCTAGCTTTCATCCTTCCCACATGTCTATTAAAATCATCCCCTATGTCCACTCTGTGGGATATCCATTCATACTAAATCAAAATCCTCCCAAAACTTACTTTTTACTGCAATATTCCATCCAACCTGTAGTGCATACTCGCCTATAATATTGAATATTATATTTCCCCAAACCATTTTCATTACTATGATTCTATCATTCCCTTTTTTATATCCATCACACATTTTTTCAGTTCCTTATTCAACAATATACCTCCATTTATCTTATACCTTAAGAAGAAAAAAAATATAGCCCATTCCTATCTCTTTAGCTCTTGTACACTTTCATCTCGTCTCTTGCACACAAGTTACATTTACTCTTCTTTCTAGCACATCCGCAAGCTCACTTCTTCTTCCAGTCATCGTTCCTATATTCCAGCTTACCGTCCTCATTCATATTTTACGGACTCGCGTCTTACGTTGCACCCGTGCACTTGCGCGTCTCTTCGAGTGTACGCCCTCACATTATCACGCATTTTTTTTTTCAATCTTAAGCCATGAGCTTAGTGAAAAAAACATATAAATTTTTATTTCTACTGCTGGCCGCCTGCCTGACGACAATCCTACTGTGGAATTCTCGTTAACGGGGAATGGTTGGATGGGGAAAGAACGGATCTCCCGCACAGCAATCACTTTACGGATAAACAACTTATAGTGACATCCTCTGAACGTTATTATATCACTTAGTCCTCTTTTATGACATCCACGGCAAGAAAGCTAATACTAATAGCTAATACTAAATATAGCTAATAGTGATCCGAATCCTTGCTCCGTCACCACACGAAATACAGTAATACTTGTCATTAGGATTTATAAAAGCTGACTGTAAAATATTCAGGGGAATGGGTAGGAATATTATTTTGTGAAATATTATACCAATAACTATGATCGCCAATCCACCCACCAGGCATAGCAATTACGGGATTATTCCCCGTTGTGAAGGTTTATATAATATTCATCAGTGGATCCTAAATGCTTGGTGAACGAAACACCAATCTGAAGCAAATGGAGGATATGTTGAAAATTATAATATCTGGTTAGGGATTATTGAAGAGTCTTTATTATTTCATATGATTATAATCAAAAAAACGTGCATACCTACACTGTTCCGATCTAATACTGATAACTGTGATGACACGATATATAATTAAACAGTCTTTTTTATTGATGTTTCAGTAATCGAAGTCACAATGTTCGTGCAATATTGTCTGGTACTTATTATTATTAAAATATTAAATATACAGATTTCTCTAATCTTAACAACTGTGCTCTATTCTTTTAATGGTCTTAATAATTGTCTAAAAAACTTACAGCAACAAATAATTGATAAAGGTTTGTGTTTATATTGATTATTTATTTTGGTTTCCGATTTTTACGTGAGCATTACACATTATAAATAAATTTATTTGTAAGGATTTCCCGACGTTTTGAACACTTTTCAGCAGTTATAGTCACAGGAGGACTATAATGTCTCACGTCCAACAAGTTATCGTTATTACAGAGGTTTATCTATCCGCTATAGAATTAGTCTTTATAACAATTTTATTATTTAATCGATTTGAGGTTGATTGAATGAGGTTGTTGAATTGAATGAAGATAAGGATAGAATTTGACAATCCGTTATTTCGCAATAGTGTCGTAAAGGACACAGCCCTTTATGATACACCTAATCTTCCGTAATAGAGTTCTCTTCCGTTATCTCGGACGGTTTGAGAGTGTAACGAGTCCACAGCAGGTCAAAAAAGTCCACATTTTTCCATGTTTGTTTTTAAAACGTCTGTGCTTTTTCCTGATTCAGATACGGAGATTGCAGCATTATCAGGAAATATTGAATCAAAGGAATTCACTGCAGTTTCGTGTAAATCTTTTAATACCCTCATCGATTCTATGGCGATTCGTAGAGGTACTAGTATTTTTTAAATATAACATACAGCACAAAGGATTCCCCTTATTGTAAAGGACATTGAAAAAACACAACTTATGGACACAAATATGAAGACTTGGTACAACAATTTGTGTATCGCCTTCTTGCAAGACTTTGGTTGAACCAACGATACCTGGCTTGGTAACTCAAACGTAGTGTTTGTGCAATCAACTGTTATTTACTAATAAAATATTCCACGAATATTATAGACGTGAATTTGAGAGTTTGTTTGTTACGCTTTCACTCCTAAACCATTGAGCTGATTTTGAAAATTTTATCACCAATAGAAAGCTAGATTATTAACGTGTAATACAAGTACACATATTATCTCCGTATTTCCACGGAGATGAAAAATACAAGGTTCACCCTTATTACCAGCAGGGATCTGCTGGTAATAAGACAAATTAGATAAGGATAATTGCCGCTGTTTATTTTTATAGTGATTCCTGGTTATTACATCTCCTACGGTTAGGTAAAGAGCATTAGAAAATACCAAAATTCATTTATTTCTTTTTTTACAGTTGCACCAACAACAAATTCTACACAGAAACCACATGAAAAGCTACGCCGGTTCGGTTTTCTATATTGTTGCCTATACGACGTAGTGAGGGAATTGGACAAAAGTCATGGAACAGTGATTGCACTACTCATAGCTTCACATTTCCTACAAGTTGTTTTATGTCTTTACAAACTTTTCATTGAAATATGTATGTATCTAAAATTACTGAGGATGAGGATAGAATTTATAGAAAGATTTCTAACTTATTACACCGAACAAGTATAACTTCTTATGTGCGTACATAAGAAGTAGTAGTCACATCTTTTTTTTTTTAATTTTTCCTGTAATATTCTCAGACCATTAACAGTGTGACTTTAAGACTTTTGAAGGCGAAGATTTGACTTACTAATGGATAATGTCTAATATGAAACAAAGGCAAGAACCACTGATATAAACTAGGGAAGAAACCAATATTTTGTGAAGAAAATTGTTACTGAACAATAACGAGCTTGTAACTGTAGCTAATACAAAACATATTTTATTATTGTTTTAATTAAGAGAATCTATTGTAAATACTCGACTATTATTGGCATAGGTCCGCATACATTTATTCTCATTGATTTTCTTTGCATACGAGTAAGCAACATACCTGATGTCAAGTGATACAACACCGCAACGACCTTCGCAATACCAGGGCTATAGCTAGGCCACTGCCTACCGTAACGAAAGTACTTTTCTTAAAACTTGATTAAAGAAAGATATGTGATTGCCCGCAAGAAACACACATCTATGAGGCAGTTGAGTTCAGCAGTGATGATAATGATTGAATATATTCATATTTCCTTCTTACTTTGCAGTTACACTTAATAACGCTGATGGTACAATTATTCACCTCTCGTGGGCAGTGTACTATGCTTGTGATATATTAATTCTTGTCGAACCTTGTCATCAGACAATTCAACAAGTATTTCTTTTAATAAACTCATTTGCAAAAAAAACGGGCGGTTTTGATTTTCATTCATATTTAAAAAGATACAATACCAAAAAGGTTTCAATCGTTTGTACACGTTACTGGCCGGTTTTAAAAATGCTGTGGTATTTAAAAAAGTACGTTCTAAATTCAATTTTTCATTTGATGTTCATTTTTACAGAAAACCCCTTTTTATCCTACATTTTTGGCGCGAAGTTCCAGAAGTTAACATCGACTTTCATAACTTTTATTCAATTTTTATCGATTAATTTCATATCCTTGACTGTCAAAGCTTTATTTAATGCTGTTTGGCTGTATCAAAAATGGTAGATAAAGTGGTAAAAGCTACCAAAATTATCGCGCTGCTTGAAGAGGGTTGCAGCCAATGTTTCGTGGCTAGGAGGCTAAATGTTAGTCGCTCGACAGTCCAAAGGACCTGGCAGCGATATCAGGAGACTGGTTCCGTCGAGAGAAGGCCTGGTTCTGGAAGAAAACCATGTACCCAACCACGGGATGATCGTTTTCTTGTGAGTCGCGCATTGAGAAATCGCAAATCTTCGTATGTGGATCTTAAGAACAACCTCCAAGAAGTAAGAAATGTGCATATTAGTCTATGGACGGTCAGGAGGAGGCTTCTCGCTGCCAATATACGCAGTCACCGCCCGGCCCGCGGCCCCAAATTACTCCGTGAGCACAGAGTTCACAGGCTTAGGTTCGCTAGAAATTGTGAATCATGGACTCAAGACGATTGGAATAGGGTTTTGTTCTCTGATGAAGCCAGGATATCTCTGTTCGGTGAAGATCGACGTCGGCGAGTGCTAAGAAGACAAGGAGAACGCTTTGCAGAGGCATGTTTCGAAGAAATCACACCTTATGGTGGGGGCTCTGTTATGTTTTGGGCAGGAATAAATTCAATGGATCGTACAGAGTTAGTCTTCATTGAAAACGGCTCACTGACTGGGCATCGATACATAACGGAAGTTCTAATTTCTCATGCACAACCCGCATTGGCCGCTCTAGGTGAAGACTCGATTTTTATGGACGACAATGCTCGCGCCCACCGATCCCGCGATGTTAATGCGTATGTGCAAGAGGTCGGCATTCGTCGTTTGGATTGGCCAGCTCGAAGTCCCGACCTCAATCCCATAGAGCATGTCTGGGACGTTCTGAAACGGCGTGTGAGATCAGTACACCCGGCTCCGCAGACCATCAGAGAGCTGAAGAATGTGATTACTGCGGAGTGGGAACGTATTCCGCAAGCAAGTATCCGGGATATACTCGCTAGCATGCCCAGACGAATTCAAGCTGTGATTTTAGCTAGAGGGGGTCACACTCGATACTAAACATTTATCTGCTTTTACTTTATTAAAGAAAAACAAATAAAAAATCTTTTTTATTTTTACTTCATGAGCATATGCACTACTAGCGAATATACACTACTAGCGAGGTTTAGCATTATTTCCCATAAATTGTATCTAAATTTTATGAAATACTGATGAAAACGATTATTTTCTTATTAATTTAGCAAATTGTGTGGATAAAACTACCTATAATTATCAAACAAAGAAATATTAACATTTGAAATGGTTCATTGCTTAGGTGCCCGTTTTTTTTGCAAATGAGTGTATATACTACGATTTGATTGCATAATGATTGGTAATATGAGGTAAGAAAATAACAGAGTCACTGTGGGGTTAGAGCCTCCTTCACAATAGTTGGAAAATAGACATACTATTTATGGACATATACTTTTCGTATGTCTTAAATATCGTGTCCGTGGATGTTGTAAAAGATGACTATGGGATTTGTGCAGGTAAAAGCTATGCAAGAGAAGGAAAATCTACACTAATATTATAAAGAGGAAAGATTTGTTTGTTTGTATTGAATAAGCTCCGAAACTACTGGACCGATTTCAAAAATTATTTCACCAATGGAAAGTTGTAATATCAGGAAGTAACATAGGCTATATTTTATCCTTGTATTAGCACGGGAACAGAAACGACGCGGGTAAGGTGACTAAAATTGAAACAATGCGAGGGCGGGTTGCTAGTTCTTTATAAAACCCTATTCCATTACGTCTGACCAGCGTGGAATAGTAGGTCAATTCATCTCTCCCATTCGGAGGAGGCCTGAGCTCAACAGTAGGACTTATATAGACTGAGATGATTTGAGCATAGGCCAAATGGATTAGTATATGCTTTAATATCGAGTTGTCTTTCTTTTGCATAGACTTTGTCTGCATATTATATCCTTTATTCGTCTTTTACGACAAGCAACCAGAAACGGGGTAGTGAATTATCATTTTCCTCGTATACTAAGTATTATACCAATACGACTGGCCAGCAGGGTATTGCAGGGACCACTAACGTCAAGTCACCCTGGTCCGGTCGGTCCAACGACGAAGGCGATCTGTCACAGGTGGGTTACGGGTGTGCGTGCTTACGCCCCTCTGTCACCCCGGACGGAGTGGTGCTAGGGTGCGCCGACCGTAAGAAAAAAAAAAGGGTATAGTAGCTGCAATTATCTCTTATGAATCTCTAAGCAAGTAGTGTGTTTTTTTACGGTGAGTGATAGTTGTGTATATGAGCTGTGACGAGGTTATTTTATTGTTTGTGAAAAATGGATTAATATCTATATAAATAATATATAAATTTCATAAGATGACGAAGTAAGAATACAATTCACCACCCCCTCTCTTATCCGTGGGTGTCGTAAAAGTCGACTTAGGGATATAATATCTCTAGCCGAGGCCGCGGGTGACGTGATCGGAGAATTAGACCGTCACCCGCCGAGAGGCCGACCGCGTGAGGCAAGACCGACGTCCTCCACGAGGGGGGCTTGGTCGATGGGAGGGTACCCCGGGGAGGGGTATTCCGTCGGGACGACCACTGACGTCAAATCACCCTGCTCTGGTGGTCGGCCCAACGACGAAGGCGACGTGTCGCGCGGGTGGGTTGCGGGTGTGCGTGCTTACGCCTCTGTCGCCTAGGACGGAGTGGTGTGAGGAGTGCGCCGACCGTAGCCCAGCCCCCAAAAAAAAAAGGGATATAATATGCATATAACATCTATGCAAGAATAGGAAAACCCAACAGTGGGACGTATCAATTCAAATATAATTTTCATCACCTCAGCTCATGGGCTACGATAAATTATAAAATACACATTATATTTTTATTGATTCGAGTTGAAAATAAGAATTGAAAATTTTAACGTATGATTCATTGCATATTACAAAGATTTAACATTTAATATGCAAGATTATTTCTAAAAATTTGTTCCACAAGCAAAAAATTATAGCCACACGTGAGGTTTAAACGTCTACAGGAAATCCGTTTCAATTGTGTAACCAATTTCGACAAATGGGGACCTACGTATAAGAATAAAATAATTTTTCGTATTGTCCTTTTCACGGTAGAAGTCCCACCCGCCATTTATCGAAAACCGTTTGCACATTATTCCGATTTAATACTCTATCTTTTCAAGTTAGAATTAAATGTTTCGCTAGTAAGACCAGTTTTAATGCAATTTTGTTTCAGTCAAAGCGCACAAAATATCTGATCAGACAATTGATACTGTTTACACCGCCAGATATGTATGCATTTCATTCGGAATTGGAACTCTTTCGTCAACACCTCATGTTACACGAAGTTTTCTATGCACCTATGAATATATTGAAACTTAACAGAACTATTCTCACTGCTGTAAGTACTACGATAGTTAACTCGTGACGTGCACGCTCCACCCCCTCCTTTCGTGAGATGACTGCCTCGAGGAAGGCGACGACCGCGTTCCAGTTTCTGACGTTGCCGAGTATCTTCCTAGCAATGTTTGACAGCATCAGTTCGGCACCGATGATTGCGATGAGTTCACGGCGCTCCTCTGCTCACGCGACTCACACCTTGAGCATGTGTTACACCGGGTCCTCGTTGCAATCGCAGTGGTGGTAGGATGCTGTGCTCTCAATCTCTCCTCGCGACTATATGCAGGTACTTGGTGAAGCAACCGTGCCCCGATAAACCGGCACCAGTCGGAAGGAAAACACCCCGTATCGCCGATCCAACCACTCCATCAGCACCGACCAGAAGGCCCTGACGGCCCGCACATGGTACCGAGGTTTCGCCAGCCGAACTGCCCAATGGGCAATGACGTTTTGGTGGGCGTCGACTCACCAGGCGGCCATCTTCAATGGGATTTGGGAGCCTTTCGCCTGCGTCTCCAACACCCACCGGTAGAGTCCTGCAACTTTTCGCGAGCCCTGGGATCACGTTCGAGACTGTACAGCATCTTCTGCCGACTGACGTCGTTGGCGTGACAGACAGCCAGCTTGAAGGCAGACCGCGCACTCCAGTAATAAGCCTCGTACAGCTCGTCCTCCCATTCAGCGTCTCGGTGACGCACCCAACTGCGGGTGTAGGACCTCCGGGTACGTATACAAGCGGCCCAGAGATCCGTGAACTCTCGCTATCACCTCGGGACTGGGCAGTCTGCCGCGGTCAGACACCGCACACAGGGCATTGCCGCTTCGCAGACTTATGTTAAGGCAAGCGAATACGGTCAGTCTCGACGTCCACCCCATCCACCTGGAGTGGTGAGGACAGCCACGAATGTACGATGGCTGTCTCCGCCAATAGGTCCCGATCCAGTCGACATACAGCGTATCGCGAAAACGCGGGAGCTCCGTCCGCCCTGTGACCCCTGCTGGGCTGTCCGAGGGTCCGGGAGACCTCTATTTGAATGTATCTGCGTTCGGACAGGGTCTCGACCTCCTCCTGCCGCACCAGCTCTTCACGAAGATGATGAGGGAGGACCCGAAATTTGCCATGCTCCTATTAGGGGCGAATTAACGTCGATTAATTAGTCCGCCATGACTTGCAGAAAAAAAAACGTCCTGCGCACGCGCGGCATAGTTGAGGTTGGTTTGCAAGAGGTGGATGAACTCGGTCGCCATTAGTGGATAGTATCCATCACCACCGCGCTGACGGACGATCGGTCACGCTAGAAGTGCGAACGGCCGGGTTCTCGTGGCAGTGGAGAGCTACGGAATGCTGCCTTGTACCTGGGCTCACCGTAATTGAAAAAGAGACTGCAGAGGCTTCAGCGGCGCGTTTCACACGAGTATAAGGGACAATTCCCCAGAGAAATCCAAGCAACTGTCGCTCGTACCCGGGGTACATCGGACCGATGAACGGGCACGCGGGAGGTGTCTGACATAGTACCCCAGACGTGTTGGCAAAGGGTTTTATGTCGATTTCGTGCGTCGATTGCGTTAATATTATCTACATATCATATGCTTTTTAATTCGCACTATCAAGAGTTAGCATATTTTTAGCTTTTTTTTTTTGGAACTAATCCCACTACACATTCCCACCATTGTAACTCCTGTAAGCCAGGATCCACAATGGCCTCCATAAATGACACCGAGGTTTAACCCTCAGGCAGTCCCGGGATATGATTTTAATTGTCTTGGGACCCGCAACAAATTTAATAAGAAAAGATTAAAGAGGAGGAGTTGGAAAGAGAGATTCCACTTCCCTTCTAGGCAAAGCGGGAGACAGGAAAACAAAATGACTAGTCAGCCAATAAGTAAAAAGGTGTACAGCTACGATAGCGCAGCAGTACGGAACCACGGATACGGGAGAGCTTAACGGGGCCTATATGTGAGCGTTAAGATTGATTGCTACAGTAGGTAGAAACGCATGAACGCACGAAAATTTTCTCGAGTTGCTACAAGATCCGTATAGTATACTACCCCACAGGTGACTTGCAAACTGTTTAACATAAGGTTACGCTCGTTTCGCCAGAGATCGCACTCCCAGAGAATGTGATGTGCTGATTGTTCATACTCGTGGACAGATGTGGAACATTGATATAATGGTGATGGTATGAGTAAAAGAAAATAATTTACTTTTAAAGTTGCCATGGCCAGTTAAAAATTGGGCCACGAAGTGGTCAACCTCCAGCCACACCTTCTCTAGGCGCTCCCGGATGCATGGAAAAATAGATAAAGATGACTACCTTTCGATGATGAATCCCATCTTTCTTGCCATTCAGTTAAAAGTTCCTCATAGATAATTGATTGTGGTGCAAACAATCTAGCAATTTTATTTCAGTCGCGCGGTAGAAGGAAATCTGTATTCATAGTTTCCTTTGTGGGGTAACATTGACGCTCGTCTCTGAATCTCCAAATCAACCGGAAGTACACCCGCGAGTACTGGTAAGGCCTCGGTACTAACCGTTTTATAGGCTTTTCATAAGAATATTAGGGCCAATCATTGGGTCTGTAGTAATTTAAGGCGAGCCGCCCCTATGGTGGCCCTATCGGCCTATTTTTAGCTTGACTAGAGTACAAAATAATAGGCCGCAGCTATTTTCTGAGAAACTTATGGCCGTTATAGACTAAGTAGGGAATTATGGTACCATCCCACCTTCTGGGGAGTTCTATGTAATATATTGAACGTTTATGATGATGCAATTAATGTTATTTACTATAATACTTATTTTGCAGATCATTGGAAGCACCGTAATTTACCTGATTATGATGATTCAACTGTAAGAAATATTTATTTTTGTATATGTCAGTATTCGTAATGGCCTACAAATACTAGTTGTATAATTTGCATGTGTTATCTTTATATAAATGTAATTATTCTGTATGTATTTATATGACTGAATTCCTACTAAATAACTGAAACCATAGAATTATATATATATAGAGAAGCTATCCCGAATAAATATTTTGTTCCATTTTGATAACAGTTATTAATTACACTAAAGTTTGCTGCAGCGCTGAAACAAACATTGAGGCACACAGCGCTAGATCGCTTTAAAGTTGTGTATGTGTGTATATATGTAATGTGTGTTACTATAGTAACCACACGTTACAGGCACACTAAAGTAAGGTGTACGGATTGCAGTACAGTTCAATCGAACAAAACAAATGTTCGGATCTCGAATACGTAGTACATATATATCGATGGCTGAAACGCTTTCCATGATTTTTTTTGCGTATTCAGCTAGATTGAAGAATAATCTAAGGAATTCCAATTTTATTTTTTTATATTTGTGCAGAACAGCATCTGTATTGTGTGATGGCCACTATGAATTAGTATCCAACCCTTACATTGCTCGTGAGTCACGTAAAAGATGACTAAAGGCCCCAATGATCACTAATGATGACACCGAGCTTTGAACTTCAGACAGTCCTGTGAAGCGCTTTTAATTCTCTTGGAATACTACGCACTGTTTAACATATCGACCTACAGTGCCAGTGTTGTGGGTTCGATTACCATGTAGGATAATACTTTATGTGATCAAATTGTTGTTCTGAGTCTGAATGTAATTTGTATTTGTTAATTACATATTCGTAAAGTCCCCCGCAATACAAAGATTTTTTTGGTGCAGTCTAAAAAAAAAATTAACAACATATCGCGTGCTTATTTGTAATGCATATTCTGTACTCGTGTATTGATGGGTTAGGAATACGATGAGTTATCATCTCTCTATTTTCCGTGTGAGGTGTACAATCGGCGCTGGGAAAAGACATCAGCTATTTGGATAAACACAATTTCCTTAGTCTTTTCTTAGTAAAACTTGCGTTATCTTACGATAAAAGAAATATAATTAATAATTTATTTATTTAACATAATATATGGGAATCTCTGGCTCCTATACTAGTTATAAACTGTGTTGCAGGAGCCAGATTTATATAGATATATGTAATATTTATCGCAAGGAATTATGAGTTCCTAAATATTTTTCTATGTTTTCATAGAGCTGTGAAATCCGTGCCATCAACATCATTTTAAGGACTCAAGCCCCGCGACATTTGTGACGAGCACTTCAAATATACTGACATTGTGTGATTCTAATATATCATTGTCTTTCTGGTTTGTGGAGGTCAGCAATCGTCGTCTTCGTCGATGAATGATATTCTGTCGTACACCTGGTTAGGCCAGATAACATAGATTTAGGAATAGTAGCCTTAGAGTTGTGTTGGTTGTTAGTGTACAAATATTTCATATCATGATAATTTTATGGCATTCTAGAAAAACCATGTCTATCATTATCATTCGTCTTTGTTAATCTTATATATATATAAAAGAAAGTGGTGTTAGTTACACTATTTATAACTCAAGAACTGTTGTACCAATTTGGCTGAAAATTGGTGGGGAAGTAGCTTAGAACCAGGAGACGGACATAGGATAGGACGGATTTTTATCCCGTTCAATCCCGTTCCCGTGTGACGTGACGTAAAACGTCAAAGAGAATACAAGCCACTATTTAACGTGGTATAACAAAAACGCATTTGATATGTAGATAATAACAAAACGCAAGTGACAGCTAAACGTAATTTCGTCTATGATTAAGTATGGTTGAAAATTTTGATAATTATAATTTTGTCAGAAATCATAATCAGTAATAATAATCAATAATTTGTATTCTCTTTGGATCATCATTAACAATGTCGCGACCAAGACGATCGCATTGGTTCTACCATTAGAGACTAAATTTTTTCGGTAATTTAGAAAAAATATTTACGAAAATAATTATGGCGGTATGAAGTTCGCCGGGTCAGCTAATATATTATTAAAAAAAAAATTATCGCTGATTTGTTCTTTGAATTCGAATGATTGGTGCCAGTAAAACAAGTATTCTTTTATTGAATCCATCTTTGTATTAATTTTTTTTTTTTTTTTTTTATTTCAAACGGTGGCAAACGAGCAAACAGTACACCTGATGGTAAGTGTTGCTGCCGCTCATGGACCTTTACAAGGCCGTTGCCTACCGCGAAGAAAGCGAAGGGAGTGTGAATGCGTGCATTGAGGCTCGGTGATACCAAGGGCACCACCAAAACCCTCCACACGCAATCACTCTCAGAAAGTTGGTCTTACGGCTCTCTCGCTCACCGAACGAAGCGCAGTAATAAATTGCTACTACTCGGACGTCGATTTATTTAATTATTAATTTCATAGCGCGAATTCAGTTTTTTTTTATATTGACAGTAAATAGTGGCTATGTGTTCTTATATTTATCGTTTTAATATATATAATAAAATAGGATTTTATTTTATCTATATAGGGTAAACTTGTAGTTAAAAATTAATAGTATAAGTAGGAGCCGAAACATCTCGCATTTTAGTTGCTAATAGGTTATTAAGGAGGTATGATGTGCTATGCTTTTTTTTTTGTGTGGGTCGCGGTCGGCGCACTCCTCGCACCACTCTCCGTCCAGGGTGACAGAGGGGCGTAAGCACACACAAACGCAACCCACCCGAACACCACGTCGCCTTCGTCGTTGGACAGACCATCGGAGCAGGGTTACTTGTCCACAGTGGGCGGTCCGACGGAATACCCTCTAGTGGGGTACCTTCCGATCGACCGACGTCTCCCCCTCGGGGAGGACGTCGGACTTTCCTCACGCGGTCTGCCTCTCGGCGAGTGACGGACTACTTCCCCGGTCACGTCACCCGTGGCCTCGGCTAGGGCGGCATGAGGCGCAGGTAGTCGCACCTACGCCGCCCCAGTCGCCAGTGGCGGGTCGCTTCGTCGAGGTTGCGCTCCTCGCGCGCGCGACCCGCCGCCTTCCTCCGCGAGACTACTGCCTCGCAGAAGGCTGCGACTGGCGTCAGGTCGGCACCGATGATTGCGACGAGTTCACGACGCTGCTCTGCCCAGGCGGCACAAACCTCGAGCCGCGAGCGTATGCTGCGCTGTGTCCCCGTCGCAATCGCAGTGGTGGCAGGACGGTGTACTCTCCCTCCTAGCGACCGTGTACAGGTATTTGCCGAAGAATCCATGCCTCGTCAAAACCTGAAGATGTGTTATGCTTGTTTATATCCGTGGCGATCCTGACAAATAAGTTAAAATTTTAAAGGTTAGTTAGTATTTGCTAATATATAGCTTTATAAGTAGTACCCTACAAATACCTTTATATTTTTTATTACTTACTAGTTCATTAACTATCCATTTAGATGTAAAAAAAATGTCTTTTGATTTTAATTTATTTAAACATACTTGGGCATCTATCCCTATCACAAAGGATACTTGTCCTGATTTTTCAAAGTATTCCTTAAGTAAATCCTTAGGAGCATCTATACCTGTTGGGTCGACCACTGATCTTGATGGATTGACCACTGAAGTCAAGGAATTCTGCACCGGTGGTCGGACCAACGACGAAGGCGACATGCTATATGGGTGAGTTACGGGGCCGCGCGCCGCCCCTCTGTCGCCCCGGACGGCGGACTAAGCTGGGCGGTGGGTGTGCTGACCGTGACCCCTAAAAAAGGGGGCATCTATACCTCCATACACCATATATACCCACCAGTGTGAATTTTCTAAATATGTTGAGTGTTCTGTTATATTGTTTGTGTATTATGTATATTTATATTTAAACTTCTTACTGATTGTAGCAGAATTATACCACGAAAATACAAAAGAAAGGAAGGAGTGCGAGCTCGAGTATGCAATATATACCTCTTTCATTAAGTAGGATTATTAAAGAATGATTTAAATTGAGCAAACGATTAGAAAAAATAATATTACACTTGTTAACAGTTAATAATCAATATTTTATAATAACAATTAAGAATTAATATATTTGAATGAATGTTATTTTAAAATTTAATTTAAAAAAAGTATGATTAAAGCTATTGAAACTGAGGAAGACCTTATAACATTTGGTTGGGTTTTTGGTTTACCCAATATATAGGACATCTATTCTTCTTTGTATTTTCGTGGTGGGGCAATTATCCATACAAGTAGGCATCTATCCACAAAAAAGTGTTCAACAAAAAGTTAAATTTTAAAATTGAAAGTAAAAAAAAAACAAAGAATAATTCAGCATAAATGCTTATTATTCATACATATTTTATTTATATAAAAAGTGGGGCATATATCCCGTTTTTACCCTAAATAAAAGAGAATCATAGAAACGTATATATGTACGCACATAACTGCCGAACGACTGCACCAAATTTGATAATTCTTCTTTTTTGTATTTGTTATTATTAGGACAAGATTTATATAGAAGAAAATTGAATAATATATAATTAAAGAGGATATTTTTTATGAAAATCAGAATTTTTCATTGATTTTTTTCAGTGATAATTAGTTTTGGAGATATGACATCTCTTGTCACACACCTGTCTGCAACGGGATCGGTTTCGTACTCTTACCTCGAATGCGGACCGATATGGAAGCGTTTCAAAACAAACATTTCACCACTGTTATCTATCGATAGTCGTTTTGACACCACTAAAGAAAATGCAGCACTACCCAAGTTTCCATAGAATTAAAGGCTTTCTCGTAGTCTACAGATAGTAGAAACCTATTATGTATATTCCTCGGTCTCCTGTCAGGTTTAGATAAAGGTGTAGATGGACGGCCAAACCGACGGATAGGTCAATGAATGGATCGAGGAATGGGTAGATGAAATTTGAAAAAGCCTTATTAAGGGCCGCAAACATATATACATATGGTGAAACTCTTATAAGCACGTAGTAAAGGTCGCGCGAAATACAGGTCAGGACTACCAGGTAAAGCTCGAAAGCTTGTAGACTAGCGTTACATTAATTAGTAGTAAGGTTAATCCAAAAGTTTTCAAACATAGCAGCGTATGAATAAATTAAATGGCTTTGATTTTATATACTCGATTAGCTTTTGCCCACGAATTTGTCCGCGCAAACGTCACGACATGAGACAGGTTAACATATCTATGCTAACCTCTATCACACACATATCTAGCTAGGCATGATGTTCAAGATTCTGCAGGCCCTTAGTTTTGCTGGATGATGTGGGTAGAGAATACTAGAATACTAGCGAGTATCTGCGCCTAATGCCGCCCTAGCCGAAGCCGCGGGTGATCGGACCGGGGAATTGTCCGTCACCCGCAGAGAAGCTGACCGCGCGACGGCGACCAACGCCCCAGGACGTCGAGAGGTGAGGTTACCCGAAAGGGTATTCCGTCGGGCCGACCACTGATGACAAGTCACATCTGCTCCGGTGGTCGGCCCAACAACGAGGTGACGTGGGTACGGGTGGGTTATGGGCCCGCGCGCCGTCCTTTCATCGCCCCGGACGAACTGGACAGCGCATGCGCTTACCATAGCCCACCCATAAAAAAAAAAAAAATAATAAAGGCTATTTTAAATAAAACTACTTTACGGATTTTATCGCGTTTGTATTTGATTTTTGATTACCCGACGTTTCGAACACTTTACAGCGTTCATGGTCACGGGTGGACTAAGATGTCTCACGTCCAACAAGTCATCGTTACTGCAGAAAATTTATAATTATCTACCCGATACAGAAATTAGTTATTAAATATTGACCCACATTTTGATACAAAATTTATTGCCAGTGTAAGGAGAAAATGATTCTCTATGAAAAAATTATATTGTTTATGGTTAGTAATAATTAAACATTAAAATTAATAGTAATTATATTTAAAAACTAACTAATAATCTAGTATACTACCACCGGATCGGAACACGGTCACACTGAGAAAGATCCGGCAAGAAAACTCAGGTAACATGATACTAAATTAAAGTTAATTTTGAATGCGGCTTACTTTATGTTACTAAAAGGTTTTAATTTATAAAATTATCTTTAGTTATTATTATTGTGGGTCAAATCTATACAATATGAGCTCACGGTGTCTTGCAGTCTTGTGGTGGTCTTTTTGGATTTGTTTTTAATAATGTTTATAACAGGATCCCAGCTTGATGGTAACACCCAGCCATCCTCTCTATTGAAATTTTTGTGTTTTTTAATCTCAATAGCCTCGCGTACCATTCTAGGCAGGTATCGGTGTTCTTTTGCGAGGATTTGTGGTTTATCAAACCTGACGTTATGGTAGGCGTGGTCCTGACTATGTTCACAGACTGCAGATCTAGTGTCACGGCGGTGCTTCACATCGGCAAGAACACATTTCTTTGATCCGAGTTCTTATGGATCTCTTTGTTTGTCCAATGTAAGAGAGACCACAGTCACAGTCAAGTTTATATACTCCTGCATCTTGTAAAGGGATCTGGCACTTGACAGGTGGTAAGAATTGGCTAATCCTCTTCAGTGGCTTAAAATAAGTTTTAATGGAAGAGCGTTTCAGGATGTAGCCAATCTTGTCAGTGACTCCTTTGACATAAGGTAGTATTGCAGGAAGGCGCTCAACTGTGGGTGGTTTCACTCGATCTCTGCGACGGGGGCGAGGAACTGGCAGCTTGTTTGCACGTAGCACCTACTTGATATGCTGCAGCTCCCCAGCCAGGTGTTCATCGTCACAGATTCCTCGTGCTCTCTGCAACAAAGATTTACACACGGTAGCTAACTGTGAAGGGGGATGATGAGAATCACCGTTCAAGTATCTGTCTGTATGTGTTGCCTTACGATACACTGTATGACTCAAGATGTTATTAAGGTTATTAGGGTTTAAGGCTATTTTATTTTTAAATTATTAAAAAAAAATCATAGGCATCGATCCTTATCAATAAGGATAGTTGCCCTGATTTTTCGAGGTATAGATGCCCCTAGGATGCATCTATCCCTCCATAGACCATATATATCCATATGTGGGGCCAGTGTATGTTTTTGAAATATTTTGGTGTCCTGTTATATCTTTTATGTATTTACGTATATTTATAATTGAACTTTGCACTGATTGTAGCAAAACTATGGCATGAAAATACAAAAGAAAGGAAGGATTGCGAGTTGACGCAGTCGCCACCTTCTGCAAAGCCGTCATATCGCGGTAGGAGGCGGCGGGGCGCGCGTGGGAGGAACGCTTCCACGACGACGCGACCCAATGTCAGAGACTCGGGCGGCGTAGGCGCGAATACCTGCGCGTGATGTCGCCCTAGCCGAGGCCGCGGGTGACCGGACGGGGGATATTAATCCGTCACACGCAGAGAGGCTGACCGCGCAACGGCGACCGATGTCCCGGGTCAAGGACGTCGAGAGGTGCCCGAAAGAGTATTCCGTCGGGCCAACCACTGAGGACAAGGAACTCGGCACTGGTTGTCGGACTAATGGCGAAGGCGATGTGGCTACGGGTGGGTTATGGGCCCGCGCGCCGTCCTTTCGCACCCCAGACGGAAAGGACGGCGTGTGTGCTTACCATAAGCCCACAAAAAAAAGGAGTGCGAGCTCGAGTATCTTTTTGGACTACAGAACAACTACAGTCAGCTTTTGATGAAATGGATAAAAAAAGCGTAGGACTAAACGAACTTTAATTATGGTTAGGTACTATGAAACGAAATGAAATTTCATTATGGTTATTTGTGTCGTATTAGTATTATTTTATAATGCTAACAATGAAAAGATTTAAGAAAAGTGTATAATATGTTTCGTAATTAGAACCATATTTCTTGGAGAAAATTGTAGTTTTACACATGAAGGTATCCCGTACACATGTATCCCGCACTGCAGGCACCTATCCTCCTCATTATTGCCATAGTAGGGCAACTATCCATACCAGTAGGTATCTATCCTCAAAAAAGGGGTCCACAAAAAGCTACATTTTACAAAAAATTGATAGGTCAGAACAAAAAAAAGTAACATTTCAAAACACGAATACATTGCTGCTTCAGGGACTTCCTGATGGCCCACACTTTGGTGCTTCAGTCACCATTCATTCGTTCGCGATCAACATCAAGGCCCAGATAACATATTGGGGCCTAATGTTCGACGGGCGGTATTAGTTTCGTGGGCATTTTTATAAACTTATTCCTTGCTGGATAGCGCGATGTCCGCCCTGTCGTGGCTTATGTCTAACATGGATGAACTCAGTATTACATGTTGATAGATATACCGATCTACTCATCCTACAATTTCCTTCTAACAACCACTTAAAGCCATGGTGTTTGGAATAGTTGCCGTATGCTATCGATTGAGGTACCGTGAGCCTTAACACCCCCATGAGACGTATAAGACCTACCACCATTGTAATTGCAGCGAGAACACGGCACAGCATATGCTTGAGGTCTATGTGGCTTGGATAAAGCAGCGCCACTAATTCTGCATCGTTGGAATCCCTTGAAGAGTTGATTTTCAAAATAGTTACGTTTAAAGTTCGTCTTTTCGTGGAGATTTTTATTTTAATAAAAAATCGAGTTAAAGTATCACCGCAAAATTTAAGCTTCTATTTTACACCCTTAAAAGGAGAATTTTAAAAATTTCCAAACGCCAAAATACGTGTTTATTTAATTTTATTGAAGAAAGAGTATTTGCGAAACATTTGAAGACAATCGATAAAGAATTTTTTTCTCCCCATATAAACTTCCACCCCATGTTTTACATCCTAAAGTATTGAATTTGAAAAAATTATGGAAGGAGTAATATTAAATTTTTAACGGAGTTGCCATACATTGATTTTCATAACTCGTTTCTCAAAAATGACTGACTTCCGTACAAACTTTCGCACCCCATTTCACTAAGGAGTTCAGTTTCCAAAAATCCTTTTTAGAGTGTAAAAAGAACCAGCATACAATCTCTCAAGGTCATAGCCGTTGTAGTTTCGGCTGTGATATATCTTACTGCGATCACCAACCCGCCTGCCAAGGGTGGCGATTACGGCATTCCCTCGACCTGGCCTCATATGATGGACGAAGAAAAAATGGTCTGCAGTCACGGCAGCTCCATTATCCTAGGGGCTCATTTTGGTGGTGGGCCCGGTAGTAGTGAAATAGGAGGAGCGAAGAATCTCCAGTAGTGATCCGGCTCAGTGTGAGACGAGGTGAACGCATGACCTGGCAGAAGGTGCTGGGCGTCGTTGGATACAAGGGGCACAGGACCGCACTTTGTGGTGAAACATAAAGGGGCCTACATCCAGCAGTGGACGGCGATAGGTTGATGATGTTGATATAACATTTCAGAAATCACTTATTTTACCGACAGAGAACTACGTATTTGAGGTAAAATATCATTAATTCAACGTCATTTTGTTAACATTTGTCCAATATTTGTGACATTAACTATGGATCATGATGAATAGTTAGTCGTATTTATACAAGCGCAATTTGATTTAACAGATGTTTATTTTTAATAGTTAAAAGTTTATATATATTTAAATTGTTTTGAAAAATATTTAATGTAAATAAATATTTATAATCTTGGAACTTGAATAATTTAATTTTTTTATGTTATATAAATTCGTCGGACATATTGATCATGAAAGCATGGCACATTTGTTTCAAATAGGAAGAGCTCAGAAGCAGTTAATAGTCAAGTAATTCTTACAAATATTTTCTTTATTCAACTTTGTAAATTAAATTACAAATTCAAATAATTTATTATGTAGGTGAATTACTACTGTAAAGGTAGTAGAGACAATTTTACCTTTTAGCTTAAACTTACTCCAACGATTTATCATCGAGCTTAAATGCAGCCGCTACTCTAAAGATCCGGTAAGAAGTGCGAAGCACAAGGTTGTTTTTAGTCTTCTGGATATACATACATGGAAGACTATATCTTCGTTCTTATGGATCCGATATTTATATACGTGGGCAACTCAGAAAGTTTTGCGAAAATTAAGAAAGGCTTTCTTATAGTAATCTATCTATTATATACATATAGTAATACGTGAAGAAAAACTTTGTACCTCTTTTTAGGAAATTTATGCAGACGTACAAATATGAAATTTGGCACAGTTTGAAGGATATATTGAGGAGAAGTGCAGAAAACTAACATTTGATATAATAATGGATTAGAAATACATTGAATTCATTCTGAAATCTCTGGTCAAACTGAATGTCAAACAATCGTCAATAAAATTGAAAGAGCTCGCTATCAAAATCTTTCCTCCGTTTCTACCTCACTTCACTTTCGTAGGCGTTGCTTTATTTTAAATCACCTAAACCGTCAACTGGCGCTTCGTTTCTGGATAGTATAAGTTCAGGTCTCATCATCTGTAATGATGTCGTAAACATACCAAGATGAGCCTACTTCAATTTTTTTATAATATTACGGCAACATGTGGGAGTTCTTAGCCCGGGCCTACTTTTGACTATGTGTAAGATTGTGCAGCACCCGTCGTGAAACTACTAAACTCCTCACGCGAAGATTCAAGTGTTGAATCTCGTGAACGTTTCCTAATCCAAACTACAGGATGTGCTGAATCTCATGATAAATAACTCGCCTATTGTTTTGGATTAAATTTTTCACTGCTAACGTATTTTCTGCCGTAACAGCTGTTAAATGGCGACCACTTCTTTCTTTGTCTCTTAAAGTTAGTCCACCGCATTTAAATTCATTATAGTGACGATACACGCTTGCGTTGGAAGAGTTTTCATCCATGGATGCCATTCGAAGTCTATACGATTCATCCGGCTTCAGGTGACAGTTGAAATCGTTAAAAATAATAGTGCAATAATGTGTCTCACGCAGATCCATTTTTCAATGAGACACGGTGATTTAAATTAGCCTGCATAAATATGAAGGTAAATTTTGAAATTGATACATATCTATTTTTAGTTAAAAATAATTATATTTTCAAAATAACTGACCCGTCTCACTTAACTTAAACTTTTTTCGCAATACTTTCTGAGGGGCCTGGTATTCGTTCGTGGTAGAAGAATTTATTGCTCTTTAGTGCCCTTATAGAAGTATCTTTGAAATCGTTTAAATGTGTTAATCTAGGGCGAAGGTAATTGAAATGATATCTTAGATGGCATAATTTAACGTTGGTTGGTAGCTGTTGTGATTTACTGGATATTTCAATGTCTTTATTGCCAGTTTTAGTGGCTACTCTGGTTGTGAAGTCAGCGTCAAACCCCATATAGTTAGAAGATTCTACACACATTCAAAATTTACCTCCTTATATATTATTGTATATTGTAAGATAAGTTATATATAATAGTAAATTTTATAAATAGTGATAGATGGGGCGCATGTCCAATATTTTCATAGGGTTTCGTGTGTACCAATACATAAAACAAATATGTCACGGATTGGATATTAATTATCTTTTTAGTGATAAAACATAATCACGTAACATTGTGAAGTTTCGTGACTACTACAGCATGTGTAATATACCTATCCTTCATTAGTAATAACGTATCTAAAATAAGCTTACAATGTAAGTCAAAATAATTATTCATATTTCAATATTTTTAAGTGCGGAAAAAATTTAACTGACTATGCGCTTGCTTTTAGACATTTAAACAAACCTCACCTTGAGGACTCCTCACGAGGGTGGATAATACCCAAATTATCATACTTGGCGTTTGGGTTAGCATTGGTAATTACCAATGCCTAATTAGGCTTATGCGTTCCTTTGTCCATATGCTAAAGGATATTTTTTATGATAGGCTATAATCTGGCAATGGAACGGCAAACCTACCATATTAATCTCATCCTCATTGCCATTGGTCTGACTATTATATACCGATTCTTGACTTCTGTGGCCCGGTGGGTTACCTTTTCGTGTACCATACCCGACGTCTGATAATCCTGTAGGCGGTTTTACCACGTCTAACAAGATAGTAACGTTAACCTTTCAATATATGAGATTAATATATTCTTATCAATTTCCTATTAAAGAATGGAGCTACCTCCACAAAAAGAATGCATTGTATCTGGTATACTGGGTGTCGTGCTTAAACTGTCAAGAGTCTTTGGAATGTCGTCAGTGAAGTCTGAACGTATTTATGACGGCTGGCAGATCCGCATATCAAAGGCACCCACCTTTTATGGAAAATTTCTGATTTTGGTAATAGGTAAGTTAACTTTTAATGTAAGTAGGCTAGTTATGTGGAGGGGAATTAGGAATATAATCAAATAATTTTCAAGTTAAAGATCTGGAGGCTACTCATTAGATAGGAATAAAAATTTTCCTTATATTATATCTCACCTCAGTCCTGCGCCGTATTTTTTTCTTCTTTGAGGTGTAATGGTATATTGATTAATCGAAGGAAATTAGTAGATCTCCTTTCCGATCTTGTGTTTAAAATAGTATTAGATTTCCTTTAGGTATCGCTTAATGCCGACCACGTGAGGAAAGACCGTCATCCTCCCCGAGGGAGGAACGTCTCTCAAGGAAAGGGTACTCCTCAAGGGGTATTCCGTCGGGCCGACCACTGATGACACGTCACCCTGCTCCGGTGGTCGGCCCAACGACGAAGGCGACGTGTCACGGGTGGGTTACGGGTGTGCGTGCTTACGCCCCTCTGTCGACCCGGACGGAGTTGAGCGAGGAGTCCGCCAACCGTAAAAAAAAGGGAACCGCTTAATTCAATAAATTATCCATGTTGTAGCCAAGTAAGAATACAATTCACAACAGTGAGTATCGTAAAAGACGACTACGGGGTTAAATATGCATATAACATTTATGCAAGTGAAATAAAACTGAAAATGATAGTCTACATCAAAAGTTCTGACCAGCGTTTTATAGCAGGTCAATTTTTCTTCCATAGTAGAAGCAGTCTCTCAATTAACCTAAATGCGCTGGGATAAGATAATAAAATATCTTTTAATTTTCAGGTGTAGTTGTCATTGCTTTGTATATTCATCAATTTATGTTATTACACTTTTACACAAGACCTGAAACAGTGTTTGTGTTTATCTCACTAGTTACGATGTGTGGTATAATACTACATGAAATTTACTCAAATTTCTATCGGATGCAGCACATGATTACGTGTCTAGCGCAGATACAAAAGGTATAATTTTTAATGTGTAATTCCTTTGAATATCACACGTTTTCATCTTTTAAAGTTTTTATTCCTTTTTTTTTATTGGAACCGGTGGCAAACGAGCTAACAGTATACCTGATGATAAGTGTTGCTGCCGCTAGTAAGTGCAGGGAGTGTGACTGCGCACAATGAGGTTCGGTGACATTAAAGGCATCACTAAAACCCACCACACAAAATCACCCTCAGAAAGTTGGGCATTCGGCTCTCTCGCTCACTGAACGAAGCGCAGTAACAAATTGCTACTACTTGGACGTCGATTTTCTGCGAGAGTGTGGTACTACCCCGGACGGACCGGCCCGTAGATGTAGATAGACAATTGTCAACTGTGTGGTCCTACCACTACTAGTGTTATTATACTATTATTATGAATATGAAGACTTTAATAATTTAGAAGAATTTAATGTGAATCATCAAATATTTGTTGAATTTGTGACACGAACAAGAAGAGATTTTTTGTGTGTTAGCGGCTGCGAATACTCATCATCATCATCATTTCAGCCTATTGCCGTCCACTGCTGGACGTAGGCCTCCCTCATGTTGCGCCACAATGTGCGGTCCTGTGCCGCCTGCATCCAACGACGCCCAGCAACTTTCACTAGGTCATCGGTCCACCTAGTGAGGGGCGTCTTACACTGCATCGTCCGATACGTGGTCGCCACTCGAGAACCTTTCTTCCCCAGCGGTTGTCGGTTCGTCGCGCGATGTGGCCTGCCCATTGCCACTTCAGCGTGCTAATTCTTCGTGCTATGTCGGTTACACCCGTTCTTCTGCGGATTTCCGTATTCCGGACTCTATCTCGCAGAGAAATCCCGAGCATAGGCCGCTCCATAGCACGCTGAGTGACTTTGAGCCTTGATATAAGGCCTACATTTAGGGACCACGTTTCCGTGCCGTAAGTCATCACTGGTAACACACACTGGTCGTAGACCTGTGTTTTCAGACAGTGAGGTATGTTGGACGAGAAGATCCTCTTAAGTTTCCCGAACGCTGCCCAACCGAGTGGGATTCGTCGGCTGATCTCTTTCTCGAAATTGGATCTACCTAACTGGACTGTTTATCCGAGGTAAACATAGTGATCGACAACTTCGAGAATCGCAATGCCAACTAGGACCGGTACAGGAATGACATGGGCATTTGACATGACTTTCGTCTTGTCCATGTTCATTCGTAAACCCACTAGTTGGGATACCCTGCTGAGATCATTGAGCATTGTGCCAAGGTCCTCCATGGATTCTGCCATAACGACTATATCGTCCGCAAATCGAAGGTGAGTGATGTATTCGCCGTTAATGTTGATGCCGAGTCTAGTCCAGTTTAAGAGCTTGAAGAAATCTTCCAGTGCAGTGGTGAACAGTTTTGGAGAGATGACATTTCCCTGTCTCACGCCTTTCTGCAACTGGATCGGTTTCGTACTCCTATCCCGGATACGGACTGACATTGTGACGTTCCTATACAAACACTTCAGCACTTCGATATAGCGATAGTCGATTTGGCACCGCTGCAGGGACTGCAGCACCGCCCAAGTTTCGACTGAATCAAAGGCTTTCTCATAGTCCACAAACGCTAAGCACAGGGGCCGATTATACTCCTCAGTCTTTTGTATAATCTGCCGAAGCGTGAGGATATGGTCTATGGTGCTATAGCCTTTTCGGAAGCCGGCTTGTTTGAGCGCCTGGAAGTCATCGAGCTTGCGCGAGAGTCGATTGGTAATGACTCTCGAGAACAACTTATAAACATGGCTCAGGAGTGAGATGGGTCTGTAGTTCTTTAGAAGAGCTTTGTCACCTTTCTTGAAGAACAGCACCACCACACTCCTGGTCCACGACTCTGGAACGTCGCCCCCGAGGATAACGGAATTAAATAGCTTCTGAAGGGCTATTAAGACTGGCTTGCCGCCCGCCTTTAGAAGCTCTGCCGTAATTCCATCATCTTCCGGTGCCTTACCGTTACGTAGTTGTTTGAGAGCCATTCTGATCTCGTACAAGCTGATGTCCGGGATTTCTTCGGTATAGTGCCGAGTTAGCTTGGATCTGGGATCTTGGACCAAGCCGACAACAGGATTTCGGGATGATTTGTATAACTGTCCATAGAACCTTTCGACCTCTCCCAAGATCTCACTTTGGGATGAAATTACAGTGCCATACTGCGAATACTGCTGACACTTAATTGCTCGTGTGTGTAGTAAAAGATGACTATAAGTTTACATAGACTTGAACGAACGTCATCTTATGCTCGCCTGTTAATAATTACATTCTAACGAGCGTTGAGGGCAGGCAGGCGGCTGGTTATAAAATTATTGCGAATAACTTTTGCAGTATGCACCAGGACAGAATAAAACGTATTGCGTTGATCCCAAGTAATTCGGATAATGAAGAACACATTTATTGATGAGTATCATTCTTTCTCTCCGAAAATCATTATAAGCTCTTCGTGAAATTTAAACAGGATTATTTTTGAATAAAATGTTTTTAAACAAAATTCATATATAGATGGACTTTTTTATACTAAAATATACATAAATAATTATAAACATCCAAAATGAGATCTCCTTCTTTTTATCATCAATGCTATTTCAGTGATTTTAAAAAAGGATAGGTCTTATTGTTTCCAAGTTACAAAATGCACATTTGAATACAAAACCTACTACGTTACTATATCAAAAGTAAAAGTATCACTTAAGTGCACAGTATATATGATACAATGTACAAATAACAAAAGAATTTGAATTAAAAAAAAGAAAAGGTTATTTCTTTCTTTCTCGTCCGAAAGAACGCTTATATTTTTCATTCCTCTTTCACTATACCTATCTAAATAATATATTATATTATTTAATAAGAAAGGATTTTATGAATTTCAAACACAAAGGGGGTGAACCGGAGTGCCAATGTTTTTGTAGATAAAATAGATCTTCAAATAGCTTCAAATTAAACACGGCACCCCGTAAATAAACAGAAGAGTAAATTGATAAAAATATCCCCGTAATCATTGTCACCTGTAGAGCAGACAACCCAAATATTTCATCCGTGCTTCGATGTTTAAAGGGACCGTAACTGAGTCACTAACTGTAGTTCGTCTAATCTAAGAAGTACATTTTGACGTTTCGCATTGTTTAATATACAATAACCTTGGTCAAACGCGTACCCATCATTGCTAACAATAAATCTTAAATTTTAAAGAACTATTAAGTTATTTATATAATTAACATTGCAGGAAAGTCTTATTATTGTTGCTTGTACAATATTCTAATGTTGAAACACGTAAAACTAATTTAAAATTAAAATAACATGTAAAATAGTAATTGTTATTGACGATGTTATAATGTCACGTCATCACGTTCTATACAGTAGTGCTTGACAACTTCCAATTCAAGAATATCCAAATAATCGGTAAAAATATTAGAATAATATAATTAATCGAATAGACTAAATTCTCAAAATATTTGTATCTATTTATTAATACGTGAAGCAAAAACTTTGTACCCCTTTTTACGAAAATTACGTGGATGGACAAGTATGAAATTTGGCACAGTTAATGTATATATCGGCGCACGATTGATAATTTTATTAACTTGAATTTTAATTACAGTTAAAACAATTATGTTTAGTTCAAAATAATTAGTTCCCATACTTAAGATAGATAGCTACCACATGTTATCATAAAACAGTTTTTATAGATTGTCATCGGGAGTTCCCCGCTCTCGGCCTTACTATAAATACGACCATTTGCTGGTACGACATTCGGCAGAGTTAAACCCAGACACCTCAAAATAGGGACATACAATGCCAATAGCCTAACCCAACAGAGGGATGAAGTAGGCACATTCCTTCGGGAACACCAGCTCGACATCTTGCTAGTACAAGAGACGTTCCTAAAACCATTTAACAAGGACCCTAGAGTCGCGAACTATAATATAGTTCGCAACGATAGGACAACCTGACCAATGGGCGGAACGCTTATCTACTACAAAAGGTCGCTGCATTGCACACCTGTGGATCCGCCCCCTCTGATGTACATTGAAGCTTCAATTTGCAGGCTAGCCCTCTCAGGCCATCAGCCTATCACCCTTGTATCCGCATATCTCTTTCCCAATAGAGAACATTCGAAACAGTTGGTTGAAAAAGATCTAAAAGCCTTGCTAGCATTGGGAGGCGCCGTCATCATTGGCGGTGACCTTAACGCCAAGAACACCTCTTGGAGCTGTCAAAGTTTCAATAAGAGGGGCAAGACTTTAGAGCTATTCGCTGACAGACTGGGATTTGATGTCATAGCGCCCTTAGAGCCGACATATTTCCCCTTTAACGTTTCGCACCGGATATACTCGATATCTTTCTTCTCAAAAACATAAACCTTCGTTTATGTTCAATAGAAGTTCAACACGAGTTAGACTCAGATCACCGCCCGGTGACTCTGGAATTAGCCTCCCGCACCTCCGGCCCCTCAGGCCACAACAACGAAAGGACCAAGATAGCGACTGACTGGGCACGGCTAGAGAAAAATCTCAAGTCAACCTCGTCGGTCCACCTTGATCAAATTCCTAAAGACATTACGTCTAAGGAAGATACCTCTCAGGCGATCGACTCGCTCAGAAGTCGCGTGCAGTCGATAATGGACGACTGCTCGCGGCCGGTACCAGATACGAGCGATCGTAAATGGCGCCTGCCAGACGACGTCCGTGACTTGTTGAGACGGAAAAACGCCGCAACACGCGCTTATGACCGTTACCCTACGGAGGACAACCGTACCCGCCTACGGTCACTCCAGAGGGAGGTTAAACAAGCAATTAAAAAATTGAGACAGCAAATGGTACGCCATGATCGAGGAGCTAGAACCCTCTCACACAGCCTTTTGGCAGCTTTCCCGCTCACTCAAAAAAGACATCGTGTCCACTCTCCCTCCTCTCACCAGACCCAACCAGCGTCCGGCATTCGTGGACGATGAAAAGTCAGAATGCCTGGCCGACTGCTTGGAGCTTCAGTGTACGCCGAGTTCACTACACCCCGACGCCGCGAATCACCGCTTCATCGCCAACGAAGTGGAACGTCGTACCACTCTCTCGCTCTCGTTAGGAAACGACAGCCCCGATCAGCCAGTCCCAGCAGTGACCACCGATGAGGTCGAATTGTTAGTCAGGGGTCACAAAACCAGGTAAGCCCCAAGTTCGGACGGAATCTCCAATAAAGTCATTAAATTATTCCCGCCCACTTGATAATCCTGTTGTGTTGCATCGTCAATGCAGCACTAAATAATAACATCTTTCCCGCGCAATGGAAAGAGGCCGTCGTAATAGGAATCCATAAACCCGGCAAGCGCCGTACCGAACCTAGTAGTTACCGCCCGATTAGTCTACTAAAAGGTCTAGGTAAGATCTACGAACGAATAGTTCTCAGTAGACTACGTACATTCGCCGAGGCTAACAACCTCGTTCCCGACGCACAGTTTGGCTTCCGAGCTAAACACAGCTGCGTACAACAAGTTCACCGTTTGGTAGAATACACAAGTAGTCAGTTCATCATGAACAGATATACGGGTGTATTATTCCTAGACGTAGCGAAAGCATTCGACAAGGTTTGGCATGAAGGCCTAATCTACAAACTCTATCTCCTCAAGATCCCTCACTACTTAATTCTCACTATACATGACTACTTAAGTCATCGCAGCTTTCGCTACAGGGTGGAAGGGACGTTGTCGACCTCCCACCCTATCAAGGCCGGCGTCCCTTAGGGATCGGTCCTCTCCCCATTTCTCTTCACGCTATACACTAGCGATATGCCCAAATTCAACCGGGTACATAAAGCGCTTTACGCTGATGACACCGCACACTTTTGTGCTGGTAGATCCCCGACAACAGTAGCCAAGACTCTCCAAACAGCGGTTACCGCCCTAGCCAATTGGTTTAGGAAACGGAGATTAGAAATCAACCCCGAGAAGAGTCAGGCGGTCATGTTCACTAGACGAACTACCCGTTCATACTCTATCGACAGCATTCCCGCCCTTAAAATTTTCAATAAGCCGGTCACTTGGACCAGGCAGGCCAAATACTTGGGAGTGACCCTTGACGATCGACTCAGCTTCGCCCCTCACATAAAATGCCGCGCGCGGGCAGCCTTTGTGATGGGTCGTCTCCACTGTCTACTCAACTCTAGGTCGTGTATGCCCCTGAGTAGCAAAATCCGACTTTACACCACCTGCATACGGCCTATCATGACCTATGCCAGCGTGGTGTTCGCGCACGTTAAGCCACACAGGATCCACATGCTACAGACACTACAAAATCGTTTCATGCGCCGAGCCACGGGAGCACCGTGGTTCATACGAAACGTCGATCTCCACATCAACCTCGAACTAACGACCATCAAGCAGTTTATGAAACGGTGCTCTCAGAGCTACTTTGATTCTGCCATGACACACCCCAACCAACTAGTGGTTGGGGCGGCTTCCTATAGACCCTCCAAAATCTCATCCATCCGACGTCCTCGTCACGTCCTCGACGAAGAGGACGACAATATCACACTCGCTCAACAAAGAGCCTACACGGCCCGCGAGGCCTTAACAAATAAATATCCGCGGTTCCGCCCTCGTCGTCGAGGTGCGAAACCGCGCCGCGCAAAAGTCACGACTAAAAACGTGGGCACGCCCACTTTGCCTCCAGCGACGCCCCAAGCCGAGGTCCGTTCCCCACAGGGGGAGCCCTTTTTTTTTTTTTTTTTTTTTTTTTTTTTTTCACGCTGTGGAAATGCATTTACGCACTATCCCCCGCCGGTTACAGACAGGGGAGTGTGTGTGGGACTCGCCGGCCACAGAAGTGACCGAAATACCCACTAAAACCACAGCGGCCCCTTCCGCGCTTTTACGAGGTGCCGGAGAGATCGTCTGATGACATTCTATCCCCGACACCCCAACGCTTGGCCGTCTGGCCACGTCCTGTCATCATTCAGGGCGGTGGAAGGAGGAGCGCATAACGGCGTCTCCTCCTCCCTGGTCGCCGCCGGCGGAGCGAGTCTGCGGACGCAAGTGCCTCGCGTGCCCGCTCCGCGGCCTCCTTCCTTGTAATGACAGCCTCACAGAAGGAGGCCATCGACGACCAACAGCTGTCGCTGCCGAGCATCTTCGAGATGATGGTCGACAACGACAGGTCCGCTGTTCCCATGTCCGTTGACAGGACGTGGCGCTGAGGCCCCCAGGCGGGGCATACTTCTAGTGTGTGGCGCGCATCGTCGATTAGCGCGCCACACTCATGGCATCCTGGGGCCTCTTCTCTTCCAATTTTGTGCAGGTACTTACCGAAGACCCCATGTCCGGTAAGCACCTGCACCATCCTAAATGTAAGGCTGCCGTGCCTTCTCCTGAGCCAGCGGTGGAGATGCGGCGCAACCGCCTCCACAGTCCCCCGCCCTGCTACGGGGGACTCTAGATCCTCCCTCCACCGCCGGATGACTTCCCTTTGGGCCACTTCCTGAACTCTGCCCAATCCCCTTGTGGAGACTCGCTCGCCGTTGACTCGCGATGTGGCGCGGAACCGGTATATTTCTGCCAACGCTTCCGCCACCAGTGCCCAAGGGGGGTCGCCCGCCAGCAGTGTTGCCGCAGTCCAGGATACAGTACGGTAGCCCCTAATAGCCCTTACCGCGATGACCCTCTGCGGTCGACGCAGGAGGGCTCTGTTGCGGGCGGTGAGGGACTCCGACCAGATAGGGGCACCATACAGTGCCATGGACCGCAGGATGCCGACGTACAGACGCCGGCACGACGACCCAGGACCGCCAGTGTTCGGCAGAAGCCTTCCCAGCGCCGCGGCCGACTTGACGAGCCTCGGGACGAGCTGGGCAAAGTGTGGCCCGAAATTCCACTTTGAATCGAGGTGCAGACCCAAATATTTTATTTGGGCCTGCACCGGCACGGCAACCCCAGACACACTGATGTGTGCTCCTCGGGGGGGACCTCGGCGTGGGCCATGAAAAAGGAGGGCCTCGGTTTTGTCAAGTGAGACCCTCAGACCCAACATCCCAATCCGGTCCACGACGAGCGCCACTCCTTCCTCTGCCAATCGGACAGCCCCCCGGAAGTCCGCCCTCTTCACCGTGATAAGGGTGTCATCTGCATAACAGATGATCCCCATCCCAGGAAGGAGCTGACCCCGTAGGAGCCAGTCGAATCCGACGTTCCAGAGCACCGGACCGAGGACCGAGCCCTGTGGGACGCCGCACTCCACCCGATGGCGATGTATACGCCCGTCGCCCCCTTCCCAGAGCACGTGCCTTCCCTCGAGGTACGCCTCCAACAGTCTCACAAGATACGGAGGCACTCCATGGTATCGAAGTGCCTCCTTCAGCGTCTCGTGTGGGAGACTGTTGAAAGCATTTTTTATATCGAGCGAGACTGCCAGGACAACTTCCTTTTTGGCCACCGCTTCGGTGGCCAGAGACTTTAGAACGGCCAGCGCGTCAATTGTTGACCGGCCGCTCCTGAACCCGTATTGTCTCTCTGACAGTCCCGGCCCAATTTCCTCGAGGTGCTGGATGAGACGGTCTGCGAGCACTTTCTCGAACAATTTAGCCATCTCATCCAGCAACACCAGTGGTCTGTATGCGGAAGAGGCGTCAGCTGGGCGACCCTCCTTCCGCAGTAGATACAAACGTCCACACTTCCATTGCTCCGGAAACTGCCCGGACCTCAAACATGTATTGAGCAGTTCCCGGAGTTCACCCTTGAGGTATTCCGCGGCGATGCCGAGTACGAGCCCCGGGACACCGTCCGGACCAGGCGCCTTCCTTTTGCCACGAAGTCGGGAGAGAGCCACTTCCATTTCTTGGTCGGTAATGGGTGAAATAGGAGTTTCCATCTCCACCACCGACCAAGGAGCCATTCTGGGGGGAACGTGCCCCGTAGAACGCGGGAACAGTTCCCCCATTAGCCCCGACAGGAGACCCGGGTCCATTGTTTCGACGATGGGGGCGCCACAGGCACGGAGCTTGTTACGCGCCCGTTGATATGGGCGCCCCCATGGATCTCTGTCAAGGCTCGCAAGAAGCTCTTCACGGGCCCTCTCCTTCGCCTGGCTGATGGCCAGCTGCAGTGTCTTCTTCCTTGTCCTATATTCTCTTCGCAGCTGACCCTCGAGGACGTCATCCCGGTTGACTCTCTGACGGCATCGAACGTAGGCACGCCGCGACCAGTTTGAAGCCACCCGGAGATTAGCGATCTCGGGTGACCACCAGTAAACCTGACGACGCGGCGGCATCCGTCGAGCCCTTGGCATCGCCGCATCACATATTGCTTCAAGGGCATTTTTGATACGACCAGCAAGCCCCTCCACACCTGTAGGTAGCTGTCCTGCTATACCCCAGCGCTGCACTATGGCGGACTCCCGGACCATTTCCGGATCAAGTTGGCCAATGGCCCATTTTGGGAGTCCACCTCTTCTTCCGCACCGGGGCCCTAGTGGTCCCCGAGGGGTGGAGATCTCGAAACGTATATATCGATGGTCCGAGAGAGTCTCCACTCCTTCTTCTACCCTCCAGCCGTTTACCTCACGAGCGACACCGGGGGTGGCAAACGATAGGTCTACCACAGACCCACCCCGATGTCGCACGCAAGTGTGGACCGTCCCTCTATTAAGGAGAGACAGACCGGAGAGAAGGGACCACTGCTCAACAGCCGTACCCCTGGCGTTTGTGGTGGAGTTCCCCCACGCGCGAGACTTCGCATTGAAGTCGCCGAGGACCACAATTCTTCTCGGCGACTGACGACGAACCGCGGCACTGACAGAGTCCAAAAATGATTCAAACTCTGCCAGTCCGCGATTGGGGGAGAAATAGATACCAATAATGGCAAAATCTCGCCACCCCACCACAACATATCCATTGCCCCTCTCAAGGGAAGAGAGGGGAGGGCCGGCACGGCCTCGTGACAGGACAGCTACATCTTCTCTAAGGTCCCCCACCCAATTGGGTGATTGGGGAACAAAATAGGGCTCGCTGGCCACAGCCAAATCGGTATTCCACTCCGCCATGGACTGTAGCAGCAGGTCCTGAGCCCCGGCGGAGTGGTTCAAGTTCACCTGGAGGAAGCGTACTGTGTCTCCCATTAGATGGACATTTCGGCATCTTCCTGGGTTCTGCGGCTACTGCTTAATGCGGTGGCCCGAGGTCCTTGGGCCACCTTGCCTTTTGATGAGGGGGCTTTGCAAAGCCTCCCCCCCATCGTGTGCTCGGCTGGGCGACCGGCGGCAGCGCATACTGCACAGTGTGGCATGGCGACACAAGCAGCTGACTTGTGTCCACTGCTGCCGCATCGAAAGCAGAGTTCGGAGCGGTCTACAGTGGACGGGCATAGCGGGGCCGTATGCCCCAATTCCAGGCACCGGTAGCATCTCAATGGCAGGTTCTCCAGCACCTGGATGCCAGCCGCGCTCCAGCCGACCAGGAGCCTTCCTGCATCGGCAAGCATTTTAGCGGCGGCGACGGGGCAACGCACCTTTACCATGCCCACACCGCGCGGCCCACGTTGGATTTGTCCAACTTGGACCTCTGCGGCTTCACATCCACATGTGCGGACTACAGCCGCGCGCACTTTATCCTCGGTGGCGGAGTCATCCATCCCGGTTACCCGAATATCAGCACGTTTCACCGGCCGGATGACATCCGCCATACCCGCCAGTGCCGTACGCAAATTGACCGCCAGCTGGTCAGCAACTTCTATTGACTGGGACTTGGATAATTGCAGGACTCTAGCCCCAGTCACGGAGCGCCTAACTTTGAGGCCCTCCTTAATTCCCATCTCTTGGAGGTTGACCTCTTGCTCGGCGCGAAGCATTGCGTCGGCATATGTGACCCCGTTTTTTTCAGCTGCCGGCTGCAATTTCAAGATAACAGCCGGGGAGCGTGGAGCAGCAAGCGCTGACTTCAATTTCCTCTGCGCCAGGATAGCTAGATTGGGGGTCACAGAGGGCACAGCAGCCGCAGAGGGTGGTGAAGGAGGGGAAGACTTTTTCTTCCCCTTCCTTACAACGGTTGCCCAGGTGTCCGCAATCGTGGGCTGGACCGAAGGACCGACCGGCGGAGGAATGGCTGCTGAAGGAACGTCCGCTGAAGGAACCACCGCCGAGGTACTGGGGACTGGCTGACCAGAAGGCACCGGTGCAGTCGCACGGACGCCGGTTGTGGACACGACAGACGCTGCATTCCTTCTTCTATCTGCAGCTAAAGGCGGACGGTTTACCTTAGCGGGGAGAAGGCGATCCTCTAGCCCCGCAAACCGGGCGTTCATTATCTCCCCAACTGATTTCACGATAGAGGATTTTATTTCTTCTATTGTGTCTACTCCTATTGAGGACGAAGAGGCCCTCATCTCTGAAAATTCTCGCCGGTATGCCTTGAGTTCCGCCTTGAGGGCTTCTACTTCCTGGCGCTGCCTCTTATTCTCCGCTCTCAATCGGCGGGTTTCCTCTGCCTCCGATTTGGAACACAAATCCTCTATGATGGCTTGCATATCCGCTGCTGCATCCCTAAGCTTTTTTATAAAAGGGCCCTGAAGATGGCCAGATTTTCGGGTAACCTCCAGGATCATCGCTGCATTCCGGCCACCACGGGCGCGTATCTCCTCAGGCCCTAAAGCGGAGAGGTTCTCTGCAGTAGGGCATTCCGATGCTGAAGTATCCGCTGAGTCCACCTGTGTTGCTACAGCTTCTTTGCGGAAGGCACGACTTCTAAGCACGCGGTCGTACTCAATTTCTTCAGCTTCGGCGTCTCTCCTTTGAAGATCCGCCTTGGCACGTGAGAGCCCGACATTATGGCCCCTCTGCACTGCCTTACCCCGACGTGAGGTATTTACCTTTGATTTGGGTTCCGTTTCAGTATCGGAGCCCAAATCCTTCCGTCCAGAGTGGCCGGTTTTCAAATACTGGCGCTTCCTCCCCGTGGGGGTGGTGTCCGTTTCACCCGTGTCGCATTCGACAGCTGATGGTGCGTCCGTCTCTAATTCAGAGTCGTCGTCCATTTAGTGGATTGGTAGTTAACCCAGATACTAAATGTATCGAACTCACTAACCTAATACAACGGCTGAATCGCGATATTAGATTTTCTCCACAATGTTAGTACGGCTGAATCGCGGTATCGAAGTTTATTTTAAATTTTATATATACAAGCCAGCCACGACCAGCAGGCTGGTCGCAAAATTTTTGACACCGGTTGAATGCTTCCACAATATGGTCGCAGTCCCGGTACCTAAGCGACCCCTCCCCTTCCTTCCCCAGACACAACACGACCCGACAAGACAAACGAACACGACAAGACAACGACAACAACCCGCCAATTAATTCCGATGCTAAAGACCGACCTAAACCAACAATCCATCCAGTGCACACGTCCGACCTGTACGAGTGCCAACTCCTATCTCCAGGGGGAGCCCTTGGGCGATGTCGCTTAGCATACTTTTCCCGGGTTGAGAGCCCTCAGCGCTCACCCATGGTCCGCGTCAAGCTGTCAAGGCCATCTGCGGCCAACAGCTGTACACACAAAAAAAAAAAAAAAAAAAAAAAAGGTACGACATTCATTCGATCGCTAGCAGCCGAACAGTGCGGAGCTCTAGACTCCACTTAGTTTTAAACTACAATTCAATAACACGAGTACTGTTTCAACTTTATTGTTTCAATTACGTTTATCATGGAACAGCATCAACACTATCAACATTGTAGTGAGGTAGATGACGTTAGCCATGCTGACGTCATTGCTTTTAGAAACATCACGGCGCTACCCCTGCTACGTCATATATAATGAGGTTTGTTTACGGTTAAAATCTGGTCGAACTGAATGTCAAACAATCATAATTATGATGACAATGTCTAATAGAGATTTGTGCTTATATATTAGTTATTAGTTAAATACAGCTTGCTCAATTTACAATTATACATAAATAAAATTAATGAAAATTGTGTAGCAGAAAAATTTATTAAAATGAATTATGGCCGAATTTCGACCACACGGTGACCACTAGTCAAAATACAACCGTGATTCCACTTTGTCCTTCCTTCATTGCCTGAATTGTAAGCAATGACACCATTTACCATTCAAGAACAACTAAGCTAACTTTTTGGTAGAAATCCAGTACCCCTAAAAGCAGCCGCCGGGTGAACCACCGACGCCAAAACCCAATACCGGTGGCTCGGCTCTACGCTATCGTCACCCCGGACGGTACGGATGGAGTGTGACCGGGCCATGACCTGTCAAAAAATAAACCCCAAAAGCAAAACTCTATTGAATTGAGTTACTCGGTACAACCTAGTCGGTGGTGCAGTCTCTCGCCATCTTAGAAGCGGACTGTGCGTATGTTTTGTGTTGGTGTTAATCTTTTTTTGTCTCGGCTATACTTTGGACTGATCTTGCTTTATACGTTGATCTTGGCTCCACTCATACTGGACTCTGTTTACACAAAACTTATTTATTGTTAGAAAAATGTATACAAAAGGACGTAGTTGTACTTTGAGCTCCCAGACTCGTGAGTTGATTGTGAAATTATACAAATATTTTGAAATTTATTGATAATTCGCGTTCGCGACGATGCTACTTGTTCTAAATATGATGAATAGATTTTATGCTGAAATAATTAAATTTGTTTAGCACTAATATTAAGTATTAACTTACAAATTTATTTTTTCCTTTTTGAAAGAAAAAAAAAAAAAAAAAAAAAAAAAAAAAAATCGATTTTTAATTAAAGAGAATCAATATCGATTTCTCACTAAAATCGGATGTTTTCGATAACGATTATTTGGTTCACATACCTAGACAACTTACACTGACACCTGTCAAAATGCACTTCTTAGATTAGATAGACTATAGTGGATCTTTATTGGTTCCATGAAACATTTAAAGTATTTGTTTTATTTAGGGCCAGTCTAAGTAGTAAGGTATATTTTTGTTGTAGTTTTGTCGAATTTATTTAGATATATGTTAATAAAAAATAAAAATTAAATAATAAAAAATAAATATCAAAAATTACAAAAAGAGAATAATAATAACACCGAGATCCGATCTCACGCTGTTTGAATCCTAAAACAAAACAAAAAGAAAACTGGACAACTTCCCAATTGAGCTATCGCCACTATTGACGTTGACGGCGAAATTTGAATCCATATTCTATTGACATTTTATGTCATTGTATTGATTAGCTAAGAACACCGACAAAACAACATTTTCTATAAATAAAACCTAGCTAGATCGATCTTTTAGTCCCGAAACCTCTGGTATGCCAAATTTCATTAAAATCGTTGGGGCCGTTTCCGAGATCCTGAATATATATACAAGAGTTGCTCGTTTAAAGATATAAGATATTTAATTAAATTAAATTTCAAAAAACTAAGTAGTAGCATGTTACATAAAATGAAAATAGTTTGATCGCATTCACCTGTTATAACGTGGATGACATATTTTATGATGGTGAATTTATAATTGATGATGTCATAGGTTAAGCGTCATTCTCCCCTCAAACATCCCAAAGTGCCATTCAAATTTCCGATTTAACCAAAGCAGAAATAATAGCGGATGTCAAAAAAACGTGCAAAACTTTCGCAGAGGCAAATGTCTATAGCTAATTTTAATAAACAATTTAGTAATATGTTTGCAGATAAATATTGAATTAAATCAATATGGAGCTCGAAAATCTTTAAAGAAAATGGAATATATTATAGTGGTGTGGTCACTTTTCGTAATGCTTTACATTATGGCTCTGGATAGTTATGTATTATTTTTTCATAATGATGACCATCCTAAGAATGGTAAGATTTAATAGCTTATTACAAAATTATTATGCACGATGATAGAATAAGAATGCTATCTCATCATTCCCTTTTTTCTTCAGTTCTTGCCCATGGGTGACTATAAAAGATGACTAAATAACGCAACAACAGTCTCTCCCTGATTAAGGCATAGACAGTACGCGTGGCCCTGATAAATAAATATCTACGGTTCCGCACTCGCCGTTGCGGACGGATATCATGTCAAGGACAAAATCATAAACGTGGGAAAACTTACGTTGCTAGTGGCCCCCCAAGACCATATCCGTACAGCACAGGAGGTGTCCTCGGCACGAGACGCTTGAGTTTGAGGGGTTAAGAGAGTTCAGCGCTCTCCTAAGTCTGAGTAAAGTTGTCGTAACCGTCTGTGGCTATTAACTATAGTGACATAATAATAATAACCTCTGAGCCTGTCGTTACCTCACTATGAGACTAAGGCAAACCGCGGAGGAACATTATGTCTTACTAAATTTTTTTGATATAAAATAAAAAATGTATCACACGATTCATAGGAAAGCCAATAAACCTCAGGGCAGTACCTGCATGGAATTGGAAGAGAAGGGGCCCCAGGATGCCATGAGTGTGGCGCAGCAATCGACGATTCGCGCCACACATTGGAAGTTTGCCCCGCCTGGGGGCCCCAACGCCACGTCCTATCGATGGAATTCGGAATAGACCTGTCGTTGCCGACCATCATTACACAGATGCTCGACAGCGACAGGTGCTGGTCGTCGATGGCCTCATTTTGTGAGGCCGTCATTTCAAGGAAGGAGGCTGCGGAGCGAGAACGCGAGGTGCTTACCTCCGCTGACTCGCTCCGCCGGTGGCGACCCGGGAGGAGAAGGCGCCAATATGCGCAACTCCTTCCAACGTCTTGAATAGGACATGGTCAGACGGCCATGTGTTGGGGTGTCGGGGTGTCGGGGATTGAATGTCATCAGACGGTATTCCGGTCACACAGTGGCCGGCGAGCCCCACACACTCCTCCGTCTGTCACCGGCAGGGGACGGTGCGTAAATGCATTTCCACATCGTAAAAAAAAGGCAGCTTATGGCGTGCTAAATGTGAGTGGCGACACTGCGGTCCTGAATGCCCAGAGAGTCGGCCAGGGTCTCGCATTCGCTAAACTTACTGAAGAAATAAGATAATGGACACATAGACTCTATTAAGATGCCTTCGTTGCAGTTTGATAATAATGTCGTACGATACAATACTTATAGTACACAATTGTCAGTGTACAGAGATAGATTATTCGAGTTTCAAAAACCGTAGTCCCGCGTTGTTAAAGTGTTATGGTACGTTTCTATGTAGCGTGTGACATATATTATAAATATACATTAAATATACTCCGGCCGGATCGGGTAAAAAGAAGAGGCTGACGGACTGACGAATAAACGCGTAGCCGAAACTACCAGGACTAGGATCCTGAAAGTGCACATATTTATTCCTTTTACACTGTAAGTGAGCATTAAATAAAAATATTGCCAATTTAACCCCTAAGGTAGTGAAAAAGGGTGTGAATGTTTGTGTGAAAGTCCGTCATATTTTAGTATAGAGCTATGAAAATCAGTGTTCTCCATTAGAAATTAAAAACTACTTGTTCCATATCTGTTTCAAATTCAATACCTAAGGGTGTAAAATATGGGGTGAAATTTTCTTTGAGGAGAAAAATCTTCATCGATGGTCTAAATTTTACGCAAATACTCTACAGTAAAATATATAAACTCATGTTTCGGCATTTGGAATATTCCACACTGTAAGTATGTAAAATCATCATCATCATCACCATCTTGCTCTTATCCCAATTACTTGGGGTCGACGCAATATGTCATCTGTTTTGACATATTGCAAAAAGTTTCGGCAAGTATGTATGTAAAATAGGGGCTTAAATTTTGTGGAGATACTTTCATTTAATTTTTTAATAACGTAAAAATTACCACAAAACTACTGACTATCTATAAATTTATTTACTATGAAATCAACCTCTCGGAGGACTCCAACCCCCAAAGGATGTAAAATAGGTCATGAATTTTGTTTTGATATTTTTCAATCTACAACACAAATAATGAATTAATATAAGTACAACACTAATAAATACTTGAGAGCACAGGTGGAATAGTGATTAAGATACCGTCCTGCCATTCCAGGGTCGACAATATGTTGTGCGATCGACAAATTGTTGTTCTGGGTCTGGGTATAATTTGTGTTTTTATTTATATTTTTGTGAGGATTATTTCTTTAGCGCAGTTTGCAATATGTACCTACTTGAGGAGGAGTACATTTTACGTCAACCCCAAATAATTGGGATAAGAGCAGGGTGATGATTTCTAATTCCTTGAATGCAATTTATATATAGGATTTTTGGAAATCCAACCCTTAAGTTAGTGAAAAGGGGTGCGAAAGTTTGCATGAAAACAGCAGCAGTGGCAACGCATTCGTGTGAGGCAACTAGAAGTCGCAGCGCAAGACCATGCATCACCTCCTTGATGCAAATTAGCACCAAGCTTATCACTTCTTCAAATAACCTCCATTACCAGGGTCCTCAGCCGTAGAAGGCCACGATTGTCTTACAAAAACTGTGGACAATCTCCCAAACACCACGTCGCCTTCGTCGTTGGACCGACCACCGGAGCAGGGTTACTTGTCATCAGTGGTCGGCCCGACAGAATACCCCCTACTTGGGGTACCCTCCCATCGACCGATGTCCCTCCCTCGGGGAGGACGTCGGTCTTTCCTCACGCATGGGAGTATAGAACCTTGAATATCATGCACAGCTATCTGTGCTAACCTCTATCATACATGACTTTTAAGCAAACGAAGTCGCGGTAAAATACTAGTATTATATAAATAATTTTTTTAATGATATTTCAGCAACCGGGGCTGCACTTTTTATGGGATTTTATATGATACTTATCATGATTAAAATACTAAATGTACAGATTTCTCTTATATTAACAGCTGTACTCTGTTCTTTTAATAGTCTTAATTATTGTCTGAAAAACTTACAGCAACAAATAATTGATAAAGGTTTGTACATTATAATAATTATTTATCTTATTAATACGTTTATATTAACTTAGTTTGAATTTTATAAGTGATTTTGACCCACTCGGTGGGATTAATTTTAAACTTTGGACACTTATGCAGGACGATGACAATGTAATAATTTAATTAGTTTATCCCATTATTTTCATAGGATTAGCAATTTTCGATAGATGCAGATAGGCGTCCCTATTTTTTGCATAACACTTTTTAATTCGTTTATGTATAAAAAACGCGTTTTTCACTTTATTTAAGCTATCTATTTTATTATTTAATTTACTTTTGGGATTCTGTATTCAAGCCTTTTAAAAGTGTCTTTAAAAGTTGTCGTGGTACGGACACGTGATGAGAAGGGATGATGGGCATGTGACGAGGAGGGTGGTCAATATGTTTGTGGATGGACGTAAAAATCGTGTGAGACCTAAAAAGAGATTGATGGATTGTGTGAATGAGGATATGCGTGTGAAAGTAGTGAGTGCAGATATGACGGCTGATAGAAGGTTATGGAAGGTAAAAACATGTTGTGCCGACCCCATTTAGCGTGGGACGAGGGCAGGCTAATGATTCAAGTTTTTTAAAAACTATTATATTTATTTCTCCTTTTCTTCTGTCACTGCTGTATATACGTCCCATTAATTGATACGAATCTCTTCTATATGAGGTAAATCAACCTACTTTACTAAGTTTATACATTTTGGTTTATATTAAGGTTTCCTTCTCTTGCAATGATGTTACATGCTTCTGTCCCTTATTTGTATTTATTGTTTGTGGTGCTGACGAGCAAGCGTATCACCTGAGAGTATATGGTAGATGCTATTCATTTGTGGCGACTATCCGCCACTAAGAAAACTTGGACCGCAACCCAACAATGCGAAGCAATCCGCTTCGCTAATGAATATTGGGCCATACAACAACACGCAGGTGCGACGCAGCTGGCGTTCGCACCTGACACCTGTGTGTCACACGTGCTATCGTTCGGCTCACACGCAGACTGAATGCTAGTATATGTACAGCCTTTGGCTGCCTATTCATTGATTCAACTTTCGATATTCGCTCGCACACTTGTACGGTCGTCACTAGTTTGTTACCAAATTATTGTACGTAATTTAGAACAATGTAAATAAATCTTCAGTCTTATAAATAACACTCTTCATTCTTCTTCATCTTCTTCTCAAATCTACCTGCGCCGACCACAATACATAGTAGGATGGCGAATCGCCATACGCAATCCTACACAGTAACTGGTATTGTCAGGGGAATCGCCGATAACACTGTATCGAAGTAGTGGAATGAGGATAGAAATGGATCGGAGGGAGGTATTGATGTCTGTTTTTACTTTAAAATTTTAAGCCGTGATGCTAAGAATAGAATTCAGTAATCCTTGCTTTTCCAAAGATGTTGTAAAAGTCACGGTCTTGTACGATGAACCTACGTGGAGGGATATCCGGAACTTCTGTAATAGGATTATGTTGAGGCAACCACAGAAAACTATGGCTGACTGATATATATATATATATATATATATATATATATATATATATATATACTGCAGAGTGTCGGCAGATGCGGACTTGGAAACCGAAGGAATTTGTTCCGGAGACCCCCTTAATTGTCACATACTATGAGATCATACAACACATGTCACCCTTCTGTCATTACGGATGGTTTGGGCTTGATGTAACCAGAGGACAGCCTGTCAAAAGTCCACATGATTCCATGTTTATTTTTAATTAACTCTATAATTTTTCTGATTCAGACATTGCAGATTTATCAGGAAAAATTAAATTAAAGGAAGTCACTACAGTCTCATGCAGATCTTTTAACAGCGTCATTGATTCCATGGCGATTCGGAGAGGTACTAGTTTTTTTTTAACACGAAATCCCTGTATTGCGAGGGTCTTTGCAAACATATATTTATTAAATACAAATACCTACCTAGAATTTGTTTACTATTCAAAATATTGTCCTGCATGGGAAATGAACCAACGATAATTGGCATGGTAAGTCGGTATCGAAAACGTTGTTTGTGCAATCAACTACTATCACTACATATTATAAAACAAAGTTGCTTCCCGCCGTCTGTCTGTCCTTATGTATGCTTAGATCTTTAAAACTACGCAATGGATTTTGACATGATTTTTTTTTAATAGGTAGAGTGATTCAAGAGGAAGGTATATATGTATAATAAATGCAAAATATGTCGTTACTTCAAGAGTAAACTCTAAAGAAAACATGTTTGTGTTGTCTAATGGCAAAAAAGCTGTGAATGTTGTATATAAAGTCATTATGCAGTATAGTATGTATTTAGTATCAGCATTGGATCCGTACGAAGCCGGGAAGGGACGCTAGTTTTTAATAAATACTCCACTAGACAATGTTATAGACTAATGTTATAAATGACGAATGTTTTATTATTACGCTTACGTTTATTTGTGACTTTTAAAACATTTAACAAATTTTTAAAATTATTTCACCAATGGGAAACTGCATTATCAACACATAATAGGCTATATTCTATCTCTATATTGCCATGAAAATGAGAAATACGCCGGTGCAACATTAGGAATCTGCTAGTAATAAGATAAATTATATGATATCCTAGGAAAATTACTGTTGTTCATTTTCCTAGTGATTCCTGTTATTACAACTCCCACGGGTAAGCAAAGGAGCGGTAATGCAGTCCAAAATTAATTTATATCTTTTTTTACAGTTGCATCAACAACAAACTCTTCACAAAAACCACATGAAAAGCTACGCCGGTTTGGTTTTCTATATTGTTTCCTCTATGATGTAGTGAAGGAATTAGACAAAAGTCATGGAACAGTGATTGTACTGCTCATAGCTTCACATTGCCTACAACATATTATTTTTCTTTACCAACTTTTCAATGGAATATGTATGTACCTAAAATTACTGAGATTTAGTAGTTGACATGCTAGGACATATCCGTGTGACGTAGTAAGCTTCTTGCCCTTGGAGGGGACGACCAAGCTGAATGGCAGACTGTTGAATGCGTTGGCGATGTCTAGGGACACCGCCAACAGCACCCCGCCGCCGGTGACGGACTCTATCACCACGACGCCTGAGCGTAGCAGGGCTGCGATCGTTGAACGCCCCCTCCTGAACCCAAACAGGGTGTCCGACAGATTGGGTCTGGTGCCGACGAGGTGCTGCTCGATGCGGGCAATCAGCACCCTCTCCAACAGTTTGCAACGCTTGAGACTTTCCAGCATCTTCTGCCGACTGACGCCTTTGGCGCGACGGACGGCCAGCCTGCCTGAAGGCAGACTGCGCACTGCGGTAGCTCTCATTTAGCTGGTCCTCCTGCTCTGCATCACGGTGGTGTTGCTGGCTGCTGGTGTAGGCCCTCCGGACGCGTACGCACGCGGCCCGGAGATCCGTCAACCCTCGAGACCACCAGGGGACAACTCTCTTCGGGCGTTGAGGACAGCCACTAGTGCAGGATGGCCAATAGGTCCCGATCCATATGACCCACAGCCCACCGCGTAAAAAGCGGGAGCTCCGTCTGCCACGCGACTCCTGCTGGGCTGGCGGAGAGTACGGGAGACCTCTATCTGTACCTGTGGTCGGATAGGGTCTTAATCTTCTCCGCCACCCTCCAGCTCCTCACACGTACGGCGACATTTGGGCTAGCGAATGACAAGTCAGCTATCGACCCACCCCGCTGCTGCATGCACGTATGCACTGAACCCCTGTTCAGCAAACAGAGGCTCAGTGTCGCCGCCCATTCCTTGACCGCCTGCTCGTGATCGTCCGTCCCGGGGAACTCTCACGCCGTGGACTTGACGTTGAAATCCCCCAGGACGAAAACCTGGCGCGGTGCCGGTCGCCGTATCGAGGTCTTCAAGATGGTGAGGGAGGCCTCGAAATCAGCCATGCTCCCGTTAGGGGAGAGATAGACTATACCGACTACGACTACACCGATCTACTACTACTGGTACTGCCGGTGGAGTGGTTGAGGTTGGCCTGCAGTAGGTGAATAGACTCAGCCGCCATTACTGGACGGTGTCCATCATCTCCTCTGCGCTGGTGGGCGATCGGGTCGCGCTAGGAGCGGGGGCGGGCGGGATTATCGGGTTGCTCCGGCCCTTTGAGGCCGAAGCCCTGCCCCTCCTCATGCGGTGTTTGGTGGGCCTATTGTCCGCCGCACAGACGGGGTATTGGGGAGTGGTGGCGCATGATGTCGCCTTGTGCCCGGGTTGAGCGCAGCGGAAGCAGAGATTGCTGCAATCAAAACAATAAGTGCAGGTCAGCCGAGTGTGTCCGACCGCCATGCATTTGTAGCACCTTGCAGGCCGGGACTCCAGCACGGTCACCCGCGCCGAGCTCTGGCCCACGAGGAGCCTGCCTGAGCCAGCCAATTGCTTGGCTGACTCCACCGGGCACTGCACCCAGGTAGCACTGACGCCGCCCAGACCAGGGCGAATGAACAAGACAGTGATGCCGGAGCATCGTCCTCACATGGTCAACCTCTCGCCGGCTCGTCCATACGCATAAATTCTTTACCTACCTTCATATGCTGTATTATTAATACAAATAATGTTAAACATATTCTGAAGAATCATTTTTATCGAGTTTATAATCGGCAATCCTAGTATTTTCTTCCTTTTATTGCTGTTTATTTCTTTCTCTTTTTTTTTGGTAATAAATAACAATGAGATCATAGTACGAAACAGGGTAATATTAAAAGAAGTTTGAAATAAAGCAATGTTAAAACATTATTGTTCCTCGCAAATTGATGCTAGGCCATTAAGCTTGTTGCATTGAAGACAAGGAATTGCTACCTGTACCAGGGTATAGATGTTCCATCAAAATAGCAATAGAATAGAGGTAAAGGAATGGTAGTTGCAGGGTTAAATGCCGTTCTTTACGTCACCATAGTTTGTCAGCAAAAAAAGAATCAAACGGCTCATAAAGTTACCTAATGCAAAAACATTTGCGCGGTAAATCTTAGCGTGTAAGCGTCGTGTGGTCTTGTTGAATACAAATAAGTCTTTTATATAATATGTGTTTTAACGTGTTATATTAGAACTAATATGGTATTTTATATAATGTTATGCGGAGGAACTGCTGAGATGTAGTAAATATGAAATGCATTTTGCATCAGAAATATTTTTCCTATTAAAATTCTCAGAACACACATTAACGGTGTGACTATATTAATGTTGAATGCAAAGATTTGACTTACTGATCAATAATGACTGATATAATGATAATAAGGAGCTCGCATTTGTAGCGGATTACTAATACAAAGAAAGAATAAGAAGAAAACTAAGAGAATCTGGTGTAAATAACCTTCGAGTTTTGATCTTTAGTTCCAGCTGTATTTATTTTCATATATCGTAGTGGTAGGGCGAAACTGTTGATAGTTTTCTGTCTACAGCCGCGGGCCGGTCTGTCTGGGGTAGTACCACACTCTCGCAGAAAATTGACGTCTGAGTAGTAACAATTTGTTATTGCGCTTCGTTCGCGCGCAGCGAGAGGGCTGGATACCCAATTTTCTGTGTTTGCGTGTGGTGGGTTTTAGTGATGCCTTTAGCCAAACCTCATTGCACGCATTCACTCTCCCTTAACTTTCTTCGCGATAGGCAGTCGCCTTATTGAGGTCCATGAGTGGCAGCAATACTTACCATCAGGTGTACTATTTGCTCGTTTGCCACCGTTTGCAATAAAAAAATATCTTTTATGATAAATGATGCAACCATATCAGGGGTACAGCTAGGCCCGTGCTTACTGTAATTAAATTGCTCTTTTTAAACCTCGTTTAGAGAAGAACATGTCATAGCACTTGGGAAACACACATCAATGAAGCAGTTGAGTTGAGCAGTGATGATGATGTTCGAAAATAATTATTCCTAATTCTCTTTTTTTATTGCAATCGGTGGCAAAGGAACAAACAATACACCTGATGGTAAGTGTTGCTGCCGCTCATGGACCTTTATAAGGCCGCTGCCTACTGCGAAGAAAGTGAAGGGAGTGTGAATGCGTGCATTGGGGCTCGGTGATACCAAGGGCACCACCAAAACCCTCCACACGCAAACACCCTCAGAAAGTTGGGCTTCCGGCTCTCTCGCTCACCGAACGAAGCACAGTAACAAATCGCTACTACTCAGACATCGATTTTCTGCGAGAGTGTGGTACTACCCCGGACGGACCGGCCCGCGGCTGTAGACAGATAACTGTCGACAGTGTGGTCCTACCACTCTTCTTACTTTGCAGTTACGCTCCAGAAGAGTGCTAGTATAATTGTCCACTTCACGTGGGCTGTGTACTATGCTTGTGATATATTGATTCTCGTAGAACCCTGTCATCAGACGAATCAAGAGGTATTTTATTTATTTTTAATAAAATATGATCTAGCCTACTGATTGTTAATATGGGGTGAGTAAATAATTACTGTAGGGCTCAAGCCTCCTACACAATACGGGGACAATGACCTACTATATATGGCCAGATGGATTGGTACATGCTTTTGTATCGAGTTTTATTTCTTTATTTTTTTATTGCCAAAGGTGGCAAACGAGCATAGACATTGCTCTCTTCTCTTGTATAGACATTGTCTCATAGTCGTGTTTTACGACAAGCAGTAAAGTAGTGGTTCATTGTATTTTACTTGTGTACTAGATATTATACCAATACGATTGACTAGCACGGTATAGTAGATCTATTTATAATCTATTACTTTCAGACTCAGTAGTATAATAGCAGTAATATTAGCGATGCTTGGAAGTGCTATATATCAGTTGAGACGAGGTTATTTTAATGTGAAAAATGCATTATCGTCGTAGCTCTTACCCGTCCCACTGCTGTATTTAAGCTTTAGGAGGGAAATAGATCTACTCAACCATGCTAGTCAGACATGCAGGTTTAGGGTTTTATATTGAATTTTCCTTCTCTTGCACAGATCTTATTAGGCATAATATATCACTTAGCCGCCTTTTACTACTTCTACGGACACAAAATATAGGGTGGTCAATTGTATTCTTATTCCGTCACCACACGCTCAACATCTTAGCGTTAGTTTCATAAAAACTCGAGAACGGCTGATCCGTTTGACTCATTGTGGTTTCTAAATGTTTGTAGAAATCCAAGGAATGTTTAAGAGGTAGGTAATAGAAAAGGTTCAAGAAAAGTAGTATTTGTAAAGCAATTATTTTATTTTCTCATTCAAACTGTTACTAACTACCAAAAATTTTATGGGTGTGTTCAGAAATTTGTTCTTAGAGTTAGAAATTTATTGCCTGAGTAAACTGAAAGCTACATGAAAAAATATTAGTGCCTGAGAACTTTCTTTAAATCTAAGTTAGCTAATTTCAATAAATCTACGAAATCGCTTATCCTTTATGGTATAGGTAGTTATTTTTTTAAGTATATGGTACTTTTTACTCGCTCTTTTGCACGGAACTAAGTAATTATATTTGAAAACCAACCTATAAGTCGATTTTTTAACACAGTTGATAATGATTATTTTACATTTTTTATTATGACTAATAATGGAAAGGTTAAAATGCGAAATCTAACTAGAAATGAAGTGGATAATCTTAGAATGAAAAGAGCACGTGCACATCAAACAACAACAGCCAGCTCATCATCATCATCATCGCAGGCCACATACGTCCAACTGTTGGGCCCGGGCCTCAACCAAATTATTGCTCGTATTGACATTTTTACGGTAGAACTTCCAACCGCCATCTATCGGAACACATCTTTGAACATTATTCCAATTTATTATTCTATCTTTTCAAATTAGAATTGTATCTTTCGTTAGTTGTCATTAGAATTTTCATGTTTTAATGCAATTTTGTTTCAGACAAAGGAAACAAAGTATCTAATCAGACAAATGATGCTGTTTACACCATCAGATATGTATGCGTTTCATTCGGAATTGGAACTCTTTTGTCAACACCTCATGCTGCACGAAGTCTTTTATGCACCTATGAATATGTTTAAACTTAACAGGGCTGTCCTCACTATTGTAAGTATTTTAATAGTTGGCAGGTGATCCAATATCACTCGTGGGATATCGTTATCTCGTTCTTATCTCAGCCACAAAAATGGGAGGAAAATTGATCTAATAAACCGTGCTGGTCAAACGTGTTGGCCTTTTTTCATTTTTTTATTGGGGTGGCTATAGTCAGAACATACGCCGTCCGTTCCGTCCGGGATTACGAAAAGGTGGAGCGCGGTCCTATAACCCAAGGTATTCTCTCCTCTTCGCCATTGGGTCGACCACCAGTACCGAGTTCCTTGCCGTCCATGGCCAGCCCGGTGGGTTAACCTTTCAGGCACAGCCACAGTTAAACGTGTTGCTTTACGATTTTATGTCGAGTTTTACTTCTCTCGCATAGATATTATCTGCATGTCATATCTATCCCTTAGTCTTCTTTTACGACACCCACGGGCATGAGAGTGGTGAATTATATTCTTACTTTGTCACCACACGATGACTTTGAAATATGGATTAGCCATTTCGAGATGCATTTTAGGCATTTTCTTTTTTTGAAGTTATACTTCTTTAGGCGCGTTATGAAAAAATGATGAGAGTGAAATTTTAATTATGTGACACAAAATTAACAGTATGAAGTTGTCTGCTTAACCGCTCATTAAGTCTCGAAAAAAAAGCTACCAACAAAATGGAAATTGAACCTCGATATTAGTCGCGCATGTTGGTACGCTCGTCACCTCTGATCACTGTTTTTTTTTTCTTTTTTCTTTTTTTTTTAGTATTTTTTTTTATTTATTTTTTTTTTTTTATTTTTTTTTTATTTCTTTTTTTATTTTTTTTATTATTTTTTTTTTGTATTTTTTTTTATTTTTTTTTATTTTTTTATATTTTTATTTTTTTTTTATTTTATTTTTTTTATTTCTTTTTTTCTTTTTTTTATTTTTTTTTTCTTTTATTATTTTTTTTTATTTTATTTATATATTTTTTTTATTTTTTCCTTTTTTTTCTTTTTTTTTTCTTTTTTCTTTTTTTAAATTTTTTTTAATTTTTTTTTTTTTCTTTTTTTTATTTTTTATATATATATATATATATATATTTTTCTTTTTTTATAATTTTTTTTTTTATTTAGATTATTTTCTAAATTTGGTTTTTAATAATTATATATATATATATTTTAATGATGCCAAAGAAGTATAACTTCTCACGCGGGTACGTAAGTACACGCACCCATTTTTTTTTATCGAAACGCTTTTAATTGTCTTGGGACCCGCAACAAATTTAATTAGAAAAGTATAACACTTTTTGACTAGTTGCAGAATAGGTCACAGCTGTTTTTTGAGAAACTTGTGGGAACTACAGGGAAAGTATGAAAATTATGCCATTATCCTGCCTTCTGGGGAGCTCTATATATAATATTAAACGTCTATGATGGTAAAATTAACTAGTTTAATTTTATGTACTATATTATATATTTTGCAGATCATTGGAAGCACCGCAACTTACCTGACTATGATGTTTCAACTGTAAGAAATATGTTTTACTAGCAACCCGCCCTCGTTTCGCTTCGGTTTCAGTCGCCTTACCCGCGTAGTGCCCGTTCCCGTGGGAATACCGGCATAAAATATAGCCTATGTTACTGCCTGATATTAGAGCTTTCTATTGGTGAAAGAATTTTTGAAATTGTGTCAGTGGTTTAAGCGTGAAAGCGTAACAAACAAACTCACTTTTACATTTATAACATTAGTAAGGATTTGGTTTTCGATTCCAATATGTCAATATTCGTAATGCCTAACAAATATAAGTTTTATAATCTGCATAATGTTATCTATTAATAAATATAATTATTCTGTAGGTATGTGTGCATTTGACTCAACTCCTACTAAACAGCTAAACCGATTTTGATGAATTTTTTCTTAACATATTCAAATAGATTGAAGAAAATTAGTTGAGAATAGCGTTTGTAATAGCCGCTATGAAAAGTACCAACCCTTACATTGCTCGTCGGTCTCGTAAAAACGACTTAGGGCCATAACAGTCACCATTGATGACACTGAACTTTGACACTCAAGTCTGTCCTGGGATACGCTTTTAATTATATTGAGACCCGCAAAAAATGAAATTAGAACATTTTACTGGAGAATTTGGCTAAGATTGATTGCAATGCCCTTCTATGCAATGTGTGCAACATGAAGTAAAATTGACTGTTTAGCCATCAAAATCTATAGCTACGCAAATAATATTTACTGCAGATGTGGCGTTGTGGTAAACATAACGTCCTACCGTGCCAGTGTCGATGGTTCAAATCCCACGCGGGATAACACATTGTGCGATCCACAAATTGTTGTTCCGAATCTGGTTGAAAGTGTCCGTTAATTATAGTATGGATTAAAAAGATAATTCACCACCCCCTATCTTGCCCTAGAGTGTCGTAAAAGACGACTATGAGATATAATATACACATAACATCTGTGCAAGAAAAGGAAAGCTTGAAATCAAACTCTATACCAATATGCCTGACCAGTAGGGTGTGCAAAAAAAAACTTTTATTTTTTTTTCTTAGCTACTACGAAAATATCGTCCTAGATGACGAAAAAGAAATCCTGGTAAAGTTTCAGCCCTTAATATTAATATTAAGAGGTCGCTCATTGTGATTTTTGATTTCCCATTTAAATAACATAGGAATTATTTTTTTTATTGTTTGTATTTTTGATGCACTCAAACGAATTAATATCTCGTAAAAATCAATACATATTCTTGTAGGAAATTTAACGATCTACAAAAAAGGTCTGAAATGATTTTTTGCTAAATTGATTCGTTTAAAAGTTATTCGAGGTTAAAGTCCAATCTCAAATAGTTGAGGATAACTTTTACAATTTCTTATACTCTATCACAAAATAATGACTCGAAAACATGAAATATCTTAGTTTTCGTAAATCTTATCGAGTTTTGATAATTTCGTAGAGAAAGTTTAATGTGATTCAGCACGATTCAAATAAAAAGCGTTAAAACGACATTTTGTAATAACGTAGTTGGCAGTACTGTAAAGATTATAAATTTGATTATCTCAAATAAATGTTACTTCGTTATTTTAAGGCAACTTATTACTTTTTTGTATTTTACCGCTAAAATCATTGAAGTTGTCGATCATAGCGCCACTTCTATGGCATTATTTACATGTAATCAAAACAAACTCGATAAGATTTACGAAAACTAAGATATTTCATGTTTTCGAGTCATTATTTTGTGATAGAGTATAAGAAATCGTAAAAGTTACCCTCAGCTATTTGAGGTTGGACTTTAACCTCGAATAACTTTTAAACGAGTCAATTTAACAAAAAATCATTTCAGACCTTTTTTGGAGATCGTTAAATTTCCTACAAGAATATGTATTGATTTTTACGAGATATTAATTCGTTCGAGTGCATCAAAAATCCAAACAATAAAAAAAATAATTCCTATGTTATTTAAATGGGAAATCAAAAATCACAATGAGCGACCTCTTAATATTAATATTAAGGGCTGAAACTTTACCAGGATTTCTTTTTCCTCATCTTGGACGATATTTTCGTAGTAGCTAAGAAAAAAAAAATAAAAGTTTTTTTTGGCACACCCAGTGACCAGTATCAAAAGGTCAAATTCTCTCCCATCATGAAGGAGGCCCGAGCTCAACAGTGGGACGAATGTGAGCTGCGATGATGATGATGCGACGATGAATTACGCTTGTAAAGTACTTCGTTTTACGAAGATGATTTTTGGTGCAATCTTGTCTTTAGAAAATACATTAATTTAAAAGCCTATTGTATGATTATTTGTAGTGCATAAGATACATTGTATTTTGTACTCATGTAGTGATGGGTTAGGTAAACAATGTGTTACCATTCCTCAATTTTTAATGTGAGTCGTATCACCGGCGATGTGGACGGACATAGCCATTTGGCAAAATCACCATCCCTTAGTGCTGAGTGTTGTTTAAAAAAAGGAAAACGCTTACGTTTATCGTAATAAACGAATCAAAATTAGGATTTCTAAGAAAAAAATAGCGTAAGTACTAAGTTCGCATGTCCGAAGTGAAAATTCTTTGGTTCCATGTGTTTTTTATCAATAATTAAAGAAAAAAAGATCTTTCTCACTCTCTTTCAATCAATCGGTCTCAATCGCGCTCTCCCTCTTCTTCGACAAAAACGCTGCACATCGTGACGCTGAATTGCGTTTCATCCGTAAAAAAATTATCCTCATGCGAAGAAGTTTCACTTCAAAAAACTTCTTTGTTCTCGTAGATCTTTGAAATCCGTGCCTTGAACAGCATTTTAAGCCCCGCGAGCATAAACTTTTGTGAAGAGGCAGTAATCTCAAATATAATAATTTAGCATTGTCCTACTGGTTTATGGAGGTCAGCAGTCATCATATTCGTGGATGAATGATATTCTGTCTTTGCAACTGGTTAGGCTAGATAACAGAGATTTAGGAATAGTAGGCTCGGAGTTGTGTTGGTTGTATTACGTATTGTATAAGTATGTCATAACACGATAATTTTCTGGTATTATAGAAAGACCATGCATGTTTGTCATTATCATCTCTGTTAATATTTAGTGTCTACGAAACTACTTTTTACGGCCGAAACCGAAATCGAATTTCAGCTTCAGTCTCAGTTTCGGTCGAAACCGAAACTTCTGTATAAGGTCAATATTTTTGTGGGAAGAAAAATAAATAGTCTATTATAATCAGTCAGTTTTTACTCTTTACTAATATAAACATAAAATGAAACTTACAAAATTTAACTATAAAACCAAAATAATTTCGATTTATAATAAACGTAGGTGATAAACCGCTCTTGTGTTTGCCTTGTTTCTAAAAACGTCAATAATTTTCTCGATAATTTATATAGGTCATATCGATATAGGTCATATCACATAAATAGTGGAATAAAATTTACCTACCTGTTTTGACGTGATTACCTCAAACTGCAAAATTTGCGACGCACAGACACAAACTAAAGAATTAAAATTGTGAGATGACTATATATGCGGTAAAATGCTATTTTATCGCTCGCACATTGTGCAGCGAGCATGTCTTGGCGCAGAGGGAAAGTTCAGTTTCGGTTTCGGCCGTAGTTTCAGCCCGATTATCAGCCGAAACCCGTTTTGGCCGAAACTAAGTCGAAATCTAAACCGAAATTTGGGTAGGGCACTATTCATATTTTATTAAAATAGTTAAATGATCGTTGATTCGTTCATTGAATACGAATGATTTTGGTACCAGTAAAACAAATATTTCATAATTGATGACGTCTTCGCTTCAATTTCATAGAATCAACTCTGATTTTTATATGGAAAGTAAATAGAAGAGAAGAAAGAAAGAAAATAATTTTATTTTCTAACTTCACATTTTCCTCAAGCATTAAATTTATGTATAATAAAACTAACAATGTGCACTTGCGTGAAATAAATTCTAGATGTAGGAACATATAATTATCGTTCTAAAATATAATCACATTTTATTTAATTTATAATATTTATTGTCATTGAAATAATATGAAAAAGCGCAGCTGTCGCTTAGGATGCCTGGCAGATGTGAAACATCGAAATTATTTTGTACAAGTATACATACATGCATAATAGAAAAAATTACGACAGAAACTAATATGGCATAAAGTATTAATAAAATATTACGATTTTTTTTCCAGAAAATGATGATTTTTATTTAATAAACATTAATTTTCATTAGTATACACTATTGCGTGTACACAAGGGCGTTGTACAAAATTCTAAAACAGGTTATGGTTTTCTTATACAAATGTACATATACAAACGTGGCATTTACACCACGCTAACGATCCGGTACACCCTCGCCTATAGATGTTTCACATCAAAATTACAAAACATTATATATTGTAAAAATTATTCTATAATATATACTAAATATTATATTATTTTGCACACGTAGTTTTATTTAACAAAATATTCCTAAATTTATCCTAAAATGACTGGATACCTCAAGAAGTTCGAGGAAGCCTTCTAGAAAAGAGACCGCCTATGTTTAATAGACGTTTGCTTTACTTATGAATATCATGTACTGACAACCACCCACTCTCTTACCCGTGGGGGTCATAAATGAGGACTAAGGGATATAATAAGCATACATCTATATAAGAGAATAATTATAAATAATAAATAATATTGCTGTGTGGTAGCGGCTTCGAATACTACCAACCCTTGCTTTGCTCGTGGGTGTCGTAAAAGACGACTAAGAGCCATAGATTGACCCGGACCAACTCCATCTGGTACCATTTGGGTCAACGATTACATTCCCAAGGAGGGTTGACGTCAGGCAGGCGGCCGGTCATAAAAGTCATTGCCGAAACTTTTTGCAATATGTCAAAACAGATGACATATTGCGTCGACCCCAAGTAATTGGGATAAGAGCAAGATGATGATGATGATGACATCTATATAAGAGAAGGAAAACTCGTAAGAAAACTCTTTGTCAACCCGTTTGACCAGCGTCTCAAAGTAGACTATTGGCCCTCGCATAGTGGAGATGGCCTGAGCACAACAGTAGAACCGAGACCGTTCAGTAGTAGAACAGTACCTGTTGAAGAGCGAGGTGAGGCAGGAGGTCTTTATCTCTCCAGCGCTCATTAACCTATACGTGAACATTCTCATCGCGGGGCTAAGCAGCATCGCTATAGGGTGTCACAGTGGTGATACAAGTTCTAATAATATAAGCTATGTGGACGATATGGTGTTGCTGAGCCTATCGATCTGGGACCTGAGGTGGTTAATCATATCCTATGCTGAGGCGCACTGATGACAAGTCACATCTGCTCCGGTGGTCGGCCCAACAACGAGGTGACGTGGGTACGGGTGGGTTATGGTCTCGCGAGCCGTCTTTTCATCGCCCCGGACGGACAGGACCGCGCGTGCGCTTACCATAGCCCACCCATAAAAAAAAAAAAAATGCTGAGACGCAGGGGCTCAAGTACGAATCAAGTAAGTATCATGAAAGAGCTCATAATATTTAAAACGGGTAGTAAATGTTATGGCACTATACCTTCTGACAAGTTGTGTGGTACACCTGTAAATAAGGTTGGTAGATTTTAGTACTGGTCATTGGGTCTCAGAGAGTTTGAAGGATAACGTAGATGTAGAACGGGAGCGCAGGTCACCGGCTGTCCTATTTGGTATGATGATCCGTAAGTTTGTAGGTATACAAACCGTGGCCTTTATTGGGGTAGTGCTACTACAGTAAAGCTCACGCTTTTCATTATATGTTTTGCTTTTTTTTTATGTATTTGTAGCTTGTGGGTGAACTTTAAGGTGCCATTCCAACTTCGGCTGCAGGCTGTGAATGCAGGCTGTGGAAGCAGGTAGCATACGCATGACCCGCAGCCGCTACCTGCATTCGCAGCCGGTAGTAATTCCGAGGCTGGCTGCACGTGCTGCGGCAGGCTGCGTCTAATAAAATAGATAAAAAGGTATTAAATAAAAAAAGAACAGGATATTTTGTTACAAGATTACTTAACTGATCTTCTTCAGTCTCCGAAAATCTCATTTTCTTGAAATAAATATTGATGCTACATATCGAAAGCCGATAAAAATTCTATGATTCTATCCAATATGAACGCTAATTTGATTGCAAATGTAGTTTGGTGAGATTGGCGCCGAGTAGCGACTACTTGAGACCTGTCTCAACAGGTTGGAGTGACGTAACTACGTGCGCATTGACTTGCAGCCGCAGCACTACTGGTCTGCGATCGGCTGCGGCTGCAAGTCGCAGTAGTACTTGCAGCCGAGGCTCGGCAGCACGTGCAGCCGCAGCCGCGTTCGGAATATTTTTCACAGAAATCCATACTACTACATAGAAAACCAGTAACGCAGCCACAGTCGGTTTCGTGCAGCTGATGCATATGCTGCCTGCATCCGCAGCCTGCAGCCGAGGTTGGAATGGCACCTTTGCTCACAAGGCATGCAGTGACGTTCGTATCCAATATAACAAAACCTTCCATCTGTTATTGGAGCCGACGCTTTTTTGTAACCCGTTCGGCATGTTTGCTGAAGCAAATATAATAGTTATAATAAAAAATAATGTTAGATAAATATATATGATAATTTCTCGGCCATTATGAGCAAGAGAATTACTTCGCTATTACGCTGTATGCGCTCCAGCCCCAATAACATATTAAAGGGGTTGTATGGTTGATGGGAATCTTCGATCTTGAAGTGCTGCATTTTTTTTTATTGGTGGGCTATTGTAAGCGCACTGTTATAACTATAACTCTTCCCTGTTTCCCTTAGCTTTCCTCTTTCCTGCTGCATCATCATTTTCTAGGCTCTCGCCTCCCGCGCATTCCACATATCCATCAGTCCGGTAACAAATCCCGTTCGCGCTGGTCGATTTGTAATTAAAAATCATTGTACTAATTTTATAATATATTAAACGTGTCTGTGCCATTAAAATCTTTTTTTTAAAAACTAATCTTCAAGAACCCGAATAACAGCACGCACGGTCCATCCCGTCCACGGCGATGAAAGGACGGCGCGCGGGCCCATAACACACCCGTACCCACGCCACCTCGTTGTTGGGCCGACCACCGGAGCAGGGTGACTTGTCGTCAGTGGTCGGCCCGACGGAATACCCTTTCGGGTACCCTCACCTCTTGACGTCCTGGTCGCTGTCGCGCGGTCAGCCTCTCCACGGATGACGGACAATTCCCCGGTCCGATCACCTCGGCTAGGGCGGCATTAGGCGCAGATACTCGCGCCTGTGCCGCCCCAGTCGCCGGCGGCGGAACGTGTCGCCGAATAGGAGCTCTACTCGCACACGATCCTCCGCCTCCTTCCGTGAGATTACGGCCTCACAGAAGGCGGCGACCGCGTCCCAATTCTTGACGCTATCGAGCATCTCCCTGGCGATGGTCGGCATCGATAATCACTACGAGTTCACGGCGCTCCCCCTCCCACGTGGCACACACCTCGAACGTGTGCTGCGCCGTGTCTTCGTTGCAACTGCAGTGGTGGTAGGATGGTGTGCTCCCCTCCTGACAATCTTGTGCAGGTACTTCGTGAAGCAACCGTGCACCGTCAGCACCTGCACCAGTCTGAAAGAAAGCACCCCGTGCGTCCGCTTCAACCACTCCATCAGCACCGGCCGGAAGGCCTTGACGGTCCTGACACAGTACCGAAGACTCTCCAGCCGGACTGCCCAACGAGCAATGACTTCTCGACGGGCATCAACCCGCCAGGCGGTGATCTCTTGTAACGAGACCATACCGCCGCGGGCGCGCGTCTCTGACACCTGGCGGTAAATTCCGGCGAGCGTCTCCGCTTCCAGATCCCACGGGGGAGTTCCGGCTAGGAGGCACGCTGCCTCTGTCGCCACCGTGCGGTAACCTCGTATGGCCCTGATCGCCATGACCCTCTGTGGTCGCCTCAAGAGGGCCCTCAGATGGACGGTCAGGGACCCCGCCTACGCCGGTGCGCCGTGAAAGGCCACGAAAGGGCGGACGCCGCGCTGACAAGCCGGGGAACAAGTCGATGGAAATGCTCCCGGAACCAAAAATGCCCGTCGAGCACCAGGCCCAAGTACTTCATGTGGGCCAGGATAATGATGGTAACCGACTTCACGGTGACCGAAGCGCCGACGGGAGGCCCGGCGGTACGAAGGCCATGGAACAAAAGGGCCTCCGTCTTTTCCACTGCATACGACTGCATGCAGCTAAATGGACACTCTCAGGTTTTTTTTTGTGTGTGTACAGCTGTTAGCCACAGATGGCTTTTACAATTTGACGCGGACTATGGGTGAGCGCTGAGGGCTCTCAATTCGGTGAAAGTATACTAAGCGATATCGCCCAAGGGCACCCCTTGTGGGGAACGGACCTCGACTTAGGGCGTCGCTGGAGGCAAAGTGGGCGTGCCCACGTTTTGATTCGTGACTTTAACGCGGCGCAGTTTCCCACCTCGACGGCGAGGGCGGAACCACGGGTATTTACGTGTAATGGCCTCGCGGACCGTGTAGGCTCTACGGTAAGCGAGTGTGATTATGTCGCCCTCTCCGTCGAGAGCGTAACGAGGACGTCGGATGGAGGGACACTTTGAGGGTTGAACGGCCAATTAATGTTTTTTTATGTTCTGGTTACTAAATAAAATTTTATTTCGTTTGGTTTAGTTCTATTCGATTTGGTTCAGTCCGATTCGATTCGGTTTGGTTTGATTATTTTAAATTTAATTTAATTTAAATACCTAAATGTTTAGCATGTGCTTTCATGGTTGTGTTGCTCGAGGTGTATTTCCTGAACTCATGAAAATTAATAAGTAATTCTTTAGTAGTATGTCAGATGTTAACAATTTTCTAAAAAGGTATGAAATATGATTCTCAGGGCGCAGGTCCTGAAAATCTCTATCTAATGATAACAAACACGGTATCTTTTTTAAATTTATTTATTAATCTTAGTTTTACTGTTTGCCAGAGGGCACCACATTGCATACGTGACAGGCCACTTAGCGGACAATTAAGATGTTTCTAACGATACTTCATATGTTTTATTCTGGCTAGTAGTTTAGAAGGTATGACGGAACAGAAGAGCGTACCATAGAAATTCACAATTATCGAATAAATACGTGCAAATTCACGAGCTAATACTAATAATATATATATATACACATAACTATATTTTCGAAATATACAATTAACGCGCTTTCCAATGATACCAAACAAATGATATTTATCGCAAATCTATTTGTTAACACAGGGCTTTATGATCGTTAGAGAGTGTCACATTAGATTTAGTGTCATATAGCCTGTAACCAGCGAATGATCAAGACGCTTCTAACGATACCTCATTTGTCCAGTTCTAATCAGTAGTTAAAGAGCTATGAGGGCACAAATGAGCCAGTCAAATTTATAGCCCGCTTCTGGCCGTAGTCGGATAATAAAATTAGGAATATTTTGTTAAATAAAAATACATGTACAATATTATAAAAAAATACATGTATAATATTTAGAATGATAAAGAACAATATTCTTAATATATAATGCTATAACATATTATATTATTTTAATAACTACAAATAATATAAATAAAATAAATAAGTAATAATATTATAAATAATATAATATAAATACATATATAGCAACTATTTACTGTCCAGACAAAAAAATAAGAAGTGCTATGAAATTAAAACAAAGGATTCGATAATGGATTGGCTTTACTGACACCAAAATCATTCATATTCTCCGAAAGATTCAGCAAAAATTTTACTATTTTAATAACATAGTAGCAAAGATATATATAAGACAAATGATATTTATACAACACTAACAACCAACACAACGCCGAGCCTACTATTCCTAAATCTCCGTTATCTAGCCTCATGGTCATGGCCCGTGACCATATAAGACAAATGATATTTATATAACACTAACAACCAACACAACCCAGAGCCTACTATTCCTAAATCTCCGTTATCAAGCCTCACGGTCATGGCCCGTGACCATATAAGACAAATGATATTTATACAACACTAACAACCAACACAACGTCGAGCCTACTATTCCTAAATCTCCGTTATCTAGCCTCATGGTCATGGCCCGTAACCATATAAAACAAATGATATTTATACAACACTAACAACCAACACAACGCCGAGCCTACTATTCCTAAATCTCCGTTATCTAGCCTCATGGTCATGGCCCGTGACCATATAAGACAAATGATATTTATACAACACTAACAACCAACACAACGCCGAGCCTACTATTCTTAAATCTCCGTTATCTAGCCTCATGGTCATGGCCCGTGACCATATAAGACAAAGATATTTATACAACACTAACAACCAACACAACGCCGAGCCTACTATTCCTAAATCTCCGTTATCTAGCCTCATGGTCACGGGCCATGACCATGAACGCTGCAAAATGTTCGAAACGTCGGGCAATCAAAAATCAAATACAAACGCGATAAAATCCGTTAAATAGTTATATTTAAAATAACTTAAATTCTTCTATATATTCTAGAAAATAATTCAGTGACAATAATTCAATTCTGCTGTATTCGTAATGTTGTACTGCTGCTATTATTGTAGCTACAGATGCTCTTTTTGTGGGCTTAACAGACAATTTTACTCGGTTTCCTACACGGTATAAGAAGGATTAATCTTAGCCAATTTCTCCCGTTTAAATTTTTTAATTACATTTGTTGTGGGTTCCGAGACAATCAAAAGACTTTCCTGGAAGTACGTGTGGGTCATAGCTCAATATTCCCAATGGTGACCTTTATGGGCCTTAGTAAATTTTTACACGACATACCACCAACATAAGGATTAAATACATTCATAACTACTATCACACAGACCTTGCTCTATACAAATATAAAAAAATAAAGATTGGATTCCTTAAATTATTCTTCAATATATCCGAACGCTTACAAAAATTTTCACCATATCCTGTTCACCCGTTTAGTAGGAGTTCAGTCGTATATACACATACCCGATAATTATATTATATAATGCTATGAAAATTATACAACTGATGTTTGTAAGGTATTACGAATATTGATATGTTGGAAATGGTAACCAAAACAATATATACATATATTTCTTACAGTTGAATCATCATAATCAGGTAAGTTACGGTGCATCCACAGATCTGTAAAATAAATAATATAGTACATAATATGAATCTAATTAATTTAATCATCATAGACGTTCAATATTGTACATAGAACTCCCCAGAAGGCATAATACTCATACTTGGTCTGTAGCTGTCAAAAGTTTCTTAGGCATCAACTGCGGCCCATTATTCACTTATAGTCTAAAAAACGTTTAGTTTTTGATACAGCAAATTAAAATACGCACAGAAACAATAAAACTTTAAGTCCCATAGTGAATAGACTAATGAATAATAATAGGATATCAAAATAATTTTATCGAAATGTTTCTATTAATTATGCATTAGTTAGAAATGGAGAACTGAGTCATTTTCAAAAACGTGGGCAAAACTTTTTGGGATCTTTAATAGTTAAAAACTGTTTTATTTATGTGCGGCTTCGAAATTTTTACACATTGTTTTAGACATCAAGACAGGTCCAACAAGCTAACGTACGTATTTTAATTCTCTTTCCATCCATCCATCTATCAATCTTTACCTCTACGACTACTTTTAGACTTAGGCCTCTCCACGAGAATACCATTCCGAACGATCCTATGCCACTTGCATCCAACGGTTCCCTGCGATTTTCAAGATGCCGTCAGTCAGACTAGCGGGGGACCTCCTACGTCCCCCACCCGCAGAGGCCGACTGCGTGAGGGCGATGCTCCGACAACACTGTCTGGTTGCCGGGGTGTCGAATGGGAAGATAGCCGAAAGGGTTACCCGCCGGGCCGGCCATGAATGTCAAGGAATCGTTACCAGTGGTCGGCCCAATGGCGAGATAGGGAGTTTAAAAATATGTGTTTGCTTAACTGAATATTTAAAAAGGGATTTGTATAATAAACAAAACTATAAGTATAATATACAAAGCTAAAAGTCAATAATTGTTAAATAAAATACAAGTAGAATCAATCTAATATAGAAAGTCAAGGGAGTGATAATCTGGGAATTAAGTTTATAACACTTACACGCCTGCTAAATATGGTGATCATGGCATCATCCACTTTTAAAGAGACCTTTAAACAACAGTGAACGTCAAATAATAAGTAAGTACAAAACTAAATACTAGTTTAAATTAGTTTAAAGGATCACTGTATTTTAAAGATCCAACGTTCGTCTAATTTATTATTGTATCAAATTTAATCAAATATTACGTTTTATACGTACAAGCATTTATATACTGTCAATTTTACACTATATTCCAAGTGAATCTACGCAGTACAATATACCCAATCGCAAGGTGAGAAAACGAGAATCTCAGCGGTCTAGCCATTTTTATATTCATTCATTTCTGCTTATAAAAGTTTCCCTGTTAGGTTCAAGCCAACAAGAGGCGAGAAATTGGCCTTCTGTACCACGCTGGTCAGACGGATTGATTGTACTTCGAGTTGCATCGTCTGTTGTATGTGTATTATTAGTAGGATTCAATTAGAACAGTATTTATTTTTCTCAAAATATATTAGAAGGGCATGTCTAGATTATATCTCACAATCTCCATGCGGTGACGGAGTAAAAATACAATTCACCACCCTCTCTTTGGCCCATGGTGTTATAAAAGACGAATAAGGATTATGATAAGCAGATAATATCTATGTAAGAGAAGAAAAACTCGACATAAAATCCTATTTTTTTTTTTTTTTGTGGGTGGGTCGCGGTCGGCGCGCCTCCGCACCACTCCGTCCGGAGCAACAGAGGGGCTTAAGCACGCAACTCCCGCGACCCACCCGAAAACCACGTCGCCTTCGTCGTTGGGCCGACCACTGGAGCAGCGTTAACTTGTCGTCAGTGGTAAACCCTATGTCAATACGTCTGGCCCAAGAGTAGAGATGACGATATCTCACGAGTGGTATCCGATCACGAGTTAACTACCGAAGTACTTACAGCAGTGAGAATAGCCCTGTTGAGTTTAAACATGTTCATAGGTGCATAGAAAACTTCGTGTAGCATGAGATGTTGACAAAAGCGTTCCAATTCTGAATGTAACGCATACATATCTGAAGGTGTAAACAGCATCATTTGTCTGATCAGATATTTTGTGCGCTTTGTCTGAAACAAAATTGCATTCAAACTTGTCTTACTAGCGAAAAATACAATTCTAACTTAAAAAGATACAGTATTAAATTATAATGATATGCAATTATTTCCGGATAGATGGCGGATGGTACTTTTACCGTAAGCAATAATTATTATTAAGTATACGTGAGACATCTTAGTCCGCCCGTGACCATGAACGCTGTAAAGTGTTCGAAACGTCGGGCAATCAGAAATCAAATACAAACGCGATAAAATCCGTAAAGTAGTTTTATTTAAAACTAGTAACCCGCCCTCGCTTCGCTTCGGTTTCAGTCGTGTTACCCGCGTAGTTCCCGTTCCCGTGGGAATACCGGGATAAAATATAGCCTATGTTACTCCCTGATATTTTAGCATTCCATTGTTGAAAGACATTTTGAAATCCGTTCAGTGGTTCAAGCGTGAAAGCGTAACAAACAAACAAACATTCTTACTTTAGCATTTATAATATTAGTAAGGGATGAGCAATAATTTTCTTGTCATACGTATGTCTACGCTTATTCAAATCAGTTTCACCATTGAAACGAATTTCCTATAAATGTGCATTTAAATTCTACGTGTGGCGATAATTTTTTGCTTGTAAAACCTGTTTTTATTAATAACCTTGCATGTTAAATTCCAAATCTCAATAACTTAGAATAACACACACCATTATTAGAATCATTATCATAATTATTAGAACAACGCATGTTAAAATTTTAAACTCATAGTTTTATCTCTAATTATTTCAAATTGAGTATTATTTATATCAGATGATAATCCATTTTTCACAATAGAATAAAATAACCTCCTCTTAGCTCAAAAACACTACTACCACACACCGTTAATATACATACATTTTTTTTTGTTTTTTGGGTGGTTTGCGGTCGACGCGCTCCTCGCACCACTCCGTCCGGGGCGACAGAGGGGTGTAAACACGCACACCCGCAACCCACCCAGATGCACGTCGCCTTCGTCGTTGGGCCGACCATCGAAAGCAGGGTGTTAATGTACACACTACTGAGTTCGAGTTTCATAAGAGAGAAATTCATTTACTATACCGTGCTGGTCAGAGGTATATTATTTGAGGCGGCGGATCGCCTGCGCGAGGAGCGCAGCCTCGATGAGGAGATCCGCCGCCGGCGACTGGGGCGGCGTAGGGGCAACTATCTGCGCCTCATGCCGCCTTATCCGAGGCCGCGGGTGACGTGATCGGGGATTAGTCCGTCACCCGCTGAGAGGCCGACCGCGTGAGGAAAGACCGACGTCCTCCCCGAGGGGGGAAAGTCGGTCGATGGGAGGGTACCCCAATTAGGGGTATTCCGTCAAGCCGACCACTGACGATAAGTTAACGCTGCTCCAATGGTCGGCCCAACGACGAAGGCGACGTGGTTTTTGGGTGGGTCGCGGGAGTTGCGTGCTTAAGCCCCTCTGTCGCCCCGGATGGAGTGGTGCGAAGGCGCGCCGACCGCGACCCACCCACACAAAAAAAAAAAAAGGTATATTATTTAATGGTATATTATTTAGTACGCAAGTAAAAATACAATTGACTACACCCATTTTTCTGCTGATCGTCTAAAACGATTATGGGATAAAGTCTATGTAAGATAAGAAAAACTTGATATAAATGCATATACCAAACCATCTGGCATTTTTCCATATACAGTAAAAACTCGATTAACCGAACTAACTATTGTCGTTAGGCATCCGGATAATCGAATGTATAAAAACATCCTTTAGTTTTGTGCATATGTAGTACTAGCAACCCGCCCTCGCTTCGCTTCGGTTTCAGTCGCTTTACCCGCGGCATAGTTCCCGTTCCTGTGGGAATACCGGGATAAAATATAGCCTATGTTACTCCCTGATATTATAGCTTTCCATTGGTGAAAGAATTTTTGAAATCGATTCGGTGATTTAAGCGTGGAAGCGTTACAAACAAACAAACAAACATCCCTACTTTCGCATTTATAATATTAGTATGGATGTACATAATTTTATACGTTTATTAAGAAACGAATACATATCCCGTGCGGCATGCACGTCAGAGCGGAGTAACAATTACTAATTAAAACAATAAGGAAACTCGTGTGGCAGAGGTCAGCGGGTCGCGAGCAGGACGTGTTATTCCAGACACGTTCATGCTTGCATATATTCGATTTGTTGGTACAATATATAGGTCGCGGTGCTTAGTCGTAGAATTCGTGTAACTGAGGGCCGGATAATCGAGTTTCTACTATATGTATAATAATTAATTTTCTATTGTGCAGGGGACTCGAGCGCCACAGTGTTTTTTTTATTTATTCACCTCACCAATCACGTGTGCACTTATATCATAGTTCGTTACAAAACTAAATACCTGTTGAATCGTCTGATGACAAGGTTCGATAAGAATCAATATATCACCAGCATAGTATACTGCCCATAAGAAGTGAAGAATTGTAATAACAGTGTTCTTGATAGTAACTGCAAAGTAAGAAGGAAATAGGAATAATTATATTTAGTCGTCATTATCATTGCTCAACTCAAGTGCTTCATCGATGTGTGTTTCTCAAGCATTATGACATGTCCTTCTTTAAACGAGGTTTAAGAGGAGCGCTTTCCGTACGGTAAGCAGCGGCCTAGCTATACGCTAGGGATGATCGATGTTAGAAAAACATCGATGTTAACATCGATGTCATAATCGAAAGCCCAACATTGATGTTCAATATTTATCGAAAACCGAACATCGATGTTAGACAACATCGATGTTAGAAAAACATCGATGTCATTATCGAAGGTGTATAACATCGATGTTACCTTTTAATATTTAACTAAGAAATAAAATTCTCCGTGCAAATTTTGATGACCTTTTTTTTAGGAACTCAGTCGGATGTTATAATGGGTAGGGTGACTTGTGATATCGATGTTACGTTTTAATATTTGACGAAGAAATAAAATTCTCCGGGCAAATTTTGATGAGTTTATTTTTTCTTTTTTAGGCAATCTCAGTCGGATCTTATAATGTATAGAGTGACTTGTGACATCGATGTTCCAAAAACGTCGATGTCATTGTCCATTATCGCTAAAATTCGCCGGCGAGAATATTGATGACCTTTTTTTTAGGAAAATCTGGAGTCGGTTCTTATAATATAGGATTAAATACTAGTGCTAAGTACTTTTCTCAGCGCAAAATTGTGATGAGTTTTTTTTTATCATCATCATCTTATCCCAAATACGTCCCATTGTTGCACTCGGGCCTCCGGCAGTATGGAAGTAAAATTGACCTGCTAAACCACGTTGGTCAGACGTGTTGATATAGTCCTTTTCTTGCATAGATATTATATGTACATCACATCCCTTAGTCGACTTTTACGACATCCACGGGCAAGATAGCGAGTGGTTAATTGTATTTTTACTCGGTCACCATACGGAAATGTACTAGCATGTCAACTGATAAACCTCAGTGATTATAATCATACATACATATTTCATTGAAAAATTTGTAAAAAGATATAACAAGTTGTAGGAAATGTGAAGCTATGAGTAGTGCAATCACTGTTCCGTGACTTTTGTCCAATTCCTTCACTACGTCGTAGAGGAAACAATATAGAAAACCAAACCGCCGTAGCTTTTCATGAGGGTTGTGTGAAGAGTTTTTGCTTGGTGCAACTGTAAAAAAAAAAAATAAATAATTTAATTTTGGAATTTTGTCCTTGCTTATTCGTACCCAAAAAACTAGGGATCACTAGAAAAATAGATAGCGTAATTGTCCTAGGGTATTATCCAAATTATTTTATCACCAGTAGATTTCTGATGTTTCACCCGGGTATTTCAAAATTCGTAGAAATAGGGTTATAACATTTAGCTATTACGCGTTGATAATGTAACTTTCCATTAGTGAATGAATTTTTAAAATCGGTTAATGTTTTTTTTTTTTTGGGATGGGTTACGGTCGGCGCACTCCTCGCACCACTCCATCCGGAGCAACAGAGGGGCGTAAGCACGCACACTCGTAACCCATCCGTGACACATCGCCTTCGTCGTTGGGCCGACCAGCGGAGCAGGGTGACTTGACGTCAGTAGTCGGCCCGACGGAATATCCCCTGAGGAGTATCCTCTTCTTGACCGACGTCCCCCCCTCGGGGAGGACGACGGTCTTTCCTCACGCGGTCGGCCTCTCAACGGGTGACGGGCTAATTCCCCAGTCCAATCACCCGCGGCCTCGGCTATGGTTTAATGGTTTAGAGATTAAAGTGTAACAAACAAACTCACATTCGTATTATGTGGTGAAATATTTTATTAGTAAGTAGTAAATAGTTTATTGCATGACTTATTATGCCCAGTGTCGTTGGTTCAATTTCCATGCATGGGAAATTTGTGCGATACACAAATTCTTGTAATAAGTCTACGTATTTGTGTCCGTTAATTGTGTGTTTGCGAAGCCCTTTGAAATACAGGAACTAGTTAATTGTGCTGTTTGTTATCTTTATAAAAAGCTAGTACCTCTATGCATCGCCATAGAATCGATGATGTTGTTAAAATATTTACATGAAACTGTTGTGAATTCCTTTGACTCATTTTTTTCTGATAAAGCTGCAATCCCCGGATCTGAATCAAGAAAAACTACAGACTTAATTAAAATTAAATATAGAGTTATGTGGAGTATTTTTGTCAAGGCGCGGTTTGCTTGCACCCAGCCAAACCATTTGGAATGACGGAAGGCGGGCAATGTGTTCTCTTTCTTACAAACTATTACATCTCATCGAAAAGTAAGGGGGTCTACATTGCAGAACATGTTTCTTGACTACGGTTTCCAATTCCGCATCGGTTGCCTCCGTGCGGTATCCGCATATCTCTGAACACCACGATCCTTTGTGCTTGCGTCAATAGAACTACTATGGTAGATAGGGGCACTTTTTTATACAGTTGCACCGTATTGAGCCGTGTGCATTTTTTTTTTTTTTTTTTTTATGGGTGGGCTATGGTAAGCGCACGCGCGGTCCAGTCCGTCCGGGGCGATGAAAGGACGGCGCGCGGGCCCATAACCCACCCGTACCCACGTCACCTCGTTGTTGGGCCGACCACCGGAGCAGATGTGACTTGTCGTCAGTGGTCGGCCGACGGAATACCCTTTCGGGTACCCTCACCTCTCGACGTCCTGGGATGTCGGTCGCCGTCGGGCGGTTAGCCACACTGCGGGTGACGGACAATTCCCCGGTCTGATCACACGCGGCCTCGGCTAGGGCGGCATTAGACGCAGATACTCGCGCCTGCGCCGCCCGAGTCGCCGGCGGCGGAACGTGTCGCCGAATAGGAGCTCTACTCGCTCCTTCCGTGAGATTACGGCCTCACAGAAGGCGGCGACCGCGTCCCAGTTCCTGACGCTGACGAGCATCTCCCTGGCGCTGGTCGGCAGCGCCAGGTCGGCACCGATATTTGCGACGAGTTCACGGCGATCCCCCTCCCATGCAGCACACTCCTCGAGCGTGTGCTGCGCCGTGTTCTCGTCGCAACTGCAGTGGTGGCAGGACGGTGTGCTCTCCCTCCTGACAATCTTGTGCAGGTACTTCCCGAAGCAACCGTGCCCCGTCAGCACCTGCACCAGTCGGAAGGAAAGCACCCCGTGCGTCCGCTCCAACCACTCCATCAGCACCGGCCGGAAGGCCTCGCCGGTCCTGACACTGTACCGAGGACTCTCCAGCCGGACTGCCCAACGGGTAAATCCCTCCATCCACCTATGGCCTTTTCGACATCTTGGTCATATAGGCCGAATCATCGAGATACATATGCACACCATGCTCTTTGCGTAAGTATGCACATGCTTCTTGAATCTCTACAAGTTATTTAACTTCCTTCATCCTTTGCCCTGTGTCCTTCTCCCTGTATAACTAGGGCGGACAGCACATGGTACGAACTTCGTCGTCCGCGGTATTCCTGCTAGCTAGCCACATTTACCCGCTACTCTGGCTGCCATCTTGGCTTATCCTGCCAACCTGGTCTTCAAGCCGGCAGGCCTTGTACCAGGCGTGCGCGAATTCCCGTAACTGCCGGAAGTACGCCTCCGAAGCCACGACATCCGTGTAGTATACCGGACCTTCTCCGTCGCGATGTATCCCCGAAAGCATCTCCGACCTAATCTCATCATAGAGGCGACATGCCCACAGAACGTGGTGCATGTCCTCATCCCCTTCGCCGCAGCTACATTCCGCGTGAGCTTCTAGCCCTAAATCGTACAGCCGCCTGCGAAAGCACCCATGACACCCTAGTAATTGGGAGGTTTCATAATCCGGCTCGACCCAAGTCGCCTTGAGGCGAGCCGCCACGTCCGGGAAAAACCGATACGTCTCCCTCCCCTTGTCCTCACGATCCTACCGCGCCTGCCACTGAGCAACAACATCTCATCCAACGGGCAATGACTCCTCGGCGGGCGTCGACCCGTCAGGCGGTGATCTCCTGCAGGGAGACGATGCCGCCGCGGGCGCGCGTCTCCGACACCCGCCGATAAATGTCGGCGAGCATCTCCACCTCCAGGTCCCACGGGGGAGTTCCGGCCAGGAGGCACGCTGCCTCCGTCGACACCGTGCGGTAACCGAGTATGGCACTGACCGCCATGACCCTCTGTGGTCGCCACAGGAGGGCCCTAAGACGGACGGTCAAGGACCCCGCCCACACCGGTGCGCCGTACAGGGCCATCGACCGGATCACCCCACGTACAGCTGTCGGCACGTAGCACTGGGTCCGCCCACATTCGGCATCAGCTGCGAAAGGGCGGACGCCGCGCCGACAAGTCGGGGAACAAGTCGATGCAGATGCTCTCGGAACCAAAAATGCCCGTCGAGCACCAGGCCCAAGTACTTCATGTGGGCCTGGATGCTAATGGTGACCGACTTCACGGTGATCGAAGCGCCGGCGGGAGGCCCGGCGGTACGGAGGCCATGGAAAAAAAGGGCCTCTGTCTTTTCTAGGGCTACCCTCAACCCCAGCGCTTCGATCCGCCTGACAATCTCCTCGGTGCTGAGAGTTGCCAGGCGTGCCGCTTCCTCTAGCGTCCCACCCCGGGCTGTGATGAGTGTATCGTCGGCGTAGCAAATTACGCCCAGCCCGGGTGGGAGGCTTCCTCTCAACGCCCAGTCGTAGCCGATGTTCCACAGGGTCGGACCCAGAACCGACCCCTGCGGGACACCGCACGTCATGGGCGTTCGCACAACGTCCCCTACTCAGTCAACGTAGAGGACGCTGCGCCCCTCCAAGTAGTCTGCCACCAGCCGCCTGAGGTACACGGGCACCCCGTGATATCTCAGCCCCTTCCTGATGCAGCTGAATGGCAGACTGTTGCAGGCGTTGGCGATGTCCAGGGACTCCGCCAACAGGACTCCTCCGCCGGTGACGGCCTCCGCTACCACGGCCTTCAAGCGCAGCAGGGCCGCGATTGTCGAACGCCCTCTACGAAAACCAAAACGGGCCGTCCGACAAATCGAGTCCGACCCCGACGAGGTGCCGCTCGATGCGGGCAGCCAACACCCTCTCTAGCAGCTTGCCCGCATCATCGAGCAGCACGATGGGCCTGTAGGCCGAGGCCGACTTGGGAGACCGTCCCGGCTTCGGCAGGAGAACCAGCCTCCCCTCTTTCCAGCACCCAGGGAACTGCCCGGACGTCAAACAAGCGTCGAACAGTCCCCTGAGGCGTGGTCCCAGGTGCTCCAGGACCAGGGCCAGCACACGGTTCGGAATACCGTCGGGCCCGGGGGTGGTGGATCTGACTCGCATACGCGCCACCGCTGCCCCCATTTCCGGCTCCGTGATGGACGGAGCACTTTCATCGTCGGCCTCCCGTTCGCTGTCCGGCGAAGCCATGACTGGGGGCGTGTGCTCCGCCCGCCGTGGAAAGAGGTCCTCGACAACTCTGGTGTGGAGGCTGGGCTGGAGAGTCTCGGTGAGGGGGGGGGAGCCCGCCCGCGGAGCTTGTTCAGCGCCGCGAGGTAGGGGCGACCCCAAGGGTCACGCTCGAGACTGTCCAGCATCTCCCGCCGACTAACGTCCTTGGCGGTACGGACGGCCAGCCTGAAGGCAGATCGCGCACTGCGGTAAGCCTCGTATAGCTGGCCCTCCCGCTCAGTGTCGCGGTGACGCGCTCGGCTGTGGGTGTAGGCCCTCCGGGCACGTATGCACGCGGCCCGAAGGTCCGCCAATTCTCGGGACCACTAGGGGACCGCACTCTTCGGGGGCAGACGCCGCACACGGGGCATGGCTGCATCGCAGATCTGCGTTAACGCACAGCGGATGCGGCCAGCCTCGGCATCCACCCCGTCCGCCTGGGGCGGTGAGGACAGCCACGACTGAACGATGGCTGCCTCCGCCAATAGGTCCTGATCCAATCGACCCACAGCCCACCGCGGAAACGCGGGAGCTCCGTCCGCCGTGTGACCCCTGCCGAGGTGCAGGAGGGTCCGGGAGACCTCTATCCGGATGTATCAGTGGTCGGATAGGGTCTCAACCTCCTCCTGGACGCACCAGCTCCTCACACGTGCTGCGACATTAGGGCTAGCGAACGACAAGTCCACTATCGACCCGCCCTGCTGCCGCACACATGTTTGCACCGAGCCCCTGTTCAGCAAATAGAGGCCCAATGCCACCGCCCACTCTTCGACCGCCCGCCCGCGGTCATTCGTCCTGGGGGACCCCCACGCCGTGGACTTGGCGTTGTAGTCCCCCAAAACCAAGATCGAAATCCGTCGCGCTCCTGTTAGGGGAGAAGTAAACACCAAATAGCGTAACCTCTCCCCATTCCACCGCGACATACCCATCGCCCCTGTCCTTGAGCAACAAAGGCGGGGAATGCCACGACGTGGAGGCGACGATTGCCACAGAGCCGTCACTGCTGCCCAGCCAATTGGGCCGGTCAGGCACCACGTACGGCTCCGCGGCTACGGCTGCACCGATCAACCACTCCGCCATGGCTTGCAGGAAAACGTCCTGTGCCTCGGCGGCGTGGTTGAGGTTGGCTTGCAGGAGGTGGTGGGATTCAGTCACCATTAGTGGGCCCCGTATCCATCACCTCCTCCACGCTGGCGGGCGATAGGGTCGCGCTAGGGGCGGGAGCGGCCGGGGTCGTCGGGCCGCTCCGCTCCTTTGGGGCCGAAGCCGGGGGTTTGCACTCCTTGCCCCCCCCCATATGGTGCTTGGCGGGCCTATTGCCCGCCGCACACGCGGGGCAGTGGGGAGTGGCGGCGCACGATGCCGCCTTATGCCTGGGTTGACCGCAGCGGAAACAAAGGTCGCTGCAGTCAAAGCAGTTAGTGCATGTCGGCCGAGTGTGTCCGACCGCCATGCACTTGTAGCACCTCGCAGGCCGGGACTCCAGCACGGTCACCCGTGCCGAGCTCCAGCCCACGAGGAGCCTTCCTGAGCCGGCCAATTGCTTGGCCGACTCCACCGGGCACTGCACCCAGGCAGCACCGACGCCGCCCGGACCAGGGCGGATAGCGCCAATTCGGACGTTGTCCATGGGACATCCGGTTTTCGAGACGATGGCCTCCCGGATGTCATCCACCGTCACGGAGTCGTCCAGACCCGCGACCCGCAGTTCCGCACACTTGACGGGTCTGGCGATCTTGACGCCATCCTCCGCAGCAAACAAACCCCTCGGCTTCGCGGCCATGCTATCGGCCGTCTTGGCGCCCTCGGCCGCAGGGAACTCTAAAATCCGAGCCCCTGACCGGGCCTTGCGGGTCCTGGCTTCGACGCCTCCTAAATCGGAGATGTCAAGCTCCCGCCGGGCGCGACGTAAGACGACCTCATAGCTGAAGCCGTTCTCGGCCGCCTGAGGCAGGACAGTGATCACCACCGCTGCTGACTTCGGTGGCCGGAGCCTCCTGCGCGACCTCTTATTTGCGGCTCCTGCTTTGGGAGCGGAGTCTTTGGCGGCGCTTTTGGCCTCCGCTCTCCTTTTCTGACCACGACTTTTCCGGCTGCGCTCAGTCATCTGCCAGCCTTCTTCGGACGCAGCAGGGTCGCTCGGCGCAGCAGTCGCGGTGACGGCTGTGCTAGCCGCCGCCAACGGTGCAATTGCCAGCGGCGGCTTAGGTCCGGTCTTTGCAGGAGCCGGTGCCGCCTTCTTCTTGGCGGCGGGCCCCTCCGGCTTCGGCCCAGTAACGGCCACAGCGTAGCTAGGGAGCTACGCGTAGGGACGCGTCCGCCCTGGCAGGGTAGCGCGGCAGGGGCTGACGCCACGACCTTCGGCCTGTCCGCAGCAAGCGGCGGCCGGAGACGGGGCTCCGGAGGCAGAGGCAATCTCTCCTCCAGAGCCGCCATGCGCGCGTCGAGCATTTTGCCCACCACCTCCACTATGGCGCGCATGGTCAGGTCCGACACGCCGTCCACTGCGGGCAGCGGGACTGCTTCGGCCGGCTGGGCCCTCTTGGGGCTCGCCGCAGCGCGAGTTGGCCCAGCAGAGACGGCAGGGGCGGCGGCAGGGCCGGCGCTTACCGGCGGCGCAGTCTTCGTCAGCTGCGCGACCTGGCGCCGCAAGTCGGCCATTTGCTTGGCCAACTCGCGGTTCGTCTTCTGCACCGCCGACAGTTCCTTCGCCAAGGCCTTGTTCTCCTCCTGCAGGCATGAAACTTCGCCACCAAGGCGGGCGTTTTCGGCCTGCAGGGTGGCCACATTAGGGGCGACGCTTGTCGCAGCGGGCTCGGCAGCCGCGGCGCCAGTGGGAGGGACGTCCTTCAACACCCTCATCATTCTAGCGGCTGCCGCCTCGTTGGCCCGCTTGCGAGCCTCAGCCTCTCGCTCATGCATTACTGGGGGAGGAGTCCCAGTTCTCGCCGCCACCGCAGCCCCACGCCCTCCGCGCCCTCTGCGTGAGGTCGCCACCTTAGGAGGAGGCATGATGTCTCCGCTCCCCTCCGAGTCAGATGAGGAGCTGCCACTCTTGTGCAGAGGGCGCTGTTGCAGCTGTGGGGGGAGGGCCTCCTCCATCGCCGCCATCAGGATTGATGCCACAGGCCCCCCGCCGGCCCGAACGGCCGGGCTCTCCTTCGTGTTGGACGGTCCTGTGGCACTGCCGCCCTCGTCCATCGACTGCTCTGCGGTCGCATCTGTCTCCATGGCCGTGGAGCTGCCTACCTCAGAGGCGCCACCATCACTGGGCGGAACATCGGCAGCCTCCAGTATCTTCTGCGCCTCCTGTCGCAGCTTTGCAGCGCGCCGTCTAGCGCGTGCTGTTTCAGGGGTGATTTTGCGATTGCTCTTCTTCTTACGGGTCCCTTTTTTCGCCGAGCCCGCGGCTGATTTTGGAGCCTCCAGTACCGAACTAGCAACTGAGCTGCAGTCGGACGAGGCCTCTCCTTCCTCTGTGCTAGTTTTTTGGTAGCTTGGGCTGTGATGTGGGAACTTATAGAATCCCCGTTCCTGGTGGTGTCATCGGGCGTCTCACCCCTCCTTTCTAGTTGTTGTGTTGTTTTTTGTGAGTTTTCCATCTTGTTCCCACGAGTATGGGAGAAATAAACGGTCGACCCGGGCAGAGATCCCGATACCCAGGCAAGCATAAATTTGTATCCCAACACAGGGGGTCCGCAGGTACCCTGGCTGGGGGCGCGCTAACGACTGAACAACCCATCAGCCATGCATCCTCTCGCCGCGCGCCAGAACTTAGGATTCTGGGTGATTGTTTTATAGAGGTTTTCTTCCTCGCGCTCCAGGCGGTTAAGCCAAGACCCTCACTCCTGAATCTAGGCCTCAAGACAAATGTCCCGAAGCAAGAATTAGGTCTACGATTTGTCGCGGTTGGCAAATGCCGGCCCAGTCCTCAAAGGAATGAGTGACTGGGCCCGTCGAATTTTCGCGTCCAATACCCTCTACAATTAGAGGGCATGGAGCGAATTTGGGGCATCCCACAAACTGGCCCCCCCTCGGGCCAGATATTTGCCACGAGCGACAATTCCAGAGAGCAGTCCAAGGAATTGTCGCTCCTGCCCAGGGTACACCACGTGGAGGTTTCTGGCGTAGCACCCCGAGCCGTGTCCATTACGACACCATTGGAAAAGAAAGGGTAATTGATCTCTGATGTTACGCGAGTATTACACATTGTAAATAAAACTATTTTACAGAGTGTATCGCATTTGTATTTGATTTGATTTGATTGCCCGATGTTTCCAACACTTTGTGATGTGTGTGTGTGGTAATTTCTTCTCCTGATGTTGCGAATGTTAAAATTAATTGATCGCATAATTTATTAAATTTATTAAATCTGGTAACCACATTATTTTTCCCGTCAAATTCGGGCACCATGCCCAGAACCTTAAATATCTTGTCAACTTTAGACCTGTTTGAAATTTCTAAACTAATAACTCTGGCTTCTAGCTTCTGTTGATTCGGATAATTTACTAAATATAATTTTAATAAAGAAAATGACTACAATATTAATTAAACTAGAGAAGTTATTGTTAGTGGGTGTATGTGCCAGGAATGATTAACACTTTATACTAATATAAAATTATAACTACGGAAAGGATTGCGAAATATCTGGCATAATCAAAATTGGTATAACGCTGTTGTACGTTCTGCTGATTCGGTACCTCGTGCTTGCAATAGATGCGTTGGTTTCGATTGATGTCACCGCTTTACATGTTGTGTAAATGTCTAATACTCGCGTAAATATTATATATTAACATAAATAATCATTATAACATACAAACCTTCATCAATTATTTGTTGTAGTAAGTTCTTCAGGCAATAATTAAGACCATTAAAAGAACATAGTACAGTTATTAAGATTAGAGAAATCTGTATATTTAGTATTTTAACTATAATAAGTACTATACAAGTTCCCACGAACATTGAGACGCCGATTACTGAAATATTAATAAAAAAGAGTGTTTATATTTTTTATTTTATTATATTTGGGATAACAACAGTCGTTACAAATGCATATAACATAAAAACAAAATTACTAATAGGACCAATTACAGTTATCTACATTATTTATAAAATTTATCGTGAACAGACTAGTTATTATGTACCATATATCACTAAGCAGAGAAAAAAAAAATACGGTAGTTACATACTAAAACAGTTCGACAAATCAAGACTATTCAAGTACCCACCATTATTTCAATATCCGATAGCACTTACAGCGCTCGGTTTGAACTTGCACTCGGGAGGCGCAATGGTAGGTAATTGTCAAATCAACAAGTTAATTACATTTACATAATTACGTTGATCTATTTATGCAAGTTAAACGATTATATTGTAAGTGACTGTCCAACCATTGATTACATAATTATATTCTTTATTTATCCTTACTAATATTATAAATCCGAAATTAAGTTTGTTACGTTTTCACGCTTAAACCACCGAACCAATTTCAAAAACTTTGTCACCAACTGAAAGCCACATCATCAGGGAGCAACACAGGCCACATTTCATCGCAGCATTCGTACCGACGTCCTCCCCGAGGGGGGGACGTCGGTCGATGGGAGGGTACCCCAATTAGGGATATTCCGTCGGGTCGACCACTGACGACAAGTTAACGCTGCTCCAGTGGTCGGCCCAACGACGAAGGCGACGTGGTTTTTGGGTGGGTCGCGGGAGTTGCGTGCTTGCCCCTCTGTCGCCCCGGACGGAGTGGTGCGGAGGCGCACCGACCGCGACCTACCCACAAAAAAAAAAAATCCCAGCATTCGTAGGGGAACGGGAACTACGCGGGCAAGACGACTGAAACCAAAGCGAAGCGAGGGCGGGCTGCAAGTATTTAATAAGGAATCGAGTACATTTATGTTATCTTAGCAAGAGCGAGAGTTATAATAATACAATAAGTTAACCATTATTGGTAATAAGTTTTCTAATATTTTGCGTAAAGACTTGCTTGCTAGTGCAAAAAGGATCCACAGTACTGAATGTTGTGTTGTATGTACGCACGATTCTAGTAATGACAGCATTTTGACTATAAGATGTGAAATGCGACGGCACATACAACAACTGTTTATGCCGAGTACGATATGCTGGAGTTCTAAATGTTATTTGAGAAAGTAGTTCAGGGCAATCGATACGTCCGCAAAGTAAGTCATATAGTAATCCCATGTCCATAACTGATCTCCTCTCTTGTAAGGTAAGTAAATTATATGTCCAACAATTATCTTATTATATTATACTAGCAACCCGCCCTCGCTTCGCTTCGGTTTCAGTCGCTTAAACCCGCGTAGTTCCCGTTCCTGTGGGAATACCGGGATAAAATATAGCCTATGTTACTCTCTGATATTATAGCTTTCCATTGGTGAAAGAATTTTTGAAATCGGTTCGGTGGTTTAAGCGTGAAAGCGTTACAAACAAACAAACAAACATCCTTACTTTCGCATTTATAATATTAGTATGGATCATAGGTCGTTTCATTGTTTAATACAATTCTAACTGCAAAATTACAAGTTCGGAACAATGTATTGTTTTTCAATAGATTACACATGTATTCCGTAAAGACGAAAACGAGTGATATATAGGTTGTCATACGGTAGCCTTGTCCTTAATTTTGAATAATAACATGTTAAATGGTAAATCTCAATATTTAGAATGTTTTTTGTTTGTTATGTTTTTATGTACATACGTTACTAGTTACGTTTGTATATGGCGAAGTATTAAATTTCCAATACGGTGTTAATAAACAATCTCTGGTACCTTAGTCCTTTACATATTGCTTGACTTGACTTACCATCATCATTATCGAAAATAGCGAAAATTTTGGTAATATTTCTAAGGTGATGATGTACTAGTTTCTCACGTTTCTTACGAGTGAAAAACAACAACTTGATCATATGAAAGGCTTTGAGATAAAGACACTTCAATAATTCCCAACGCACAGTTTCCAACTTATATTCCATTTTAAATAAAACTACTTTACGGATTTTATAATTATCTACCCGATACAGAAATATATATTTCTGTATCGGGTAGATAATTATAAATTTTCTGCAGTAACGATGACTTGTTGGACGTGAGACATCTTAGTCCACCCGTGATCATGAACGCTGTAAAGTGTTCGAAACGTCGGGTAATCAAAAATCAAATACAAACGCTATAAAATCCGTAAAGTAGTTTTATTTAAAATGTATAATACTCGCGTAAACATCAGAAATCATTATTATATTCCATTTACTTTAAATTAGTTGTCATCAGCTATTTAGGGTTCACTGGTGAAGGTAAATCTTTACAAGGGCAAATAATATTATAATGACTATGCTTCGCAGGCGGATTAGTATATATTACACAGAAAAGCCACCCAGCCGCGGAGCAAAACAGTGGAAATGCTACCGGGACCTTCAATGAGCACCAGGCCCAAGTACTTCACATGGGTCTGTATATTGATGGGAACCGATTTGACGGTGATCGGCGCACCGGTGCGTGGACTGATGCGGGATCCTTAAAACAATAGGGTCTCCGTCTTGTCCAGCGCTACCCTCAGCTCCAGCGCCTTGATCCGCCTGACAATTTCCTTAGTACTGAGAGTTGCCAGGCATACCGCCTCGTCGCCTACGTTAACGTAGGTGTTGTAAATTACTCCCAGCCCGGGTGGCCAACTTCCTCTCAACGCTCAACCTCGTAGACGATGTTCTACAGGGTGAGTCCGACTTCTGCGGGACGCCGTACCAATTGGGCGTCCGCACAATGTTCCTTAGGCAATTCGTGTAGAAGACGCGGTGCGTCTTCAAATGGTCTGCCACCAACTGCCTCAGGTATACGGGTACGCCGTGACGTGACATCGGAGTGCCTTCCCGATGCAGCTGAATGGATGGAATGGAATGAATGCGTTGGCGATGTCTAGGGACACCGCGAACCCCTTCGCCAGCGATTGCCTCCTGGATCTCAATCTTCAAGCGCTATAAGGCCACGATCGTCAAACGCCTCTTCCGAAAACCGAAATGGGCGTCCAACAGATCGGCGCTAGCCCCGCCAAGGTGTTAGCCGATGCCAGCCAGGATTGTCCCGCATTGTTCAGCAGCACAATGGACCTGTAGGCCGTGGCTAAATCGGGATTCCTTCCAACCACCCAGTGAACCAACCGATCAGGCGCTAGACACGCGTTGTACTCTCTGAGGCCTAGTTCCAGGTGCTCGAGGACCAGGGTCAGTGGCCAACTAGGTACACAGTCTGAACCGTGGAGATGAAAACCCCTTTAAAAAGTCGCTCACGGAGGCGTCCACTTGACGTTGAGGGCGCACCACAAGAAAGTGTACCAGCGTCGCACCACTGTTGCGTCCCTTAGTCGTCAAGTATCATATACAAATCCGATAAAATCGGCAAAATAGTTTTATTTACAACGTGTAATGCTTGTGTAAAGATCAGAAATCGTTAAGCAAAGGAGTGTTGAGATTTTGTATTTCTATTCCATTATTGCACATAATAATATTGTTAGGAACTATAAAAACTTACCGGTATCAGGATGGAATTCGCTAACATAAAATAGTAAATAACTATCCAAAACTATCATAAAAAATATTACAGAAAGTGACCACACCACTATAATATATTCCGTTTTCTTAAACGATTTTCGAGCCCCATATTGGTTTAATTCAACATTTATCTGCAAAAATATTACTGATATTACTAAGTTGTTTATTAAAAGTTTTTATTAAAAGTACTACAGATTTTCGCCCCTGCAAAAGTTCTGCTGATTTTTTGATATCCCCTGTATATTTCGTCATTCATCGGCAATTTGAATGAAACTTTATGACATTGTTGACTTGATTTTTTTAATTAAATAAGAATTAATTTCTTATATATTTAAATACTTTAAAAGACGAAAACGTTTTAAATAAAATTACTTTACTGATTTTATTGCGATTACGTTACCTAGTGGTAGGACCACACTGTCGACAGTTATCTGTCTACAGCCGCGGGCCGGTCCGTCCGGGGTAGTACCACGCTCTCGTAGAAAATTAACGTCTGAGCAATAGCAATTTGTTACTGCGCTTCGTTCGGTGAGCGAGAGAGCCGGAAGCCCAATTTTCTGAGGGTGTTTGCGTATGGAGGGTTTTGGTGGTGCCTTTGTTATCACCGAGCCTCAATGCACGCATTCACACTCCCTTCACTTTCTTCACGGTAGGCAGCGCCTTGTAAAGGTCCATAAGCGGCAGCAACACTTACCATCAGGTGTACTGTTTGCTCGTTTGCCACCGCTTGCAATAAAAAAAAAAGAAAAAAAAAAAAACAAGCAACCCGCCCTCGCTTCACTTCGGTTATAGGTTATAGTCGTTTTACCCGCGTAGTTCCCGTTCCCGTGGGAATACCGGGATAAAATATAACCTAGTTTACGCCCTGATATTATAGCTTTCCATTGGTGAAAGAATTTTTGAAATCGGTCCAGCCGTTTTGAAGATTACCCGGAACAAACAGACAGACAGACAAAAATTTTTAATTGCTATTTTAGGCATAGCTGTCGTGCAAATAACCGCGTGAGCATGAAAAAAGCCTATTATTTTGACATTACAAACAGACACTCCAATTTTATTTATTGGTGTAATACTCGCGTAAACATCAGAAATCAAGACGAAAACGTGTGACTGCTAAAAGAACTTCACCTTTTGTATTTGCGCTAGACACGTAACCATATGCTGCGTCCGATAGAAGTTTGAATAAATTTCGTGTAATATTATAGTACACATGATAACCAATGAGATAAACAAAAACATTATTTCAGGATTTGTATAGAATTTTAATAATACAAATTGATGAATATACGACGCAATGACAAATATACCTGAAAATTTAAAAATGTTTTATTATCTCAGCCCATCTACGTCCACTATTGGGTGGACTATTGGCCAGACTATTAGACGCACTACTCGGACTTCCTCTACTGTGGAAAAGAAATTAACCTACTATACCACACTGATAAGTAGTCTTGGTATATATACCAAGGCAAACTCAAAATGATATATCATTTTGAGTTTGCCTCCTCTTGCATAGATGTTATATGCATATTATATATCTTAGTAATTTTTTATAATATTCACGGATAAGAGAGAGAGAGAGAGAGCGAGATAGAATAAGGGAATTGTATTCCTGCTCGGTCACCAAACATAATAAGATATTTTGTAATTGATTAAATTAGGTGATACCCGAAGTAAATCCAACCATTTGAAAAACAAGATCGAAATAGAGATCCATTTACCACCAATTACTCTCGTTCAAACTAGAGAGAGCCCAAAGAGCCCTACTGAAAGTTACGTATAGACTTCCATTTCTTCACCCAACTACAGAATTGTATCTTAAATGTGAAGTGCTAACGGTTCGGCAATTATTTATTCTTCAAGTTGTCCTACGGATGTATTCGCTTCTGAGATACAATCCGAATGTATTTGTTAACAAACGTATCAAAAGTAAAGTTTGTATAATTAGTTTAAGTAAGACAAGCTTCTCACATCGCTTCTTTGGTTTCCTGGGTAATTATTTATATAATAAAATTAATGCCATCTTGTCAATATATGCTCTCAATAAAGCGGAGTGCAAACGAGTAATCACAGCCTGGCTCTTGAAACAGACGTATGACAGCACTGAACAACTTTTAGTTACACCTAAATAGTTTAAGAATATTTTACTAAAATAGTTCAATCCATGTAGTTATTTCAACATACATAGGGACCACACTTACTTATAGTATACATATAGACATACACATACAAACACATACAGCAAGTCACATGAACACACACGCACGCACGCACGCACAATACACACACACACACACACGCACACACGCACACGCAAACGCGCACGCGCGCACACGCGCACGCGCGCTCACGCGCACGCGCACGCATACGCACACGCACACACACACGCACATGCATGAACTCACGCAGAAACGCGCACTAATACATGAACACATACTTGTACGAATTCAGATACTTTAACTCATGCACAACACACACTTTTTCTGTTATTAGATGTGTTTTATTTTTCTTTTGTTTATGTTTTTCTTTTTTTAGGTTTTCTGGCAAAAGTATTTGAAATATTGTCTAATGCTACTGAGGGGGAGCCTGGTAATCTGTACGACAGGGCAACCTAGTTCAGATACCAGTCTCCCACAAAGGTTTATTTTATCATTAAATGTAAACATTAGTTATAAGATACCTTTGTGGAAGAAAACAATAAATTATTATTATTTAATCAATATACTATACACCTCAGGAAAGAAAAGAATATGGGACAGGATCGAAGTGAGATATAATTTAAAGAAAATTGGTACTTATATATGAAGGGCATCCTTCAGAATATCAACTTGCAAATGATTATATTCATAACTAGCAATCCGCCCTCGCTTCGCTTCGGTTATAGGTTATAGTCGTTTTACTCGCGTAGTTCCCGTTCCCGTGGGAATACCGGGATAAAATATAGCCTAGTTTACGCCCTGATATTATAGCTTTCCATTGGTGAAAGAATTTTTGAAATCGGTCCAACCGTTTTGAAGATTACCCGAAACAAACAGACAGACAGACAGACAGACAAAAATTTTTTAATTGCTATTTTAGGCATAGGTGTCGTGCAAATAACCGTGTGGGCATGAAAAAAGCCTATTATTTTGACAATACAAACAGACACTCCAATTTTATTTATTGGTATAGATTCGTCTCCACACGGCTAGCCTACTTACTTATACATTAACAGCTAACTTACTTAGTACCAAAACCAAAATTTTTCCATAAAAACTGGCAGCCTTTGACACGCGGATTCGCCAGTCGTCCTGAATGCGTTTAGTCTTCACAGACGACATTCCAAAGACTCGCGACAGTTTAAGCACGAAGACCAGTATACCAGATACATTACATTCTTTTTGAGGAGGTAGCTCCATTCTTTAACAGGAAAATGGTAAGAATATAATTATCTCATATATTGAAAGATTAAAAATACAATGTTTCGCCAAACCTTACTGTCCTGTGAGAGGTGTTAAAATTGCCTGATGGATCACCAGGTGTCGGCGACAGTAGCGAAAGGAGAAGCTGTCGGGCTGGCTGACTGAGGTCAACGTATCGGAACTAGTGGTCAGCTCACTGGCGATGGGAAAAATATAGCAGGTTACAAGGGCGCATGCTGCTTTTTCATCGCCATGTCTTAACCTACCACAAGAAAAAGGATCATCAACCCTACGGGCAGCGAAACAGACAACCCAAACTGCTAATGGCAACCCGAATACCAAGTGTAAAGATTATGGTATTATTTACCCTCGGCAAGAGTACTTATAGTGAAGTTTTATATACGGGAAAATAATCTTTAAATAAGGTAATAAACATTAAAATTGACGTCATATTTTAGAAGATATTTTATAATGACTAAAACACTTCCAAAAAGTTATCGACATCTTCAGAGATGTTTTAAAGCAAGCAGGTAGTCAGTAACTTTTGCCCGACTTAAAAAATATTGGAATTTAAATAATTATTTTGACGTACGTTACAAGCTTATTTTGGATACGTCATTACTTATGAAAGATAAAAATGATAACATATTATTATGGTGTAGTAATCAGGAAACGTTATGATGTTTCGTGACTGCGTTTTATCACCAAAAAGATAATTAATATCCAATCGGTGACATGTTTATTTTACGTGTATGGTGGTAAACAAATTCTTAGAAAATCAAGAATTGAATGTCCCATTACTATTTACAAAATTTACTATTTTATATACTTAGCTTATTTATTTATTTAAAACTTTTGCACACAAAAAAGGTACAAGGCGGACTTAATGCCTTAGGCATTTTCTGCCAGTCGACTTAGGGTGGAGCAGAAATAAATTAGTTAGCAGAATTTAATTTTATAAACAGCAGAGGTGATTCCTCAATGATGAGTGCATTTCGTCAGAAGGCCTAGGTATAGGCGTTTGACCATAGCTTTAAATCTATCACGACTAGCGGCCATTTTGATCTCTAATGGTAGCGTATTCCAGAGAAGAATGGCCTGGATATAAAAGGAAGAATGTACCAGACTAGAGGAGTGAGAAGGACAGTGAAGAAGAAGATTTTTGGAGGAACGGAGATTACGGTCGTGAGTAGTGCAAAGAAGTTGAAAGTGAAGTTTTAACTACGGAGGAGCATTAGGAGAGTTTAAAATAGAATACAGTAAAGAAAGAGTTCGCAAGCTTCGTCTTTGCCTTATCGGTAGCCAATTAAGCCGAGACCGAAATGTGGATACGTGGTCGAATTTACGCAGGTTAAAAACGAATCGAATGCAATTGTTGAGAAGTCGGTCCAGTTTATTGAGCAGATCTGCATTCAGGACGAGGTAGCACACATCAGCATAATCGATGATAGGAAGGTTTAAGGTTTGAACCAGCGCTGTCTTGGTCTTCACAGGAAGAAAGTTTTTTAAGCGATATAGCGAGCGCAGCATTCCTGTTACTTTATTCGATATGGTAGTGATCTACGTTTGCCACTCCATCGTCGAGTCTAGAAATAGGCCGAGATTCTTTACGTGTTGACTATAGGGGATCACTGTTCCGTTATAGACAATGGATGGCAAATCATGGGGATCAAGTCTGCTGATTATCCGCGGACTGCCGAGTACAATACATTGACACTTTTCTGCATTGACTGCCAAACCAAATTTTGCAGCCCAAGCGCTTATGGCAAATAGATCAGAGTTGATACTCGTGATAGCTGACTGCACATCGTCTAACCTGGCATGAGAGTACAGTTGTAGGTCATCGGCATACAAATGATACGCACACTGAAGTTCAGGGGTTATAAGATTAATAAAGATAGAGAAGAGAAGAGGAGAAATTATACCGCCTTGCGGGACGCCAGAGGTCAAATCGCACCAATCGGATAAATTGCTTATCTTGCAATATAAAATAAAATATACCTAAGATAGATTTTGTTTGTATGTAGGGTGTATTTTCTAACTAAATTGGGGATATGTGAGACTCACAGACTTCGCAACTGGAGCTACTAAAACTGAAAACCAAATTATTGGAATATCTAATAGATTACAACGGCTACCAACCAACATTTTAAATCAATGTGTTAAAGAGATTGTTTGAAGCTTCTTCGCACTTTCAAATTCCACTAACAAACTTATATGTACATACAAATGGTAAAAGATTGCACATATTGAAGGAGGATATTCAGTACTCGATTCCGATACCGAATATAAAAAAAATGACACTTAAATTTTGAACTAATCATCTTATAGAAATATTAATTAACTACAGAGTAAAACCTCAACAATATTATTGTTGCAAGATTCCCAAAAAGATTCAAGTCAAGTACACGCGTTCGGCTTAATTCTGTTTTAATGCAATGTATATATTGTATATTTCTGCCGATTTTAAGACTAGAATTACTAAAACTAGGTGTAGGAATAATGTCATAAAAACATAAAGCTGGTTGCAGACTAAGAGCTATCTCTTACTAATCCCGAGATAAAGTGATTTGTTTCTTATCAAAACAACAGGTTTTCAAGCATACGTTGACCTATAGGTATGTTACGACCAGACGTGTGACGGCCAGCGCGCCGAGAGCGCCAGCCAAAATAGCCCCTACAACATTCTTTTTTTTTTAAGGTGTGCTACGGTTAGCGCACCTGCCGCCCGGCTCCGTCCGAGGCGACCGAGAGTGCGTAAGTGCGCGGCCCCGCAACCCACCCGTGACACATTGTCTTCGTCGTTGGGCCGACCACCGGTGAAGGGTGATTTGTCGTCAGTGGTTGGCTCGACGGAATACCCCTTGAGGAGTAGCCTCTTCTCGACCGACGTTTAACGTCGGTCGTCGTCGCGCAGTCGGCCTCTCGGCGGGTGACGGGCTAACTCCCGGTCCAGTCAGCCGCGCCTACAACAACATCTGCCGCAAAGTCGAGCAAAAACTTAAAACTTCCGTAACATCTTTTTCTCGAAACAATTCAGGCCATTTTTGATTCCCAAAAACTTCGTTGTGAATAAAACTAGAAGCCTGAATTAGTAACTCAGCAGGCATTGCATACACATGGTATATTTCAAATTTCATTCCATTTGAACCAATATGTTAAGAATTATAACCAGTAAAAATTTCATAATTTTATCACTCACTCACTGACTGACTGACTGACCAATCATCAATATTATTGAGGCACTTCTAGCAGACAGTCACGATACTTATAGTTCGTAGTTATAGGGTGGACTTACAAATGTGCGCGCATATGTATTGTAATTAAAGGTCACAGGGATGGGTCTCACAGTTACTGTCTATGTGAATTTTATAAGCTGCATTTGCAGTATCTACTTTCCATTTGTGCTTGATTAGATTTAAATAAGGTAACAAAATTTGTTTTTGTAATCAGGGAACGTTGTGGTATGAATGTTGATGTAGTGACAAGTATTGAGAAAGGTATGTTAAGTTGGTTTGGTCATGTAGAGAGAATGAATGAAAGGAGATTAACAAGAAGAATTTATAAGGTGAATCTGAGTGGAAGTGTTAGAAGGGGAAGACCAAAGCGGACGTTCCACGATCAAATCGAGGACGTTCTTAAGAAAGGCCAGGTTAGAAGTACCCTAAACCGAAGAATATGCATGAAGAGATTGATGAATATGGAGGAGGCGAAAGTGGTATGTCATGATCGTAGCAAGTGGAGGGAAGTGGTCTCTGCCTACCCCTATGGAAAAAAGGCGTGAATATATGTATGTATGTATGTAATAAAGTATTTTAACTGAGAGAGAGTGAGACTGTTTTTGTGAAAGGGGAATCAATATATTCGGACCAGATATGGCCGAGCGTGAATGATACTGCCAGATATTTTCTTTTTTAGACTAACAGACGAGGACATAGCACAGGATTGCCGTGTCGCATCTACGTCCTTAGTACGGATTGTCAACAGCACACAAACGTCATAGTGACGTGTACAGAGCCTACAAAAGAAGCGGGCTAGAAAAGGGGGAAAAAATATCAATATATCAAAATATCATTTTTTCTAGCAAATAATCGATAAATATCGTTAATTTTTTTAGTCTCGAATTATTGATATTCGATATTTTTTGAAACGCCTTATATGCTTCGGCTGTTAATTTAGGTGTAAGTACCAGATAATAGAAGCAAATTAACCTGAGAGCATACCAAAGAAGGGGTGCTTCTGATGTCTATATGTGATGAGTATTGGTTTGACTAAGAAACAATTATTTGACTTGATGAATAATTTGATATTTATTGGACTAACTAGCAACCCGCCCTCGCTTCGCTTCGGTTTCAGTCGCTTTACCCGCAGCGTAGTTCCCGTTCCTGTGGGAATACCGGGATAAAATATAGCTTACATTACTCCCTGATATTATAGCTTTCCATTGGTGAAAGAATTTTTGAAATCGGTTCGGTGGTTTAAGCGTGAAAGCGATACAAACAAACAAACAAACATCCTTACTTTCGCATTTATAATATTAGTATGGATAATATATACGTATTTTATTGATAAGTAAACTAATGCTAATAAAACTATTAAATATCTGCTAACCTTCTTTATATTTAAGTATTATGGCAATTTTTTCGGTAATCGCACTGCTGAGAAAAAAAGTATCCATATATGGAAATCATCATTATCATCATCATCTCAGCCCATATACGTCCCACTATTGGGTTCGGGCCTCCTCTATAATGGAAGGGTAGTTGACCTACTATACCACGCTGGTCAGTGTTGGTATAGGGTTTCATTTCGAGTTTTCCTTCTCTTGTACAGATGTTATGTGCATATTACTTCCCATAGTTGTCTTTTACGACATCCACAGGCAAGATAGGGAGATGTGAATTGTATTCTTACTCCGTCACCACACGGAAAAAATCGGTATATATCGTATATATTTTTTGTACTCGTAAAAATTTTTTTCATTTGCCTATTCCTAGAACGGGCACTTTGTATTTGTTTCTCGTAATGCTCGAGCAATATTAGCCTAGGAACTGTACGGTGTTCAAAAAGCCTATTTCTCGTCCGGGTAACGTATCGCCGACACACACACATATACGGGCATATAATGACAGAACAGTATTAAATACGGGAGCCGGGCAATTTAGGCAAACCTCTGGCTTTCCAACACGAATACGCTGAATGTAGCTGAAACCTATTCATCTGCATGTGTCTCCACAACCAGTCGTATCCATTACCTAATACTTGCCTCGCCACTATTCAGGATAAGTCTGAGATACGGCTTAAGCCCATTACCTATGTCATATATTCGCCACGAGCGATCGCTCTCAAGATGGGCTCTCGAGGGGTGGTCGCTCGTACACAGGTTACACCGCGGGCAAGTTTTCCTGATTTAAGAACCCCGCTACCGATCTGGATCACCTCCATCCGACGCCGCAATCAAAAGTACATCCACAAGAAGGTTTGACGTCAAGTTGGCAGCTTGTCATAAATTTTTTGCAATATATGCGGTGGAAAGACAGTAGGTACATATTGAGTCGATCCCAAGTAATTGAGGTAAAAGCAAGATGATGATGATGCCTTGCCTGTTTTATGATTGACCTTTCACCCATCTCGAAAAAACCTAAGATCTTAGTTATTTGATCTTAAATGTTACCAAGATGTCCTAAGCCCTTGAGCCTTATGGTATGCGATCATACACCACGCCGGACCCTTTGGACACACGCATCTTTGAGGCCCTGAGGGAAAATAATTAAATAATAACAACAACATTTTTCTCTTTTTATTCATATTTATTATTGTTGATTGGTACATATAATAATATGTTGCTAATTGGATATGGTTTTAATTATTGACGAATAATCCTTATCTATACCAATAAATAATATTGGAGTGTCTGTTTGTAATGTCAAAATAATAGGCTTTTTTCATGCTCACACGGTTATTTGCACGACACCTATGCCTAAAATAGTAATTAAAAAATTTTTGTCTGTCTATCTGTCTGTCTGTTTGTTCCGGGTAATCTTCAAAACGGCTGGACCGATTTCAAAAATTCTTTCACCAGTGGAAAGCTATAATATCAGGGCGTAAACTAGGCTATATTTTATCCCGGTATTCCCACGGGAACGGGAACTACGTGGGTAAAACGACTATAACCTATAACCGAAGCGAAGCGAGGGCGGGTTGCTAGTTATGTAACTAAAATTGTAGTGTTGGCAACATTACAGCGCACAACATTGTGGAGCTAGCGCCATACTTATTTTGTCTTTACCTTTTAAAGCGATGCGCGGCGCATGGACATTGCGCTGACAACAGTGATACGAATAGGTTGTTCTTAAAACTCTTCATTAAGTTGCGTATAAAATTTATATTATTAATAGGTTACTGAGTTTAACGTTTCGCTATTAAAGTTAAAACTATATTTTGTATTAGTTGGGCATCCTATTTTGAATCAGTTTGTAGCGTTTAAACGGTGAGAATAGGAACCGAAAGTTTTGTGTGAAAATCTAAGTATAGTTAAACTTATTATTAAATCGTAGTTGTATTTCTGTACGAAAGTGATTAGTGTTACTGGTATACTACCATAGTTTAATTTATTTAACATCAGAAGTGTACATCCACGTGTCATGGGTAAGCGCGCGCAGACGTTACCATAAGCAAGCGCGATCGTTGTCTAGTAGAAGTAGTTTAACAAGTTCAAGGAACAGCACCCCATCTGCGTCACTACCACGTAGAAGGAAGTCAAAGGTATCGCATAGATACAAAAGCTGTAAGTACCTTGAATAATATTATACCGGCGTTTGACCCTTTGAAAGACGATATGAAAGCATGGCTTAGTATTATAAAATCCTACGCAGCAACCTTTGAGTGGTCCGATGAAATGATACGTTATCAAGCTCTTAATAAGTTGAAAGGTTCGGGTAAAATTTGGTATTTTTCGTTGTTACATACCGATAGTCAAGTGGGCTACATGGAAATGGAATGATTGGCACCAACGGTTTGCTAATAATTTTCAAATAAAACGTAATATGTTTAAACTCTGCCAGTAGAAAATCAATCTTTGTATGAATTCTGTTTTGATATAAAATGTAAAATATCTTTTATCTTTAAGTTTTACTGACCAGTATATCATATCTTTAATTGGCGGGAGTATATATAGAGCATCTATTGAAGCAAGTAATTTTAGATCTTGTCATGACCTGGCCAGTTACTTGCCTGGTCGTACTTATAGAGGTAAAAACACTAAACATGTAGCATAGAGCAATACATGTGAAAACTAGCAAAACTGACGATCAAACGAATTATTCAAATCGGTCCGCTACGAACTCGATCCCAAATACTAACTCAATTTCGACTAGTAACGCACAAAATAATATAGTAGTAATTCATTCGTAATGATTCATTCGTAATGATTCATTCGTAATGATTCATTCGTAATGATTCATTCGTAATGATTCATTCGTAATGATTCATTCGTAATGATTCATTCGTAATGATTCATTCGTAATGATTCATTCGTAATGATTCATTCGTAATGATTCATTCGTAATGATTCATTCGTAATGATTCATTCGTAATGATTCATTCGTAATGATTCATTCGTAATGATTCATTCGTAATGATTCATTCGTAATGATTCATTCGTAATGATTCATTCGTAATGATTCATTCGTAATGATTCATTCGTAATGATTCATTCGTAATGATTCATTCGTAATGATTCATTCGTAATGATTCATTCGTAATGATTCATTCGTAATGATTCATTCGTAATAATATAGTATAGTAATGCACATATAAATAGGTATAGCACGGAAACAAGTGTTACTCGTGCGGTGAAAATCACAGAAGGAATCTGTGTGATCTCATTAAATGCAATTTTAGTGGTAAAAAAAAGGGACACGTTAAAGCCGTTTGCCGCAACAAGAGAAATACGGGATTATTAAAACCAGAAACAGAGGAGACTAAATTTATTTCTACATATGATTCACGAAATAAATTTGTTAAAACTGTTAACATTAATAATTTTCGTCATGAAGCATTTATCGATAAGGGAAGTGGCCGGTCTTTAATTTCCGGAGATGTACTAAAAAAATATTCGCTGCCCACTAATATGCTATGCTCACCCGTTTTGTTGCAAGGATTTTTAGGCAGAATTCTAAGGCAGTTACTAGTAGAACTAGGTACTGTAGATTTAGAAATAGATTGCGTTGCGTTAACGGGGGTAGATTTTTTGTTATTGACGATTTAGTTGGTTGTGATATATTGATTGGCCGGTACATAACTGAGCAAAATGATTTAATATACTCGACTGTTGGTAATTCATTTACATTTCATTTACGAACGCTGTAACCGAGACAAAAATTGATAGCCACACACACATAAAGGAGTTGATTTGGTTATTTAAGCGGTATAATCAGTGTGTCGCCACTAATGTGAAGGAATTGGGCAAGGTAGATAACCACGAAATGATTATTACGTTAACCGACCCTCGCTGGTGCAATGTAGACCTTTTCGAACTTCGTACGCAGACGGAAGACTTAATATTAATTAAAATACAGAGTCAAAGCAATGACCAAGGAAGCAGAAAACTCTTACCTACTTTCAAGGGTCTGTTTCGGGTAAAGAAGGTACTCGGCAATGATAGATATGTGGTGACAGACCTGAGGGGTTCCGAAAGAAGTTCTAAACCGTATAATGGAGTCGCAGCTGCTGAAGATATGAAGCCATGTGACAATGTCCGTGTTGGCAAGTGGCAAATGTAATGGTATGCCTTTCAATTTCATTGCTTCTTCATTATAGTAAATAATTACTCATTTATAGGATTCTCTATATGATATTGGTGTAATGTAGTTTCATGTCTTTCATGGTGATAATAAATTTTATACCGTACATTTTAAATGCGAGACTAGTTAAAACACTTGCACCATTATTATTGCCTATGGAAGCAAAAGTAAATGTAAAAGAGGCTTGGGAAAAACCTTGGAACATTTAAGTGTAGCGAAAGCTCTTTAAATGCAAGTGACCCTGAGGAGAAAGTTGTAGGAAAAACCTGGACGCTTAAGTGTGGCACAGTCCCTTTAAGGGCGGGTGACCTAGCAGCAAAGGAGTACGCATTTACTGATGTTTCTCCAGGCATTCTACGCTTACAATAATGTTTATATTTTAAGCATTCGGTTTTAATGTTTATTTTGTTTCAGTGTTTTAGCTAGTCTCGTGGGGCTCCTGAGATATTCGCCTGGCAGAATGGCCGTGTTGGCAACATTACAGCGCTAGCAACATTGTGGAGCTAGCGCCATACTTATTTTGTCTTTACCTTTTAAAGCGATGCGCGGCGCATGGACATTGCGATGACAAGTCATACGAATAGATTGTTCTTAAAACTCTTCGTTAAGTTGCGTATAAAATTTATATTATTAATAGGTTACTGAGTTTAACGTTTCGCTATTAAAGTTAAAACTATATTTTGTATTAGTTGGGCATCCTGTTTTGAATCAGTTTGTAGCGTTTAAACGGTGAGAATAGGAACCGAAAGTGTTGTGTGAAAATCTAAGTATAGTTAAACTTATTATTAAATCGTAGTTGTATTTCTGTACGAAAGTGATTAAAGTGTTACTGGTATACTACCATAGTTTAATTTATTTAACAGTAGTGATTATATATGGACTTTTGAGGCTCTCGTTATAGTGTGAATCCTGGATATAACACCTACCTTTCCTTGTAGTAAGAACGCCATTGTTTTTATCTTTTTTACAGGAATTTGCTCGAAGAATATTCACTACTTTATTTATTGCACTCGTGCGGACAAGACATATTCAAAAGTTTTCTACTTTTAAGCGGCACTGGCGCTGTGTTTGATGGTTTAAATAATAACATCGTTGTAAATCATAGTATTCACAACACCCGTGTTAGTTGTTGATACTGTTGCTCATTTCGCAACATGCTTATATTTATATCTAAAATCTATTGTTAATATGACACTAAGTTTTAAATCGTCACACCATATATTATTAAAAAGCTTCATCATTTCAGCCTACAGCCGTCCACTGCTGGACGTAGGCCTACCTCATGTTGCGCCACAATGTGCGGTCCTGTGCCGCCTGCATCCAACGACGCCCAGCAACTTTCACTAGGTCGTCGGTCCACCTAGTGGGGGGGCGTCCTACACTGCGTCGTCCGATACGTGGTCGCCACTCAAGAACCTTTCTTCCCCAGCGGTTGTCGGTTCTTCGAGCGACGTGGCCTGCCCATTGCCACTTCAGTGTGCTAATTCTTCATGCTATGTCGGTTAAACCCGTTCTTCTGCGGATTTCCGTATTCCGGATTCTATCTCGCAGAGAAATCCCAAGCATAGCCCGCTCCATAGCACGCTGAGCGACTTTGAGCCTTGTTATGAGGCCTACATTTAGGGACCACGTTTCCGTGCCGTAAGCCATCACTGGTAACACACACTGGTCGTAGACCTGTGTTTTCAGACACTGAGGTATGTTGGACGATAAGATCCTCTTAAGTTTCCCGAACGCTGCCCAACCGAGTTGGGTTCGTCGGCTGATCTCTTTCTCGAAATTGGATCTACATAACTGGACTGTTTGTCCGAGGTAAACATAGTGATCGACAACTTCGAGAATCGCATTGCCAACTAGGACCGGTACAGGAATGACATGGGCATTTGACATGACTTTCGTCTTGTCCATGTTCATTCGTAAACCCACTAGTTGGCATACCCTGCTGAGATCATTGAGCATTGTACCAAGGTCCTCAATGGATTCTGCCATAACGACTATATCGCCCGCAAAAATTAAAAAGCTTAGCAACCATGTTTATAATTTTGATATTTACGATAAGTGAAGCATGACAGGAAAGTTTTGGAAACTCTCAAAGGGACTAAATAAAACACGGCTCAGCCTTTTTGCATCGACTAGGATGATCGAGTAATCTTCAAACTTGTAGCGCTTTCACCTGGCACTGTAGTAATGATTTGTCTTGCTCTTACTGCCATATATATTCAGTTGATCTGGAGCGTTCTATCGTTATTTCTCTCCTTTCTTCGGGAGTGTGCGTTGTGCGTTGTACTGAGGTATCCTCAAAGACTGGCTGCTCATAGCTTTGGGCTAGGTAGACACAAATATCGAGCTGCTAGAGATTATCCCCAGCCTATGACGACCAGAGGCGATTCATAGTGTAGAATTTAGGTCAATGGACTTTGCCATATATCCATGTAGAAGCAACATTACTCACGCCAATTCATATTGCCTAATACGATACTGTTTCTCTTGCATTCCGATCGCGGATGCATCGTAACGTTCTCACGACACTTAATCGATTGCAGTGTCATCAGTCAATCGTTGCAACAGTTGGAGAAATGAAGGATCATTCGTAGCTGAAACCAGTTGCTGTCAACCCATCACAGGTTGACGTAGATAGCACGTAGAGGCATGTTTCTCCAATTGTAGGTGTCGACGGACGTGTGAAATTCGTATCACGTATATTGCGTCTTCTGTGAGAAATTATGTGACGTAGTAGTCGTTACAATACGCAAATTACTCTACAATAAAGAAAGTTTAACATAGCATAATTTTAGTTGTAAGGATGCGGTTTCATACGGCAGCCATCTTATGATTATGTGCAAATACAATTTTAAACGGTGTGTTTTGATAAAATATTCTTGAAATAAATATCCGATGCTTATCATCTATTTCTGAAAGTATTATCTTCATTGAAATACGAAGTTAATGAAGCATTGTTTCAATCATATTATATCATTATACGCAATACCTTTTTTATGAGCAATTGTTTTATAATAAGTTAACTTCTATATTTTTATACGTAACAGATGTTCGCTTAAAATGATATGACAATCATCAAGTAGGTGATGATACTTCCAAATATCTGAAATTTAACAACTGTGTAAATATTTATTTGCTTTTTTTTTATGTTAAGAACATCCACACAACATCAATCAACGTGGTAGAATCTCATATCAAAACTTTTACTAAACTGAAAAAAGTTAAAATTGTTATAATGTAACAATCAGTTTAACTTATAAGAAGCAGAAGAATATAAATTAAAATATTTGTAAAATAGGAAATAACAAAAGGGGGTTATCCCGGCTCATATATGTTCCACTATCGGCCTCCAGCCTCCTTCACAGTGGAAAGGTAATTGACCTACTATACTACGCTGGTTGCGCGGGTTGGTATGAGTTTAATTATCAGTTTTCCTGTTCTATTATACATGTTATTTGCATATTATATGCCTTGGTGGATTTGTACGACACTTTCACAAAATGGGGTAAACTGTATTCTTGCTCTATAACCACACAGAAATAAATTTTTTCTCAAGAAATGATTTCTGATATTTACGCGAGTATTACACATTCTAAATACAATTATTTTCAGGGTTTTATCGCGTTAGTATTTGATTTTTGATTGCCCAATGTTTCGGACACTTTACAGCACGAGTCACGAGTACACTGATAGATGCGATAAAATCAGTAAAAATAGTTTTGACTCAATTAACAAAAATTCTTTCGATGCACTGTCCACCAGTAAGGTAACTAAAACTTTAACCGTATCACCACGTTGCATGGTAATGCTTTCCGTGTGGTGACGGAGTAAGAATACAATTCACCACTCCCTATCTTGCCCGTGGATGTCATAAAAGACGACTATGAGATATAATGTGCACATAACATCTATGCAAGAGAAGGATAACTCGAAATAAAACCTTATACCAACGTGTCTGACCAGCATGCTATAAGTAGGTCAAATTTCCTCCTATAGAAGAGGAGGCTGAAACCCAACAGTGGGACGTATGTGGGCTGCGATGTTGATGATGATAATGGTAATGCTAATCATGCAAAATATAAATCCTTTGATCACGTGAAACATCTATTAGTCTTATACTTTTCATTGTTGGGCATAGGTAAGTAAAATCAGCCTACTATATCATGCCGGAAAGAGAGGTTGACCACTGGTTTTAAGGATTTCGTCTTGTATGGTAGAACTTCCTAATGTGGTATAATACTATAATCGCCAAACTTAGTAGCCAGGTTGGCGATCGCAGTTAAAAGCATCACAGAGGAATAGTGCTCTTTCTTCTGGTGCTTCCTAACTACATATATTTCGCAGCCTCGATGAAAAGATCCGCCGCCGGCGACTGGGGCGGCGTAGGCGCGACTACCTGCGCCTCATGTCGCCCTAGCCGAGGCCGCGGGTGACGTGACCGGGGATTAGTCCGTCACCCGCCGAGAGGCCGACCGCGTGAGGAAACACCGACGTCCTCCCCGAGGGGGGGACGTCGGTCGACGGGAGGGTACCCCAAGTAGTGGGTATTCCGTCGGGCTGACCACTGATGACAAGTAACCCTGCTCCAGTGGTCGGCCCAATGACGAAGGCGACGTGGTGTTCGGGTTGGTTGCGGGAGTTGCGTGCTTAAGCCCCTCTGTCGCCCCGGACGAAGTGGTGCGAAGGGGCGCCGACCGCAGCCCACCCCTAAAAAAAAAAAAAAAACTACGTATATTTCTTAAGACTCCTACAGACAAGTAAGATAAAGAGTAGGGACCCTATATATTCTTATACCATCACCATGAAAACAAATGTATTAGACAAGTTCTCTAATATTCTTACCGTCATAAAAAGACTTCGACTCAATTTGAACATGTCCAAAGGCGAATAACTAACGTTAGTCATCATAAGATATTGGTATAATAACAGCAATTTCGATTTAGTTTCGTTCTCCGAGGGTTGATTGTGCTGCATCAACTTACATATCAAAGTCTTCGTTACTTGCATCTGATAAGCTATAGATCTTATTATATATTCATATTTCTAGATTACTCTTGCTTTTTCATCATACTGCGACATATTTTATTAAATATTTTTGTCATTATTAGTCTTAGTTCAACATCATAGTTTATGCCATAATAATTATTATAATATTACATAGTAATGCATATTTAGTCTTAGTTCGTCATCATAGTCTGTATCATATTGAATCATTATAATATTGCAAAGTAATAGATTTTACTATATAATCATGTATAGATCTAGATTAATCTAAATACGTACTCGTACGTATCATATCCATCCGTCCATCAGCCTATAGACGTCCACTGTTAGATATAAATAGGCCTCCCCACGAGAATGCCGTTCGGAATGGTTCTGTGACACTTGCATCCAATGGTTCCCTGCGACGTTTAATGTCATCGTCTGTCCACATAGTAGAGGGTCGTCCTACGCTGGAGCATCCGATCCGTGGTCGCCATTACAGGCCGCCATTGTTTATACACCTTTGCTTTCATCAAATAATGTGTGATAATTATGTTACTATTTATATCTTACAAAGTAATAAAACTTATTACATATTCGTGTACTTAGTTTAGATTACTCTTAGTTCGTCATTATAGTAAGTACCATAATGAATTATGATAGTTTTATAAAGTAATGAATATTTATTATATCACTAGCAACCCGCCCTCGTTTCGCTTCGGTTTCAGTCGTCTTGCCCGCGTAGTTCCCGTGGGAATACCGGGATAAAATATAGCCTATGTTACTGCCTAATATTATAGCTTTCCATTGGTGAAAGAATTTTTGAAATCGGTTCGGTGGTTTAAGCGTGAAAGCGTTACAAACAAACAAACATCCTTACTTTCGCATTTATAATATTAGTATGGATTATCTATCAAAATTAGTCTCGGTAGGTATTTTAAGTAATGCTATATTTACGGCTTTTTTTGGTGTTTGTATTATATTTTTAATTTCCCCATAATATAACAATTTAAATTAATTGAATATTTAGTAGTAACTGACTAAAATAATATATGTAGAATTATTTTTTTTTTACTGGCTATAAAATGGTATCAAAAATGTGAGCTAAATTTAATAAATAATTCTATGGCGGTAAGATATAAATCTCTGTAATGCAAGTCATATTAGACTTGAGTACATTAGTCCTCCCGTGAACATGAACGCCGAAAAGTATTCCTAACGTCGAGAAATGCGATAAAGCCGTAAAAATAGTTCTATTTAAAATGTGTAATGCTTGCAAAAAAATTTATAGTATTGTACATACTAGTTCCTATAATAATATGTGTGATAATAAATTATTATTATATTTCAAAGTAAAAATGACTAAATTAATTAATTACACATTATAAATTTAATGATAAATTATAAATTACAATGATTTTCATAATTTTTGACATGTTTTGACAGTAATTTTGATTATTATATTATACTAGCAGACCCGGCCACGCGTTGCTATGGCTAATTCTTTTGTTATATTACATTTTATTAAACTATTTAAGTGGAACTGTAGGAGAACATCTGTCATGGAAGTCGTCATATTTTTTTATAAATGGCATCTATGTAAAAAAGCAAGTTAAAATCATATATAACATGTTTGTAGGTTTGACATAGCAGCGCCATGAATTACTCAATCCAGTCAACAGATATCGCCATCTGTTAAAATCGTTTGGAGTTAACAGATAATTGTGAATGTCAAATAATAGGTATATATAGGTAACACAAATAATTTGCAATAAAATAATATTGCGACTATAAATTAAGATGTAAGTTATCCTATGTTTCAAGTTGGGGCAAACTGCACACGGTGTGCAAATTTGATTAAAATCGGTTAAGTAGTTTAGGAGTCCATCGCGGACAAACATCGTGACAGGAGATTTATATGCATTAAGATTAATATTTTACATTAATTGCATACCGTGAGGTCGACTATGGTAATACTAATATTATTTGTAACACTTTATGTGATATATTTCGCAATAATAAACTGATGGATTGATTGATAGTATTATATAATCCTGTATCTATATGAGTGATAATGAATTATTATAATTTAATACATCAATAAATCTTATTACATATTCGTGTTGAGATGAGACCTACTTAGTTAAAATTAGTCTTAGTTCGTCATCATTACGAAGAATCAGAGTCAATTATAAGTATATTTGCGTATCTAGCTTAGTCTTATAGTTGTCACAAAATAAGAGGCCCGTTTTGATCGATTTATTTTTCCTTAACCGATTATTAATAGTCTGTGGACAAGAAGAAGAAAATCGTTATGCCACAGCACTTACGGCAGTGGGCGGTACCCGTCAATGAAAAATGTAATTACCTTGAAAACATTTCGATCGGTAAAAAATAGAAAACTTCTTGGGCGTGAACTGTCAAAACGGGCCTTTTATTTTGTGACAACTATAGTTCGACATCGCAGTCTGCGTTGTAATGAATTAATATAATATTACATAGTAATGAATAATCATTATATATTCGTCGATATAGATTAGTTTCATTTCGTCATCGTATTCGCTGTTAACACATAGCATAATCCTTCTTTGACCATATACGCTGTAAAGTAACAGAAACATCGGCAGAGCGAAATCAGTAAATACAATTTTATTATATAACTAGCAACCCGCCCTCGCTTCGCTTCGATTTCAGTCGCCTTACCCACGGCGAAGTTTCCGTTCCCGTGGGAATACCGGGATAAAATATAGCCTATGTTACTCCCTGATATTATAGCTTTCCATTGGTGAAAGAATTTTTGAAATCGGTTTGGTGGTTTAAGCGTGAAAGCGTAGCAAACAAACAAACAAACAAACATCCTTACTTTCGCTTTTATAATATTAGTAAGGATTGTCCAGCGTAAATATTTATACATTTAAAACACAAAAATTGTTTTTTCACATGTCTGCTACAGACTGAAACCATTGAACCGATGTACTGTAAGCCAATCCCATTAGAAAGATAGTTTTAGACCACTGAAACAATACATTAGGCAGATCCGGTCAATTTATGAAATCGATTTTTGATTTCCCGAATGGACTGATTACATTGGTAATTTTCTTTACCACTTTTTACTTCATTTTAAGAATATTACTAAACCAAAGATAATCCATACTAATATTATAAATGCGAAAGTAAGGATGTTTGTTTGTTTGTTTGTAACGCTTTCACGCTTAAACCACCGAACTGATTTCAAAAATTCTTTCACCAATGGAAAGCTATAATATCAGGGAGTAACATAGGCTATATTTTATCTCGGTATTCCCACAGGAACGGGAACTACGCTGCGGGTAAAGCGACTGAAACCGAAGCGAAGCGAGGGCGGGTTGCTAGTTAGAAATAAAGATTAAAGTAATACCTGTTTGTATGTTCGGTGACACGGCTCAACAATTAGGACTAAATTGTTAAAATGATAGCATAATCAGAAAAATTGTAGCATCGAAATGTAAAATGACGCCGTTGAGCCATCTACTGAAATAGTTATAGAATATAATATATCAAATTAAATCATTTATTCTGCATAAGCTCCTTAAGAACAATTAGATATTGTCAAATTTATACATTGTTTGAAACGATCCAATCTACCAACGCATCGAAACGTGGCCACAAGCTAAGAAGAGCCGGCAAGAAATTTAGCAGCCTGTCAATTTTTAAATAATTCCATTTAAATGAAATTGTATATAGTATTAGACCTAGTGTGATGTCCTTCTAAATAGGATATATTTTTCTTTTAAAATCTAATATAATAGTAATAAAAGATATGACTGGACCAGGTCCCATAAAGCGACACCCAGTCACAATTTAACTAATAGAACAACCATCACTTCACTCAACCACATTAGAGGGAAGGGAGTGACTTGCTCCACGTAGGTACCACAAGTAGAATCTCTTCAGTCAACATGATCAAACCATAGCCTACAATCTATAGTAGCAGTGTTAAAAAGACCAAAAACTATACTTTTTAGGCAAATTACATATTATCTATTAAATGCAAGCTAATTTCATAATAGAACACTATGCTAACCTCTCCAGCATGAATATTTTGAAGAAGAAGAATCAATTTTTTTGGTACGCTATTGGGTCATTGGGCCGATCATCGGCATCTAATCCTTGACAGGTACCCTGCCATCCTGATCTAAACATCTCCCTCACGCGGTCAGCCTCCCTGCGGGTGAGAGACTATTCCCCGGTCTGTTCACTCGAGACCTCGACTAGGCTGGCTTTCGGCGCAGGTACTGCGCAACCCAAGTCGTTGAACCGTCAACGACTTGGGTTCTACCGAGATCGTGTTGCCGTAGAAGAGTGCCTCCCGCACACGATCCACCGCCTCCTTTCGCGAGACGACTGGCTCATAGAAGGCGATGACCGCATCCCAGTTCCTGACGCCAACGAGCATTTCCCTAGCGATAGTCGTCAGCGTCAGGTCGGCACCGATGATTGCGATAAGTTCAGTACGCTGCTCTGCCCACGTGGTATACACCTAGAGTGTGCCCTGCACTGTGTTCTGGCAGAACGGTGTACTTTCCCTCCTTACGATCTTGTGCAAATACTTGGCGAAGTAACCGTGCCCCGACAAGACCTGCACCAGTCGGAAGGAAAGCAATCCCTGCTGCCGACCCGCTGCCGACCCAACCACTTCATTAGGATCGGCCGGAAGGCCTTGATGATCCGAACACCTTTTCGAGGCCTCTTTAGCTGGTCTGCACAATGGGTAATGACATCACGGCGGACGTCGTTCTGTCAAGCGGCCATCTTGCTCAGCGAGACCATGCCATCGCGCGTCTGCGTCACCGACACCCACCGATACAGACCGACGTGCATGAAAAGAAGCTTGATGTTGAAATTCCTAGGTTAAATCTCTTCTCACTGCTTCAGCGACGAGCTAGAGGAGTTTTGCCATAAAAGAAGATAAAGGGTGAATAATATGCCAGAACTTTTGTCCGTATGGTGATGAAAAAATAATCTGGGATTTGAGTATCTGTCTCTCGCTTTCTTTCTTTAGATTAACGAAAAAAGTGTAACAATAAATTGCTATTAATCAGATGTCAGTTTACTGCAAGAGTTTAGTACTGTCCCCAATAAGCCTGCCTATTTGTGATAATAATTAAATAATAATAATAATAATGCTATTTGCTAAAAATTAAAATATTACTTACATATTTCAGTTATTAGATTATAAGGAGTAATAATAAGATATAGCAGTATCTGTAGGAGTATCTGAGCCAAGAGAAAGCCATTACTCTTGTTTAAAGACTCCACCACATCACAGAGTGTACAGTATGTGAATGCCAGATGGTGAATCATCTCTGCAGTCTTCTTGCCTTGTTTGTCTATATCTGGAAATGAAATTTTAGTCTAATTTTTTTGACGCGGCAGATTGTGCGCGAGAGGAACTTTTCTATAGCGACACGGCCGCCGGCGAATTGGGTGGCGCAGGCGCGAATAACTGCGACCGATGCTGCCCTAGCCGCTAGGTCGCGGGTGACTGGTCCCGGGCATAGTCCGTCAACCGCAGTGAGGCTGACTACCTGAAGGCAATGCCCGGGAAGGGTAGTTGGGGAAAGAGGGTACCCGAAAGGGTAACCTGTCGAGCTGACCACGGACGATATAGAACTAGGTAAGAGTGGTCGGCCCAATTGCGAAGGGGTGAGAACACAGTGGGTTATGGGACCGAGCGCCACCCTTGCGTGAGCGGGATGGACGGCGTATGCACCCTTAGTCGACTTTTAAGATAACAACGGGCAAGCAAGGGGTAGTGGACTGTATTCTTGCTTAATTAAAACACGGCATTAATATCTAGTAAAAGTACTTACACATAAGTATAACTATTGCATTGCCATAAAATTTTGCGACCTTCGAAGTACTGATTTGCCATCCATTCTGTACTTTTTCGATCTTGATGGGTGCTAGCCCAGCAAGGCGTGATATGAAGAGAATAACCATCAGCGAGGATGAAACTATGCATCTAGCTTGAAAAGCTTCCATTTTCTGCTTAATCATAACAAAATTCTATCTGTCGTTTATGCGATTATTACATAATTAATAATAAAACTGTTTTACGGATTTATCGCGTTTAGATTTAATTTTTACTTCCGTTTTGCGTAATTTGAAAGTGTTTGAAATATTGAGCAAGTAAACATCAAATACAAACGCGATAAAATTCATAAAAAAGTTTTTTTTTTAAACATTGGATAAATATTCAATTGCATAAATGTCGTAGTAGTCTGTGTATTGTATTCATATGCTTCCTGCCTTAACAGGAGTTTTAGGTTCGATTCCTATGCAGTTATAGTTCTTTGCGCGACTCACAAATTATTACTCTGACTCTGAGCGTTATGTTCATTTTTTTATGTTTATAAACAAGGAGATCTGCAGAATAATGGGTGTAACCTACATAGCCCAAAGCAATGAGCCTAACCTACATAGCAATGAGCAGACCTTATCGGTCTGCTCATTGCCACTTCAACGTTCTAATTCGCTCAACGAACCAACAGTCGCTGAGGGGGAAAGTTTGTCGAGTGGTAATCACGAACCGAACTACAGTAGTAGTCATTCCATCTTACTAGATAGAAGATGACGACATCTTAAAAGTGACAGGGAACTGTTACATGCAAGTGGCACAGAGCCATTCTGAGTGGTATTTTCATGGGGAGCCATTCTGAGTGGCATTTTCATGGGCAGCCATTCTGAGTGACATTTCTATATCCAACAGTCGACGTCAAAGGGCTGATAGACGAATGAAAACAAGGATTTCCTGTGTGGTTAGTAAGAATCAATGACCGACTAATAAACAATGTCCACTCTCTTGTATATAAAGACGATAAGATATAATATAAGTAGGTAAGAGATGGGAATTCGAAAAATACCAACACTGTTGACCAACGTGATATAGTGACTTTGTGGAAAAAGTCTGATAGTAACTATTAAGTTCCAATAAGAATTCTGATGAGTCTATCTGGAGTAAAATAAAGTCGGTTTACTGACGATAGTTGAACGTGACAACGTCATAAGAAAATACTGATGGAATGGTTTCATTTTTCAAAAGAAAATTTTAATTTTATTTGTTGGATAGATATTTTGTATGGATCAAGCCTTAAATGGAACGCCTCAGAGCGAGGTAACGCCGCATACGTCATGTATTTTCATGTGTGCAGCCGGCTCCATCGAATTATAAGACGTTGTCACGTCAAAATGCTCCGATAGAAATAATGTTATAACTTATCCGTTGATACCAAGGATAGAAATGTATATGTGCTTTCCATATGTTAATCTATGTGATTTTTTTTTATTTGACTAAATATAAATTCTTTTACGTTTTTACTTAAAAATATGTATACCTACAGATAAATATAATGGAATTCTAAAAATAATACTAAAATTGATGTATTGGCATCTATTACTAAAATATTCAATTATAGGGTAGTATTTATCATTCACCACTAAAAATCTGTAATCATACTCCTATATAAGGATGGTATTCCGTAAGATCACATAGGCCGGTCTCCACTGTACATAGTTTGTCAACAACTATAAAGTGAATCATCAATATTCTGGGCTATAAAAGATTACTTAAAGAACATCGATTTATTTATGAAAATTAATATGGATTTAGAACCAAAAAGTCTACTGAAGAGGCTACATCAAGTTTAATATCATTTATAGTAGAAATACTAAATAAAGGGCAAAAAGTCATTGGCGTATTTCTCGATCTGTCCAAGGTTTTGACTCCACATCCATTCCTATTTTTCGCTAAAAATGGAATTTATTGGCATCGGGGTTTTACATTAAAAGGCTTACCACAAGGCGCGGACGTCAGTCGCAAGGAAATGCTGGATAGTCTTGAACGTTACCTATAGGGGCGCCCCTATCACGCGGCGCTGAGTAAGCTCTACGCGACAGGGAAGCACTCCGCTATCACGAGGTGCTGCAATACCTGAGACAGTTAGTGGCAGACTATTTGCATGGGTGCAGCATTCTCTGCATAGATAGTGCAGGGAACGTTGTGCGAACGCCCATATCGCACAGAGGTTGATTTTGGAGCGGACTCTGTGGGATATTGCCTACGATTATGCGTTGAAGAGGAGTCTCCCCCTAGGCTTACTTAATTTGCAATGTTGACGATAGGCTCGGGGAAGAACATTAGAGAAGGCTTTGCGCCTGGCCACTCTCGGCACCGAGGCAATGGTCAGGCGGATTCAAATGCTTGGACTTAGGGTGGCCCTCATTAAGACGAAGGCTTTTGTTCCATGGGCCCCACAGAAGGCCACCCGTTGGGGCTTCAATTGTGCTTAACTCCATGCATTTATATATAAAGTATTTGGGTTCGAGATTCGACGTGCATTGGTGATTTCGAGAGCATTTTCGTTGAGAGAGGCTCTCGTGAGAGGGTGAAGGCTCACGTTCTGCATGAGCTATAACTCGTGGTAATTTAAGCGAACTTAGCATTGTGTGTCGATGGTTATATACGGGGGTGATCTGCGCAATGGCGTTGTACGGCGCACCCGTGTGTGTGAAAGGTCTCTGACCGTCCGACTTAGGGCTCTTCTGTGGCGACCACAGAAAGTCATGGTGGTGAGGCTATTAACCGTGGCGACCGAGGTAGCATTTGTATTAGCTGGAACGCTCCCGTGGGATCTGGCGGTGCAAATGATCACCGAACTTTACCGGCGAGTAACCGATATGCGCCAAGTGAGCGGCGGTATGCTGACCAGGGAAATGGCCGCCTGGCGCGAGAACGCTCGCCAAGAAGTCATTTCCTGTGGGTGTTCGGGTTGTGGAGATCCTCCGGCCGGTACTGACTAAGTGAATCAGCGGCACCCCGAAGCCTTATCCTTCCGACTGGTGCAGGTCTTTTGAGGAAATAATTGTTTTGGCAAGTACCTGTAGCCGGTCGTAAGGAGGAAAACAACTCCGTCCTGCTACCAGTGTGGTTATGACGAGGATACGTATCAATACACGCTTGAGGTCTGCGTGACCTAGGTTTCGCAGCGCCGGGACTCGTCGCAACTATCGATGCCTACCTGGCGCTGCCAGGTATCTTGAAAAAGATGATTGACAATGTCAGGAATTGCGATTGCAGTAGTTTTGCGGAAGGAGACGATGGGGCGTGAGTGGGAGAAACTTCTCTACATTGACGACCGCCGCCACTGGCGACTGGGGCGGCACAGGTGCTAGTGCCTACGTCTATTGCTGCTCCAGCTGTGGCAGCGTATCTATAGACCGGGCATTAGGTTGTCACCCGCAAAGAGGCCAAAAACCCGAGGCTAATGCGTTTACAGCCAAACGCGTGAGTGCAAAGCGTCGACGGCAAAAGTCACCGGTGCGCCAAATACAGACGGTACCCAAAAGGTAACTCACGGACGGGCCACAGACTGAAGCATAGCTAGCCGGCAAAAAAGAAAAGGTGGTTTTCACATGAAATTGGCCCAGGTCTATGTAAAACTCTTTGTCGCCTTTTACAAAGTAAGTGTTGGTAGTATTCACAGTACACATCGCATAGCATATAGCTTTACTAAACCAATCAATATTATAATAAAATATCTTTTTGAACTGGTGCTTCTTTACTTTTAGTAAGTGTTTATATTAACTTCCAGGCTTTTCGTAGCATAGTATTTAACTGTATAATATTATATTAAATGTATATTAAACAAATATCCGGGGTAATTGTAAATAAACAGGCTGTCTATTTCATATTATAATGTTTAGTGGTATTGTTTTACTTACTGTCAAGCGAGTAAAGCGGTGTTGAAATATGACTTATTCTTGTGTACACAAACCCTTCAACAATAAAATAAATATACATTCGTGTTGGCTATCAAATAACAAATATAACGGCTTTAATAGGATTGGACTGTATACATAAGACACTATTTTTAAGATTTTTTAAGCACAGCATGAGTAACTAACTCGAATTAGACTGTAGCAATATTTTCAACCGGCAGTTCAGAATAAAAATAATATGAAAGGCTTAATAGTTTATTGATACCTTTAACATAAGTAACTAATTATATAAATATTACTAACAGTGTCTGCGACTTCGTCCGCGTGGATTAGTGACTTTCAGGATTTATTTATTTATTTTAAAACTTCTGTGGCCAAACGTTGAGAACGTTCAGCACTTGATTTCCGTTGTCGATTCGACGAAGTTCGAGTTGTTTGTGAAGCCAAATGTTGGGTTCGTTCAACGCTTCTTTCTCTAGCGGGGTTTCATACAGCGATTTTCTTTTGAGTAGCCAACCTTTGCCTATTTTCATCCTCTGTCTCATTGCTGGGCATAAGTCGCAATCGTTTTGCAGTGGCAGACTGTCGAGAAAGTTGAGGTTTCTTTCTAGGCATTTCGCAGAGGCCACCGCCCCCTCGCTCTTCATGACCGCCCGTCACATCATACCTACATGCGTGCGCAATACTTGATACCACGGAGCATATACTACTCCGTGCTTAGTACTTATTTGGCTACAACGCCAATACTTACATTTTTAATATCGCGATATCTTTTGTATGAAATGTCCGAATTTAATCTTTCAAAAAGTTCTAGAAAGTCATTGACTCCGTCTGGAATATGAAGTAATTTATTTTGATAAGGCTTAATACCAAGGTACAAAATAAAGAGTTATTAAAGCGACGCACGGCATTTTAATTATTAAAAAAAACACTTATTGTGAGATAACTATAATAGTTAGACATATAATGTTGCGATATTTTTTGTAGACAATTATATGTTCTGCAAAGTTATAGTACATTGTTTTATTCTATATCTATTATCAATAGTTTTCGCAGCACACGTTATGTAAGGATTTTTTCGGGTCATTTTTTTCCACCCTGGTTTACATTATTGGACTTTTAGTACGGATCTTTAATTTTTTTGAAATTAAAGTATAGCCTATAGTCTTCCTCGATAAATGGACTATCCAACATTAAAAGATCTTTTCTAATCAGACCAGCGGTTCTTGTGATAAGCGCGTTTAAACAAACAAACAAACAAACTCTTCAGCTTTATAATCTTAATATATATAAATTACGTGTCACGTTGTTTGTCCGCGATGGACTTTTAAACTACTTTACCGATTTTAATCAAATTTGCACACCGTGTGCAGTTTGATCCAACTTGAAAGATAGGATAGCTTACATCTTAATTTATAGTTGCAATATTATTTTATTGCAAATTATTTGTATTACCTATATATACCTATTATTTGACATTCACAATTATCTGTTAACTCCAAACGATTTTAATAGATGGCGCTGCTATGTCAAACCTACAAACGTGTCATATACGATTTTAACTTGCTTTTTTACATAGATGCCATTTGTAAAATAATATGACGACCTCCATGACAGATGTTCTCCTACAGTTCCACTTAAATAGTTTAATAAAATGTAATATAACAAAAACATTAGCCATAGCAACGCGTGGCCGGGTCTGCTAGTATTAGTATAGATTGTGCATTTAGCACCCTATATCTTTATATATAAATTTCTTGTGTACGTGTGTATGTCACTAAACTCCTAAACGGCTGCACTGATATTGATGAAATTTTTTGTGTGTGTTCAAGGGGATTCGAGAATGGTTTAGATTCACAATTGGACCCGTTAGGTGGCGCTTATTTAACAGAACAACATCTGTTGAGTCAGCTCTGTTCTGATGGATATGAGAATGGTTTAGATTAATAATTGAAACCGGTAGGTGGCGCTGCGATGGATTTCAAGGAGAATTCCTTTAACAATTATACGTACGTCAATGCCGTATATCATATTCAATCCGCTACACGTATGTCATCGACTCGTACTCGACTCATTATTACAACATTTATTACAAATTATTATCATTATTATAAGTTTTAAAGGGTACAGAAAAAGACATAGTATACTTATATTATCATACCATCAAAAAATGACAACTTAAATAATATTGCATTCCATAAACATTCACAATTTGTCGCAACACTTATAGCATATTTAGTTCACACACTCGTAACAAATATAGCCCAGTTGTCGACTGGGCTATATTTGGCTAAATACATAAGTAGGATCTCAAGTGGAGCATGTTTTGCATATTTCTAGTTTTTCTGCATTAGAATTGATCGATAAATCTTCATCATAAGTAAATCGTATGTACATAGAAGCAGACGAGTATACACATTAGCGTTGCTATCGCTACAAAGCGGGCGCTTTTATTTTATTATTTTTTTTTAAATAAAAAAAAAGCGTCTATAGAACTGTTATACGTCGTGATGATAGTTAAATAATTTATAGCGATCCGTCGCAGAATTGCGTTGAACGTTCTTTCTGCTCTGAATGGATGTACAAATAAATTTGGGTCTAATATTATTACTTTTACCAACGAGAGTAGTGAATTATTTATAATAACTGCTAAAAGTGATGGATTAAAATTTTATATTCACATTTACCAAATCACGAGGTAATTATTAATAATGATAGAAAATTATTAATCATTTTTAATTAATCAAACTTATCGTAACATATACACATAATGCTCGTCGTACATTTATGATTCTAACCTCGTGCTACACATGATTTGCCATAAACCGTCAGCCACTACTATAAACCGATTATTTAGCCAAATAAAAATCTCTAATAAAAATGGATGATAACCAGGTCTTTGGAGATATTATCTTCACTAAAGATTGTTAGATTTTTGGAATATCTATTCATTAGCGTATCAAGGTTACATCCCAATAAGTGTGAACTAGTATATTTGTATTTAACAAAGCCAAAGGCAGTTAAATATTTGTTCGCGTTCCAATAACAATAGACTATCAAACTAATAATCATATTTAACATAAGATTTAGATAACGATTTGTTTTTGTATAAAAAATTAAAGTTCTGTTCCGAAGGCACGGCAGTGTCCCGCCAAGTCGAGCAAAAACGTAACACTGCCGTAACATTCTTTTCTCGAAACAATTCAGACCATTTTCGACCCCTATAACTGTATTGTAAATAAAACTAGAGGCCTGATCAAATGAGCATTGTATAAACACGGTATATTTCAAGTTTCATTCAATTTGAACCAATAGTTCAAGAATTATTATTAGTCAAAGTTTCAGTTCATTTCTAGCAGACACGGCAACTTGAAATTTAGACCACAATTAGTGTTTATTAGGGGAATATGAAATCTGAGGATCTCACTGCCCACGATGGGACGAGTGCTTATGGACGGGTTGTATGGTGACGAATGGTGATGAATAGAATAAGCGGTGATAGATGAGATAAGTGACGGATGGGATGAGTGAGGACAGATCGTGATGAATAGAACGAGTCATGATGGATGGAGTGACTGGCGATCGATGGGACGAGTAGTGATGAATAAGACGAGTGGTAAGGGTTGGTAATGAATGAGATGAGTGGTGATAAAAGGGGTAAGGGGTGACGGAGGGTTATGAATGGGACGAGTGATGACTGGTGGTGATATATGGTATGAGTGATGATAGTAGGGATGAGTAGTGACGGATGGTCATGGATGAGATGAGTGATGGCTGATAGTGATGGATGTAATGAGTGGTGAGTGATAGTGATGGGTAGGATGTGTGGTGATGGATAGGTTGTGTGGTGACAGATGATAGTGGATGACGACGCAATATATACTCTTTTTTATTGTGTATAACCCTTTTACAAATAGTTTAGACGGTAGTTTTATGAAAGACCGTCTGCCTGATGTCAGTCTTTCTTGAGAATGTAGTTGTTGACTAGATGGATGGGAGCCAAACATTTGGTGATTTTATACGACATAGCAGTCATAAGGGTTGGTAGTGTTCGTACTCATCAACACACAGTAAAAGATGGAAAAATAAATATAAACAAATAAACGTTCTTCTTGAACAATATGTTGTTATTTTGTATGTTGTTATTTTAAAAATAATTACCTATTTAAGAGAAGCAAGATAATCGATAAGTGTTATAATGTCGTTATTATCGATGAGACATGCCAATGCCAAGTACACGCTTACCAGAGCGGTGGCCCCGAAAGATCCTTTTTTTGTTTTAATTTGGCTTAATTCTAGCTCAATATTTGCTAATTTTGTCTCATTGCACTTTAAAGCTAAAAGAGATAGTATAGTGGTAATAATACCTTACATGTAATCTATAATTGTCGTTTAATGCGTCATGTTTATGAGAGATCGTTGACAATATCGTTTATTTTCGATAGAAATAACGATTCCTCTTTTTTTTTTTGGGAGTGGACCATGGTCAGCTCGCTCGTCGCCCAGCTCCGTCCGGGGCGACAAAGGGGCACCGCGCGGCCACGTGATGGACCACGGAACCACCCGTGGCACGTCGCCTTCGTCGTTGGGCCGACCACCGCAGCAGAGTTCCTCGTCTTCGGTGGTCGGCCCAACGAAATACCGCGATTGCGGGGTACACATCCCTTACGACGTCACCCGTCGGGGACGTCGGTCACCGTCGCGCGGTCGGCTACTCGGCGGGTGACGGGCTAAATGCCCGGTTCAGTCACCCGCGCCCTCGGCTAGGACGGCATCCGGCGCAGGTAATCGCACCTGCGCTCCAAGGCAAGCTCCTGTAACGAAACCATGCCGCCTCTCGCTCGCGTCTCCGACACCTGCCTATGCAATCCGGCGAGCATCTCCGCCTCCAGATCCCACGGGGGAGTCCCAGCCAACAGGCATGCGGCCTCCGTCGCCACCGTGCGGTATCCGCGTATGGCCCTGACTGCCATGGCTCTCTGTGGACGCCACAGAAAAGCTCTAAGACGAACCGTCAGGGGTCCCTGATGGTGTGCTGTATAGGGCCATCGACCGGATGAGCCCCCCGTACAGCCGTCGACACGCAATAACGATACCTCTGAGACAATATCGTAATAGTCAGCCTGTCAAACATCGTTAGTAGTGATGGGGCATTTTTTTACATATGTAGGTACTTTGCTCATCATTTCGAAAAATATCAAAATTGTTTTATTTTAAATGTAGAATTATTATCGCCCTTAAAGCGCCCGCAAAGGAGTCGAAGTTCTACTCTGCCTACATTTTAGGCACGGAACGAAAGACATTTTAATGTGAACGTTTAAATGTTATGCGGTGCTTTGAGACGATTTGGCGTAAATAGAAGATAATTGCGTATACTTCATACAAGAGGATTTATTATGTATATAACTGTAACCTAATAACGACATGTTTGTAATTTTTTATACTTAATTGTTGATACACGTGAAGGAACCAACGATTTTTTTTATGTAAACATATTAAATTAAAAATTAAAATCGACGTCTTAGTATTAACAATTTGTTACAGCACTTCGTCGGTAAGCGAGAGAACCGGCAGCCTAATTTTCTAAGGGTTTAATTTATTTATTTATTTAATTTATTTAAGACAACACCCTGCACTAAGGAAATAATCCTTGTATTGCGGGGGACTTTACAAACTTTATACTTTGATTTATCTTTATCTTCAGTGAATAAAATTGTTTGGGTCTTTTTCGGAAACTGTATAAAATTAAACCACAAAACGTGTTACAATTTAAGTGTGTATTTCAAACAATTATTTTCTAAATGCACAAAACAAAAATGTTCACTTATTGACTACTACTAGTGGACTCCCATGGCGAGTGAAGATTATAGCAATTACCAAAGTGAGCCTGTTTAAAGATGTTTTTACTACTTATTTTACTATATTTATTGTCTTCATGAAATGCTTCATATTAAATATTTAGAAAAATAGTCTATTCAAATGCGTTATTTATATCTTTCAGGCTGATTAAGATTCGGCCAAACAGCGTCTATCAGTCTGCGGTGACGTGAGTTCTATAACCCATATATTATTTGTTTATTAAGTGATTCACCGGGTCTCATTATTAGAGTTGACCCGATCGACTACTTAAGTTGTCAGCTACGTATTCTCTCAGTTTCCAAACATTTGCCATTTTTTATATTGCAATTTTACAAATATCTTCATCATTTCTATTTATTTTGAAGAGTTCACTGGCATATGTTCAAAGGCTGTCTAGTTCAAAGATATCACTACATTCAAACAAATTAGAACACCCTTAAGAGTTAGTCTCTTTTCAAAATGAAACATCTCAAAACTGAACTACATTTAAATGACTAATAACTAATCATGCCTATGATGCAGATTGAATATCTATCGGGCCACCAAAGTTAAAGAATCTCTGTCGAGTCCAAGCTCATCAAATGGAAAGTATTTTTATACCACATGATATAAGTTCTTCACAGTCGCCGTTGCTGGTTTCACGTGGCCATGGCTTGGACGGAGTATGATCAAATCATAGCGATCCCAAAATAGGAGTATAGACATATATTTATCAGGAATCTAAATTAAATTTACTCCGAACAGTGCAATCATATTCATTAGAAGTACAGTCGGTTAAAATGACAGAACTACCACTAAGTAGGTTGTGATGCTGCCGAAGATCTGAAATTCATCAAAACAAGTGAAATACATTTGTTAATAAACATTGAAAACTATGATGGTGATTTTTCGTATAATGATAGAATAAAATTATTATTCAGCACCCACTTTGTTATCAGTGGGTATTGAAAAGACGACGAAAGGATTAAATGTACTTATAATATCTACGCAAGAGAAGGAATATTTAAAATGATACTCTACACTACACGTCTACAGCATGGCATAGTAGATCGATTGCCCTCCTATTATGGAGGATTTTCGAGCCCAATAATAGGACGTATGAGCTGAAATGATGATGATTACGATTAAAAGTTATCATCATCATCTTGCTCTTATCCCAATTACTTGCAGTTAACTCAATGTATACGTACTCATTTTAAATAGTGCAAATTGCAAAAGTTATTGCCAATAGTTTTTATGACCCGCCGCCTGCCTGACATTAGATGGCATTCGCGGAATGCACCTGGGTCTATGTAAATGATGATAAAAAGGAAAGTGAATTAAATATTTCTAGAAAATAGTACAATAACCAAATGGATTCTTTTATTCTCAAAATAACGTCCATGTGGAACGGTCTATAAATTATGCTACCATAGAATCAGCTATCCATCTATCAGCCTAACTATATCTAATGTTAGATATAAGATTGCTAAAAAAGGAGGTAATGTCCTTTTAAATAAAACTACTTTACGGATTTTATCGCGTTTGTATTTGATTTTTGATTGCCCGACGTTTCAAACACTTTGCAGCGTTCATGGTCACGGGTGGATTAAGATGTCTCACGTCCAACAAGTCATTGTTATTGCAGAAAATTTATAATTATCTACCCGATACAGAAATTAGTTATTAAATATTGACCCACCCACATTTTGATAAAAAATTATTGCCAGTGTAAGAAGAAAATGATTCTATATGAAAAATTTATATTGTTTATGGTTAGTAATTATTTAACAATAGAATTAATAGCAATTATATTTAAAAAAATAAAATTCGTAAAGTAGTTTTATTTAAAATGTATCTGTACATTTTTATATATTCGTATACATACACGCGTAAACATCAGAAATTATTAGGTAATGTCCTGCTTGATAAACGAATATAGCATGGCGTTTGCAGTTCTAAAATTCCCAGGCGAGTGCTGTTGCCCATTCTCCTGGTGATTCCTCAACTAGTTTTTTTAAACTTCCACGGGTAAGAAAAAGATCTTGTTACAAATTGATAATGGGGCTACTAGACAATTTGAATTATAATTTAATTTTTAGATCATTTTCTCTTTGAATTATATTAAGTACGTAAGCTTTATTTGACACTGACTTCAAAATACGGAAAGCTTAATTGTATTCTCTCCATCACTAAACGAAATAAACAACTTGTTAGTAGATTAATATGTATAAGTTTGGTGTCTTAACAGAGTATGAATACAATAGCGTCTTGCTTTGCAATAAAATAGACTAAACTTGTGCCCAATAATAGACGTATATGGATTGTGGGATATTATTTTCTAGTGGTATAATTACCGTCGTGAACAGTCTCCTGCTTAGTGTGAACATGTTGAGTGGTGCATATTTAACATCATACATCATGAGGTAGCGATAGAACAACATCAGTTCAGAGTTAAATTCGTGGTGTGAAGGAGGCATGTGTCCCATCAACTTGCTGACGAGAATCTTTGTCATTTCCATCTGTAGAATAAAGATTATGTAGCAGATATTTGGATGACCAGCCTTCACTTAGAGGTTTCCTCTTATATATTATTATAGTTATTAGGTAACGTTCTTCTGTAACGTACTAACTCGTAGAGTTTTGAGGTACGCTAATAGGACTATAAAAATGTATTTTTTTTTTTGTTAATCAATTACTCACAATTTTCTTAGAAAGACGAATATGAGATCGTTGTTCCGAATCTGTATGTAATTGGTCCGTTAATTATATGTTTATTAATTCCCCTGGATTATGTATAATTAATGGCACTTGTAGTATTAATTTAACATTTTGTTTAAAATTTATTTTATAATGTCTCATCCAATTGGTATGCGGACGTAGGCCTAAAATATTCGGCAAGAAAATTAGCTAACTATTCACCTTTTGAGTTATTTCTTTTAAATAAAATTACATACATTATATTATGTTTAGTATATTTAGTAATTTAATATTTTGTATATTTATATACATTATATTATTATTATGTTTAGTAAGCATTATCTTCAATCCCTTTACACCAGGATAAAAAAATATGCAAAAAAAACATGGTCAGGCCAGATCTCACACCTGATCACAAATCAACAACAAAATCAGCCATCACTCAACTATATATCCATAGTGAAGGGAGTGATTTACAGTCAGCACGAGTATATCACAGTAGCCTGATTTTCTTCATCGTCCTCAGGCTAGACCTGACCGGAGATTATCCAGCACGACAAATAACTATAGACCTTTATAACTCCTCTGGCATGTAAATTAAATTTGCTCGCCATATAAAACCTGGGAATTTAAAGAAAGGAAGAAGCTAACATTACATTGGCATACCTCTCTATGGGTTCGATGGCATGGTTCTATAATAATGGCGATATTCATAACGTGATACAATAACCAGACGCATTGTAATGACGCCAAACATAATTCTGTAACCTCTTCTTCGTTATGTGTTATTGCACCTCTAACTGCAATTATATTTATGACTGCTATTTATATGATAACAAAGGTTTATAACCAGTGTGTGTTACCAGCGATGACTTACGGCACTGAAACGTGATCTTTAAATATCGGCCTCTTAAAAAGGCTTAAAATTGCTCAACGTGCTATAGAGAGGGCTATGCTCGGTATTTCTCTACGTGATAAAATCCGTAATACGGAAATCAGTAGAAGAATGGGTGTAACCGATATAGACTGCAGAATTAGTACGTTGAAATGGCAATGAGCAGGCTACATCGCTCGTCGAACCGACAACTGTTGGGGAAGAAAGTTTCTTGAGTGGCGACCACGAATCAGACGACGTAGCGTAGGACGACCCCTTACTAGGTGGACTGACCTAATTTTTAAAGTTGCGCAGGACCGTTCCGAGTGGCGTTCTCGTGGGGAGGCCTATGTCTAGCAGTGGACGTCAATAGACTGATGGAACTTGGATGGATTTATATGAAATAAAATGATTGTTGATTAAATCCTGTTTGTGTTTGATTGTTATTGTTCCATTTATTTTTTGTTTTTTTTTTCATTGTATTGACACTTCCACTTGCGCATCCGTATCCAATTCAGTTGCGTTAATTTCTTTTTATACATCTGTTCTCTTTCTGTCTTTGCTCACTTTTTCTACTGTATTTCATCAATCCATGCAACATTACCTAACCGATCATATACATGACAATCTGATGAAGACCATTTGCTTCATCAAATAGCGAACATGGTTAAGGAAATATTTTTTCTATATGAAAATGATTTAAGCATATAATGTGTTTATCACCCCTTCCATGTGTATATTCTAAAGCAAAAAGAGAGCAGCGATCTCCTAGGAATCATAGGTACGGCATTTTCCAATCCACCTGCCAAGTGGGATAATTATTAATGATGCAATAGAAGTATCGAACAGGTATACAAAATTAATTTTAAAGAAAACAGTATCCGAAATGTTTGTAGAAATAAGTGTCACTACAATCATAATCATCATCGCAACTAGTGTTGCCCAAAAAAGTCTTGGTCTTGCGGTCTTGGTCTTGGTCTTGCGAGAAATGCGAGACCGAGACCAAGACCAAGACTGGCCCTGCAAGACTTGAGCAAGACCAAGACTGGGCCTGCAAGAGTCTTGCGGTCTTGCATTTAATTCAAATCACCATTTCAGCTTATATACGGTTGAGCTCGTGTCTTCTACATAACAGGAGGAGAATCGGCCGTGGCCGGAGGGGAATCGCCACGGTGATCGGCCGTGTTGTTACAGGTCATACATGTCAAGTTTTCCTTCTCTTGCACCGATGTTATATATTATAGCCCTTAGTCGTGGGTTCGCAGTCACGGGTAAAATAGGGGGTGATGAATTATATTCTTACTCCGTCACTACACGGCAAGTCAAATCAGTCTTGAGATATCCATCTATTGGCCAATCGATTCCCAATGTTGGTGTTGGCTTTTCAGAATTACTCTTCGGAAAGGCTTAAGGACAAAAATACCGTAATCACGAGTGCTCTTGCCCATTATACATATTTATATATCCGTTTATTCATTAGCCCAACGACGTTCACTGTTGGACATAGAAATATGCCTACAATTAATCTATATAAATGTCCATGTAGGGACAGAGTACGATCACCATCAGGCAGTACATGAAGCGTTGCTCCCAGCGCTATTTTGCCTCTGCCACAACTCACCCCAATCCACTAGTGGTTGGGGCGGTAAACTACGTCCCCTTAAAAATATCCGCGGTTCGACGTCCTCGTCATCTTCTTGAAGAAGAAGATGACGCTATTATGATCGCCCAAGAAAGGACCTACACAGCTCGCGCAGCGATAACAGATAAAACTCCGCGGTATCGGCCTCGCCGTCGAGGTCGAAAACCGCGCCGCGTAAAAGTCATCATTAGGTTCGCGCAAATCTAATACCTATTTATACTGTCGAAATTTTACATGCTTACTATATCCTGTCTGTACATACCTACATAATGCATAAAATTTAAGGCATAAACTCTTAGACACATTTTTGTAATCACTATAACTTTTACGTTATATTGTTTTTGTGTAATATACATTCTAATTATGATCTATGACTGTTGAACTACAACATACATGAACAGTTGTCCCATAACCTGATACACCCTGTGTATATAACATATGTGCAAGAGAAGTGAAACTAGAAAGAAAACCCTGTACCAACATGTCTGACCAGCGTGGTATAGTAGATCAATTTTCCTCTTACTGGAAGGAATCTTAAGCCCAGCAGTGGCACTTTTATGAGCTGTGACGATGACGACGAATATCATACATTTTACAAGTATTAAAACCATAAAATTTTAAATTAGTTTTATATGTTCTTGAATAAATAGTATATTAAGAGCTACATGGATCCAGCGGCCAAAGTATTTATATAGGCAATAGAGCAACAGGTTTTTTCAAGTATCCAGAGTATCAGTAACTAAACTGGAAATACAATAGATACATACCACTTAACTTGAAGGGGAATATAATCAATCGCATTAATTGTAAAATATCGCATTGATTATAAAATGACATAAAATTTATTGTATCAACTGCCTCGTATGGTGACGTCTTAAGAAAATAGGGTCGAAAGTCCTGTCATAAGAGTAGTAACGCTGTCTAATGGAACACCAGGGGAATAGAAGAGTAATTTTCTCCAGTGGTAAGTATTGTATTCAATAGTGAACTATGGGCTAGCAGATGGATAGATAGGATAGGATATTTGATTAATTTAGTTGGATTTTTCATTGCCATGATAAATTACTGTTACGTTATTCTAACTGCAAAACTTTGCGAGACTCTTGCTGCAATACCAAGACTCGGGTGCGCAAGACCAAGACCAAGACCAGACTCGGGTGCGCAAGACCAAGACCAAGACGAGACCAGGTGTGATGTTGCAAGACCAAGACCAAGACCGGTCCAAGTCTCGTCTTGGTCTTGCATTTGGGCAACACTAATCGCAACCCAGACACGCCCCACTGTTGGGCTCGGGCCTCCTCCACAATGAAGGGGAATTTGACCTACTGTACCATGCTGGTCAGACATGTTGGTGTAGGGTTTCATTTGAAGTTTTCCTTCTCTTGCACTGACGTTACGTGCATATTATATCCCATAGTCGTTTTTTACGACATCCACGAGCAAGATAGGGAGTAGTGAATTGTATTCATATTCCGTCACCACACGGAAACTACAAAGTATAATGTTATTTATTTTTTTAAATGTTTCAATCTGTGTGAGGGCCTCTAACGTTTATTATGAAGAAATTAGTATTGATAATAAGCAAGATAAGTTAGGTCCATCAAACTAACCTGAAAAGTGTTTAAATTTGGAATATAAAAACTAAGGAAATAGAAATGGATGACAAAAACCTACACGGCTTCCGCTATTGCGCAGAATCTTTTACATGGCTTATAATTATGACGCTATTGCTCTATATCCTAGTGGAAGTCGATAGATTATTGAATGTTGGATGCGTGAAGGTAATACTTACACAATAATCTCTTAAGCAGGTAATAAAGAGTAATAATTAATAAGAGAAGACACGAGAGTAGCTGCTGGGCTAAAAGAAGTCCATAGCATTCGCTAAATGTTTGAATCATATCACATAGACTGCAATACATGAGCGTTAAATAACGAATTGTATCTGTAATCTTATGGCGTTGACTGTTCATCATGTCTAGAAAAAAAATATTAGATGAGATTAATATTATTTTCTCCGTGTGTTGACGGATTAAGAATATAATTCACTAAGATTGAGCCCCGCAGTGGGATATATTGGAGTTGAGATGATGATGATAGTTATGTAAAAGGTTTTCGTCAAATGTAGTAACGAGTAAAGATAACCATTTTTTTCACCACAACTTATTTGTAAAAAGCAGCTCAGGCATGACTAAAGATTAAACATCTAAATTTCATTGGGGCAATTTATATCAAAAACTACGATCAACCTCACTCCTGATATGCACAATAGTATTATATCCTCTTTACACATTTCATAATAAACGGATAAATGAAAGTAGCCTTCTTATACTGCACAGATAGATGAGTGATTAAAATATCGATCTATTGTACCAAGTGTTATTGTTTCTATTCCCATGCAGGGCCCCACTTTATGTGCTCTACAAATTGTTCTTTTAAGTCTGAAGGAAATCTATATACTAGGATTATTTCATTTCATTTCATTTTATTTATATTATTTCATTTATTGCATTTCTCATTTCATTTTGAGAAGTTGCCTTATATATGTTGAAGTCTAAAGTCGGATGGTAGTGAAATTAAAACGATTTCCATCTTAATCTTTCTCTATTCCCAGAAAAAATACTAATATAAATTGGTTAATAAACGTAGTAGTTATCCCAAAACATTATTTAGTTTCTTTTTTAAAGCCTCACCTCCCGTATGCTATCGATATACCTAGAACTCTAGGAAACTGGACTGAAACTAGATATTTTTAAATTTCCCTTTATTTATATACTAAACATTAATTGTATTTTAAATTTGAAGCTTCTATATCTGCTAGAAGTGCCTCAATAATTTTGATGATCGGTCAGTCAGTCATTGAGTAATAAAATTACGAAAGACTAGTTATAATTCTTAAACTATCGGTTCAAATGGAATAAAATTTGAAATATACCGTGTGTATACTATATCTGCTTAGTTAGTAAAAATTGGGGCTTCTAATTTTATTTACAATGAAGTTATGGGGGGTAGATAATGGCCTGAATGGTTTCGAGAAAAGGATGTTGCAGTAGTGTTGCGACAGTTTTGCTCGAATTGGTGGGGCCAAAAGACATGGCGGAGGCACTGCCGTACCGTAGCCATATCTCATATAAATCCCACTGTATACAGATAAAAGTCGGCTAACGAGCCTAGAGTGAATTTTTGGGCAAAGTCGACATAGCGCTCCTGTGGGCAGGCAACATGCCGGTTGTAAAAGCCCCAGACAAATTGTTTAACATTTTTATGAGTAGAAGTGTGGTGGTGCTATTTTTCAAGAAGGGCGATAAAATGCTTTTAAAGAATTTCAGATCCACTTCACTCTTGAGCGACATGTATAAATTATTTTCAAGGGTCGCTAGGACTCAACTCGCACATAAGCGATATTATATGGACAAGATGAAAGTCATGTCTAATGTTCATGTAATATCCGTACCGAATTATGTTATGCTTATCTATGTTACCATAGATCATACTACCATAGACAGCCTAGTTAGATAGATCCAATTTCAAGAAAGAAATTAGCCAACAAATCCGACTCTGCTAGGCGGTGTTCGGGAAAGTTAGGAAGGTTTCTCAACGAATATGACACAAAAAACGACCTCCTTTTCATAAGGCCGATATTTAAAGACGCGAAGGCTCGAATTCACTCAGCGTGTTATGAAAGCCTATATTTTAATATTTCTCTGCGTAGTCTGAAGAAGTAGCATGTTGGCAAATGGCATATCGCTCTTTGAATAGACAGCTGTTGGGGATGAAAGTTACTCGAGTGATTGGCGCCAATAAAACTGGCGACGCAGCGTAGAATACCACACCACGTGAATTGAAGACATTTAAAAACAGGGAGTCTTTGGATGCAAGTGACATAAGATTGTTCTGAATGACATTCTCGTGGGGAAGCTATATTCAGCAATGGACGTCTACGGCTGATATATGGAATCAAACACTGACGTTATAATTTATATTAAAATATTAAACAGTGGTTTCTGTTATCGAAAAGGAGTGGAACATATACTTTTATCGCTTCACCATTTATTTTCGAATACAAATCTATACCATTCAAAAGTAGTTAATAAATAATTAGAATATTGCCCTGTAATACAAAAGTTTCACTGTTAACGTGTATTTTTACGAGACTCGCTATGTCATTCATCATTGAAGATGATCATTTCAGCTCATATACGTGCCACTATTGGGCTCAAGCCTCCTCCACAAAAGGAGGAAAATTGACCTTACTATATAATATCATGTTGGTGAGACAGGTTGGTATAGACGAGTATATATGGTATATCGAGTTTTCTTTTTCTTGCATAGATGTTATTTGCATATTATATCCCTTAGTCGCTTTTATGACATCCACGGGCAATATAGGTAATGGTGAATTGTATTCTTACTCTGTCACCATACGGAGCTATGTAGTTTTTTAATACACTTTTATTAGCTTCAGACGTATGTAGTTAGTATGTAACGGAATCTTTGAACATGATTTTGACCCCCTTCAAAACGTCGGATTAACTCGAAATTTGGCATACTTGTTAAGGACCGATGACAATTCAATATTTTAAGCAGTTTGACCTGTTAGCCTTACTAAGATAATCAGGATTAGCGAAAATTCAACTAAAAATGAAAAATAAATAATAGTTCAAAAACACTAAAAAAATACGCTTTTAAAGAAAATCAAACTAAAAAATAGAAAATCAATTTTTAAAAAAATTGAATTAAGAATAGTGTATATAAGAAAAAAATATCTTTTATTGTAAAAAAGCGTGGGGTACTTTTTAAGATATTATCAAAATGATAATCCTTCTACTCATATCCGTCAATAAAATATTTATAACTATTGACAACATGCACCCCACGCTTTTTTACAATAATTTTTTTTTTCTTATATATATATATATACACTATTCTTAATTTATTTTTTAAAAATTTATTTTCTATTTTTAGTTGGATTTTCTTTAGAAGGGTATTTTTTTAGGTTTTTTGAACTATTATTTATTATTATTTATATTATACTCACCTTTGTCACATATCGTTTTAAGCAGGCATTTTAAGCAAGTATTAAATAATCTAAAGGAATATAATACCGCTGAACTAATTAGAAAAAACTGAATGCTAATTAGCTGCATGTACTCTATCAATATGTAGAAGAATAAGTGAAAGTATTGTAAAAATACTGAAAATGAAAAATAATTGTTAGTCTTCTCATTCTTTTCAGCTCAGCTGCCTACCAACGTACACTGTATGTTGCCTATTAATAATCTTGAAATTGTTAAATTATTCGTTCATTTGGACCTCTAAAATTTCTTCAGTAGTAAATTTTTAATAGAACATTTGACAGCTCTTTGTCTACAGCCTTCGGCTGGCTAGTCCAAGATAGTACCAAATTCTCGCAGAAAATTGACGTCTGAGCAGTAGTAATGTACTGTTGCACTTCGTTCCGTAAGCGAGAGAGCCGGAAGCCCAACTTTCTTGCTGTGTTTGCATATGGTGAGCTCTGTTGATACTTTCAACTTGCGGTGGTGAAGTCTTGGTTAGGGTATTGAGCGCTAGGAGCTCCCTGTACCCCGTGTACGGGTACAGGGAGGGAGCCCCTCACGTTGGAATGTTACCGACCCAAACACCATCACGTTAGCAGGGATCAAGAACCTAGGATTATGTCCACTGAGTCACTGCCTCACCATCCGTGTACCAGATAGTGAGAGCTATAAATCCTCTTTACTGGATTTTCGGCTAATGACATACAGGCATGAATAAGGGTGAGGGTAGTGGCTAAAACTCCTCTTGATTCATTTGACCACTGCTTGATCCGTAGCAAAGCCCCTTTTGCAAGGCCTAGTTGCTCTACGGCGACTGGTACTTGCAGAGTCTGGCTATTGCCATTTATATGGCAGCAGATTGGAATGTATTTCGTGAGATTTACGCATCCTACCCATGGAAGCTGCTTTGCTTCACCTTTGAAGACCCTGTGCTTTGCTTCACCTTTGAAGACCTTGTGGACTATGGTACCAATATAGTTATTACTGGGATGGAATTGTTCACCCCCAACATCAAAGTACTCATCGAATAACAGTACACGCCGCAGCCGTCCATGGTTTAAAACTGCAGAACGGCTGCACGGCAGAAGCAGTCCGCACATTAGGCCTGGAATAGGCCTAAAATATGCCAAAACCCGAACACCAAAGAGGTGTTACGAAAATTTAATGCCGCTTCTACATTTAATAAGAAAGCACTGGGACCAATGGCGATAACATTCTTGCATTCCAAGGTAACAGAAAAAAATATAAACCACCACCTTCTACAGTATCTTGAGGGTCAACAGCCAATCGGTAATCACTAATAAGACTTTCGTCATGGTAGTTCGGTTGTTGAATTTGTGGATTGAGGCTAACAAGATTGAGCAGAAAACTTGGAAGGCAATGGTGAAGCGCTAGCTTTTAGCCTAGATATGGCGCGATAAGGTCTGGCACAGGGCCCTTCTCTAGAGACTGTAGTATCCGAAAGGGACTCTATAATTAGATCTCCAACTTTCTGGATGGCTCTTGCTCCGATACATCATCGCAGCGCACATACGTCCCGCTGTTGGGCTCGGGCCTCCTCCACAATGGGAGGGCATTTAACCTACTATACCGTGCTGGTCAGATATGTTGATATGCCTATATCAAGGAAAACTCGAAACTCTTTTCGTTTCGATTTTTCCTTCTCTTGCACGCTTTCCTGCTTCGATGCATAATTGATGATAACTCCATAATCATAATTGTTGATATACCACAGAGCTCGGTGCTTTTTCTGACGTTGTTTATCATGAATGTTAACAACATGCTTTCCATAGAGGATATGCGTTGCTATGCGGACGAGCGATATACCGAGCATTAGAATATCAGGTTGCTTATCTGCCATCATCAACAATAAATAAAGGCGAAGAACTTTATTCACAAAGCACCAAAAAACTCTATGTAGTGTGCATTCACCTATTAATTTCGTGACAACCAGCTGAGGCGTCACGGCGAGAATGAACGGCATCTGTCTCCGTGGAAACTTATAAAACCAAATCCTACATGGAGAAGGTCCATGCTCAATAATACATTTCAATAAATTAAAGGATATATAAAATTGAAAGAGTGATATTTCGGAGCATACTTAGTTCCTTCTTACGGATCACTTTATGGAGAAATATAGCATATTCCGCAGTATTTATGGATATTCCAAAAACCAGCAAGAAAGTTACGAATATAGATTTCTTCCATATCTTTGGTGTTTGGTTTTTACTATCAATAATTTCACACAATTTTGTATTCATCTGCAAAAGAGAACAGACATTACTTTCAAATTAAATGACTAATTTTGGCAACGACTTTAATGTATAGGATCAAATTTTCTATCTTAATAAGATTATGTGGGTTTTTTAAACCAGGCGGTTTTATAAAAAGTAAATCTAAGGGCCTTTAAAAAAAAAACACCTTATATTTAAACATATGGGCGGCGCAGGCGCCAGTACCTGCGCCTGATGCCGCCCTAGGCGAGTCCGCGGGTGTCCGGACCGGGGACTTTAGTACGTCATCCGCGGAGCGGCTGACCACGCGACGGCGACCGAGCGACGTTCCGGAACAGGGACGTCGAGAGGTGAAGGTACCCGAAAGGATATGCCGTCGGGCCTACAAGGAACTCAAGGCACTGGTGGACGGCTCAACGACGAAGACGACGTGGGTATGGGTGAGTTATGGTCCCGCGCGTCGTCCTTTCGTCGCCCCGGACGGAATGGACGGCGTGTACGCTTACCATAGCCAACCCATAGAAAAAAAAAGGTTGTACATCTAAAATAAATATTTTTTGATAATACGCCATCTAACAAGTACATTAATAATTCAATTATTTAGTAGATTGGTTGAAAACAGTCACTTTTAATCCAAATTAATACTTATCATTTCAAGTTGCGCAAAGTTGTCGATCATATGGCGCATCCTTTTCGTGGCGGTAAAGGATGCTCCCAATGCTACTGGCATTGTCGTAATTACGATAAATACTATCACCATCAGCTCTGCAGTAGAGCGATAGAACGGCGCAATTACTTGGCATAAGGCAGAGATTACATTTGAAGATGCAAGAAGACCTAAAAATGTAGTTATCTCTTGTATTTATACATGGTTACACTAGATCTCGTAGAATATTAATAAACTTAATACTACCCTATACCAAAACGTCTGACCAGCATGGTATAGTAGGTCAATTTCCCTCCTATTGGGGAGGAGGCTCTAGACCAGCAGTGGGACTAACATGAGCTAAAATGAATATTCATACTCAAGAGTAATACGTAAATTTTTAGAAGTACTTTTATTCTTTATACATTGATATTAATTGCACAAATATTACTATATCCGCGAGAACGAACTACATACTTACTACAGAAAGAACTTACTACATTGAATTTTTAATTCAGATGAATTAATATATGGATTATCACAGCAAATTAGTGCATATCTAAAAGCTTTATTGATGAGTGATATGTTTATCGAGCTAAATAGAGTAAATATGTTCTTGTAAACGATATTTGATTGAACGCAAAACACTTTCACACCGCTTTTTATTGGATTCAGTTACATATTCATGTTATGCGATAACAATTAATATTATCGTCTTTTCGGGATTGAATGTCTGGTCTCTTCGGTTTCAGCGGTAAATACATTTTAAATTGACTAATCTTATCCGTGTGGTGAAATAAGAATACAATTCACTCCCTACTTTGCCCATGGGTGTCGTAAAAGTCGACTAAGAGATATAGGCAGGTAACATCGATGCAAGAGCCAGAAACTCGAAATAAATCCCTATATCAACACGTCTGACCAACGTGGTTTAGCAGGTCAATTTCACTTCCATACTGGCGGCGGCCCAAGCGCAACAATTGGACGTATTTGGGGTGAGATGATGATGATGAACCGCTGACTTCCGCAACCCACCTGTGCTTATTATTATTTACAATCTGGTATTTGGTATTCGTCATTTTCGTGTTTATATTTTCTTAATTATCACATTTAATCTTTCATATGGCCATCATCCTTTCATATTTACTAACCTCATATTTTTTAATAAAACCTCTACATTTTTATTTACGCACATCGAAGACGATCAGTTGAGTACTTGAAGCGTAAATAAACAAATAATATCCAACCCACCTGTCAATTGTAGTTATTACGGAATTACGCGCACTTGGGGAAACTTATCCATACTAATATTATAAATGCGAAAGTAAGGATGTTTATTTGTTTGTTTGTTTGCAACGCTTTCACGCTTAAACCACCGCACCGATTTCAAAAATTCTTTCACCAATGGAAAGCTATAATATCAGGGAGTAACATAGGCTATATTTTATCCCGGTATTCCCACAGGAACGGGAACTACGCCGCGGGTAAAGCGACTGAAACCGAAGCAGAAGATATTATATATCTTAATAGTAGACGTTAATAGGTAGATGAATGAATGGATATAAATTGATATACGTAAAGTTCTCTGTGGTGCATGAGTTTCTTCGTTAGTGCAGTCTAATTTTTATTATATCTTAGAATTTTAACTTACATACACATACAACTAGTATTTTGCCATACACATTAGCAGTTTTCGAAATGCTGATCCGCCATCCATTGCGAACTTTTTTAAATTTAAGAGGAGCTATTCCCGCAATTAATGAAGCGAATAGAATTATTTTCAATATGCCTGATACTGTGCATCTTCTTTGAAAACGATCCATTCTTAGCTAAAAATAAAAAAAGAGATGTTTTTTACTATTACTTGCCCATGAAAAAAGGACGAAATGGAAAATTCGAAATAAAACCATTCAAATGTGCCAAACTGTCAGACCAGCGTAGTGCAGTAGGTTAATTACCTTACCTTTTTATGGGACTAATCCTATCACACATTCCCACCACTGAAACTCCTGTAAGATAGGATTCACAATGGTCTCCGTATATGACACCGAGGTTTGACCCTCTGGCAGTCCCGGGAATCGCTTTTGATTCTCTTGGGACCTGCAACAAATTTAATTAGAAAAGAAAAACAGGAGGAGTTGTAAGGATTCCGCTTCTCTCCTATGCAAAGCGGGAGATATAAAACAAATTAGGCTAATAAGCCAGCTTAGAATTGCATAAGCAGAGCTTTAGAATTGGTTGCATTAGCAGATATGGCAAATTTTTTTTTTTTTTGTGGGTGGGCTGCGGTCGGCGCGCCTCCGCACTACTCCGTCCGGGGCGACAGAGGGGCTTAAGCACGCAACTCGCGCAACCCACCCGAAAACCACGTCGCCTTCGTCGTTGGGCCGACCACCGGAGCAGGGTTACTTGACATCAGTGGTCAGCCCGACGGAATACCCCCTATTGGGGTACCCTCTCATCGACCGACGTCCCCCCCTTGGGGAGGACGTCGGTCTTTCCTCACGCGGTCGGCCTCTCGGCGGGTGACGGACTAAAATCCCTGGTCACGTCACCCGCGGCCTCGGCTAGGGCGGCATGAGGCGCAGGTAGTTGCGCCTACGCCACCCCAGTCGCCGGCGGCGGATCTCCTCATCGAGGCTGCGCTCCTCACACAGGCGATCCGCCGCCTCCTTCCGCGAGATCACTGTCTCGCAGAAGTCTGCGACCGCGTCCCAATTCCCGACGCTGTCGACCATCGCCCTAGCGATAGCCGGCAGCGTCAGGTCTGTACCAATGATTGCGACGAGTTCACAGCGCTGCACTGCCCAAGTCGCGCAGGCCTCGAGCGTATGCGTCGCCGTGTCCTCGTCGCAATCGCAGTGGTGGCAGGACGGTGTACTCTCCCTCCTTACGACCTTGTACAGGTATTTGGCGAAGCACCCATGCCCCGTCAACACCTGCACTAGTCGGAAGGAGAGCACCCCGTGCCGCCTTTCCAACCACTGCATCAGCACCGGCCGGAAGGCCTTCACGGTTCGCAACCCGGACCGAGGCCTCTCCAGCCGGACTGCCCAATGGGCAATGACGTCTCGGCGGGCGTCGACACGCCAGGCGGTGAGATCTCTTAACGAGACCACACCGCCCTCCGCTCGCACCCCCGTCACCCGCCGATATAGTCCGGCGAGCATCTCCGCCTCTAGGCCCCACGGGGGAGTCCCGGCCAATAGGCACGCTGCCTCCGTCGCCACCGTGCGGTATCCGCGGATGGCCCTGACTGCCGTGACCCTCTGTGGTCGCCACAGAAGGGCCCTAAGTCGGACGGTCAAGGACCCCGCCCACACCGGTGCGCCGTACAGGGCCATCAACCGCATGACCCCCGCGTACAGCCGTCAGCAGCAGCGCTCGGTCCGCACACGTTGATATGGCAAAAATGCCTGAGCGCACAGAGAAATTTCTCTAGTTGCTATAAGGTCCGTATAGTAAACTATCCCAGATGTGACGATGTGTGAGCGCGGGTTGCTAGTTATAAAATAAAAATATTCCACCGCTTCTTCAGGTATATGAAAACAAATGGAGCTGTCCCAGTTTATTGTATGTCATTTATGTTATCATCATTTGTGTTAAAGAAATTATGTTTTATAAGAAATTAAGTTTTAGCTTTCCATTAACGTGAGATGCACTCCAGAAATATAACGTAGTAAAAAGCCGGTGATGGTGACATGTTCATTTAAATATTATTTTTGTATGGATCCCGGTATGCCAATTTGATAAAAATTGACATTGATAGATTAATTATTTAAATTTAAGGTAAAATAAATTCACAGAAATACTATCAGTAAGTCTTAAGATTATATACTTACCTTAAATGATTTTCAAAAGCAACTTAAAAATTATATCAATTTTCAATTGTTGGAAATAAGGGTCTGTTTAAAGAACCCGTTTTACAAATAATACTATTTGTCACGTATTCATAGTTAATGTCGCAATGATGGGACAAATGTTAACAAAATGACGTTACAAATTAATGATATTTTACCTCAGCTACATAGTTGTTTTATTTGTAAAACAAAAGTGATTTGTGATATGCCATCAAAGTATACCAAATATATAAGCCCGAGACTACAGAAATAGATAAACATTGGAATTATTATTGAAGGTCTTTTAATAAAATATTAATCTCTTATCCATAGCTTTTGTATGTTGGAAACATACTGACCCATCCAATACAACAGGGCTTATTAAGGTTTTATAGATTTTGTCCTTAAATTTTAACTGTATTTGAGAGTCACATATTGTACCTGTAACTCACCACCATTTTATCTATCCCAAAGCAATTCTATGTTGTCACTATTGCTTTGGTTAAGCGAATTGACCCTACTGGTATAGGTATTCCATATAGAGATATGGGTGTGAAATTGGAGAGACCGCCGAAACCGCAGAACATCTCTGTGTTTGGTCTGTTGAATTGTAAATAAAAATTTTACAACGCCAATTTATAACATGCTCTGGACCTTAAGTCCAACTTCTCCAGAAATAACAGTGTCATCACCGAAAAGCATGCATCCCGTACCCGACACAAAACTATTCTTGATATTCTGTCATGTATGCCTTTTTAATATATCGGAGCCCAATTCTCGTTTTCTTCAGGGTAATCTAATTCAATTTTCTATTCAATTCCTAGCCGAGATCCTAGCCTAGCCTACGGGTGACTGGGCCGAGGAATAATCCCTCACCCGCACAGAGGCTGACCGCGTGAGAGCGACTGAGGTATCGGGTGGGGTGTTAGGTAGAGACGGTACCTGAAAAGATATTGCGCCAGGCTGGCCATGGACTACAAGAAACTTGGTATCGACGACGGGCCCAATAACGACAGTGAGGGCGCGCCACCCTTTCGTTGCCCCAAACGGAAAAGAGGGCGTGTGTGTTGCCGAACTCATATTTCTATCTGGTTATTATGAGTGAAATTAATTTGTCTTCGCATGTACATTAACTCGAAAATGTCTTATTTTTCACTTTTTAAGTTATTTTTGGAGTATAATTTTATCATGTGTATGCTGTATACTCGATATAATCCCAATTATAAATTATCTCTAAGTAAATTAAAAATGCACTCCACATATTTTGATTTACGATTGTGGAATCTTCGAATTCGCATAATTTCTCTATGTCGTGATATATTTTTATGGGTGAGAATTGTCTCCCTGGTGCGCGAGGATTATAGATCGCTACCACGTGCTTTTAAATCCATCCACCACTCGATTAATCAAGCAAACTGCTCTTTACAGAATCCTAGGGTTGACACTATCTTTTGTCGCCTCTTTAATGTGCGGACGGTAGTGAAAGACAATGGGTACTATCCCCATGGGACCTTCAGAATATGATGAGCTTCCCAGCAATCTTGTCTCTATAAAATCCTTTTCGGTATGTTAGTTAACGAAATTGCTTCTATATGATATATATAAAATGTATGTAAGCAGAATATGTAGCCACAGCTGTAATTGCAGCCGCCGATGGCCAGCATGATCGGGATTTCAACATTGTGGTCGTGATTCCATTCCTTCTACTAAGCAGGCACTTAAAGTGTTTCATAACTTTCTAATTGTAGCACAGCTAAAGTGTTAGTGGGTGATACCATGTTAAAATAAAAAGACGGTGTAATACAATTAGGTATTCATATAGACAACTGCCTTGTGTGGTATATACAAATTAAAAAATCTATCAGTAGGCCGCACCGGGCTTGTTTTGCGTTGTTTTGGTTAGAGTATAAATATTACTAAGCGATGGGTACATAGTAGGCTTACGTTTTGCCGCCGAGCTGTGAATTCCTGCAGCGAATATTAATCGTGAATATTGTCATGCAACGTATCATGCACGCCATTTGAGGGCTTACCGACGACGTGCTGTATAGGGAATACTTCTGATGTCTCGGTATACTGTTAACTCAATTATGTGATTGATTTATCGGTTAGCAGTTTTTTTTACTTTAACTTAAATTTCAATAAATATATAATCAAATAGCTGACGCAACAGACGTTGTTCTGTTCAAATAATATAACGCCACCTACCGGGTCCAATTGTGAATCTAAACCATTCTCAAATCTTCTTGAAGACACACAAAAATATTCATCAACATCGATCCAGCCGTTTAGGAGTTCAGATGTCACTGAACTCCTCCTAAAATTCAGGAAGTTTAAGAGGCGTTCACTAGGCTGGATGTCACTAAACTCCTCCTAAAGGAGTTCAGTGACATACCCACGTACACAAGAAATTTATATATAAAGATGGAGGGATATTTGCGTAGTAATAAATTCCAAAATATCTTTTCAAAAGAAAAATCCTGCTGAGGGAATAATCCTTGTATTCTGGGGGATTTACACATAATAACTATTTAAAAACTACTATTCAAACATACTACTCTGTCAAGAAAGTACCGGGAAAAGATAAATAATACACAAAATTTTTGTTACTCATCCAAATTTTTAAATAAAACTACTTTACGGATTTTATCGCGTTTGTATTTGATTTTTGATTACCCGACGTTTCGAACGCTTTACAGCGTTCATGATCACGGGTGGACTAAGATGTCTCACGTCCAACAAGTCATCGTTACTGCAGAAAATTTATAATTATCTACCCGATACAGAAAATTAGTTATTAAGTATTGACCCACATTTTGATACAAAATTTATTGCCAGTGTAAGAAGAAAATGATTCTATATGAAAAAATTATATTGTTTATGGTTAGTAATAATTAAACATTAAAATTAATAGTAATTATATTTAAAAACTAACTAATAATCTAGTATACTACCACCGGATCGGAACACGGTTACACTGAGAAAGATCCGGCAAGAAAACTCAGGTAACATGATGCTAAATTAAAGTTAATTTTGAAGGCGGCTTACTTTGTTACTAAAAGGTTTTAATTTATAAAATTATCTTTAGTTATTATTATTGTGGGTCAAATCTATACAATATGAGCTCACGGTGTCTTGCAGTCTTGTGGTGGTCTTTTTGGATTTGTTTTTAATAATGTTTATAACAGGATCCCAGCTTGATGGTAACACCCAGCCATCCTCTCTATTGAAATTTTTGTGTTTTTTTATCTCAATAGCCTCGCGTACCATTCTAGGCAGGTATCGGTGTTCTTTTGCGAGGATTTGTGGTTTATCAAACCTGATGTTATGGTGGGCGCGGTCCTGACTATGTTCACAGACTGCAGACCTAGTGTCCCGGCGGTGCTTCACATCGACTATGTGTTCTTTGATCCGAGTTCTTATGGATCTCTTTGTTTGTCCAATGTAAGAGAGACCACAGTCACAGTCAAGTTTATATACTCCTGCATCTTGTAAAGGGATCTGGCACTTGACAGGTGGTAAGAATTGGCTAATCCTCTTCAGTGGCTTAAAATAAGTTTTAATGGAAGAATGTTTCAGGATGTAGCCAATCTTGTCAGTGACTCCTTAGACATAAGGTAGTATTGCACGAAGGCGCTCAACTGTGGGTGGTTTCACTCCGTCTCTGCGACGGGGGCGAGGAACTGGCAGCTTGTTTGCACGTAGCACCTGCTTGACATGCTGCAGCTCCCCAGCCAGGTGTTCATCGTCACAGATTCCTCGTGCTCTCTGCAACAAAGATTTACACACGGTAGCTAACTGTGAAGGGGGATGATGAGAATCACCGTTCAAGTATCTGTCTGTATGTGTTGCCTTACGATACACTGTATGACTCAAGGTGTTATTAGGGTTACGTATAACCAAAATGTCTAAGAAGGCTAAAGAGTTATTTGACTCCAGTTCCATAGTGAATTGAATTTTTGGATTAATGGAGTTAAGATGGTTTAGGAATATGGTTATTTTGTCTGTGGGTAATATTGTGAAAGTGTCATCTACGTACCGCTTGTAGAACCTGGGTGTGACAGGTGAGCTTGATGAGGCCGTCTCCTCGAAGTCCTCCATGAATATATCGGCAACGACAGGGGAGACCGGCGAGCCCATAGCCACTCCATCTACTTGCTTGTAGAAGTCATCATTCCACATTAAATAGCCAGTTGTTAGGCATTGACGTAACAGTTCCGCATATCCCAATGGCATATTATTGTCAGATAGCTTCTTAGATATGGTTTTGATGCAATCCTCCACAGGTAGAGAGGTGAAGAGTGATGTGACATCAAAACTGACCATAATTTCATTGTCAGCGAGATGTAGATCTTTAATTTCACTGACAAAATGGTAAGAGTCTTTCACAAATGCACTAGTGTGTCCCCGGAGTTGGGAGAGGACTTTCGCAACCTTCTGTGCTAATTTATAAGTCGGCGTGTCGATCTGACTTACTATTGGTCGCAGTGGTGCATTTGATTTGTGAATCTTGGGCAACCCATATAATTTAGGTGGTTTGACGCATGGTGGTATTAGATTTTTCACGTCTAGATGTAATGTATCGGAGTACTTTATTATTAGTTTCTTTGTGTTCTTTAGAACATTGGACAAACAAAGAGATCCATAAGAACTCGGATCAAAGAACACATAGCCGATGTGAAGCACCGCCGGGACACTAGGTCTGCAGTCTGTGAACATAGTCAGGACCGCGCCCACCATAACATCAGGTTTGATAAACCACAAATCCTCGCAAAAGAACACCGATACCTGCCTAGAATGGTACGCGAGGCTATTGAGATAAAAAAACACAAAAATTTCAATAGAGAGGATGGCTGGGTGTTACCATCAAGCTGGGATCCTGTTATAAACATTATTAAAAACAAATCCAAAAAGACCACCACAAGACTGCAAGACACCGTGAGCTCATATTGTATAGATTTGACCCACAATAATAATAACTAAAGATAATTTTATAAATTAAAACCTTTTAGTAACAAAGTAAGCCGCCTTCAAAATTAACTTTAATTTAGCATCATGTTACCTGAGTTTTCTTGCCGGATCTTTCTCAGTGTAACCGTGTTCCGATCCGGTGGTAGTATACTAGATTATTAGTTAGTTTTTAAATATAATTACTATTAATTTTAATGTTTAATTATTACTAACCATAAACAATATAATTTTTTCATATAGAATCATTTTCTTCTTACACTGGCAATAAATTTTGTATCAAAATGTGGGTCAATACTTAATAACTAATTTTCTGTATCGGGTAGATAATTATAAATTTTCTGCAGTAACGATGACTTGTTGGACGTGAGACATCTTAGTCCACCCGTGATCATGAACGCTGTAAAGTGTTCGAAACGTCGGGTAATCAAAAATCAAATACAAACGCGATAAAATCCGTAAAGTAGTTTTATTTAAAATGTATAATACTCGCGTAAACATCAGAAATCATCATCCAAATTTATTTTATCACCTACAAAGTATGCTCCTTCAGAAACTAGGCTTGGACTTACGCCAACGAATAATCCAATCATCAAATCATTTTTCTTTTTTTAACGCTGTTTCCGGAATTGACTTCAGTTCTCACCGCGAATTCTCCTATATATCTTCTACCGATGGAAAATGGGTGCCTGGAAGTGGTAATTTGAGTTTAGGAAAAAGAAAAAGTTGGCTGGAGCCATATCTGGTGAATATGGCGGTTGCTCAACGGTATTTGTTGAGTGTTTGAACAAAAATTCGTTCACAATGATGGCCTTGTGCGAAGGCGCATTCTCGTGGTGCAAAATACAAGAATTTTCTTTCCACAAATCTCGCCTTTTTCGTCAAATTTGCTCTCTTAAAAGCTGCATAATGCTCAAATAATATTCTTTATTTACCGTTTGACCTTCTGGCAAGAATTCCGAGTGCACAACACCGCGATAGTCAAAGAAAACAGTTAAGTTCAGTCAACATCACTTTGACTTGTGATCGACTTTGGCGTGGTTTTTTCGGTTTCGGTTCAGCTGAAAGTCGCCACTCCGAAGCATGTTGGCTAGTTTGCATGTCAAACTCGCAAACCCACGTCTCGTCACCAGCAATGCGTTTCATGAATGTTGGGTCGGAATTGATTCGTTCTAGTATGTCCTCAGCGACTCTCATGCGATTCAGTTTTTGGAGAAAATTCAGGTATTTTGGGACTAGCCGAAGGGCAACATGTTTTATACCCAAGTGATTATTGGAAATGGCACGGATCGACTCGTGAGACACAGAAACTTCGCCGGCTATATCTCTCAAAGTTGAGTGAGGATTTTCAGTCACTATTTCCTTCACTTTTGTAATGTTAACTTCAGTTGCAGACGTTGATGGCCTACCAGAGCGAGGCACATCTCGACCGCTTTTGAACGCTTTGTACCACTCATAACTACGTATTTTTGATAAAGTCGATTCAATATAAGCCTTCTGTAACATTTTCAGTCCCTCCGAGCACGATATTTCATTGACGATGCAAAATTTAAGAAAAATTCTTTATTCAATGTTTTTGTCCATTATGAAATTCGCAATGAACACTAGATATGATATAACTAAAAGCAGCACTGTATTTAATATAAATAAGAAATGCAACTCAAACGCCGCGCCAAAATGAAAAACAGTTGTGCCAATCTAACAACAACAAAAAAAAAAACAAAAATTTGAATTTAAACAAATCATTGATTCCCGATACTTTCTTGACTGTACAATTAACGGACATAAATTACACCCAGACTCAGAATACTAATTTGTGGATCGCACAAGGTATTGCCTTGGGTGGGAATCGAATTCACCAAGGTAGATCAGTATTTCAACAAAAAAGTTATCTGTGCAGTCGATCGTTATCTTGCTGTACGAATGGTTAAATTCGGAGAGTTTCTTTTACATTGTAGGACCATCTGTGTATAACAGAATACCGACAGAGATCGTCGATTATTCAAATTCAAATTATTTATTATGCATAAACCCCGAGAGGGCACTTACATATTGTCAGGTTTACAATTTCCAAAAAAAATATACTACCACCGGATCGGAACGCGACCGCTACTGAGAAGATCCGGCAAGAAACTCAGCGGGCTTGTATATTATTTTTAATTTTTTTTTCTTCTTACTAGATATACAGTGGTGTACATGTTTTGTAAGAACTAGCTCCAGTGTGATGCCCTTCGAACCGCAAGACACTTAATATAATTCAAACGATTATGGCTGGACCAGATCCCACAAGCGGCAATCGATCACGAGTTAACTACTAGAGCAGCCATCACTCCCCTCAACCACTATGGAGGGAAGGGAGAGACCCGCTCCACGCAGCTACCGCGAGTAGATCCTTCTGTGAGCATGATCAACACCAAAATATTTTATAAACGGTGAAAATACAAAAATTCGTTAGGCAAAACACGCTACACTTTACAATAAAAGTTAAAAGTACATTTACAAACAGTATATTTAAAATAACAAGGAAATTGCTGAATGAGGAGCTGCTTACAACCATCTACATAATCCGAGATTTTATAATAAGCTTTTTTACAAAGTCTATTCTTGATAGCTTTTTTAAACTTTTTCATAGGCAGGTCTCGGATATCTTTAGGTAATCTATTGTAAAAGCGTATACATTGCCCCATGAATGATTTGCTAACTTTTTGGAGACGAGTAGTGTGTACAACTAATCTCACCTGCTCTTATCCTAATTACTTAGGGTTGACTCAGGATTCTACTTCAAAAAACTTAAGAGAAGATCTTCCTAGATGATGACGATTCTCAGCTCGTCTAATATTCCGATAAGTTATGGTACAAAAACCTGACCTCTAATTGTCAGCCTCATAACAAGAGTCAAAGTCGTTTAGCGTACTATGGAGAAGGATTACTTGGTATTTAGGCATATAGCTCGTCGAATCTACAAGCATTGGGTAAGTATGGTTCTCGATAGGCAACCTTGAATCGGATGATACATCAGATGATTAGGGGGACTGAGTATATCTTAAAACTCACAGGGAACCGTTGGATGCAAGAGTCACCGTTTTAAGTAACATTCTAGTGGACATATTATAAGGGTTGATGGATGTATCAAATCAACGTTTTATTTTTATACCTATCAGTTAATAAATTTTATAATTTAGGATCACATATATAAATAAATACATAGATGGGTGGTTTCACCACATCTAGAGTTGTTGCTCAATTTGAAAAAAGTGTGCATATACTTATGTACGTCAGTAAAAGTCATAGTTCTTTGGTGTAACAAGTTAAAAATCTTTCTAAAATTTTATGCTCCGCGTTATCCTACGTTGTAGAAAGAAAGGACACTAATAATAGATAAAAAGTTATTTAATTCATTGAAAGTTTTATAAAAACGCACTATCTGGTTGACATTTGTGACGGTGCACATGGTAACAATTTATTCTCATAGTTTTTTTTAACGCGCCAAAAGAATATCATCATCATTTCAGCGTATATACGTCCCACCGTTGGGCTCAAGCTTCCTTCACAATAGGAGGGAAATTAATCTTACAGACAGGTTGGTATAGGGTTTTATTTCAAGTTTTCTTCTCTCACATAGATGTTATATGCATATTATATCCCTTAGTTGTCTTTTACGATATTCACGGACAAGATAGGGAGTGGTGAATTGTATTCTTACACCGTCACCACACGGCGAAAAAAAAATTAATATAACTTCAAAAAATCCTTATGCATTTATAAATGATTTTCATTGGAAATTTATAGCAGGACATTATTATAGATTTGATCATTAGAAAAACGAAAGAATATGAAAGATAAATTTTTTAGAAATCAAAAAAATTATTTATTTTATATAAGTCCCAATTCTGGCCTTGAGTCTCCTCCAAAAAGAAAGAAAGAAGAAAGAAAAATAATTTATTACTCCTTTACGGGAGGGAAACATCACAAAAGTTCAAACAGTGAGTAAAATATATATAAAACAATAAATATTAAAGAAATATACAAAAAGTAATTGATATCAACACTGGTATTCCCTTCGCAAAAGAGAAAAAAGATCGCTGCTCAGCATAATGTTGAGCATCTACTATAAGAGAAATACCGCAACGCTGTTATTCTGCAACGTCCTGCGACGTCTGTCAGCAAAGTCAGGTAGCAGCTGAATATAATTGAACTAACAAGTTACAGCTGATTTTGTAAATAATATTCAAAGAATAGAGAAAATAAATAATAGTTTAAAAAAACTTAAAAATCACGCTTTTATAGAAAATCTAACTAAAAAATAAAAAATAAAATTTAATAAATTTAGATTAAGAATAGTATAAATGAAAAATAAATGTTTATTATTGTAAAGAAGCGTGGGGTACATAGTGTCAATAGTTATAAACATTTAATGGCAGATATGAGAAGGATCATCACTTTGAAAATATCTTAAAAAACACTTTAAATGAAATCTAACCGTTTGAAGTGGATCAAAATCAAATCCACTGGAGTCGGTTACATACAATCAAACGTACAAGTGAAGACACTGCACCCCGCGCTTTTTTACAATAATAAACATTTATTTTTCATTTACACTATTCTTAATCTAAATTTATCAAATTTTATTTTTTATTTTTTAGTTAGATTTTCTATAAAAGCGTGATTTTTAGTTTTTTTAAACTATTATATATTTTCCATTTTTTAGTTGAATTTTCTATAAAAGCGTGTTTTTTTAGTTTTTTAATTTAAATTGAATCACTTTGTTATCATAATTTAGAATAGTTAATTAGCAATTACCATTTTTAATCTTGTGAATACCAATCTCTATGTTGTAGTTAGGACGATAACCATTTTCAATTAAAATGAAGCCACTAAAATTTGTATCGGTGAATACTTTCAAAGTTATACAACCGTCAGCCGTGATGGCCATAACTGATCTTAGGACAAGCCGTGTATTATCTATTATTCGTTTATCGGTAATCATCAATTTTTTATCGGATTTGATCACCCATATGTGGGATTGTTCTGTTGCAGTTTGGCCAATGAGCAAATCGTAACTCAAATAATTATCAGGGACGATTATCGTCTCAACAAGAATTGTAATATTGTCAATTACTAATGAAACCTCTGTTTTGCCTAATGCATTTACATATGTATTACCGAATCCTCTTAAAGAGGGCAATTTATTAATTTGCCATTTTTCTCGCGGCACGATCTCTTTTATAACAGATTCTTTTATTAAAGTACAATGGCTACCAAAATCTACGTATCCTGTCAATCGAACATTATTAATACTCACACCTTTTATGAACTTATTGTCTACTCTTAACATGCAATCATCTAGTCATAATGTCTTAATTTCGGCATTTGCACTCCATGCGCTTCTATTGCATTCAGGGTTATCATGACCAAAACGTTTACACTTTTGACATTTAATAATAGGCTTTTTACAGCTAGATACTACATGACCTATTTCGTGGCAATTATAACATTTCAAAATTTTATTAAAATCATTTCTTACAGGCTTACGGGAACCTTCAATTACAGGAAGCAGTAACCTCTTATTAGATTTATTGAATTGTTCATGTTTCACACTCCTTAAGTAACGTAAGTAATACTCCGTAAGTAATAACTTATCAACATTTTCAAAACCTACTGCCTCCGCTCCGTACCGAACTGACCTGTCCTGTCCTCTATTCCATACACAATACAATCAATTGCGTTCCTACCTACTATACCACATCTATTCAAGGCTATCAATTTATCATAATAATACTCTTTCAAATCATCACCAAACTTTGCCCTTTTCCCTAACATTTCCGTGAGCAAGTGACCATAATTCTCGTACGTTGGAAATGCACATTTAAGTTTATCTGTCCATTCTTCCCATGTAAGTAATATAGAAGGTTGTCCCTCGTACCACCTTCTTGCAGTGCCAACTAACTTTGGGAGGGCATAGTGCGCATTTTGCTTACTATCCCAACCGTAAATTTCAGAGCATTTAACTTTATTTAACCAGGTAACAGTCGTTTAGTTTTTTTGATTTAGGATCAAATTCTGGCACTACGTTACTGTTAGTGAACCTTTCTCCACTCTGTGGATTTACAGCTGTGATAAGTTGCAAAGACTCCTTAAGACATTTCAGTAATTCAGAATTCACTGTATCAACAGGTGAAGGCTGCGGCGTCACAGGTGAAGACTCCCTGTCGATCTGCGTTTGGACTTGGCTACGTGACCTTACAACGCTCGCATCACGGGTAGTCTGAACTCTGTCACGCCTCTGCCTAGTACCTCTACAGTGTAAAGTCACACTCTCTACGGTTACAATCTATTTTATCCTTTGATGACATAAACGATACCTGACCCTGCAAAGGCGATGTTACAACTGACTTATATCTACGCTTTTCATAGGACTCGATTCGTTCAGGTGATATTCTCGATCCTTGTTGTTTAGCATCATGATCTTCGGCGTAACGTGTTACTGGCGTACTATTTCCGTGCCTCGAAACATCGTCTCGCGTTTGGGGTCGGCTGCGTCTCGAGGCTTTTCCAAAATTAGGGCTCAAATGCCGTCCAATAGGCCTTCGCCTACTTGTGGACCGGTTACTCGGCATCCTCACTCAATATATTTTTCAATCTATTGTCCAATGTCCTGGAATTGAAATTCAAACAACGAGTATCTTTTTTCGCCAAAACATAGCAATCAGTGTTTTAATACAAACGAAATTGCATTATCGAGAAACTGCATAACCACAGTGGTTATGCAACACCTAAGCTTTTCATTGTTTTAAATAAAACCAGTAATATGAGAAAAGACTGCCACAGTGTCGACAGTTATCTATCTACAGCCGCGGGCCGGTCCGTCCGGGGCAGTACCATGCTCTCGCAGAAAATCGACGTCTGAGTAGTAGCAATTTGTTACTGCGCTTCGTTCGGTGAGCGAGAGAGTCGGAAGTCCAACTTTCTGAGGGTGATTGCGTGTGGAGGGTTTTGGTGGTGTCCTTGGTATCACCGAGCCTCAATGCACGCATTCACACTCCCATCTCTTTCTTCGCGCTAGGCAACGGTCTTGTAAAGGTCCATGAGCGGCAGCAACACTTACCATCAGGTGTACTGTTTGCTCGTTTGCCACCCTTTAAATAAAAAAAAAAAAAAAGAAAAAGAAATGTGCCCGTGTTAGTAGTTTTATTTAATTAACACCTTTTCTTTTTACAATACCTATTGTAACGAATTTGTTAGCGAAAGATGAACAATATTTTAAAATTGTTACGATAACCAGAGATGATATGTATTTCACATTCTTACGGTGAACCCAGACTTAACAGATAATATTAAAAATAAAATAATTTAATCATTCTAATAATTATTTACGTGCAAATATTTTACAGGATATGTCACACTAAATATTTATTACGTAGGAAGCTGACACGCAAGGGCGTCCATTGTGTGAAAGTTATATCAACTTGCACAAATATGAGTCAACCATATACTCGCTTATGAAATTATCAATTAAATTATAAAACAATAATAAAGTCGGTTGACAAATTAAAATGTATGTATCCGAACTCGCCGTATATCGTCGGTCGTAAGTGTTACTTGATAACATTTATACAACACTATACCATAACATACGTAGAATAAAGTTGATTATAAGATTATTACATACCTCACTGTGGGCATACGTTCACACCAAGGTGGTATGATACACCTGAATTCCTTGGTGTTATCCCAGCTTCGGAATTGTTACAATTTGCCAATTGAAATATAAACGTGCTTGATAATCTTTTATTTATTCTCTGTATAATGCAGGATACAATTTTCTATTGATGATTTACAATTTGGTTGTTGACAATTCGCTATTAATCAATATAGAACACACTTTTGAAAATACAGTAACGTAGAATGGCGACCGTCTTCTCTTATTTCTTAAAACCACACAAAGGAAGTACCGCCTGCCGGAAATGTATACAAAAGAGCGACATCTTTTTTAAATATTGCCGGAAGTCATTATTGAGCCACTTACTTACAATAATATAGTATAATAATAGTTATTAATATCAATACCAGTCCATCAAACCTCCAACCCCATAAACAGTTATTAGATACCATCATCACACAATAGTTTTACACCTACCGTTGGCAGTTCACGTGTGTTATTTGCAGACGTGGAGTGTCATCGGTAGACGTCCCATCCCATTTTGTTACATTAAATTTCTCCAAAGGCCTCTGCGTGTTGGATCCATATTCCCATGTAAGCCTTTCAAAGGACCGGGTATCTTCCCTTGGAAGATATCCGTGAATCAGGGAGGTTATTAATATAATAGTTATCTAAAAATATAAACCAATATTCTAGAATTAGGTATCAAAATTAACATGTTTTATAATAGCTTAAACAACGAACAATACTTCAATTTAGATAAAATATTCGAGCGTAGCGGAAGTTTATTACAATTAATGATGAATTTTTATTAAGTGTGAAATACTAATTATACATTTAAACATTATTTTCTTATCAAGCTAACACATGCGTAGTTCGCGCACTAGTCCTATCTCTCTTACTCTCATGCAAAGGATGCGGAAACAAATTGATGAATCCCGGCGAATTTAATAAGAATAATCGGATATTTTAAACGAATTATTGCATTGTCATCAGTCTTTGACAGGTGTGCAAAGTTTGAATTAAATCTGATCGTTCAAAGTAGGACAAAATCGAGCACAAAGGAGTCGGTTACAAACAAGCAAACATACATACATACAGGTGAAACTAATAAAAGCGTGTTAAAAACGCATTTGATATATAATGTATGAGTATGAGTAATAAAAAAAAGCAAATGACAGCTAAGAGTAATTTTGTCTATAGTTAAGCATGGTTGAAAATTTGATAATTATAATTTTGTCAGAAATCAATAAAATCAGTAATGTGTATTCTCTTTGAATTCTCATTAACAATGCCGCGACCAAGACGATCGAATCTTTCCCGACAAAGCTGTAATGGTTCTTCCATTAGAAAGCATATTTTCGGAAATTTAGAATATACTATATTTATTTATAATATACTATATATTTATATATATACTATATATTTATTTATAATATACTATATTTTCGGAATTTACAAAACAATTATAGCGGTACGAAGTTCGCCGGGTCAGCTAGTTTTAAATAAAACTCCGCCCGTGACCATGAACGTTGCAAAGTGTTCGAAACGTCGGGCAATCAAAAATCAAATACAAACGCGATAAAATCCGTAAAGTAGTTTTATTTAAAACCAATTTTTTTTTAAAGTCCATCAATATGGGTGTTAAATGAAAGGGCTTGACGAGTAAAATGTAGTGCACTATACAAATTCAAAATCTAAGATGGCCGCCGCTACAAAAAGGCGGATAACCTATTTGTTTCTCAATCCCATTAATATGAGTATTAAATGAAAGGTCTTCACAAGTAGAATACAGTGCTCTATACAAAATCCATATAAAAACTAAAAACTTGAAATACAAAAGTAAAAATAAAATTGTTCAACGGTTTTATTGTAAATAATAAAAACGTGGGGCACGTCAAATATCTACAATCGTCGATTAAAGTAACCGTGGGACACTAGCAACTTTATTTTTACTGTTTGTTTACAATAAAAGCGTTTAGCTTGATTTTTTTTATCTTTTTTTATTATAAATAAGAAAGAAGGGCATCGACGAAATCTGCTAACATAATTAACATCATACTTCATTTGATAAATTCGTTGTACCATTAAGAAATTTTACCTCAAAAATAGTACCTCATCCATATAGTTCAATCCTCGCTATTGTATCTAATATTTGATAACTAAAACGAATCTATATTTATTTAATTGTTGAAGGTTTCAAGGGCTATGTAAATAAGAATACTTCATTTCTGAACGCCGTTTGTCGCGCTTGACAGTAAGTAAAACAATGCTACGACATTTTCATATTAATTAATGGAAATACAATAGAAACTGTATTTGTTTACATTCATGGGGGTTAAATATACATTTTACATATATTTATTATAGACTTAGATATCATAAGTTACATACTTACTAGATAGTTTAAAAACCTGTAATTAAGGTGAATATATTTAATTAGAATTAAAAAAGGTATAGTTCAATGAGTTAATTTGTATCGTTCTTAAAACATATATAAATTAATTCGTAAAGTAGTTTTATTTAAAATCGGTATAAACATATTATATTATGTTTAAGTAAAAATCATTACGTTATTTTTAAGCTGAAAATGGAGACTTTTCAAGCTAGATGTACTGTTTCTGCTTCGCTGATGTTTATTCTTTACATATCACGCCTTGCTGGAATTGCACCCTTAAAATTCGAGAAAGTTCAAAATGGATGGCGAGTTAGGACTTCGAAAGTCGCTAATTTGTATGGGAATGCAATAGTTATATTTGTCAGTAAGTATTTATTTTACTGTATATAATTTACTATTAGAAAATAGATCCTTGTATATGGATTATGGATTGTAAGCAGAATTCCTGTGTTGTGATGGAGAATACAATTCACCAACCTATATCATGCCCGTGGGTACCGTAAACGACGACTAAGGTGTGCATATAACAATGATGCCAGAGAAGGAAATCTGTAAATAAAACCCTATACCAATCTGTCCATTTTGAGGGAGGCTCGAGCCCAGCAGTGGGACATATATGGTCTATGATGACGGCGATGGTGATCAAGTAGAATTCACCTGCCTAGGAATCGAACCCCATAATTGTCATCATCATCACTGCTGCTCTAAGCGTTGTTGACGATAACGAAAGCTATGATAATGACGAGGATTATGATGATGATTATTATCATTATATAGGAATGGAGGGACTCCTTTGTGATTATCTCATAATAGTATAGTATTGTAGCGTTATAGTTCGTTTAATAAATTAGAAAAACTAATTTAACCATTTCATAATTAAATAAAATTTTAACGCTGCTACTGCACCGCGGTCGGTGTGGGCTTGCGAGCTCCCATTATCTGAGGCATCGGAGTCATTGGCGGCCATACAGGGCAGAAACAGCGATTAAGACGACACTACGTTGAATTGCATGGATTTCTTTAACTATTATCAGGCATTCGCGTGAGGGCGTCGCCTCGGGGGGTGTCGTAAAGGAAGGGGCACCCGAAAGGGTCTGGCTACGGACGTCAAGGATTCAGTACCAGCGAAGTGGCGAAGAGGAGGGAATACGGCAGGTTATGGAGTTGCGTTTTGTGCGTCAGATGGTGTAAGAAAACTTTACAAAGGTCCAACCGAGGAGAGTCAAATCAGGTCTACGATTCATCATCAGTGGTGACGAAACTTGGATCTATGCCTACGATCCTGATTCCAAACAACAATCTACAATCTGGGTCTTTCAAGACGAGCCAAAGCCGACTAAAGTTGTTCGTTCTCGAAGAACTTCAAAGACGATGGTGGCTACGTTCGTTGGAAAAACCGGCCATATTGCGACTATTGCACTTGAAGATCATAGAATGGTTAACTCAGAGTGGTACACCACAGTTTGTTTACCACAAGTCATCGCCGAACTTCGAAAATCTAACTCAAAACGACGCATCATCCTGTACCACGACAACGCAAGTTCACAGAGCGCTCGTCAAACGATTGAGTATTTGAAGCAGGAAAAAGTAGAAATACTTGACCATCCTCCATACAGTCCTGACCTAAGCCCTAACGATTTCTTTACATTTCCTAAAATTAAGAAATGTCTTCGTGGTCAAAAGTTCCGGTCCAGTGAAGAAGCAGTCGACGCTTTCAAGTCAGCCATTTTGAATACCCCATTTTAGAGTGGAATAAATGTTATAATAACTGGTTTGAACGAATGGAAGTATATTAAGCTATGTGGTGAATACTTTGAAAAACAATAAAAAGTACTATAAGGTTCTAGTTGTGTTTTTTCTTCAAACGACAAAACTTAAAAGGCATGCCTCGTATTTAGTAAACTTCAACCCCAATAATACTGGGTAAGTTTTGAACGTTATTTTATAATAATGTAATAAAGGAAAGCGCGTATTGTAAGAATATAAGTTTATTAAATTTTAGATTTTTTATATTTTCACCGTTAAACTTTCTATGTTTCCTCTCCACTACTAGCTATCCATTCTCTCGTATCTACGATCCGCTTATGACAAGCGTAAACGCCATGGACTTCTCTACCTGTTCGTCTAAGGTGGGCTCGTCAATTGGAAGAGACAAGCGGGTCGCTGGAGAAGCTCAAGCTCAATTCCGAGGCGTTGATTCCAGGATATGATACTCCATGTTTCTGCTATACTCTGGGTTTGCTTACTTCTTTCTATACACCGGATTCCTTTACTTCGCATTTTTTTTATACGGGTCACGCCTCACGCGCTGCGGCAACACCAACTACCAAGCCTACACCACCATCGAGATTGCAGCAATAGTCCGCGGTTCTCAGGTCTCTCCGAGGCAGTGCAGGCGAGTATACGTTGACCTATCGCAGAAAGTTCGCTAATATTAACAGGCTGTGAATACCGGCAGTATAAATTTATATACGGGATAGTCACTATTGTTTAAGATTTTCTATTCCCATATCAAGACAAAGCATTATAATTTCTATTTATTATCAGGTATACTGGCAACTGTCAATGTGGTCGCAGCACTAGCCACGAGAGTTAAGCCATTCCATCACCGCACCACTGCGGAACTTGTGGTAGCAGTGGTCACTTTAATTCTTGCGTTACCAGTAGCGTTGATGGCATCCTTCAGCGCTATGGAAAGGATGCGTCAAATGATTAAAAGTTTACAACAAATTGAAAAGGTAGGCAATTTTTTTTCATTACGATTTCTCGTTAATTGCCCATTTGTGCTGTAAATTACTAATAAAAGCATGCAGTAAAATAATGAAAACTTGAAATATAACCTTACTAGCAACCCGCCCTCGCTTCGCTTCGGTTTCAGTCGCTTAAACCCGCGTAGTTCCCGTTCCTGTGGGAATACCGGGATAAAATATAGCCTATGTTACTCCCTGATATTATAGCTTTCCATTGGTGAAAAATTTTTGAAATCGGTTCGGTGGTTTAAGCGTGAAAGCTTTACAAACAAACAAACAAACAAACAAACATCCTTACTTTCGCATTTATAATATTAGTATGGATAATAATTCGTACCAACATGGTATAGTTCGTTTTTCCGTGTGGTGACAGGTAAGGATGAAGCAATACCATTCAGGTACGGATATTTTTAATCTATACTGTAACTATCGATCGTTAAGTATCGGTACCTAATCAGTATCAATTGAAATGTATACATAATGTATATATTCGATACTTACTGGTATCGAATACCGTTTTGAAGTATAGAGTACGGGAACCCCGCAATGAACGAAGGTAAGTGGAGCTTTCCACTCCAATGCCGTTACGATACCTGCCAATTCGATACCATTGTTTTCATTCGATACTAGTACTCTTTATCGAATGTTAGTGTTATATACTAGTAGTAGTATCGAATGGTAAGTATCGATACCATATGAGTGTTCGTTAGTATCGATTCATCCCTAGTGACGGAATGAGAATACAATTATTCACCACTCCCTATCTCCCCCGTGGATGTCGTAAAAGACGACTAAAGGATATAATACGCAAATAACATCTTTGCAAGAAAAGGAAATCTCGAAACAAAATCCTATATCAACCTGTCTGACTAGCTTGGTATACTAGGCCAATTTCTCTCCTACTATGGAGGAGCCTTAAATCCAGGCGGGTTATGTATATAATAAAACTACTTTAGCGATTTTATCGTCAGACCTGACGCTGCCGACCATCGCTAGGGAGATGATCGGCAGCATCAGGAATTGGGACGCGGTCGCACCCTTCTGCGAGGCAGTTATCTCGCAGAAGGAGGCGGCGGGTCGCGAGCGCGAGGAGCACAGCCTCGATGATGCGACCCGCCGCCGGCGACTGGGACGGCGCAGGCGGGAGTACCTGCGTGCAATGCCGCCCTAGCCGAGGCTGCGGGTGATGTGACCGGGGATTAATCCGTCACCCGCCGAGAGGCCGACCGCGTGAGGAAAGACCGACGTCCTCCCCGAGGGGGGGACGTCGGTCGATGGGAGGGTACCCCAGGTAGGGGGTATTCCGTCGGGCCGACCACTGATGACAAGTAACCCTGCTCCGGTGGTCGGCCCAACGACGAAAGTGACGTGGTGTTCGGGTGAGTTGCGGGAGTTGCGTGCTTAAGCCTCTCTGTCGCCCCGGATGGAGTGGTGCGGAGGGGCGCCGACCGCAGCCCACCCCAAAAAAAAAAAAAAAAGCGATTTTATCGTGTTTGTATTTGATTTTTGATTGCCTTTTCGGACACTTTGCAGCATTCATGGTCACGGGCGGACTCAGGACTCAATCGATAAAATCCGTAAAGTAGTTTTATTTACAATGTATTCGCGTAAACATCAGAAATCATTTTATTGTAAATTTTGATAAATAAAAAACAAACGAAGATGTTGATGATGATAATTAATTAAATTTTTATTCATTTCTTTTATAGATAAATATTGAGTTGCATCAGATTATTGGACGCAAACAAGTTAAACAATTAGATTTGTGGAAAGTTGTATTCGTTGGTTCTTTACTATTATTGGGTTTATTTGTTAGTGGCACTGAGTATATAATATTTATTTACCAAATCACGAATGAAAATAAACAAGGTAAGCAAGATACGATGTACTGCAATAGTAAAGGCACTCATGGCCATACTATTTTTTTTAGGGGTGGGCTACGGTCAGCGCTCCTGCCACCCGGCTCCGTCCGGGGCGACTGTGGGGCGTCCCGCGGGTGGGTTACGGCCACCCGATATCACGTCGCCTTCGTCGTTGGGCCGACCACCGGTGCAGAGTTCCTTGTCTTCAGTGATCGTTCTGACGCAATACCCTGAGGGGGTACCCTTTCCCGGGACGTCCGTGAGGACAGCCTCTTCGCGGATGATGGACTAAAATCCCCGGTCCTGTCACCCACAATCTGCTAGGGCGGCATCAGGTCTGCTCCGGTGGTCGGCCCAACGACGAAGGTGACGGGTCTTACGGGTGGGTTACGGGTGTGTGGGCTTACGTCCCTCTGTCGCCCCGGACGGAGCGGACGAGGAGTGCAGCGACCGTAGCCCACCTCCAAAAAAAAAAAGCATTTCTTTCCCTTAGTCATCTTTGCCGTTACCCATGCGTAAGAAAGGGTACATTGATTCATATTCTTACTCTGTAAACATACAGTGGACTATTAAACCACTACGCTGTCTATATTGTTTCGTATAACAGATGGCTTAGTAGTCCAAATAGCAGCCTCCAAAGCCGAATGTCGTAAACGAGGTCTCCAATGAGACAGTTCTTTGTATTCTATAGAATCTATAGGATACCATCATCTATAGTATAGATGATGGTTTCACTTGTAAATAATATTAACCCCTAATTGTTTGTAGAGTTCCTCGCGACGAACGTAATATTTTTCTAGTGTAATGTCTTAATAATTAAAAATAAAATTGTAATGACCTCTAACATCATCGAAGAAAATCGCCAAAATAAAATGAATTGTCACGGTCTTGGCTTCGAGAGAAATAAAATCGTATATGCACTTACTAATAGGCAATTAAGGATGTGATCTCTTACCTCAAATCAAATCATTTATTCTGCATAAGCCCCTTAAGGCGCCCACATATTGTTAAATTTACACAACGTATAAAACTATGGAATAATGTAACACCAGCTCAGAATTCGGCCACAAGCTGAGAAGATTCTGCAAGAAACTAAGCGGGTTTGCTCATTTTTAATTAAATTCTTTTAAATGAAATTGTATAAATACGACAGTATTAGTTACAGTATGATACTCTTCGAAATAGGCTGTATAATAATATATATATATATATATATATATATTTTTTTAAATCTAATACAAATAAAAAAAAGAAGAAAATATGGCTGGACCGAAATGCACAAGCAGCACCCGATTTCAAGTTAACTAGATTAACTAAAAAGTTACTAGAGCAGCCATCACTTCTCTCAACCACATTAGAGGGAAGAAAGTGACGAGCTCTACGTAGTTACTGCAAGTACAACCTTTTCAGTGAGCTTGAGCAAACCATAATCTGGCCACTATTCTGGCGAATAGCTCAGTGCTATTATCATACATGCGTTTTTCAAACGTAAACTCACATATATTTAAAAGTAACGTTAATTGCTTTTATGCGTCTAAAGTCTCTATAGTAGAAGAGTGGATGAACTCGAAACGCCTGAAGACTTATTCTTAAATTATAGCCAAGAACCATTTCAATTACACCAGCTTTCAAACAAAAAATGTTCTTGGTAATCGGTACATTCGTTTAGGAGCTATGATACTACAAACAGAAGTTCATATACACAGACACCTCAAAATTAAAATTATAGCATCTCTATTATTTTCAGTAACAAAATGTATTATATATATATATATTTACATATGTATATGTAATTTGAAGATATTTTTCTTTTTTCAGTGGTTTTACAAAGCTTTAACATATTCTACTACACTATAAATGAGTATGTACAATTAATTAGTATTCAATTTTTCCTGATCACCTCCACGGTATTACTTTCTTTTAGATTGTTCAATACCTCTTTGAAATATATATTGGCAGATATTTGTGGAGAAAGTAAGTAATATTTTTATTAATTACTAGCAACCCGCCCTCGCTTCGCTTCGGTTTCAGTCATTTAAACCCGCGTAGTTCCCGTTCCTGTAGAAATACCTGGATAAAATATAGCCTATGTTACTCCCTGATATTATTTTCCATTGGTGAAAAAATTTTTGAAATCGGTTCGGTGGTTTAAGCGTGAAAGCGTTACAAACAAACAAACAAACATCCTTACTTTCGCATTTATAATATTAGTATGGATAATAATGCTAGTTTATTCTAAAATTGTCTTACTGTTGGGCGCAGATTTTCATAAAGCATAAGCGTTTTATTTCAATGCAACTGCTAACGTGCTAGGTGATGTTATCTGTAAAATAATATACTTAATCAATTTTTATTTAGTCGCGTGTGAGTATACACCTGGGGATGTATGTGTGTCTGTTAATGTAGTGAACAAATCCTTTCGGGTCCTTGACGCTCCCCCTGGGGCGTCTCCCCCAGTGTGGTCAGCCTATGGGTGATGGACTATTCTTCGATCCAGTCAGCCCCGGGACTGACGTGACAGCATCATGCGCAGATGCTCACGTCTGCGCCACTCAAGTCACCGAAGGCGGAACGGGACGCCGTAGAAGAGTTCCTGCCTCTATCTGCAAGATGGACTGCCTCGCAGAAAGCGGCGAACGTATTTTGGTACCAGGCACTGTTAAGCATCGTCCTAGCGATGGTTGGCAGCGTCAAATCCTATGATTGCGAAGATTACTTGGCGAAGCAACAGTGCTCCATCAATACTTGCATCAGCAGAAAGTTAAGCACCCCATGCTGCCGACCCAACACTTCGTTAGTACCGGTTGGAAGGCCTCGACAGGACAAAAACTATACTGAAACCTCTCCAGCTGAACCCACAGGCAATGACGTCACGGAGGGTATCGCCCCACCAGGGCTGCTGAGTGGAACTGACTCTGCTCCAGACCGCGTCGCCAACATTTGCCGATAAAATCCGGTGAGCATCTCGGCTTCCAGGTAATACAGGGAAATGCAGGCTAATAGGCACGCTGCCTGCATCGCCACCGGGCAATATCCGCGTATAGTTTTGACCGCTACAACCTTTTGTGGACTCCACAAGAAAGCCTTCAGCCAAACGGTCAAGGACACAATATAATCAAGTTCTGATATCTTGCAAAAAGATAAAATTGAAATCTCGTGAAATACTTTCATAATACAACACCGTTCTCCCCATTTTTTGCCCGCGAAAATTAATATAAAAGGCTCTTATTTCCACAGCAGACCTATAAGGTCTAAGAAACATACATGAGAATAAATTTAACTCAGTAGAGTTAATGTATGACATAATGTTATGACTTTATCATCATTCATCATCATCATTCAGCCTATCGCCGTCCACTGCTGAACATGGATTACGTTCAGCAGTGAACGGCGATAGGTTGAATGACCCTCATGATTCGTCATAAAATGCGGTTCTGTACGGCCTGCATCCAACGACGCCTAGTACCTTTCACCAGGTCGTCTTGAGCTTTTGGCTGTCTTGACGGCCACAGGCGGTACTGTCCCTCAACGTATTAAAAAGAAGAACATTCTTCGTGTGGTGATGGTGTAAGAATACAATTCACCACCCCCTCTCTTCTCTGTCCGTAAAAGACGAATAAGGGATATAATATGCATAGAACAACAATGAAACTCTATGCCAACACATCTGCCCATCGTGGTATAGTAGGTCAATTTTTCTTCCATAGTGGAGGAGACTCAAGGCCAGCAGTGGGAGCTATATGGACTGAGATGATGATAATTATGAACATTTAAATAATATTTTCAGATATAGAAAAACAAGGTAAGAAGACAGCAGAGATATTGCACAGTTTGGCATTCACGTATTGTACACTTTGTGATGTAGTAGAATCTTTAAATAAGAGTAACGGTTTTCTCTTGGCTCAGCTACTTCTAGATCTAACACTGTATCTGATAATTACTCCTTACATTCTAATCACAAGATTATGTAAGTGATATTTTCATTTTTAGATTAAAATTAAATCCAACATTATTTATTAGATGTTCTTTATCATTTTTTTATTACTTGCTTTTATATAAAATTGTATAAATGTTTAGTAAGCATTAGCTCCAGTGTCTTACCCCTGAAACCATTTCCAGTTAATAATTAGTAAGTAGTGGTAGAGCCACGTTGCTAATGGTTTTCTTTATGTAACCATAAATGGTCGGATTGATTCAAGGTAGTTTCGAACACTCGCAGAAATATACTTACGAGTAGTAGCAATTTTATCGAGCGAAATATCTGGACGATGACACTTCAACTTTCTTAATCTTCCTAGCCATGAGGACTGCCAACAGTAGTGAAAACTTAAAACTGTGAACAAACCGTTGTTATCTTTGGTTATTCAATTGTTTGATCTTAAAATATATTTATCTGGTTTCAACATCTATCGGTATCGATAAAGAGATATTGATCCTGGACGTATGTGGAAAAATTATGGCTAAGAATGTACAGTTGAAGACCTGACGTTTCCAGGGGAAAGACGGGAACCCTGTTACGGTGTCGATGTTCACATAATGCTGGTCACATAATGATTTTTTTTAATAGTGACAGGTGACCAAACAGTCCAACTGATAATAATGGTAACTGATTATTATTTAACTTTGTAATACTAGTATTGATGGACCTGGGACCTGGCCGGAACCAAACCAGATCTCTCGTTTCGGACCTCTTACCAATGAGTATAATAAATAAATTTTGGAATTTCAGTGGAAGGCTCACCGGCGTCATTTTATAGTTCACTGCTACAATTCTTTTGGTTATGCTATCATTTGAGTAATTTAATTATAATTGTCGAGCCTTGTCATCGAACACACAAACAGGTATTATTTTAAACCATTAGTTTCTAATATTTACGTGAGTAAATTATGGAATAAAACTATTTTGACGAATTTTGCTATTCTGACGTTTTTTTTTTGAAACTTTGTAACATAATATATATGACCATAGGAATATCATATCAATAGCCGGAGGACTTTACATACTATATAATTTATTGTTACTACCCTTTTTTTTGGGGGATGGGTTGCGGTCGGCGCGCTCCTCGCACCACTCCATCCGGGGCGACAGAGGGGCGTAAGCACGCACATCCGCAACCCACCCACGATGCACGTCGCCTTCGTCGTTAGGCCGACCACCGAAGCAGGGTTACTTGTCATCAGTGGTCGGCCCGACCGCATAACCCCTATTTGGGGTACCCTCCCATCGATCGACGTCCCCCCCTCGAGGAGGACGTCGGTCTTTCTTCACGCGGTCGGCCTCTCGACGGGTGACGGACTAATTCCCCGGTCACGTCACCCTCGGCCTCGGCTAGGGTGGCATGAGGCGCAAGTACTCGCGCCTACGCCGCCACAGTCGCCGTCGGCGGATCGCCTCATTGAGGCTGCGCTCCTCGCGCAGGCAATCCGCCGCCTCCTTCTGCGAAATCACTGCCTCGCAGAAGGCTGCGACCGCGTCCCAGTTCCTGATGCTGCTGACCATTGCTCTGGCGATTGTCGGCAGCGGCAGGTTGGCACCGATGATTGCGACGAGTTCACGGTGCTGCGCTGCCCAAGCGTTACAGACCTCGAGCGTATGCTGCGCCGTGTCCTCGTCGCAATAGCAGTGGTGGCAGGACGGTGTATTCTCTCTCCTAACGACCTTGTGCAGGTATTTGGTGAAGCACCCATGCCCCGTCAACACCTGTGCTAGTTAGAAGGAGAGCACCCCGTGCCGCTTTTCCAACCACTGCATCAGTACCGGCCGGAAGGCCTCCACGATTCGCACTCCGAACCGAGACCTCTCTAGCCGGACTGCCCAACGGGCAATGACGCCTCAGTGGGCGCCGACGCGCCAGGCGGTGAGCTCCCTCAACGAGACCACACCGCCCTCCGCTCGCACCCCCGTTACCCGCCGATACAATCCGGCGAGCATTTCCGTTTCCAGGTCCCATGAGGGAGTCCCGGCCAATAGGCACGCTGCCTCTGTCGCCACCGTGCGTTATCCGCGTATGGCCCTGACCGCTATGGCCCTTTGTGGTCGCCACAGAAGAGCCCTGAGTCGGACGGTCAGGGACCCCGCCCATACCGGTGCACCGTACAGGGCAATCGACCGGATGGCCCACGCGTACAGCCGTCGGCACGTAGCGGTCGGTCCGCCCACGTTCGGCATAAGCCACGATAGGGCGGACACCGCGCCGACGAGTCCCGGCCAATAGGCACGCTGCCTCCGTCGCCACCGTGCGGTATCCGCGTATGGCCCAAACCGCCATGGCTCTCTGTGGTCGCCACAGAAGAGCCCTGAGTCGGACGGTCAGGGACCCCGCCCACACCAGTGCGCCGTACAGGGCCATCGACCGGATGACCCCCGCGTACAGCCGTCGGCACGTAGCACTCGGTCCGCCCACGTTTGGCATAAGCCACGATAGGGCGGACGCCGCGCCGACGAGCCGTAGAGCGAGCCTGCGGAAATGCTCCTGGAACCACCATTGCCCGTTAGCACCAGGCCCAAATACCTCATATGACCTGATCCCAATTGAATGGACGGTGATCGAGACGCCGATGGGAGGGCTCATATGGCGCATATGGAACAAGAGGGTCTCCGTCTTGTCCAGGGTGACCCTCAACCCCAGCATCTCGATCCGCCTGACGATCTCTTCGGTGCCTAGAGTCGCCAGGCTTGCCGCCTCTTCTAGCGTCCCACCGCGGGCTGTGACGAGCGTGTCGTCGGCGTAACGCCCAGTCATAGTCGATGTTCCACAGGGTGGGTTCGAAGACCGACCCCTGTGAGACACCGCACGTCATAGGCGCACAACATCCCCTGCTCGGTTGGTGTAGAGGACGCTGCGCCCCTCCAAATAGTCTGCCACTAGCCCCCTCAGATAAGCTGGCACCCCGTGATACCGGAGCGCCTCCCTAGTACAGCTAAATGACAGACTATTGAATGCGTTGGCGATGTCCAGGGACACCACCAATAGCCCTCTCCCGCCAGTGACGACCTCAGTCGCCTCGACCCTCAGGCGCAACAGAGCCGCGATCATCGAACGACCTCTCCTAAACCCAAACTGGACGTCTGACAGAACCGGCCCGTGCCGAGTGCCACTCGATGCGAGCAGCTAGCACCCTCTCTAGTAGCTTGCCCACATCGTCGAGTAGCACTATGGGTCTGTAGGCCGAAGGCGACTCGGGAGATTATTACTACCCTGCTCATATTCCAATTACTTGAGGTTGATGCTTTTTAGGTTTCCGTTCCTTAAGAACCGCGATAGCTAGACAATTGAAATTTTTACATTTTATGCATTTCTGTTTGTGCTATAACAAAAAATACTAAAAACAAAATAAAATAAATATTTGAGGGGGGTCCCATACAACAAACGCGATTTTTATAGATAATGTTACGGAACCCTACGTGCGCGACTCCGACTCGCACTTATCTTTGATTGTACGTATTGCAAAAGTTTTGACAATAATTCTATCACTGATCATCTGCTCGATGTCAATTCCTTGGCAACTTAATTGTGGATCATATCGTAACAATTGAAATTGACTTAGGTCGATATAAACGCCTTAGTTGCCTTTTACTATACTCACGAACAATGCAAAGATTAGTAGTATTCCTAGGCTCCACCACACAGCAAACCATTTTTGACTTTAATTTCATAATAACTTCTATGAATATATAAGATTGCAATATTTCATTATCACAGACTCTGATGAGAAGCTGAGATCAGTCTAGATAAACGAATAAAAAATAAGTTCTATTAATTTGTGCATACGGCAAACCCCCTATTGCGGTAGGCAGAGACCACTTCCCTCCACTTGCTCCGATCTTGGCTTACTTCTTTCTTACTTCTTTCGCCTCCTCCACATTCATTAATCTCTTCATTCATGCTCTTCGGTTTAGGGTACTTTTAACCTGGCCTTTCTTAAGAACGTCCCCGATTTGATCGTGGAACGTCCGCCTTGGTTTCCCCTTCCAACACTTCTGTTCACATTCGCCCTATAAATTCTCCCTATTAGTCTCCTTTCATTTTACCGGGTTTAGAGCCATCAGCGCTCACCCATAGTCCGGACTAAGCTGTGAAAGCCATCTGAGGCTAACAGCTTTACACACACAAAAAAAAATCCTTTCATTAATTTTCTCTACATCACCAAACTAACCTAACATACCTTTCTCAATCCTTGTCATTACATCTACTTTCATATCACAACGTTCCCTAATCACTAAGAATTTAAGATTATAATAATTCATTAGCGCAGAGACTGTGATAACGAACTAAAACTAATCTAGGTGTACGAATATGTAATGAAATCTATTACATTGTAAGATTTATAAAAGTGTGTATGTACTTATGTACGTCCGTAAGAAATTATAATTCTTTGGTGTAACAAGAAATCTTTCTAACATTTTATCTTTCACGTTATTATACGTTTATAGAAAAAATACACTAATAATAGATAAAAAGTTATTCAATACATTGATAGTTTTATTATAATGTATTATCTAGTTGAGATTCATGACGGTGTGCCTGCACATCGTAAACAACTTTGACTTACTAACTTCAGGATGCCTATTTTTCGTGATAGGATGCGTGCAGCGTAAAGATTTGCTCTCATCATTTTTCCCTAATGCGCCTAAAGAAGCAGTTGTATGATACATGATCATACTATGATGAGGAACTAAGACTGATCTAGAAATCATCATCATCATCATTGCAGCTTACATACGTCCCACTGTTGGGCTCGGGCCTCCTCCACAATGGCAGGGAATTTGACCTACTATACCATGCTGGTCAAGCATGTTGCTATAGGGTTTGATTTCGAGTTTTCGTTCTCTTGTACAGATCTTATCTGCATATTATATCCCTAAGTCCTCTTTTACGACATCCACGGGCAAGATAGGGAGTGATGAAATGTATTATTACTCTGTCACCACACGATCTAGATATACGAATATATAATATATTTTATTACTTTGCAGATGAAAGTGACAAAGAATTTAATATGTAAGTTGATGCAGCATACCCGTCCCTCACAGAACGAGATTAAGTCCGAACTGTTGCTATTGTACCAATATCTTATAATGAATGATATTAGTTATTCGCCTTTGGAAATGTTCACATTGGATAGAAGGCTATTCATAACGGTAATATTATTAGTATAGAACTTGTCTAATCTGAGACACTTTTAAAATTGTAGTCATGGCGCTTACGGTATTATTTCTCATTAGGAAAATAGGAGGAAAATTGACCTTATACCATGCTAGTTAGACAGGTTAGTATATTTTAAGTTATCCTTCTCTTGCATAGATGTAATATGCGCAATGTATCCCTTAGTCCTCTTTTATGACATCCACGGACAAGATTGGGAGTGGTGAATTGTATTCTTACTCCGTCACCACACGGAAACGGTTGCCTTCGACTTATAAGATCTCGTAAGTCCAACTAGTTGTCATCCTACGCTGCGTCGCCTGTTTCGTGATCGCTACTTGAAACTATTATCTACAGTGATAGATAAATTAATCTAATACCACGCTGGCCAAACGGTTTAGTATAAAGTTTCAATTGGAATAGTCTTTCTCTCGTATAGATCGTATAAATCGCTGCTTTGCATGAATAGTGACACAAATAAAAAATATTGATTTTAGAAAAGGGTATTTTTAAATTGTTTTTATAAATGTTTTAGAACATACTATAATATTTAATTAATTTATTGACTTTGTGACTATAGTGATTAATGGAAAATGCCTCAATGCACGATAAAATATCAAAGATTTTAGATATTAAGGATCATTTGGCATACAATATTCAATTTTATATAATTTCGAGTTATGTCGATATTCTCGCAAACCAGCGAAATGTTATTTGCGTATATTCCTTAGTCCTCGTTTACTAAACCCACGGGTAAGAGTGCTGAATTATATTCTTACTCCATCACCATATGGAATATAATAATATTAAGCCTGTGTTATATATAACTCGATGGACGTCTCCATGTTCCATGTGATAACAGAATAAGCTGCTTTCACCAAACGAAAATAGGAATTACTTTGCTCAATTTTGCGAGAATAAATAATAGTTCAAAAATACTAAAAAAATACGCTTTTAAAGAAAATCCAACTACAAAATAAAAAAAAAAATTAAAAATTTAAATTAAAAATAGTGTAGTGTATATTAGAAAAAAATATCTTTTATTGTAAAAAAAAGCGTGGGGTGGGGTGGGGTGTTGTCAATAGTTATAAATATTTTATTGACAGATATGAGTAGAAGGATTATCATTTTGATAATATCTTAAAAAGCACCCCACGCTTTTTTTACAATAAAAATATATTTTTCTTATATACACTATTCTTAATTCAAATTTTTAAAAATTTATTTTCTATTTTTTAGTTGGATTTTCTTTAAAAGGGAATTTTTTTGTATTTTTGAACTATTATTTATTTTTCATTTTTAGTTGATTTTTCGCTAATCCTGATTATCCTAGTAAGGATAACGGTCAACTTGTTTAAAATATTGAATTGGCATCGGTCCTTAAAAGTGTGCCAAATTTAGAGTTAATCCGACGTTTTGAAGGGGGTCAAAATCATGTTCAAAGATTCCGTTTCATACTAACATACATACATCTGAAGCTAATAAAAGCGTATTAAAAAGAGGTTAAGCGATAGCTACTCGCGTACTCATGCATACAGTTTAGTATTTCTAAGTTTAATTTCATAAATATGTTTTAATACGCCTTTACATAGCTATTTTAATAAATTTCAGATATTGGGCAGTATTGTTACCTATTTGGTAATTGTAATATCATTTTAAGCAACCATCTTCGAACTAATTGCTGTACACATAAAATAAAAATAATTTCGTCTTTATCATAAATGTAAATGGCGCTTATGCCAAGAGTGCTTTCTATGTCTTTATTATTAACAATTAAAATTTGAGGCATATGTAATTAACGAGGCATTTTTATTTAGTACCTGTCAAATATAATACATATGAAAGAGTAAATATCTTGTTGTTATTGTTTAATTTTTATTTGCCTATCGGGCCTCAAATTTGTGTACGCTCAAAGGCCACAATATAGCTTAAAACGATCCTGGATAGTATATATCATGCATTACCTTTGCCATCTTGCAAGAATTCGGGACATATTTGTTATGATGTGAGTAAAACAAAAGATTTTTGTGACGCATTTCTGTTGCGTCTCGAAAAACCTTTTGAAGGCAATAGTGCTCTCAAACATGTATATGGATTTCATCATCGTCATCCTGCTCTTATCTCAATTATTTGGAGTTGACGCAATAAATTGTTCTTGCAACGTACATATCGCCAAATTTTTTGCAATAGTTTTATGACCATTGATATCAACCTTTCCTTGGTGATGTAGCTGGTGACTGGACTATAGACTATAGAAAAAGATAACACATGAAAGTACCCAAAAAAATAGAATTATACTCTACGAATCATTATTCCTTAAACAACTCGTCAGCGGGCCTTTTCATCCGCAGTAGTACGACACTTTCACAGAAAATCGACGTCTGAGTAATAGCAATTTGTTATTGCGCTTTGTTCGGTGGGCGAGAGAGCCGGATGCCCAACTTTTTAAGAATGCTTGCTTGGGGAGGATTTCGGTGATGCCTTAAATATCACTGAAACTCAAGACTCCTTTCACTTTCTTTACGGTAGGCAGCGGCCTAGCAAAAGTTCACGAGCGACAGTATCACTTACCACTAGATGTGCTGTTTGCTCCTTTATCATAAACAGTTAAAAAAAATGCCAAAAAAGATTACGATACTAAAGCATGATAAATCAGAAGATCCTCTTAAGTTGTCCGAATACTTCCCAGATGACTTGGATTCATCGTATGGCCTCCTTCTTGAAATTTGATCTACCTAATTAGACTGTTTGTCAAAGGTGAATATAATGGTTGACAACTTTGAGAATTGTATAGCCAATTACAATTGATACATTTGATGATGACTTTCGCTTTGTTCATTGCCCACTGGTTACGATACCCTGCTGAGAGCTTAAAACCATACTCAATGAGTCTGGTGCCAAGGTCCTTTATGGATTCTCTTATAAAAATTGGAGGAATTGAAGACAAACGACTCACGCTTGTCCAATCTAAAAGTTTGAAGACATCTCCCACTATATTGGTGAACAGTTTTGGAGAGATGATGTCTGCCTAAGTTAAGATGATGTCTACTTAAGTTTCTGCAATTGGATCGGTTTCTAACTCTTTTCCCAGATACGAATTGACATCATGGTATTCCTATGCAAATACTTCGATTTGGCACTGCTGAAGGCTCAGCAGTACTACTCAAGTTTTGACAGAATTAAAGGCTTTCTCATAGTCCACAAATGCTATACACAGAGGGCGATTGTACTTCTCAATCTTTTTGAAAATCTGCCAAAGCTTGAGGGTGTGCTTTTTCGGAAGCTGGCTGTTTGCACGCTCAAAATTACTTGAAAGTCGATTTGTAACGACCCTCGAAAATATCTTGTAGATGCGGCTCAAGAGTGAGATGGGTTTGTAGTTCATTATAGGAGTTTTATCGCGCATTTTGAAGAATAGCCCCACCACACTCCTGATCTACGACTCTGAAACTTCGCCCTTGAGAAGAATAGAGATAAATAGTTTCTGAAAAGAGCTTTTAAGCCTTATGTATTTTTCGAGGGATCCCCCTCTCGTCTCTCGTATTGCATCACCATCGGAAGGGTCAGACATCGCGATGGAATCAAAATAATACTTCGGATGGCTTTTAAACTATATTCAACAATTAGCGTTAACAATGTTCTATTATAACCACTAATTACACGGATGCCGGCGGATAAACCACAAGTTAAGGAAACGCGGTGATTTCGATGCAACATGACAACAACTACAACCGTTCGCCCTCAAGTCTCATTCCTATCTGAATATTCATGGGACCGCTTTAAAAGAAACTCTCATAATAACATTCCAAATGTAAACGGTCATGTCAAGTGGTCATAAATGATTGCCAATCGCTGTATCGACTCCACCAAAGTGTAGCACTTTTCGTTTCCATAATCAAGTGTTTCTTAAGTGTTACGAATGACGCTGCGACATATATATATATATATAATATTCACATAATCTATGGCATTTTATTTTCCAAAAGCAATTCAAGAAATTCTAGAAGAAATTGTACTCTTTTAGCTGGTTAATTTAAAATGCTAACTACGAATGTTGAAGTACCTATCAAGCATGGCGACCATGACCTTATTTCTACCCTCTGGGGAGGCCTATATGTAACAATGGACGTCGATAGGAAAAATACATCCTTGTTGTTAGATTTCGACGACTGTTTATTTCTTCCATATTTTTATAACCCTGACGTTAGTATACAAGCTTTACGAGTTTATTTCAATTTCACGTACATGTTATTTTATGTAAGACATATTTGATATCATTTGGAGTATATCACGTATTTGTGACAGTGGTGCGACAATATTATATTTTTTTTCTGAAATAAACCTAGATCTGGGTATAATTGATGTTGATTAAATTATATATTTGTAAAGTCACCCGCAATAAAGGGATTATTTTATACTAGCAACCCGCCCTCGCTTCGTTTCGGTTTCAGTTGCCTTACCCGTGTCGTTCCCATTCCTGTGGAAATATCGGAATAAAATATAGCCTATATTACTTCCTAGTATTATAACTTTCCACTGGTGAAAGAATTTTTGTAATCGGTTTGGTGGTTTAAGTCTGAAAGCGTAAGAAACAAACTTACTTAATCCTTATCCTTACTAATATTATAAATGCGAAAGTGAGGATGTTTGTTTTCCCACGGGAACGGGAACTACGCCGCGGGTAAGGCGATTGAAACCGAAACGAAGCAAGGGCGGGTTGCTAGTGAACAAATAAAAAAGAGCATAGATGTTATATGTGTAATTTGAATTATTTTGATAATTTACTAATTAAAATAAATATGTACATTTGAAATTAAATTATTTTACGATTTTGATCGACCATGAACTCCGTATTGACCATGAACACTGTTAAAAAATTCAAATATGATAAAGTTCATAAAAAATACTTTTATTTCAATTGTGTAAATATCAGAGATAATTTCCTTTTTTTTTTTTAATTATATTGTTTTAATATTTTTTTTTTGTATTCAAGCCAAAAATGGAGCCATTTCAGACAAAGTGTACCGTCTCCGGCACCTTACGAATTTTTCTGTTTCTATCATTTATTTTTGGAATAGCTCCTCTTAAGTTTGAGAAAGTTCATAATGGATGGCGTATCATGACTTCAAAAGCCGCTGACTTGTATGGAAAGATAATAGTCGTATGTTTGTGTAAGTATAATTAAATTTATTATCTATGCTATTTGTTATATTGCGGTGAATAATAATAACGATCGCGGGAGTTAAAATGACTCTTTACGTAGACCTAGAGATGAAACGATACCATCTAGGTATCGATACTTTTAATCGATACTGCATCGGTACTCAACCAGTACAATTGAAAAATATCGATACTTACTAGTATCGGTATCGAATCGTTCATCACTATTTTGAATGAGTCTCTTTTTTGTGAGTTTAGCAACTACTTGATAGGCAACCAGGGAAATGATGAGCTTCTGGGAAACTCATAACACCAATTGCAATTAATAATGGCGATGTGTGGTGATTGTAACATTGATACTAACAGAGAGAGCATCTCATCGCAACACGAAGCCTTCCATTGCTGAAATAAATTGTAAAATCTATCAAATTTCTTGCACGTTACTCAATTAGTTCCTATGACCTATTTTAGTCGATAATAATGTAGTTTTCCATTAATGAAGAAATTTTTAAAGTCGGTTTGATGGTTTAGGCGTGAAAGCGTAGCAAACGAACAAAGTTACATTCGTATTTATAAGACTAGTTAGAATTTGAATTCCATGTGGCGATGGAATATGGTGTAGGGCTGTTGATAAAATATCAAAATATCGATTTTATTATTTAAAAATATCAATACGTAGAACCGATATTTTTTGGACAATATATCGATAGTAGTAGTAAGTATCGAGGGTCAATATTTATTTGAATAAATTTGTGTTTATCGTTTTTTGTAGAGTATGTATTTTACAAAACCACCGTACACTTAATCTACTGTAAAAATGACGCCATGAAATTGACCATAAACTAACACTTAGGTCTAGAATTTGGCTAAAAAAATAAGCTCGGTACAGCTCGGTCGGTACGGTTTATTTTTTTTTTTTGGGGTGGGTTGCGGTCGGCGCGCTCCTCGTACCACTCCGTCCGGGGCAACAGAGGGGCGTAAAGCATGCAACGGAACCCATCAACGATGCACGTCGCCTTCGTCGTTGGGCCGACCATCGGAGCAGGGTTACTTGACATCAGTGGTCGGCCCGACGGAATACCCCCTACTTGGGGTACCCTCCCATAGACCGACGTCTCCCCCTCGGGGAGGACGTCGGTTTTTCCTCACGCGGTCAGCCTCTCGGCGGGTGACGGACTAATCCCCGGTCACGTCACCCGCGGCCTCGGCTAGGGCGGCATGAGGCGCAGGTATTCGCGCCTACGCCGCTCCAGTCGCTGGCGGTGGATCGCCTCATCGAGGCTGCGCTCCTCGCGCAGGCGATCCGCCGCCTCCTTCCGCGAGATCACTGTCTCGCAGAAGGCTGCGATCGCGTCCCAATTACCGACGCTGTCGACCATCGCCCTAGCGATAGCCGGCAGCGTCAGGTCGGCACCGATGATTGCGATGAGTTCACAGCGCTGCATTGCCCAAGCGGCGCAGGCCTCGAGCGTATGCCGCGCCGTGTCCTCGTCGCAATCGCAGTGGTGGCAGGACGATGTACTCCCCCTCCTCACGACCTTGTGCAGGGATTTGGCGAAGCACCCATGCCCCGTCAACACCTGCACTAGTCGGAAGGAGAGCATCCCATGCCGCCTTTCTAACCCCTGCACCCCGAACTGAGGCCTCTCCAGCTGGACTGCCCAACGGGCAATGACGTCTCGGCGGGCATCGACGCGCCAGGCGGTGAGCTCCCTTAACGAGATCACACCGCCCTCCGCTCGCAGCCCCGTCACCCGCCGATACAATCCGGCGAGCATTTCCGTCTCCAGGTCCTACGGGACAGTCCCGGCCAATAGGCACACCGCCTCCGTATCCGCGGATGGCCCTGACCGCCATGGCCCTCTGTGGTCGCTACAGAAGAGGCCTAAGTAGGACGGTCATGGACCCCGCCCACACCGGTGCGCCGTACAGGGCCATCAACCGGATGACCCCCGCGTACAGCCGTCGGCATGTGGCGCTCGGTCCGCACGGTCCGCACACGTACGGCATAAGCCACGATAGGGCGGACGCCGCGCCGACGAGCTGTGGAGTGAGCCTGCGGAAATGCTCTCGGAACCACCAATTGCCCGTCGAGCACCAGGCCCGAGTACCTCATATGGGCCCGGATGCTGATCTCAATCGAATGGACGGTGATCGAGACGCCGATGGGAGGGCTCATACGGCGCCCACGGTACAAGAGGGCCTCCGTCTTGTCCAGGGCGACCCTCAACCCCAGCGCCTCGATCCGCCTGACGATCTCTTCGGTGCCTAGAGTCACCAGGCTTGCCGCCTCTTCTAGCGTCCCACCGCGGGCTGTGACGAGCGTGTCGTCGGCGTAACAAATCACACCCAGCCCGGGCGGGAGGCTCCCCCGCAACGCCCAGTCGAAGCCGATGTTCCACAGGGTGGGTCCGAGGACCGACCCCTGCGGGACACCGCACGTCATGGGCATTACGGTAACCCTGCGAAAACGAAGCTCAAAAGGCAACGTTGTTACATTTGATTAATCTTAATCCCTACGTCATTGGTCGCAGTTGAGATGCTGACATACAAGAGTTCGATTCCCACGTAGGGTAATTTTTGTTGTTCTGAGTCTGGGTGTAATTTTTGTTCGTTAATTGTATGTTTGTAAAGTCCCTCGCAATACCCAGGTTTACATTCTTAGTGCACGTTTGTCTTAAAAAAATAGAGGTTATGGTAAATAAAAATGTATGGTGACGGAGTAAAAATACAATTCACCAGTCCCTATCTTACCCGCGGATGTCGTAAAGGATCACTATAATATGCACATGACACTTTTACAAGAGAAGGAAAACTTGAAATGAAATCCTATACCAACCTCATATATCAGGTCCATTTCTGTGAGCTGTGATTATGAACGAAATAAAAATAAATGATATTTTTAACACTTACATAAAACTTACAATCCGCCCTCGCTTCGCTTCGGTTTCAGCCGCCTTAACCACATAGTTCCCGTTCCCTTGGGAATGCCGGGATAAAATATAGCCTAAGCTACTCCTTATATAGACAGCTACCTGATAGTAAAATATTATTAAAATCCGTCCAGCCGTTTTTAACGTTAACCAAAACAAACAGACAGATATACAGACAGACAAACAGACAAAAATTTTATAAAACAGTTAAGCATAGGTGTCATGCAAATAACCATATCATCATCATTTCAGCTCATATATGTCCCACTTTTGGGCTAGAGCCTCCTCCACAATAGGAGGGAAATCGACCTTACTATACCATGCTGCTCAGACAGGTTGGTATAGAATTTTATTTCGAGTTTTCCTTCTCTTGCATAAATGTTATATGCACATTGTATCCCTCAGTCGTCTTTTATGACATCCACGGGCAAGATAGGGAGTGGAAAACCGTATCAGCATGAAAAAAGCCATTATGTGTGCCAATGATTACCACAATATTAATTTCTAGGTGTTCTCGCTACTCCAAATGTTGCTTCTACATTACATGGAACAATTAAACCGTTCCACCTTCGTACTACACCTGAAATTGTGATGGCTGTATTTATACTAACTCTGACACTGCCGGTAGCATTGGTAGCATCGTTCAGTGGCATGGAGAGGATGCGTCATATGATCAATAACTTGGCACAACTTGAAAAGGTATGTAAAAGAATTGAAGGGCAACATTGCTTTCTGTGTAATGACGGAATAAGAATTTGTAATATAGAATAAGAATTAGTAGTATAGACTTAGTAGATAGACATTTACCACCGTGGACTATTTTGTAAAACTTTGTAAGATATAGAAACCCGTAGTACATTTTTTTTAATTATCTTGTAAGATTTAGTCTATTATATTATTATTATAGTTATTATCAATGTAATCGCATAAAAATAGGTTTTTCATGACATCACAAATCTTTGAAATGTTAAGCTTTTCTACAATAAAAATATATGTATTACATAATACAAACCCTTTAGTTGAATCGCTCTATTTATTGATGAAAATTGAATTTAAATGTGTGGGTAATTTAAAAGATTTAAGGGAACAGACTGCAGCAGCGACTTCATTTTATACTATTTTTAATACGCTTTTATTAGCTTCAGACGTATGTATGTTAGTATGTAACGGAATCTTTGAACATGATTTTGACCCCCTTCAAAACGTCGGATTAACTCGAAATTTGGCATACTTATTAAGGACTGATGACAGTTCAAGATTTTATAGAAAATTCAACTAAAAAATGAAAAATAAATAATAGTTCAAAAAACTAAAAAAATACGCTCTTATAGAAAATCCAAAGCGTGGACGCTTTTTTTTACAATAAAAAATATTTTTTTTTTATATACACTATTCTTAATTCAAATTTTTTAAAATTATTTTCTTCTTTTTAGTTGGATATTCTATAAAAGCGTATTTTTTTAGTTTTTTTGAACTATTATTTATTTATACTATGTAAAATAGTTCGAGGATATCACACAGGAGATAATTACTAAATATGTATACGCCATCATCATGACAGCTTATCACGTGCCATTCCTGAGCTCGAGCCAAGAGAAATGAAATTGAGCTACTATACACACTGGTCGGTTGGCTGGCTGGTCCTTTTGGTATAATGTTTTATTTCGAGTTTTCCATCTCTTCCATCACAATTTATTCTTCATTTCGGATCATATACGTTCCACTGCTGAACACACTCTCTTCCATATAAATGTTATATGCATATTATATCTTATTTATGGTACGGCGCAGCGTAGGACGACCCCCCACTAGGTGGACTGACGACATTCCCAAAAGTCGCAGGGAACCGATGGATGCAAGTGGCGCAGGACCGTTCCGAGTGGCATTCTCGTAGGGAGGCTTATGTCCAGCAGTGGACATCTGTAGGCTGATGGATGGATGGATGGTTAAAATTAAAAATATCCAGGTACTCCCATCCCATACAGTCCACCACCCCCTATCTTGCCCATAGGTATTGTAAAAGACGACTAAGGGATTGTAATATGTAGATAGATTTATGCAAGCGAAGGAAAACTCGTAATAAAATACTATACCAACCCGTATAACCAGCGTTCTATAAAATATCAATTTCCTTTCCATTGTGGAGGAGGCTTGAAGCCAGTATTGGAATTTATATGAGCTGTGATGATGATTGCCGTGGTGTTTATACACACAAATACGCAGGAGGTGAAGGATTAGTCATATAATAGGTCGCCACCTATTTATAGACTTACAGAAACTGGTACTCACAGATTGTTGTTCAGAGTCTGCGTGTAATTTGTGTTCGTTTAATTATATCGCCTTTCCCTGTGGTGACGGAGTAGGAATACAATTCATGACTCCCTACCTTACCCGTGGATGTCGTAAAAGACGACTAAACGATATAACATACATATGACATCTATGCAAGAGATGTAAAACTCGAAACAAAACCCTATACCAACCTGTCTGACCAGCATGGTAGTAAGGTCAATTTCCTTCCTATTATAGAGGAGGCTCGAGTGGGATGTATAGGAGTCGAAATGATGATGAGGATGGTCTACGCAAGAGAAGGAAATTTTTGAAATCAAATTTTCAATCCGTTTAATGAGCATGACATAATAGGTCAATTATCCTCCCATTGTGGGAAACCAGATAAAGTTAGATGATGATGATGATGACGATAACATTATCGTTTTTATTTTTTTACAGATAAATACACACTTATATCATATGAATAGTTGCAAACAAATTGTTTCAAAAGAATGGCAGACATTTCTTTGCGTGCTTGGCTTAATGGTGTTTGGTTATTGTACAAACTTCACAGAGTATGGATTATTTATTTACGAAGTCACGTTTGAGAACGGTGAAGGTAAGATAGACGACATTCAATTATTTGAATATTACTGTGCGTCCTACACTGCGTCGTCCAATACGTGGTCTCCACTCGAGAACCTTTCTTCCCCAGGGGTTGTCGGTTCATCGAGCGACATGGCCTACCCTTTGCCACTTCAGCGTGCTAATTCTTCGTGCTATGTCGGTTACACCCGGTCTTCTGTGGATTTCCGTATTTCGGATTCCATCTTCTAGTAGTTAATAATAATTATTTTTATAACATTATCATTATATTTTTTTTCAGCGTATTTACAAATTTTACATATATTTTTTTATATAATGATTCAATACGTACAGTTGATCAGTATTCAATTCCTTCTAATCACATCATCGGTACTGTTTTCCTTTAGACTATTCAATAACTGTTTAGAGTTTACGCTTAAGAAGATTTGTGACAAAAGTGAGTATGCATTTTTGAGATTAATCATTTGAATTTTTATCATTCGTTTTCTTTAATATCTGGTTGATCGAGCTTCGCTCGGAGTATTTTTGTAGCATTTATTTAGATATATATTAATAAAAAATTATAAAATAAATAATGAAAAATATATAGAAAATTACAAAAAGAGAATAATAATAACACCGAGATTCGATCCGACGCCGTTTGACGCTGATGTCAAAAATAAAACGAAACCTGACTACTTCGCCACTGAGCTATCGTAACTAATGACATTGTTGGCAAAATTTGAATTCATATTATTTTAAAATTTATTGTTATTATATTGTCTGCCAAAAACACTGACAAAACAACATTTTCTATACATAAAACCTAGCTAGATCGATTTTTTGGGCCCGAATCCTCTAGTATGCCAAGTTTCAACAAAATCGTTGGAGCCGTTTCCGAGATCCTGAAAATATATATATTTACAAGAATTGCTCATTTAATTCGTTTTCTTTATAAGTCAGTAGCAAGCCTCCCTATATATAACGTCCACAGCTTTTTGTCATTAGACAATACAAACATGTTTTCTTTAAAGGTTACTCTTGAAAGAGCGACACAGTTTATATGTACAATTCATACATAATAATGTACGAATTATACATATTACCTTCCTCTTGAATCATTCTATCTATTAAAAAAACTGCATCAAAATCCGTTCCGTAGTTTTAAAGATCTAAGAATACATAGGGGCAGGCAGATAGCGGGGAGCGATTTTGTTTAATAATATGTGGTGATAAGCATCCAGAAAAGTAAGCGCTAGCTTACTATTATCCTTCCATTTATCCATCAGCCTTTGGATATATATCTAACACTAGCTGACCCGACAGACGTTGTCATGTCTTAACTATGAATATTGAATTCAAATTGAATTAAAAAAAATGTTTATTATTCTAATTCCTATATGCAACATACTTATTCTTTTTCTTTAAGCGTATGAAACCAATGAATGTAATGGCTCTGACGGCGGTACCAATGGCGTCAATTGCGCTCGTGCAACACAATCAAGGACCTTAATTTTTAAACTTAAATGTCTTGCAATATTGGCATACTTACAACGTTCATTGACCCAATACTTACAACTTAAATTTGTACGTCTAATTGCTGGCATTTTCAAAAACGAAAATTCAACTGTAAATTAAAGAAAACTATTGTATTCTTCTTAATAACTAAGTATATCACTTGTTATATTAGTAACATGTATCTTATTGACTTTTTATATTAGGCGTGATGGCTCTGAACTTACCTACCCTGATGTGCACTAAAAATTCAGTTTTCTTACACCATTTCTGTAAGAAATAATGAATTAATTGTTTTACATGTATTTTATTAATAAGATATCTCCAACCGAAGAACTGCTTTAAACAATTTTCAGTTTTTTTACATCCTCTTTGACGATATTTGCAGCACGCGTTCTGTCAATTCTAGATTAGATTAATAAATAATTCAGATTAGAAACAATCTTATATGATGGTTAAGTATTCTTAAATTTTCTAATTTTCTGGGCGTTTTTCTTATTTTTTCTTTCATAAGAACCTTCTCCTGACAATAACAAATACAACAAAATAAGAATTAATGAAATTGGTCCAGCCGTTCACGCGTGATGGCGTGACCAAGGAAAACAGGGATTAATTTTTATATATATAGATTAGACATATGAATACCATCTTCATTGATCTCCATCATACCATCTTCAGTGAGTTAGGAAATGCAGTTGATTTAAGTGTTCCAGGAAAGTGGTGCTGGTCATTTCTTTGTGTTACCAGTTTCTATGAGTCTATAAAGATGTGGTGACATAATATATTACTGACCCCTCACCTCCCATCGGTAAAGAATATATTTTCAAACATAAAATAATTTGAACCGTCTAGCCGTCTTGGAATAATTTATAATTCAAACTGAAAATCATTAGGTGTAGAAACACCACGGAAATCATCATCATTATAGCTCATATAAATCCCAATGCTTGCTTCAAGCCTCCTTTTTTTTTATTGTAAGCAGTGGAAAACGAGCAAACAGTACACCTGATGGTAAGTGTTGCTGCTGCTCATGGAACTTTACAAGGCCGCTGCCTACCGCGCAGAAGGTGAAGGGAGTGTGAATGCGTGCAATGAGGCTCGGTGATACCAAAGGCACCACCAAAATCCTCCACACACAAACACCCTCAGAAAGTTGGGCTTCCGGCTCTCTCGCTCACCGAACGAAGCGCATTAACAAATTGCTAATAGCAAGCAAGCTCAGACGTCGATTTTCTGCGAGAGCGTGCTACTACCCCGGACGGACCGGCCCGCGGCTGTAGACAGATAACTGTCGACAGTGTGGCCCTACCACTTCACAATAGAAAGAAAGAAAGAAAAACATATTTATTCGATGCTGAGCCACAACCACAATATACATCATCTATACCAATAAATAAAATTGGAGTGTCTGTTTGTAATGTCAAAATAATAGGCTTTTTTCAAGCTCACACGGTTATTTGCACGACACCTATGCCTAAAATAGCAATTAAAAAATTTTTGTCTGTCTGTCTGTCTGTCTGTCTGTCTGTCTGTCTGCCTGTCTGTCTGTTTGTTCCGGGTAATCTTCAAAACGGCTGGACCGATTTCAAAAATTCTTTCACCAATGGAAAGCTATTATATCAGGGCGTAAACTAGGCTATATTTTATCTCGGTATTCCCACGGGAACGGGAACTACGCGGGTAAAACGACTATAACCTATAACCGAAGTGAAGCGAGGGCGGGTTGCTAGTTATACATACGTGTGATAAACATAACTTAACAATTAAAAAAAGAAAAAAAATAATAAAAGGACAAATCAAAAAAATAGGCAGATACTTAGGCGCTATTCCTAATGAGTTGAAGCGCAGCAATACTCGTGTACGAATGCGGCCGATACCACCCGTCCGCCTGCAAAACAGTTACTAGTTAGATTAGTTAGTCGGCTAGTGAACTGCGATAATAACCGTCGTTGTGTCGCGTTATAAATATTATACTGCGTGAGGAATAAATCGTAAAAGTGATCGCCGCTCACACGCTCATATGATTAGAACATTGATGGGTACATACAATTTACCAGAATAAAATATAGAAAGCGCTGAGAACTACATACATTCATAATATTTATTATATATATATTTATAGAAAGGAAGTTGATCTATTAATACAACGCTGATCGGACCTATTGATATAATGTTCACCCGATGACAAGTGATGCTGCCGCTCGAGTCCAGGAATGGACCGTATATGATTTGTGATAATGACGACGTATATATATTTAGTAATTATTAGCTCCAATGTGATATCCTCGAACCACAATCTATACATAGTATAAAATGAAGTCGGTTCAGCAGTCTGTTCCTCGTGTTGAGAATCCTCAGCGCTCACCCACCAGTCCGGGTATTTCACAGCTATGGGGGCGTTCATAAAATACGTGAGATGTTTAAGGGGGGGGAGGGGGTCGAGTCAAATCTCATCTAATCTTACGTTGGAGAGAGGGGGGGTCTCGGCAAATATCACGCAATTTTTTTTCTGATTGATACAAAAAAATAATTATACTATTTTGGTCCATTTAATCCAGTCTTTTTTTTTTTTTTTTTGTGTGTGGGCCGCGGTCGGCGCGCCTACGCACCACTCCGTCCGGGGCGACAGAGGGGCTTAAGCACGCAACTCCCGCGACCCACCCGAAAACCACGTCGCCTTCGTCGTTGGGCCGACCACTGGAGCAGCGTTAACTTGTCGTCAGTGGTCGGCCCGACGGAATACCCCCTATTGGGGTACCCTCCCATCGACCGACGTCCCCCCCTCGGGGAGGACGTCGGTCTTTCCTCACGCGGTCGGCCTCTCGGCGGGTGACGGACTAATCCCCGGTCACGTCACCCGCGGCCTCGGCTAGGGCGGCATGAGGCGCAGATAGTTGCGCCTGCGCCGCCCCAGTCGCCGGCGGCGGATCTCCTCATCGAGGCTGCGCTCCTCACGCAGGCGATCCGCCGCCTCCTTCCGCGAGATCACTGTCTCGCAGAAGGCTGCGACCGCGTCCCAATTCCCGACGCTGTCGACCATCGCCCTAGCGATAGCCGGCAGCGTCAGGTCCGTACCGATGATTGCGACGAGTTCACAGTGCTGCACTGCCCAAGCCCCGCAGGCCTCGAGCGTATGGCGCGCCGTGTCCTCGTCGCAATCGCAGTGGTGGCAGGACGGTGTACTCTCCCTCCTCACGACCTTGTGCAGGTATTTGGCGAAGCACCCATGCCCCGTCAAAACCTGCACCAGTCGGAAGGAGAGCACCCCGTGCCGCCTCTCCAACCACTGCATCAGCACCGGCCGGAAGGCCTCCACGGTTCGCACCCCGAACCGAGGCCTCTCCAGCCGGACTGCCCAACGGGCGATGACGTCTCGGCGGGCGTCGACGCGCCAGGCGGTGAGATCCCTTAACGAGACCACACCGCCCCCCTCCGCTCGCACCCCCGTCACCCGCCGATATAGTTCGGCGAGCATCTCCGCCTCCAGGTCCCACGGGGGAGTCCCGGCCAATAGGCACGCTGCCTCCGTCGCCACCGTGCGGTATCCGCGGATGGCCCTGACCGCCGTGACCCTCTGTGGTCGCCACAGAAGGGCCCTAAGTCGGGCGGTCATGGACCCCGCCCACACCGGTGCGCCGTACAGGGCCATCGACCGGAAGACCCCCGCGTACAGCCGTCGGCACGCAGCGCTCGGTCCGCCCACGTTCGGCATAAGCCACGATAGGGCGGACGCCGCGCCGACGAGCCACGGAGCGAGCCTGCGGAAATGCTCCCGGAACCACCATCGCCCGTCGAGCACCAGGCCCAAGTACCTCATATGTGCCCGGATGCTGATGTCGACCGAGTGGACGGTGATCGAGACGCCGATGGGAGGGCTCATAGTGCGCCCATAGAACAAGAGGGCCTCCGTCTTGTCCAGGGCGACCCTCAACCCCAGCGCCTCGATCCGTCTGACGACCTCCTCGGTACCCGAGGTCGCCAGGCTTACCGCCTCTTCTAGCGTCCCACCGCGGACTGTGACGAGCGTGTCGTCGGCATAACAAATCACGCCCAGCCCGGGCGGGAGGCTCCCCCTCAACGCCCAGTCGTAGCCGATGTTCCACAGGGTGGGTCCTAGGACCGACCCCTGTGGGACACCGCACGTCATGTGCGTTCGCACGACGTCCCCTGCTCGGTCGGTGCAGAGGACGCTGCGCCCCTCCAAATAGTCTGCCACCAGCCGCCTCAGGTAAACTGGCACCCCGTGATACCGGAGCGCCTCCCTGATGCAGCTGAATGGCAGACTATTGAATGCGTTGGCGATGTCTAGGGACACCACCAACAGCACTCCCCCGCCGGTGACGGCCTCAGTCGCCACGGCCCTCAGGCGCAACAGAGCCGCGATCGTCGAACGACCCCTCCTAAACCCAAACTGGGCGTCCGACAGATCGGGCAACGTGCCGACGAGGTGCCGCTCGATGCGGGCAGCTACCACCCTCTCCAGTAGCTTGCCCGTGTCATCGAGCAGCACGATAGGCCTGTAGGCCGAAGGCGACTCCGGAGACCGTCCCGGCTTCGGCAGGAGCACCAGCCTTCCCTCCTTCCAGCACCCAGGGAACCGTCCGGACGCTAAACACGCGTCGAACAGCTCCCTAAGGCGGGGTCCCAGGTGTTCGAGGACCAGGGCCAGCACGCGGTTAGGAACACCGTCGGGCCCGGGGGCGGTAGACTTTGCGCGCATGCGCGTCACCGCCACCCCCATCTCGGGTTCCGTGATGGGCGGAACACTGTCGTCGTCGGCCTCCCGGTCAGTGTCTGGCGGAGCTATGACCGGGGGCGTGTGTTCCGCCCGCCGCGGGAACAGGTCCTCGATGACCCGGGTGAGAAGGCCGGGCTGGAGAGTCTCGGTGAGGGGAGGGCCCCGCGCGCGTAGCCTATTCAGCACCGCGCGATAGGGGCGTCCCCAGGGGCCACGGTCGAGACCGTCCAGCATCTCCTGCTGACTGACGTCCTTGGCGGAGCGGACGGCCAGCCTGAAGGCCGACCGCGCATTGCGGTAGCCCTCGTAAAGCACGGCCTCCCGCTCCGCGTCGCGATGGCGCCGCCGGCTGCGGGTGTAGGCCCTCCGGGCGCGGATACACGCGGCCCGGAGATCCGCCAGCTCCCGGGACCACCAGTGTACACCCCTCCTCGGGGGCAGACGCCGTACCTGGGGCATGGCCGCATCGCAGATCTGCGTCAACGCACTGCGGATGCGGCCAGCCTCGGCGTCCACCCCGTTCGACTGGTGGGCAGAGGACAGCCACGAGTATACAATGGCTGTCTCCGCCAGCTGGTCCCGGTCTAAGCGACCCACAGCCCATCGCGGGAACGCAGGACGCCCATCCGCCCCGTGACCCCTGCTGGGCGTCGGGATTGCAGGGGAGACCTCCATCCGGATATACCGGTGGTCCGACAAGGTCTCCACCTCCTCCACGACGCGCCAGCTCCCCACGCGTGCGGCGACCTCGGGGCTAGCGAACGAAAGGTCCACTATCGACCCGCCCCGTTGTCGCACGCACGTATGCACCGAGCCCCTGTTCAGCAAACAGAGGCCCAGCGCCGCCGCCCACTCCTCGATCGCCCGTCCTCGGTCATCCGTCCTAGGGGACCCCCACGCCACGGACTTGGCGTTAAAGTCCCCCAGGACGAAGACCTGGCGCGATGCCAGTCGCCGTAACGAGGCCTCCATGATGGTGAGGAAGGCCTCGAAATCGGTCTCCCCCCAGTCCGCCGCGACGTATCCGACGCCCCTGTCCCTAAGGGTCAGAGACGACGAAGGCCACGACGTGGAGGCGACGATTGCCACGGTGCCATCGGTGCTACCCAACCAGTTAACCCGGTCGGGCACCACGTACGGCTCCGCGACTACGGCTACTCCTATCAACCACTCCGCCATGGCTTGCAGGAATACGTCCTGCGCACCGGCGGAGTGGTAGAGATTGGCCTGGAGGAGACGAATGGATACGGGGTCCATTAACGGTCCGTATCCATCGTCACCTCCTCCGCGCTAACGGGCGATCGGGCCGCGCTCGGAGCGGGGACTGGCCCGGTCGATGGGCCGCCCCGCCCCTTTGGGGCCGATGCCGGGGGTCTGCAGTCCCCAGAGCCCATGCGGTGCTTGGCAGGCTTATTGCCCGCCGCACACGCGGGGCAGTGGGGCACCGCAGAGCACGATGCCGCCTGGTGTCCAGCTTGACCGCAACGGAAACATAGCCCGCTGCAGTCAAAGCAGTTGCGACACGTCGGTCGGGTATGCCCGACCGCCATGCTCTTATAACACCTCGCGGGCCGGGGCTCCAGCACGGTTACCCGCGCCGAACTCCAGCCCACGAGGAGCCTGCCTGAGTCGGCCAATTGCTTGACCGACTCCACTGGGCACTGCACCCAGACAGCACCGACGCCGCCCGGACCAGGGCGGATGGTGCCAATCCGGACGGTATCCGAGGCACACCCGGTACGCGCCATAATGGCCTCCCGGATGTCCTCCACCGCCACGGAGTCGTCCAGACCCGTGAGGCGCATATCTGCGCACTTAACGGGCCTGGCGATTCGGACTCCATCCTCCGGTCCGAACAGCCCCCTCAGCATCGTGGCCAAACTATCGGCCGTCTTCGCGCCCTCGGCCCCAGGGAACTCGAGTATTCGAGCCCCTGTCCGGGCTTTGCGGGTCCTCGTCTCGACGCTCCCGATGTCGGAGACGTCCAGCTCCCGCCGGGCGCGTCTTAGAACGGCCTCATAGTTTAGGTCCCTCTCAGCCGCCTCAGGCAGTACGGTGATTACCACCGCAGCCGTCTTCGGCGACTTGAGGCCCCTACGCGACCTTTTCCCCTTTCCGCCGGCTCCCGCCTGGGGAACGGCGGCCACAGCGGCACTCTTGGCCGCCGCTCTCCGCTTTTGGCCGCGTGCTTTCCTGCTACGCCCAGCCCTGTTCGAGCCTAGCAGCAGCGCTGAGCGCAGCAGGCGCAGTCGTGGGTTCGCCGGTCAGCGCCCTCGGTGCAATCGCTGACGCCGGCCGCGGCCCGGCCTTGGCGGGAGCCGGCACCTTGCCGGCCTTCTTAGCCCCCTTGGGTCCAGCCGCGGCCATAGCGTAGCTCACCACGCGGCCACCCTGACAGGGCAGCGGGGTGGGAGCCGACGCTTGCGGCCGCCTCGTCTTGTCCGCGGCGAGCGGCGGTCGGAGGGGCGGCTCAGGCGGGAGCCTGGCCGCTACGGCCTCGATACGTGCATCCATCATTACCCCTACTCGGGCTAGGATGACGCGTATCGCCGACTCCGACACACCATGCACCTCGTCGGGCGGCGGCTCCTCCCCCTTCCGAGGTCTCCCGCGGCCACGAGCCGGCGGAGGGACCACGACGAGGGGAGGCAGCGGCGAAGCCGCGACGGGCGCAGCCGGCGCAGCGGCCGTGACGGGCGCAGCCGGCGCAGCGGCCGCGACGGGCGCAGCCGGCGCCACGGGCGCAGACGATGGGCCCGCCCTCGCTGGCGCGACCCGTTTCGGCGGCGGGGCCGGCGCCGGCGCCACAGCCGGCACCAGGCGCTCGAATTGAGACCGCAGGTCAGCCACGTCCTTGGCCAACCCGCGGTTCTCTCTCCACACCGCCGAAAGTTCCGTCTCCAGCCTGCGGTTTCGCTCCCGCAAGCCGGAGACCTCCTTGCTTAGGCGGGCGTTTGCGGCCTGAAGGGCCGCCACCTCGCCTCCTTGGTCGGCCTTGGGGGGAGGCCTGATGGTGTCGCTCCCCTCCGATTCGGATGCAGAGCTGCCACCCTTTGGCAGGGGGCGCTTCCGATCCCTCGTCGGGGGCCGGGCCTCCTCCCTTCCCATCCCAACACTAAGAGCCGCCGTTAGAGCGGCGGCCCCCCTATCCACTACCTCCCTACCAGCGACATCCCTATCTACCATCCCGGACGACCCACCAACCATCATCCCGGGCGGCCCTGCTGTACACAGCCGTTCGTTATCGGACGGCCCTGCGGTCACACCGCCCTCGTCCGCGGACATCTCCTCGGCCGCATCTGGACTCTGCACCGGTCCTGCAGCACTGCGGTCCTCCTCCCGCGACGGCTCTGCGGCTGTGCCGCCCTCGTCGCTCGACAGCGAGATGTTGGTGCTGTCGCTTAGTCTCGAGTCACTCCGCTCTGGGCCGGAGTCACTCCCTCCATCTTCCCTGGACGGTCCTGCGGCCCTGCCGCCCTCGTCCCGCGACGGTCCTGCGGCTGATCCGCCCTCGTCGCTCGACAGGCCCGAGCTGTCACTCTTCTCCTTCGGCGCCCCGGCGATATCGCCGTTTGCGCCCCGCGACGGCTCTGCGGTAGCTGCGGATGCACCGCCCTCGTCGCGCGCGGCCACGGCGGCATCCTTTTGTGCCCGCCGTTCCGCTTCCCGCTTTAGGCGCAACCTACGCTGATGCGCAGTTTCTACGGCGCCCTGCCTCCTCCTCTTCCTCCTTCTTTGAGCCACTAATCCTCCTTCTTTGAGCCACATTTAATCCAGTCTGTACATATTACTAGTCGTAAATAAAAGCACGAAGCAATTTTTTTTTCTTTTTACAATAACAATCCAACGCGTTTACGTAAGAACACACACACATACATTTTGAAAAATCTCACGTGAGATTGGGGGATGGCGCAGGGGGTTGAATAAAATCTCACGACATCTGACCAGGGGGGGAGGGAGGTACAGAAAATTTAAAAAATCACCTCACGTAATTTGTGGACGCCCCCTATCTGCGGCTAACAAAGAAGTCACACAAAAATATTGCGGGATAGAAGTGAAACTACTTTAAATTTTTTAAAAATATAAAATAAGAGATTTAGTGTGAAAAACAGAGAGAGAGATAGAGAGAGAGATCATCTTAAAATAAATAAAACAATATAAAATTTTCATAAATAATCTGAATAAATATAGGTTAATTGCCCTCCTAATTGGGGAGGAGCCTCGAACCCAGCAGAAGGTGATCTGAGCCGAGTTGATAATGATACATAGAAAAATATTGTGAGGATCTAAGATATTTTTCCTTTTTTGAAGGTGATAAATTGATAAAATATACATTTCTTTTTTAGATATAATGAATAATCATCCTAATGATAAAACTTCAGAAACTGTTCGACGATTAGCCCTCATGTACTGTTCATTATGTGACGTAGTACAATCTCTAAATGACTGTAATGGATTACTTTTGGCACATCAGCTACTCGTCTCTTTACTCTTCCTGATTGTGACACTCTACCATCTATTTCTAAGATTATGTACGTATTATTTATCTATACCAATAAATAAAATTGGAGTGTTGTAATATCAAAATAATAGACTTTTTTCATGCTCACACGTTTATTTGCACTATACATATGCCTGAAATACACTTTATGTTTTTTTGTCTGTCTGTCTGTTGGTTCCGGGTAATCTTCAAAACGGCTGGACCGATTTCAAAAATTCTTTCACTAATGGAAAGCTATAATATCATGGGAGTAACCTAGGCTATATTTTATCCCGGTATTCCCACGGGAACGGGAACTACGCGGGATTTATTACTATTTATATCCGTGTGTTGATGGAGTAAGAATACAATTCACCACCCCCTCTTCTATCCATGGGTATCGTAAAAGATCATTAAGGGATTATTTATGCATATAACATCTATGTAAGAGAAGACAAACTCGAAATAAAACCCTATTCCAACCCGTCTAACCAGCGTGGTATGGTAGGTCAATATCCCTCCTATAATGGAGGAGATTACAGTCCAGCAGTGGTAAGTATATAGGCCGAGATTATATATTATTCTAAATACTATTTTGTTAAGTTAGGGCAAGGTTTTTTGGTATGTCGAAAGCTTAGGCACTTAATTTTGTAGGCCACTGATGGTACAGCACCGGTAGCTTGCTCACGTGCTTAAAAAAAGTACGCGCTTGGCGGGCTATGGGCTCGTTTGCCGCTTGTTCGGACGGTTCGTTATGCACCATGGTCGGTCAAAAAAAAAATCACTTTAAATTATGAACCGTAGGGCGAGCCACTGACGTCAAGGAATTGGTTCTTTTTTTTTTGGAGGTGGGTTGCGGTCGGCGCGCTCCTCACACCACTATGTCCGGGGCGACAGAGGGGCGTAAGCACGCACACCCGCAACCCATCCGCGATGCACGTCGTCTTCGTCGTTGGGCGGACAACCGGAGCAGGTTTACGTGACGGACTAATTACCCGGTCACGTTACCCACGGCCTCGGCTAGGGCGGCATGAGGCGCAGGTATTCGCGCCTACGCCGCCCCAGTCTCCGGCGGCGGATCGCCTCATCGAGGCTGCGCTCCTCGCGCAGGCGATCTGCCGCCTCAAGTAATTAGTTCTTATAATCATCCTCATCCTCCTGGTCTTAGTTAATTACGGTCGACATATTATACTTTTCTTCCATGGTAAATATATCTGTGTGATGAGTAAGAATACAATTCATCACTCCTTCTCCTATCCGTGGGTGTCGTAAAAGACGACTAATAAATTAATTATGCGTAAAATATCTATGTAAGAGAAGGACAAATCGAAATAAAACCATTTACCAACCCGTCTGACCAGTGTGGTATAGTAGGTCAATTGCCCACCTATTGTGGAAGAGGCTCGAGTCCAATAATGGGACGTATTATGAGCTGAAATGATGATGATGATAAATTGCCAAGGCTTTGACAATAGTTTAGGAATGTAATTGTTGACCAGGCGGAATCAGATTTAGCTTAGGTCAATGTAACACTCTTAGTTGTTTTTTAAGAAATCTACTTAGCTTTGGCACTTTCTTTAGTCAGCAACGTTGACCCGTGTAATTAGCGAAGAGGTTGTTAGTTAATGTGCTAAGTTATGAAAACCCTTCCCGCCTTCCTGTGTCCCAGACGGCTTTGGCATTATAGAATTTTTAGAAAATAGTTTAGAAAAAACAGGAGCTGTCGCTCAGGATGCCTAGCAGATGTGAAACATCGAAATAATGTTTTACAAGTATATAAGCATAAACAACAGATTACGACAGGTACTGATAGCATAAAGTATTAATAAAATATTACGATTTTTATTTGCCAGAAAATGATGATTTTTATTCAATAAACAGTTATTTTCTTTAGGTATGTTTTTAAGCTAATAATTTATTTTCAGCTCACTAGATGGCATTGTACAAAATTCTAAAACAGGTTATGGTTTCGTTACACAAATGTACATATCAAAGCGTAGCGTTAACGCCACGCCAACGTTCAGGTTCACCCTTGCATCAAAAAACTAATTCATAGTTTCTCATTTTTATTTTTTAGTCAAAAGTAGACTAAATCAGCTTGAAACTGATATGTCAGAACTTTATAGTGGATCTCTGCAGTTCTTTTGGCTCTGTATTCATGTAAGCAATTTGGTCATTGTCGTTGAGCCCTGTCATCGTACACATAAACAGGTATATTCCTTATTCTCTCTTCTTCTTTCCAGCATCTCATCACTTTCATCGCAGCCCACTGACATCCCACTGTTGGGCTCGGGCCTCCTCCACCATGGGAGGAAATTTGACCTACTATACCATGCCGGTCAGATATGTTGGTATAGAGTTTCATTTCGAGTTTTCTTTCTCTTGCTCAGGTGTTATGTGCATGAATTGTATTCGTACTCCGTCACCACACAAAAATCTAGCATCTCACATGCTGCTATTGGTTATTGGCATATCTGCTCCGACTGCTTGCTGAAGGGTTTGATTTAGAGATTCACTTCTCTTTCTCTGGTGTTATCTATATGCCTCTTAGTTATTACATATTGCAAAAAAGAAGTTAAAGAGAATATTACTTTTTTGAACGTAAGTTTCATCACGGGAATGACTCTTAGAATGTTTAGTGTAACTGGCATCCAACGATTCCCTTAGACTTAAAATGTCGTCAATTTTCCGGTCCATCAAAGGTAGTAGACCATACTCTCGCAAAAAATCGACGTCTAATAGCAATTTGTTACTGCACTTCGTTAGCTGAGCGAGAGATCCGGAAGCCAAAATTTCTGACGTTGTTTACCTGTGGTGGATTTTAGTGATTGATGCCTTTAGAACCTTATTGCACTCATTCTAATTGCCTTAGCTTTTTTCACGGCAGGCAGCGGCTTAACAAAGGTCCCATGATACTATCACTTCTAATAAGGTATTCTGTTTGCTCGTTTGCCACAAGTAAACCATAGTTATAGTTACTTATAGTTTATACTTACCCTAATATCTTACAGATGGAGGAGACGAAGATTTTAGTTAGCAAGTTGATGCGGCATACACCTCCATCAGAGCAAGATATTAATTCAGAATTGCTACTTTTCTATCGCTACCTCATGATGTATGACGCAAAATATGCACCGCTTAAGATGGTCACTTTAAACAGGAGTCTGTTTACAACGGTAACTAATATAATAGAAATAACATTTATTACTATCTCAGTTCATATATTTCCCACTGCTGGGCTCGAGCCTGCCCCACGGTGGGAGGGAAATTGACTTACTATATTACGCTGGTCAGACGGATTGGTATAAGCTGTTTTTTTTAGGGTTCTCTTCTTGAATAAATGTTATATGCATAGTACCATGTTACACAGTCTGCAAGTCACGTCTGAGGTAATATATTGCAACCAAACCTAAAGCTCACAAATAGGTCCATTAAGCTGTGTTAAATCCGTGGTGCTGTAGCGCTGCGTTTCACGTAGTTGTACATAATCTTATTTACTAGCTTATTAGCCAACTTTGCTTCATATCTCCCGCTTTGCATAGGAGGGAAGTGGAATCTTGCCAACTCCTCCTGTTTTTCTTTTCTAATTTAAAATAGTTACGGATCCCAAGACAATTAAAAGCGTTAAAAAGTTAAAAAGTCCCGGGACTTCCTGAGGGTCAAATCTCGGTGTCTTATACGGAGACCATTATGGATCCTGGCTTACAGGAGTTACAGTGGTGGGAATGTGTGGTGGGATTAGTAACAACAAAAAATATAAATTACCATCCTTAGTCGTCTTTTACCACATCCACTGGCAAGAAAGTAGATGGTGAAGGGGTAAGTGATCACGAAATAAAAATATAATTCATCACGTCTTCATCCCGCGGGTTTTATGAATAATTAGTAAGATAACATAATAAAATAGAAGAAAGAAACATTATAAAATTGCAAGACTGAGATGAATTGAAATAACATCTTATATTATCCCGTCTAATTTGTATATTAAGGTGAAGTCAATGGAATAATAATGAATATTCTTGCTCAACAGTGGGGCACAATTAGTATTACAGCATACCAGTTAATAAGGACATTAATAAAATTATACTGTAAAATTGCAGATCCTGGGAAGTATCACCACTTATTTGGTCGTCGTGTTAGCATTTTAGACAAGCTTATCTATTCTTAATTGAAATAAATGTTTTATAATAATAATATTTGTGTCTCTTAACGTAAATTGCATTAAAACTATCTTGTTGATATCAATTATTAGGAAGTTTTAATAGGTTTTGTTATAATTATTAAGAATAGTGTTATTATGGTGTAAATTAGAGATATGTTCATATTGTATTAAAACGCATTTAATAATGATTATTTTCTGTTTACGCGAGAAGAATTAAAATAATTTTCACCAATCAGGAGAGCAGATAAAGTGGGTTATGGGGCCGCGCGACGACCTTTCCTCACCCCGGATGAAGTGGACGGCATGTGCGCTGACCATAGACCACCCAAAAAAAAAGTAAAAAAAAAATGCTACGAATACAACATTTACATTTATTTAATTATAAAAGGTATTAAAGAAATAATCCTTATGCTACGGGGAAATTTACAAACATAATTATAATGAATGAACACAAATTATATCCAGACTCAGAACAACAATTTCTGGATCGCACAAAGTATTGTCTTGTGTGAGATTCGAACCTACGGCATTGGCAAGGTAGCTCGGTAACCACTACACTGTTTGCAGTCGAATGTTCTTTATAGGTGTCGTAAAATACGACTAAGAGCTTAACAGCGACCTGGGATTAACTTATCTAATGTTGTCTGGTCAACAATAATTACATTCCCAAGGAAGGTGACTTGGTCATAAATCTAATAACCTAATTTATGCGTATACAGAATGAAAGCAGAGTCTATATTGCATTGATCCCAAGCAATTTAAATAAGAGAACAATGATAAAAAATTAGTTCAATTATTAATAATATGCTAGGAACTGCATAGGACCACGCCCATATAGAGCAAGATTCGGCATTATTTAGATTAAAAGGTAAAAGGTATATTCAGTCCCCGTGCCCATAAATGTGTAACGTATCGAGTAAATCCGTATAAATACAATAACATATATATTTTATTAAGTATTACATTTTATCTGTCATATATGTTGCATTCATATAGTTATTATAACATAATTATTCAAAATTTATTACATTCTTACAGATACACACATGCCAAACTCATACAAATATAACTAGGTGTTGACAGAATACCAGCGTGATTTCTTTAAGTAGTTACGAGCTGAGCCAATAACCTTTTTGTTCCTCGTTAAAATTTAATTATTTTATGTAAGAAGCTCTTTTGTTTGGTTGTTTGTGTTTTTATTACATTTAACGAGAACAGAATAAAAGTTTTTCTTTCTTTCTCTTTCAATAAAATCCAAAGAGCCTATACCTAAACTAAGCTATAACGATGATTTATTGGATACTTTAGTCAAATACTTGAGTCCTGCCATTACCCTAAATGAATACATACTCAAATTGTTCAAAACATCGGATATATGTAAATAAAATCAAAACGCTAAAAATATATAAAAACTACTAATCTTTACGCGAGTATTAGCTAAATAGCTACACATTTGAAAGAAAATTATTATAATTAATATCATTTTTACGAATTTTGTTGCGTTTGCATGTGATTTTTGATTTCTCGACGTTTTGAACACTTCAGCGTTCATGGCCATGACCTCGGAAAAACGATGACAATAGTTTATTTCGAATTTGTAATTTTAAAAGAGATTTAAGAGATTTTTTCCGGTGGTCTTACTTCTACTGTAAAAATATTTCGAAATAAATTAAATAGACTATGGTGATGTTGGTGTTATTTATTTTGTTAAGGAAGTTCTAAAGCTAGGCAGATGCTCAGTAGCGTCAGGAACTGGGACACGGTCGCCGCCTTCTGCGAGGCAGACGTCTCGTGGAAAGAGGCGGCGAATCGTGCGCGGGAGGAACCTTCTACAGCAACACTATCCGCCGCCGGCGGCTTGGGCGGTGCAGGCGTAAGTACCTACGCCTGATGACGCCCTACCCGAGGCCGCAGGTGACCGGACTGGGGAACAGTCCGTCATCCGCAGAGAGGCAGATTGCGTGAGGACGACGCCCCGGGGAGCGTCGGGAAGGGAGGGTATCCTGAGGGATTCGGTACCAGTGGTCAGCCCAATGGCGAAGGGGAAGGATTAGGACAGTTTATGGGGTTGCGCGTCGCTCTCTCTTCGCCTTGGACGGGATGGATGGCGTGCGACCGCACCATAGCCTGCCAAAAAAAAAAGGGAAGTCGTAAAATCGTAAGACAGTTTATGTTTATTATAATATGACGTAGGCAATAAGATAATTACTGGCGATAATGGGTAGACGGATAATAATATTAAGTATAAAAAGTTAGTTTGTACAGATTTATCTAGACCAATAAATAAAATTGGAGTGTCTGTTTGTAATGTCAAAATAATAGGCTTTTTTTATGCTCACACGGTTATTTGCACTATACATATGCCTAAAATACATTTTATATTTTTTTCTGTCTGTCTGTATGTTTGTTCCGGGTAATGTTCAAAACGGCTGGACTGATTTCAAAAATTCTTTCAGAAATGGAAAGCTAAATCACAGGAACGGACACTACGCACGAAAGACGACTGAAACCGAAGCGAAGCGAGGGCGGGTTGCTAGTTATTTAATAAAGCAGTTGTTTTGTTGGCATAAAATATTTCTTATCTCCAGTTACATTCGACACGCTATCTCAAAGAATCTTCTTTTCAACTAACTAGAAAGAATAGGGAAATAATTGGAAATGCATTATAACGTTAGAAAATCAGACCTTGATGATTTTATGTCTATCTGTGCCTTCAGATATGTATCGAAAATGATGGAGCTTCTATGACCATATTTCGTTTGCAACGATGACCGGATAAGGACTTCTGCAGTATCAAGAACACAGCCGGATTGCGGGCCTTTCATTCCATTGGATGGCAAATACAGTTCACCGCCACTTTTCTTCTTGTGTCGTAGAAATCGACAAATGATTATTAAGATGTTCCATTGTTGGACTCGGACCTATTCCTTTATGAGAATATCTTTGATTTATTTTACCACGCTCACCAGCGTGTTGGCATAAGGTTATATTCCGAGTTTTTCTTATGTTGCATTGATGTTATCTGTATATTATATCCCTATTTACAATACCCAGTAGCAAGAGGGACTGGTCAACTGCATTCTTATTTCATCAAATCTATATAATAATTGCATGATTAAATAAAAATATGCAGATAATGTCTATAGAAAATTAAAGCTTATACCAACCCAAATACGACTAGAATAGTATAAGTAGATCAACTCCCCTCTTATTACAGCGAGGGCTTGAGCCCAACAGTGGGATACCTATATATAGAGGCGGGCACGATGAAGATGATAACACAGAAAATTATTAGAAGCGGGCTTCTACCTCTGTGAAGTTATAAGTTGCTTGGCAAAATGAAGCCAAGCCCAACTTTCTGAGGGTGATTGCGTGTGGAGGGTTTTGGTGGTGCCCTTTGTATCACCGAGCCTCAATGCACGCATTCACACTCCCTTCGCTTTCTTCAGGGTAGGCAACGGTCTTGTAAAGGTCCATGAGCGGCAGCAACACTTGCCATCATGTGTGCTGTTTGCTCGTTTGCCACCGTTTGCAATAAAAAAAAAATGATGTTTCCTACTATTGTAATGCTCCCTTAGCCTATATTTATACTTTCGTATTTACAACTCGTCGCGATTATTGGTGCCGACCTGACGCTGCCGGCCATCGCTAGGGAGATGGTCGCCAGCGTCAGGAACTGGGACGCCGTTACCGCCTTCTGCGACGCTATCATCTCGCGGAAGAAGGCGGCAAACCGTGTGCGTGAGGAAAGACTCCACGCGGACAGGGTCCTCCGCGGGCGACTGGGGCGGCGCAGGCGCGAGTACCTGCACCTAATGCCGCCCTAGAAGAGGCTGCGGGTGACCGGACCGGGGATTTAGTCCGGGCACCTGCGGAGAAGTTAGCCTTGCAACGGCGATTGGCGTCCCAGTAGAGGACGTCGAAAGGAGGGGGCACTCCCTCGGGGTATTCCGTCGAGCCGAACACTGACGTCAAGTCACCTTGCTCCAGTGGTCGGCCCAAAGATGAAGGCAACGTGTCGCGGGTGGGTTACGGGTGTGCATGCTTACGCCCCTCTTTCGCCTCGGACGGAGTGGTGCGAGGAGTGCGCCGAGCGTAACCCACCCCAAAAAAAAGCCAATATTTACAACTCTCATGTTAAACCAAGGGGATGGTGACATATATTATTAATAAACCATCACCACAAAATATTGACCTTCACTCTCATAATATTTTAATTACTACCTTCAATAACAATTGTAATGTTTATTTATTTCTGTAAAATCTCGATATATATTTGGTATATTTTGATAACACACACAAATCACTATTGTTTTACAAACATAGAAATACGAGTATGTGGTTGAGTTGAAATATCATTAATTTGTAATGTCATTTCGTTAACATTTGTTGAATATTTGTGACATTAACTACGAAAACATGATAAAGAGTGAATGTTAGTCGTATTTGTACAAGCAGTTGATTTAACACACGTTTATTTACAAGGGTTGAAAGTTTATATAACAATTCATCAAGTTGCTTTGAAGAAACGTTTAATGTAAGTAAATATATTCTACTTATGAAAAATATTTGATTTTATACTGTCCTTTTTTTTCTATTTTATAAATTCTTTTGAGATTGATCATGAAAATATGAGTGGTTCTTTTCAGCGTGGTGACGGATTGAGATTACAATTCACTTTCCCCCATGTCAGTGGATGTCTTAAAAGACGATGGGCAATGGCGTATCACTTACCATCAGGTATGCTGCTTGCTCGTTTACCACCATATGCAATGAAAAAAGGAAAAAGAAAAGATGGCTAAACTTTAATATGTAGATAACATCGGTGCAAAAGAAGGAAAATTCGTCGTCGGTGGGCAACCCGGCTGGGTACCGTTTTGGGTACTTTTCCTCCCAAACGCCTGATGGCGCCCTAGCCGCCTGCCTCAGCTAGGGCGGCATCAAGCACAGGTACTCGCGCCTGCGCCGCCCATTTCACCGGCGGTGGATCGTATCGGCATCGATAATTGCGACGATTTCACGGCGCTGCTCTGCCCGCGCGTCGCATACCTCGAGCGTATGCTGCGCCGTGTTTTCGTCGCAATCGCAGTAATGGCACGACTGTGTACTCTCCCTCCTCGCGACCTTATACAGGTACTTGCTGAAATAACCATGCCCCTGGTTCGATACTGGGCGAAGCAACCGTGCCGCGTCAATACCTGCACTAGTCGGAAGGAAAGCCAACAAATATATCCCAAGGAAGCATCAGATGAAGTTGGTTTGGGTAGATGTAAAGCACTGATGACGTAGTGGGATAAAATACCAACCTACCGTGCCAGTGTCTTGGGTTCGAATCCCATGCAGGACAACACTTTGTGCGATCCATAAATTGTTGTTCTGAGTCTGGATGTAATTTTTCTCCGATAATTATATGTTTATAAAGTCTCCCGCAATACAAGGATTATTTCCTTAGTGCAGGGTGTTGTCTTTTATAAAAAAGAAATTGGCCATTATAGAGACTGACGATAGAAGTGAAAACTTGGAATTTATAGTATTAAAATGAGATTTCATAAAGTTTAAATTAAAATTATCAATATCAACCTGGTTTTCACATCTATTGACACTCCGAGCAACAATTATATATGGGCTGCACAAGATCATGACAAAATAGAAATATAATTCAATTGAAATAATGAAACGAAAACACTATTTCAACAATGTACAGTATATACACATTGAACTTTGCACTAAAACCCTTCAATTTCATTTATAAGATATATATATATATATATACATATATACATATATACCCAACACAGTATGGCTACAGATATACTGCTATAAACATGTCGGTGACGCGAACGCACGAGATTTCATTCATACAAAAAGTGTCTCGAGGCGCACAGCACACTAGATTGCACGTGCATTAGACATAAGCATGTCGGTGACGCAAATCCATAAGATTTTCACCTGCCAAAAAGTAGCCAACGCGATTAAAGAAGTTTTTACTTCAAAAATATGGCTATTAGTCGTTTACGACACCAATAAGAGACGATAAGGATTAGTACCTAGTAGGTATTAGTACCTAACCGCTACCATATTGCAAATAAATTGTGTAGTTAAAATAGGTTAATTTCTCCCCAAGGCCATCGGCATTGTATTTCTCGGGCCCCGCTTTGAGACCTTTTAAGATCCTAATAAGCTCTTTGCAAATTTGTCAAAGGATTAAATTGTCACAATAAAATATTTTAATATTATATTACACGCGCGGGGCTTTACGACGAGGTTGGATTCCAAGCCATAATAACTATACACTTACAGACTCAAACCGTAAAGACCAGTTCTCAGGAGAAGGTCTCTCTCTAACTTTTAAATTTTTTTAACTTCTTAAATTAAAGGTAAGAGATTAAAAAAGGTAAGAGATTAAATCAGTGGTTTGTTTTTCAGTTAAAATGGATCTTTTTCAAAAAAGATGTACAGTATCAGGTATATTGAGGATAATTCTATTCGCTTCGTTAGTTGCTGGAATAGCTCCTCTTAAGTTTGAGAAGGTTCGCAATGGATGGCGGGTTAGAATTTCTAAAGCTGCTAATGTGTATGGCAAATTTCTAGTTGTATGTTTATGTAAGTAAAAATGCTAAATGAGAATAAAATTATGGTAGTGACGAAGGAAGAATACAATTCACCACCCGGTGGGTATTGTAAAAGGCGACTAAGGGAAATAATATGTAGATTACATCTTTGTAAGGGACGGAAAATTCGAAGAATACCCTATACCTACACATCTGACCAGCTTATTATAGTAGACTAACAACCCGCCCTCGGTTTGGTTTCAGTCGCCTTACCCGCGTAATTCCTAATTCCCTGGAAATACCGAGATAAAATATAGCCTATGTAACTCCCTGATATTTCTATTGGCGAAAGAATTTTTGAAATCGGTGCTGTAGTTTCGGAGCCTATTCAATACCAAGAAACAAAGAAATCTTTCCTTTTTATAATATTAGAGTAGATAAATTTTCCTTCCATTGTGGAGGTAACGGTAAGGCACCGGGAGATGACGGAATTATGGCAGAGCTTTTGAAGGCGGGCGGCAAGCCAGTCTTAATAGCCCTTCAAAAGCTATTTAGTTCCGTTATCCTCGGGGGCGACGTTCCAGAGTCGTGGGACCAGGAGTGTGGTGGTGCTGTTCTTCAAGAAGGGTGACAAAGCTCTTCTAAAGAACTACAGACCCATCTCACTCCTGAGCCATGTTTATAAGTTGTTCTCGAGGGTCATTACCAATCGACTCTCGCGCAAGCTCGATGACTTCCAACCGCCCGAACAAGCCGGCTTCCGAAAAGGCTATAGCACCATAGACCATATCCTCACGCTTCGGCAGATTATACAAAAGACCGAGGAGTATAATCGGCCCCTGTGCTTAGCGTTTGTGGACTATGAGAAAGCCTTTGATTCAGTCGAAACTTGGGCGGTGCTGCAGTCCCTTCAGCGGTGCCAAATCGACTATCGCTATATCGAAGTGTTGAAGTGTTTGTATAGGAACGCCACAATGTCAGTCCGTATCCGGGATAAGAGTATGAAACCGATCCAGTTGCAGAAAGGCGTGAGACAGGGAGATGTTATCTCTCCGAAACTGTTCACCACTGCACTGGAAGATGTCTTCAAGCTCTTAGACTGGACTGGACTTGGCATCAACATTAACGGCGAATACATCACTCACCTTCGATTTGCGGACGATATAGTCGTTATGGCAGAATCCATGGAGGACCTTGGCACAATGCTCAATGATCTCAGCAGGGTATCCCAACTAGTGTTGCCCAAAAAAGTCTTGGTCTTGCGGTCTTGGTCTTGGTCTTGCGAGAAATGCGAGACCGAGACCAAGACCAAGACCGCTTAATTTTTGCAAGACCAAGACCAAGACTGGCCCTGCAAGACTTGAGCAAGACCAAGACTGGGCCTGCAAGAGTCTTGCGGTCTTGCATTTAATTCAAATCACCATTTCAGCTTATATACGGTTGAGCTCGTGTCTTCTACAAAACAGGAGGAGAATCGGCCGTGGCCGGAGGGGAATCACCACGGTGATCGGCCGTGTTGTTACAGGTCATACATGTCAAGTTTTCCTTCTCTTGCACCGATGTTATATATTATAGCCCTTAGTCGTGGGTTCGCAGTCACGGGTAAAATAGGGGGTGATGAATTCTATTCTTACTCCGTCACTATACGGCAAGTCAAATCAGTCTTGAGATATCCATCTATTGGCCAATCGATTCCCAATGTTGGTGTTGGCTTTTCAGAATTACTCTTCGGAAAGGCTTAAGGACAAAAATACCGTAATCACGAGAGTGCTCTTGCCCATTATACATATTTATATATCCGTTTATTCATTAGCCCAACGACGTTCACTGTTGGACATAGAAATATGCCTACAATTAATCTATATAAATGTCCATGTAGGGACAGAGTACGATCACCATCAGGCAGTACATGAAGCGTTGCTCCCAGCGCTATTTTGCCTCTGCCACAACTCACCCCAATCCACTAGTGGTTGGAGCGGTAAACTACGTCCCCTCAAAAATATCCGCGGTCCGACGTCCTCGTCATCTTCTTGAAGAAGAAGATGACGCTATTATGATCGCCCAAGAAAGGACCTACACAGCTCGCGCAGTGATAACAGATAAAACTCCGCGGTATCGGCCTCGCCGTCGAGGTCGAAAACCGCGCCGCGTAAAAGTCATTAGCCTAAACTTGGCCACGCCCACTTTGCTCTCAGCGACGCCCCGAGCCGAGGTCCGTTCCCCACGGGGGGGAGCCCTCGGGCGATGTTCGCTTAACTTACTTACCGGGTTGAGAGCCATCAGCGCTCACCCATTGACCGCGTTCAGCTGTCAAGGTCATCTGCGACCAACAGCTACACACACACAAAAAAAAAGACAGTACGAATATAATTCACCACTCTCTTACCCGTGGATGTCGTATCAAATCGGATCGGGCAACGGTGTTAGGAACCCATGAAAAAAAATTTAAATAAAATTATCGATTCGTTAATGAATTGAGAGACATGTAAGTTCTCAATTTTGTCATCGTTTTTTCGTGTAAATTGATTAAAATGTATAAAGGCATGATACTTAATCTACAACATATTCGTATTTTGTTAAATATTCATTAGAATTTGAATAAATCAATGATTACGTTTGCATAAGCAAGACAAACTTCGCTTTAACATAAATCAGCTGATCGGCCGATGACCGTTGATGAGTCGCCTTTGTACCTACGTAACCATTGAAAGGTTCGCGCAAATCTAATACCTATTTATACTGTCGAAATTTTACATGCTTACATATATCCTGTCTGTACATACCTACATAATGCATAAAATTTAAGGCATAAACTCTTAGACACACATTTTTGTAATCACTATAACTTTTACGTTATATTGTTTTTGTGTAATATACATTCTAATTATGATCTATGACTGTTGAACTACAACATACATGAACAGTTGTCCCATAACCTGATACACCCTGTGTATATAACATATGTGCAAGAGAAGTGAAACTAGAAAGAAAACCCTGTACCAACATGTCTGACCAGCGTGGTATAGTAGATCAATTTTCCTCTTACTGGAAGGAATCTTAAGCCCAGCAGTGGCACTTTTATGAGCTGTAACGATGACGACGAATATCATACATTTTACAATTATTAAAACCATAAAATTTTAAATCAGTTTTATATGTTCTTGAATAAATAGTATATTAAAAAAGTGGAAGCCTAAAATTCTTCTGCAGCGTAGTTTTGGTGGTATGAATATAAATAAGCTTCATGAGGATACTCGTGAAATAGACTGGGGTCCTCTTATTGACTCTCATAGTGTTGATGAAAAAGTCAATATATTTACCTCAAAACTTATCCATCTGTACGATGTCCATGCTCCCATCCGTAAAATTAAGGTGAAGCACCTACCAGCTCCTTGGCTGACCGAAAATATTAAACTTATAATGGCTAAAAAATCTGCAGCTAAATCTAGATGCAAATACAAACCGACTCCTCTAAATTTGGAAAAGTATATTGCCATTAGAAATCACTGCAATAGGATGTGTAGAAATGCACAACGTCAACACATACTTAATACTGTGGAAAACGGAGACCCAACTAAAGTTTGGAAATTCTTAAAAACATTGGGAGTGGGCAAATCACAAGAAGACTCTATTCCTACTAATCTTGACATTGATTCACTGAACAAATATTTTTCATCTTCACCTAATTTTAATCGTATCATTAAAGAATCTACCCTACAACATCTTTCTTCTTTTTCTTCTCACACGTATTCATCTTTTGTCATTAATCCATTTACTACTAGTGATGTGAAAAAGAGCATTCTTTCTATTTCTTCGAACGCAGTAGGTCAGGACTGTATAAGTCGAAATATGATTATCCCTATCCTGGATGAAATTTTAGCTATTCTCTGCCATATACTGAACTTCTCTATTTCTTCTACTACATTCCCTTCTTTGTGGAAAGAGTCACAAATTATTCCTTTGCCCAAAAAGACTAAACCTTTATGCTTCGCTGACTATCGTCCAGTATCTATCTTACCTTTCCTTTCCAAATCTCTAGAACGTCTCATACACACTCAACTTAGCTCTTTTCTCTATTCAAACCAACTTCTAAGCCCCTTTCAATCTGGATTTCGACCAGGTCATAGTACTACTTCGGCACTTGTTCACATCACAGACGATCTCAGATCAGGTATGGTAAATGGCCATTTAACCGTTCTATGTCTTTTAGATTTTTCCAATGCATTCAATAATGTTGACTATGACATTTTACTTAGTTTACTACGCTCAATTAACTTATCCTCATCGGCGATTGACTGGTTTCGAAGTTACCTATTTGGCCGCCGGCAACGCATACATTTCAAAGATTCCTTCTCTTCTTGGTGTAATACCTATGCAGGTGTGCCACAGGGTGGAGTTTTATCCCCTCTGCTCTTTACAATATTCATCAATTCGATTGCTAAACAATTAGTGTCAGCCTACCACCTTTACGCAGATGATCTTCAAATTTATAGGCAAGCTCCTCACGATAAACTCACGGACGCAATTACAACTATTAATACAGACTTAGTGCAAATAGCCAAATGGAGTAGTAGATATGGACTTACGGTAAATCCTACGAAGACCCAAGTTATAGTTGTTGGGAGTACCAGGATGCTCTCTAAGGTTACTTGGACTGATATACCTCCAATTATATTTGATGGATCTATTATAACAATTAGTGACAAAGTCAACGATTCAGGCATCTATATTGACAGTACGTTATCTTGGAGTCCACAGATACAAGAAGTTAGTCGTAAATTGTACGCATCAGCTAGAGCTTTGCAGAGACTGCGAAATTTTCTTCCAATTGCCACCAAAATCGCGCTTGCAAAAACCCTCCTTCTTCCTATTCTCGACTATGCAGATGTCTGCTACCTTGATCTTGAGAGGCACAACTCGATAAATTAGAGCGGCTCCAAAATTTCTGTATTCGTTTCATTTATGGACTACGTAAGTATGATCACATTTCTGAGTTTCGGCAAAAGCTTCAGTGGCTTCCAATTCGCCTACGCCGGAATTTTCATACACTTGCGTTGTTGTATAACATTCTATTTAGTCCAACGACTCCTTTTTATCTTAAAGAGCGATTTAATTACCTCCATGATACTCACACAAGATCCTTGAGATCATCGGAGAATCTGAAATTAAAGATACCAACCCACTACACGGATTTCATGGGTAAATCTTTTACTGTAAAGGCTACTTTACTATGGAATGCATTGCCCGTAACAATTAGACAAAGCCAAACTTTAGCTGCTTTTAAAAAAAAGTTGACCGATCACTACTTGTCGCTGTAATATTTATTTATTGTTTCTTTTAAGTACCTATTATGCAAGTCCCTAATATATATATAGATGTGTACGTATATGTATGTGAATTTCTGCATGTGTAGGTATTAGGTGTATATCTATGTGTGTAATGTGTATATGTATATATATTTATGTCTCTTATTATGTACCTACTATTTATTGTTTTATATTGTTTTTATTTTACAAGTTATACAATTTATTATATAGTCGTTATCTATGACTTATAAATATTATTTACACTGATCTCCATTACTACCAGCAGTAAACTACCTACCATCTCTCTGTTCTACCATTTCCATCCCAAGGTTGCCTGGAAGAGATCGCTTATAGCGATAAGGCCGCCCTTTGTACATTCTGTGTTATGTTAGTATTTAAGTTTTTGTTTTTTGTTTTGTAATCGGTGTACAATTAAAGAGTTATCTATCTATCTATCTATTAAGAGCTACATGGATCCAGCGGCCAAAGTATTTATATAGGCAATAGAGCAACAGGTTTTTTCAAGTATCCAGAGTATCAGTAACTAAACTGGAAATACAATAGATACATACCACTTAACTTGAAGGGGAATATAATCAATCGCATTAATTGTAAAATATCGCATTGATTATAAAATGACATAAAATTTATTGTATCAACTGCCTCGTGTGGTGACGTCTTAAGAAAATAGGGTCGAAAGTCCTGTCATAAGAGTAGTAACGCTGTCTAATGGAACACCAGGGGAATAGAAGAGTAATTTTCTCCAGTGGTAAGTATTGTATTCAATAGTGAACTATAGGCTAGCAGATGGATAGATAGGATAGGATATTTGATTAATTTAGTTGGATTTTTCATTGCCATGATAAATTACTGTTACGTTATTCTAACTGCAAAACTTTGCGAGACTCTTGCTGCAATACCAAGACTCGGGTGCGCAAGACCAAGACCAAGACCAGACTCGGGTGCGCAAAACCAAGACCAAGACGAGACCAGGTGTGATGTTGCAAGACCAAGACCAAGACCGGTCCAAGTCTCGTCTTGGTCTTGCATTTGGGCAACACTAATCCCAACTAGTGGGTTTACGAATGAACATGGACAAGACGAAAGTCATGTCAAATGCCCATGTCATTCCTGTACCAGTCCTAGTTGGCAATGCGATTCTTGAAGTTGTCGATCACTATGTTTACCTAGGACAAACAGTCCAGTTAGGTAGATCCAATTTCGAGAAAGAGATCAGCCGACGAATCCAACTCGGTTGGGCAGCGTTCGGGAAACTTAAGAGGATCTTCTCGTCCAACATACCTCAGTGTCTGAAAACACTGGTCTTTGACCAGTGTGTGTTACCAGTGATGATTTACAGCACGGAAACGTGGTCCCTAAATGTAGGCCTCATATCAAGGCTCAAAGTCGCTCAGCGTGCTATGGAGCGGGCTATGCTCGGGATTTCTCTGCGAGATAGAATCCGGAATACGGAAATCCGCAGAAGAACGGGTGTAACCGACATAGCACGAAGAATTAGCACGCTGAAGTGGCAATGGGCAGGCCACATCGCTCGACGAACCGACAACCGCTGGGGAAGAAAGGTTCTCGAGTGGCGACCACGTATCGGACGACGCAGTGTAGGACGCCCCCCCACTAGGTGGACCGATGACCTAGTGAAAATAGCTGGGCGTCGTTGGATGCAGGCGGCACAGGACCGCTCATTGTGGCGCAACATGAGGGAGGCCTACGTCCAGCAGTGGACGGTGATAGGCTGAAATGATGTTGATGATGATGATGATGTGGAGGAGGCTCGAGTCTAGCAGTGAGAAATATAAGACCTCAGATGCAAAGAATAAATCTTTGCATCAACGTATATCAATCTATCCATTGAGCAACCTATGAAAGTTTTTTATTTAGTATAGGCCTCTCCAAGGTGAGATAATACCATATTCTAGAGACTTAACAGGCGCGTGTATATCTGTCAGTAATTATTTAGGTAATTACTTAAATATGGTGCATTCTTTCATTCAGCATATACGTCCTACTCGAGTTGGGCTCGAGCCTCTTTCTAGGATAGGATAGTAGTGAAATTGACCTGCTATATATACCACGTCTGTCAGACGGTTTGGTATTGGATTTTATTTCAACTTTTTCATCTCTTACGTCTTACATATTATATATGTTTTATATCCCTTAGCCGTCTTTTACGACACCCACTGGCAAGATAGCGACGAATAGTAGTGGTTGACAAATAATATTCTTACTACGTCACCGCAAGGGAAAATCTCACAATGAGGATATACAGATATACCTCGCAAGATACATGTGTTTATTCGTATGGAGTTACTAACCTTGATTATGAATAGTACTTTATTAGTATTTTATGGGGGTTGAGCTATTGAGACCCTGTACGTACAACTACCGATTTATTTACATTTTTAGGTGTTCTCGCATGTTCAAATGTAACCTCCGCTCTATCCGGAACAGTCAAACCCTTCAATCTTCGAACTACTCAAGAGCTAGTAGTGGCTGTATTTATCCTGGTCACGACATTACCAGTGGCATTAACAGCATCCTTCAGTGCCATGGATAGGATGCGACATATGGTTAATTACTTCGCGCAACTTGAAACAGTAAGTATTAACTTAGATTTAAAATGATTGCTCACGTTCAAAGTACAAACCAATTAACTTATTCAGGTACTTAATTGATGATGTGAGAATGGCTGGAAATTTGGCCATATTTTCTTGACAATATTTACTATTCTTACCTGTATTCCGTGTGGAGATGGAGTAATATTATAATTCACCACTCCATATCTTGCCCGTGGGTGTCGTAAAGACGACTAAGGAATATATTATGCATATATGAAACTATGCAAGAGAAGGAAATCTCGGAACAAAACCTATACCAACCTATCAGTGTGGTGGCGGATGACTACGACTATGACGATGACTGTGACGATGGCTATGATGACGACTACGACGACGACTATGATGACGAAGATAGTGATAATTACGAATAGGACGACGACTACGATTACGACGACGACTATAACTACGACAACGGTGATGACTACGACGACAATGACGACGTTGATGGCGATAACGACGACTACAACGGTGACTATAAGGACGACGGTGGTGGTGATGACGACTATGTCGATGACGATGGTGATGACGACGACGACTACGACAACGATGGTGATGAGGGTGACGACTACGGCGACGACTATGATGACGACGACGACTACAGCGACGACCATGATGACGACCACGGTGATGACGACGACGACTTCAACTATGACTACAACTACGACTACGACGACGTCTATGACGACGACGATGGCGATAATGACGACGACAACGATTTTTCTCAAATTGTGCAGGAGGCTCGTTAGTTAATATTTATTTTATTTTATTTTGTTTTTTTTTTTCAGATGAACACACAATTGTATGAAATTACCAATTGTAAAAAACAAATGCCAAACGAATGGAAGATGTTTGTATTCATAATTTTGATACTTTGTCTTGGAATATTCACAATTTGTACGGAATATGCTATATTTATTCATCAAGTGGCCTACGAGCAGGGACGCGGTAAGATGTACAATAACACATTTTTAATTTCAGATAAGTTTTTTCAAAGGGATCTAATCCTTTAATCGGGACGATTTTGCAGTTGATTTTATAAGTTTCCTATGTAAGTGCTGCTGTCTTTTCACCTAGTGCTAAATAGAACTGGAAACAAAGGCTTATACCAATCCTTGTGAGCGGTATGGCTATAGAAGGTCAATATCTTTTGCTGTTATGTAGGTAACAATCAAATAAACATCCCTCATTATTATGAGTTGGAAACTTAAAACTGACTGATGGAATAGCCATCATGTTTCAATACTCCAAACTTATAGCAGACGCAAAATCCCTATGGGGACAGTGTAAGAATACAATTTACCACTTCCTATCCAACTCGTGGGTGCTGTTAAAACTACTAAGGGTTATAATATACCACTGAAGTCAAGACACTCTGCAGCGGTAGTCGGCCCAACGACGTAGGTGTCATGCCACGGATGGGTCATGGAGCCACGCGGCGCCCTTCTGTCACCCCGAACAGAACCGGGCGGCGAGTTTGCTGATCATGGCCCACCCCTCAAAAAAAGGGTTGCAATATGCGTATAACATATAGCAAGAGATGCAAAACTCGACATTAAACACTAGAACAAGCTGTCTGACAAGCGTGGTATAGTAGGTCAATTTCCCTTCCATTGTGGAGGAGGCTCGAACCAAGCATTGGGACAAGTATGTGATAATGATGAAAAAATTCCTCAACATCATTCACAACTGTTCACGTGCCCAGTACAAAAGCAACATTACCACGTTCAATCGTAATGCTAATCGTTCCTACAACATATTGGCCAGTCTTCTGGTGAAATAAAGCATCAATAAGTTTCTTCACAATATCGTTGTTATGAATGGGAGCCTTAGAATAATAACGTATAAAAGGTAAGTCAGCGCACAAAAAATTAAGCATTTAAATTGGAGCCTAATGGAGCTTATGCCGGACCGTTCCGTAATGTACAAGGTCACTGTACTGCATGTACAGATGCAATTCTTAAAAAATAAAAAGGTAATTATGACGGTTTGTGCATTGGTTTGTGAAAAGTGTATTAACATTACTTTTAAAAGTATTAGGTACGTCGATTTATTTTAATGAAAACAAAATTTGGCTTCATATTTGTATGGTGGTGTGCGTGTGTACGTATGTAATAGCCTGCGCGCATGTAGTATTTTTGACATCATGTTTTTGATCGCTTAAGTACCGACACTATCCTTCTATACGTTATTATTCTAAGCTGAGAGTATTAATTTTTGAATTTGAATATAAATTTATCCCTTCATCAAATAGACTAATAATATAAAGATTAATATTTGTTTTATTTTATTTTCAGTGTATTTACAATGTTTTCATATATTCTACTACATACTGATCGAGTATATACAGCTAATTAGCATTCAGTTTTTTCTAATCAGTTCAACGGTATTATATTCTTTTAAGTTATTTAATACTTGCTTAAAATATGTTCTTAAAAAGACTTGTGATGAAGGTAAGTATAATATATACTTTTTCTATACATCATCGTCATTATCATTTCATCTCTTATATGTCCCACTGATGGTCTCGAGGTTCCTCTAGAATAACAGAGAAATTGACTTCTATACCACCTGGGCAAACTTATTGCTATAGAGTTTCGTTTCGAGATAACCTTCTCTTGCATAGATGGACGGTCCCTACGTACATAAAGACATCAAAAGTGATATTTTTTTATTGTATTCTTTGGGCTTTTTTATGGTGTTCTTTAGGCTTTAGATTTTATAAACATATGCAGTATGAAATGTGCGTATTGAAAATCTAAAGCCTAATAATGAAAAAATGCCTAAAGAATACAATAAAACAATGCCATTTTCGACATGTCTTTATGTACGTAGGGACCGTCTAGATCAGTGGTGGGCAAACTTTTTTAATGGCGAGCCACAAAATTTAAGAAATTTTAGAGAAGGGCCAGAATTATAGAAAAATGCATTTTGTATTAAAGCTTGTTAATAAAAAAAATACCTTATACTTTTACGCCTTGTTAGGCGTGTGAGACATGGAATTGTTTTTTAGTTTCCATAATATTTTCGATAGCAGGTTCCATCTGTGACGAAGCAACTTTCAGCAGTGCGAAAAGGTGTTCATCAATCAATTGGTTTAGCTTCGCTTCACCGAGCGCTTCTATTCACATATCGGCGAAGCTAGTTTAGCTTCACCGATATGTGAATAGAATATAATTTTTCACGTCAAAATGCTGACTAGAATATTTAGGATGCATGGACTATCCGTGTGGTGACGGATTAAGAATACAATTCACCACTCCCTATCTTGCCCGTGGATGTCGTACAAGACGACTAAGGGATATAATATGCACATAAGCAGATCTTATGCAAGAGAAGGAAAACTCGAAATGAAATCCTATACCAACATGTCTGACCAGCATGGTATAGTAGGTCAAATTCCCTCCCATTGTGGAGGAGGCCCGAGCCCAACAGTGGGACCTATGTGGGCTGCGATGATGATGATGATGGACTCTCAGCGGGCGGGATTAAATACTTTCGCGGGCCGGAGTTGGCCCGCGGGCCGTACTTTGCCCATCACTGGTCTAGATGATATTATTTATTCGTCTCAGCTCATTTACATCCCACTATTGGACTCAATCTTCCTCCGGAAGACGGAAATTGATCTACTATACTTCGTTGGTTAGACGGTTTGGTATAAATAAGGGTTTATTTCGGGTTTTACATTTCTTGTATATATATTACATGCATATTTAACACCTTACACCCACGGGTAAAAGAGGCGGCGGTGAATTGTATTTTTATTCCGTCACCACACGTATATTTTGCTATACCTTAGTCTATTAATGTTAGACTATCTATCAATGTTGGATATAGTCATTTGGTGCTTTCTTAGAAGCTGCCGTATATAAAAAGATTCATCAGGAATAAGGCATTGATATAAACACTAGTACCAATATGAATTACAGTTCATTCCACATAGCTTGTACTTCATTTCCGCTGTGCACATTCAAAACACAGTACATTCTACATTTATTAAGCTTTTAATTTACTTCCAATAAGATCCAAAATACAAATGGATGCCGATATTAAATTACCACCAACTACCGTTAAGTATAAAAGGGCGGTTCATAATATTAATCAAATTCAGTACATTAGTATTAATGTATTTAAAATTTCAACCACAATACAATAGAGCCTAATATACTGAAAAGTAATATTAACTCGTTGCCCATGGATATATTTTACAGGTTTAAAAATGCAAGAATATTTGCACAGAGTGATTGTATAGATGGCGGTGTGGTTAAAATACTACTACACCGTATGTCGCCGATTCAATTCCTACACAGGCCTTCTTGACGTACAAATTGTCCTTAGTTTGGGTTTAATTTGTGTCCGTTAATTATAAGTTTGTAATATTTCCCAAAAGTATATAAAATTTCGATGTGGTGACGGAATAAACGTACAATACCCTTCTTGCCCGCGGGTGTCGTGAAAGCCGACTAGGGGATATAATATGCATGTAGGTTAATTTCTCTCCTGTTTTGGAGGAATCTCGAGACTGGTCTCGAGCCGGCATTGTGATGGATATGAGTTGAAATGTTAAAAACCTCTCGCTATACTCTCGAATCTGTTTCTTAATACAGGGTATTATGGTTTAAGTTGGTCTTAAGCCAAATCCGCATACAATATCCCTTAGTCGTCCTTTACGACACACAAGGACAATAAAGTTACTGATGTATTATATTGTTACTCTATTACTATCTACACTTTATTTCCGTGTGATGACGGAGTAAGAAATACAATTCACCACCATCCTATCTTACTCACAACTATGCAAGAGAAGGAAACCTCGAAATAAAATCCTATATGAATCCACCTAGTAGTGGTAGGACCACACTGTTGGCAGTTATCGGTCTACAGGCGCGGGCAGGTCCGTCCGGGGTAGTACTACAATTTGTTACTGCGCTTCGTTCGGTGTGCGAAAAAGCCAGCAGCCCAACTTTTTGAGGGTGTTTGCGTGTGGTGGGTTTTAGTTATGCCTTTGGTATCATCGAACCTCATTGCACGCATTCACACTCCCTCCACTTTCTGCACGGTAGGCAGTGGCTTAGCAAAACTCCATGAGCGGCAACAACACTTACCATCAGGTGTACTATTTACTCGTTTGCCACCTTTTGCAATGAAAAAAAATCTAACCAGCGTTGTATAGTAGCGTAAATTGCATTTCCACAGCGTTAAAAAAAAAAAAAAAAGTAGGCTAATTGCCCTCCCATTGTGAAGGCGGCTCGAACCCAATAGTGGGACGTACATGATGATGATGATATCACATGGAGGTAGCATAATTCTTATCAATTTTTTTTTAGACCAATTGAACAATCAACGGAATAAGGTTTCAGATACTGTTCGTTATTTATCACTCACATATTGTTCCTTATGTGATATGGTTCAAACATTTAATGAATGCCATGGATTTCTTCTGGCCCAGCAGCTGCTATCGTGTCTTCTTCTATTAATTGTTACTCTTTATCATCTGTTTATGAGATTGTTGTGTAAGTATTATCTTCATGCATGCAGCTGAATTAATTTATGAACTAATCTGCGTAGTCATTGTTTTTTTTTTGGGGTGGGTTATGGTTAGCACACCCGCTGCTCGACTCCATCCGGGGCGACAGAAGGGCGGCGCGCGGCCCCATAACCCACCGTCATCGCACCGCCACCGTCCACCGCACGTCGCTTTGAGTCCTCGAGTTCCTTGTCCTCCATGGTTGGCTCGACGGAATACTCTGATGTCCGAGGTCGACACTGATGATTGCGACGATTATACGGCGCTGTTAGGTCCACGCGGCATACACCTCGAGTGTGTGCAGTGCCGTGACCTCGTCGTAGCCTGCGTATTGACTACGAATAGCTTCAAATAGCTACGAATCTCACATTTGGGGGTGCCGTAATAGACGACTAAGGGTTATCCATGGACCTAGGCCAACTTCATGTGATGCCGTTAGGTCAACAATTATATTAGCAAGGAGGGTTCACTTCCGGTAGGCGGCTGGTAAGTGAGTGGGGAGCGTTGTGCAGATGCCCATGTCATGCGGTGTCCCACAGGCGTCTGACGCGTCCTACGACTGGGCGTGGAGAGGGAGTCTCCCAACCGGGCTGGGCGTAGTTTGCTACACCGACGATATACTCATCACAGCATGAAGTGGGACGCTAGAGGAGACGGCACGCCTGGCAATTATTGGCACCAAGGAGATGTTCGTTTCATGGTTGCAACTCGAGAACCTTTCTTCCCCAGCAGTAGTCGGTTCGTCAAACGAAATGTGCTTCCTCTTATGCTTATATGATAATTACTTTGTATTTACAATTTCTTGTTTATATATGCTGATAATTCGGCGTTATAATGTCTTCACCTGATTTATTACACCTGGACCTATTCCATAACAGAAGCACACTCAGGTCTTAGCATACTGACTAACCGAGGCCGCGGGTAACTGGACCGGGAAATAGCCTGTCACCCGTAGAGAGGCTAAAGGGTACTTATTCCGCCGGGCTGACCACGGACGACAAGGAACTCGAGTACCTACCAGTGGTCGGCCCAATGGCGAAGGGATTAGAATACAGTGGTTTATGGGGCGTCGCCCTTTCATTACCTCAGATGGAACGGATGGCATATGACCATTCATCATCATCATCACAGGCCACAAACGTCCCACTGTTGGGCTCGGGCCTCCTCTACAATGGGAGGGAATTTAACCTACTATACCGTGCTGGTCAGACATGTTGGTATAGGGTTTCATTTCGAGTTTTCCTTCTCTTGCACAGACATGTTATGTGCATATTATATCCCTTAGTCGTCTTTTACGACATCCACGAGCAAGATAGGGAGTGGTTAATTGTATTCTTAATCCGTCACCACACGAAAAGACCATTGTCCATCCAAAAAAAAGATCTCAACATAATGTCTTTAAAAATATATATCATCATCATCATCTCAGCCCATATACGTCCCACTGTTGGGCTCGGGCCTCCTCCATAATGGAAGGATAATTGACCTGGTCAGACGTGTTGGTATAGGGTTTTATTTCGAGTTTTCCTTCTCTCGCATAGATGTTATATACGTTTTAAATCCCTTAGTCGTCTCGTACGATCACCCACGAGTAAGATATATGAATTGTATTCTTACTCCGTCACCACACGGAAGAAAAAAAAAATAATATATATATATATTTTCAGTTAAAAATGGAATAACAAATAATGAAACGGAAGCTTCAGAATTATACATGGCATTATTACAATTCATCTGGTTATGGTATCATGTTATAAATATTGTCATAGTTATAGAACCATGCCATCGGACACATAGAGAGGTATGCCAATACATCATCTTTATTAATTCTTCACTTCATTATGTGGTAGAACCGCCCTGTTGACAGTCGCCTATCTATAGCTACGGGCTGGTCCGTCTAGGATAGTGCCACACTCTCGCAGGAAATCGACATCTGTATAAGTTATAGTAGCAGTAGTATTTGAAAACAAAGAGTGAGTAGTACTCTTCGTTTGGTGAGCGAAAGAGCTAGCAACCTAATTTTATGAGCGTATTTGCCTATAGTGGGTTTTGATGTTCCCTCTAGTATCATCGAACTTCATTGCACTCATTCACATTCGCTTTACTTTCTTCACGGTAGGCAGAGGCCTAGCAAATTTCCATGAGCAGCTGAATCACTTACCATCAGATGTGCTGTTTGCTCGTTTGCCAACACCCAAAAAGAAAAATTCTCATCTATTGACGTATGAATTTAGTTTGCGCAATAGGTGAGATAGATTATGTCCAAACGTAATTGTTTGAACTGTCTATGGTCAGGTTTTGGTTTACTCCGCACTTCTCGGTTTATAAATGTCCCTCTGCTGAGCAAAGGCCTACTATAAATAAGGGAGTCTACTATACTGTTCAGATGGCTGGGCTTGCTTTTATTCCGATTCTTCTATATCCCTTAATTGTTTACGATACCCGCAGGAAAGACAGAGGCAGGAATTATTGTATTCTTATTCATTATCATCATCATCGTTCAAGGCATCGCCGTCCACTACTGAAGATAGGCCTCCCTCATGTGTGCGCCACAAAGTGCGGTCCATATGAAGGAATAATGCCATAATCACCACGCTTGGCAGGCGGGTTGGCAATTGCAGTAAGATGTTTTACATTTCCCAGGAGAGAGCTGCTGCCCACTCCTGGTGACCTCTTAGTTGATTTTTACGAGTCTCACGGAGAAGCAAGGGGCAGCGACAATTATATTCTTAGCCCGTCGCCACACGGGACGCCACACGCCTTAATCCATTATGAAGCATAAATCTAATAAAAAAATTTAAAAGCTAACACGGTTTGGTATTTTTTTTTAATGGGTGGGCTATGGTAAGCGCACGCGTGGTCCATTCCGTCCGGGGCGACGGAAGGACGGCGCGCAGGCCCATAACCCACCCGTACCCACGTCACCAGGGTTTTATTTCTAGTTTTCCATCTTTTTGCATAGACGTTATATGCATTTTATCCCTCCACGTTTAACGTAGAAGGTGGTGAATTTTGTTTTTTACTCTGTTACCACACAAAAAGGCTTTACCTTGGCTATTATGGGAGTGATATTAATCTACAGTTATACCACGCTAATGGGTCTGATTTATATGACATTTTCAAATGTTTTCTCTTATTTTTTTATATTGTCACCATTCTTGATAGGCGGGTGGGGCATTGCAGTTAGTGTTATAATTTGGCCACATCAATGCTGTTACTTTCCTTATAGTGACGGAGTAAGAATACAATTCACCACCCCTTCTCTTGCCCATGAGTGTTGTAAAATGCGACTAAAGGATATCTTGTGCATATAACATGTCTGACTAGCGTCGTATAGTAAGTCAATTTGCCTCCCACCGTGGAAGAGGCTTAAGCGCAATAGTGAAACACATATGGGCTGAGATGATGATGATGATTCCAAATCGGACTCTAATGTGTTCAATATTATTTATATTGTAAAAAATTATGGCCCTTCCAAGTTTATCTTATAGGTACATATTTTTTCTAGAATATTCGTGATTGAAATGCGATTTAAAACATATTTTTATAGCCCTGATGGAATTCATGAGGTGACAGAATAAGAATACAGTTCACCGCTTCCTACCTTGCCCGTGGAAATCGTTTAAGGCGACTAAAGTATGTGATATGCATACTTCATCTATGCAAAAAAAAGAAAACTCGAAATGAAACCCTATACCAACACGTCTGACCAGCGTGGTATATTAGGTTATTTTCCGTCCCACAGTGAAGTAGGCCCGATATTTCTATAGGCCCCTTAACAAACTAGTAATTCAAAACTCCACGACATGGCGTTGTGAAAGAACGTTACCTACCTACTATAAAAAAATAAGTTAAAAACGCGAATATCGATCATCCAGGTATTCTGTATATCAGCCTTTATTCTACAGATGGAAACAACGAAAATTTTAGTCAGCAAGTTAATGCGTCACATGCCTCCATCACAGCATGAGTTTAACTCTGAACTGCTGCTGTTCTATCGCTACCTTATGATGTATGATGTCAAATATGCACCACTCAACATGTTCACATTAAACAGGAGACTATTTACGACGGTAACTTTATCACCAAATCTTGAGCTACAGTCTAAATACATTCCACTATTGAGCATGCGCTTTCTGTAGGTGAGGAAAATTAGCTTACTATACCTTGCTGGCTAAAGGGCTTGTCATAAGGTTTATTTCGAGTTGGCTGGTCACTGATGACGACCCCACATAAACCCGTTGTTCCAAACAGCGGGATATGCAATTATGTACAATATCCTGTGAAAAGTTTATTTCAATTTTACCTTTTCTCTTACCAATGGCTGTTATAAAAGAAGACTAAGGTATACAAAAGCAATAATCATATAAAATTAGTTTTTTTCACTTTTATAATATTCGGGTAAACATTTTCCGTGTGGTGACGGAGTAAGAATACAATTCAGCACTTGATATCGTGCCCGTGGATGTTGTAGGAGACAATTAAGGGATATAATATGCATGGTAAGCAGAAAACAGCGTTGCAAGAGAAGGAAAACTCAACATAAAACCCTGTACCAACCCGTCTGAACAGCGTGGTATTTCATTTCATTTCATTTACTCTTCCATTATGGAGGAGGTTCGAGTCTGAAATGGGTCATGGATCTATTGTAAACTGGTTCGATCAGTGTGTATTCAAATTGCCCGTTAGACTCCTTTTGGTATTTACGTAATACGATGATTTTTAAAGTTCCGTACCCAAAGGGTAAAAACGGGACCCTATTACTAAGACCTCGTTGTCTGTCCGTCTGTCTATCTCTCCGTCTGTCTGTCACCAGGCTATATCTCCAGGACCGCGATAGCTAGACAGTTGAAATGTTTACAAATTATGTATTTGTGTTGCCGCTATAACAACAAATACTAAAAATAAAGTAAATAATTAAGGGGGGGATCTCATACAAAATACGCCATTTTTTGACAATTTTTTTACAGATAATGGTGCTTATAGATAATGGGTTCCACTTCGTGCGCAACTTCGACTCCCACTTAACCGCTTTTTTATTACTCATGTTGATGAATGATACAAATCAGCTGATACGTCATTTAAAGAATGAACAGTAGTTGGAAAACTTATAGCACCAACTGCGATCTCCAATTTACATATCAAGCGTGGCGATTATCGCATTACCCCTTGGGAAAGCCTTTCCCTTGAGCAAGATACTGGCTAAATATTTCGAACATTATCATACATAATCTTATGTATAGGAATACAATTCACCACTCCCTGTCTTGTCCCTGGATATCATAAAAGACGACTAAGGGATATAACGCATATAACATCTATGCAAGAGAATGAAAACTCGAAACAAAGTCCTATACCAACCTGATAAGCATGGTATAGTAATGTGAATTTGCCTCCCAATGTGAAGAAGGCTTAAAATCAGCAGTGGGACGTATATGAGCCGAGATGATGATGTTATCTTAAAGAAAACATCCAATTTGGTTATGGTAATATTTTATTGAAATATTTCATTCACAAAACTTTTAATCACGAATCTTTCAAACGTATATTATACTTGTTTTATTAAATTACAGATCTTGGGCAGCATCACAACCTACCTAGTGGTAGTTTTATCATTTTAAATTATTATGATTTTAAGATACAGGGTGTATCAGGTTATGGGGCAACTGGTCAAATGAGAGCTAAGCAATGGTTGTAGGAATCAAATTTGTAATAAAAAAAAAATTGTAATAAAAATATCGATTTGTTAATGAATTAAGGACTGCACAGATGGCGTAGTGGTTAAGATAGCGACCTACAGCGCCAGTGTCGGGGGTTCGAATCCCACGCGGGACAACACTTTGTACGATCCACAAATTGTTGTTATGAGTCTGGATGTAATTTGTGTCCGTTAATTATATGTTTGTAAAGTCCCCCGCAATACAAGGATTATTTCCTTAGTGCAGGGTGTTGTCTTAAATAAATAAATAAAAATAAAAAATAAATAAATTAGAGACATGTAAAGTTTTCAATTTTGTCATCACTTTTTCGTGTAAAATCTGATTGAAATGTATAAAGTCAATGTTACTTAATCTGCAACATATTCATACTTTTGTTAAATGTTCATTAGAAATTGAATAAATCAATGATTACTTTCGCATAATCAAGACAAACTTCGCTTTGAAACAGCTGATCGGCCCAAGACCGTTGACGAGATGCCTTTATAACTACGTTACCATTGAAGCGTTCGCGCAATTCATACATATTTATACAGTCGAAGCTTTACATGCCTACATGTATCCTGTCTGTATATGCCTAAATAATACGTAACATTTAAGGCACACATTTTTGAAATCTCTATAACTTTTATATTATATTATTTTTTTTGTGTAATATACAACGTGTCTCAAAATTCAACGATAAGCGGGCACCAACAAGTGGGCCTACTTATGACTGCTCGAGAAAAAAAAAGAAAAAAATTCTACCTGTATTTTTTTACGAAAAAAAAAGTGAAATCTTTAAAAAATGGACACCTTTATTATATTTTTAAGTGCCATTGCTACAATTTTACAAAGAATTTAGTGATTCTTTTTGTATTAGCAACGTAAGTAGTACTGCTATCGATTACAACCACTAAAAAGCCCAGAATGTCTATAATTTCTACACAATAATTAACCAAAACTGTGTTCTTTCCATAAATTATGTAAGATTTTGATTTTCAGCTCACTTTCACTCATTGTGGTGAAAAAAAAGTGTTTGCAAATAGTTTTAAAAATTAGCGCAACTAACTACAATTCTAAAATGGTATAATATTCTAGGCAAACTAGCCAAAAAATATGCATAGGTACTATTTCATTTTCGTAAGTAGTTTACGATATTCTAATTACGATCTATGACCGTTAAACTACAACATACTAGAACAGTTAGCTCCATAACCTACACACACCCTGTAATTACATTACTAGTTGGCGGTACTAGTTTAAATTTAGTTTAGTTTTTTTTGGGGTAACTTATGGTCTGATCATAATCCATTTGGGTAGGGTCGTGGATCCCCATAAAATATTAGATGTGAAGATTCGATGTGTTACGGGTATCCACGTCGCTCCGGACTGATAGTCGCTGCTTGGTCTGACCTTAGCTAGCCCAAAAGAAAAATGATGGAGACTAAAGATTTGTTTCTTTGTAAATACATAGTTTTTCTTGATATTGAGTAATTTATTAATAAATATATTAAACAGACAAATACAGCTTTCTAACAAACGCATTTTAGTAACTGTCATAATCTCTTTCTGCCATGATTCTTCAAGGATTCGGCTATGCTAGACACTAGGGGGCGCTGTCTAGTAAACATTGCGTAAAAACAGCTCTGTGTTATTTATTATTTTTATTCATTAATAGAACGAAAAAACAACTAAATATAAGTTTAACCCATACCTGATTGACTATTCTTATAGTGAGAGTGTTATCCTAACATTTAAAAAAGAACTAATAAGGAGGTACCATAAATTTTAAACGGATATAATTTTCAAACAAACAGTGATTTTATAGCTAAAATACAGGAAAAGTGAGAAAATTATTATTATTATTATTATGCGCACTTGTCAAACAGTGAAAATTCTTTGTATCGTGTATTTGGAAATAATTGTTTTATAAACACTAAAATTGTGACACGCTTTTGTAGTTTAATTTTATAAATGTGCCGACGTCATCTATACAAATAAATAAAATTGAAGTGTCTGTTTGTAATGTTAAAATATTGGGCATTTTTCATGCTCACACGGTTATTTGCACGACACTTATGCCTAAAAACCCTTTTAAAAATTTTTTGCCTGTCAGTTTGTTTGAGGTAATTTTCAAAACGGCTGGACCGATTTTGAAATTTTACTATCAGGTAGCTGTCTTTATAGTAACATAGGCTATATTTTATCTCAGTATTCCCACGGAAACGGGAATTAAGCGGGTAAGGCAACTGAAACCGAAGCGAAGCGAGGGCGAGTGGCTAATCTACACTAATATTATAAAGAGAAAAAATTGGTATTTTTGCGTGTGTGTATGTTTGTAATGAATAAACCCAAAAACTACTGTGCTTTCTTTAGTTATGTTGTTCTTATTAGCTATTAACAACAGTAGAATTTTTTTTTTCTTCTTCTTTTCGTGTATAAGTTTTTATATTTTATAATTGGGCAAGTATGACCAAATATGTAGTAATGCTGCTCATAAACTGAAAAAAAAAATCTTTGTTTAATAAACTCTGATTATATAAATAAAACTACGGATTTTATCACGTTTGTATTTGATTTTTGATTACCCGACGTTTCGAACACTTGACAGCGTTCATGGTCACAAGCGGACATGGTCCGATCCGATCAAAAAAAAAATGTCAAATACAAACGCGATAAAATCCCTAATTTTATTTACAATACTCGCGTAAACATAAGAAATCAACTGTGATTAAGGGATGTGACTTGGAGGGAAAATAATCTATTTCTCAATAGTCGATTTTTTGTTCTTTAAAATAAATCGATTATAAAATAATCGATAATAAAATAATCGATTATTTGTTTTTAAATAAAAATAATCGATTTTTCTCCCAACAGGATTGTGATGACTTTTTTTTATTTTTAGGAAACATGAGCTTTATTTTCTACTAAAGTTCTAAAAAAAGACCTTTTTTTCTTTATTTAGGAAATCTGGCCGTTAATAATCGATTAATAATCGATAGTAAAAAATCGATTAACAATCGATTTTTCTTATTTTGATAATCGATTGTAAAAATCGATTATTACAAAAAGAAATCGATTAATAATAATCGCATTTCACATCCCCACTGTGATTATGTTTAAACTTTCGTTAATGATTAACTGATATATAGATTGTCCTCATTATCTATACGTCCCACTGCATATAATGCATTCTTAACCCATCATCATCAACCTCTTAGCTCATAATTATACGTCCTACTTTTAAGCTCCAGCTTCCTCCACAACGGGAGGAAAATTTACCTACTATACCACGCTAACTTCTATAAACGATGGCATACGACCAAATAGTAAACCTGATGGTAAGTGTTGCTGTCAAAGGTCCATGAGCGCATGGACCTTTGTAAGGCCGCTGCCTACCGCAAGGAAAACGAAGGGAGCGTGAATGTGTGCTCGGTGATACTAAAGGCATTACTAAAACTCAACACACGCAAACACCTCGCTCATTGAACTGAACGAAGCGCAGTAACAAATTGCTACTACACTGACGTCGATTTTCTGCTCAGTGTGGTAATACCCAGGATGGACCGACCCACAGCTATAGACAGACAACTGTCAATAGTGAGAACGTACCACAACCAGTGTTGGTATAGGGTTTTATTTTGAGTTTTCTTAGACGTTTAATGCATATTATAACCCTTAGTTGTCTTTTACAACACCCACGCCTAAGATTTGGTGGGTTGGGCGGTGAATAGTATTCTTACACCGTCACCACACAGGGAATCTCTTAACCCATATGAATAATTAAATATATAATAACACTTACAGCAAGCAGAAAACCCCTATTAAGCGTAAACATCTGCATAGGTGAGTAGGTGGTGGGATTTAAAAACAGATGGCGCTCAAACATTCTCAGCTCAGCATTGACAGCGAAATCTTCAGCGGGAGTATAACGTATCATTTGATTAATTAATGTTCTAGTAGAATCCATCTAAACAGAAAATATTCATATCATCATAATTTCAGCTCATTTACGTCCTACTATTGGGCTCGAGTTTCTCTTGATGTCTTTTGGCATGGTTTTAGTGACATTGACATGCCTACAGATTTAATGGTACTATTAACACGTCAAGTGATCAGATCGATGACGACTTAGATAAATTGATCCCCGCAACTAAACCTGACAAGTATTCATTTCAACAAATAAGTAACTAATGGACAAAACCGCAGAATTTCTTACCGAATCTTCTGAGTAATGATCGCATTTCGATCAGCTGGTAATTTAATAAATTATTTAAAATCTTATAATTGACAATTCACAAGTACTCTCGTGAGATTTCATTATTTCAACTCATATGCGCCTCAATGTTAGGCCCGAGCCTCCTCCACTATAGGAGTAAAATTGATTTATTTTACCACGCTACTACGTATTACTATATGCTTGTATTTCGAGTTTTCTTTCTCTTCCATAGATGTTATAAGCATATTTAATTCCTTCATCATATTTTATGACATCCACGGGCAACAGAAGGGGTGGTGAATTGTATTCCTACTCCGTCACCACACATGAGATCTTGAGAATCGTGAAATTTGTACCTATATAATAAATCAAATTGAAATTAATCGAAATTATTGTTATTATCAACTGGGCTAGAGGACCTCAAAATACCACTTTTTTTTTCTTTTTTTTTGGGGTGGGTTGCGGTCGGCGCGCTCCTCGCACCACTCCGTCCGGGGCGACAGAGGGGCGTAAGCACTCCGCCTCCCAACGCAACTCCCGCAACCCACCCACGATGCACGTCGCCTTCGTCGTTGGGCCAACCATCGGAGTAGGGTTACTTGACACCAGTGGTCGGCCCGACGGAATACCCCCTACGTGGCGTACCCTCCCATCGACCGACGTCCCCCCCCTCTGGGAGGACCGACGTCCCCCCCTCTGGGAGGACGTCGGTCTTACCTCACGCGGTTGGCCTCTCGGCGGGTGACAGACTAATTCCCGGTCACGTCACCCGCGGCCTCGGCTAGGGCGGCATGAGGTGCAGGTATTCGCGCCTACGCCGACCTAGACGCCGGCGGTGAATCGCCTCATCGAGGCTGCGCTCCTTGCGCAGGTGATCCGCCGCCTCCTTTCGCGAGATCACTGCCTCGCAGAAGGCTGCGACCGCGTCCCAATTCCTGACGCTGTCGACCATCGCCCTAGCGATAGTCGGCAGCGTCAGGTCGATACCGATGATTGCGATGAGTTCACGGCGCTGCGTGGCCCAAGCGGCGCAGGCCTCGAGCGTATGCCGCGCCGTGTCCTCGTCGCAATCGCAGTGGTGGCAGGACGGTGTACTCTCCCTCCTTACGACCTTGTGCAGGTATTTGGCGAAGCACCCATGCCCTGTCAACACCTGCACTAGTCGGAAGGAGAGCACCCCGTGCCGCCTTTTCAACCACTGCATCAGCACCGGCCGGAAGGCCTCCACGGTTCGCACCCAGAACCGAGGCCCCTCCAGCCGGACTGCCCAACGGGCAATGACGTCTCGGCGGGCGTCGACGTGCCAGGCGGTGAGCTCTCTTAACGAGGTCACACCGCCTTCCGCTCGCACCCCCGTCACCCGCCGATACAATCCGGCGAGCATTTCCGCCTCCAGGTCCCACGCGGGAGTCCCGGCCAATAGGCACGCTGCCTCCGTCGCCACCGTGCGGTATCCGCGGATGGCCCTGACCACCATGGCCCTCTGTGGTCGCCACAGAAGAGCCCTAAGTCGGACGGTCATGGACCCCGCCGACACCGGTGCGCCGTACAGGGCCATCGACTGGATGACCCCCGCGTACAGCCGTCGGAAAATACCACTATAAGAATATATGACTTTTAACTTACACTTTGTCAAATAGATTTTCGCCCAATAATAATGAACCACATGGTCTTTAAGAAACAAAGTATAAATACCTCAATATGAGTACGATGGCATGGTTCAATAATAGCTAAGATCTTGCAAAAATGATAAATAATCCAAGCACATTGGAGTGCTGTGTTATAATGTTCGTAATCTCCATGGTAAACTGCAAATAATTTCTATTTCTAATTTATTTAGCAAACAAATAGATACAACGTGAAATTGCAACCAACCAAACATCAGCGTGGTGTAGTAGACTAATGTCCCTCCCATTATGGAGGAGGCTGAAGCCCAGGAATTAGTCATATGTAAGCTGTGATGATGATGATCTAGTTACCCCACAAGGTTTGATCGTGTTGGTAAACGTTTGGATGACCAAGAAGGTGTGAGGTTATAACCGTGTTACCCTTCTCAGTTAATGGAAGGGTCATTGGAACCGATGCTTTAACTTTAGTAGTTCTTGGGCTTCATCATTGTCTCATCTAATATATGCTCCACTACTGGGCTTAAGTTCCTCTACAGTAGTAAGAGAATTGACCTACTTGTGTAGAATTTTATTTCAGGTATTCTTTTCCTTGTATAGATGTTATATACAATATGTATATAACTCTTAGTCGTCTTGAAACCCAAAGGTCAGACAGGCGATGGTCAATTCTATTGAATTCTGTCACCACAAGGTAAATTCTTGGAATCATAGGTGGTAGGACCACTTTGTCGACTTCGTTTCGTGGGGCAGAAAATCGGTAGCCCAACTTTTTGAGTGTAATTATCACATTCAACACACGTCTGAATAGTAGCAATTTGTTATTACACTTCGTTCCATAAGCGAAAGAGCCGAAAGACCAAGGTGAAGGTGTTTGCGTGGTGGGTTTTGGTGATATCTTCAGTATCACCGAACCTCAATGCACGCGTTTACACTCCCTTCATTTTCTTCGCAGTAAGCAGCGGCCTAGCGAAGGCCGTTTATGAGAGGCAGTATAACTTAGCATCAGGCTTGCTATTTGCTTATCATCATCATCGCAGCCCACATACGTCCCACTGTTGGGCTCGGGCCTCTTCCACAATGGGAGGGAATTTGAATTACTATACCATGCTGGCCAGGTATGTTGGTATAATCTTGCACAGATGTTAAGTACATATTATGTCCCTTAGTCGTCTTTTACGACATCCACGAAAAAGATAGTGAGTGATGAATTGTATTCGTACTCCGTCACCACACGGAAAGGTGCTCGTTTGCCATCAATAGTAATAAAAAAAACTTGACTACAATTTTCTGCGAGTTTTAAGACAATTTAAAGCATTTTTTGGACCTTTCTGAGGATTAAACATGATATTAGAGTAACTTATGGAGGCTTGCAGGAGTTACTTGCAGAGGTAAGATTAGACCAATTAAAAAAAGAACTATATTACTATTTCAGAACGTACCTAGCTCCACCAGATAATGGTAGCAAGTGAAGATAACATGTACTTGTAAGGATGCAAACACCAGAACTATTACTAGTCCATAAGCATCACTCAATTGTCCCACAATATCGCACAGCTCTGTGTAAATGTATGCCAAGCGATTTAGTGTTGAAGGAATAGACTTTATACCTAAAAATAATAAATGAAAATCATAAATTAAGAAAATAAGCAGTAAAAAATATTATCAAATCTAATATTGAAAGAAAGAAGTAATTTATTTAAAAAAAAAAAAGTGAGCCGTCGCTCAGGACGCCTGACAGATGTGAAACATCGAAACTATTTTGTACGAGTAGAGACACGGTATCGAATATAAAGTATCGATACTGAACTCATGAATAGTATCAAAAGATAAGTAACATACTGTTTAAAGTATCGAGTACTTTTATTTACTTTATCTTTAGGTATCGAGTACTTTTATTTCGATACCGATACATTTGGATTTCGATATTTTAGTCAATAAGTACTTTTTGGTAGGTGTCGTATCGAATAAATTAACCATTTTAAAATTGACTTTACGACTCATATTTATGGTAACGTCATTTAGTACAAACGAAATGAACCTTCTAAAACGTAGCTTGAAATAATTGGCGATTTATAAATAGCGACATCTATCGAGCAAACGACCAACTCTAAGCTACAATATATTTTATAAAGAACTCTCTAATCCTGTAATGATAATAAGACAAGCTGTTTAAAGTGAGTCCAAATCCAATTCTTAAGGAGTTGGTGACATACAAACAAATAAATATACAGCTGAAACTAATAAAAGCCTATAAAAAATGAAATGCTTTCATCCGTTCACAGACATTCTTTCCGCACGAAGAGTGTGATTTAGGAAACAGAAATGGCGGCATTTATCGAGCTAACGACCAACTCTCAGCTTCAATATATTTAATAAAGAAATTTTTAATCCTGTAATGATAATAAGACAAGCTATCTAAATAATTTTAACGTCATGGTCCTCCTTAAATTTTCAACTTTTAAATGAAATTTGACTGTTTAAAGTGAGTCAAAATCCAATTCCTATGAAGTCGGTAAAAGACAAAGAAATAAATATATATACACCTGAAACTAATAAAAGCCTATAAAAAAACGGGTTTCGTAGCTGAAAGTAAACTAAATACCATACCTATTGGTATATTTATATTACTGAGTTAGAGAATTTTACATTAAATAATAAAACAAGTATATATGCTTAAAAGAACATTAGATTACGACAGGAACTAATACGATAAAACTAAGGCATAAAGTATTAATAAAATATCGCGATTTTTTTTCCAAAAAATTATGATTTTTATTCAATAAACATTTATTTTCATTAACATACATTAGAAGTAACAATTTACTTTGAGTTCACTAGATGGCGTTGTACAAAATTTTAAATCGCACTATGTCAAAAAGGAGCCGTCGCTAAGGACTCTGGCATTTGTGAAACATCGAAATTATTTTATACAAGTATATATACATAAAAGAACAGATTACGACAGGAATTAAAATGGCATAAATTATAAATAAAATATTACGATTTTTTTTTCACAAAATGCAATTTTTTATTCAATAAAGATTTATTTTCATTAGTATACACTATAGGTATGTGTGTAGGTTAATAATTTATTTTGAGCTCACTAGATGGCATTGTACAAAATTCTAAAACAGGTTATGGTTTCGTTACACAAATGTACGTATCCAAACGTGGCGTTAACGCCACTCTAACGATCAGGTTCAGCCTCACCTATAGACGTTTCACATCAAAAACTTGTTTAATTAGTATTTATAAATATTAGTATATTAAAAGAGGTAATTTATTTTAAAAATATTGCTTGCTGAGACTAATATTGAAAGAAAGAATTTAAAAAAACTTTCTGGCTTAGACTAATTTTGAAAGAAAGAAGTAATTTATTTATAGAAACTTGCTTGCTTAGAGTAATAAAATGTTTCATCATCATCATCATTACAGCTCATATACGTCGCACTGCTGGGAGCGAACCTCGTCTACAACGGCGAAGCGATTAACCTACTATACCAAACCGGTCAGGATAGGGTTTTATTCTGAATCCCTTTCTTGCATAGATGTTATCTGCATATTGTAATTCTTTAGGCGTCATTTACGACACGCACGGGCAAGAAAAGGGGTTGGTGAATTTTATTCTTACTCCGTCTCATTTTGTAATGTTTCATTATCATCATCATCACCGCAGCCCAGATACGTCCCACTGTTGGGCTCCGGCCTCCTCCACAATGGGAGGGAATTTGACCTACTATACCATGCTGGTCAGACATGTTAGTATAGGGTTTCATTTCGAGTTTTCCTTCTCTTGCACAGATCTTATGTGCATATTATATCCCTTAGTCGTCTTGTACGACATCTACGGGCAGGATAGGGAGTGGTGAATTGTATTCTTACTCCGTCACCACACGGAAAATTGTAATGTTTACAACATTGAAATTAATAATAGATAGAAATTCTAAACTTACGAAATTTTAACAGAAAAAAACTGACTTCAAAGTAATGTCGTGATGATTTCTAATGTTTACGCGAATATTCCCTACTAGCAACCCGCGCTCGCTTCGCTTCGGTTTCAGTCGTCTTACACGCGTAGAGCCCGTTCCCATGAGAATACCGGGATAAAATATAGCCTATGTTACTCCCTGATATTATAGCTCTCCATTGGTGAAAGAATTTGTGAAATCGGTTCTATGGTTTAAGCATGAAAGCGTAACAAACAAATAAACTTACTTTCGCATTTATAATATTAGTAAGAATTGTAAATAATACCATTTTACGGATTTTATCGCGTTTGCATTTGATTTAAGTTTGTCCGAAATTTCGATCACATTACACTGTGCATGGTCACGGGTGGACTACGATGTCTCATGTAAAGTATACGAAACGTAGGGCAATGAAACATCAAATACATACGCAATAAAATCCGTAAAAATGGTTTTATTTACAATGTGTAATAATCGCGTAAATGTCAGAAACCACACTTACCTTTTATATCTTGTTTTAAAATAGATACACGATTGATGGATTTCTTAGCCAGTCGTTTATAGATACGATTCGTTCTGAAATGCTTCACAGTGAATATAGGACTAGGATTGAACATTGTCATTGATGATATCGATTCTGAAGATTTAAAGTTCTTTTATTTATGGTTTTTATCCTTAAAATCGAAATTATATTAAATCATTTCATTTCAGCTCATATACGTCCCACTGCTGGGCTCGAGCCTCCTCCTGGATAGGAATGAAATTTTCCTACTATATCACGCTGGTCAGACGAGTTAGTGCAGGGTTTTATTTCAAGTTTTCCTTCTCTTTAATCGTTAAGGCTCGAGCCTAGTAGTGTGACGTATATGAGCTGTGATGATGATTATATCGCGCTGGTCAGACGTGTTGGCATAGGCTTTTATGTCGAGATTTCCTTCTCTTGCGTAGATGTTATTTGTATACCTTAGTCGTCTTTTACGACACCCATGAGTGGTGAATTATATTCTTACACCATCATTAAAAAAGTAATATTATTAAAAGAATACCACCGCCGTATGTCTCCTTCAGTATGTTACTTAAACAGCCATTAATCGCTCTCAAAGCGGGCAACACCGACATTGCACTTAAAACCAGAAGTAAAATTATTAAATGTACATTAATAATTAACATATAATAAAATATGTAGAAAGACGGCGTAATATCTGAAAAAAAAAAAGAATTAGTTATTTACAATTCTCCTTTTTTCATATGGTGATAGAGTAAGACTACAATTCGCCAACCCATATCTTTCCTGTAAAAGATGAAAGAAAGAAAGAAAAAAAAAGAAAATCTATTTATTGATAGATGACTATATAATACTGGTTTCTGCTCGCGACTTCGTCCGCGTGGTATGGATACTTTGGGCTAACGCTAACTTTAACCTAAGACTTTATTTACGTAGAAGGTGAAATTATTTTTTAATAATACGATTTTATCACATATGATTTTTGAGAAAATTTAGCCGTTTACGCAGCGGAAGCTCTCAAAAGGAAAAAAAAAAACGATTTTGAAACATTCTTCATTGGTGCTTCGCTCCTGTTGGTCTTAGCGTGATGATATATCCTGTAACCTATAGCCTTCCTCGATAAATGGTCCCTTTAACACTTAAAGAAATTTTTCAAATTGGACCTGAGATTAGCGCGTTCAAAGGAACTTTTATCTATATATAAATAGGAGAGGCGGGTTTTGCGAACGATATATTGACTCATCACCATATCTCTGGAACCATAAGGCGTACAGACTTGAAATTTGGTAGAAATATTCCTTTCGTCGAGTAGAGGTAAGTTAAGAACGGATTTTACGAAATTCCACCTGCAAGGGGTGTTGCGGGGCGCAATAAATAAACACGTATTTCAGCATTTTTTAATTTGCACCCTCTAAGGGTGTAATCTACACTAATAATATAAAGAGGAAACGTTCCTGACGAATAAACTCAAAAACTCCTAAACGGATTCCGATAATTCTTTCGCCATTAGAATGTTACAGTATCTCAGAGTAACATAGGCTACATTTTATCCCAGTATACCCACGGGAACGGGAACTACGCCAGTAAGGCGACTGAAACCGAAGCGAAGCGAGTGCGGGTTGCTAGTACTTTATATATTAGTATAGAATATAGATGCACATAATATCTATGCAAGAGATGTGAAACATTTTTCGTCCTATACCAACATATCTGACCACTGTGGTATAATAGGTCAATTTTCCTCTTATTGAGGAGGAGGCTCAAGCCCAACTGTAGGACAAAATGCTGAATATATGCTGAAGCTGAATTGATGATGATGAGTCTTTTATAACTCTATATTTGCCGTGTGGGGACAGAGTAAGAATATAGTCTTAGACTATAGTTAGAATAGTCTTGGAATAGACTATTGAGTCTTGTCAAGACTACGACCAATGCCTACTCTTATAATAGTCTTACTGTCTCCTCTTTGTCCTTGGCCGTGGGTATCGTACAATCTGACCAGCATGGTATAGCAGGTCAATTTCCCTCCTAGTATGGAATAGGCTCGAGCCCAACAGTGGGACTTTTATGAGCTGAGATGATATCCCTCAAATAATTAGTAGTAAAGAAGAAAGTAATTAAAGAAGGGGTAATCTTGCGTAGTTTTCTATCTGCAGCCATTAACAGGCCAGTTGATTTAGTATAAACAATATACCAGAAAATCGACGTCTGAATAGTAGCAATTTGTTTCTGCGCTTCGTTCGGCGAACAAGGGAGCGGGAAACCCAACTATCTGAAGTGTTTGCGTGCCTTTAGTATCACCGAACCTCTTTGCATTCGCACGCATTCACACTCCATTCACATTCTTCGCGGTAGGCAGCGACTTAGCAAAAGTCCACGAGCGACAGTATAACTTACGGTGTGCTGTTTGCTTGTAATATATCTTTATTAAATTTTTATAAAGCTTTCAGTTTGATATTTACAGAGTTGAATTTTTAGTTATATAAGAAACTAGTTGTCCCAACAGACGTTGTTACCTACCGCGTCCAATTGTGAATCTTAACCATTCTCGAATCCCTTTTAACACAAAAAATTTCATTAACATCGCTCCAGCCGCTTAGGACGAGTTCATTGACATTCACATGTACACAAGAAATAATATACTAGCTGACCCAACAGACGTTGTTCTGTTCAAATCTAAAAAAATAATAAAAGGAATTCCCCTTTGAAATCGACAGCAGCGTCACCTACTGAGTCCAATTGTAAATCTAAACCATTCTCAAATCCCTTGGATCACACACAAAAAAATTCATCAATATCGGTTCAGCCGTTTAGGACGAGTTCAGCGACATACACACGTACGCAGTAATATATATATATAAAGTACTAACCGGCATCTTGTATAATTACTGCATACAAACTTATTCCATAATCTACCAATATAATTTTACATCCAAAAATCAGTGATATTATAACTATAATGCATTGCTTTCTCTTACTTGGAAATGATACTGGATGATAAAATGATACATCTTTGTTTATCTGAAAGAATTTTGTTAACATTTAACAAAAAAGACTAGGAGCCCACCAACAAGGTTTACAAAATAATATTTCAAGAACATTTTGTTTGAATTCTAAAATAAGATTACACAGTTTTGCACTATGATCTCTAAATTTAATAGAACTAGTGCGGTATTTTTTTTTAAAGTCAACGCCCTGCACTAATGAAATAATCCTTGTATTGCAGGGGCACTTTACAAACATATAATTAACGAACACAAATTACATACATCCAGACTCAGAACAACAGTTTGAAGATCGCACCAGGTGTTGTTCTGCATGGGATTTGAACCCGCGATACTGGCACAGTAGGTTGGTATCTTAACCACTCGCCATCTGTGAAGTCTGTGTTAGTAAAAATGAAAAATGTTATGAATAAATAAATAATTTTGGCGGGAACGTGAAAATATCACGTACACGATACGCATGATCTTAAATTATATTCCAAATTTATATATTGTAGTGTTATGTTAAATCATTTTTATTTCATGTAATTTCATGTAATGTAGACGAATTTCATGTGTGTATTTTTTATTGCCAATGTTACCTTATATTCATTAGTAATGATATTTATTATTTTGTATTTGCATTGTGTCGTGGCGGCCCGTGCTCAAAAACATGGTTTTGCCTGAAAACCCTCGCTGTAGCACCTTTGTGCTGCAGCTTATGCTGAGGTAGAACCTTTTTGGTCTACTACAGTATTTTAAATGTTTAACGTTATCATTCTTAGTAGTAGTCTTTGTTTGTTTTTATAATCTTAATATATATAAATTACGTGTCACGTTGTTTGTCCGCGATGGATTCCTAAACTACTTAACCGATTTTAATCAACTTTGCACACCGTGTGCAGTTTGATTCAACTTGAAAGATAGGATAGCCTACATCTTAATTTATAGTCGCAATATTATTTTATTGCAAATTATTTGTCTATTAAGTATTTGACATTCACAATTATCTGTTAACACCAAACGATTTTAACAGATGGCGATATCTGTTGACTGGATTGAGTAATTGATTAATATATACTACTGCTATGTCAAACCTACAAACGTGTCATATACGATTTTAACTTGCTTTTTTACATAGATGCCATTTGTAAAAAAATATGACGACCTCCATGACAGATGGTCTGCTAGTTAATAGTTGACAGTTAATAATTTAATAAAATGTAATATAACAAAAACATTATCTACAGCAACGCGTGGCCGGGTCTGCTAGTAGTAAATATATAAGTTGTTAAAAGTTATCTATATATATAAAAATGAATTGTTGTTCGTTAGTCTCGCTAAAACTCGAGAACGGCTGGACCGGTTTGGGCAATTTTGGTCTTGAATTATTTGTGGAAGTTCAGGGAAGGTTTATACAGTAGAAAATATGGCAAAATTGCAAGTAAATACTAAAAACAACAATTTTATTTTCCCATAGAAACTGTTCGTGCCTGTCTTTGATGTTCGTCCCATCGGTTCGGCATTTTTTACATAATTACATGTAGATCTAGAACAAAGTGGAGGAGGTGCGACCCCAACAGTTGGACGTGTATGGACTGAGATGATGATGATGATGATTTATCAGCCTCCCACAAATAGTGTAAAGCTGCGGACTAAGGAAATATAACATTTGCCGTAAATTCAATTCAGATGGATTATCAATAATTCCATTATATTGATACGTTTGAGGCCGAGTCCGGAGACCGCCCCAGCTTCGGCAGGAGCACCAGCCTCCCCTTCTTTGAACATCCAGGGAACTGGCCAAACGCTATTCAAGCGTTGTACAGTCAAGTTACCAGGTGTTTAAAGACCAGCGCCAGCACCCATCAAGAGATGCTGGCGAGTGTCGAACGTGACCGCTGGGGTCGTCTTTATTGTGCGGCACTAAGTAGAGATTTCACTTCTTCTTCAGATCAATCAGTAGGAAATTCTGGACAGTCTTGAATGTGACCCCTGGGGTCGCCTCAATCGCGCAGGGCTGAGTAAGCTACGCCATCCTCTAGTCACCAAAATTCCCACCGCGGAAAGCCCCCCCCAGTCATTGCTTTGCTGGACAGTAACCGGAAACCGCCCCGCCACGAACACGGAGACGGGGTGGCAGTGGCGCATATACGTGTTAAATCTATCACTCGCCGGCCAAACGGTTAACCCTAATGGGTGCTGGTACTGGTCCTTGAGTACCTGGTACCACATCTCACGGGTCTGTACAACGCTTGAATAGCCTTTGGCCAGTTCCCCGGATGTTGGAAGGAGGAGAGGCTGGTGCAAAAAGTGGGACGGTCTCCAGCCTTGGCCACAAACATGTTAATATAATGGTATTATTGATAATTCAACTGGATTGAATTTACGGAAAGTGTTATATTTCTTTAATCCGTAACTTTACGCCATTTGTAGGAGACTGATAAATCATCAACATAGTCTCAACCCACTATGGGCCTCCTCCACTATGGGAGGGAAATCGACCTACTATACCACGCTGGTCAGACGTGTTGGTATAGAGTTTTGTTCCAAGATTTCCCTTTCTTGCATAGATATTATATGCATGTTATATATCACTTAGTCGTCTTTTACGACACACACGGGTGGTAAATTGTATTCTTACTCTGTCATCGCACGGATAATATTAAAATTAAACTGATAAATACGAAGAATACTGAAAACAAAATAATTACAAAGAAAAGGCGGTACGAAGTTCGCCGGGTCAGATAGTTATTTTTAAATATGCTGTAGAGGCTGAAATAAATATTTTTCTTTCTTCTTTCTTTGTTATAGGCAATAACAATGTTCGATGTATTTTCATGTTCTAAAACAGTTCCGCTGAAACCTACACAGATGGCGTAATAGTTAATAAACCGACCTACTGCAAGTGGCATGGTTTAATTCACATACAGGACAATACTACATATGATCTGTATTAATAAATTGCTGTTTCGAATCTGTAATTTGTGTCCGTTAATTATACGTTTGTAAAATTCCCCGTACTAAAAGGATAGTTTTCTTAATGCAGTATTGTCCTTCATCATTTCATCATCATTTCAGCCTATTGCCGTCCACTGCTGGACGTAGGCCTCCCTCATATTGCGCCACAATGTGCGGTCCTGTGCCGCCTGCATCCAACGACGCCCAGCAACTTTCACTAGGTCGTCGGTCCACCTAGTGGGGGGGCGTCCTACACTGCGTCGTCTGATGCGTGGTCGCCACTCGAGAACCTTTCTTCCCCAGCGGTTGTCGGTTCGTCGAGCGATGTGGCCTGCCCATTGCCACTTCAGCGTGCTAATTCTTCGTGCTATGTCGGTTACACCCGTTCTTCTGCGGATTTCTGTATTCCGGATTCTATCTCGCAGAGAAATCCCGAGCATAGCCCGTTCCATAGCACGCTGAGCGACTTTGAGCCTTGATATGAGGCCTACATTTAGGGACCACGTTTCCGTGCCGTAAGTCATCACTGGTAACACACACTGGTCGTAGACCTGTGTTTTCAGACACTGAGGTATGTTGGACGAGAAGATCCTCTTAAGTTTCCCGAACGCTGCCCAACCGAGTTGGATTCGTCGGCTGATCTCTTTGTCGAAATTGGATCTACCTAACTGGACTGTTTGTCCTAGGTAAACATAGTGATTGACAACTTCGAGAATCGCATTGCCAACTAGGACCGGTACAGGAATGACATGGGTATTTGACATGACTTTCATCTTGTCCATGTTCATTCGTAGACCCACTAGTTGGGATACCCTGCTGAGATCATTGAGCATAGTGCCAAGGTCCTCCATGGATTCTGCCATAACGACGATATCGTCTGCGAATCGAAGGTGAGTGATGTATTCGCCATTAATGTTGATGCCGAGTCCAGTCCAGTCTAAGAGCTTGAAGACATCTTCCAGTGCAGTGGTGAACAGTTTCGGAGAGATGACATCTCCCTGTCTCACGCCTTTCTGCAACTGGATCGGTTTCGTACTCTTATCCCGGATACGGACTGACATTGTGGCGTTCCTATACAAACACTTCAGCACTTCGATATAGCGATAGTCGATTTGGCACCGCTGAAGGGACTGCAGCACCGCCCAAGTTTCGACTGAATCAAAGGCTTTCTCATAGTCCACAAACGCTAATCACAGGGGCCGATTATACTCCTCGGTCTTTTGTATAATCTGCCGAAGCGTGAGGATATGGTCTATGGTGCTATAGCCATTTCGGAAGCCGGCTTGTTCGGGCGGCTGGAAGTCATCGAGCTTGCGCGTGAGTCGATTGGTAATGACCCTCGAAAACAACTTATAAACATGGCTCAGGAGTGAGATGGGTCTGTAGTTCTTTAAAAGAGCTTTGTCACCCTTCTTGAAGAACAGCACCACCACACTCCTGGTCCACGACTCTGGAACGTCGCCCCCGAGGATAACGGAATTAAATAGCTTCTGAAGGGCTATTAATACCGGCTTGCCGCCGGCCTTCAAAAGCTCTGCCGTAATTCCGTCATCTCCCGGTGCCTTACCGTTACGTAGTTGTTTGAGAGCCATTCTGATCTCGTACAAGCTGATGTCCGGGATTTCTTCGGTATAGTGCCGAGTTAGCTTGGATCTGGGATCTTGGACCAAGCCGACAACAGGATTTCGGGATGATTTGTATAACTGTCCATAGAACCTTTCGACCTCTCCCAAGATCTCACTTTGGGATGAAATGACAGTGCCGTCATCGGTCTTCAGCTTAGTCATTTGGCTTTTCCCAATAGACAGATCTTGTGCGAACACTTTCGAGCCACGATTCCGCTCTATCGCTTCTTTAATACGGAACATAATAAATCGGCGAATATCGCGACGCACAGACCTGGAGATCTGTCTATTTAGCTGCCTATGTTTGGACCAATCGGCTGCAGACTGCACCGTCATCTCTTTTCTCCGCTCTATGAGCTCGAGAGTCTGGTCAGAAAGTTTTTTAGGTCTATTAACGCGGTGAGCCTTGAAAAATTTCGACCCAACCGCGTGGACAGTTTCCACGAACCTGTTGTTCATATCGTTCGGAGATTCGCACTCGTCCAGACATTGGAAGCGATTATGTAGTTCGAGTTGAAAGTTTTCGAGGTTCTGGTATTGGACAGATGTAGGTCGGAGTGTAGACTTCATCAAGCGTGACCGTTCGACTTTTGTATGGATGTTCAATGTGCCTCGTACCATCCGGTGATCGCTCCCAGTTTTAATTCTGCTGATCACTGAGACATCATTGAATATCTGTCGTTTGTCTGACAAGATGAAGTCTATCTCGTTTTTTGTTGAACCATCGGGGCTAATCCAGGTCCATTTCCTTTGTGGCTGCTTCCTGAAGAAGGAATTCATCATAAAGAGGCTTTCCTTCTCCAGAAAATCAGCCAGTTTCTGGCCCCTCTGGTTTCTCTGTCCATATCCATGTTTCCCCACTCTCAACTCATCATCACTCCCTTTGCCTAGTTTCGCGTTAAAGTCTCCCATAACCACCGTGAAGTGGGTTTTGGACGCGTGTATGGCTTTCGAGATGTCCTCGTAAAATGCCTCCACTTCGTCGTCGGAGTATGTCGAGGTCGGTGCGTATACCTGTATAACCTTCAGCGAATACCTCTTGGTAATTCTGAGTATAAGGTACGCTACCCTTGTCGACACACTCTCGATCCTCTCCACGTTGTCTATGAGAGACTTACGAACGATAAACCCTATACCACCTTGGGACGGGTGATCGCCCTCCCGGTAGAAGAGCAAGTTTCCAGACTGGAGGATTATCGTGCCATCGCCCTCTCTTCGCACTTCTGATAATCCTACAATGTCCCAGCGGATTTTGCTCAATTCCTCTTCCAGCTCGATGACCCTCTCGTCAGTCCTGAGTGTCTCCGAATGTTGTGTGTTACCAGGGCCAAGGGTCGTTTTTGTTGGTAGCCGGATCGCTGCCGGAGATTCCTCGCACCCCCCGCTCCACCACTACTGGGCCCGCCACCAAAATGAGCCCGTAGGGTACCGGAGCCGCCGTGACTGGGGGCCATTTTTTTGTTGTACGCCATTTTTAAAAAGGGGATATTGCCGTAATCGCCACGCTTGGCAGGCGGGTTGGCGATCGCAGTATGGATGTTTTACGTTTCCCAGGAGAGAGCTGCTGCCCACTCTCCTGGTGAACCCTCAGCCGATTTTTACGACTCCCACGGGCAAGTAAGGGGTGGCGACACATGTATTCTCAAACCGTCGCCACACGGCCAGTATTGTCCTTACAAAAAAAAAAAAAAAACTGCACTTAAATGCAATTACTTTGCTAAAGTCAAGAACTGGATTTAACTGACATTATTAAAACTAAGTACAATATTGGAATAAATTAATTCGCACTGGACTCCTAGAACAGCTGATTGATAAGAGAAGAAGAAAATAAACTATTACTTGTTTCAACTTTGCTATACAATCAATCGTATTTTTCATTCTGTTGACGCCAGTATAGGCCGCAGCCATATTTGTAGCAGTAATGACAAGCACATCGGATATCCATAGCACAAAAGCACCCCTGGATTTGCTCTTGAATGATCTATCCGTTGTTGTATATTCTACTATTAAAGTTACTAATGAGATTAACGCTGAAAATAAGACAAACATTGAATTAGTATATCATCATCATTTCGGCTCAGTTACTGCTCGGCTCGAGCCTCCTCGGCAGGGAATGCGGCAGCTTATGGAGTCAGGCGCCATCATCTCGTCACCGCGAATGCGATGGACAACATTCCGGCAGTTGAGCGTGGAAGTGTCTACCTCACGCCGTCTTTTATAACACGAATGAAAAAAGGAGTGATAAATAGTCATCACATTAATATCCCATTTATTATCTGACCAGTCAATTTTCCTTTCTAGCATAGGAAGTCGAATCAATTTTCCAACTCTTCCTGTTACGCATTCCAAGATAATTAAAAGCGTGTTCTGAAAGTGCTTGAGACAGCTTCTATGGACACAATTGTGTCCATAGAAGTTCATAGAAATGAAGTCCATAGAAGCCAGGACACAATTGTGTTCACATTTGTCCTGGCTTAAAGGAGTCAAAATATTATATGGTGCTATTAATTAAAAAAAATATATATATATTTATCTTGTATTTCAGTTAACAACGTGTTGTTACGCTATAATGACGTGAAATTTCAGGTACCTTATCATATGCCACAAGAGTTATACAGTCAACATGAGCAAATAAGGAATCGTATCGCTTTATATTTCCACAATATGAGGAAAAACTAATTTTACAACAAAGTTATTTACCAAAGATTGTCACGACTGCTTTGCAATAAATATCAAGCTTCCGCGATACACGAATATGACAGCCATCTGGACCATTCTCGAATTGCAATGGAGCCATTCCTGCTACTTGAGACGAACGAAATGCAAAGTTTTGAACACCATTTACTACGCATTGAGTCCGAAGAATTTGTTCGCGTGTCATCTTGAGAGCTGTGAATTTTTATATATTCAAAAAGAACAACTGCTCTAAAGAAATTATTCTTGTGTTGCAGAGGACTTAACAGATATATCATTTGTGGATTGCGGACGTTAGAGATATATAATTAACGAACACAAATTACACTCAGATCTAGTATAATAATTTGTGAATTGCACAAAAGTATTTCATCATCATTACAATGAATACTGTCAACTAATATTTTACAGCTATATTTTGCAAAATAAATGATTTGATTCATCTCAGCTCATAAACGTCCCATTACTGGGCTCGAAATTCCTCCATAAAAAGAGGGGAATTGTGCAATTACCCCAAGCTAGCCAGACCGGTTAGTATAAGATTTTATTTCGAGTTTTTCTTCTTTTGCACACGTGTTATATACATATTACATCGCTTAGTAACCTTTTACGACACCCACGGGCAAGAAATGGTCTAAATGAGCTCCTCTAAAATAAAAGAAAATTGATCTCTATCTCGTGCTATTCTGTGTGATGACAGAGTTAGAATATAACTCACCACTCTCTATCTTGCTCATGGATGTCGTAAAAGACGACTATGGGATAAAATATGCACATAAAATCTGTGTAAGAGAAGGAAAATTCGAAATGAAACCCTATACCAACATGTCTGACCAGCATGGTATAGTAGGTCAAATTGCCTCCCATTGTGGAGGCGGCCCGAGCCCAATAGTGGGACGTGTGTGGGCTGCGATGATGATGATATCACGCTGGTCACAGGGGTTGGTATAGGGTTGTAATCAGGCCTTTCCTTCTCTGAACCTGTATTATTTTCTCAAATTTTTATGCAATGGTTGGTGGCATCAGATCATATCATCATCATCTTGCTCTTATCCCAATTACTTGGGGTCGACGTAATATGTCATCTGTTTTGACATATTGCAAAAAGTTTCGGCAATGACTTTTATGACCGGCCGCCTGCCTGACGTCAACCCTCCTTGGGAATGTAATCGTTGACCCAAATGGTACCAGATGGAGTTGGTCCGGGTCAATCTAGTATCATGCATCATCTAGCATGGCATCAGATCATATATTAACTAATAAGGCAGTCATCACGTCCCCTACTATTAAATTATGTACGTATGTCACATTTTGTTTATACTTTTATGCTGTCGAAATAAAATATTTTTAGAAAGAAAGAAAGAAAATGATTTTTCTTCTACTAACAGGTTCGACTATTGACGCAATCAAAATTGTCAAATGCAGAAATGATACTCACTCTATTCCTTTTGAGAAAATTGTGAATAAAGATAAAAATGTTTAATTAGGTTACAAATTGTCAAATGTCTAAATGTACCACTGCGGACAAGTCACGCTGCTCCGGTGGTCGGCCAACGACGATGGCGGCTTGTCACGGGTGGGTTACAGGGCCGCGCGGGCTGCCCCACTGTCACCCTATTCCTTTGAGTAATATAAAAGTAATAAATAAATGTTATCATATATGAGTAATTATTTTGAAAACATGTAATATTATTTTTCTTACGAATAGATGTAATCGCAAGATTAATGATGATATTTGGAACATTCGATCACGAGCGGTACCTAATACAAAGAACCTAAAAAAATATTTACTACATTCGGTTTGACACGTGATTTTTATTTGACTGTATAGATTCCGTGTGGTGACGGAGTAAGAATACAATTCACCACTCCCTATCTTGCCCGTGGATGTCGTAAAAGACGACTATGGGATATATAATATGCACATAACATCTATGCAAGAGAAGGATAACTCAAAATGAAACCCTTTACCAACATGTCTGACCAGCATAGTAGATCAAATTTCCTTCCATTGTAGCGGAGGCTAAAGACCAACAGTGGGACGTATGTGGGCTGTGATGATGATGATGATGACTGTTTTTGCTGGTAAATCAGCAAGCGACATACCTGAAAGTAAGTGATAACCGCCGATAATGCTTACCTTAATACCAACCTTTTTATTATGAATTGCTGCTTGTCTCTCTCACTGACTAGTAGTGCTCAAAATTTAGTGTTCAAAATTGCTACTATTAAGATGTCGATTTTATTTCTTGTTGAACTGACCTGACCTGGAAGAGCCTTTATAGTACAGAAAACTCTAACGACAGAGGACAAGAAATAGGGTACCGGTGGTCGGTCCAACGACGAACACGATGAGCTGCGGTAGGTTACGAGGCCACAAGCCGCTCCTTTGTCGCCCAGGACAGAGCCAGACGGCGGCTACGCTGACCGTAGACCACCGCAAAAAAAGTAGGGCCCAGAACACTAAAATCGGTTGAAAACTATCATAAAGTTTACATTCTTATATTTAATACTAGCAACCCGGCCTCGCTTCGCTTTGGTTTCAGTCGCCTTACCCGCGTAGTTCCCGTTCTCGTGAGAATACCAGAATAAAATATAGCCTATGTTACTCCCTGATATTATAGCTGAACATTGGTAAAATATTTTTTTAAATCGGTTCAGTGGTTTAAGCGTGAAAGCGTAACAAACAAACAAACACACTTTTGCATTTATAATATTAATAAGGATTGTAACTCATAATGTTAAAAAATGTAAATTAATCTAGTTAAATAAACAGTACTGTTTTTTTAATGTTGGTGGGCATCCAATGTTTCATACATACACATAAAATAAATATGTCACAAATTGGATATTAATTATTTTTTTGGTGATAAAACGTGGTTACGAAACTTCAAATCGTATGTCAATATTTTCTAGTCTAATATTTTTAGCCTTTATCTTTCAAAGCCACACTGCCTATGTGATCATGTATATCTGCCTATGTCTATAAGCTTGGTGATAACGTAAAAGATTACAAACCAAAGTCGAGGTTATTTAAATATGAAAAACTAGCTTATGTTCGCAACTACGTCCGTTTGGTATAGATACTTTTGACTAATGCTAACTTTAACCTAAGACTTCATTTACGTAGAAGATGAAAATATTTTTTAATAATACGATTTTGTCACACATGATTGTCGAGAAAATTTTGCCGTTTACGCAGAGGAAGCTCTCAAAATAGAAAAAAAACCCTATTTAAAACTTTATTCATTGGCGCTCCGGTCCTGTTGGTCCTAGCGTGGTGATATATTGCCTATAGCTTTCCTCGATAAATGGGCTATCGAACACTGAAAGAAATTTTCAAATCGGACCAGTAGTTCCTGAGATTAGCGTGTTCAAACAAACTCTTTAGTTTTATATCTTAATATATATAAATTACGTGTCGCGTTGTTTATCCGTGATGCCTCGCAGAAGGCTGCGACCGCATCCCAATTCCTGATGCTGCCGAGCATCTCCCTAGAGATGGTCGGTAGTGTCAGGTCGGCACCGATGATTGCGACGAGTTGAAGACGCGGCTCTGCCCAAGCGGCACAGACCTCGAGCGTATGCTGCGCCGTGTCCTCGTCGACTCCTAAACTACTTAACAGATTTTAATCAAATTTGCACACCATGTGCAGTTTGATCCAACTTGAAAGATAGGATAGCTTACATCTTAATTTATAGTCGCAATATTATTTTATTGCAAATTATTTGTCTATTATTTGACATTCACAATTATCTGTTAACTCCAAACGATTTTAACAGATGGCGATATCTGTTGACTAGATTGAGTAGGTAATTAATAGATGGCGCTGCTATGTCAAACCTACAAACTTGTCATATACGATTTAACTTGCTTTTTTACATAGATGCCATTTGTAAAAAAATATGACGACCTCATTGACAGATGTTCTCCTAAATAGTTTACTTCTACTTAAATAGTTTAATAAAATGTAATATAACAAAAACATTAGCCACAGCAACGCGTGACCGGGTCTGCTAGTATTAGTATAAATTTTAATGCGAAATATGTTATCTGACTGCCATCTTGCTTGCAGACATCTCTGAAGACTTCTATATACTAATTCTCGGAGGTGTTTTTAGCTATTATGAACTATCTTCCAAAAAATTGTGTAGTGACTATAAATTAAGATATAAGCTATCTTATCTTTTAAGTTGGATCAAACTGCACATGGTGTGCAAATTTGATTAAAATCGGTTAAGTAGTTTACGTTAATTAAGGAGAGAAAGTGAAAGTCATGAAAAAATTAGAGGAGATGAGTGAAAGTGTAAAGGTGTGTAGATATGGTAAACGCAGCAGTACAACTTCGCGAGTATACTAGGTCTTAATGAGGTCTATACCTATTTAAACTTTAAGATTGAGACTATTACATAGTAACATTAGAATTTCAAGAAAGTGATAATAACGTTTTGCATTTTCAAACCGTTGTTAGTCGGCAAGTCCACTTATAGAAAATACAATTTGTGATAAGAACTTTTAGTAAAAAAATCAAGTCTCCATAATAAAATAATCATCATCATCAATCTCAGCCTATATACGTCCCACTCTTGGACTCGGGCCTCCTCCATAATGTGAGAGAAATTGACCCGCTATACGACAACGGTCGGATATGTTAGTAAAGGGTTTTGTTTCAAATTTTCCTTCTCTTGCATAGATATGATATGCATATCCCTTAGTATAATAACGTATAGAAGGATAGTGTCAGTACTTCGAACGTTCGAAACATGAATCTAAAATACTACATGCACGCAGCCGATTACACACGTACACACGCACACCACTATTATGAAATAAAATTTTGTATTTATTTTCATAAATCGTCGAAATACTTTTACATGTAATGTTAATAACCTTTTTAAGTTTTTCAAATGTGTTATGACACCATTTGAATGCACAAACCGTCATAATTACCTATTTATTTTTTAGAGTTGCGTACGTACATGCAGTACTGTGACCTTGTACATTACGGAACGGTTCCGGCATAAGCTCCATTAGGCTCCAATTGAAATGCTGCACTTTTTGTGCACAAACTTACCTTTTAAATGTTATTATTCTAAGGCATATCCCTTAGTCGTCTTTTACGACTTCCACGGGCAAGTGTGACGGGTGGTGAATTGTATTCTCATTCCATTACCACACAGAAAACATGACAAAATAACAAACTAATAATCTTTATATTTATATTTCTTGCGTACGTGTGTATATCACTAAACTCCTCTTAAACGGCTATTGATGAAATTTTTTGTGTGTGTTCAAGGAAATTCGAGAATGGTTTAGATTCACAATTGGATCTGGTAAGTGGCACAGCGATCGATTTCAAGTAGAATTCCTTTTACTATTTTTTTAGAATTAAACAGAACAACGTCTGTTGGGTCAGCTTAGTATATTATAATTATAAAAAGGCGATATTTGTTATTGTTTATGTAAATAACAAGTTTAGTCTTATTATTAACAGCGATCCAAGCGGTCAATTCTGGAACTTCCTTCAAAATTTTAGTCTCATGTTAGTGGCCATTTTGCCTATGTGGCTTACAAATTCATCAATATGAAACTAGATGACAGTAATGGTTAAAGCACTGGACGACCGTTTAGAATTATTATTTAGATTTTTTCGTTTTTCCGCTTATATATTTTCCGCTTATAATTCAAGAATATGCTTAAATTATTTTGAGTGATATAGTCTCAAAATCAAAAAGCTCTTTAATCAATTAAATAAAAATAATATTTCAAACAATATTATAAAAGTAGGCGATGTATTATATATATTTATATTATGAAATGGTAAATAGAAAAAAAACATAATGAACATACAATAATTGTAATAATCATTATCATTTTAGGTCAAATATGTCTCTTTCACAATTGGTGAAAAATTGCCTTACAATGTCATGCTGTTCAGATGGATTGCTACAGTGTTTAATTTCTAGTTTTTGTTATCTTGTATAGACGTTATCTGCGTTTAAAATCCCTTAATCACTTTCTTTAATTGTCACCACCGTTGACTTATTCGTGTGAAACGTGAAAAACGGTTAAGGATTTTATCAGCAGTGTGGGCAATACCTTTCTCATGGAAACGTATTACACCTCACTGCATTGGCCCATCCACCTGCTAAGTAGACTATAACAAGAACTAAGTCCAACAGTGAACAGGAAAGGCAGAATGGTGATAATCGCTTATTACTACATCAAAGGCTATGAAAGACGCTAATGAATTGTAATTCTTACTCCATCACTACACGTAAATATTATTTACTAAGAGTCCGTAAAAATCAAGGACATGTTACGACAGCTACGGCAGTTAGCGGCAGTATAAGCAGACAAATGTCAGGGATTTGATGTCCAATTTAGACTATAGTCCATAAAATATAGGATGATCTCTGTGACAGTTGTCCCTAGTGCCGTCACACTTATGATAAAGTCCGTAGTTTTTTATCGATAAAACTTTTTATTTTTATAATTGTGATTTTCTATTATAATTAAAATACAATCAATGAAAATCTTATTGATTTTATTTCAAACAGAAACTGTGTTTTGACTAATGATTTCTGATGTTTACGCGAGTATTATACATTTTAAATAAAACTACTTTACGAATTTTATCGCGTTTGTATTTGATTTTTGATTACCCGACGTTTCGATATATTATAAATTTTCTGTATATATATATATATATTCTGTATATATATATATATATATATATATATGTAAATATTATTAATTTCCGATTATAAATTTTCTGCAGTAACGATGACTTGTTGGACTTGAGACATCTTAGTCCACCCGTGACCATGAACACTGTAAAGTGTTCGAAACGTCGGGTAATCAAAAATCAAATACAAACGCGATAAAATTCGTAAAGTAGTTTTATTTAAAATGTGTTTTGACTGTTTTAATTATTCAAAAGGAGTACCATCAAGAACTAGGTCACTATCATCGTCATCACTGGAGCGTGCCTGCTAGAACATTTATAATTTTTTGTCAAAATAGGGACAGTGACTAGATCAATCGATCAGTTACGACTGTTTTATGAATAAATATGTCTAGTTCATTGACGATAATGCATACATAAAATTATCATTTACTCTGAGACGAAAAGTAGTTTTTTAATGTTTAATTAATTCAATTTATGTATTTTGTAATGTAATTGTGTCTGTTTTAATTGTAAAAATATGCTGAAAGTTTTACATAGGTACTGTATTGGGTTTATTTCTTTTATGAATAATTTAATAAAGAACGGTTTTCTAACGTCTAAGATACAGGCTCGGCCTAGTTTAGACGTTAGGGCTCATCTTGGATTATTTTCAACAAATTGTACTACTAGATTAAGGTCAGTGTATATTACTTTTCTATTTCAATAAAGATATTATTATTATTATTATTATTATAACGGTTATTGATTTACGTATATCGACTTAATATTTTTATATTTATAATATATTGCAATTCAGTCGCAATAAAACTGGCACGAAAAGAATGAAAATATATTTGATATAAAATGAAATTGTAAACATGTCGCTCGTTCAAACCTACTTCGTTGGTTTCGTTGACATCTGTCACAGAGATCAAGCTATATTTTATGGACGATAGTTCCGAAATTTTCGAAACAATATAAATAATTCGTTTAAAAGGTTTTTCGCATTGCAACCCTTATAAAACCCTCTGGATCAGCTGATCTTTTTTTAAGGAGGCAAAGGACGGCGCGCGTACTTATAACCCGCCGTATTTACTTGGCTTCGCCATTGAGCTAACACCGAGTTTCTTGATGTCCCTAGCCAGCCCGGCGAGTTACTCACAGGTACCGTCCCACACCGATGCCCCCAGAGTGTTGCATTCACGCGGTCAATTTCTCTGCGAGTATCGGGCTATTCCCCGTTCTAGTCACCCGTCGCCTCTGCTTTCCTGATGCCTAACGTTAATTATTTGTTGAAATACATAAAGTATATTTGTCGACAATCAGATAACCATTGCCTCTATAGGTCTCCGTGTTTACACTAAGTTAATAACTGCGGAAGTCATTAGAAAGTTTACAAAGGCAGTGCGGTAAAAAATTAAGGGTTACCTTTTTTTTTTCGTCGAGTTATCATCGAGATTCAATCGTTTTTATTTTAAAATTAGTTTTTACGCGAGCATGTCGCGTTAAAAATATATATGATAGAGGCAACAACAAATGTGCAAGGTATTCTAGATTCTATCAGCCCAGAGTGTTGCTAAATACTTTAATTTAAGAAACCACCAAATCGGCATGTGACCGTTACCGAAGAGATCTGGTAAGAAACTCGGTGGATTTATTTTTTTTAACTAACTTCTTTTATATAAAGTTGTTGATGTGAAACATCTATAGGCGAGGGTGAAACTGATCATTGGCGTGACGTAAACAGCTCGTAGCGTTACGAACTCACGCTATATGACGGAATATGCGAGAGTTAACCCGATTGTTGTACCGTGGCGTTAACGCCACGCTATGTATATGTACATACGTAGTCTATACGTAGTAGTGTGTGAGTGATACAGAGCGACACGATGTTGTGCACAAGCGCCTGTGCGCTATCTCTCTCGCCGCACTGAGCTCGCATACCCATAATGTATACTAATGCAAATAAATGTTTATTGAATAAAAATCATCATTTTCTGGTAAAAGATCGTAATATTTTATTAATACTTTATGCCATATTAGTTCCTGTCGTAATCTGTTATTTTATGCATATACACATGTACAAAATAATTTCTATATTTCACATCTGCCAGGCGTCCTGAGCGACGGGTCCCTTTTTTTAACCTTTGAACCACAATATAGCTTATTTCACAAATATAATTCAAACGATTATAGCTGGATCAGATCCCACAAGTGGCACCTGATAACGAATTAACTTATAGAGCAGCCATTAATTCACTTAACAACCTTAGAGGGAAGGGTGATACCACTACATAGCTACCGTAAACAGATATTTCTATGAGTATCACACCATCACTACATATTATAAAACAAAGTCACTTTCCGCTGTCTGTCCGTACCTATGTATGCTTAGAATCTCAGATCTTTAAAGCTACGCAACGGATTTTGATGCGGTTTTTATTTAATAGATAGAGTGATTCAAGAGAAAAGTAGATATGTATAATACATGCATAATACGTCGCTCTTTTAAGAGTAACCTCTAAAAAAAACATGTTCGTGTTTCTTTCATTCTATGTTCACATGGCTAAGAGGGAATGATTTAAACAAGAACATTCACTATTCATTTCTTACAATATGTCATCGAATGAAGTCGTACGTCTTGGAATTACTTTAATTTGTGATCATTTAATCAAAGAGTTGACAAAAAATAAGCAAAAAAAATGTCGACGGTGGTGAGTGCGACCATGGATTGAAAGAAGTAATTTATTACGAAGATATGTATTCAAGTAGTATCAAATCAATCAAATCAAATCAAATCATTTATTTTGCGAAATATGGGTATAAAGTATTAGTTATTACAGGTAAACAATGTATCACCATATTTGGCCATCAAGCGGCATGCAAAAGGAATTTCCAATTCTAAAAATAATGGCTTCATAACAAATAGCCAATTAAAAAAAAAAGAAAAACCAATTCACACGCAACATCACTTTAGTTAAACACAATAAGTCATATCTAAGTATTATCTATCTGTTAATAATCATTTAATTATATAATGTCAGTAATAATTATAATGTCAGATTAATTGATTAATTAATTAATGTCATAAGATTATTTCATAGATTAAATCAATTCATTAAAATTATATAAGACTTATTACATAATTAATTACAATTTGTCATATAAAAATTCGTTAATAGGATAATAACATTTGAAAATTAATAGTTTATTAAGGTCATTCTTAAATTTTATAAACGGCAGGTTTTTAATATTATCGGGTATTTTATTGTAAATACTCGAGGAAACACCAAAGAAGCTCTTCTCCATCAAAGATGTTTTACATTTTATTTGGCAAAGTTGGTATTTATATTGAGCACGTATAGGATTTATTCTTGCTGTCGATAATTTTCTAAATAGATGGGGATTAGCCTTCACAAATAGGGCAGTTTCTAGGATGTACAGTGATGGCAAGGTTAATATTTTTAGGGACTTAAAATAAGGGGTACAGCTGTCTGTTGTTTTTAGACCACACATTGATGCAATGTTAATGTGTTAATGCAGCGTTTTTAATGTTGCTAATGCAGCGTTTTTGAATTTTAAAGACAAGGTCATCAATTTTGTGGTTCCAAAGGCAATGGTAGTTTTAAAGTTCTCCATATAAGGAAATGTATTTTGATCGTTCCACTTGAACAACATTTTTTCGCGTGCAACCAGTGCAACGCATCGCAGAAAAATATCAACACGTGACGTCCTTCGGCTACAGAACTCGAAACATAATGGCCGAACCTGAATGAACGTTCTCTCAGTGTTCAGACCGTTCATTTCTTGTTCATTCGGAGTGCGAGTGAAAGATGCCGGATGCCAATATCCAACACTGTTGGATCGGTTCACTAATGAATTATTCGGCACTAATGTTTCATTTTGTGTTCAGTTGCTTCACTTCGAGTGAAAGATTCAAAATGAAAGACAAAAGTGAACAAAAAATGAACCGTCTGATATCAGCTTTATGACAAAAAGCTGTGAAAGTTGTATATAAAAACATTCTGTAGTTTATTTAGTATCAGCATTGGACCCGTGCGAAGCGGGGGCGGGTCGATAGTAAACTATAAAATGCAAAATTAAACTAATATAAATTTGTTGGAGAAAGATAGATTCTCAAAGAGGAAAACTTTTTACAGTATTTTTTTTGTTACATGCTGGTCTCGTCGTCGTCTCAGCTGATATACGTCCCACCGCTGGTCTTAAACCTCTACCCCAATAGAAGTGAAATTGACCTACTATTCTAAGCTGGTGAAGCATGTTGGTATATGGTTTTTTCGAATTTTCCTTCTCTGACATATATTAATGCATAGCTCTTCATCGTCTTTCATGAAATCCACAGGCAGGATAGGGAGTGGTGAACTGGTTATTCCGTAATCACACGGATCACGTGTTACGTTTTACGTACTAGTATTGCTTAATTGTTTTACGATATTCATGACGAAGGAATGTGATAAATTATATTAGTCCTTCGTGACATACAACGATAATTAAATCAGTTAATCTAATCATTATCATTAGCTAAATCATCATATTTGATAATCTATAAAATAAAATTATTTTGTTAGGATTTTTTAGTCTAAAGCTGGTAATACTGGTATCAAAGGGAAGTGGGGTGTTTAAGTGGACTTAGAGAATGGTAATATAGATTAGGTCAGCAACATTTTTAATTAATTAATGGAATTAAGCAATACATGATCGAAATGTATTATTATTTTAAAATGGAAGAAGAAAGTGAGATCATATCACATACGCGATAAATGATGAAGTAACGATTAACCCTATAAAAATATTGGTTGCCTGTAAAGTCGGTATACGGGCGAAAGTTTTACGTGACAACGACTTTGAGTGGTAAAATAATTTTAATGTGAATATTCATTCGTATAGTAGGAAGAAGGATGAAATAATAGTAACAATTTAAAACATTTATTTATACAAAGAATTATATTTAAAACATTAATTTATACAAAGAATCTCGCACTGAATTTCATATTAACAAAATTTTATTTTTACCTTTACACATACATACGTATTTATATACAAATATACAATTTTTATGTCTGTCTCTCTCGCTCTTAGGCGGGCTAACCATGCCCGAGTGGAAGGGACGCGTGCCTCTCACTCGCTCTCATTGTGAGCGCATAACGTGAGCGGAGCGTAACGCAGTTTCTTGAAGTGTCACCCGGCAAACCAATTTATAAGACGTTATCACGTCAAAATGGAATATATTATAAAAAAGTCTTCTTACGCCTATTTGAGTTGCCTTCAGAACTTCAATTGGCAATTTTCCGCAGAACTTCAATTGAAGATTTGAAACGTGTTTCGCATCTGAACGAGGCAACCATAGGTTCGACTTCAAATGTTTTTCTTTAATTCTATCCATAAGACTATTCACAATCATTGCTGGTCATAAATCTCCCCACAAATGAGGAAAATGTCATAATCGTCAACCTTCTTTTGACGTGACAACGTCTTATAATTCGATGGCGCCGGCTGCACACACGAAAAAACATGACGTATGCGGCGTTACCTCGCTCTGAGGCGTTCCATTTAAGGCTTGATCCATACAAAATATCTATCAAACAAATAAAATTAAAATTTTCTTTTGAAAAATGAAACCATTCCATCAGTATTTTCTTATGACGTTGTCACGTTCAACTATCGTCAGTAAACCGACTTTACAGACAACCGATTTTTTTTTAGGGTGGGCTATTGTCAGCACATCCGCCACCTGGCTCCATCCGGGGCGACAAAGTGGCGGCGCGCGGCCCCATCACCCACCGTAGTTCGTCACCTTTGTCGTCGGGTTGACCACCACTACCGACAGTTCCTTATCCTCTGTGATCGCTCCATCATAATCGTCAACCTTAGCGGACAGTTTTAGTAGAAGCTGCTGCCTATTCTTCTCTCCCAATAGGGAATTTTTACGATTCCCATGGGAAAATACAGAGTGGAATTATATACGTAAGAGAATTTTACTGATCAGCTGTTAAAATTATTCTTAAAAGTTTATCATCATTGTCGTCATTGAGTCCTCTGTTGGACATAAGCCGCCCACATATTTCATCAAAATGTGCGGTCGTCTCAATACGTAAACAAACATCACTGATCAGTCAAAATTATTACATGTTATCATAACAATGTGAAAGTTATGTCAAAATAATATCCAAGACAACCGTCGTCATCAAATATTTCTTTAAAAGAAAATAAAGTAAACACATTTCAAAAGCAATAATTTATAAAAGGTTTTGTATATTGCGGAGTAACTTTGTTAAATAAAATAGATTCGGATACAAACACGGCAATGTACTTCAATAAACGGCAAGCATTCGTAACGTTTCGGAATTGAGCCACGCTAAACGTTTTTTAGTCTACATCCCGCCCGCCTTAGATCTCCACGTGATTTCTGTGAGCCTGGTAGATACTATAATAATTTAAAAAATTTTTTCCAGTGAAATATAAACATCTTTGACGATGTTGTATATATAATTAGAAGTTGTCGAACTTTTTGCTGTTTTGCATCAATGGGTAAGTATTTTACCTCAATTACTAATAAATAAAATCTTTCAGAAAATTTACCAATTAAAATTACACCATTATAGTTCAATTTAAAATGCATCTTTTAATTTACTTGTTACAATGGCTAAGATATTTTGTGATATTTAAAATGTGTAATTATAGATTCATATTGCATGCAATTTAATTCACAATTACTACTACTAATACATAGATTTTCATCTAAATAATTCATTGAACGATATGTTCATGTAATTAAAGACGGAGAAATGTTTTAATTTGTCTGAAAAGATGTCTAAGTCAGTCAGTCAGTCTAAGTTTCCTATCGCATCTTCTTATAAAATAAGATTATTTAAGATATTACGTCATGAAGTTGCAATTATGTTAAGGGTTCTTTTCCTAAATTTGGATAAAAATTATACATTTTACTCCCTAATCATTGTTGCCATCGACTTTTATAATTTAAAAGATATAGGTAGCCAAACATTACTGTGAAACTTAAAATAACAACTGCAATCGTTAATTCATCAGCCAAGCGCTACGATTATATCCAACAGATAACACATCGATAAATTAATGGATGGACGAAATATTCTAAAATAATAAAGCAGCCATAAAATCCTTTTTAATCATAATTACATTATTAATCTAAAAGTTTATTAGTATGTGCGTATGTCTGTACCCTTGTCCGAGATAAAATATTACAAAAATTTCAGAAAAATCAGAATAACGCGTAAACTGTAATGATTTCTGATGTTTTTCCCGTAAAAATAATTTTAATATCTTTATGTATAAATTTCTTGTGTGCGTGTGTGTGTATATGTCACTGCACTCTTCCTAAACGGCTGGACCGATATCGACGAAATTTTTTGTGTGTTCAAGGGGATTCGAGAATGGTTTAAATTCACAATAAGACCCGGTAGGTGGCGCTGATATCCTTTTATTCTATTGGCACAGAACAACGTCTATTAGGTCAGCTAGTATATTATAAATACCCATCATGTTTGTATTTGATTATTACTTTCAAGAGGTTTCGTACGCTTTTCAGCGTTTATGGTCACGGGCGAAGTAAAATATTTTACGACGAATAATTCATCGTTATTATAGAAGTTTTATGTACCCGCTACAGTATTATTTATTCCCTGGCCGAGGCCGCGGGTGACGTGACCGGGGAATTAGTCCGTCACCCACCGAGAGGCCGACCGCGTGAGGAAAGACCGACGTACTCCCCGAGGGGGGGACGTCGGTCGATGGGAGGGTACCCCAAATAGGGGGTATTCCGTCAGGCCGATCACTGATGATAAGTAACCCTGCTCCGGGGGTCAGCTCAACGACGAAGATGACGTGCATCGTGGGTGGGTTACGGGTGTGCGTGCTTACGCCCCTCTGTCGTCTCGGACGGAGTGGTGCGAGGAGCGCGCCGACCGCAACCAAACCCAAAAGAAAAAACAGTATTATTTATTAAATTTTGACTCACATTCTTGATACAAAATTTAATCAGACAAAATTTAAACGCCGTTCGTTTAATTTCAACCTTGTGATTATGAACTCTGAAAAGTATTCAAAACGTCAGGCAAGTAAAACTCCAATACAAACTTAAACACATAGATTCATCATCATCATCATCGCAGCTCACATAGGTCCCACTGTTGGGCGCGGGGCTCCTCCACAATGGGAGGGATTTTAAACTAATATACCATGCTGGTCAGACATGTAGGTATTTTTATTCCGAGTTTTTCTTCTCTTGCACAGATGTTATGTGCATATTATATCCCATAGTCGTCTTTTACGACATACACGGGCAAGATAGGGAGTGGTGAATAGTATTCTTACTCCGTCACCACACTGAAAAACATACAACACAACACATAGATTATATTTCGTAATTATATTTTGTAAATTGGTTATTAACTTTATTTTGCAATCAATGATAAGTGTCGAATTCGTCCATCTATGCATCAAACTATCGACGTCTAATCTTGGACTTAAACCTTAAACCCTTAGAATAATAACGTATAGAAGGATAGTGCCCATATTTCGAACGTTCGAAACATGAATCTAAAAATACTATATGCGCGCCGACGATTACACACGTACACACGCACACCACTATACAAATTATGAAATCAAATTTTGTTTTTATTAACATAAATTATCGAAATACTTTTAAAAGTAATGTTAAAAACTTTTTTAAGTTTTTCAAATGTGTTATGACACCATTTGAATGCACAAACCGTTATAATCACCTATTTATTTTTTAAGAGTTGCGTACGTACTTGCAGTATAATGACTTTGTACATTACGGAATCGTTCTAGCGAAAGCTCCATTAGGCTCCAATTGAAATGCTTCACTTTTTGTGCGTGAACTTACCTTCTATACGTTATTATTCTAAGCCTTAAACCGTTGTTTTTTTGTTTTATAAAAATATCCTTACGAAGAGGGAAATGAGCAGAAGTAGAAGACGAAATCATATACCATGATTGTGCGAAACCGGGCCAAACAGTTAGTGTACTATCGTCACTATTAATCACTTTGAAGCTTAAAATGTTCTATCAATGCTTATGACAGCGAAATTATATTTATAAAATATGAATCCACAAGTTCCGGCAGCTTTTTGATCTATTTTTAGGAATCCATTCGGTAACAATTTTTTTTATTAATCGAATGAAATCATTATGACAGGGTGTTTAGAAATACAACCGATTTGCAATACATTGGATTAATGGATAGCGTTCTCGATTAATAAACGTACAATTTTTTTGTAAAGGCCAGCACTTAAGATATAAAATTTGTTGGATCCTTGCTTTACAATTATATAATTTAACGGATACAAATTACACCTATGCTCAGAACAATTATAGATTACACAAAATATTGTCTTACATGGAAATCGAACCACTAATATTGTGACTCTTAAGCACTACTCCGTATGGTGATGGAGTAAGAATATAATTTACCACTCCCTATCTTGCCCATGGATGTCGTACAAGACGACTAAGGGATGTAATATGCACATAAAATCTGTGCAAGAGAAGGAAAACTCGAAATGAAACCCTATACCAACATGTCTGACCAGCATGGTATAGTAGGTCAAATTCCCTCCCATTGTGGAGGAGGCCCGAGCCCAACAGTGGGACGTGTGTGGGCTGCGATGATGAAGCACTACACCATCACTGCAGTCGACGAAATTTCAAGTATGTTAATGTTTATAATCCTCGTATAGTGATAATGCCATTACCACCCTTAACTTGTCCCATGAGAGTTGTAAAATTGGGATAAAAATTTCACCAAAGTATCATTGCGACGTCGAAGGCATTGATGGGGAATTATACGCAAAAGGGCAATTCCCCATCACAAAATAAAGCAATCGATTGGTCAGTGATAGGGAGAGAAAACGGTAGCTTATGAGGGTGTTCTTCTATCACTGTAGTCGGTTAAGGTGACCTATGTCCAAACGGACCTGTCAAAACTAAAACAAAACTGCCAATAAAACTAATTTATTAGAAGACAAGCTTTTATAAGATTTAAAGATCATATAATTAACTATACAGAATGCAACAGGTTAACTGCAACAGTTATGTCCACTTATCTGTAAATATCTGTAACATAATAATAATATAATTAGTACCTGTAAAAACTCAGGTGTACCTGTATAAACTTACTTTGACGTGATGTGATAAAATACACTTAGATAGGTTTGTTCTACGCGAAATCAAACAGTGGTAAAGAATTAGAATCATAAATTAGTATTGTTTACTGATGAATAAATATTTTTTTTTTTGGATTATTCGTTTATAGGCACACCTATTTAGGGATAGGCTAAAAATACAGTCTGTCAGTACCCCTTCCTTTCAGAGGAAGTCATAGAAACCCTCGCAGGTATTACCAAGAGAATGGTCAGCAGAACTGTCTTGGTAAGATGATAATATCAACTACAATTATCAACTACGTTTGAATGTTTTGGTGGCTACGAATACTTACAACCATCACTCATTGGCCGACCACTGGTACCAAATTCCTGGTTGTCCGTGGCCAGCCCAGTGGATTACCCTTTCGGGGATCGTCCGTCCCTGTCACTCCTCCCGGGGCATCGTCCTCACGCGGTGAACCCTGTATGGTATTTCATGGTCGAGTTACCCATGACCTCCGCTAGGACGGCATCAAGGACAGGTACTCGCTTCTACGCTGCTCAAGTCGGTGGCGGCAAATCGTATTACCGTAGAGCAGTTCCTCCCATACACGATCTGCCGCCTCCTTCCGTGAGATGACTGCCTCATAGAAGGCGGCGACCACGTCCCAGTTTGTGACGCTGTTCAGCATCACCTTAGCGATAGTCGGCAGTATCAATTCTGCACCAATGATTGCGAATAGTACTGCACTGCTCTGCCCGCGCAGCACACACATCCAGCCGTGTCCTCGTCGCAATCGCCATAGTGACAGCATGGCGTTCTCCGTCTCTTCCTCCTCACGACCGTGAGTAGGTACTTGGCGAAGCTACCGTGCCCCGTTAATACTTGCACCAGTCGGATGGAAAGGAAAGCACGTGCTCGTCCACATAGGGCGCTCTACGGTAAGCCCCATACAACAGCGTCACCGTAAGCGGGACGGTTAGGCTGTAGGTATAGGAGCTTCGAGCACGTATACATGCAGCCCAAAGATCTGCCAACGAAATGCGGGTGTTCCACTCGCTTGTTGTTTGAAGGTATTAAACATCTTGCAAATAATTTTTCCCATTTAAAGAGCTTTAGACATTATTAAGAAGCTATTAAACATTTTAAATTAAATGCTTATAAATACATGAAATTACTTGCGCCTGATGCCGCCCTAGCAGAAGCTGCGGGTGACCGGACCGGGGATTTAGTCCGGGCACCCGCAGAGAGGTTAGCCTCGCGACGGCGATCGGCGTCCCGTTAGGGGGCCCGACGGAATACCTCAACTCCCTCGAGGTATTCCGTCGGGCCGACCACTGAAGTCAAGGAACTCTGTACCGGTGGTCGGCCCAACGACACAGGCGACGTGCTATACGAGTGGGTTACGGGTGTGCGTACTTACGCCCCTCTGTCACCCCGGACGGAGTATAGCGAGGAGTGCGCCGACCGTGATGCGCCCCAAAAGAAAAACATGAAATTACTAGAGTAGGAGTCATTGACATTGGAAAGTATTTCTTCCTTCAACTTATATAAGTGCTCTGGTAATCCCACCAGCATTCCTACTACCGTAACTCATGTATGTCAGAATCTAGAATAGTTGCCATAAAACCTACGGTTTGACCCTCAGGAAATCTCACGAAATACTTTTAATTGTCCTAGGACTCGTAACAAATTTAATTAAAAAGAAAATGAGAAGTTCGAAAAATTACACTTCTGTCGTAAGTCCGTCCTGCTGGATGTAAGTCCAAGAAAGGATAATGTCGTAATAACCACACTTGATTGAAGAATTCGTAATCGCAGTTTATGTTAAAAGTTTCCCACCCAGTGCCGCTGCTAATTTACCGTTCTCTGGTGATTTTTACCTCTTCATTTCCTCAGAATCCATGACATCAACACATTAGGTCGGTTTCTTAATCACTTTTTCAGCGGTGCGAGAATGTATGATGGAATTAATTCCATAACACAACCTTATTTTTCCGTTACCCACCTATCTATTGCTCGCATTCTTCAATAAAAGGGCAAACATGATAACAGCATTACGCATAAAAAAAAACAAAGTATACAATATTTTTTATTTAGTCGAGAGATAAAAATGCTATCTGTAGTACTTCAATGAGACCGAAAATCTGCAACACTTCAATGGGTCCGAACATAAAAGCATTATAATTTGATCGGCAGTTCTAGTATTTCTTTTTTACAAGATAAATTTCATCACACATTCTTACTATTATAAATCCTGTAACTGAGGATCCAGAATATTATCTATAAATGGACACGAAGTTTGACCCTCAGGAAGCCTCAAGAAACGATTTTAATCTTGGCATTATTGGCACACACAAAAAAATTTAACAGTAAGTAAAATAGGGGAGGTGGAAAACACCATTTCTTTTCTAAGAAAAGCAAAAGATATGAAGCAAAATTAACTAATACTAATAAAAAAGAGGATGTACAGCTGTGATAAGCGTAGCAGTAAAGAACCACTGGCATGACTGCAGTTCTAGTATGTAAAATGATTTTATATAATAATAATAATAATAATTTTATTTTCAGACCATGTCCATATAAAAAGCTTAAAAAGCTTTATTCGATACTCATTTTATGATACTGACTGTGGCTCCCTTTTCTCTTTTCACTATAGGAAAATGCATTTAAACATCTCTCGAACTGTGATATTAGAAAGCAAAACCCATTTTTTGAGAATAAGATATAATACAGTCACGTTCCGCCCAAACCACCCAGAATGACAAAAAGGCTGTCCTTTTTGTCATTCTGGTGTGGTACTGGCCTGTGCCAGTACACACAATACTCATTATTTAGATAGATAGCTGGTTCCGAGACTTTTATTTTCTGCTAAAAAGACCACCTGGTAAAAAATTATATCAGTAAGGATAAATACATAATGCAGCAAATTTAGGATAATACGTTAATCCCGCAAAAAGCAACGTCTGAGCAGTAAGTAGCTATTTGCTTCTACGTTTCTTTTGGTGAAAGAATCAGAAAACCAATCTCCACATTACGTTAGGCTTGGCTGTAGCTATTCCAGCTGCAAATGTCCTGTTATTGCTTTTTACCACTAGGTGGGCTGTTTTTGTTTTTGACAGAGGAGTCCTCTGTAAAAAATAATAAAAAGAAGTAGTATGCAGGACTTTACGCGCCAATTAAAATAAATTAAAATCAGAAATATCCGTTAAAAACTAACAGCGACCTCCTCTTCCCCGTCTTTGATGGAACGTCAGAGGTTGACTTTTGACAATTCGAATAGCGGCTGTGAGCCTATCATTGCGCAGATGCATGCCTGAGCACGGTTATCTTTTACAATTATCGCCATTACCGTTTCCACCTCATCATGAAAGCAAATAGGCTTTTTAACGATCTGCCTAAATGTTGTGTATTAGAAATTATAAATTAAAAAGATCTCGCACTGATATTCCGCAAAGAAAATTGTGGTAATTTAATTTTTTAAATTTTATGATACCGAACGCGAGTTTGCCCCGTGTTGTGATCATAAATACAGTAAGTCGCATTTTCCTATTTCTCCAAGGAAGTCTTAAGTCAGTTAAATCATCAGGTGAATTTACAATACGAGGACAATACTAGGAAGCTAGTAATACCAACTGCAACCACAATCCTAATTTTCCATCTTGGATAACTTTCATTTCAACAGATTATGGAAGTGAAGGAATATAAATGCTTTTGCGCCCGCATATTCATTTAATAATTGTACCTTAGTGCGTTTGGTCAAACTATAATGGTTCTGGCCGGTGTCGGTCTATTCAAAAATATTCTAACTACTCGAGGCAACGTCAGAGTGGCGTGGGTCTGACATTTAACTGCATTATCTCTTTCCATATTGAGCCGATTTTTCGCTGTTGATTGCTGACAAATTTGAAATCATAGATAATAAAAAATAAAATTATTATTACTTTAAACCGGTAATATAATATGTATTTGGAACTAAGTATTAAAAATAGTTCACGATAGTTGACACCATAACATTGATATTGGGCTAAACTTCTCTTGTTATTATAACTTCATATATCAACAACACACATTGTACACATCGACGTCAATGAAAATAATTCTATAAAGGTACGCGTATTCCATCTCTAATCCGAAGGAACTAAGCACAATATTCTGTGTCACTATGACACTCTATTGCTATCTGTTAAGCCTATGGGGGCTTACTTTGTATTGTCGTATAATCGTTTACAATTATCAATACCATATACATTATAAAAATATGTTTATAAATCGTTTATGTGTTCATTTTTAATATTTATCTATCACTAGGCACTGTCTTCATTTCAATTTCGAATTCATTCAAATTCATTTTCAAATTCAATTCTTTTAAGTGGAGTCAGCGTAAGCAACAAAAACACCAAATTTTAGGAGTCCAATCATCACCATCATCGTTCAGCCGATTGCCATACACTGTTGGACGTAGGCCTCTATGTTTCGCTGCAAAGAGCGGCTCGGGGGCCACCTGCATTCAATGTTTTTTTAACTTAATTGTTTATTATATTTACTTGTTATAGTAAAATAAATGTATTATACTTATGAATCATCCGGAAGAAATTATCTGAATGATAATTAAAAACACATCAAAATAAATTGTTTAGTTACGTTTAGGTCTTCTAAACAAAAAGGACAGAAAACGACAAAAGACTTTTGCTCCGTGTATACTAATGGAGTACGAAAATAATTCACCGTACCTTGTGTTATCCGTGGGTGTCGTAAAAGACGACTAAGGGATATAATATGCATATAAATAACATCAATACAGAAGGCAAATTATAAATAAAATCCTCTTCCAATCCAGATCGATAGATAGTTGATAGTCGGCACTGATGATTGCGATGAGTTCAAGGTACTGCTCTGCCCACATGGTACACGCCTCGAGCTTGTACTGCACCGTATCCTCGTCGCAATTGCAGTGGTGGCAGGACGGTGTGTTCTCCCTCCTCACGACCGAGTGCGGGTACTTGGTGAAGCAACTATGCTCCATCAATACCTGCACCAGTCGGAAAGAAAACATCATACATACCGTACCGAGGCGTCTCCAGTCGGATTGCCATAGGCGCAATGACGTCGCGGCGGGCTTCGTTCCGCTAAGCCACTCAGCGAAATTGAGCCGTTCCCTGCTCGTGTCTCCGACACCTGCCAGTAAAGTTCGTTGAGAAATGAGCAGAGATGAGGTGTTTAAAAGATATCATCTGAAGAAGAACGCATTAGCTTATTAATTCGATTACGCATTAACTTTTCCAAAATGTAAACAAAACAACTTCCGTCATAGTCATTTATAGGTTATATTTTATTCATTTAGATTTGTATACATCGTGTCGATGTGCTTAAATCAATGGTTAATTATCTACGTAGGTGTGTCGAATACGGTAACAAAATAAACAAATTATAGTAATCGTTGGCTAGTTATGGTGACTAATGAACGGACTTTTTTTTTTCTTATACTACTCTATGCTCAAGAATTGTTGTTTATTTTTATTCTATAACTAGCAACCCGCCCTCGCTTCGCTTCGGTTTCAGTCGCTTTACCCGCGTAATTCCCGTTCCCGTGGGAATACCGGGATAAAATATAGCCTATATTACTCCCTGATATTATAGCTTTCCAATGGTGAAAGAATTTTTAAAATCGGTTCGGTGGTTTAAGCGTGAAAGCGTAACAAACAAAGAAACAAACAAACATCCTTACTTTCGCATTTATAATATTCATCATCATCATCATCATCTCAGCCCATATACGTCCCACTGTTGGGCTAGGGCCTCCTCCATAATGGGAGGAAATTTGACCTACTATACCATGCTGGTCAGACATGTTGGTATAGGGTTTCAATTCGAGTTTTCCTTCTCTTGCACAGATGTTATGTACCTATTATATCCCACAGTCGTCTTGTACAACATTCACGGGCAAGATAAGGAGTGGTGAATTGTATTCTTACTCCGTCACCACACGGAAAATTATAATTTATAATATTAGTAAGGATAAAGTTCTAAAATAAATTTAAGATGTTTTGCACGCGGAGCTCTTTCACGGAAATCGTAAAAGAGCGTCGATGGTTTACAAGAGAAATAAATAGCAGCACTTTTCATGACACCAATTTAATTACCTTCCCTTGATGCAGGTATGAAGAACTAATTACAAATGCGCCACATCATCTCAGCTCGAATATCACTGCTGGGCAGAAGCTTCCTCAATAATAGTATATAAATTGATGTACAATATCACACCGTTAAGATTTGTATAGGGGGCTATATATATGGTAAATGGGATAGTGAATTATATAACTACTAGTAACCCGCCCTCGCTTCGCTTCGGTTTCAGTCACTTTACCCGCGGCGTAGTTCCCGTTCCTGACGGAATACCGGGATAAAATATAGCCTATGTTACTCACTGATATTATAGCTTTCTATTGGTAAAAGAATTTTTGAAATCGGTTCGGTGGTTTAAGCGTGAAAGCGTTAGAAACAAACAAACAAACAAACATCCTTACTTTCGCATTTATAATATTAGTATGGATTACGCCACCATACGGAGAAGACGTCTGGTTTTTCGACTACTCATCATTATTATCATATCAGCTCATATCATGTCGCACTGCTGGGTCCAATACCCTTCCAAAATAAAATGGTAATTGATAATTGACATACCTACTATACCACGCAGGTTAGAGCGATTGATATAGTATTTTATTTCGCATTTTGCTTTTCTTGTATAAATGTTTTATGTATATTATATCACGGAAAAGAGAAAACAGTTCTATTAATTAGTGTCAGTACTTACTTTTATTTTTCAATGCTTAAGACTTTCGAGTTCATCATCATCATCATTCAGCCTATCACCGGCCACTGCTACACGTAGGCTTACCTCATGTTTCGCCACAGATTGTGGTTCTGTGCCGCCTGCCTCCTACAACGCCCAGCAACTTTCACCAGGTCATCGGTCGTTAGTACACTGCGTCGAATTACTTTCGAGTTATTTGCACATATTCGTAGTAAGGGCAGTCCATACAACTTGAAATCGTTGATGAGTAATGTCTGTGTAAATAGTAAAACGAGCGTAGTTTTTGTCGTCTCGGTTACCCGCGCGAATGTCACTGCGTATTTTCGTAGCGTGTCAATATTTACTCTATAATAAGATAGTCTTTTGTATGGGAAAGGAATCTTGCATAATACCGTGTTTATTAGTATTATTGGACATATTCCTAATAAAATTTACGTTTTCACTAAAGCACACATTAGCTATTACTGAAATGAAGCTTATTATAAGAGGACTTTCAAATTCTGATCCGCAACCATTCTTTTTGAAGAAATTTTTGCCAGTAAAAGAGTTTTAGCAATAGCTATATGAAGTACTTAGCCGTATCAATCACACACTGTTCAACCGTTATTAATCTATATTATTTAAAAGTAGTTTGATGAATCATTCGTTTAATTTACTGTAATACAAAAGTTTAGTTACAGTGTGTGTTTTTACGACACACTCTGTCTAGTTTGTTTTTATTTAACCACTCAACCATATCGGGATTTTAACGTCAAGTCGCAATATCCTTTATGTGTACCAACGGAGGCTGCGTGCCTGTTGGCCGACACTCTCTAGTAGGACCTGAAGGCGGCGATGCTTACCGGACTCTACCGACCATCCGACCAGTAATGATTTATGCTGCTGGCTTGAGATGCCTGGGCCAGGCAAACAAGGACACAACTCAATACACGCTCTACGTAGACTGGGCATAGCAGCGTTATGAACTTGTTGCTATTATCAGTGCCAACTTGATGCTGGTGACCGTCGCTAAATCGATGCTCCACAGTATAAGGAACTGTGACGCAGTCGTCGCCTTCTGCGAGGTAGTAGTGTCACAGAAGTAAGTGGCAGAGCGATTGAGAGAGCAGATGCTCCACGTTGACATACTTCGCGGGCGGCGCCTCAGGCTGAGCAGATGAGTACATCTGCGCCTGTGCCATCCTAACTGAGACTGCGGATGAAGCAAAGAGGTTAATTGCGCAAGAGCGACTCCTCGGTAATAGTGATCAGTGCTGTCTGTCGACGGGCAATTGTGTCCAAACGGGTAACCCGTCCGGCTGGCCACGGACATCAAGCAATGAGTACCAATGGTGATGGGGAAGAAAAACAATGGATTATGGAGATCGCTCGCCCTTTCGTCATACTAGCCGACAGCCGTTCTGTCCGGTATGTGTCCACACCAGAGCCTGTTAAATAAAAATATTTTATGAATCTGAAGACTCGTTGTAAACTAGAGCCATGTTCTCATATCGTAATAATATTTGAACTGGAACCTCATTCCTGTAACCACTGAGATATATGAAACACATCATCATCATCATCTTGTTCTTATCCCAATTACTTGTGGTCGACGCAATATGTCATCTTCTTCCATACGGTCCTATCAGACGTCATCTCTGCAGTCACTCCCAGGCTATCCATGTCATGCCTCGCGCAGTCCATCCATCTTTTCCTCGGTCTTCCTTTATCCCTAAAGTCTTCAACATTCATACCCAAAACTTTTCTGACAACATTACTTTCATCCCGCCTCATCGCATGTCCATACCATGTCAGCCGTTCACTCTTTAACTTTTCCGTCCCTGGCGCAACTTTCAAACTTCCTCTAATGTGTTTATATATCATAAACCACACATTTTCTGAATTAACATAAACTTTATCACTTTTACGATGTATTCCATCCGTTCATCGGCCTACAGAAGTCCACTACTGAACATAGACTTCCCCATGAGAATGCTACTCGGAACGGTCCTGTGCCACTTGCAGTCAACGATTGGTCACAGGGACTTTGAAAAATGAGTCCACCGAGTAGGGGGTCGTCCTACGCTGCGTCGTCCGATTCGTGGTCGCCACTCGAGAACCTTCTTTCTCCAACGGTTGCCGGTTCGACGAACGATGTGGCCTGCCCATTACCATTTCAACGTGCTAATTCTGCGGGCTGTGTCGGTTACACCCGTTCTTCTACGGATTTATGTATTTCGGATTTTATCACGTAGAGAATTACCGAGCATAGCCCTTTCTGCACGTTGAGCGACTCTGAGCCTTTTTATGAGGCAGACATTTAGAGACCAAGTTTCAGTGCCGTAAGTCATCGCTGGTAACACACACTGGTTATAAACCTTTGTTTTCAGACATTGCGGCATTTTAGACGAGAAGATCCTCTTAAGTTACGATCTGTTATACAGATTACATTAATTTTTTTTTACCATTTTTCATTCCATTAAAATATATAAAATTTATTATAAGATCATATTTGCAACTAACTAATTGATTTATTAAATACTAGCAACTCGCCCTCGCATCGCTTCGATTTCAATCGCCTTACCCGCGTAGTTTCCGTTTCCGTAGTAATACTGGAATAAAATATAGCCTATGTTATTTTCTGATATCCAAGCTTTCCATTGGTGAAAGAATTTTTAAAATCGGTTTGGTGGTTTAAGCGTGAAAGCGTAACAAACTTACTTTCGCATTTCTAATATTAGTAAAGAATATTAGTAAAGAATATTACAAGAAGAGTTATTATTATTATATTATTATTATTATTTATTGTGTCGACGATGACCATGAATTACGATTTATGTTCAACAACGTCATCTCAGCTCATACAGGTCCCACTGCTGGGCTCAAGTCTCCTCTACAGTAGGAGAGAAGTTAACCTACAATACCATGCTGGTCAGACAGGTTGTATACCAACCTATTTTATTTCGGGTATTCCTTCATTTGCATATATGTTATTTGCATATAATTTCCCCTAGTCGTATTTTACGACACGGCAAGATAAGGATAGTGAATGGTAGTCTTACTCTGTCACCACACGGATATATTAATTTATGGTTATTATAAGTATTATAAATATTATAATATTATAAAAAAATATAAATTTAATCAATCTATACAAATAATTAAAATTAAGGTGTCTGTTTGTAATATCAAAATAGTAGGTTTTTTTCATGGTCACACCGTTATTTACACGAAACCTATATCTAAAAACCCGGTTTTTTTTAATCTGTCGGTCTATCTGTTTATTCCGGCATCTTCAATACGAGTGAACCAATTTTGATAATATTTTACCACCATTTAGCTGTCTATATAAGGAGGAACTTAGCCTTTGTTTCCTCCGAAAACCTAATAAAATTATGGCCGTCCCGACATTCAAACCTGTGACCATATCTTAAAAGATATTGTAGATTGAAAATGGAGAAATGAAGCGGCTGGAACCTAAATGAAACGAGTGCAGGTAGCTAGTCATCAATAAAATAATCTGGGGGCACGGCAGTGCCCCCGCCAAGTCGAGCAAAAAAAAGTCGGGCAAAACGCAGCACTGTCGTAACATACTTTTCTCGAAGCCATTCAGGCCATTTTCGACCCCCTATAACTTCGTTGTTAATGAAACTAGAAACCTGAATTTTTAGTAACCTAGCAGGCATTGTATACACATTATGTATTTAAAATTTCATTCAATTTGAACTAATACTTTAAGAATTATAATTAGTCAAAATTTCGTAATTTTGTCACTCACTGACTGACTGACTGACCGATCATCAATATTAAAGAGGCACTTGCAGCAGACATAGAAGCTTCAAATTTAGAGTACAATTAGTGTTTAGTGTATAAATGAAGGAAAAATTATGAAACATTATAATTTTCATCCAATTTCCGAGATACACTAACTGCATAAATAATTTTGTAAACTCATATAAATATATAGGATTACAAAGTTACATTTGCAGTTAATGTATCATTTGAAATGTAATTGTAAAAAATAAGAATACATTTGTTGCCATCATTGCTTCTCTATGGGAATCGTAAAAACCGGCTAAAGACTGCGCAGATGATGTAGTGGTTAAGATACCAACGTACCGTGCTAGTGTCGCGGGTTCGAATCCCATGCAAGACAACACCTTGTACGATCCACAAATGGTTGTTCTGAGTCTGAATGTAATCTTTGTCGGTTAATTATATGTTCTTTCCGTATGGTGATGAAGTAAGAATACAATTCACCACTCTCATCTTGCCCGTGGATATCGTATAAGACGACTATGGGATATAATATGCACATACCATCTGTGCAAGAGAAGGAAAACTTGAAATGAAACCCTATATCATCATATCTGACCAGCATGGTATAGTGGGTTAAATTTCCTCCCATTGTGGAGGAGGCCCGAGCCCAACAGTGAGACATATGAGGGCTGCGATGATGATGCGATGTTGAATTATATGTTTGTAAAGTCCCCCACAATATAAGGATTATTACTCCCTTAGTGCAAGGCGTTGTTATTTAAAAAAAAAGATTCAACAGGAAGGAGAGTGGGCAGCAACTCTCGCCGGGGAAATGTATGATATCTCACTGCGAAACCAACCCGCCTACCAAACGTCGCGACTTCGTCATTATTTCCTCATATGGCGAAGAAAAATGAGCTCTAGTCATGGCAACTCTGTTACCCTTGAGCGTCGTTGGATGTAGGTGCCACAGTACTGCACTTTATGGTGAAGCATGAGGGGAGTCTATGTTCTACAGTGGACGGCGATAGGCTGAATGATGATTGGCATAATAGGTGTAGGCAGATACCTAGATATAATTATGTTCAAAGACAACTTGTAAAATGGTCAATCAACTTAATGAAAAAGCAAGTGGCACATGTCTTATGAAATTGTACCAAAATCTCCCAAATTATTATGCAAACTAAATTGCCTGAAATTTATTTGAAAGAAAGAATGCCATCATTAGGCTCGATTGCCATCAAAGCGGAGAGGAGACTAGAGGAGATGTGTTTCGAAAAACCAATCAAATTTCTTTATTTCCACATCTCTCCGCTTAGTTTAGGTAGAAGTGACTCAAACGGAAAGGAGAGATGTCTCATTTTTCAGAGAGTGGGCTCTAAGAAAATCCGTTGTTGGTATTCAAGAAGTAGAAGGTACCGGTTAGGAAAATAAGTAGGTCTATCTACAAAAAAAATGAGATACCATCAAAAACAAAACTTGTAAAAAAAAGCCAAGCCTCGCAACCGAGTTCTTCTACGATAAAAAGTTGTGAGATCTATGTTATTCCAAGTCGGTTAACTCATTCAGTCCCTGCTTAAGGGACCTTTCTTCTTAAGTTATTACGTAAATAGCTAACCTAACAACTTCTTATAGTGACTATATCAATATTAAAGATATTTTATGTTTTAAATAAATAGATTGACTTGGCAATCGCACTATGTTTAGTACAATTTAATATAATATGTATTACTTGTGAGGTACATTGTGTTTCCATGCGATTGCCAAGTCATTCTGTTTATTTAAAACATAAAATATCTTTAATATTGATATAGTCACTATAAGAAGTTGTTAGGTTAGCTATTTACGTAATAACTTAAGAAGAAAGGTGCCTTAAGCAGGGACTGAATGAGTTAACCGACTTGGAATAACATAGATCTCACAACTTTTTATGGTAGAAGAACTCAGTTGCGAGGCTTGGCTTTTTTTTACAAGTTTTCTTTTTGATGGTATAGATCTTTCTCTCTTATACACTCTCTTGACATTATATAATTAAATATTTACTGACTAGCTAATAACCTTGACCAAAATATGACTTTACTGCAAAAGTTTATGTATTAATCAAGATATATTCATGTAAGAGTTAAATTCATTCTTTCATTTAGTTAAACATATTTGTTGTGAGGGCATTAGCTCTTTTTGCACGCCGCTTGACGGTCAAATATGATGATACAATGAATACTACAGGTATTACAACTAATATTTTATACCCATGTTTTGCATAATAAACTATTTGATTTCATTTTGATTTGATTTATCTTTTTACAACACCCGTTAAAAAGGAGGGGCAAGTAAATAACATATTTACTGTATTACCGCCTACACAAAAACGCTAAAACCAATTCTAGACCATGACAAATGAATAAGTAAATATTTTTTTGTAGTGTACTTACAACTAAATTACCATAATTTATAACCGTTATAATTTCATTAATCTATAAATGATTGTTTCATAAATAAATATTTCACGGTAACTAGTCGAGTTGTTTAAGAATTGTTTGGTTACCTACATATCGGGAATTATTAATTTCGTTGGACACGTGTGAAAATCACTGCTATAAAAATGGTCGAACCTACAATGCGGTTCAAATAAGAATAGGATCGACTTTGAGCCATGTTGTGACGTCATAGCTTTCAATTAAAATCGATTGGGTAAAGTCAGCAAAACAAGTTATTTTTATATGTAATTTATTTACGAATCATGAACGAATAAAATCCAATTGGAATTGAGCTCTTCACTATCTATATCGATATTTTTAAATATATCAATATCGGATATCGATATATCGGAAGACAATATAGATATTACGATATATCGATATTTTCCTCTGATGTTTACGTGAGCACTACACATTGTAAATAAAAATCGGTTGTCTGTAAAGTCGGTTTACTGACGATAGTTGAACGTGACAACGTCATAAGAAAATACTGATGGAATGGTTTCATTTTTCAAAAGAAAATTTTAATTTTATTTGTTTGATAGATATTTTGTATGGATCAAGCTTTAAATGGAACGCCTCAGAGCGAGATAACGCCGCATACGTCATGTTTTTTCATGTGTGCAGCCGGCTCCATCGAATTATAAGACGTTGTCTAGTCAAAATAAAAATTAATTTTTCGGATTTCATCGCGTTTGTATTTGATTTATGATTGCCTGACGTTTCGAATACTTTACAGCATTCTGGTCAGTCCGCCCGTGGCAAATCCATAAAATTAGTTTTATTTACAATCTATAACCACTCTTTTTAACTTCGTTCCTTGTAGGTTGCCCGTGATAACTCCCTCGATAACTTTCAGCAGCCTTAACAAATCGGTTTCCGAAGAAGCAATAGCACCATAGACTACGTTCTCATGCTTCGGCAAATTATCCAGAAGACCGAGGAATACCATCGGCCTCTGTGTATTGTATTTGGGGACTATGAGAAAGCCTTTGATTCAGTCGAAACTTGGGCGGTACTGCAGTCTCTTCAGGGGTGCCAAATCGACCATTGTTATATCGCAGTGCTGAAGTGTTTGTATAGGAACGCCACAATGTCAGTTCGTATCTGAGATAAGAGTACGAAACCGAGTGCAGAAGGCATGAGAAAGGGAGATTTCATATTGCCGAAACTGTTCATCACTGTACTGGAAGATATTGCCAAGCTCTTAGACTGGACCGGACTCGGCATCTACAACAACGGCGAATACATAACTCACCTTCGATTTGCAGATGATGTCGTCATTATAGCAAAATATATGTGTGCCTTAAGATCGATTGCTATAGTAGGTATGGCAGAAACGTCTGAAGACACGGGAATTTTATCGAGTTGCTACAAGATCCGTATAATACTTAGTTAAATATGTTTAACATGTGGTCGCGCTTGTTACGCCAGGGATCGCACTCCCAGAGGATGTGGTGTGCTGATTGTTCATACTGGTGGTCAAATGTGGAACATTGACATAACGGTGATGACACGAGATTAAAAAAGAATAATTTACTTTTGAAATTACCATGGCCAGTTAGGAATTGGGCCACGCAATGGTCAATCTCAAGCCACACTTATTTCATGCGCTTGTTGGTAATGCAATTCTCGAAGTTGTCGATCATTACGTTTACCTTGGAAAAACAGTTCAATTAGATAGGTCCAAGTTCAGTAAAGAGGTCAGCCGACGAATCCAACTCGGCTGGGTAGCGTTCGGGAAACTTAAGAAGATCTTCTTATGCAACATACCTCAGTGTATGAAAATACAGATCTACGACCAGTGTATGTTACCAGTAAATACTTACGGCGTAGAGACATGATCCCTAAATGTTAAATTTTTGCAAGATATAATGTGAAATACACCAATCCATAGAAGAACGTGTGTAACCGTTAGAACACGAATAATTTGCACGCTAAAGTGGTCATGGGCAGGACACATTGCTCGACGAACCGCTGCGGAAGAAAGTTTCTCAAATGGCGACCACATATCCGATGATGCAGTGTAGGGCGCTCCTCCAATAGGTGGACCTAGTGAAAGTTGGTGGTCAAGTTGGCGGCACAAGATTTGTGCACAAATTGTGACAAATCTTGTGCCGCCAACTTGACCAACTTGTGGGCCAACTTCCAACAGTAGATGGCGATAAAGAAAGAAAGATAGAAAACATTTATTCTGTTCTCGTTAGATCTTATAAAAACATAAATAACTTAAAAAAGAGCTTCTTACATAAAATGAAACAATTCTAACGTAGAACAAAAAAAGGCTAATGGCTCAGCTCGTGCTATTTCTACTTAAAGAAATAGCGCTGGTATTCTGCTAATACCTGGTACATACATGTTAAAAATAATTATACTGCGATAGGCTGAACGATGATGATAATGATGGGTGGAATAAACGGGGTGGTAAATTGTATTCTTACTCAACTGATTATTGGAGTGTTCCCAAATGGATATAGTATTACCATAGTTCTTTGCGATAGTTAAACAAATGTGCCCATTTATCGGAATAAATTATGACTTAGGTCATTTTAAGAACCAACTCGAGACGATTAAATCCTTTTTAAACAATCAAAATATTTACCCTAAAAAATACCGTTTTAATATTTGTTTTTTTGCTTGACACATTATTGTCCAATGTGTTTTCACTAAATTGATGCTTAAGTATTGTTTAGATTTCTTTAACGCGTCAGCAAACACCAACAAGGTTTATTAATGTTTTTTTGTCATTGCTCGCTGTTGTACTCGTATTTATGTAAACATATTAAACTGAGTATATGAATATAACTTTATATACTTTAAAAAAATACATTTCTTTCATAATTGTACAAAAAATGAGTTAAAATACATAATCCGCGATTGAATCTGAAAAAAATCTGCAAAGAAATTCCGCGATTAAATCCGAAAAAAATATGTATTATGTAATAATTGCGTAAATATTAAAAATCATTATTTGACTAAGTGTTGAAAATAATAAGTGTTTAATATAAAATACCGTACTGAATCCTGAATGAGAACACAATTCACCGCCATCTTGCACGTAAATGTTGTAAAAGACGACTAAGGGACATAATAAGCATATCATCATTTCGGTTCATATACGTTCCACTGCTGGGCACGAGCGTCTTCCACAATAGGAGGGGCATAGACCTTACTATATCATGCTGGTCAGACAGGTTGGTATAGAGTTTTGTTTGTAGTTTTCCATTTCTTGCATAGATGTCATATGCATAACATATCCCTTAGTCGTCTTTTACGACATCCACGGGTAAGACAGGGGGTGGTAAATTGTATTCTTACTCGTTCACTACACGGAAGGACATCCTTACTAATATTATAAATGCGAAAGTATGTTTGTTTGTTACGCTTTCAAGCTTAAACCACCAAACCGATTTCAAAAATTATTTCACCAATGCAAAGATATAATGTCAGGGAGTAACATAGGCTATATTTTATCTCGGTATTCCTACGGGAATGGGAACTACGCGGGAAAGACGACTGAAGTCGAAGCGAAGCAAGGGTAGGTTGCTAGTAGATAAATAAAACATAGGTAACATCTATGCAAGAAAAGGAAAATTTGATATAAAACCCTATACAAGTCTGACCAGCGTGGTATACTAGATCAATTTACCTCCTATTTTGAAGGCGGCTCGAGCCACACAGTAAGATGTATTTAAACTGACATGTATTGGCAATAGTCGTTTGTTAGAATTGGGATAGGTACTCTGATCAACTTAATTCCTAAAAAAACTTGTAATGGAACATACTGTACAATGGAACGTGTATTTATACTTCCTATTTCAGTTAAATGAAATTAAAAAAAAAATAGTGAAAAAAAAATAGTCCGTGTGGTGACGGAGTAAGAATACAATTCACCATCCCCTCTCCAGCCGGTGGGTTTTTTTTAATGCTAACGTTGGCAAACGAGCAAACAATACACCTGCTGGTAAATGTTGCTGCTGTCCAGGAATCTTTGCAAGACCGCTGCCTACCGCGAAGACAGTGAAGAGAGTGTGAATGCGTGCAATGAGGTTCAGTGTTACTAAAGACATCACTAAAACCCACCACATATAAACACTCTCAGAAAGTTGGTTTTCTGGCTCTCTCGCTCACCGAACGAAGCGCAGTAACAAATTGCTACTACTCGGACGTCGATTTTCTGCGAGAGTGTGGTACGGACGAACCGGCCCTCGGCTGTAGACAGACAACTGTCAACAGTGTGGTCCTACCACATCGTAAAGAGGTGTTGTAAAAGACGATTAAGGAAAATAATAATGCAAGAGAAGGAAAACTCAAAACAAAACCCTATACCAACACATTGATCAGCGTGATATGGTAGGTCTATTGCCCTTCCATAGTCAGATAGGCCCGAGCCGAACAGTGGGACGTGTATGGGCTTAGATGATGATTAGATTAGTGAAAATATTTTTAAAATCTGGTCATTAGTTCTAGAGATTACCCCTTACATACAAATTTAGAAATTTTATCTCTCCATAATCCCTTTCATGCTATCTACATATTCTACGTCATCGGTAATATTCAATATCGCTTTCCACGTGCGAAAAAACAAGTGTAGTATCGTAAAAGAAAACAGAATTAACGGGCGTGTTAATAGTAACTTGATAACTATTAAGTTAATAGATATATCGTTTAGCTCAATTAATTGTTATAATAATCTTGTGAGTGTTGTAAATATTATTTTTTATGAAGAAATAATAATATATATTTATATAATAATATTCACATTTGATTAAATATAAAATTTAGTTCTTACTATCGAAAGGACGCGATAAGGATGAATAATACCTTTCTTTTTCCTTTTTTTGGGTATACTGGACACATTCCGCTCAATCTGTTCAGGGCGACGGATAAGCGGTGTACGGCCCCATAACCTTCTCGCCCATCACAATTGGGCTGGTCACTGGTGGTGCCAATTCCTTGACGGGACGGACAGGTCGGCCCGGCGGGACTAAATAAACCCTGAAATTTCGTTACGTAACTTAGTAATGCGTTCTTCAGAAAGATTTGCAAAAATAATCCTTATCCTGGATGAAATAAAAAGTTTGCGTAACTTTTCTGATTCACCAGCAAATCAGTTTATTTTTGATTAATATATTATTAAAGAAAATAGTTTGTATAAGCTTATAATAATAATTATAATCTTCGATACATTCAATTTAACTATTCCAGTTTTCACAATATATCAGTTTTACAAAAAAATTGTGGTGTGAACAAGTTCAAATTCATTCAGTTTTATTTAAAAAAAATTGTGGTTTGAACAAGTTCAAAGTGATATAAAAAAGCTCGTGCATTATCGGGTGGTGTATTGTGTAAAGACATGATTTTAGATTTTGATTACACGTTATCAGATAATAAAACTCTCACTGTTACTCCATTCGTTAGACATTTATTCGGTAAGTATACTGACCAGTTTTAATCCATTTTTCTTAGCTTAACCTTTGTCTTTGGGCCGACCACTGAAGTCAAGGAACTCTGCACCGGTGGTCGGCCCAACGACGAAGGCGACGTGCTACATGGATGTGTCACGAGGCCGCGCGCCGCTCCTCTGTCACCCCAGACCAGTGTTGGGCAAACTTTTTTAATGGCGGGCCACAAAGTTTAAGAAATTCTAGAGGAGGGCCCAACTATAGAAAAAAATGCATTTTGTATTAAAGCTTTTTATAAACAAAATACCTTTTACTTTTACGCCTTGTTAGGCGTGTGCGATATAAGGAGGCAGCAGGGCGGGCATGTGAGGCGGCAACTAACTAACTGCTAACTATACTAACCACAGTGGAGGAGTTGCCTCTGGGGTGCAGGCATCGTTATGCGCTCCTTTTCTCCTAGGCATGATTGACCCAGGATGTAGGTATTAAGCTTACCGCCGGGATGTTAGAGTCATATACCCAAAAGGCGAACCTCTGGTGCTATGGTTTTTAGTAGATATTCTGGCGTAGTAAAGCATACCACGTCAGTGAGTCCTACATACTCCCTTGCCATCGCTAGCAATGTATGCGTAAATGCATTAGCCACAGCGTAAAAAAGTAAAGCTTGAATTAAACCCGCCCCACTAGCATATTAAAGAAAATTCCCTCTTATCGTAGAAGAGGCTCGAGCTGAGCAGGTATACAAGCTGATATATTATAACAATGAAGTTTTACCTAAACCTTATCTGGAACTTCGACTAGGTGGACAGACAACCTGGTGAAAGTTGCTGGGCATCGTGGGATGCATGCGGCACAGGACCGCACTTTGTGATAAAATATGTGGGAGGCTTACGTCCAGCAGTTGATGGGTATAGGCTGAATAATTATGAAGTTGATGATTACCTATACCTTACAGGTCGTAGGTGATAACGAGCATAATAATCATAAGTTCTAAATGCTTCTATATAAATTGGAAGCAAAGTACATATTACTTCGACCCTAATCATCAACGTCATCGCGTACTTATGTAGGCAACATACGTCCCACTACACGGCTCAGGCCTCATCTAAAATGGGAGGGAATTTGACCTACTATACTATGCTAGTCAGACATGGTGGTATTTTTTATTAATTTTTTTTTTATGGGTGAGCTATGGTAAGCGCACGCGCGGTCCGGTCCGTCCGGGGCGATGAAAGGACGGCGCGCGGGCCCATAACCCACCCGTACCCTCGTCACCTCGTTGTTGGGCCGACCACCGGAGCAGATGTGACTTGTCGTCAGTGGTCGGCCCGACGGAATACCCTTTCAGGTACCCTCACCTCTCGACATCCTGGGACGTCGGACGCCATCGCGCGGTTAGCCACACTGCGGGTGATGGACAATTCCCCGGTCCGATCACCCGCGGCCTCGGCTAGGGCGGCATTAGGCGCAGATACTCGCGCCTACGCCGCGCCTACGCCGCCCGAGTCGCCCGCCGGCGACTCGGGCGGAACGGAACGTGTCGCCGAATAGGATCTCTACTCGCACACGATCCGCCGCCTCCTTCCGTGAGATAACGGCCTCACAGAAGGCGGCGACCGCGTCCCAGTTCCTGACGCTGACGAGCATCTCCCTGGCGATGGTCGGCAGCGCCAGGTCGGCACCGATAATCGCGACGAGTTCACGGCGCTCCCCCTCCCACGCAGCACACTCCTCGAGCGTGTGCTGCGCCGTGTCCTCGTCGCAACTGCAGTGGTGGCAGGACGGTGTGCTCTCCCTCCTGACAATCTTGTGCAGGTACTTTGCGAAGCATCCGTGCCCCGTCAGCACCTGCACCAGTCGGAAGGAAAGCACCCCGTGCGTCCGCTCCAACCACTCCATCAGCACCGGCCGGAAGGCCTCGACGGTCCTGACACCGTACCGAGGACTCTCCAGCCGGACTGCCCAACGGGCAATGACTCCACGGCGGGCGTCGACCCGCCAGGCGGTGATCTCCTGCAGGGAGACTATACCGCCGCGGGCGCGCGTCTCCGACACCCGCCGATAAATGTCGGCGAGCATCTCCGCCTCCAGGTCCCACGGGGGAGTTCCGGCCAAGAGGCACGCTGCCTCCGTCGACATGGTGCGGTAACCGCGTATAGCCCTAGCCGCCATTACCCTCTGTGGTCGCCTCAAGAGGGCCCTCAGCCGGACGGTCAGGGACCCCGCCCACACCGGTGCGCCGTACAGAGCCATCGACCGGATCACCCCCGCGTACAGCTGTCGGCACGTAGCGCTGGGTCCGCCCACATTCGGCATCAGCCGCGAAAGGGCGGACGCCGCGCCGACAAGCCGGGGAACAAGTCGGTGGAGATGCTCCCGGAACCAAAAATGCCCGTCGAGCACCAGGCCTAAGTACTTCATGTGGGCCTGGATGCTGATGGTGACCGACTTCACGGTGATCGAAGCGCCGGCGGGAGGCCCGGCGGTACGGTGGCCATGGAACAAAAGGGCCTCCATCTTTTCCAGGGCTACCCTCAACCCCAGCGCTTCGATCCGCCTGACAATCTCCTCGGTGCCGAGAGTTGCCAGGCGTGCCGCCTCCTCTAGCGTCCCACCCCGGGCTGTGACGAGTGTATCGTCGGCGTAGCAAATTACACCCAGCCCGGGTGGGAGGCTTCCTCTCAACGCCCAGTCGTAGCCGATGTTCCACAGGGTCGGACCCAGAACCGACCCCTGTGGGACACCGCACGTCATGGGCGTTCGCACAACGTCCCCTACAGACATGGTGGTATAGGGTTTCATTTTGAGTTCTCCTTCTCTTTCAAAGATGGTATGTGCATATTTATATCCCTTAGTCGTCTTTCACGATATCCACGGGCAAGATAGGGAATGATGAATTATGTTATGTCCGTCAACAAACGGACGATTGGAATAAAAGTATTATGATGATTATGACTCAAAGTTCTAATTTTATTGATATATTGAAGTGTTTATATCGGCGTTGTTTCAGTATATATTGGTGTTGTAAACGATATAGATAATATAATGATTAATGGCCTCCCCCGAACAGTTATGAGAAGATAATAATTTATTATATAAGTACCATGTTTGCTTTCATGATTTCGCGCGTAAGATAAAACCGTTTATGTTTTTTTAATATGTTGGCGCCAGTGTGATACTAAAAATAAAATGTAGAGAGGCTAATATTTTATCATCATCGTCATTTCAGCTCATTTACGTCTCACTGTTGGGCTCGAACCTCCTCTACAATAGAAGGGAAATTGACCCTACTACACCATGCTGGTCAGACAGGTTGATATAGGGTTTTATTTCGAGTTTTCTTCTCTTGCATAAATGTTATATGCCAATTATTTGCCTTAGTCGTATTTTACGACATCCACGAGCAAGATAGGGAGTGGTGATTTCTATTCTTACTCCATCACCACACGGACTTATTTTATAGCTAATTGGATTTATGACTAAAGATAACTTGTTTTTTGCGTCTAATTTAATTGAATGCAATATGCCTGTGAATAAGTTCTGTACGGTGTGTTACGAATACTACCAACTTTTACGACAGTGATGATTAAAGCTGCTGCGAGCTGAACCCACTAACGGAACCACTCAATGTGCATCTGGTTAATAATACCAATCCCAAGTTTTTATTTTTTATAAAAAACAACACCCTTCTAGGCAATAATCCTTGTGTTGCGGGGGATTTTATAAACATATAATTAACGTACACAGATTACAACCAGACTCAGAACGACAATTTATGGATTGCATATTGTCCTGTGTAGGTCGGTATCATAACTATTACGCCATCTGGGTAGATTAACCTCAGGCAGGCGGACGTTTAAAAAGTTATTTTCAAAACTTGTAGTATATACGATCTCCTATCCTGCTGCAGAGTACATGTAGCATCGACCCTAATTTCATGGGAACAGGACGCTGATGATGAGGCTCGTTAAAGAGAAACGTGACAAATATATAAAAAGAAAAGGCCTCCTAGCCTTTTCTTTTTTTTTTGGCGTGAGCTACGGTCAGCACATCCATCGCCCGGCTCCATCCGGGGCGACAGAGGGGAGGCGCGCGACCCCGTAACCCAGTGCAGTCGGCCTCTTGGCGGGTGACCGACTAGATCCCCGGTTCACTCACCCGCGGCATATTTTAGGAGGCCTACGCTATGGTCACTACTACTGAGTTTTAATAAGGATCTTAATTTGACTACACAGGTAGCGTGGTGGGGTTGTTACCGTTTGCCATTTTTTTATGGCAAGCTAAGGCTAGCATAGCCCCTCTGTTTATTCTGTTACAAAGACTATTCTGTTATATAAAAAAAATATACTACTGTCTACCTTTGATTTTCTGTGGTACTAATCCATTTTGGCTGCGGCTAGAAAGATATTTATACCGTAGCCTGCCATTAAAATTAGAAAGATCGATGTAAATATGAATGACGTTATAGGCGTAGAGTCACCGAAGGTGGAGAGGGTGCGAACGGAGGCTGAGTCATCGGAGTCAGAACCTGGACCCGACCAAGCCACTCACTGCGTTGTTGGGGGAGCACATGCCTTCATTCTTAGGGTAAGATTTCTTTTAAAATTCTGTTATCCTGGTGTATAAGTTCATCATTATTCATCATTTCAGCTCATATACGTCCTACTCTTTGGCTCCAGCCTCCTCCACAAAAAAAGGGAAATGGACCTTACTATACAATGCTGGTCAGACAGGTTGGTATAGGGTTTTATTGCGAGTTTGCCTTCTTTTGCATTGATGTTATATGCGTATTATATCCAATAGTCGTCTTTTAGGGCAAGATAGGGAGTGGTGAATTGTATTCTTATTCCGTCACCACACGGAAATAAGCTAAGTTCATCATCTTGGAAAAGATCGACTGAGAGAAATTGACCTACTAGACCACGCTGGTCAAACGGGCTCGTTTAGGATTTTATTGATAAATAAAATTGAAGTGTCTGTTTGTTATGTCAAAATGGTGGGCTTTTCATGCTCATATGGTTATTAGCATAATTCCTATGCCTAAAAACGAACTTTAATTTTTTTTGTCTGTCTGTTTGCTCTGGGTAATCTTCGAAATGACTAGACCGATTTTAAAAATATTTTACTACCATGAAGCTGTCTATTTAAAGACTAACTTTAAATAAAGAGTAACTTAAGCTATTTTATCCCGGTATTGTCACGAAGATGCGAATTACGCGGGTAAGGCGACTGAAATCGAAACGATGCAAGGGCGGGTTACTAATTAGCAATTAATTTGCCGCCTACTATTTACATGGGACCGATTAAAATTAATTGTTGGTGATAAAATCTTCTATCATTGATTACGATCTAGTTCCACCTTATTTAACACCTAATAGATTTAAGCAGCGGAGAGCCTTATTTATTACTTTGTATATTTTCGTATAAAACGCAGAGTATATTATTAATTTCAGATATCGAGTTTCTTTGGCTTGGCGCCGCTACGATTCGAAGCTCATAGCAATGGATTCACAGTTACTTTATCGTGGGCCATGTGTATTTATAGCTATATCCTAGTGACTATTCTTGGTAAGTAAGAGGGATTTTATATTTAACTAGCTAACCCAACAGACGTTGTTCTGTTCAAATAAAATAAAAGGAATTCTCCTTGAAATCAACAGCAGCGTTACCTACCAGATCCAATTGTAAATCTAAACCATTCTTGAATCCCCTTGAACACACACAAAAAAAATTTCATCAACATCGGTCCAACCGTTTAGGAGGAGTTCAGTGACATACACATGTATACAAGAAATTATATAAAGGACTAGCTGACCCAACATACGTCGTTCTGTTCAAATAAGCCTACTGGATCCAATTGTGAATCTAAACCATTCTCGAATCCCCTTAATGTTTAAGGTATCACAAAACATTTCGGAGTTCAGTGACATACACACGAATACAAGAAATAATATAAAGATAAAATTATTATCATCTCACTTTATGTACGTCTCACTGCTTTGGTAGAAGCTTCTCCACATCAGCATCATGATCCTGCTCGTATACTAATTTCTTGGAGTCGATGTCATATATACTCCTCTTTTATCGTACCTACTGTAAAAGATAATGGCAATAATTTTATAACTAGACGCCTGCTTTTCTTGGGTGGTTTGTGGTCAGCGCACCTGCCGTCCAGCTCTGACGAAGGGGCGATGCGGGCCCATAACCCACCGTAGCGCCACGCCTTCGTCGTTGGGCCGACCACCGGTATCGAGTTCTTTGTCCTCCGTAGTCGACGGGATACCCTGTGGGGTGCCCTTTCCTTTCAACATCCCTTTTCCATCAGCGACGGCGATCGGCCGTCGATCGCCGTCGCGCAGCGCCATCTCCTTGACTTCAACTCTCCTTGGGAGTATAATTATTGTCCAGACGGCATCAGATTCGGATGACCCTAGTTAATGTGAAGTAGCTGATCAGACTTTGACCTTTTTTATGATACTCACGAGCAATGTAAGGGTTACTACCATTCGTAGTCACTACCACACAGCACCTCTTCAGCGCTTCCATCACAATAGAAAGCCAATCGACCCATTACCTATGGAACATAGTAGCTGACCAGACGTATTGATATTGTTTTAATTCAAATTTTATTCTTTGTCTATGATTTTATCTGCTTGGGTCGCTTTTTTTATGATCAGTTACGGGTAAGAAAAAAGGGTTCGTGAGTTTTATTCTTTCTCCATCATCAGATAAATTTAAAAAATTAGTATCTTAACGGGATAAGAACAAGGTGAAGTGACTAACTTCTAGTTATTGCTAATCCACTTATTTTTATCAACCCCAGTTGACAATTATTGCAAGTTAGCAGTGTGCTATTGTGTCTGAAAACACAGCTCTATGGCCTAAGTGTATCTCTATGACTAGTGATACTTACGGCACGAAAGCTAGTCCCTAAATGTAGGCCTCATAACCAGCAGATTCGCTCAGCGTACTATGTAGCGGGGTATATTCTGGATTTCTCTGCGAGATAGAATCTGAAATACGGAAATCCGAAGAAGAACGGCTGTAAACGCCATAGCACGAAGATTAGTACGCTGAAGTGGCAATTGGTAAGTCACCTCGCTCGACGAACCGAGAACCGCTAGGAATGAAAAGTTCTCGAGTGGCGACCACGTATTTGATCACGCAATGTAAGACGTCAACTAGATGGACCATCGACCTGGTGACACTTGCTGAAATTAAGGATGCAAAGTACGTTAAGCAGATAATATGTATAATATTGATAATTGTTTCAGTGGTATGGACAATATGCGGTTTAATAGCCGAGATAAACGTGGGCTTGGAATTATCTGTGCGAATGTCTTCGAAAATGTCGCAAGCTGTGTCGACATGTGATGTGTTAGTTGTAGCCGTAGCAGCAGGAACGGGCGTTTATGGCGCTCCAAGACGAATGAAGACCATGCTTAAATTCATGGAGAATGTTGCTTCGGTAAGAAGGCCCTTTAATATCAAATAGTAAAAAATGAGGACGTGTAATTGAGAAGTAAAACTTCTTTAGGCACCTTTGCGATTTCATGCTGTGACGTCACAACGAAAAGCACGAGTGGCATGGTCGGGTTCGTTCGAGTCTTCTCGGCTCAACTCAGCAGGTCCATCTATTCCATGCGTTCATTAAATGGATTTCAGCTGATCGCGACTATTTTAAAGACAACACCCAGCCTCTAAGAATTCATTCTTGCATTGCAGGAAAGTTTATAAACATAATTCATCATCATCATCATGACAGCTTATATAGGTCCTACTGCTGGGCTCGAGCCTCCTCTATAATGGGAAGGAAATTTACCTACTATCCCACGCCGGTCAGGCGAGTTGGTATAGGGTTTTATTTAGAGTTTTCCTTCTCTTGAATAGATATTATCTGCACATTGTTATCCCTTAGTAATCTTTTATGACACCCATGGGCAAGATAGGGGGTGATGAATTGTATTCTTACTCCATGACTACACAGAAAACCATTAACAGACTACAATTACAAACATAATTAACAAGCACGAATTACGCGCAGACTCAAGACAATAATTTTTGGCTGGCAGAAAGCATCGTTTTTTATTGAGCCTATGACTTTTGCCATGATATACAGCAGTCATTTCCTCAGTAATCCAATTAAGATATATATTTTTTTAATTTTTCAGGTAGATAAGAGCATAGGCTGTCAGTATAACGCTTCAAAGGAACGAAAACTCTGCATTATTATTTTCACAATTTTGGTTTTTTTCTCAGCATTAATTCTTGATGATTTTGCCTTTTACGCGCTACAAGCTAAGAAACTTGGACGAGAATGTAAGTATTTATTTAAAATAATGATATGAACTATCTATCAATGCATCGAATCAAATCAAATCACATTATTTATTCTGCATAAGCTCTATAAAGGCATTTTCATATTATCGCCACGGCAACACTGCCTTGTTGGCCGGCTCGAAATGGTAATGCGCCCCAACAGCAACATAATGGGTACCAGTCGTTGGCCCAATTGCGATGTGAAGGGTATAAGGTAGATTATGGGGCCACCTTTCGCCTATCCGTCGCCTCGGACAGATTGGGCAGGTAGTATCCAGCCTGCCACGAAAAAGGGGCACCCACTATTGTCAAATTTATAAAAATAATAAAAACATATAAATATTATTTAATAATCTCATCTCTCGTCTCTAATATATACCATTATTAGACCGGCGACTCCTTCATAATGAAAGGGAAATTGACCTACCATACTACGCTGGTCAGACCGGTTGGTATAAAATTTGATTTTGAATTTTCCTTCTCTTGCTTAAATATCTGCATATTAGATCCTATAGTCGACTTTTACGACGTCCACGGGCAGGAAATCGGGTGGTGAACTGCATTCTTACACCATCATCTTTTCCTTTTTACTCAAGCCTAATCTGGTGAACAGTGACGGATTTAGATAACATTATCTAAATCCAATCTAATATATCTACACTTTCCCAAGATGAGTGTACTTTTAAGGGGACAAAGCGGACAGAAGTTTCTAGGTATTAAATACTGTGGTCGGCCCAATGACGAAGGCACGGTAATATAATCTACCAGTAATCCAACTTCATACAAACGGACGAAACGCGAGCTACACCGATCTCGGCATGCGCTCAGCATGTAGACAGTCGCGACTGTGCTGCAGTGATGAACGAACGGGGTGTTGTTTTTTTAACAATAACTGCGCGAATTTTTCACTAAAATACATAATTATACACATATTTAATATGACAAGTAGGGTATATTGTGCTGTTTTTGGTTGCATGAATTCGTCAATAACGAATCCAGAGATAACTTTTTTTAGATTACCTGGAAACTGAAAGGTAAGATTATAAAATAATTTTACTTACTAGTAGGTAGGTACATAATGTGTCGTTTTAATTTCCTTTTATCTCCCAAAAAAAAGTTGTCTGGATTAATAAATAAAGTGAATAAAGTGATTGACACGAGTGAAATAGATAGTTATAGGCGGTTCATGAATCATGTTACGGTAGGTGCGCTTGTGTTAAAACTCATAATGTGTTTTGTTAGTTTATATAATTCAAAGTAAAGACGTGGTATTTTATTAGTAATAATAGATGTTTATTGTACTATGTGTATGAATAGTACTAGAAAAAAATAATTTGACCGTCTGTCTGTCACTAGATAATTTTAATTTATAGACCGATTTGTTATTTAAACATAAACATGTTTTTTTTAATTAAAACTACCAATCAAAAATCAACACGCATTCTTATTGAACACTTCCTATTCAATTCACAAAGTATTTTATTTGTTTATATAAGAAAAGTATATACAAAACTCAATGGAAACACAAAGTAGGCAAATGTAATTAAAATGCTGGAGGCGGGCAGCCCTATCACATGTTTACGTTTAGGCATTTAATTCAAGGTTACGGCCGAGATACATTACTGGATAGATGACTATACTGTGACGAAGGTGAAGTGTCGCGGGTGAGTTACGGGTGTGCGTTCTTACGCCCCTCTGTCGCCCCGGACGGAGTGGTGCGAGGAGTGCGCCGACCGTAACCCACCCCCAAAAAAAAAGATATTAAATACTGGATGCAAAAAAATTCAAATGGTTCGTCAAGTCCGATATTTCAATTATTTTTAATACTACACGTAAACTAAATAAATAATTTTTGTATTACGCGAGACTTTACAATCATGTATACGGACACAGATTAGAATCAGACTCATAACTATAATTATGGTTCATATTTTCTGTATTTGCGTGGGACATTTGACATCATCAAGCCATCAAGCCAGCGACATTTGACATCATCATCAGTTCCTATAAAGCCCATTACTGGGTTTGAACCTCCTCCTTAGTGGGAGGATGATTAACCTATATTACCACGTTTTGCCTTCTCTTGCATATAAGATACCTTAGTCATCTTTTACAGCACAAGTAAGGGTGATGAATTGTATTCTTACTCCACGGAACCACACGGAAACTTGACATAGTAGGTAGAGATGGCGATCTGAGACCGGTTAATGGAGGAATCGATTTTTCGGACCCAAAAATCGATTCTATAAATCGATATGAAGCACTGAATCGATTCACCGAATCGATATTTTACCATAGTCGATTTTTTTCTGCCCATTCGATACTAGTATTCAGTATCGAATGTTAGTATTTTATACTAAATTATAATGTAAATAAAACTTGCAGATTTCTTAAGAAAAAGCTCATCGCAATCCTGCCAGGAGGACGATACCCAATACTTTAAAAGCGATTCTTCGATACTAGTGTTCCGTTTCTAATCGATGCATGTCTATATTATTGTAAAACATTACTCTCCAGATTTCCTGGAAAAAAGCCATAATCCCGCCAAAAACTTGTCTCGTATTGAATGGGAAGAAAATTCGAAAAAATATCGGAAATCGATCCTTCAGACCTTGATTTTCTTGTGAATCAAGTCTTTAAACGACGATTCGAATTCTTGAATCGATTTCAAAATCAATCAATCAATCGGTGCTGTGTGGTAGCGGCTTCGAATACTATCAACCCTTGCTTTGCTCGTGGGTGTCGTAAAAGACGACTAAGAGCCCTAGATTGACCCGGACCAACTCATCTGGTACCATTTGGGTCAACGATTACATTCCCAAGGAGGGTTGACGTCAGGCAGGCGGCCGGTCATAAAAGTCATTGCCGAAACTTTTTGCAATATGTCAAAACAGATGACATATTGCGTCGACCCCAAGTAATTGGGATAAGAGCAAGATGATGATGATGATGATGATGAATCGGTCTTTTTCAGAATGATCGCTTATCCCTAATAATAGGTCTATATCTAAACTATACCATCTGTGCAATTGTTTATATTTAAAAAACTCTTTCCAGGGGAAGTGGTAACAAACTATATCAGTTTCTATCTCCTATGGTTCGTGGTGCTGATCCTGGAGCTCCAATTTGCCTTTACAGCACTCTCCATACGCTCACGTTTCACTGCTGTTAATGATATGCTTGCGCTGACTGCTGGAAACGTTTCTATACCAAGTGAGTTGTTAATTTATAATTATCATCAATCATTATTATTACCACGGGTCATAGACGTCCCACTGTTGGCCTCTTCCTTCTCTACAATAGGAGAGAAATTGACCTAATATACCATGCTGGTCAGACGTGTTTTATATCGAGTATTTCATCTCTTGCATAGATTTTATATTGTATTGATGTGATGTACATTTAATATCCTTTAGACGTATTTTGCGATACCAAAGAATTCTTACCGTAAAGGGTAGTAAATTTGTTATCGTGAAGAGGATGAGAGATAGAAGCGTTCGTTCAATGATAGGGAAATTGACCTATTGTACCACCCTGGTCAGACGTGTTGATATAGGATTTTATTTCAAGTTTCCATTCTCTTGCATAGGTGTTATCTTCATATTATAATCTCTTACGTCTATTATGAAAACCACGTGTTAGAAAGAGGGTGGTTAATTATATTATTCCATGATAACACTCAAAATTATTTAGCATCCCTCTGTCCATACCTATTCCTATTAATCTTTTATATATATCTACTAGCAGACCCGGCCACGCGTTGCTGTGGCTAATGTTTTTGTTATATTACATTTTATTAAACTATTTAAGTGGAACTGTAGGAGAACATCTGTCATGAAGGTCATCATATCTTTTTACAAATGGCATCTATGTAAAAAAGCAAGTTAAAATCGTATATGACACGTTTGTAGTTTTGACACAGCAGCGCCATCTATTAATTAATTACTCAATCTAGTCAACAGATATCGCCATCTGTTAAAATCGTTTGGAGTTGACAGATAAGTGTGAATGTCAAATAAAAGACAAATAATTTGCAATAAAATAATATTGCGACTATAAATTAAGATGTAAGCTATCCTATCTTTCAAATTGGATCAAACTGCACACGGTGTGCAAATTTGGTTAAAATCGGTTAAGTAGTTTAGGAGTCCATCGCGGACAAACAACGTGAGACGTAATTTATATAAATATATTAAGATTCAACTTTGTCTGGCTACAATGTGGTCACATCCTGCTCAATCTATCCGGAGCCACGAAAGAGACGTCGCGCAATCCTACAACCTGCCCCTCTTATGCCTCCCCATATACGTCATACAAGCTTTTTTTTTTATTGACTTTGATCGTTGACAATTAGGTGTCCTATCTGAAGTTAGTGGTAACTGTTAATGGAGCTCTGTTTAAATGTAATAAACGGGGGCCAATGGCTATCATCGTAAATTGGGTTTTGGATGAAACGCAGTAACGTTGATTATCTGTTATAGTTTGTTTCTACCCCGGATGCGCAGACCCATAGCTGAAGATAGAAAGACATTTTTTTTTTATTTCTATAGGCAATTATAATAATAAAATTATAATAATTCTTTTAGGCATATGTATAGTGCAAATAACCGTGTGAGCATGAAAAAAGTCTATTATTTTGACATTACAAACAGACACTCTAATTTTATTTATTGGTATAGACTACTGGACGTACGGGACATACCCACTCCAGAGCACGGACTGTTAACCTGTTAAGCACTAAATCATCTGTGTATTAAATTATATATTGTGTTTTTTAGTCGAAAAACCGAAGACCGCGTCATCGTTAAATATATACGCGATCAAAGTAGCACCAGCCATATCTCAAAGGTCTGCTAACGTGAGTTTACTTGTCGACTCAATGACATCGAGTGAACAAGTTGTTATCGTGAAGAGAACAGGTAATATTAAGTCTAGTTTTCATCAACAAAACTTCATCATCATCTCGGCTCATATACGTCCCACTGCTGGACTCGAGCCTCCTTCATAATAGGAGCAATATTGACCTACCACGATGTTCAGATGGATTGCTACACGTTTTTATTTGGAGTTTTCCTTCTCTTACATAGATCTTATATGAATATTATATCCCTCAGTCGCCTTTTATGACAGGAGAGGGTACCCCACGACCGGGGTATTCCGTCGGGCTGATCACAGAAGACAAATTACCCTGCACCGGTGGTCGGCTGAACGACGAAGGCGACGTGTCACGGGTGGGTCACTGGGCCGTGCGCCGCCCCTCTATCGCCCCGGACGGATCCGGGCGGCGGGTGCACTGATCATGGCTCACCCTTAAAAAAAGAAAGGTAGTCTTTTCTGACATCCACGGGCAAGACAGGGTACACAGTGGTAAATTATATTCTTACGCCGTCACCACACAAATAACAACAAAACTTAAACCTACGTAATAGTTAAGCAGTCTGTGTACATAATGCGTAATCTAGCTCATATAAGTTCCACCTGCTAGGCTCAATTCACATAATGGAAGGGAAATTTGCTACTATATTATGCTGATCAGAAGGTTTAATATAGGGTTTTATTTCGAGTATACTTTCTTTTGTATAGATGTTATCTGCGACTAGAGAGTATTCTGACCTGACGCTGCCGACTATCGCCAGGGCGATGGTCGGCAGCGTCAGGAATTGAGACGCGGTCGCAGCCTTCTACGAGGCAGTGATCTCGTAGAAGGAGGCGGCGGATCGCCTGCGCGAGGAGCGCAGCCTCGATGAGGCGATCCGCCGCCGACGACTGGGGCGGCGTAGGCGCGAATACCTTCGCCTCATGCCGCCCTAGTCGAGACCGCGGGTGACTGTGACCGGCGAATTAGTCCGTCACCCGCCGAGAGGCCGACCGCGTGAGGAAAGACCGATGTCCTCTCCGAGGGGGGGACGTCGATCGATAGGAGGGTACCCCAAATAGGGGGTATTCCGTCGGGCCGACCACTAATGACAAGTAACCCTGCTCCGGTAGTCGGCCCAACGACGAAGGCGACGTGCATCGTGGGTGGGTTGCGGATGAGCGTGCTTACGCCTCTCTGTCGACCCAGACGGAATGGTGCGAGGAGCGCGCCGACCGCAACCCACCCCCCAAAAAAAAAAACTAGAGAATATTAGTTTTTTACGATACATACGGGTGAATTATGAAGTGGGAATTGTTTTCTGACTCCGTCACCAAATGGAAAAGCGTATAGGTAGTAAATGGTATAGATATGTTTAATTCCCTCCTATTGTGGAGAAGGCTCTAGCGTAGGACGTATAACAGCTGAGATAATAATGAGGTGATTAATCTATTCAATCTTTTCTTCAGCATGTGGTGAACCAAGAATCATAGTATCGCCCTGTGATGCTGTTCGGCGTCTCGCCTCCCTTCATGGCGCTTTATGTGATATTGTCAATAGTATAGATGACAGTTACGGTCTACCACTGATTGTAATTCTTATATCTACATTACTTCATCTTATTGTCACACCGTACTTCTTGATTATGGAAATTAGTAAGTATAATAATATTTTGATTTTCATTATCCTTTTTAAAGACCTTACACTAAGGAAATAAACTTCGTGTTGCCAGGTACTTTACAGCTGCAGATAGTAAACATACAGTGCGTATTTTGGTTTTATTATGCCAGATTTTTAAAAGCAACAAATACCCTGTACTAAGTAAATAATTCTGGTCTTGCGGAGGACTTTACAAACATAAAATTAATGGACACAAATTACACACAGACTCCGAACAACAATTTGTGAATTGCTCTAAATATTGTCCTGCATAAGAATTGGGTCACGGTGGGTCTTCGGAGACTTTAGGGACTACGTCATCTATGCAGTGAGATTGTTAATTTTCTCATTTTGAACTAAAATATAACCCTATGTAGTTAGCATAATGTAGTAGAATAACTTGTTAAGAAAACTCCTATCCACTATCTATATTTCCTATGCATACGCAAGCGCCTAGAAAAACAGTGGCTGAAGATTGATCATTGTATGGCCCAATTTCTAACTAGTTATGCGCAACTTTAAAAGTAATTATTTACTTTTAAACACGTGCCATCACCTTTACGTCAATATTTAACTAAGAGTATGGTTAATCGGCACACCATATTCTCTGAGAGAGGATCTCTAGCTTAACAAGCGTGACCTTATGTTAGTCCTGCAAGTCGCGTCTGGAGTAGTGTACTATACGGATCTTGTAGAGACTCAAGTAAATTGCCATGCGTTCAGACATTTCTGCGATAGCTACTGTTGCAATCAATTTTAAGACACACGTCTAGGCTCCATTAATTCCCTAGCCGAGGCCGCGGGTGACGTGACCGGGGATTAGACCGTCACCCGCCGAGAGGCCGACCGCGTGAGAAAAGACCGACGTCCTCCCCGAGGGGGGGGACGTCGGTCGATGGGAGGGTACCCCAATAGGGGGTATTCCGTCGGGCCGACCACTGACGACAAGTTAACGCTGCTCCAGTGGTCGGCCCAACGACGAAGGCGACGTGGTTTTCGGGTGGGTCGCGGGAGTTGCGTGCTTAAGCCCCTCTGTCGCCCCGGACGGAGTGGTGCGGAGGCGCGCCGACCGCGACCCACCCACAAAAAAAAAACAAAAAAAAAAAAAAAAAACAAGGCTCCATTAATTTCTGTAAGCTGTAAATGATTTTAGTTATTGATTGAGCAATCAATTATGCGTATCTCGGGCTTTGCATAACGGATAGTGGAATCAATATTTTACAACTCCTTCTACTTAACTTTTCTAAGTAAATTTGTTACGGATCCTTTGACAGTTAAAAGCATTTCCCGGGACTACCTAAGGATCAACCCTCAGAGTGATCTATGGAGACTCCTGTAAATCCTGGCTCATAGAAGATACAATTTTAGGCATGCGTGATGGGATTAGTCCCAAAGAAAAACTCCAATAGTTGGATTGATTTAGAAAGAGCAGAGCATATAAGAAATAAAAAATTAAGATTGTTATGATTAATCTTGCAGTTGTATCTACAAATCGCGTTCATTTCCTGGTGCTGCAGTTCCTTTGGTGTATCATACATATGCTGCGGATGATTGTCGTCGTAGAACCTGGACATTATACCATTGTAGAGGTAAATATTAAGGAAAATACCTTGGTGGCTGATGGAAATGACCACCATGGTCAAGGAATCAGTACTAGCGGTCATTCCAATGGCGATGGGGAGGACTACCACAAAAAGGCGACTGATCAAAACTCTACTCCTGTTTTTTGATTTTAGTTTTTGGGAATATTCCTATGTTAATGGATTTCAATTTAATCATCAACTGTTTTTCGCCCATAGTTGTCGTAAAATACTATTTTTTTGTTTTTTTAAATAAAACATCATCCAATAACAAACTATTCTATTCATTGCATTACTACAATATTGTAGTATTTGTATGTTTTTAAAACATTCATCATCGTCATCATCACAGCTCATAGACGTCCCTCTGCTGGGCCTTTTCCGCAATGGGAGGGCAATTAACCTACTATACAACGCTGGACAGATGCGTTGGTATAGGGTTTTATTTTGAGTTTTCCTTCTCTTGCATGGATATCTTATGCATATTATAATCCCTTAGTCATCTTTTACGACACCGACGGGCAAGAACTTACCCTGTCATCACACGTTTAATTAAAACATTAACGGGTGTAAATTGTATCCAAACTCGAAACAACAAATTATGCATTTCACAACACATGGTCTTGCGTGGCAATCTAATACAGATACTTGTATAGTAGGTCGGTTTCATAACCACTATGCCCTCTACGCAGTCTACTACGCCCCTAATTTATAAGAATATTTCGGCTTTTCACATATTGTTTGTTTCTTGTAATATCAATCCCACAAAATAATAAAATGTGAAAACGGGTATCAAGTTCAATATTCTTAATAATAATTGTGGTAATTAATTTCATTCCTTGATAGAAAGCTTGAGACATAAAAACACGCCGCTAAATTTTACGTAGTATGTTTTTCGTACAATCGGTGGCAAACGAACAAACAATGCACACGATGGTAACTGATGCTGGAGCTCGTGGATCTTTGCTATGCCGCTGCATGCCGTGAAGAAAGTGAAGGGATTATGAATGCGTGCAATGAGGTTTGGTGATATTAAAAGCATCATCAAAACCCACTACACGCAAACACCTTCAGAAAGTTAGGCTTAATAAAACCGATTGATGTAAAAAAAATCTGTTTTTTGTTTTTTTATACACACAACTATCAACCCGCCCTCGCTTCGCTTCGGTTTCAGTCACTTAAACCCGCGTAGTTCCTGTTCCCGTGGAAATACGGGGATAAAATGTAGCCTGTGTTACTCCCTGATATTATAGCTTTCCATTGGTGAAAGAATTTTTGAAATCGGTTCTGTGGTTTAAGCGTGAAAGCGTTACAAACAAACGAACAAACATCCTTACTTTCACATTTATAATATTAGTATGGATTAAACCTAGCTGAGATTTCAACTTTCTAGGTCATCTGGAAGTGGGTTATATTTTGATTGAAGCGAGTCAGTCAATCGTAAAAAATGCGATTTGAACGTTAATAACCGATAAAGCTGTGTTTATTAAATTTAGGATACAAGTTTATGTAGGAGCCTTAATTTACAAGTCAAATTTGACGTATTTATATCGTTTTTTTAAATATAAAGGCGTGAAAAGTAGCTCGAAACGGTTCGTGTAAATATACACAAGATGCGACTCACTAGTTCTTTTTGAATCCCATCGGTGCTTTCCGGTGTCAGTTATCATATTAGCTGACATACGTCCCACTGTTGGCCTTAAACCTCCTCGACAGTGGGAGGAAAATTATCTGCTACATCGCGATAATCAACCAGATTGGAATAGAGGTTTATTTTAAGTCATCATTTACAACAATCACGGGATAGAAAGGTAGTGGTGAATTGTATTCTCTGTCCCCACGGAAAAGTTAGTCTAGATATTTATTTTGATGCTGATTATTTTTTTATGGTACCAGGGCAAAAGAACTGAAGGTTTAGTATGTCGCCTGATGTCATCAGCGCCATCTACTGGTATGCTACCTTCAAGACTGGAGATTTTCTCTCGCCAGTTATTGATGCAGTCAGTCGGATACGCGCCGATGGGAATGTGCACCTTGAGTAGACCATTAGTGACTTCGGTGAGTTACATCCAGCCATTCATTTGCCAATGAATATCTACTTATAGGTATGGGTCTACTTACGATATTTATCAAATCGTCATCTTTATCGCCCAAATGGGCTCGAGCCTCCTTTAATGTAAAGGAGGAATATTGACCTACTACCCACTCCCTATCTTGCCCGTGGATGTAATAAAAGACCATTGAGGGCATTTAACATCTGTGTAAGGAGAAAAACTCGAAACAAAACCCTATTCCAACATGTCTGACCAGAGTGGAATAGTAGATCAATTCCTCTCCCACTATGGAGGAGGTCTAAGCCCAACAGTAGGACATATATAGGCTGAGGTGATGATGATACCACGCTGGTCAGACAAACTGAAATAGAGTTTTCGAATTTTCTTCTCTTGTATTTATGTTATATGCATATTATATCCCTTATTCATCTTATACGACACCCATAGGTAAGGGGACGATGAATTGTGTTCTTACTTCATCACCACCGGAAAAATTGCTGTTAAATAATCCGGTGCAAAAGTAAAAAAAAAATTAAAGCAAAGAAAATTTACAAAGTTACTGTTTGCACGTATATAAAAATACTATTAATATAGAAAGTTATTTCTATTTTATGTATAATTAATTGTAACAAATTCGAACTTAACTAAATATAATACTATAATTAACGATTTTCAACGAAAACTTAATTACATTCTTTTTATTTTGACGGAGACCCTCAAATCCTTGAGTGTCCAAGAAAATGAACGAAACAAGCAAAACAAGAAAATGAAAAAAACGACATGGCCTAAGACATGACATACCATTATTAACACACCGAACCGAACCCGAACATCATATGCAGACTATAAATACCCATTTTCCTATCAAGTTGAATATATATTTCTTAATTTATTGAAGTGAAAATTTCTTCAGTATTGTTGTGATTTGAATGTCGATGAAACGAAAAAGCGACAGTAAAAAGAGAAAGACACATAATATCATAAAATTTAACGTAAGAGAAAATGAGATAGGAAGCATTATACAATATTTTTCATATTCGTTGTACCTATATTAATACGCGTGTGTTCGCGCAAGCTTGTACAAAATTTTTTAAGGTTTCATTTCTACCGTATGTGAATTGCACACATCTTTTTCTCATTAATTCATTTCTGTTGAAATATGTCCCACTGCTGGGATCGAGCCCCCTCCAAAATAGACAAAAAAAATGACATACTGATCAAACACGTTTGTATACGATTTTATTTTAACTTTTCCTTCTCTTGTATGGATGTTATCTGCATATTATAGTCCTTAAAACATCTTTTAAAACCCCTTTGGGCATGAAAAGGGAAGGTTGTTTGATTTATATTTACTCCGTCACTACATAGAAATAATATTATATTATTTTTATTTTCTAGGTTATAGGAGCGGTTACGACATATCTGGTGATTCTAATACAATTCCAGCGATATGACAACTGAAGATATTCATATGCCTTTTTTAATACAATATCATATGTGTGATATGTAAATAATAACAATTATTAATAAAAATATATTAAATACGAAGAGTTTCAAATCTTTTATGCATAAACATTTATTACGCACTAGCAACCCGCCCTCGCTTCGCTTCGGTTTCAGTCACTTTACCCGCGACGTAGTTCCCGTTCCTGTGGGAATACCGGGATAAAATATAGCCTATGTTACTCCCTGATATTATAGCTTTCCATTGGTGAAAGAATTTTTGAAATCGGTTCGGTGGTTTAAGCGTGAAAGCGTTACAAACAAACAAACATCCTTACTTTCGCATTTATAATATTAGTATGGATAAGCACTTACATGTTGTCAAGTTTACAAAGTCAAATTAAATTATCCAAAAAGAAATAAACTACCACCGGATTGGAACGTGACTGCTACTGAGAAGATCCGGCAAGAAACTCAGCGGGCTAGTCTATTATGTTTAGTTATTTTTTTTTTTTTTTACTAGATATAAAATTAATAAATACTAGATAAAAACTTCTGATGTTAAACATCTTTTCTTTCATCAACATCATCATCGCAGCCTACATACGTCCCACTACTGGGCTCGGGCCTCCTCCACTATGACAGTGAAATTGACCTACTATACCACGTTGGTCAGACGTGTTGGTTTAGAGTTTTGTGTCGAGTTTTCCTTCTCTTGCATAGATATTATATCCATGTTATATCCCTTACTCGTCTTTTACGACACCAACGGGTAAGAGAGGGGGGTGGGGAATTGTATTCTTACTCCGTCACTACACGGATTTCTTTCCGTTGCTGGATATTTTTGTGGCATTTATTTTGGAAAAGGGACGGCAATTTATTACAAAAAACTGGGGAAACGCGCTATTTGACCAAAGAGTCCGCGCATCGGCGAAGAAATAGCTGGAAGACGATGCCAACTCAGTTTGCATGAGATTAGTACCATGTGCTACCGGCCTAGTACATGTATGTGACGAGAAAGAGAAAGGGTAATAGTTTTATGACCAGCCGCTAGCCTGATGTCAACCCTTCTTTTCCTTATATTACAATTGATACTTTACGAAAATATATTCAATCCATCAGCCTATTTCACGTTCCTTTTTGGATATAGGTCTCCTTGAGAAGCACAATTCCTTAATAACAAAGCTTTGCAGGTATATTAACAATTGTGGTTACTGTTATAAGACTAAGGACAGGACAGCCCATTTTCCGTGTAGTAACGGAATAATTATACAATTCACCACTCTCAATCTTACCCGTGGATGTTGTAAAAGATGACTAAGGGATATAATATGCAAAGTATTCGTACCGTTATCGAGACCAATATATATGGGATATGGAACAGCGCTTATTTCGTATGATAGGGGCACTACTCCAAATCGTGCTAAGCCCACTGTTTTTAACTCGATTTTAATGCTCTTTAAATGGTCAGATTTTATTTAAAAGTTGTAGACTTATCAAGTAACAACAATAATAATTATCTGAGATTGAATTAAGCATTAATAATGTTCTCACAAATCCTTTAGCGCAAGAGAGATAGTTCCTATCTCTATCGCGCAAACGCCACGTTCTTTTTCTACTATTTTTGTTCATTATTTTATTCCTATGTAAAAAATTACTTTTCAATTTTTAGTTAGATTTATCAGTCATCATCATCATTATCACAGCTCATTTAAGTTCCACTGCTGTGCTGAAGCCTCCACAAACGGAGGGAAATTGACCTACTATAGTGGTATAGTCGTGGATTAGTCAGGCAGGTTGGTAGCTTTTATTTCGAGACTTCTTTCTCTTGTACCTTTAGGCGTCTTTAATGACACCCCTGGGCAAGAAAGGGGAGGATAAATTGTATTATTACTCCTTCACCGCATTATTAACACTAATTTATTAGTTTTTTCAACAGTATTTATTTAAATAAAAGCCCGTTCTGAAATTCTTATTGTTACTTGAAATACAAAAACCCATTAACGTTAATTTCCAACACATTGCGTGCAGTCTCAAATTATATATAGCATATTCTCTTAGTTTTACCGTTAGCTCTGAACATACATTAAAACTTGTGCATTTTGTACGGTAACTTTGTTATTAGATTTTCATTGTAGTTGCCGACACTCGAGTACTAAATACTGAAAAGATTATTTTAAATGTTAACATTTTGTACGCATTTTAATGGCAAAATGTAGGTGTATCCACTTCTTTCTACTTAAGAGACAAAGATATGAAATTTATTAAATAATAAAATGTCTCACTGTTTTTAGATTTATCGACACTCATCATCATCTTGCTCTTATCCCAATTACTTGGGGTCGACGCAATATGTCATCTGTTTTGACATATTGCAAAAAGTTTCGGCAATGACTTTTGTGACCGGCCGCCTGCCTGACGTCAACCCTCCTTGGGAATGTAATCGTTGACACAAATGGTACCAGATGGAGTTGGTCCGGGTCAATCTAGGGCTCTTAATCGTCTTTTACGACACCCACGAGCAAAGCAAGGGTTGGTAGTATTCGAAGCCGCTACCACACAGCACTAGATTAGATTTAGATTTATCGACACTCCGGTAGAGATTTGCCAAATCTCCTCCGTAATTTTATCCTAATATTATAAATGCGAAGGTAAGTTTTTGTTACGCTTTCACGTCTATACCAATAAACTCATTTTAAAAATTCTGTCACCAAAAGATACGTTATAAGCGAGTAACATAGGCTAGATTTTACTCCCGTATTTTCACGGAAACGGGAACTACATAGGTGAATCTACGAAAATTTTATTAATTTTAAAATTATTTCACCTACGGACCTTAACCCTCACCAAAGTTACCACAGGAATTTGGCCCATTTTAAGAATTCTTTCACGAAAGTAAATCTTATACTATTATAAGTAACATAGGCTGTATTTTATACTCATATTCCCACGGCAATCGGATCTACCCGGGTGGAACCGCAGGAATTTGCTAGTAAACTATATTTGCCTTATATTTTTATGAACACTAAATCTTTATAATATCCCAAAGCAGGAAAGATTCACGGATGGTATGCTCTTTGTATGAAAGCGTATGAAAATTCCTGTGTTTTTCAAATTGAAAGTACTCGCTTTTATATTTTTCTCTTTCAACGTTCCAGTGCTGTTTAATGCAAAGCTTATTTTTCATTAATTTTTGCATAAAATTGCATATAGAGAGTATATTTGTAGAGTGCACTTAAGCAATCATTGTAGACAATGAATAAGTATAATATTAATTATAATGTGTATTGTAATCATCTAATTTAATGAGGCATTATTGATAATGGCTGCTCTAGTAGATAAACTCGTGATCTAATGCCTATTCGATCTAGTGCAGGTATGCAGGGAGAGTTAATATTTATTAAACATATTATTCAACATTTTTTAATCATCCCCGCAAAAGGAGAGAAAAATTAAGCTACAATGCTAGTCAGGCGGGTTGGTACAGGGTTTTATTTCGTGTTTTTCTTTTCTTGCATAAATATTATATCTCTTAGTCGTCTTTTACGACATCCGCGGGCAAGTTAGGAGGTGGTAAATTGTATTCTTACTTGGTTCATCATCATCATCGCAGCCCACAAACGTCCGACTGTTGGGCTCGGGCCTCCTCCTCATTAAGAGGGAATTTGACCTACTATATCATGCTGGTCAGACATATTACAGTTTTATTTCGAATATTCCTTCCTTGCACAGATCTTATGTGCATATTACATCATAAAGTCGTCTTTTACGACATCCATGGGTAAGACAGGGTGTGGCGAAATGTATTCTTACTTCGTCACCACACGGAAGGCCAAGGAAGGAAGTTATTATTTATCAAACATGTTATTCAACATTTTTAATCAGCCCCGCAAAGGGAGAGAAAATTAATGTACCATGCTACCATACCATGCCAGTCAGGCGGGTTACAGAGTTTTATTTCGAGTTTTCATTTTCATGCATAGATATTATATCCCTTAGTCGCCTTTTACGACATCCGCGGGCAAGTTAGGAGTTGGTGGATTGTATTCGTATATGGTTATTATTTAATACAAAAAAGTAATTTAAATCATATGACGAACCCTTTAAGTTTCCGATTTTTTTTTCAGTGGTCACTGTGTTCCATTCAGATAGATAGATAGCTGGCTTAAGATTAAAGATTAAAGATTCTATATCCATTCAGATATACTATACCGGTAAGCAAAATGTCTTTATCTCAAGTACCTGTTTTGATGTCATCAATTTGCCTGGTATTAGGTTGTATTAGGCCTCAATATACAATTATACGTAAATATAATTAAAAGAAAATTGTATAGCAGAAAAATTAATTTTAATCAATTATGGCCGAATTTCGACCACTAGGTAACTAGTTAACTAAATCGAAGTATTTTTAAAAGTAATGTTAATAGATTTTATATTTTTCAAATGTTTTGTGACACCGCTTGAGTGCACAAACCGTTATAATTACCTATTTATTTTTTAAGCGTTACCTATGTACGTGCAGTACAGTGACCTTGTACACCACAGAACGGTCCGACGTAAGCTCGATTAAGCTTCAATTTAAATGCTTCATTTTTTTGTGTGCGGACTTACCTTCTATACGTTATTATTCTAAGACGTAATGGCATCCCTTTAATCTTAATATTAAACTTTGCAATAGATTTTATAATGCTATCAATGAGTTATTTTTCTATTAGTTTTTAAATCAACTTGGCAATGTGAAATAAAATTTCGAGGTATTTTCGGTAATAAAAAAGTACGTTTACTCATTTCCCAGGTGAATATGGTAGGGTAGGAAGGGATGTAAAGTTTGCCAACGTGGTTAAAACATTCCCCAGAGAGGCAAAACCTATCCTAAAACTAATAACATGGCGTGCTGACCCGTAGTGGAATGCCAGACGTTTACCTTTCGACCTCATTTTTAAATAAAAACCTAACATTGATCTTTTTTATTTATTTAATTATTGACACCAATTGGTCATCTATCGACGTCCACTATTGGACCTAAGCCTCGACACTAAAGGCAATAATGACATAATCGCTTTTCTTATAAAACAAGGAAAGAAATAATTTATAGTGATAATATGATAAAGATTACAATTAATTAAACATTTTAAACTAAATCATATAGCAATTCTTACAAGAACTTCCAAAATTTAAACTTTTATTGGTGTTTTCCGTGCGGTGAATAAATAAACAATTGATCTGTGGGGTTTATCAGTAAAGACAATTAATTATATAATTAATATTATTGCCCCCCCACTTGACTTCTGTGTTTAATGGTTGTGTTGCTCGAGGTGTGTTTCCTGAGCTCATGAAAATGAGTAGAGTAATTCCTTTGTTTAAATCGGGTAGTATGTCAGATGTTAATAATTTTCGACCGATATCTATACTACCTACACTTAGTAAAGTATTTGAGAAAATTATACTTGTTCAGATGTTGAGTTATTTTAACAACCATGGTATTTTTCATAAAAATCAATTTGGTTTTACTAAGAATTGCTCTACTATTGATGCGGGTGTAGAATTATTAAAAAACATTTTCTCAGCCTGGGAGGAATCGCACGAGGCTTTGGGCATCTTTTGCGATTTATCTAAGCCATTTGATTGCGTAAACCACGAAACTCTCATCAAGAAATTACACCACTATGGGATCAGGAAAAACGCTCTGGAACTTATAATTTCCTACCTAAGCAACAGAATTCAGAGAGTCGATGTTAACGGTGCACGATCATCTGGTTCTGTTATCAAAATGGACGTTCCGCAAGGGTCAATACTGGGGCCATTTCTGTTCCTTGTATATATCAATGACTTACACTATTATGTAGGGGACAATCAAAACATTGTGTTGTTCGCAGATGATACCTCTTTACTGTTTAAAATTAAGCGACAAATGCTCAACTATGACGATGTGAACAATGCACTGTCTAACGTTGTTCATTGGTTTCATTCTAATAATTTAGTTCTAAATGAGACAAAAACTAAATGTATTAAATTTACTACTCCCAATGTGAGACAAGTGGAAACCAATGTTCAAATGAATGGGGTGGCTCTGGACCTTGTGGAATCAACCACCTTTTTAGGCATCACTATAGATAATAAACTCCAATGGGGGCCTCATATTGAGAAACTGTCAAATAGGCTCAGCTCAGCGGCTTATGCGGTAAAAAAAATTCGCGCGTTAACCGATGTTGAAACAGCCAGAATAGTTTATTTCGCATACTTTCATAGTCTCATGTCATACGGCATATGACATTTGGGGCTGCTCCGCACAATTGAATAGAATTTTTATTCTACAAAAAAGGGTGGTCCGCGCGATATATAATTTAGGCCCAAGAGTGTCACTAAGAGAGAAATTTAAAGAGATAAATATTCTGACTGTTATATCTCAATATATATACGAGAATGTACTTTATATAAAGAAAAATATCGGTAACTTTGAAAAATATAGTGACATTCATCATGTAAATACTCGGAATAAGGATAAATTAGTTGTACACAGTACTCGTCTTCAACGAGTTAACAGATCCTTCATGGGGCAATGTATACGCTTCTACAACAAATTACCTATTAATATTCGAGATATGCCAGTTAATAAGTTTAAAAAAGCAATCAAGAGTAGATTTTGTAGAAAAGGTTATTATAAAATCTCGGATTATCTTGATGATAATACAGACTGGTTATGAGCAGCTCCTCATTCAGGCATTTTCTCATTATTTCAAAAGGTGTTACATACATGTTTATTCTGTTGCTGTTAATATAATTGTAAAGCGTAGCGTGTTTTGCCAAACGAGTTTGTTATTTAATCTGTGTTTTATGTTTGTGGCCCATGGTATTGGTCATGCTCACTGAAGGGTCTGCTTGCGGTAGCTACGAGGAGCGGGTCACTCCCTTCCCTCCATTGTGGTTGAGGGGAGTGATGGCTGCTCTAGTGGTTAACTCGTGATCGGGTGCCGCTTGCGGGATCTGGTCCAGCCATGGTACTTTTTCTTTATATTTAATAACTGTGTTGTATGATGGTTCGAAAGGCATCACTGGAGCTATTAACCCTAGAAAGATAACTTACGCCGCAGAGGCGCCCGTGCCACAATAATATTGTTGTCTCTTCTCATTCTGCGCGTGTATTAACTTGTCCTTCTCAGCCAACTCAGTCATCGGCCAGGCCTATCGCGGGACGGCTGGTTCTAAGCGGTGAGTACTATATTTTTGAAGTTATGAGTTTTTATGCGCTCGCGAGGCGTATGCTTATCTTTTATGTAACTTTTAGTGTTGTTTGGTACTTTTAATTTATGGATATGAAAATTTATTTATACATGTTTTATTTTTGTTTACAGCAAACATTATTAGCGTAGACCATGACAAGTAGAAGGGCACTTGCAGAAGACGAAATAGGCCTATTATTGGCCCGAGAAGATGAGAATGGTGATACTCAAGAAAGTGATAGCGAGATCTATCTCGCTATCACTTTCTTGAGTATCTATCTCGATCATGAGAGCGAAGATGATGTTCAGAGTGATGTCGAAGATGAGTACATCGATAGTGTATTGAATGAAGATTTACCACAGCCTGGGTACATGAGCCTACTGAAAGTTCAAAATGTGATCAAAGTATTATTGTACCTACTGGAAGAGTGATTAGAGGTAGAAATCGTTACTGCTGGTCTACTACCAATACAATGAAAAAGCTCAGTACCCAGTTGACCCAACAGTGGATGACCCAAAGACTTGAAGCTCCTACTTTGCCAAGACGCTTTGTGCGAAGTAATATTGATAATATTCTGCCAAGATCTCCTGCACTAGCATCTGCAGATGACGAAGGGGAGCCTCAAGGCAAAAACAGGCAATATTGCAGCTACTGCACGTCGAAAAAGAAGAGAATGTCAGAAATGAACTGCGCGAAATGTAAAAAACGTATTTGTGGCGAACACAAGAAAAACGTTTGCTCTGATTGCCTCTAAAGCCAATCATACCAAAGTTTAATGTTTTTTTGGAGTTAATACTCTATAGTCTATTAGTTAATACGAAAATAAAATGTTGATTTGTGATATTTCATAATAATTTGTTCCTATAAACAGAAGACTGCTAATTTTTGTTATTTTTCATAGTGGTTTCGTAATTATAAGTTAAAAATTACTATAATATAAAATGTATTAAGATAAATATTTTATTTTTAAAAACCCCACACTAACCTTTCATATTTTTAAATTAGTATAAATAAATATAAATAATTGGAATAAAAACACGCATTTGAAAAGTGTGCGCCTCTGAAGCGTATTTTTATCCTTTACGTAATATGCAGTATGGTTATCTTTCTAGGGTTAATAGACATGTTGTTGTATATTATCTTATTAAAAAAAAAATAGTAAATGAATAAAAAAGAAGACAAGCCCACTGAGTTTCTTGCTGGATCTTCTCAGTGCGGTCGCGTTCCGATCCGGTAGTAGTGTAAGGTAAAATGTAAAAAAGTGACCATATGTAAGTGCCCCCGCGGGGTTTATGCATAATAAAGTATTTGAATTTGAATTTGGTGACGGAGTAAGAATACATTTCACCACTCCCAATCTTGCCCGTGGACTATACCAACCTGTATGACCAGATGATATAGTAAGATCAATTTCCCTTCTATTGTGGAGAAGGCTCGAGCCCAAAAGTGGGACAGCTTTTTCAGCAATATATAATCAGACTCCTAACATAATTAAATTATATTTTGAGTTAGTTATTATGTAGATTAATCTAAGCTGCTCATGAGAGCTGGTCAATCCTCATGTTGATACTTTAATGCGATTTTCACTAATTACTTTTTTTTTGGAACATACTGTTTGGTTCGGTCCGTATGTTCTCCTTATGGTGATGGTGTAAGAATACAATTCGCACTCCTTTTCTTGTCCGTAGGTGTCGTAAAAGACGATATAAGGGATAATAATAATATCTTAATATATATAAATTACGTGTCACCTTGTTTGTCCGCGATGGACTCCTAAACTACTTAACCGATTTTAATCAAATTTGTACACCGTCTGCAGTTTGATCCAACTTGAAAGATAGGACAGCGTACATCTTAATTTATAGTCGCAATATTATTTTATTGCAAATTATTTGTCTTTTATTTGACATTCACAATTATCTGTTAACTCCAAACGATTTTAACAGATGGCGATATCTGTTGACCGGTTTGAGTAATTAATTAATAGATGGCGCTGAATCTACAAACGTGTCATATACGATTTTAACTTGCTTTTTTACATAGATGCCATTTGTAAAAAAATATGAGGACCTCCATGATAGATGTTCTCCTACAGTTCCACTTAAATAGTTTAATAAAATGTAATATAACAAAAACATTAGCCACAGCAACGCGTGGCCGGGTCTGCTAGTGTAGATATATATGCAAGAGAAAGCTGTGTTGTGGCGGCTAACGATTATTATCAACCATTGCTCGTAGGTGTCGTAAAAGACGACTAAAGGCACTAACATCACAACAACATAAGCAATACTACCGGTAGTCTGCCGTGCTAAAGATAAGAGCGACAAGTGCATGACAGCAAGTTCCTAGAAAATAGCGCCTAATGTTTTAAAATATATTTCTTCGATTACGGATATAAAAATAATGTTTTTTTTTAATTTGATGTATTTTTACTGTATTTAAAAGGTTGTATAGCAACGTTCTTAAATAGCAACGAATACAAAAGTACTCGTTGCTATTTAAGAACTTTAAGTAATAAATTGATGAAAAAAAGATATAAAAATGTGATATGACAAGGAAATGCGACGTATGTTTTAAAACAAATACTTATAATAAGCATCGTAAGTGACACAGATAGTGCGCTTATACTATGGAACTTATTTTACTGCGCTTTTGACAGTGAAAAATAAGGTCTGAGTTTATGTAATGATAAGCATAACTGCCGCAACGTTGACATTTAGGGCTCTTATGGTAAAAAACTCAACAAAATTTCTTTCAAATGAATTAAAACAACAATTCGAAAGTGCCCACAAAGAAATTGAAAATCTTTCTCTAGAGACAATAACATTACGAAAAGAACGAGACGAGCAACAAACTGTTATAAGTAATTTAAAAAAAATATGTGTTACAGCAGCTCAAAAAAACAACCCGTGAAAATACCCAGAGACTATCAACAAAAAAAACTATTTATTCATGAATCTGTAAACGTTGACACAGACTCCCACAGCTTTGGTCAAATTAATGAGTCCACAAACTTTCAATTTAATACACAAGACGGCGCAGTACACAAACAACTAAATAGGAAAATCTACAAGAATGAGAATTTTACTACTACCACAGACAATAATAAAAATATTTTAGCAGTGAATTGAATGATAATATAAACCAGAAGCTAACCAATCGGAAAATACACATTATTGGCGAACAACAGTGTGTTGGCTTAGCTCAAAAATTAATCAAAAGTCGAGTAAATAATAAATATGGCCAATATAGTGTCTCAGCTTTTGTAAAACCATTTGCTAAATCTTTGAATCCATGTTACTATTTGAATGCTATAAATGATTGGGTGATATTATGTATTGGGCAAAATGATAAAAACCCAAATGAAATTCAATATGAACTCACAAAAACTTTGCATCACTTAAATAAAAGTAATGTTATAATTGTGAGTGTCAGTAGGAATAAATATCTGAATGAAATTAAACTAAATAATTTGTTAAGGTTTACATGTAGAAGTTTTAATAATTACTTTATCAATTTGGACAGGATGCATACAAAAAATATACATCTGTTGCAAGGTTTTATTTGTAAGAAAGTAAACTTTATAATAGACACAAAAGACTATGAAGCTAAATTTATTCCCAACAAAAATAAAGTAAATAAATCTCTTATAAAACAAACTATCAGTAGTTATCAATATAAAAAGGGAACTATCCCATATTATTTTCCTGTATTAAGACATACAGCATCTAAATTATCATGTAAAATAAATAAAGATACAGATTTTTTATACATAAGCCAATGATAATAAAAAAAAGATAAGGTTATTGCATCAAAATATTGCAGGTCTACTAAGAAAATCTGAGTTGGTTGAGTTGTGTCTAGATGAACTCACAGACAGTCATAAAAGACAGACATTCATGTTTTATGTTTTTGTGAAACTTTTATTAAATCAGGAGATGAGTTTAACATTCATCTCAAGGGTTATAAAGTGAGTAGCTACTTCTCCAGGAAAAAACCAAAATCGAGGAGGTACATGTATTCTAACATATAATGGTATTGATTGTTGTCCTGTTGCTATATGTAAAAGCGTCTCACAAGAAAAGGTATTTGAATGTTGTGGTATAGAAATACCTAGTATAAATTGCATTATTATATGTCTGTATAGAATACCAACATCTGATATTAATAGATTTTTTAATAAATTGGAGATCCTGTTACATAAGTTGTCATATAAAATAATTAATAAAAAAATTATTATAGCAGGTGATCTGAACATTAATACCCTAATTAATAGTAATAATACAATAACATTAAAAAACATCCTTTCTAACTATAATTTAATATTACACATTAATGTACCAACAAGACTATGTAATTGTTTAGATATAATTGCATCTAATCTAAATAATGCTATGGCTATGCACACAGAAGTGTGCAAAACATTCTTATCTGACCATGAGACTTCACAAATTTTTTAATTTAATTCCAATTATAAGGCACCTGCAAAATATTGGTATTGCCAAAAAGAAGATCTCTGCAATGATAACGTTGAGAAATTCCTATACTATATATCACAATTGGGCTGGCAAAATGTTTATATGGAGACAAATGTCAATAGGGCTTTTAGCATATTTCATGACGATTTGAAATTAATTTATGATTTATGTTTTCCGTTTAATAGAATAAAAATATGTTCTAATTTGGGTACTCCTCAATGGATAACCAAGGGCTTAAGAAAGTCATGTACTGTAAGAAGAAAATTGAGGTTTAATTACTATAAATTAAAAACAGAAGAAGCTCTATCAACATATAAAATATATGCCAGGTTACTGAAAAGATGTATTAATTGGTCTAAATGTAATATATATAGATATAGAAAAATTATTGCTACAGCAAAAAATAAAGGTAGAGCTACTTGGCAGATAATTAAAAGTAGAGATGATAGAGTTCAAACAATTAATAAGATAAGAGTCCCTCCAAGTTAAAGGAAATATTATTACAAGTCCAATCCAAATTGCAAATGCCTTTAATAACTTTTTTATAAGTGATACTAATGGAAACAGGCAGGCTAACAACACCAACCTCCCTTTACATAGTAAATCATTAAATCAATGTAATAATAGTTCATTTTTTTTAAGACCAGCTACCGAGCAGGAAATTTTTAACATTATATCTTCTTTAAATAATACTAAAGCAGTTGGATATGATTCTATTTCTACAAGTATTATTAAAAAAAATTCCACTATTTTAGCGCCAATACTAACTCATATTATTAACGAATCATTTATACAAGGTATATTCCCAGATAAACTAAAATATTCTATTGTAAAACCTATGCACAAAAAAGGTAATAAACAAGAACCCAAAAATTACCGACCAATAACACTTGTCCCTGTTTTATCAAAAATATTCGAAAAAGCATTTTATACCAGACTTCTAGAATTCTTGACTAAACATAATATTATTAAGGCTGAACAAAATGGGTTCCAACGTAACAAATCAACCTCTTTGGCTGCATTTAATTTAATTCGTAGTACAATAAATTATCTAGATAAAAAAATACCAGTGGTAGTGATATTTTTTGATATGACTAGGGCTTTTGATTTTGTAGATCATATGACATTATTGAAGAAATGTGAAAATTATGGGATTAGAGGTATTGCACTAGGTTGGCTTGAGAAATATCTAAAGAATCATCAGCAATGTGTTGAAATTGTAAGTTTAAATAAAGATCATGAATCATCTGTAAGATCATACTTTAAAAATAACAATTACGGTGTGCCATAGGGCAGTATTTTGGGCCCTTTATTATTTCTGTTATATATTAACGATTTACCAGAAGTGATTAAGCATCAATGTGTTCTATTTGCTGATGATATCTCAATAATAATTCCTAATGATGATAATTTGACGACCTATGAAATGAAAATAAATGAAGCGGTAATCTCAGTAATAGATTGGCTTCAAAGAAATAATTTAAGTGTAAATCTAAGCAAAACAAAATACATAAAATTCTCAACAATTAATGCTAAAAACTATAGTGTTCATATTAAAATTAACGATGAAAGTATAGAAGAAACAGACTCTATTAAATTTTTAGGCATAACACTAGATAAATACTGCAATTGGAAAAAACATATAATGAATATATGCAGTAAACTAAGTGGTTTCGTATATGCTATTAAAAAATTACGTACATTATCAGATAAGAAAACGGCACTAATAGTATATTATGGTTATGTAGAGTTCACACTACGATATGGACATATAATATGGGGCAATTCAACAGATGCACATAAAGCCTTTATTGTACAAAAAAAGTGCGTGAGAGCGATTTGTGGAGTGGGACCATTAGAATCTTGTAGACCTTTATTTAAATCGATGAACTTATTGACATTAACATGCATGTATATACTTGAAGTCTCAGTGTTTGTCAAAAATCATTATTTATTTTTTTTATTCCAAGAGTAATAATGTTTTACGTAGCTGTAGGGATCCCACACGATTAGTGATTCCATATTATAGGACGACATTAAACAAGAGAAATGTTTACCATATGTGCATAACTATATTTAATAAATTACCTAGAAACTTAAGAGAGCTCCCGAAGAAATACTTTAAATTAAAACTACGACAATGGTTAATCAGCTACAATTTCTATAATTTATCCGAATTTATGACATATAAAAATTAATAATAATCACTTGACATTTAAATAAATTGTAATTTGAGATTTATATATTATGATATTATGTAATTACACATCTTAAACTATAGTTATGGTTATATTAATTAAAAAATAATTGAAAATGTGTCAATATTTGCATGTCTTAAAGGCAGAATATGGCAGGAAAATCTACCGTTTTTTTGTTATCTGGTTACACCTGTATTCTTTGCAAATAAAAATGATTTGATTTTTCTTTTCAAAGTACAAATTTTTTCAAGTGGCGATTAAAGCACTATGTTAAGGAAAAAGACTCATCAATAATAGGGATTGCATTAATATCAGAGCAGCGTTAACCGATACCGCGGTTATGTTAAGTACCTACTACATGATTAATAATCTAGCGCTTTAAAAATCTAAGTCAAATATTTTTCTTTTTGTAGTTACGGCGCTTATACAAATCAAAAATGTAATCATACAAGCATTTTTTTATAAACTGTCAGAGACAAAGTTATAGATCTCGATACGGCGATTCCGAATATACATATTCTAACTAATTCAATTTGGTAACAAAATTTGGATAAGGCGGTTATAATAAGCACGGCAGTAACAGGACCTTGTGCAGGGTCTGTCCGGATGGCAACCACCATTTTATCAGCTAATTCTGCCGCCAAGCAATAATGCGTGTACAATCGTGTTCTAATTTGAAGGGTGTAACAACTGGTATAAATTTGGGCACAAGAGGCTTATTAACTTAGTCTTCAAGATTGGCATGTGTTTTTAACCTTAATACTTTGGGATTACACACATCTATGGGTACTATACACCTTCAAGTAGTCCATATACTTGTTTGCCTTTCAATTTCATAAAAAAATTTTAACCCATACCTTCATCAACTAATTTAAGTCGCATTTCTATCTTTATTCTATATTCTATCTATTGATAAATAAATAGAGAGAGAAAATCGAGGGAGAGCCCAGAACGAGACTTGACTTTGAAACCATGTACCAATGTTTTTTTTAAAACATTTTATTAAAAAGGCAACAATGTAAAAGTTTAAGACCACCAGAAAAATATTCTATAAATGATATTTTGATAATATCTTTTTGCTAAATTACTAAGATTTTTTACATGCCAGATTAATTAAAAAAAGCTGTTTTCGAGCACATTGAAAAGCCGTTCGAATCATCCAACCAACTAAAAGAGCATGAGTTTGATTCTTATTATCATCTTTATGGAAGATAATTTACACGCCATCTATGGTAGATAGTAAATTTTACAGTGCGTAAACACACAGACTTGTCTTGTACATAATGTGAAAACGTTTTCCATAGATTTTCAATAGATGGCGTGTACTTATAACATCTTTTTGCATCAGGTAGTTCTTTTATGCCCTAGCCGAGGCCACGGGTGACGTGACCGGGGATAGTCCGTCACCCGCCGAGAGGCCGACCACGTGAGGAAAGACCAAGGTCCTCCCCGAGGAGGGGACGTCGGTCGATGGGAGGGTACCCCAAATATAGTATTCTGTCGGGCCGACCACTGACGTCAAGTCACCCTGCTCCACTGGTCGGCCCAACGACGAAGGCGACGTGCATCGTGCAGCGCGCCGACCGCAACCCACCCCCCAAAAAAAAAGGTAGTCCTTTTATGAGAGTGGGCACTCGAACGGGTATCCCACCGGGCTGGCCATGGACGACAAGAAAACCGGTACTAATGGTTGGTCCAATGGCGAAGAAGTGGAAATACACTGGGTTATGGGTCTGGGCGTCACCCTTGCGTCACCCCGGACGGAACGAACGGCCTATGAGCTGACAATAGCCCACCCAAAAAATGTAGTGTATTTATAAAGGAGGCTCTGTATGCTGACGGAGTAAGAATACAATTCACCACCCCCTCTCTTGCCCGTAGGTGTCGTAAAAGACGACTAAGGTATATAATATGCATTTAACATCTATGTAAGAGAAGGCAAACTTGAAATAAAACCCTATACTAACACGTCTGACCAGCGTGGTACAGTCGGTCAATTTGCCTCCCATCGTGGAGTAGATTCAAGCCCAGACGTCTATGAGCTGTGATAATGATGATGATTTATAAAAAATGTCTTATAATCTTTGAATAATAACATATAGAAGGTAAGTCCACGCACAAAAAGTGAGGCATTTCAATTGGAGCCTAATGGAGCCTACGCCGGAACAGTCCCGTAATGTACAAGTCATTGCACTGCACGAAAGTACGCAACTCTTAAAAAATAAATAGGTAATTATGACGGCTTGTGCATTCAAATGGTGCCACAACACATTTGAAAAACATAAAAAGGTTTTTAACATTACTTTTAAAAGTATTTCGACGATTTATGTTAATAAAAACAAAATTTGATTTCATAATTTGTATAGTGGTTTCCCTGTGTACGTGTGTAATCGTCTGCCCGCCATTAGTATTTTTAGATTCAAATTTTTAAAGTTCGAAGTACTGACACTATCCTTCTATACGTTATTATTCTAAGCTTATAATACTATAAAATATATTGGTGCAATCAAACCACCTTTACTGTGATAGTTGTGACCATAAATATCAGTAAATCCGGCGTCATGTATTATGCCAGTATGGAAATCCCCATGGGAAGACTAATGGGCAATTAAACTTTGATACATTAGCGACAGTTGTCAGTGTTGCTATTTTTTGGCAAAATGATATTTGATGAGCATTGATATGGCCGGGGTTTGGGGTTATGTACATAATTAAAAAGGGCAATATTATGGCAATTCTAATTATTAAATTCCGGTTTCAGTCACCTTACCCGCGGTGTAGTTCCCGTTCCCGTGAGAATACCGGGATAAAATATAGCTCATGTTACTCCCTGATATTATAGCTTTCCATTGGTGAAAGAATTTTTAAAATCGGTTTGATGGTGTAAGCGTGAAAGCGTAACAAACAAACAAACATCCTTACTTTCGCATTTATAATTCACTAGTAACCCGCCCTCGCTTTGCTTCGGTTATAGATTATAGTCGTTTTACCCGCGTAGTTCCCGTTCCCGTGGGAATACCGGGATAAAATATAGCCTAGTTTACGCCCTGATATTATAGCTTTCCATTGGTGAAAGAATTTTTGAAATCGGTCCAGCCGTTTTGAAGATTACCCGGAACAAATAGACAGACAGACAGACAGACAAAAAATTTTTAATTGCTATTTTAGGCATAGGTGTCGTGCAAATAATCGTGTGAGCATGAAAAAAGCCTATTATTTTGACATTACAAACAGACACTCCAATTTTATTTATTGGTATAGATAATAAAATAATTTATAATATACTAGCTGACCCAACAGACGTTGTTCTGTTCAAATAAAGCGCCACCTACCGGGTCCAATTGTGAATCTAAACCATTCGCGAATTCCCTTGAGCACACACAAATTACTTACTCAATCTAGTCAACAGATATCGCCATCTGTTAAAATCGTTTGGAGTTAACAGATAATTGTGAATGTTAAATAATAGACAAATAATTTGCAATAAATTGCAAAAAAAATAATTTGTGGAGTGGTAGGACCACACTGTCGACATCTGTCTACAGCCGCGGGCCGATCCGTCCGGGGCAGTACCACGCTCTCGCAGAAAATCGACGTCATAGTATAGCAATTTGTTACTGCGCTTCGTTCGGTGAGCGAGAGAGCCGGCAGCCCACCTTTCTGAGGCTGTTTGCGTGTGGAGGGTTTTGATGGTGCCTTTAGTATCACCGAGCCTCAATGCACGCATTCACACTCCCTTCACTTTCTTCGCGGTAGGCAGCGGCCTTGTAAAGGTCCATGAGCGGCAGCAACACTTATCATAAGGTGTACTGTTTGCTCGTTTGCCACTACTAACAATAAAAAAAAAAAATAATAATGTTGCGACTATAAATGAAGATGTAAGCTATCCTATCTTTCCAGTTGGTTCAAACTGCACACGGTGTGCAAATTTGATTAAAATCGGTTACGTAGTTTAGGAGTCCATCGCGGACAAACAACGTGACACGTAATTTATATATATTAAGATTGCATTACAGTTGCAATAAAACTGACACGAAAATAATGAAAATATATGTGATACAAAATAAAATTGTAAACATGTCACTCGTTCAAACTTACTTCGTCGGTTTCATTGACATTAGTCACAGAGATCAAGCTATATTTTATGGACTATTGTGCATATTGTATTAGATTGGTAGATGGGGTTTGTGCAGCAAGGTAATGAGGCGAAACGCCCGAATTGGCAGTCTTCCCGGTACATTAAAATTAATTCACTGTAAAAGCTAATGGCAATCAATGTAGTTCCGATGTTATTTATAGAGACAAATTAGATCAGAAAGTTTTCTTTAGATTTTTAAGCTGTATAAATTAAAATGAGATACCTAACTTATTTCAAACAAAATTACTTATACGAATTTTATCACGTTTGTATTTGTTTTTTTATTTCACGACGTTTCGGAGACTTTTAAGCAATTTTACTTACAGGAGGACACAATTTTGAACACAAATCTCGGGAACTTAAAAATCAAATTCACACGTAAGAAAAAATATATGAATAAAATTACGAAACTGTAATGAGTCTGAATACCGTAGCAACAAAGTAGTTACTTTTTAGGATGCCGTACCCAAAGGGGAAAACCGGGTTCCTATTACTAAGACTTCGCTGTCAGTCCATCCGTCTGTCCGTCTATCTGTCACCAGGCTGTATCTCAAGATCCGCGATAGCTAGACAGTTGAAATTTTTACAGATTATGTATTTCTGTTGCCGCTATATCATGAAATACTAAAAACAAAATAAAATAACAATTGAGGGGGCATCCCATACAACAAACGCGATTTTATTGCTCTTTTTTGCTCAATGGTACGAAACCCTGCGTGCACGAGTCCGACTCGCACTTGGCCAATTTTTTATTCCTAGAAATCATAATACTATACACGAGACTAAACACATCATCATTCATCATTTCAGCTTATATACGTCCCCCTGCTGGACTCGAGCCTCCTCCATAATAGGAGGAAAATTTACCATGCTGGTCAGACAGGCTAGCATAGGATTTTGTTTTGAGTTTTCCTTCTCTTGCACGGATGGCATATGCGTATTATATCCCTTTAGTCGTCTTTTACGCGACCCATGGGTAAGAGAGGGATTGGTGAATTATATTCTTACTCCGTCACCACACAGTCTCCGCCCAACGTGTTGACGTTAGGCGGAGGCTAAACACGTTAGGCCTTAACTTTTATTTATCTCCAAAACTTCTCAAAATTACTTCAAAATAGGAGGTGGTTTTCAATTCGAATGTATTTTATTATGTTTATTACCTCAGAAATTTCGACTGGGTGAATTGAATTTGTTGTTTCTTTTTTTGTCTGAAAGCTGGAGCTTCCGTGTGGTCCCATTTCATTGGTCCAGTTCGACCAATGGCATCCATGAGAAAACGGTTAAAGTCGTTTTTTTTTATTCAGAACTAGCAACCCGCCCTCGCTTCGCTTCGGCTTTAGTCGTTTTACCCGTGTAGTTCCCGATCCCGTGAGAATACCAGGATAAAATATAGCCTAATTTACGCGCTCATATTATAGCTTTCCATTGGTGAAAGAATTTTTGAAATCGGTCCAGCCGTTTTGAAGATTACCCGGAACAAACAGACAGACAGAAAAAAAAAATTATTCTGTATTTTAGGCATAGGTATCGTGCAAATAACCGTGTGAGCATGAAAAAAGCCTATTATTTTGACATTACAAACAGACACTCCAATTTTATATATTGGTATAGATTGTAATTGAAGTATGTACGTATCTGCAGATTAATTTTATTTATGAAGTCTCTTCAAAACATACATATCACGTATACGTTCCTGGAAAGTTTGTATTTTCCAGTTGCGTCCTTTTTCCACGAGTGCTGCGATGTCTCAGTTAGTTTCTATGTTTGTAAAATTCTCCGAAATACAAGGAGCGTTGTCTTATAAAAACAAAATTCCAAATTATTGATACCTACTTTCAACAAATCATTAACTCGTCTAATTCTTATCTTTCCACTATCTTATCTTGACGTGTTGGCATAAGGTTTAAAGTTTTCCTTATCTCTTAGTCGTTTTTCATGATATTTACAGCTAAGCAATGGGATGGTGAACCATATTCCTATGTCACCATATTGTAATTGCATCTATTCTACATACAAATAATATATTAAATAACATACATTTTCTAGTTTTCAATGAATGCGTTTAAAATAAATAAAAATGCTCCTTACTTTAGCAAAGATGTAGCCAAAGTTAGTAATTCATATAGTTCTAGACTGTATAATCGGAAGTAGACATAAATTAGTAAGAGCTGGTAAATAAGGGAGATGCCAACATCACAGGCGAAACTTGAGCTTTGCCCGATTTAAGTTTTAATAATGTGACACATTCACGTCGCGGATAGCAAACTTGAACTTAATTAGATTGTGAGTCCTCTAAGTTCAATGACGTACAAGAACTTGGCTTAATTATATTTGTGTACTATAGAGAACCTTTGTTAAATAGAAATCTTCAGTTGTATTAAATTTACGGTTGTAACCGACATAGCACGAAGAATTGGCACGCTGAAGTGGCAATAATCGCTCGACGAACCGACAATCGCTGGGAAAAATGGTTCTCGAGTGGGACGCCCTAGTGGATGGACGACCTTGTGAAGGTTGCTGGGCGTCGTTGGATGCAGGCAGCATAGGACCGCACTCTGTGGCGTAACATAAGAGAGGCCTACATCGAGCAGTAGATGGCGATAGGCTGAAATGATGACGATAATGATTAAATTTAAATAAAAATATTCCTTGATGTGAAATTATTCCACATTTCTTGATGTGAAATTATTTACTTACGTTCCATTGGCATATTTTGTGGCAACCATCATAAAATCAAGATCTACCATCGTCAAAGAATTATCTAACTCACAGTGTCAGCGTAGGTAATACACATGTACTAAACATAAGAAATCATTACACACACTGATGTTTTATATAAACGTATATTAATTTAATTTAGTTAACTTTTAGAGATAACGTGAAAAGAGGTCTCTAAATGTCGGCCTTATAAAAGGCTCAAAATCGCCCAACGTGCCATAGAAAAGGCTATGCTTGGTATTTATCTATGTGATAAAATCCACTATACCGAAATCCGTAGAAGGACAGGGGTAACCGACAAAGCCCGCCGATTTAGCATATTGACGCAGCGTAAGATGAGCCCCTACTAGGTGGACTGATGACATCTTAAAAGTAGCAGGGAACTGTTAAATGCAAGTGGCACCGTTCCGAGTGGCATTCTTGTGAAGAGGCCAGTACAGAACAGTCCAAAAGTGGACCTCTATGTGCTGATGGATGGATGGACTAAAAGAACATAGAATCGGAAGCGTTCTTAAAACTATACACCGGTATGTAACACTTGAGAATGAATTCCCGTTCGGTGCAGTAAGTAGCGGATGTAATACATCCTTGGGCTGTTCAAGTTCTAGACTGTGAGCTCTTGGCTTGAATTAAGATACGGATCATTGATAAACTATTCATAGTGTTTTAACTGTTATTAAGCAAAGCGAGTACATATTGTAAAAGTTTATTGGCATAATTATACTTCGTGTAAAACAAAACTATTTTGGGCCTTTTAAATATCTGGTTGACCGAGCTTTGCTTTGCATATATATATATATATATATATTTTCTTTTTTTTTTGTATATTTAATTTTTGACGAACATATTTGAATATATTTTATTAAAAAAGAAATGATAAAATAATGAAAAAAATATCAAAAATTAAAAAACATAATAATAATAACACTGAAATTTGATCACACGTTATTTGAATGCGACTGGACAACTTCCCAACTGAGCCATTTTCATTCTTGACGGCGACGGTAATTTTAGGACATGTTATTGATTAGCTAAAAACACCGACAAGACGACATTTTCTATAAATAAAACCTAGCTAGATCGATTTTTTGGCCCCGTAACCTCTAGTATACTAATTTTCATGAAAATCATTAGTGCCGCTGCCGAGATTCTCAAAATATAGAAAAATTACTTTAAATAAAATTCTATACTAAGCCGTCTGACCGTGGTATAGTACCGTGCAATATCCCCCCTATTATGGAAAACGCTTGAGCCTAGAAGAAGTGGAATGTATATCATCATCATCGCAGCCCACATACGTCACATTGTTGGGCTCGGGCCTCCTCCCCAATGGGAGGGAATTTGACCTACTATATCATGCTGGTCAGACATGTTGGTACAGGGTTTCATTTCGATTTTTCCTTCTCTTGCACAGATGTTGTATATTTTATCGCATAGTCGTCTTTTACGATATCCATGGGCAAGATAGGGAGTGGTGAACTGTATTCTTACTCCGTCATCACATGCTATCTTACCCGTGTCGTAAAAGACGACTAAGGGATGTAATTACACACTAAGGCGTAAAACTAAAACATCTAAACAGCGTAGTATTCATTCATCTATTCATTTCAGCCTATCGCCGTCCACTGCTGGACGTAGGCCTCCCTCATGTCATATTATAATAATCTACCCGATACAGAAATTAGTTATTAAATATTTACCCACATTTTGATACAAATTTATTGCCAGTGTAAGAAGAAAATGATTCTATATCAAATTAAATTGCTTATGGTTAGTAATTATTTAACATTAAAATTAATATTAATTATATTTAAAAACCTAATAATCTAGTATACTACCACCGGATCGGAACACGGCCACGCTAAGAAACTTTCTTGCCGGATCTTTCCTGCTACTAATTCTACTACTAATTTCTGTAACAGGTAGATAATTATAAATACCTGTATTAACTTTCACTTGTTTGGACGTGAGACATCTCAGTCCGTCCGTGACCATGAATACTGTAAAGTGTTCGAAACGTCGGGCAATGAGAAATCAAATACAAACGCGATAAAATCCGTAAAGTAGTTTTATTTACAAGTATTATTTATGAACTCGAAAAAGCAAAAATATGTATTCTTTTTATATTATAACTTGTTGTATATTAAATGGGGTTAGCGCTATAAATCTGGTCGTTGCATGCAAAAGTACAATCTCACCTTCGTTACATATCCACGCTACATCGTAAAACCGGTATACTAACTTACTAAGGCTAGTGCTGTGCAATGGATACTTTTGGTATTTTATATCATAATTTCCATTCATCATTTCAGCCTACCGCCGTCCACTGCTGGACATAGCCCTCCTAATATTGCGCACAGAATGCGGTCCTGTGCTACCTGCATCCAACGATGCCCAGCAACTTTCGCCAGGTCGTCGGTCCACCTAGTGGGGGGCGTCCTACACTGCGTCGTCCGATACGTGGTCGCTACTCGAGAACCTTTCTTCCCCAGCGGTTGTCGGTTCGTCGAACGATGTGGCCTGCCCATTGCCATTTCAGCGTGCTAATTCTTCTTGCTATGTCGGTTACACCCGTTCTTCTACGAATTTACGTATTTCGGATTTTGTCTCGTAGAGCAATCCCGAGCATAGCTCGCTCCATAGCACGCTAAGCGACTTTAAGCTTGATTATGAGGCCTACATTTAGAGATCACATTTTATATAATAATAAATATACCCTTAGGTGACATACCCTTATGGTGACAGAGTTAGATTACAATTTACCACTCCCTCTAAGTGTCGTACAAGTTGACAAACGGATTAAATATGCATATAACACTTGTGCAAGAGGAGGAATACTTGAAAGGAAACTTATACCAACACGTATCTGACCAGCGTAATAGGCAGTAATGGTAGGTACGTCAATTACCATTATAGAGGAGGCTCAAGCCCAACAGAGGAAGGTATATAAGCTGAAATGATGATGATAATGATAATAATGAGAGATAGAAACAATTTTCTGTTCCTTTAAATATCTACTAGGCGTGCCTTTTAAGTTCTGTCGTTTCCATATTTTCCGGCAATTTTAAATTTGGAACTGTTCTATATTCGAATGTGTTTAAATTTTGAATCTCAAAACAGTTAAAAATATTAGGTTTAATGCTATTGTTTAGTCACAGCGTCGATTGGAATCTGTCAGGTTTCGTACGAAAATGAATCTTTCTAAGGAAAATGTTCGTGCAATAATTTTCTACAACTTTAGAAGAGGCCTGACACGGCTTCAGTATTTTGAAGAGCTAACATCTGTGTTCGGTGATGAAGCCCCGTGTCTACGAACTGTCGCACACTGGTATTTAGAATTCTATAATTGCAATTCTATAATTGCGAAAAATTGCAATTTGATGTTCTGGAAGGTGCTAATCGCGTGAGAGTAAGATTTTCTTATTTCCTATTCCACTTTAATCCTATCCCGTATTCCTTCTATTGTGGTGTGCGATTCATTGATTATCGTGGGCAAGTGGTGGGCCTGCCTTCCTTCCATTGTAAAAAAAAAATATATACAAAAGTAAAAATCTTACAACTATATCGACTTAAACTAATTTAGAATTTGTAGGCACAAAACATTCTTAAAGTGTACTTAAATATATTTAACATATTCTATATTATGAAGTTTCAAGCAAACTTGTCTAGACATAGTATTCGCCGACGAGAAAATCTGTAAAGTTTTATTAAAGAATATCATTAAAGAAATTCTTAGTATTTGGATAGCTACATAAAATAAAAAACTTTCAATTAAAAAAAAATATTACAGACTGCCTATATATGCCACAGATTCCGAAGAGTAAAACGTCATTCATATATCCATCGGCCTATTCAGATTCACTATTGTGAAGGACTTCATTAAATAGAAAATTTAATAACGTAAATTAATGAGATATAGCATTTAACCGGCTAGGTTATTTATAAAACTTGTTTATGAGTGAAACCTAAATGCTACATTTGGTATTCAAACCCATATCACGTATAATCGGCCTACTAATTGGACCAGTGTGAACTGACGTATGACAGCCCAACTATTTAGACTGTATAAAAGAGGCGTTTACTATGTGTAGGTGGTTTGGGGTTTATCCCCACGGAATCTTACATATTATCAATTAAATATATTCATCATAATCTCAGCTGATTTATGACCCACTGTTGGGCACGAACCTCCGCCACTATAGGACGGAAATATACCTATATGTACCACTTTTTTTTTTTTTTCGCTGTGGAAATGCAATTTTGGACATACTTCCAATGTGTGGCGCGCATCATCAGGTGACGCGCCACACTCATGGTATCCAGAGGCCTCTTCTCGTCCAATTCTGTGCAGGTACTTACCGAAGACCCCGTGTCCGGTAAGTACCTGCGTCATCCTGAAGGTCAGGTTGCCGTGCCTTCGGTTCATCCAGCGGTGAAGGTGGGGCGCAATCGCCTCGACAGTCCCCCGCCCTGCTACGGGGACTCCAATTCCTCTCTCCACCGCCGAATTACTGTCCTTTGGGCAGTTTCTCTTGCCCTTCTCATTCCCCTCGTGGCGTTAGGTTCGCCACTGGCACGCGCCACTGCGCGGAATCGGTAGACTTCCGCAAGCGCCCCAGCCTGAAGTGGCCAGGGTGGATCGCCCGCCAACAGTGTGGCTGCGGTCCAAGACACCGTACGATATGCTCTTATAGTTCTCACCGCCATGGCTTTCACGAGGTTGCATTATAATTTTCAAATAAAAGACAGGACACTATTCTGCAAGCAGTACCCGTTCACGAGTTAATTAGAATAGCAGCCATTATTCCTCTCAACCACTTTACAGGGAAGAGAGTTATTTCGTAGCTATTGCAAGCAAGCCTTTTAAAATAATCCTCTAATCTTAAATATAATCAATCGCTGATTCTAATGCAATAAATAAATGTTGCTTATAAGAGCGTAATAAATGTATACATTTATAATCCTATACAATCTTACCTATTATTGTATTAATAATAAGTTAGAAATAATAAGATTGAAACCCGCTTTCATGTCGTAGAAGAAAGACAGAATATCAAATTATATTCTTTAAGGAATCCCTTGTGCTTATTATATTTTCCTAGCGCCTCAATTGAGGTAAATTTTATTGTAAATCCATCACGCTCCTTGTCATTAGAACAGGATTATTTAAAATAATATTTGTCTTATTTTTTTCTAGTTATTTGGATTCATTACAGCTCATATTGGACTCGAACGTCCTCCACCATAAGAGAGAATTTGACCTATTACATCAAGCTGGTCAGACCTGTTAGTATCATTTCAAGTTTGCATTTATATATATATATGTATATACTAGCTGACACGGCGAACTTAGTACCGCTATAATTTCTTTTTGGTAAATATATTTTCTAAATGTCCAAAAATATAGTCTCTAATAGAAGAAGCATTACAGCTTTGTCCGGCAAGATTCGATTATCTTGGTTGCGGCATTGTTAATGATTATTCAAAGAGAATACAAATTACTAATTATCGATTTCTGACAAAATTATAATTGTCAAATTTTCAACCATACTTAACCATAGACAAAATTACGTTTAACTGTCATTTGCGTTTTTTTTATTACAGATCAAATGCGTTTTTGTTATACTACGTTTCATAGTGACTTGTAGTCCCTTTAACATGTTATTGTCACATCACACGGGAACGCCATCCAATGGGATAAAAAGCCTATGTCCGTCTCCTGGTTCTAAGCTACCTCCCCACCAATTTTCAGCCAAATCGATACAGCCGTTCTTGAGTTATAAATAGAGCAACTAACACAACTTTCTTTTATATATATAGATATATATACATTATACATATTTAGTCCCTTATTCGTGTTTTAAAATACCCACGAGGAAAAGAGGGGCTGGTATTATATTCTACTCCATCGACACACAAAAATCAAGTTATTTATTATATATCTTAAACGTTTACCATAATTTATTAGGTATTATTATATTCAAATGCTTTAAAAAAATCTATAATTTCTTATTGAAAGGAAATTTAAGAAAGAAAAACTTACTTAGGACTTTCTGCTCAAACCTCGTCCGTAAAGAAAAATTGACTTATTATACCACCCTTGGTCTAACGTGTTGGTCTGTGTGTTATCTGTATACTAATTATAATATCGTCATGATAGCTGTTCTTAGTAACGCTGATATCACCGTAGCTCATAAGGGTCAACTCTGTATAAGTTTATTCTGATGTCTTATGTATTCATCCCTTACTCTACAAACCACAATGTATCTTTTAAGTATTTACAGATAGGATCGTCGATATCGATATAACTTACACAACACTAGTCAAAGGAATTGTTTATGTTTACAAAGTGACTGCGGTTTTACATCTCTTGATACCAGGAGAACATGAATGTATAATACGTGCATTTTAACTATAAAACACACGTGTGGAGTTGTGGAGCGAAATTCGTAGGCAATATTTTAGCACCATATAATATTATAGGCCAAGTTATGAGTTATGTATTATTTAGCTTTAAAAAAAGTATTATATATGGTCTACTAATGGATATAAATTTTTCCAAGAAAATGTTATCCCACTAAAAACATTTTCATGTAAAATGTCGCCAAGACATCGTATGGTTCGCACTGTCAAAAAGATATCAAATCTCATGTAGAGCCAAACTTCTAACCCTAAAGTCTCTAATTTCACAAATTAGACCTTCGTCAAAGTATGTGGCTTGGTTGTTTCGCTATATCACATGGGTGTAAGGTGAAATTTGATTCACTGTTGATTAGAAAATGTAGCAGCGCCTTTGCCTGTTCTTTGGCTCGTCTTGGCGGGGGCACTACCGTGCCCAGAAATATACGTAGGACGATAATGTACTGTCTGCTTGCAATATTTTAGTGTAAATTTTGATGTGAGAAATTGAACAAGGCAGCTAGCTACTATTAAAAACGATATCAATATAAGAATTTTTTAACGCTTACAAACACTTACCTGTTAAGGGATGCTCCCTCCTCTGTAGAAGTATAGAGGGAACGTGGAAGCATCATACGGTGGTCTTGTATTATATACAATGTCTTAGTATTTTTAGCGTATTAAACTAAATAATTTTAATGGCATTTTATATATTAGAATGCGGCGAACCGCCTGTGTGTGTGAATATGAGATAAATGTGCTTTGTAAATGTTTTCGAGGTGATAATTTGATTTACTGTCGGACAATGGCTAATATGAAACATATTACTTTAACGAAGTAATATTTTTTATTATTGCCAACGGTGGCAAACGAGCAAGCAGCACACCTGATGGTAAGTGAAACTGCTGCACATGGACCTTTGCAATACCAGGGGCACAGCCAGGCCGTTACCTACCGTGAAGGAAATACTCTTCTTAAACCTCGTTTAGAGAAGGACGTGTCATAGCGCTCGGGAAACACAGCAGCAGGTAGTTCATTCCAGAACTTGCACGTACGTGGGAGAAATGATCGCTGGAAACGTACAGTTGAAGACCATAACGTTTCCCGGTGAAATGGATGAACCCTGCTACGATGTCGAGTGGTACGTTGGTAGAATGGTGACAGTGGTACCAAGTCGAACAGTTCCTCGGAGCACTCCCTTTGTGATGAACATTGTAACTCGACACTCGCAATAGTGTCTTAATAGCGGATTGTCAATACAAAAAAGAGTGTGTTAAAGTAGTCAATATTTTTCTGATTTTAGAAGCTTCAACTGAGCAATGACGTTTATATGAGCTGAAATGAAGCATGGCATTTATTATAGACATTTCCATGTGATAAGGCGGTAAGAATATTATTCATCACACACTCTTTTGTCTGTGGGTATCGTAAAATTCGACTTGAGGACAGTGGCGGCTGTTGGGTCAACAAAGTGGTGGTGTACTTTACTTGCTCACTAAGTATTAAGATCAGAAATTGCAATGGAACAACAATTTATTAAAAAAAGACATTTTTTTATTATTGTCGAACTCATTACATTTTGTAGGTATACATGTGAAGAAACGTGTGGTTTTATTTGGTTTTCACACAAAAAATATTTATAAAAGAGTGCAAATCAAAAAATATTTTGATTTGAACTTTTTTATTCAATTTAACGAGGGCCTTGGCGGTCCCGCCAATTTTATATCAGCTTTATTCTGAAAAGTTTTATCATGCTAGGCTCATTTACACTCACACCACACACGGTACACGAAGTATAGAATAGAACTAAGACCAAAATAAAAAAAACAACAATTACTTAATGTAAAAAAATAATATTTAACGCTTCAGAGGTTACATCGAAACTATAATCTACTTTGTCGCCACCGCCGCCAGGCAAATTTCGTCGAAAGTCGAGTGCTCTCGGTAATATTCGGTTCGCCCGTGCGCCGCTCGAGCAAACTAATTTTTCGGTATATTTCTAAGAACTATCTTCTGTCTCACGCGCCAGGCGTTTTAACTCATAACTAATACAAGTTGTATTAGCAGTCCCCGAGCGCTCGCCTCAGCGCACGAGATTTTTTTTTTACAGGGAAAATACGTTTTAATAGTTTAGTAAAGCGTTTAAATTGTTTCGTCTTAATTTGAAATTATATTTGTTATATGTTTTTGTATGTTTAAATAATAATAATATTTATTATATTATTTATATACACTCGCCTGCAAGTAAATCGACTCAAGCGTCAAGTGCGCATAAAAAGTGATTTATCTTAACAATGATTCATTTTACCTCTTTATAATGTTTTACATATTTAAAGCCTAGAAATTGGACTTTAAAATTGTGTAAGTTGCATGAAAATCGATTCAGTAGTTTAGTAAAAAAGGTGTATGTCAATGATATTGTAAAAAATATTGAAAATTCATACAATTTCACAGTATGAGGTTATTGTGTATAAATGAAAAAAATGTGTGTAAGAAAAAGAATTTATTAATGTCAATACTTGGTATTCCCTCCTCTAGCCCTGATCACTGTCCTCATGTGATTCTTCATAGACCTAATCAACTTTTTTATTGATGATTGTGGTATTCGACCCCACTCTTCTACCAACGCAGTCTTGACCTCATTTATGTTTGTAGGAGCTGGATTCCTCGCTCTAACTTTCCTTTTGAGCTCGTCCCATATGTGCTCAATGGGATTCAAATCGGGGCTGAGCGCTGGCCAATCCATAGTGTCAATTCCAACTTCGTTCAGGAACTCACATGTCGCCCGAGCAGTGTGACATCGGGCATTGTCATGCATCAAGATGAAATTATCCCCAATAACGCCTTGATAAGGGACAACTTGATCCCGTAGAACCTCTTCAATGTAACGATCACTGGTCAGACCTCCTCCCCGGCCTCCCCCAGGAACGAAAACAAGATCCGTTTTTCCTTCTAAAGAAATTCCAGCTCACATCATGCAAGAACCGCCACCATATGCCACGGTTTCAACAAAGCAGCACTGTGAAAACCGTTCACCGGGACGCCGGTACACCCGGCCTCTTCTATCGCTGCCATGGAGACACATTCTCGTCTCATCAGTGAACAGAACTGACTGCCATTGCTCTATGCTCCAATCCAAGTGTTCTCGAGCAAAGTGAAGGCGTGCTTGACGGTGAGCTGTGGTCAACTTCGGGACTGTAGCGGGTCATTTGGGAGTAAGGTTGGCTTCCTTTAACCTTCTTCTAACTGTCCATTGACTGACAGTCACCCCGCAAACTTGACGTAGCTCCTGCTGCACATCTACACCGGTAAGGTGTCGATTTCGGAGAGAGAGGTCGAGACCAAAAACCGGTCGTCACGCTCCGAGGTGCACCGGCGTCGGCTGATATTAGGCCTCCAAGTGAAGGCACCAATCTTTTGAAACCTTCTGTACACTCTCGAGACACCAGACTGACTCATATTCAACCGACGAGCGACTTCTCGCTGGTTCAACCCTTCTTGCAACAGGGCAACAGCTTGAGCGGCTTCTTCAGGTGTAGTGTCCATAATTTTCTTCAAACAACGGCTTCAATTTAGAGAGATGTATTCAAGTCAACGTCTGTTGAGCGACTGATAAGAAATTTTTTTTTTTTTTTGTGTGACTTAGTTGTTAGCCTCAGATGGCTGTGACAACTTTACCCGGACTGGTGGGTGAGCGCTGAGGGCTCTCAACCCGCTTAAAGTTAAGCGACCCATCCCGAGGGCACCCCCTGTGGGGTACGGACCTCGGCTCGGGCGGTCGCTGGCAAAGTGGGCACTCCCACGTTTATGATTTTAACGCGACACGTCTTCCTTCCCCGTCGGCGGGGGCGGTAACGTGGATATTTACTACTATTTGTCAAGGCCGCGCGGGCTGTGTATGCCTCAGTCTGGGCGATAGTAATAGTGTCGTCGGGTTCGTCGAGTATTAGTCGCGGTTGTTTAATCGCGGACATTTTAGAGGGGATGTAAGAAGCCGCCCTTACCACTAATGGGTTCGGGTGTGTCGCGGCAGAGTCGAAGTAGCGGCGGGAGCACTGTTTCATGTATTGCCTGATGGTCGGCAAGCCAAGATCTATGTGAAGATCCACATTGCGCATGTACCACGGTGCTCCCGTCGCTCGGCGCATGAACCTATTCTGTAATGCCTGTAGCCGATGTAGCCTGCGTGGCTTCGCTTGTGTAAACACTACACTTGCATACGTCATGATAGGACGTATACAAGCGGTGTATAATCTAACTTTATTACGGAGAGATAGCTTAGACTTTGCGTGTACTAAGCTGTGTAACCATCCTAGCACTAAGGCTGCGCGCGCGCGGACTCGCCCTATGTGAGGACCGAAGGTCAGTCGTCTGTCCAAGGTCACACCCAGATATTTGACCTCCCTTGTCCAGGGGATGGGTTGGTCGAACATCTTTATCTGTGGATATTCAGCCATTGGGTAGCGGCGATCAATCCCCTTATGAAATATGATCGCCTGGCTTTTGGTGGGGTTTATACCGATTCTCCATTTCCTAGTCCATTTGGCTAGGGCGGTAGCCGCAGTTTGGAGAACGGTTGTCACTGTTGCGGGAGATCGACCTGCATAGAAGATGGCAGTGTCGTCAGCGAATAATGCTGTTTGTATTCTACTATGTTGGGGTATGTCGCTGGTGAACAGCAAGAAGAGAATTGGAGAGAGCACCGATCTCTGGGGGACGCCGGCTTCTAGTTTGTGCGATGCTGATAAAGTACCTTCCACTCTGTAGCGAAAGCTACGCTCGAGTAGGAAGTCTCTAACTATCATAACTAAATAGTGGGGGATTTTGAACTTTATTAACTTGAAAATAAGGCCGTTATGCCAGACTTTGTCAAACGCTTTTTCTACATCAAATAGAAGCATACCCGTATATAAACCGCGTTGCAGTTTATAACTTGTATACTCGACTATTCGATGTACTTGCTGAACGCAAGAGTGTTGCGTGCGAAAGCCGAACTGAATCGGCGGGATGAGGTTGTTTTCCTCAGCGTACTTTCTTAGCCTACTAAGTAGTACGCGCTCATATATTTTACCTAAACTGTTGAGTAAACTAATCGGGCGATATGATGACGGTTCGGTACGTCGCTTGCCGGGTTTAGGTATACCTATTACCACGGCTTTTTTCCATTGTTTAGGAAATATGTAATTGACTAATGCGGCGTTAATAATTGCTGTTAATATTAATAATAGTGAATGAGAGAAGAGTTTAATAACTCTATTAGAAATACCATCCGAACCGGGGGATTTCCTAGGGTGGAGACCTCTAACTATCGACTGAACCTCCTCCACTGTCGCTGTTGGTATAGGCTCTTGTGGCTCAGCGTCTGCGGTACGCGTACGCGATGTACATCGTTCCACTTCGCTGTTAACGGTGTCGGTGTGTCGCGCGTCTGTGTGTTGTGTACTCGACGTACATTGCTGCTCAAGGTCGGCCGCCAGACATTCAGACTTTTCATCGTCATCGAAAGCCGGCGGTTGATTGGGGCGGTTTAAGGGTGGCATGGTGGACACCGTATCCTTTTTGAAAGAACGGGCAAGCCGCCAGTAAGCCTGGTGCGAAGGCTCCAGTTCGCTTAAGGTGGCGTCCCATTCGTTTTGTCTAAACTCATTTATAGCCGTCTTAACCGCCCTCTGCAGTGACCGCATATGATAGCGGTTATCTTCGCAGGGGAAGCGGTCGTAGGCTCTTATGGCTGCGTTCTTACGCCTCAGTAGGTCGCGGACGTCAGCGGGTAAGCACCTTCTACGATTGCTCGTGTCGGGCACTCTCCGTGAACAATCGTTAACTAACGATTGTACGTGACCGGTGAGGGCGTCGATCGCGGATTCGATGTCCTCTTTATTGTTCAATGTGTTACATATACTGTCAAGATGAGCCGACGAGGAGGGAGACTGGAGTTTAGCCTTCAGTCGCTCCCAGTCTGTGCACACTTTCTCAGTGGGGGGGTGAGGCCTGAGGGGCCGTATTGGGGGGCGAAGTCAATGACCACCGGGCGGTGATCCGAGTTAAGCTCGTGTATTACCTCTATTAGACATAAACGTAGGTTTATGTTCTTTAATAGGGCTATATCTAATACGTCGGGCCTGTGCTCGACTGTGTGAGGGAAGTGAGTCGGCTCCATTGGGGCTATGATGTCGAACCCGAGCCGATCTGCGTAAGTCTCGAGGGCCAGTCCCCTGCGGTTGTTGGTGTGGCTATTCCACGACTTACTTTTGGCGTTTAAATCGCCTGCGATAATGACGGCGTCGCCGAGTTTTAAGAGGGCTTGGAGGTCACTCTCAAGCAACTCTTTTGGTGTGTCCCCATTAGGAGGGGAAAGGTATGCTGATGCTATGATCAGTGGCTGGTGACCGGTGAGGGCCAGCCGACAGACCGAGGCTTCAATGTACGTCATGGCGGGGGGATCTAGGGGTGTGCAGTGCAGTGACCTTTTATAATAAATGAGAGTCCCGCCTAGGGGAGAGCCGACCCTATCGTTGCGCACTAGATTGTAGTTTGCAATTTTAGGGTCTCTTGAATAGGGTTTAAGAAAAGTCTCTTGGACTAGTAAAAGGTCAAGCTGCTGGTCTTGTAGAAATGTACCTATTTCGTCTCTCTGGCGAGCGAGACCGTTCGCGTTGAAAAACCCTACGCGGAGTGATCTTGTTTTGACTTGATAAGAAAAACGATTACAGGGGTTTTTATAGGGGGTTAAGTCGCGCAAGATGTGTATAGAGAGCGCAGAGCATTTTTCGAGGGTTGCGTTCAGTTGCATTCTAAAGACAAATGTTTATTTAAATTACTGAAATAATGCTACCATTTTAAAGCCCAATTCCTAGGCTTTAAATATGTAAAACATTATAAAGAGGTAAAATGAGTCATTGTTAAGATAAATCACTTTTTATGCGCACTTGACGCTTGAGTCGATTTACTTGCACGCGAGTATATATATTAATTTAAAATATAAAGATGAACTAACATTGTAATTTTTAAATCTTTTGAATTGGTTGTTCAGTGCACGAGCGCACTTAAGGTACAGCCGTCACTGCTTGAGGATATAATACGCATATAATATTTACGCAAGAGAAGGAAAATTCTAAACAAAACCCTATACCAACATATCTATCCAGCGTAATATAGTATGCCGATTTCTTTCTCATAGTGGAAGAGACCCGAGCCTAACAGTAGAACATATTCGTATATTATCTGACATGATGATAAGATCATTTATTATGGCAGATTATTCAAGTGGTTCGTGGAAACTGTCCACGCGGTTGGGTCGAAATTTTTCAAGGCTCACCGCGTTAATAGACCTAAAAAACTTTCTGACCAGACTCTCGAGCTCATGGGGCGGAGAAAAGAAATGACGGTGCAGTCTTCAGCGGATTGGTCCAAATATAGGCAGCTAAATAGGCAGATCTCCAGGTCTGTGCGTCGCGATATTCGCCGATTTAATACGCTCCGTATTAAAGAAGCGAGAGAGCGGAATCGTGGCTCAAAAGTGTTCGCACAAGATCTGTCTATTGGGCAAATCCAAATGACTAAGCTGAAGACCGTCGATGGCACTGTCATTTCATCCCAAAGTGAGATCTTGGGAGAGGTCGAAAGGTTCTATGGACAGTTATACAAATCATCCCGAAATCCTGTTGTCGGCTTGGTCCAAGATCCCAGATCCAAGCTAACTCGGCACTATATCGAAGAAATCCCGGACATCAGCTTGTACGAGATCAGAATGGCTCTCAAACAACTACGTAACGGTAAGGCACCGGGAGATGACGGAATTACGGCAGAGCTTCTGAAGGCGGGCGGCAAGCCGGTCTTAATAACCCTTCAGAAGCTATTTAATTCCGTTATCCTTGAGGGCGACGTTCCAGAGGTGTGGACCAGGAGTGTAGTGGTGCTGTTCTTCAAGAAGGGTGACAAAGCTCTCTTGAAGAACTACAGACCCATCTCACTCCTGAGCCACGTTTATAAGTTGTTTTCGAGGGTCATTACCAATCGACACTCGCGCAAGCTCGATGATTTCCAGCCGCTCGAACAAGCCGGCTTCCGAAAAGGCTATAGCACCATAGACCATATCCTCACGCTTCGGCAGATTATACAAAAGACCGAGGAGTATAATCGGCCCATGTGCTTAGCGTTTGTGGACTATGAGAAAGCCTTTGATTCAGTCGAAACTTGGGCGGTGCTGTAGTCCCTTCAGCGGTGCCAAATCGACCATCGCTATATCGAAGTGCTGAAGTGTTTGTATAGGAACGCCACAATGTCAGTCCGTATCCGGGATAAGAGTACGAAACCGATCCAGTTGCAGAAAGGCGTGAGACAGGGCGATATCGTCTCTCCGAAACTGTTCACCACTGCACTGGAAGATGTCTTCAAGCTCTTAGACTGGACTAGACTCGGCATCAACATTAACGGCGAATACATCACTCACCTTCGATTTGCGGACGATATAGTCATTATGGCAGAATCCATGGAGGACCTTGGCACAATGCTCAATGATCTCAGCAGGGTATCCCAACTAGTGGGTTTACGAATGAACATGGACAAGACGAAAGTCATGTCAAATGCCCATGTCATTCCTGTACCGGTCCTAGTTGGCGATGCGATTCTTGAAGTTGTCGATCACTATGTTTACCTCGGATAAACAGTCCAGTTAGGTAGATCCAATTTCGAGAAAGAGATCAGCCGACGAATCCCACTCGGTTGGGCAGCGTTCGGGAAACTTAAGAGGATCTTCTCGTCCAACATACCTCAGTGTCTGAAAACACAGTTCTTTGACCAGTGTATGTTACCAGTGATGACTTACGGCACGGAAACGTGGTCCTTAAATGTAGGCCTCATATCAAGGCTCAAAGTCGCTCAGCGTGCTATGGAGCGGGCTATGCTCGAGATTTCTCTGCCAGATAGAATCCGGCATACGGAAATCCGCAGAAGAACGGGTGTAACCGACATAGCACGAAGAATTAGCACGCTGAAGTGGCAATGGGCAGGCCACATCGCTCGACGAACCGACAACCGCTGGGGAAGAAAGGTTCTCGAGTGGCGACCACGTATCGGACGACGCAGTGTAGGACGCTCCCCCACTAGGTGGACCGATGACCTAGTGAAAGTAGCTGGGCGTCGTTGGATGCAGGCGGCACAGGACCGCAACATGAGTGAGGCCTACGTCCAGCAGTAGACGGCGATAGGCTGAAATGATGAAAAAAAAATTCAAGTGGTATTTGATTTTATTGACAAGCAATACGCAAGTACACTTTTAATTATTAAAATATTTTAAATTTTTGTTAATTTTTACAATTAATCGCTGGCTTGATACCAACTTCCGCCGGGATGGCCACGGACGACAAGTAACTTGGTACCCGTGGTTGGCTCAATGTCAAAGGGGACGGAATATAATGGGTTATGAGGCCACGCGCTATCCTTTCGTCACCTCAGATGAATTGAACGGTGTGTGAGCTGATTACCCAAAAAAAATGCTTCCTTACGAAATCGTTTATTACATGTCACTAAATGAAAACGATGTAGAGTACTTAGTCGCTTTTTACGATACACAGAGGCAATGAATTAGGGTTCATAATATTAGTGTTGAATACCGCACTGCATAAATGTTTAATTTCACTGTGAAATGTTAATTAAAATGGCGGCAAAACGTGACAAAGACGGCTGAAAGCGCTGTGATTAGAATGTCTATTAAAGTGTCAATTTATCTAGCTTATAATAATAACAAAATAAATGATTTAAGAAATAGAAGAATATAATAATTTAAGAAGAGATCTTCTGATGTGTGTTGCTAAAATAATTATTTATATATACTTAGTATTTATTTTTAGATGATATTCACACCTCGAGCCAACTCTACAATGGGGGGACGATACCTTGCTGGTCAAATGGGTTTGCATTGCATTTTATTGAGTTTTATCTATTATAACAGATAATTCGATCCAAGGTCAATATTCCTCCTATTGTGAAGGAAACTCGAGCCCAGCAGTGCGACGTATATGAGCCGAAATGATGATGATGTATAATAAAAGAATACTTAAAAATATCTTAGTTTTGTAGAAATTTTAGTAAATTAAAATAATACACATTTTGCACAAACATCGCTATTGAGATTAATGAGTTATGCTGACCTAAATACTTTATCATTTAATAAAGTTTTTTTTTATTTCATGTGACCGATATATCGATATTTTTTCATAAAATATCGACGTCAATATTGATATTTTTATAGATATCGATTATAAGCTATTTATTTACCTTGCCCCCTAGTATACAACATAGGCATATGAGCGCAGTGCGGCGAGATAACGCCTGTGCGCACAACATCGCGTCTACGTATAGACTACGTATCCACGTAGTCTACATATATAGCGTGCCGTTTTATCGCCACGAGTTGTAACGCCACGCCAACAATCAGGTTTACCCTAGCATATTCCGTCATATATCGTGACATCGTATCGCCACAAGCTGTTTACGCATCGCCAACGATCAGGTTCGCCCTCATCTATAGATATTTCACATCAAAATAAACTTTATTCAATATCAAATCAAATCACCATTTCAGTTCAATAATAGCTCTAGGTGCCAACTTAAAACAAAGATGTAAATACAAAAATCTTTCTGTATACGTGCTGAATGTTTCAGAAAAAGGTCTCAGGTGGCGTTAAATTCGGTATTTACTAGTTAGTATGTAGCGACTTCGCTTGTATGGACCAAACAAATATTTTACTTTCGTCATCTTATTATCTCATCTCAGCCTATACACGTTCCACTCTTGGATTCAGGTTTCCTTCACAATGGGATAGAACTTTACCTTCTATATCATGCTGATCAGAAGTATTGGTATAGGGTTTTATTTCGGCCTCTCAGCGGGTGACGGACTAATTCCCCGGTTACGTCACCCGCCGAGAGGCCGACCGCGTGAGGAAAGACCGACGTCCTCCCCAAGGGGGGGACGTCGGTCGATGGGAGGGTACCCCAAATAGGGGGTATTCCGTCGGGCCGACCACTGACGTCAAGTCACCCTGCTCTGGTGGTCGGCCCAACGACGAACGCGACGTGCATCGTGGGTGGGTTGCGGGTCTGCGTGCTTACGCCCCTCTGTCGCCCCGGACGGAGTGGCGCGAGGAGCGCGCCGACCGCAACCCACCGCTAAAAAAAAAAAAAAGTTTTATTTTGAGAGGGTATGGTGAAATGTATTCCAACTCCGTCACCACACTTTTGCTTTACCCCATATATTTCATTCCGTATGGTGACGGAGTATTATTACTATTCACCTTCTATCTTTTTTTTATTGCCAACGGTGGCAAACGAGCAAACAACACACCAGATGGTAAGTGATACTGCCGCACATGGACCTTTGCAATACCAAGAGCACAACCAGGCCGTTGCCTACCGTGAAGAAAATACTCTTCTTAAACCTCGTTTAAAGAAGGACATGTCATAGCGCTCGGGAAACATAGCAGCAGGTAGTTCATTCCAGAGCTTGCACGTACGTGGGAGAAATGATCATTGGAAACGTACAGTTGAAGACCATAACATTTCCAGGTGAAATGGATGAATCCTGCTACGATGTCGAGTGGTACGTTGGTCTACCAACGGTGACGGACGGCAAACAGTTCCTTGGAGCACTCCCCGTGAAATAGTCGGTAGATGTCCATGGGTTCATTAAAGACAACTTTGAAATTATAACATGCATGTAACGTCAATGCAAGAGAATGGACATTTAAAGTAACATATTAACCTGTCTGAAGAGCGTGATATAATAGGTTAATTTCAATCCTATTCTGGCAGACCTTCGAGCCCAGCAGTTGGGCATACGGACAGCTGGGTATACGAGCTCTGGCGAACACATGTCGTAAGAAATTACTGGAGGGAGCAATATGTCATCATTCATTCATCGTTATCATTTCAGCTCATACACGTCCCACTGCTGGGCTTGAGCCTCCTCCACAACGGGAGTAAAATTTACTTACTGGTCAGACGGGTTGGTATAAGGTTTTAATTCGAGTTTTCCTTTCTACTCATCATCATCATTTCGGCTCAAATACGTCCCACTGCTGGACTCGAGCCTCCTCCATAATAGAAGTGAAATCGACCTTACGATACCATGCTGGTCAGACAGGTTGGTATAGGGTTTTGTTTCGAGTTTATAGGTTACATAGATATCATATGCGTAATATATATTTCTTATCTACGCCCTATCTATATTATATGCGTGTTGTATTACTTAGTCGTCTTTCACAACCCCCAAGGGTTAGATAGGAGAAAATGAATACCAACCCATCTGACCAGCATGGTATAGGTCAATTGCCTTTACATTATGTAGAAGTTCCAAGCGCAACAGTGGAAGTTTTCTAGGCTGAAATAATGGGGTGCGAGGCCGGGGCACCTCCACGTGGTGCACCCTGGAAACGTCCATTTGGACGGCCAAGATTCCGGCGGGAGGGGGGGTCTCCGCGTGCCGACTCTGAAGGCAGAGCGCACGGCGGATTTGGCCCGGGGCCAATGGGGCGGATGTGTCTCATGGCACTCCGTCGCCAGGGACGGTTGCGTCACGGCCCGGGGGCGTGACGGGTCGGTCGCTCGCGAGCGGCCAGACCCGGAAGGCCCAAACCGTAATCCTGAGTAGGGGGGTCAGGACCGGGGGTCTGCGGACTGCGGGGAAGAAAACCCCTATAAAAAATCACCCCAATCTCAAGTTTGGCTACTCGGCGAGGAGATGTATGGCTGGTGGGTTAAGAAGCGCGCGCGAAAAAAAAAAGCGTCCAGTCGTTAGAGTAGTAGTCAAGGAGGACTCAAACTTCCAAACCACGATGGCAGAGGTCAATACTTGTAAGACTTCACCAGAGGGTCCCGGCCAGGCCGGGGAATCCCTTGCTGTGCCGGTGCTTGCGCGCGACAAGGAGTCGCGTCCAAGTTCCGGCACAGTCAGCTCCCAATCGTATGGGTGGGGGGCAATCTCTGCTCCAGCCGTGAGTCCGGCGAAACCTGAGGCTCCCAAAAAAAAAAGGCGTAGGAGGCCACCAATAACTCCAGCCAGTGAGCGTGCTAAACGGCGGGCGATCCGGCTCAAAAAGGAACGGGAGGCGCAGGAGGCCGCGGAATCCCGCGAGACCAGCGCTCCCAGCGACGAGGGCGGCACAGTGACCGCAGAGCCGTCGCATGATGATGGTAGCACCGCAGGGCCGTCGCGGAAGGAGAACGGCAACAAAAGTGTGTCCCAGGACGAGGGCGGCAATGTCGCAGGACCGTCTAAGGAGGTGAGGAGGAGTGGCAGCCAAACGGAGCTGTCGAGTGACGAGGGCGGATTTACCGCAGAGCCGTCACAGAGCGAGGGCGGCAGCAGGGCCGCGGCGCCGGTGTCGGAGACTGACGTGGCGTACGACCTGTCGACGGACGAGGACGACAGTGTCGTGGGGCCGTCGGAGCGACAGGGTACGGCCGCGTCGAGGATGTCGACAGACGAGGGCGGCAAGGCCGCAGCACCGTCTGAAGACGAGGGGCCGAGAATCGGCCGGCGAAAAGAAGGGTCCGGTATGAGGAAGAGCAGGTCGTCCGGATCGGATAGGTTGGATAGGGAGGATAGGGGGGTCCCTGAGGAGCCCAAGCCGCTTCCTGCGGCAAGGGCTCTGACGGCGGCCCTAGATGTTAGGAGGGAGAGGGAGAGGGAGGAGGCCCGCCCCCCAACGAGGGACCGGAAGCGCCCCCTGCGAAAGGGTGGCAGCTCTGTGTCCGACTCGGAGGGGAGCGATTCTACCAGGCCTCCCCCCAAAGTTGCGACCGCGCGCCGGGGGCGTGGGGGTCGGGGAGGTGGTGCGGCGGCGAGACCGGCGACGCCGGGTCCGGCCGGCCGGGAAGGCGAGGTGGCGGCCCTCCAGGCTGCGAACGCCCGCCTCAGCAAGGAGGTCTCCGGCTTGCGGGAACGCAACCGCAGGTTGGAGACGGAGTTGGAGGCGGTGCGGAGGGAGAACCGCGGGTTGGCCAAAGACATGGCTGACCTGCGGTCTCAATTCGAGCGCCTGGTGCCGGCTGCGCTGCCGGCGCCGGCCCCGCCGCCGAAACGGGCCGCGCCAGTGAGGGCGGGCCCGTCGTCTGCGCCCGTGGCGCCGGCTGCGCCCGTCGCGGCCGCTGCGCCGGCTGCGCCCGTCGTGGCTCCATCGCTGCCTCCCCTCGTCGTGGTCCCTCCGCCGGCTCGTGGCCGCGGGAGACCTCGGAAGGGGGAGGAGCCGCCGCCCGACGAGGTGCACGGCGTGTCGGAGTCGGCGGTACGCGTCATCCTGGCCCGAGTAGGGGTGATGATGGATGCGCGTATCGCCGCCGTAGCGGCCAGGCTCCCGCCTGAGCCGCCCCTCCGGCCGCCGCTCGCCGCGGACAAGGCGAGGCGGCCGCAAGCGTCGGCTCCCACGCCGCTGCCCTGTCAGGGTGGCCGCGTGGTGAGCTACGCTGCGGCCGCGGCTAGGCCCAAGGGGGCCAAGAGGGCCGGCAAGGTGCCGGCTCCCGCCAAGGCCGGGCCGCGGCCGGCGCCAGCGGCTGCGCCGCAGGCGCCGGTCGGCGAACCCGCGACTGCGCCTGCTGCGCTCAGCGCTGCTGCCAGGCTCGAACAGGGCTGGCAGGTGGCTGAGCGTAGCAGGAAGGCACGCGGCCAAAAGCGGAGAGCGGCGGCCAAGAGTGCCGCTGTGGCCGCCGCTCCCCAGGCGGGAGCCGGCGGAAAGGGGAAAAGGTCGCGTAGGGGCCTCAAGTCGCCGAAGACGGCTGCGGTGGTAATCACCGTACTGCCTGAGGCGGCTGAGAGGGGCCTAAACTATGAGGCCGTCCTAAGACGCGCCCGGCGGGAGCTGGACGTCTCCGACATTGGGGGCGTCGAGGCGAGGACCCGCAAGGCCCGGACAGGGGCTCGAATACTCGAGTTCCCTGGGGCCGAGGGCGCGAAGACGGCCGATAGTTTGGCCACGATGCTGAGGGGGCTGTTCGGGCCGGAGGATGGAGTCCGAATCGCCAGGCCCGTCAAGTGCGCAGATATGCGCCTCACGGGTCTGGACGACTCCGTGGCGGTGGAGGACATCCGGGAGGCCATTATGGCGCGTACCGGATGTGCCTCGGACACCGTCCGGATTGGCACCATCCGCCCTGGTCCGGGCGGCGTCGGTGCTGTCTGGGTGCAGTGCCCAGTGGAGTCGGTCAAGCAATTGGCCGACTCAGGCAGGCTCCTCGTGGGCTGGAGTTCGGCGCGGGTAACCGTGCTGGAGCCCCGGCCCGCGAGGTGTTATAAGTGCATGGCGGTCGGGCATACCCGACCGACATGCAGGAACTGCTTTGACTGCAGCGGGCTATGTTTCCGTTGCGGTCAAACTGGACACCAGGCGGCATCGTGCTCTGCGGTGCCCCACTGCCCCGCGTGTGCGGCGGGCAATAAGCCTGCCAAGCACCGCATGGGCTCTGGGGACTGCAGACCCCCGGCATCGGCCCCAAAGGGGCGGGGCGGCCCATCGACCGGGCCAGTCCCCGCTCCGAGCGCGGCCCGATCGCCCGTTAGCGCGGAGGAGGTGACGATGGATACGGACCGTTAATGGACCCCGTATCCATTCGTCTCCTCCAGGCCAATCTCAACCACTCCGCCGGTGCGCAGGACGTGTTCCTGCAAGCCATGGCGGAGTGGTTGATAGGAGTAGCCGTAGTCGCGGAGCCGTACGTGGTGCCCGACCGGATTAACTGGTTGGGTAGCGCCGATGGTACCGTGGCAATCGTCGCCTCCACGTCGTGGCCTTCGTCGTCTCTGACCCTTAGGGACAGGGGCGTCGGATACGTCGCGGCGGACTGGGGGGAGATTACGCTCTTCGGAGTTTATCTCTCCCCTAACTGGAGTGTGACCGATTTCGAGGCCTCCCTCACCATCATGGAGGCCTCGTTACGGCGAATGGCATCGCGCCAGGTCTTCGTCCTGGGGGACTTTAACGCCAAGTCCGTGGCGTGGGGGTCCCCTAGGACGGATGACCGAGGACGGGCGATCGAGGAGTGGGCGGCGGCGCTGGGCCTCTGTTTGCTGAACAGGGGCTCGGTGCATACGTGCGTGCGACAACGGGGCGGGTCGATAGTGGACCTTTCGTTCGCTAGCCCCGGGGTCGCCGCACGCGTGGGGAGCTGGCGCGTCGTGGAGGAGGTCGAGACCTTGTCGGACCACCGGTATATCCGGATGGAGGTCTCCCTGGCAATCCCGACGCCCAGCAGGGGTCACGGGGTGGATAGGCGTCCTGCGTTCCCGCGATGGGCTGTGGGTCGCTTAGACCGGGACCAGCTGGCGGAGACAGCCATCGTATACTCGTGGCTGTCCTCTGCCCACCAGTCGGACGGGGTGGACGCCGAGGCTGGCCGCATCCGCAGTGCGTTGACGCAGATCTGCGATGCGGCCATGCCCCGGGTACGGCGTCTGCCCCCGAGGAGGGGTGTCCACTGGTGGTCCCGGGAGCTGGCGGATCTCCGGGCCGCGTGTATCCGCGCCCGGAGGGCCTACACCCGCAGCCGGCGGCGCCATCGCGATGTGGAGCGGGAGGCCGTGCTTTACGAGGGCTACCGCAATGCGCGGTCGGCCTTCAGGCTGGCCGTCCGCTCCGCCAAGGACGTCAGTCGGCAGGAGATGCTGGACGGTCTCGATCGTGACCCCTGGGGACGGCCCTATCGCGCGGTGCTGAATAGGCTACGCGCGCGGGGCCCTCCCCTCACCGAGACTCTCCAGCCCGGCCTTCTCACCCGGGTCATCGAGGACCTGTTCCCGCGGCGGGCGGAACACACGCCCCCGGTCATGGCTCCGCCAGACTCTGACCGGGAGGCCGACGACGACAGTGTTCCGCCCATCACGGAACCCGAGATGGGGGTGGCGGTGACGCGCATGCGCGCAAAGTCTACCGCCCCCGGGCCCGACGGTGTTCCTAACCGCGTGCTGGCCCTGGTCCTCGAACACCTGGGACCCCGCCTCAGGGGGCTGTTCGACGCGTGTTTAGCGTCCGGACGGTTCCCTGGGTGCTGGAAGGAGGGAAGGCTGGTGCTCCTGCCGAAGCCGGGACGGTCTCCGGAGTCGCCTTCGGCCTACAGGCCTATCGTGCTGCTCGATGACACGGGCAAGCTACTGGAGAGGGTGGTAGCTGCCCGCATCGAGCGGCACCTCGTCGGCACGGGGCCCGATCTGTCGGACGCCCAGTTTGGGTTTAGGAGGGGTCGTTCGACGATCGCGGCTCTGTTGCGCCTGAGGGCCGTGGCGACTGAGGCCGTCACCGGCGGGGGAGTGCTGTTGGTGGTGTCCCTAGACATCGCCAACGCATTCAATAGTCTGCCATTCAGCTGCATCAGGGAGGCGCTCCGGTATCACGGGGTGCCAGTTTACCTGAGGCGGCTAGTGGCAGACTATTTGGAGGGGCGCAGCGTCCTCTGCACCGACCGAGCAGGGGACGTTGTGCGGACGCCCATGACGTGCGGTGTCCCACAGGGGTCGGTCCTCGGACCCACCCTGTGGAACATCGGCTACGACTGGGCGTTGAGGGGGAGCCTCCCGCCCGGGCTGGGCGTGATTTGTTACGCCGACGACACGCTCGTCACAGCCCGCGGTGGGACGCTAGAAGAGGCGGTAAGCCTGGCGACCTCGGGTACCGAGGAGGTCGTCAGACGGATCGAGGCGCTGGGGTTGAGGGTCGCCCTGGACAAGACGGAGGCCCTCTTGTTCCATGGGCGCACTATGAGCCCTCCCATCGGCGTCTCGATCACCGTCCACTCGGTCGACATCAGCATCCGGGCCCATATGAGGTACTTGGGCCTGGTGCTCGACGGGCGATGGTGGTTCCGGGAGCATTTCCGTAGGCTCGCTCCGCGGCTCGTCGGCACGGCGTCCGCCCTATCGTGGCTTATGCCGAACGTGGGCGGACCGAGCGCTGCGTGCCGACGGCTGTACGCGGGGGTCATCCGGTCGATGGCCCTGTACGGCGCACCGGTGTGGGCGGGGTCCATGACCGCCCGACTTAGGGCCCTTCTGTGGCGACCACAGAGGGTCATGGCGGTCAGGGCCATCCGCGGATACCGCACGGTGGCGACGGAGGCAGCGTGCCTGTTGGCCGGGACTCCCCCGTGGGACCTGGAGGCGGAGATGCTCGCCGGACTATATCGGCGGGTGACGGGGGTGCGAGCGGAGGGCGGTGTGGTCTCGTTAAGGGATCTCACCGCCTGGCGCGTCGACGCCCGCCGAGACGTCATCGCCCGTTGGGCAGTCCGGCTGGAGAGGCCTCGGTTCGGGGTGCGAACCGTGGAGGCCTTCCGGCCGGTGCTGATGCAGTGGTTGGAGAGGCGGCACGGGGTGCTCTCCTTCCGACTGGTGCAGGTTTTGACGGGGCATGGGTGCTTCGCCAAATACCTGCACAAGGTCGTTAGGAGGGAGAGTACACCGTCCTGCCACCACTGCGATTGTGACGAGGACACGGCGCGCCATACGCTCGAGGCCTGCGGGGCTTGGGCAGTGCAGCGCTGTGAACTCGTCGCAATCATCGGTACGGACCTGACGCTGCCGGCTATCGCTAGGGCGATGGTCGACAGCGTCGGGAATTGGGACGCGGTCGCAGCCTTCTGCGAGACGGTGATCTCGCGGAAGGAGGCGGCGGATCGCCTGCGCGAGGAGCGCAGCCTCGATGAGGAGATCCGCCGCCGGCGACTGGGGCGGCGCAGGCGCAATTATCTGCGCCTCATGCCGCCCTAGCCGAGGCCGCGGGTGACGTGACCGGGGATTAGTCCGTCACCCGCCGAGAGGCCGACCGCGTGAGGAAAGACCGACGTCCTCCCCGAGGGGGGGACGTCGGTCGATGGGAGGGTACCCCAATAGGGGGTATTCCGTCGGGCCGACCACTGACGACAAGTTAACGCTGCTCCAGTGGTCGGCCCAACGACGAAGGCGACGTGGTTTTCGGGTGGGTCGCGGGAGTTGCGTGCTCAAGCCCCTCTGTCGCCCCGGACGGAGTGGTGCGGAGGCGCGCCGACCGCGGCCCACCCACAAAAAAAAAAAAAAAAAAAGGCTGAAATAATAAAATGAATTAAAAAAGAATTCTATGAATCGTTCAAGTCATTTCGTATAAAAATAATATATAAATGAACGGACAATAATACTCTTACTTTTATAACATATACAGAATAGAAAAAGTTCGTAAAGTCGTACTCATTCCACTCTCAGGAGATTCATCACTTTGCATAACGAGTGTCTTTTTGTTTGAAAGTAGTTATAAGAAAAAGTAAGAGAGATCTTGTTTCAAGTTTAAATAAAAAAACGTTAGCAATTTTACTTGCGGTTATCAAAAGTATATCAAGATTACTATTGTAAAGGTTTATACGAAGAACTTTTTAAGATTATACACTCATTTGCAAAAAAAACGGGCACCTAAGCAATGAACCATTTCAAATGTTAATATTTCTTTGTTTGATAATTATAGGTAGTTTTATCCACACAATTTGCTAAATTAATAAGAAAATAATCGTTTTCATCAGTATTTCATAAAATTTAGATACAATTTATGGGAAATAATGCTAAACCTCGCTAGTAGTGTATATTCGCTAGTAGTGCATATGCTCATGAAGTAAAAATAAAAAAGTTTTTTTGTTTGTTTTTCTTTAATAAAGTAAAAGCAGATAAATGTTTAGTATCGAGTGTGACCCCCTCTAGCTAAAATCACAGCTTGAATTCGTCTGGGCATGCTAGCGAGTATATCCCGGATACTTGCTTGCGGAATACGTTCCCACTCCGCAGTAATCACATTCTTCAGCTCTCTGATGGTCTGCGGAGCCGGGTGTACTGATCTCACACGCCGTTTCAGAACGTCCCAGACATGCTCTATGGGATTGAGGTCGGGACTTCGAGCTGGCCAATCCAAACGACGAATGCCGACCTCTTGCACATACGCATTAACATCGCGGGATCGGTGGGCGCGAGCATTGTCGTCCATAAAAATCGAGTCTTCACCTAGAGCGGCCAATGCGGGTTGTGCATGAGAAATTAGAACTTCCGTTATGTATCGATGCCCAGTCAGTGAGCCGTTTTCAATGAAGACTAACTCTGTACGATCCATTGAATTTATTCCTGCCCAAAACATAACAGAGCCCCCACCATAAGGTGTGATTTCTTCGAAACATGCCTCTGCAAAGCGTTCTCCTTGTCTTCTTAGCACTCGCCGACGTCGATCTTCACCGAACAGAGATATCCTGGCTTCATCAGAGAACAAAACCCTATTCCAATCGTCTTGAGTCCATGATTCACAATTTCTAGCGAACCTAAGCCTGTGAACTCTGTGCTCACGGAGTAATTTGGGGCCGCGGGCCGGGCGGTGACTGCGTATATTGGCAGCGAGAAGCCTCCTCCTGACCGTCCATAGACTAATATGCACATTTCTTACTTCTTGGAGGTTGTTCTTAAGATCCACATACGAAGATTTGCGATTTCTCAATGCGCGACTCACAAGAAAACGATCATCCCGTGGTTGGGTACATGGTTTTCTTCCAGAACCAGGCCTTCTCTCGACGGAACCAGTCTCCTGATATCGCTGCCAGGTCCTTTGGACTGTCGAGCGACTAACATTTAGCCTCCTAGCCACGAAACATTGGCTGTAACCCTCTTCAAGCAGCGCGATAATTTTGGTAGCTTTTACCACTTTATCTACCATTTTTGATACAGCCAAACAGCATTAAATAAAGCTTTGACAGTCAAGGATATGAAATTAATCGATAAAAATTGAATAAAAGTTATGAAAGTCGATGTTAACTTCTGGAACTTCGCGCCAAAAATGTAGGATAAAAAGGGGTTTTCTGTAAAAATGAACATCAAATGAAAAATTGAATTTAGAACGTACTTTTTTAAATACCACAGCATTTTTAAAACCGGCCAGTAACGTGTACAAACGATTGAAACCTTTTTGGTATTGTATCTTTTTAAATATGAATGAAAATCAAAACCGCCCGTTTTTTTTGCAAATGAGTTTATTAAGAATTTTTTAATACAAAGAATTTTTTGAGATTTTAGATCGAATGATTTCTGATATTTACGCGAGTATATTGTAAATAAAATTATTTTACGGATTTTATTGCGTTTGTATTTGAAGGGCCCAACCGTGACCATGAACGCTGTAGTGTTCGAAACGTCGGGCAATCAAAAAGCCTTACTAATATTATAAATGCGAAAGTTTGTTTATTTGTTGGTTTGTTAAGCTTTCACGCTTAAACCACCGAACCGATTTCAAAATTTCTTTCACCAATGGAAAGCTATAACATCAGGGAGGAACATAGGCTATACTTTATCCCGGTATTCCCACGGGAACGGGAACTATACAGGTAAGGCGGAAACCGAAGCGAAGCGATGGCGGGTTGCTAGTTTAATATAAACACGATAAAATCCGTAAAACAGTTTTATTAACAATTTTAGACAGACTTATTATTAGTAAAACTGTATGTAATTCATTGTAGCTATGCTATAAAGACGTATGTAAAATCAATTTATAGTCAAAATGAGATACTCCCCACATGAAAAAGTATTCTAACATACATTATAAATACTAGGCATGCCTTTTAAGTTCTGTCGTTTCCATATTTCCCGGCAATTTTGCATTTGTAACTGTTCTATATTCGAATGTGTTTAAATTTTGAATCTCAAAACAGTTGAAAGTATTAGGATTAATGCTATTGTTTAGTCACAGTGTCGATTGCAATCTGTCAGGTTACGTACGAAAATGAATCTTTCTAAGGAAAATGTCCGTGCAATAGTTTTGATACAAGTACTAACGGAAGATCAGCGTTAGTTACCAATATATTGCTAAGTTAGGACTGCATTGGTGTAACGGTAAGATACCTACTATGCCAGTTTCGTGGGTTAGAATCCCACGCAGGACAACACTTTTTTTTTTCTAGTGGTCGCCATGTGGTCGAAATTCGGCCATAATTCATTTTAATTAATTTTTCTGCTTCTTTTAATTTAATTTAATCTCTGTATAATTGTAAATTGAGCAAGCTGTATTTCACTAATAACTAATATATAAGCATAAATCTCTATTAGACATTGTCATCATAATTATGATTGTTTGACATTCAGTTCGACCAGAGATTATAACCGTAAACAAAAGTGTATAAGCGTTGCTACGCAACACCCTCAACAAAAGCGTGTGTGGGTGTGTGTGTATGTGTATGATTGCGCTGTAGTGTGCGTAATGCCTTTTTTAATGAATTTAATGTATTTCTAATCTATTATTGCATGAAATTTCAGTTTTATGCACTTCTCCTCATTATATAGGTACTTCAACTGTGCCAAATTTCATACTTATCCATCCACGTAATTTTCGTAAGAAGGGGTACAAAGTTTTTGCTTCACGTATTTATATATAGATTTAAAAAGAATATGGTAAAAATAAGCAGTAATGCATCATTTGTATTGTTTTAATAATTTACTTCTAAATATAAGAATTCATCATTTCTGTGTCCTATTGCTGAGCTCGGGCCTCCCTCACCAGTTAACGGATAATCGTTGACCATCGATGGATTTACCACGCTAGTGAAACTGGTAGTTATAGGATTCAATTCCAAGTTTGCTTAGATACAATCTGCTTGTTTTATTCCCTTACTTATCTATACAAATAAATAAAATTGGAGTGTCTGTTTGTAATGTCAAAATAATAGGCTTTTTTCATGCTCACACGGCTATTTGCTTGACACCTATACCTAAAATACAGATTAAAAAAATTTTGTCTGTCTGTCTGTCTGTTTGTTCCGGGTAATCTTCAAAACGGCTGGACCGATTTCAAAAATTCTTTCACCAGTGGAAAGCTATAATATCAGGGCGTAAACTAGGCTATATTTTATGCCGGTATTCCCACGGGAACGGGAACTACGCGGGTAAAATGACTAAAACCGAAGCGAAGCGAGGGCGGGTTGCTAGTTCTTTATATATACAGGCAAATTTATGGTGAATTGTATTCCTCCATTACCACACAGACGAGTTTTTTATCTTAGAAATATTCCTTAATCTAGTCGTATTAGGTACAGGCCAAACTACTCGATCCCGAAAGTTTCAAGAAATAAACGTTGAAGAAATTGCAACTTTATTCATCAAACTTAACTAATACAAATGTTATTGCGACTAGGGGTCAATGTGACCCTGGCGTAATCGCTGCGTTAAGCCGTGTTTAATTTTGAGCGAACTTATGTTAACTCAAGTGTACTTAGTACTTATATAGTAAGGTTAAAATAATCGTATTATTTTCATTATAATGCTTTCTGATGTTTACGCGAGTATTACACATCTATACCAATAAATAAAATTGGAGTATCTGTTTGTAATGTCAAAATAATAGGCCTTTTTCATGCTCACACGGTTATTTGCACTATACATATGCATAAAAATCACTTTATATTTTTTTTCTGTCTGTCTGTCTGTTTGTTCCGGGTAATCTTCAAAACAGTTGGACCGATTTAAAAATTCTTCCACCAATGGAAAGCTATAATATCAGGGAGTAAACTAGCCTATATTTTATGTCGGTTTTCCCACGGGAACCGAAAGTACGCAGGAAAGAATGAAAACGAAGCGAAGCGAGGGCGGGTTGCTGGTTGTAAATAAAACTATTTTTACGGATTTTCAGAACTTCAAATATTCATTCGACACGTGTTTTGCCTCTAAACGAGGCATTCTCAGGACGGTTCGGCTTCAAATGCGAGTCGAATCGTCTGCAGAAAATTGTATTCTTACTCCGTCACCACACGGAAAATTTATTGCCCTTAAAAGAAAATTAATCTGTGTGAAGAAATTATCCAATATAATATCGACACGCAACCACGCTTGGAAAGATACGGCAAGAAAACTTAGAGGGCATGATGCTAAATTATTATTGATTTTTAAAAGGCGGCTTACCTTATCTTACTTAATGTTTTATGCTTTATAAAATAATCTTTAACTTTTTCTGTGGGTCAAATCTATACAATAAGTGCTTACGGTCTCTTGCAGTCTTGTCATAGTCTTATTGGTTTTATTTTTAATTATGTTTAGAACAGGATCCCAGCTTGATGGAAACATCCAAGTCGTCTTCCCTCTGAAAATTTTATGTTTTTTTGATCTCAATAGCCTCGCGTACCATTCTAAACAGGTATCGGTGTTCTTTTGCGAGGATTTGTGATTTATCAAACCTGAAGTTTTGGTAGGCGCGGTCTTAACTATGCGCACAGACTGCAAGCCTCACTAGGCCTGTGACGGCGGTGCTTCACATCGGCTGTGTTCTTTGATCCGAATTATTATGGATCTCTTTGTTTGCCCAATATAAGAGATATATATAAATTCCTGCGTCTTATAGAGGGATCTGGCACTTACCAGGCGAAAGCAATTGTTTAATCCTCTTCAGTGACTTAAAATAAGTTTTTATGGAAGCTCGTTTCAGTATGTAGCCAATCTGACAATGTACTGCAGGGAAACGTTCAACTGTGGGTTTTATGGGAATACCGGGATAAAATGTTACTCCCTGATGTTACAACTTTCCATTAGTGAACGAATTTTTGAAATCGGTTCGGTGGTTTAAGCGTGAAAGTGTAACAAACAAATAAACTTACTCTCGCATTTATAATATTAGTAAGGATGACAAAATCTATGTTCATAAATAGGTTATCTTACCCAATAAGATGCTTGGGAATATAAGGGATAGCATGTGAGGTTCAAACGTTAAAAATGTAATAAAACTCAGCTTCTGCAGCTTCAGCTTTGTAAAAGTAAGTAGAAAATACAGCAAAAGTAATATTATAGTTGTATTTTTCTTTAAAGAAATGGTATTATTTTTCAAACAACGGTTGGACAAACTCTAATAAAAAAAAAATAGGTTATAACGCAAAACATTGTACTGTTTACCTACATGAAAATAATCTAATTGAATAAGCTTCATAGGCTTGCCGTGAAATAACCCGTTGAACTAGAGATATACATATATTTTTTGTGGTAGAATATATATTTAAAACCTAACAAAACAAGGTGTATTTTACGAACGTATGAAGCGAAAACCATATTCGATATTTCAATGGGCATTTTTAACCCCCGACGCAAAAAGAACGAGGTGTTATAAGTTTGACGTGTTTGCATGTGTGTCTGTGTGCATCATAGCTCCCGAAAGGTTAAACTGATTTTAATTTTCTTTGTGAAAGTGTCGGCAGTATTCATAAACTATGTTTGGTGGAAATCGGTCCTACATATTTTTCACATCTTCCTCAATATGGATATTAAATAAAAGGGCTTGCTTATAAGGGGTACTATATTATATTTCTAATTTATAAGCTATGTTGGCTCAAAAATCAACGGCTTTTTTTTTTTTTGTGGGTGGGCCGCGGTTGGCGCGCCTCCGCACCACTCAGTCCGGGGCGACAGAGGGGCTTAAGCACGCAACTCACGCGACCCACCCGAAAACCACGTCGCCTTCGTCGTTGGGCCGACCACTAGAGCAGCGTTAACTTGTCGTCAGTGGTCGGCCCGACGGAATACCCCCTATTGGGGTACCCTCCCATCGACCGACGTCCCCCCCTCGGGGAGGACGTCGGTCTTTCCTCACGCGGTCGGCCTCTCGGCGGGTGACGGACTAATCCCCGGTCACGTCACCCGCGGCCTCGGCTAGGGCGGCATGAGGCGCAGATAGTTGCGCCTGCGCCGCCCAAAAAAAAAAAAAAAAAAATCAACTGCTGGTGAACACATGTACACAAAATGAGCATTTAATAATACGATTTTCTTTTTACTCCTTTCAGTTAATTTTAAAAGCTTTGTTTTTTTAAGCGCACAAATAAAAATCTTTTCTCTATTTTTATTTTCTTCTCTGTAGGATTGATATAATTTTACTATAGTATTTCTGCTGTCTGTCGAGCACCCCCATCATACGAAAAAAATCGAAAAGAAATTTTCAAACGTAATTGTTTGTGGAATTGACAAATAGTTATTCTAAGCCTGCATTTCTCGGTAATTGTATGTTTGTTAATTGTCCAGTGTTATAAGAACTTACCAACTTGCTCGATGGACCGAAAACCGCTGGCGAAAAGTTCTCAAGTGGCGACTATAATATAGGATAACGCAGAGTAGAACAACCAGCTGTATTGATGATCTGGTGAGTCGATGGATATTTTTGGAGGAAGGTGGCACAGGAGCACATTTTATAGCGAAACATGAGGAAGGTCAACGTCCAGTAGTAGACACCGAAAGCTTCAATGATAATGATGAGAAGAACTTATTTTAATACAAGTAGTGTATTTAATAATAAAAAAATAGGTACATAATACCAGCCCTATGTATTTGATGTTCAATTGACAAGACAAATCTACAGAAATTACAAAGAAAAGAGACCGGATTAAATCAACAGGAAAAACCATTTTCCTCTTATAAAATTATTAGTCAAACAAAAGCACGAATAAAAAAAAATTAATTAGTAGCTTTATGTAAAGAAAATGTATTTTCAAAGTGCTGTGCTTGCTGACCCGTGAAGGCAATCTTGTAGTCCGTTACTTGTGGGTCGGATGAGCAAAAATAATGGCTTTAAAGCTATAAAAACATTTTGCTAGACAGACGCTTCGATGATTTACACTCGTTAATTATTTTGAAATGCTATTAAAAATACCATCATTTTTACTTTTTACCGGACTACAGAGGGTTATGACTTTGACTAGTTGTATGTACGTATGTTTATCTCTTCCCTCATAGCTCCTGATTGATTTATAATTGATTGTAGATACCTAATGTGTTAATTTAAATTGTTGCATTAATTTTATATAATCGTTAAATAATGTTAATTTGATAAGTAGTTTGTAAATACATATTTTATATTTGCATGACATTTGTAATGACTAGATGGGTTTGTAATTTTATATTTTTGATCATCTACACCTTTTTTTTTTGTAGGACTAATCCCACCACACATTCCCACCATTGTAACTCCTGTAAGCCAGGATCCACAATAGTCTCCATAAATGACACCGAGGTTTGACCCTCAGGCAGTCCCGGGATATGATTTTAATTGTCTTGGGACCCGCAACAAATTTCACCTACACCTATAAATGTACCTCATTTAAAGCAAATAAAGACTTCTATTCTAAAGATATTCTATTATAAAGACTTCTATTATATACATATCAGAACCGGACAAATAAGATACCTTTAAAAGCGTCTTGATCTTCCGCTGGTTATAGGCTATAGATGTGTCACTAAATCTAATATCGCGACTTTTAGAGGTCTTACATATAATCTATCTTAAAGTACTGTGTTACAAAATAAATATGAGACAGATATGTCGTATTTCATATCATTGGAAAGGGCGTTACTTGTACATTTCAAATATATATTATTAGAATTTGCTCGTAACTTTATTCGTATTTATCCAATAACTCGTTTTTTGTCGTAGTTGGGTTTTAATTTTTACTTTTATCTTGTTATTGTGTTTTAGAGAAGATTTGGCGTGTGGTGGTGGAACAGGAATACTGTTCACCACTATCTTTACCGCGGATAAGACGACTAAGGGATATAATACGTATATAATATAGATGCAAGAGAAGGACTACTCGAAATATATTCCATTATCAACCTGTTAAACCAGTATGGCATAGTAAATTCAATATCTCTCCTTTTGTGGAGGAGGCTCAAGCCCAGCAATGGAACGTATATGAGCCCAAATTATAAGGAGATGATTTAAAAAAATAATCTATTTATCCTTTGAATAATAACGTATAGAAGGCAAGTCCTCGCCCAAAAAATGAAGCATTTCAATTGGAGTCTAATGGAGCTTACGACGGAATCATTCCGTGATGTACAAGGTCACTGTATTGCACGTACGTACGCGACTCATAAAAAATAAATAGGTAATTATGACGGTTTTTGCATTCAAATAGTGTCACAACACGTTTGAAAAAGATAAAAGGGATTTTAACATTACTTTTAAAAATGTTTCGTCGATTTATGTTAATAAAAACAAAATTTGATTTCGTAATTTGCATAGTGGTGTGCGTGTGTACGTATGTAATCGCCTGCGCGCATGTAATATTTTTGGCTTCATATTTTCGATCGCTCAAAGTACGGACACTATCCTTCTATACGTAATTATTCTAAGCTATGTATCCTTAAATTATATATTTGTTATGGATCAAAATATAATATTTTATCGCCCCAAACTTTTTCATGAGAATTGTATTAGAGAACTGTAGGAGAAAAATTAAAAGAAGACCTTGAATGATGAAAAACTCGAAAAAAAGAAACACTATTCTAGCTTTACTGCCCAGTATGGTGTAGCTTTGAATTCGAAATCTGTACCATTCTGTAGCCTGAATGCTGGGCGGCTAAGCCTAATGCCAGCGGGAAGACAACGATTAAAAAAAAAAGAAAGAAGTGCTTTACCAAATTGACTGCACAGATGGCGTAGTGGTTAATATACCAACTCACCGTGTCAGTGTCGCGAGTTCGAATCCTATGCAGGACAATATTTTGTGCAATCCACAAACTGTTGTTCTGGCTTATTTTTTATTGTCATTATTTACATTTTACCTTAAATTACCACTGCATCGGAACGCGATCACAGTTTATAGTCCAACCATAGATAAATTAACAAATTCATTTGGCAAAACACGCTACGCTTTACAATTAAAGTAGCAACAATAAAATAATATATAAACAATAATCTACTCTATACTAATATATAAAGCTGAAGAGTTTATTTGTTTGAACGCGCTAATCTCAGGAACTACTGGGCCGATTTGAAAAATTCTGTCATTGTTAGACAGCACATTTATCGAAATAGGCTATATATCATCACGCAAACACCAACAGGAGCGGAGCACCAATGAAGAATGTTTCAAAATCGGAGTTATTTCCTTTTGAGAGCTGCCGCTGTGTAAACGGCTAAATTTTCACAAAACTCATGTGTTGTCACACATGAGTTTTGTGTAATAGTATTATTAAAAAATATTTTCACATTCTACGTTAACAAAGTCTTAGGTTAAAGTTAGCGTTTGCCCAAAGTATCTATATTACGCGGACGAAGTTGCGAGCAGAAGCTAGTAATAATATAAACACGTGGTGCTAGAGATGTTACATATTTCGTTGAAAAAATGAGTAAATTCCCAGTTATAACAAAATGTATAAAAATACTTTTTGAAGCGAAAGATTCACACCACGAGACATACAGGTATAAAAGTCTACCGCACTGTTCTTTTTTTTATGGGTGGGCGCGCACGTGGTCCATTCCGTCCAGGGCGACGGAAGGACGGCGCGCGGGCCCATAGCCTACCCGTACCCACGTCGCCTTCGTCGTTGGGCCGACCACTGAAGCAGGATGACTTGTCGTCCGTGGTTGGTCCGACGAAATAACCTTTCAGGTACCCTCACCTCTCGACGTCCCTCTCCCGGGACGTCGGTCGCCGTCGCGCGGTCAGCCTCTCTGCGGGTGCCGGACTAAAGTCCCCGGTCCGGTCACCCGCGGCCTCGGCTACGACACTGGTTTACCACAATTTTGTAAGGACCATCTCATTCCCATCCATCTATCAACGTAGCTACTACTGGATATATGCCTTCCTATAAATGCATAACAATGGCAGAATCGCCATACTTGAGTTTGCCTTTTCCTGTTGGTTTTTCTTCTCACGGTATAATATGGGCTGGTGTCTCCTTGTAACGCTAAACCGTTATCATGGGAATGATCTATCAAATTCTCTACATTAATACCTTGCTTCTATGTCCAATTACTTGGGGTCGACTCAATATGTACTGTTTTTTCTTGCCCATGGATGTAAAAGACGACTAAGGCATATAATATCCATATAACATTTATGCAAGAGATGGAAAACTGCTCTGACCCGCATGGTATGCTCATAAACGTCTTACTCAGCCCAACAGTGGGACGTTCATGAGCGATTGGCAATAGTTTTATGACCGGCCGCCTGCCTGATATCAACCCTCCTTGGGGATTCGATTGTTAGCTTGACGGATCAGAAGAAATTGGCCAGGGTCGATCGTTCTTTTCCGTGTGGTGACGGAGTAAGAATACTATTCACCACTCCCTACCTTGCCCGTGGATGTCGTACAAGACGACTAAGGGATACAATATGCACATAAAATCTGTGCAAAAGAAGGAAAACTCGAAATGAAACCCTATACCAAAATGTCTGACCAGCATGATATAGTAGGTCAAATTCCCTCCGATTGTGGAGGAGGCCCGAGCCCAACAGTGAGACGTATGTGGGCTGTGATGATGATGATGATCGCTCTTAGTGAAGCTATTAGTCGTCTTCTAGCAAACAATATAGCGGTTGGTACTATTCCTAGGCTAATACACGGCTTATCTATAAAACCCCTTTACTTATTAAGTATCTTAATATACTATGAATATATACAATTCAAATTATCTAAGTGAGAAGTTGTGATCCCAATCTTAACTAAATGGCCCCGCAAACATTAGATATAACTGTTACGACTTAAGTGCAAAATTCTAGATCCCAGTGATTCATACCAACCACAATATTCTCTAAATACAATGGATTATAAACCTTATGATGTGAAAACTAGGTTTAAATCAAATTAAATTCAATTTAAATCTATTAAATAAACTGAGTCGATTTGTATAAAGACGAAACTGCGACGGGAATTAGACGAATAGCCTATATAAAACCACAATATAAGAATATATGCAGGCACGCTGCACCGAGGGGTTGAAACAACCCTCTAGGATTCCAAATATCCTTCAGTCTTCGCCAGTCCGTGCGGCTAAACGGACGCTCTGGCAGCGCGAATAAATTTTTGCGAACTTTATACATATTTTATTCAGTCTGTGATTTTCTTTATTCTTTTTGTTAAAGGACCCGATTACTATCGGCATTCAGGTAAGCCTAGTTAAATATTCATAATACTTTATGTAAGACGCATTCGTTACGTATTCAAATGATTCTTTTCTTGTGTTTTACTGTTCAACTTCGGTAGTTAATCCACGGGTTTTCCATAGGGAGGGCTTATTAAAAAAGTTTAAGTTAAGATTGTATTTATAAAGTCATTGGAGAGTATTTAAAACTGCTGCGGTTTGGGGTATTCTTGGTTTTATGTGATTTATCTATAATGCTTTAGTTCTTTGAAAAAAATAAATCTTAGTTTCTTTTTAATATGGTTTAAAATAATTAATATTTTATTACACCCTACACTCAGTACTAAGCATAAATAATCTTTGTATTGCGGGAGACTTTACAAACATGTATTTGATGAACAAAAATAACATCTGGACTCAGAACTATCATTTGTGGATTGCAAAAAGTATTATCCTAATTAAGAATTGAACCCGTGATGCTGTAAGTTGATATCTTCTCATATCATCTACATTGCTGGACATAATTCTTCCGACAAGAGAGAATAATAACACAATAACCACACTCAGTGAATGAGTCGACAAAATACAGTTCATGTTATGAGTATCCCTAGAAAAAGGAGTTTCTCATTCCTCTGGTGCTCCTTTAACCAAGTTATAAAGCTGTCACTGTAAAGTAAGGGTTGGTGACACATATCAAGCACCACACGGGGAGGGATAAGTTGGTTTTACGTATCTTAATTTTATGGAGTTAAAATGGAATTTGTTGGATATTTTTATTCTCTTTTCTTTTTAATCTTTGAAAGACTTGGTCTTTGAAAGAGTAACCAAATTTTCTATTGTACGTAATAAAGATAAGCGTAAAACTTACAAAATATATTGATTATTTTTAGTATGACTTCTATTACAATATTTTTTGGGGGTATTTGACACCAATTATTTCGTTCTATCATTTATTGTCTATCCATCCATCCTACTAACAGGGTGGATAGCCTGTTAGGTGGACATACCTGTAGATATTTTGTTAGTATTTTTACAAGTCCTCTCCACGCGAATACCATACAGAACAGTTCTGTGCCACCTCCGTGCAACAGTTTCCTGGATGGAATCAGGCCATCTAGTGGAGACCGTCCTACTCTGTGTTGTCCGAGCTGCGGTCGCTACTCGGGAACCCATTTTGCCCAATCTTTCATGGAGCGATGTGACTTAACTATTGCTACTTCAGCGTACCAATTCTTCATTAGATTAATATTTTAATGCATCATAAATCATCATCATCGCAGCCCACATACGTCCCACTATTGGACTCGGGCCTCCTCCACAATGAGAGGAAAATTGACCTATTATACCATGCTGGTCAGACATGTTGGTATAGGGTTACATTTCGGGTTTATCTTCTCTTGCACAGATGCTATGTGGATAATATCCACTGGATATTATATCCCTTAATTGTCTTTTACGACATCCACGAGCAAGATAGGGAGTGGTGAATCTTATTCCGTGACCACACGGAAAACATAAATATTAAAGTTAAATTAATAATTAATTTTAATGATTCAAAATATCAATTTTCATACTTTAATAGCTATTGTATTATCTTTATGTATTTCTTGTGTACGTGTGTGTCACTGAACTCTTTCTAAACGGCTGGACCGATACCGACGAAATTTTTTGTGTGTGTTCAAGAGGATTCGAGAATGGTTTACATTCACAATTAGACCCGGTAGATGGCGCTGAAATATTAGAAAGCTTTTATTTTTATTTGAACAGAACAACGTTTGTTGGGTCAGCTAGTCTTTATATATATATTTATTGTGTACGTGTGTATGTCACTGAATTCCTCCTAAATGGTTGGACCGATGTTGAAGATTTTTTTGTGTGTATTCAAGGGGATTTGAGAATGGTCGGACGCTGTATTACCATTACTTATCTGGTAGTCGTTAAAATCGCCTTCAGTTGAATACCAGGACAACAAGAGTATCCATTCGTTTGCTAAGCGAGTTGAAAATCGATTATATTCATATGGAAGGCTGGACTTAGGCCTTAAAATGTACGTCTAGTTGATAAATAGGTCACACACCTGAAATAACCTTTGGGTATAAACACAAGTATTATATTAAGCTTATTGAAGATACTAATAATATTCAAAAATAAATTTAATATCATAATTGTTATCAACGATATTAAACTGCCTATTGTATCCCACTAACGAGGATAACCCAACCCTTTATACCTGATATAATAATCATTGATAAAGGTATTTATACGTATACGTTATTTATGTGTTACCCTTCGATAGAAGATAACGCGGCCTAGCTAATGACTGTAATCACTAATCTTTACATATATTATTGAGTAATCCATATTTATATTTTATACTAGCTGACCCGGTGAACTTCAAATCAAATCGTTTATTATGCAAAATATGGGTATAAAATATTAGTTGTTACAGGTATTCTTTGTATCACCATATTTGATCGTCAAGCGGCGTGCAAAAAGAGCTAACGCCCTCACAACAAATATGTTTAAATAAATGAAGGAATGAATTTATCTCTTACATTAATATATCTTGATTAATACATAAACTCTTGCAGTAAAGTCATATTTTGGTCAAGATTATTAGCTAGTCAGTAAATATTTAATTATATAATGTCAAGAATAATAATAACAACAATGTCAGATTAATTAATAATATAAAAACAAAAACATTACAACAATAAAACAATAATTACATAGAAGTCAATTCAATTTGTCATTTAAGTAATTATTAATTGAGTAATAGGCTTTCTCTAGCAGTACATTTTTTATTTTATTTTTAATATTAGTAACTTCTATATTAGTAATTTTTAGTATTAGTAATTTCTAGAACAGATTTTAGGCAAATGATTATATAAACGCGGGGCCATGCAAAATATACTTCTATTCAACATGGCTGTCTTATTTTCTGGTGTACAGATTTTGAGCTGACGTCTTCTACTATTTAGATTCTTAAATAAATTCATATTGTTACGTACAAATAGTACTATTTCCAGAATATATATACAAGGAAGTGTTAACAATTTTAAGTTTATAAATAAAGGTCTGCAGCTGTCCGTTTGTTTCACATGACAAAGCACTCTTACACATCTCTTTTGGGCAATGAATGCAGTATCTTTATCAGTAGAATTGCCCCAGAACATAACACCATAACTTAAAAGAGGCGAAACATAACCATGATAAGCTTTGTACTGCCTTTTTTCCTAATTATTTTACTTTAGTATTTAACAGTTTGGTTTTAGTATTATCCGTGCGGTGACGGCGTAAGAATACAATTCACCAGCCGCGTGTGTCGTAAAAGACGATTACGGGATATAATATGCATATAATATCTGCAAGATAAGGAAAACTCGGTACAAAACCCTATACCAACACGTCTCACCAGCGTGGTATAGTAGATCGATTTCCCTCCCATAGTGGAGGAGGCCGGAGCCCAACAGTGGGACATGTATGGGTTGAGACGATGAAGATGATTTATCAGCCTCCTACAAATATCGTAAAGTTGTCGAAGCTGAAGCGGTCTCGGGACTCGGCCTCAAACGTATCAATATAATGGAATTATTGATAATCCAACCGAATTGAATTTACGGAAAGTGACATATTTCCTTAGTTCGCAACTTTACACTATTTGTGGGAGGTTGATAAATCATCATCATCATCATCATCTCAGCCCATACACGTACAACTGTTGAGCTCGTACCTCCTACACTATGGGAGGGAAATCGACCTACTATACCACGCTGGTCAGACGTTTTAATATAGAGTTTTCTTGGAGTGTTTCTTCTCTTGCATAGATATTATATATATCCCTTAGTCGTCTTTTACGACATCCCCGTTTGTTAAATTGTATTCTAGCTATTTAATATACTGCCTTTTTTATCGATTCCCATGCCTTTTTTAATCTAGATCTATATGTAATTATGCCAAAAATGCTGAACCGACGGGACGAACGAAAAGAAAAATATGGGTAAATTTGAAAAATATAGTGACATTCATCATGTAAATACCAGGAATAAGCACAAATTAGTTGTACATAGTACTCGTCTTCAGCGAGTTAACAGGTCTTTCATAGGGCAAAGTATACGCTTTTACAACAAATTACCGAATAATATCCGAGATATGCCAGTGAATAAGTTCAAAAAAAGCAATCAAGAGTAGATTTTATCTAAAAGGTTATTATAAAATCTCAGATTATCTTGATGATAACTCGGACTGGCAATGAGCAGCTCCTCATACAGGAATTTCCTCATTATTACAATGATAGAAATTACGCACATGTTTATTATTATTATTTATATTGTTGCTACTATAATTGTAAAGTGTAACGTGTTTTGCCAAACGATTTTTTTTATTGGATCTGTGTTTTGTTTATGGCAAATGGTATTGGTCATGCTCACTGAAGGGTCTGCTAGCGGTAGCTATGAGGAGCAGGTCACTCCCTTCCCTCCATTATGGTTGAGGGGAGTGATGGTTGCTCTAGTAGTTAACACGTGATCGGGTGCCACTTGCGGGATCTGGTCCAACCATAATTTTTCCATTACATTTGTGATTATTATTATATTTGTGAACTATATTATATAATATTTAGAATGGCATCACACTGGAACTATTAATAAGCATGTTGTAAGATGTAATTTTATTTAAAAGAAATTAGAAAAGTAAATAAAAAATAGACAATCCCGCTGAATTTCTTGCCGGATCTTCTCAGTGCAGTTGCGTTCCGATCCGGCAGTAATTATAACTTTAAGAAAAATGTAAAAAAATGACAATATGTAAGTGCCCCCGCGGGGTTTATACATAATAAATGATTTGAATTTGAATTCGAACATCAAATGTTTGACAGGTAAGAACAGTTTGTATGAGAAAAAAATTGTTTTAGTATTTTACTCGCAATTTTCCATATTTGCTCACCGTATAAACCTACCCTGGTGTTCCACAAATAATTCAAGACCGAAATTAGCCAAATCGGTCCAGCCGTTCTCGAGTTTTAGCGAGACTAATGAACAGCAATTCATATTTATATATATTTTATATTTATATAAATAATATATAGCTGAAGAGTTTTTTTGTTTGAAGACGGTAATCTCAGAAACCACTGGTTCGAATTAAAAAAGTGTTAATATCATCATCTCAGCTCATATAAAATATGTCCCACTGCTAGGCTTAAGCCTTCGGCATAGTAGGAGGGACATTGACCTACAATGACACACTTTTTCATGCTGTGGAAATGCATTTACGCACTATCCCCCGCCGGTTACAGGCGGGGAGTGGGTGTGGGACTCGCCGGCCACAGAAGTGACCGAAATACCCACTAAAACCACAGCGGCCCCTTCCGCGCTTTTACGTGGAGCCAGAGAGATCGTCTGATGACATTCTATCACCGACACCCCAACGCTTGGCCGTCTGGCCACGTCCTGTCAACCTACTATGGCACACTGGTCAGACGGGCTAGTACAGGATTTCATTTCGAGATTTTCTTCTTTTAAGCGCACCGATAATTGCGACAAGTTCACGGCGCTGTTCTGCCCACGCGGCATACACCTCGAGTGTGTGCTGCACCGTATCCTCATCGCAATCATACTGATGACAGGACAGTGTGTTCTCTCTCCTCACGACCGTGTGCAGGTACTTGCAGGAGTAACTGTGCCCCGTCAATACCTGCACCAGTCGGAAGGAAAGAACCCCTAACCTAACCTAACCTAACCTAACCACTCCATCAGCACCGGCCGCATGGCCTCGACGAGTCGAACACCGTACCGAGGTCTCTCCAGCAGGACTGCCCAACGGGTAATGACGTCGCGGCGGACGTCGTCCCGTCAAGCGTCCATCTCTCTCAGCGAGACTGAGCCGCTCCCGGCCCACGCCTCCGACATTCGCCGGAACAGTTTGGCGAGCATCTCTGCCCCCAGGTCCCACGTGGGAGTCCCGGCCAATAGGCAAGCTGCCTCCGCCGAGGAAGACCCCTACTAGGTGGAGTAACGACTTGAATGTCGCAATAAACTGTTGGATACAAGTGGCACAAGACCGTTCCTAGTGCGATTTTCTTGGGGAGGCCTTCGTCCAGCTGTAGACGTCCATAGGTTAATGGATATATAAATTTATTATAAATCTTTAGCCGCTTAATGATTAAAAATAAGATACGACTATGTTACTGACGTTATGCTTCGGGCAATAACATGCTTGTAGATTTCTTCGAGACATGAAAGCATTAATTATCGTCTGTTAATTATAGCGTCAAAGCCTTTGATGTAAGTAACATCTGCGTTTTGACGTTTTCTGCACTATATACATATACAATAATATTATCCTTGTAATGACGAAGTAAGAATACAATGGGAGAGAGAATAAGAATACCCGGGCCGCGGGTGTTGTAAAATAAAAGGGATTAAATATGCATATAACATTTTTGCAAGAGAAGGTCAACTCAAAATAAAAACCTGTACTAACCCTTATGATCAGCGAGATCAATTTCCCACTTGAGGAGAAAGATTGAGTCCACAGTGGGACCTAGCATTTCGGTAAGAAAGGAAACACAATGGGTAATGGAGCCGCGCGCCGTCCTTTCGTCACCCCTAATGGAACGGACAGAATGCGCGCTGCCCATAGCCCCCAAAAAAAATTGGAAACAGAGTAAGAATAGATTTCACCGCCCGCTATCTTACCCATGGTTGTAAATGACGACTGTGGGACATATCTATACCAACAAATAAAATTGAAGTGTCTGTTTGTAATGTCAAAATAATAGGCTTTTTTCATGCTCACACGGTTCTTTGCAAAACACCTATGCCTAAAATACAGATTAAAAAATTTTTGTCTGTCTGTCTGTTTGTTCCGGGTAATCTTCAAAACGGCTAGACCGATTTCAAAAATTCTTTCACCAGTGGAAAGCTATAATATCAGCGCGTAAACTAAGCTATACTTTATCCTCGTATTCCCACGGGATCGGGAACTACGCGGGTAAAACGATTAAAACCGATGCAAAGCGAGGGCGGGTTGCTAGTCTATACCAATAAATAAAATTGGAGTGTCTGTTTGTAATGTCAAAATAATTTTTTCATGTTCATACGGTTATTTGCACGACACCTATGCCTAAAATACAGATTAAAAAAATTTTGTCTGTCTGTCTGTCTGTTTGTTCCACGTAATCTTCAAAACGGCTGGACTGATTTCTAAAATTCTTTCACCAGTGGAAAGATATAATATCAGCGCATAAACTAAGCTATACTTTATCCTAGTATTCCCACGGGAACGTGAACTACGCGGGTAAAACGATTTAAACCGATGCGAAGCGAGGGCGGGTTGCTAGTTGTAAATATAATAACTACGCAAGAGAAGATGACACCAAAATAAAACCCTATAGCAACTTATCTGTCCAACGTAGTATTGTAGTAAAATTTCCCTCTCTTTGAGGAGGAGGCTCGAACCCAGTAGTGGTACATATATGAGCTGTGACCATGATGATAATGATGAATAGGAATTCTTTCATAGATCCACGCTTCTTTCCCATAGGGGTTGGCAGAGACCACTTCCTTCCACTTGCCACGATCTTGACATACCAGTTTCGCCTTCTCCATAATCATTAATCTCCTCATGAATGTTCTTCGGTTTAGGGTACTTTTAACCTTTTTTTTTTTATGGGTGGGCTATGGCAGGCGCACGCGCGGTCCCGTCCGTCCGGGGCGATGAAAGGACGGCGCGCGGGCCCATAACTCATCCGTACCCACGTCACCTCGTTGTTGGGCCGACCACCGGAGCAGATGTGACTTGTCATCAGTGGTCGGCCCGTCGGAATACCCTTTCGGGTAACCTCACCTCTCGACATCCTGAGACGTCGGTCGCCGTCGCGCGGTCATCCTCTCTGCGAGTGACAGACAATTCCCCGGTCCGATCACCCGCGGCCTCGGCTAGGGCGACATTAGGCGCAGATACTCGCGCCTGCGCCGCCCGAGTCGCCGGCGGCGGAACGTGTCGCCGAATAGGAGCTCTACTCGCACACGATCCGCCACCTCCTTCCGTGAGATAACGGCCTCACAGAAGGCGGCGACCGCGTCCCAGTTCCTGACGCTGTCGAGCATCTCCCTGGCGATGGTCGGCAGCGCCAGGTCGGCACCGATAATCGCGACAAGTTCACGGTGCTCCCCCTCCCACGCAGCACACTCCTCGAGCGTGTGCTGCGTCGTGTCCTCGTCGCAACTGCAGTGGTGGCAGGACGGTGTGCTCTCCCTCCTGACAATCTTGTGCAGGTACTTCCCGAAGCAACCGTGCCCCGTCAGCACCTGCACCAGTCGGAAGGAAAGCACCCCGTGCGTCCGCTCCAACCACTCCATCAGCACCGGCCGGAAGGCCTCGACGGTCCTGACACCGTACCGAGGACTCTCCAGCCGGACTGCCCAACGGGTAATGACTCTTCGGCGGGCGTCGACCCGCCAGGCGGTGATCTCCTGCAGGGAGACCATACCGCCGCGGGCGCGCGTCTCCGACACCCGCCGATAAATGTCGGCGAGCATCTCCGCCTCCAGGTCCCACGGGGGAGTTCCGGCCAGGAGGCACGCTGCCTCCGTCGACACCGTGCGGTAACCGCGTATGGCCCTGACCGCCATGACCCTCTGTGGTCGCCTCAAGAGGGCCCTCAGCCGGACGGTCAGGGACCCCGCCCACACCGGTGCGCCGTACAGAGCCATCGACCGGATCACCCCCACGTACAGCTGTCGGCACGTAACGCTGGGTCCGCCCACATTCGGCATCAGCCGCGAAAGGGCGGACGCCGCACCGACAAGCCGGGGAACAAGTCGATGGAGATGCTCCCGGAACCAAAAATGCCCGTCGAGCACCAGGCCCAAGTACTTCATGTGGGCTTGGATGCTGATGGTGACCGACTTTACGGTGATCGAAGCGCCGGCGGGAGGCCCGGCGGTACGGAGGCCATGGAACAAAAGGGCCTCCGTCTTTTCCAGGGCTACTCTCAACCCCAGCGCTTCGATCTGCCTGACAATCTCCTCGGTGCCGAGAGTTGCCAGGCGTGCCGCCTCCTCTAGCGTCCTACCCCGGGCTGTGACGAGTGTATCATCGGCGTAGCAAATTACGCCCAGCCCGGGTGGGAGGCTTCCTCTCAACGCCCAGTCGTAGCCAATGTTCCACAGGGTCGGACCCAGAACCGACCCCTGTGGAACACCGCACGTCATGGGCGTTCGCACAACGTCCCCTGCTCGGTCAACGTAGAGGACGCTGCGCCCGTCCAAGTAGTCTGCCACCAGCCGCCTGAGGTACACGGGCACCCCGTGATACCTCAGCCCCTCCCTGATGCAGCTGAATGGCAGACTGTTGAAGGCGTTGGCGATGTCCAGGGACACCGCCAACAGGACTCCTCCGCCGGTGACAGAGTACTTTTAACCTGGCCTTTCTTAATAACGTCCCCGATTTGATCGTGAAACGTGGACGTTTCACGATCAAAGGTGGACCTTGGTCTTCCAACACTTCTATTCACATTCGCCTTACAAATTCCCCTTGTCAATCTCCTTTCATTCATTCTCTCTACATGACTACTACTTACATCTACTGAATAGGCATAAAGGCGAATAAATGTATTTGTGTTTATTTATTCAAGGTTCAATTCGTAATATTACAAAAAAATAAAAAAAATGTTATGTATTTTTTTCCTATCAGTAAATCTAACTTCAAATTTAGAAGTGATACCCAATAGTGACGCGACCCAATATTCTAAATTATTTTTGTTTCTTAAACAGTCTATTGGATTGGGTATCAAGTTCTTCTATTTTCCTTAGAGCTTTCTATTAGATTACTGTCCAAATCTTTCTATCTTCCTTTTTAGGCTTTCTATAAGATTAGGGTGTAGGTCTCAATTGTGGTAACATTTTTATTGTTTTATAATTTAATCAAAGAGAAACCTTAATATGTTAAAGTAGTTAGAAACGTTTTTAGGTTACCGTACTCAAATAGTAAAAACGGGACACTATCGCTATAACTTCGCTGTCTGTCCGTCTGTCTGTCACCAGGCTGAATCTTATATCTTTAAATTCACCTAAATTTAATGTATTTTAATGAGCAATTCTTGTGTATATATATATATATATATATATATTTTGTATATATATATATATATATATATATATATACAAAAAATGTATAGCAAAAATAAAAAATTCAAATCCTGACATACTTATCAATGGTTGCTCTATTGAGCAGGTTTCCGAAGCTCGCAATCTTGGGGTAATTTTTGATGGTCAACTTCATTTCGAGACGCATATAATGGAAGTGGTAAAAAATTGCTTTTACCGTCTTAAACTTCTATACCGAATTCGCCCTTACCTTAGTATCGATTTACGTGTCACCCTTTGTGAATCACTCATTTTATCGAAACTGAATTATGCTGACAGTGTTTATGGTACATGCTTATTAGCTAGGACGGAAAAACTAATACAGCGAGTGCAAAATGCTTGCGCCCGTTATTGCTATGGTATTCCTCGCCATGCACATATCACACCTTTTTTGAACGCAGATAATCTTATGAAAATGTCAGCACGTAGGCATCTCCATCTAGCTACGCTTTTGTTCGGTATTGTTTCTCATAAAAAACCTATATATCTTTATGAGAAGATAAGCTGGTCTCGAAAAAATAATAGTTACATAACTAGAGCATCAACATACCTGATGAATACTCAGAAACATCGAACTACTGCCTTCCGCGGTAGCTTTAGGTTTGCAGCAAGTCATTGCTGGAATGTACTTCAACCCCCTTTATTGCATTCAAAAACTACAAGGGTTTTCCAAAAAAGACTTAAGCTAATCCTACTTGAAAATCAAAAATTGATACCTTAATATTCTGTATACAGACCACAAATTTACTGTAGTTATTTCTCGTTCTATTTCATCAAGGACTCCTAGCTAACCACAATATTTATGTACTTTCGGTTTCTTCTTTATACTATTAATGTTTATTTTATTTTATATTCTATATGTCTTTATTAAATAATTTGTTTCTTTTACTTAAGCTATTCTATGTGATAATTATGATAACTAGAATATGATATAGTTTAGTATTAATTTATTTTATTCTTAATTTAATGTTACTATTTCAAATATTACTGTTTATCTTTTTTAAAATATATTTGTTTTGCATATATTGTTGCTTCCGCGACTTGGTTGTACGGGTGCATCAGAATATCAGCGGTGTAGTATCATATTTACTGTACCATAAGCTGAGATGGGCACCATGTTTTGGCCTCACATATTCCACTCCTTGTTTTTAGTTAGTAGTTCTTATTTCTTTCATTGGTGTCTATATTGTGTGAGGTTTACAAAATAAAATTTCTTTCTTTCTTTCTTTCTTTCTATATATATATATATATATATATATATATATATATATATATATATATATATATATATATGTGACACCCTAATATATATATATTAGGGTGTCCCAGACTATAAGGGCAAAATATTTTTTTACAGATTGAGACACGCATACCTTCTTATTTTGTTCCATTTGTCCTTAATAACTGAAATAATAAATATTATTGAAATCAGATAGCGATAACCCGTGCCGACTTGATGTCAAACTATGAATATAAAAGTTTGTATGGAAACTATAGGGGAATATTTTAACTTTATATTTATTTTGTAAATAAAACAATGGTACTTTGATTATGTATTATATTTATTACGCATATTCATTATTTAAAGAACATTATTCATTTTTGAAATTCAAATTTTCTTTTTAATGTTTGTTTGTTACAGTAAGGATATACCTTTCTGTGTTCTTGTACGCAACGTAATAAATATTGTTTTTGTTCTTCGTCCACTGTGATTAAGCCATGAAAGTCTTGCATCAACTTAACAGCTCTTTCAGCCGAATCGTTAACTGCTTTCAGTAACTGCACTTTCATTTTAGTGTGTTGAAATGAAGCATTAACAGGCCATGAAGTAGGACACTCCATGAGAGAACTGTCATCGATTTTGAGTCGCCTGAAAAAAGATCTGCTGTTTATGGAGACAAAGTCATCCATTTTTTTTTTCAAAAAGAGGCCCGCTAAGTTCTTCTCTCGATGGAATGTAGCGTTTATTGTGGATCGATGGATTTTCTTTGGCCAAATTAGCAAGTATTTTCACCTTACTTTCTTGGTGAATATCATCGTCAAACAGAGACAAGATAGATACTTCGTCTGCCAAATACCACAAATGCTGGCAAAACTTCTCTATAGCCGCTTTTGATATAGTTTTGTTGACCATTTCGTGAGCCTTCACAGCCTTCAAAAAGCACAGGTCCTGGTAGGGCGCTTTTACCGCTAAAGGTCGAATTTTAAATTTATTAACTGTATCGCCGCCAAGACATATTATGCAGAGCTCTATTAACTCTCGATAGTCATCTCTTACAATTTCTTTGGTCAATTCTGTTCTGTAATACTTCAAAAGTTCATCAATTTTGGAATCGTTCAGGCGCAATAGTATTTCTTTGTGGCTTTGTATCTTCTCTACATTGATATTTTTCCAATTTGATCGAAAATTTTTAAATAAAGGTATATTGGGACTTGTAATTACTTGGATGATTTTGGCCTCAAACTCAAGCTTTTAGTACCATTTCGTAGATGTGATGGCGACAAGCAAAAATCAACATTTCTCTGTTCAATTTCTGTTCGAGAAGCACACATGCACCATTAATTCGGTCTGTGTTAGAAGCAGTAGTATCACAACAGAGGATCTGTGCTCTATCTTCAAGTATCCAGTCAACAATAGCATTCCAAACTGCTTGTGCCTGATCGCTTCCCGATGAGTTTTCTAATTTTGGCAGAGCAATAAGTTGTTCTTTACTATCATATGAAATAACGATTGGTAGACGTTCCTTTTTACATTTGCGTACATCTAAAGCCGGCAACAGTTTGCCATCCCAGTGGACAGTTACAGTATCTGGTACATAGTTTTCAAAATTAAGTTTTATAGCTTCTGCGCGCTGTTTTCGATTTTCTATACGAATTCTTTGGATGGAGGACTTGCTTATAGGAAATTCGTCAGTGTTGTGGCCAAGTGCTTCAATAGTTGCTTCAATAATAAAGACAGAATCTCTCACACTTAACTGACACCTGTCTAATGCCGCCACCAGTTTCGGAGTAACGAAATTTTTCTTCAGAGAAGTTTTAATAGTATCGGGTTGTTTCTTCTCAATTGGAAAATCTTCTTGTAAGTCCGTTACTTCAGAATCAGAAGATGAAGTTTCTTGTAAGGGTTGCTAGTAGGATATATTTTAGTTTTCTAAATCAAATATTTCTATAAATAAGGATCTTCGTTCCAACAAAAACTTTCAATGAATTTCATATACATATATTCTAATAATAGACACGCCATACAAACGCGTAATTCATATTAATTGACTGTCAAATGTAAATTGAGGCCTGCGTTAAAATTACTTCCAACAAACGCTGTATCGATCCTTACGTTTAAAATTACTTGCTTATAAACTACTGGCAGCCCGCCCTCGCTTCGCTTCGGTTTCAGTCGCCTAAACCGGCATAGTTCCTATTCCCGTGGGAATACCGGGATAAAATATAGCCTATGTTACTTCCTGATACTATAGCTTTCTATTGGTGAAAGAATTTTTGAAATAGGTTCAGTGGTTTAAGCGTGAAAGCGTAACAAACAAACAAACAAACAAACATCCTTACTTTCGCATTTATAATATTAGTAAGGATTTTCCTTGTAGTGACGAAGTAAGAATACAATACAATACAATTTGGTAGTGGTAAGATCATATAGTTGATAATTTTGTCTAGAACCGCTAGCTGGTACGTCCGCGATAGTACCACACTCTCGCAAAAAATCGACGTCTGAGTAGTAGCAATATATTAGACCGACGTCATGGTCTTTTATCCTGACTGGCAACCCACCCTCGCTTCGCTTCGGTTTCAGTCTTTCCTGCGTAGTTCCCGTTGGAATACCGGTATAAAATACAGCCTAGGTTACTCCCTGATATTATAGCTTTCCATTGGTGTAAGAATTTTGAAATCGGTCAAGCCGTTATGAAGATTACCCGGAACAAACAGACAGACACACAGACAGACAAAAAAAATATAAAGTGTATTTTAGGCATATGTATAGTGCAAATAATCGTGTGAGCATGAAAAAAGACTATTATTTTAACATTACAAACAGATACTCCAATTTTATTTATTGGTATATATAACTATCAAACTTCTGCAGTTTCACCTGCGTAGATCATGTTCCCATGTGAATACAGTTATAAAATATAGTCCGATTTGAAATTGAGCTTTACTCGTGTTTAATGTAGCTTACCAATCTATACCAATAAATAAAATTGGAGTGTCTGTTTGTAATGTCAAAATAATAGGCTTTTTTCATGCTCACACGGTTATTTCCACGACACCTATGCCTAAAATAGCAATTAAAAAATTTTTGTCTGTCTGTCTGTCTGTCTGTTTGTTCCAGGTAATCTTCAAAACGGTTGGACCGATTTCAAAAATTCTTTCACTAATGGAAAGCTATAATATCAGTGCGTAAACTAGGCTATATTTTATCCCGGTATTCCCACGGGAATGGGAACTACGCGGGTAAAACGACTATAACCTTTAACCGAAGCGAAGCGAGGGCGGGTTGCTAGTAGTGAATAAATTGTTTAAATAGGTTTAGTAGTTCAGGCTTGAAAGCGTAACAAATAAACAAACTTACATTCGCATTTATAATATTAATTAAGATATCTTAGTGTCTTAACAGGCTATATTATTTATGTCACATAATGCGGAAGAACTGCTGGACTATAGTAAATGTGATATGAAAAAACTAATGTTTTTACAATCCTTGTTAAAAAAAAATATGTTCTTATCCTTCCTTGGAGAGGACATTATTCAACACTTTTTTTAAATTTGATTTATGTATAATTGTATATTGAGCAAGCTGTATTTCACTAATCTATACCAATAAATAAAATTGGAGTGTCTGTTTGTAATATCAAAATAATAGGCTTTTTTCATGCTCACACGGTTATTTGCACGACACCTATGCCTAAAATAGCAATTAAAAAATTTTTGTCTATCTGTCTGTCTGTTTGTTCCGAGTAATCTTCAAAACGGCTGGACCGATTTCAAAAATTCTTTCACCAATGGAAAGCTATAATATCAGGGCGTAAACTAGGCTATATTTTATCCCGGTATTCCCACGGGAACGGGAACTACGCGGGTAAAACGACTATAACCTATAACCGAAGCGAAGCGAGGGCGGATTGCTGGTAACTAATATATAAGTACAAATGTCTTTTAGACTTTGTCATCATAATTATGATTGTTTGACATACCGTTCGACCTGAGATTTGCGTTGATGTGTGTGTGTGTGTGTGTTTGTGTGTGTGTGTGTGTATAGCATTTGCATTGTAGTGTGCGTAATTTTTAATGAATTTAATGTATTTCTAATCCATTATTATATGAAATTTCAGTTTTATACACTTTTCCTCATTATATACTTCAACTGTGCCAAATTTCATACTTATCCACGTAATTTTTGTAAAAAGCGGTACAAGGTTTTTGCTTCACGTATTAATATATAGTTTCTCCTGTATAACTGAGAACTTTTTTAAAATACATAGTTATTTAAATAAAAAGGGAGCCGTCGCTCAGGACGCCTGGCAGATGTGAAACATCTAAATTTTGAAATTTTAGGAGTGGTAGGACCACACTGTCGACAGTTATCTGTCTACAGCCGCGGGCCGGTCCGTCCGGGGCAGTACCATGCTCTCGCAGAAAATCGACGTCTGAGCAGTAGCAATTTGTTACTGCGCTTCGTTCGGTGAGCGAGAGAGCCGGAAGCCCAACTTTCTGAGGGTGATTGCGTGTGGAGGGTTTTGGTGGTGCCCTTGGTATCACCGAGCCTCAATGCACGCATTCACACTCCCTTCGCTTTCTTGCGGTAGGCAACGGCCTTGTAAAGGTCCATGAGCGACAGCAACACTTACCATCAGGTGTACTGTTTGCTCGTTTGCCACCGTTTGCAATAAAAAAAAAAAAAAAAAAAAAAATTATTTTATACAAGTATATATGCATAAAAGAACAGATTACGACAGGAACTAACACGGCATAAAGTATTAATAAAGTATTACAATTTTTTTTTCCAGAGAATGATGATTTTTATTCAACATTTGTTTTTATTAGTATACACTATAGGTATATGTTTAATAAATTATTTTGAGCTCACTAGATGGCGTTGTACAAAATTCTAAAAGAGGTTATGGTTTCGTTACACTAATGTTCGTATCCAAGCGTGGCATTAACGCCATGCTAACGATCAGGTTCACCCTCGCCTATAAGCGTTTCACATCAGTAATAAAATTAACAACAAACATGTGATAAATAACAAAAAATTTAAAAAGCGAGGAAATAAAAGGGAAAATCAAAAAAATGGATTTGTCCAGATTAAGAGAATAGCCTTGGGCCTAGTCGGTCATCGGTGAGAGCGCTCAAATTAGTTCGCAATCCAATGGCTAACTAGTTCGCTCTTTTAGTTCGTTAGTTCTTTTTATTTTTTAGGAAATCGGAGTGATATTTACTTTCTAATATAATATAAAACCCATTTTTTTTGGGGTGAGTTACGGTCGGCGCACTCCGCGCCCCACTCCGTCCGGGGCAGCAGAGGGGCGTAAGCACGCACACCTGTAACCCACCCGTGACACGTCGCCTTCGTCGTTGGGCTGACCACCGGAGCAGGGTGACTTGTCGTCAGTAGTCGGCCCGACGGAATACTCCCTGAGGAGTACCCTCTCCTCGACCGACGTCCCCTCCCCCCTTGGGGAGGACGTTGGTCTTTCCTCGCGCGGTCGGCCTCTCGGCGGGTGACGGATTAATTCCCCGGTCCAGGCACACGCGGCCTCGGCTAGTGATATTAATATAAAACCCTAACATTCAATCGAGTATTTTTCCTGGCAGAATTGTGATGAGCTTTTTTTTAGGTAATTTAAGCGTAAGTCAAGAAAATCTGGCTGGCATGAAATTGGTAATTTTTTTTTTTTATGGGTGGGCTATGGTAAGCGCACGCGCGGTGCAGTCCGTCCGGGGTGATGAAAGGACGGCGCGCAGGCCCATAACCCACCCGTACCCACGTCACCTCGTTGTTGGGCCGACCACCGGAGCAGATGTGACTTGTCGTCAGTGGTCGGCCCGACGGAATACCCTTTTGGGTACCCTCACCTCTCGACATCCTGGGACGTCGGTCGCCGTCGCGCGGTTAGCCACACTGCAGGTGACGGACAATTCCCCGGTCCGATCACCCGCGGCCTCGGCTAGGGCGGTATTAGGCGCAGATACTCGCACCTGCGCCGCCCGAGTCGGCGGCGGAACGTGTCGCCGAATAGGATCTCTACTCGCACACAATCCGCCGCCTCCTTCCGTGAGATAACGGCCTCACAGAAGGCGGCGACCGCGTCCCAGTTCCTGACGCTGACGAGCATCTCCCTAGCGATGGTCGGCAGCGCCAGGTCGGCACCGATAATCGCGACGAGTTCACGGCGCTCTCCCTCCCACGCAGCACACTCCTCGAGCGTGTGCTGAGCCGTGTCCTCATCGCAACTGCAGTAGTGGCAGGACGGTGTGCTCTCCCTCCTTACAATCTTGTGCAGGTACTTCGCGAAGCATCCATGCCCCGTCAGCACCTGCACCAGTCGGAAGGAAAGCACCCCGTGCGTCTGCTCCAACCACTCCATCAGCACCGGCCGGAAGACCTCGACGGTCCTGACACCGTACCGAGGACTCTCCAGCCGGACTGCCCAACGGGCAATGACTCCACGGCGGGCGTCGACCCGCCAGGCGATGATCTCCTGCAGGGAGACGCCCAAGTAGAGAAGCCCAAGTACTTCATGTGGGCCTGGATGCTGATGGTGACCGACTTCACGGTGATCGAAGCGCCGGCGGGAGGCCCGGCGGTACGCAGGCCACGAAACAAAAGGGCCTCCGTCTTTTCTTGCTTGGCTTGGCAGCTTGGCAAGGCTATAGCGTGGGAACTAAGCTCCCTGTTAGTGGTGGCTTTGGGCATCTCACCCCTCCTGTCTGCATCTTTATCATACGAGAAATCCATAAGGTTCCCACGAGTATGGGAGAAATAACGGTCCACCCGGGCAGAGATCCCGATACCCGGGTAAGCGTACATTTGTATCCCAACACAGGGGGTCCGCAGGTACCGTGGCTGGGGGCGCGCTAACGACTGAACAACCCATCAGCCATGCATCCTCTCGCCGCGCGCCAGAACTTAGGATTCTGGGTGATTGTTTTATAGAGGTTTTCTTCCTCGCGGTCCAGGTGGTTAAGCCAAGACCCTCGCTCCTGAATCTAGGCCTCAAGACAAATGTCCCGAAGCAAGAATCAGGTTTACGATTTGTCGCGGTTGGCAAATGCCTGCCCAGTCCTCAAACGAGTGAGTGACTGGACCCGTTGAATTTTCGCGTCCAATACCCTCTACAATTAGAGGGCAGATATTTGCCACGAGCGACAATTCCAGAGAGCAGTCCAAGGAATTGTCGCTCGTGCCCCACGCGGAGGTTGCTGGCGTAGCACCCCATGAAATTGGTGATAACTTATCATTTACTACAACAATTTAGCTAAAAAAATTAAAAAGAACTAAGAGCGAAATCATCGATGAACTAGTTCGTACAGTTCACTTAAAAGAGCGGTCTTTCGACCTAGGTCGTTCACGAGCTACCCAAGACTAAAAGAGAATAATCAAATTCCCAATCGAGCCATTTCTATTCTTGATGGCAGTTGCTAAATTTACCTGAAAATACAAATGAAACAAGGTTTTCTATGAATGAAATCTAGTTAAATAGATTTATCGTCCTCGAAATCTGCTGCACATTAAATTTCATACAAATCATTGAAGCTCAACAGCTTCTGGACATATAAAAATATACAAGAACTGCTCATTAAAATACATTAAATTTAGGTGAATCATTCATATTTCATCATTCATTCATCTCAGTCTGTGGGTCCCATGTTGGTCTCAGCCCACCTCCACAATAGGAAGGTAATTGACCTACAATTCCACGCTGCTCAAACGTCTTAGAATAAGATTTTATATCGAGTTTTCCTTCTCTTGCTCCTTGCTCCTTGCAGGTATCACCTGCATATATCCCTTAGTCGTCATTTACGATACCCACGAGCAATAGAGGTGTGATTCATTATATTTTTACTTCATAACCACGTGGATCAATGATATATTACACTTGTACTTACCTTTTTCCCTGATATAGCCGTGATACTATGAAAAAGTTAATTTCATAATTTTCTCAATTTCGCTTAATATATAACACTAAATAACTAAAGATAAATCGTATTGCAGCTGGGGTCTTTACAAACAATTAATGTACACAAAATATATCCCGGCTTAGAATAATTGTTTGTTGATTGCACAAGAAATGGTCCTAAACGTGAGCGTAGAGTATTCGAAATTGGCAACCTATCTACCGTAATGGCATTCATGCATTCAATAGCCTGGCGATTCCACTTACTGGCAGTTTTAGAGCTTAACACGAAGCATAAACTTATTAAAACGTTATGGTTATATTAAATATATGTCCTCTTTATTATTCCCCAGGCATGTATAAAGTTATCCTGAATTTTAATTACGGATAAGGTTGGATATTAGCATTATAAGTATCGGAAAGGGAGACAATTACGCCATCTTTGTTTATTAATCTCCAAGGACCTGTATTGGGATATTTATGTGTGTAAATATAAATAAAATTATAATAATCAATAGCATTATAAAAAAAAAAAAAAAAAAAATATACCGTGCTCTATCTAGGCAAGATAAAATAATAAATGAAAGGGGAATTCCCATTAAAGTAAGATTTTATCATTAGTTTCACATAAGACATTCATAAAAGTTGCCTTATTTTCTTAGGTCTTAGATATATATTCTACTACAAAAAATATATCTGTAGTTCGACGGGTTATTGCACAAAATCACTTATTCATCTAATTAAATTAGCTTATTTTCATGTAGTAAACAGAACAAGTTTCGGGTTTTAACGTGTTGTTCAATTATAATTTGCTCAACCGCTCCCTATAATTAAGTTACGGTGAGCATTTGAAGCGTGGGTTTTAAGATGATTTGAAATTTAAGAACCAAAGTCAGCTGGTGAAGATCCATTTTAAAATGTTTTGTAACCATTTCGGTATTAATTGGTCCTATGTAGTTATAATCTTTTGATTAATAAATAAGTGATAAGTCTTGCTACCAATATGACTAGACGTCTCCCTCTTGATAAATAATTATTAGGTCGAAAGTCGAAAGCAAGTGTTAGTGATGAAAAAAAATAAATCATTTGTGTATTCAATTTTATAATCGATGTTGCCATTATTTTCACTCGATAATCGTTAAAGATCATCTGTTTTTGCTAATGATTAAGAAAAAAATATTGTGTAACGTAAATTATCTGCTTTGAATGAAACATTTTTTACCCTTTTTAAACCTTTCTCGCGATCATGCTAACGGTTTGCTTAAGGTTTTTTATATTTTCCGAATTCATCTTCTTTTTAATTGATCATTATGGTTTTAGAATCTTGTAGCCACAAAATGGTTTCCCCAATAGCAATATGTCTGGTATCCACGAAATATTGTTCGGCAAAGCACAGTTTATAAAACAAGTTACTTATTTATAAACTCTTATCATCAAAATCTAAGAAATAAAATATATACTTTTAAATCGATGAATTTTTGATTATATATCTTTTTATGTTCTACAGTTTTAGATTATTAAAGTTGATGATCAATTAATTACATGCCTCCTGGCAAGAGTTGATTCTCTATAGATTATCAAGTAATAGACATATGGACTAAAATGTAAGAAAAAAAAGGGAAAAGAAACAATAATATTTTTATTTGTAAGAGTTAACAGAGGTCATGAGATGTTCACAGTAATGAACAAATGACGGACTCAATAAGATAACAAGCGACCCGACGGCGTAGGAGATCACGTTCATTACAGACATCACAAACTAATGACTACAAATACAATGCAACTTATGTTGTCTAACGTTAAAGTTAATTCCAAGAGAAAATGTTTGAATTCTTATTAATTGGACATATAAATTCATGATTATCTCATGTCGACTCACATCTGTCCCACTGCTGGGCTTGAGCTCTATAATAGGAGGGATACAATACCTACTATACCACGCTGGTCAGGGTTGGTATAGTGTTTTATTTCGAGTTTTCGTTCTCTTGAACAGATGTTATATGCATATTATATCCTTTTTTTTTTGTGGGTGGGCTGCGGTCGACGCAACTCCGCACCACCCCGTCCGGGGCGACAGAGGGGCTTAATCACGCAACTCCCGCAACCCACCCGAAATCCACCTCGCTTTCGTCGTTGGGCCGACCACCGGAGCAGGTTTACTTGCCGTCAGTGGTCGGCCCGACGGAATACCCCCTACGTGGGGTACCCTCCCATCGACTGACGTCCCCCCCTCGGGGAAGACGTCGGTCTTTCCTCACGCGGTCGGCCTCTCGGCGGGTGACGGACTAATCCCCGGTCACGTCACCCGCGGCCTCGGCTAGGGCGGCATGAGGCAGGTAGTTGCGCCTGCGCCGCCCCATTCGCCGGCGGCGGATCTCTTCATCGAAGCTGCGCTCCTCGCGCAGGTGATCCGATATTATATCCCTTAGTCGACTTGAGTTGTATCCTTAGTCATTGGATACGTGGATTTAATGATTTGCTCAACCGCTCCCTAGAAGGAATATTGACCTACTATACCACACTGGTCAGACGGGTTGGCATAGAGTTTTATTTCGAGTTTTTCTTTTCATATTATATCCCTTTTTTTAGGTGGGCTGCGGTCGGCGCGCTCCTCGCACCACTCCGTCTGGGGCGACAGAGGGGCGTAAGCACGCACATCCGCAACCCACCCGAACACCACGTCGCCTTCGTCGTTGGGCCGACCACCGGAGCAGGGTTACTTGTCATCAGTGGTCGGCCCGACGGAATACCCCCTATTTGGGGTACCCTCTCATCGACCGACGTCCCCCCCTCGCTCGGGGAGGACGTCAGTCTTTCCTCACGCAGTCGGCCTCTCAGCGGGTGACGGACTAACTCCCCGGTCACGTCACCCGCGGCCTCGGCTCATATTATATCCCTTAGTCGTCTTTTACGAAATCCACGGTCAAGAGTGATGATCTATCGCACGAGTGCCAAGGGTCGCGGGTGCAATTCCCACGCAGTTAAATACTTTGTTCTTTATCGTTTGGTGATGGAGTAAGAATATTATTCCGCATCCTATTTATATGCAGATAACCAATAGGGATTATAATATGCAGATAACCAACACGTTTGACCAGCGTGATATAGTAGATCAATTTATCTTTCGTAAGGGAGGAAGCCCGGCCCAACAGTGGAATGTATATGGACAGAGATGAAAAGATAATTCCAAGACGGATGTTTCAATTCTTATTAATTGGACAGATTTCATAGTTATTTAAAAGTTAATGTAATAATAATAGCGAAGCAGAAATTTACAGATATTGTAGTGGTTAAAAAACTGATCTACTGCGCCAGTGTCAAGGCTTGCGTACTCGATTCCCACGCTGTACAATATTTTGTGCGAAATCCACAAATTGTTGTTTTTAGTAAATTGATTTTTTTACGATAAGCAAATATTTGATTATACCTATGTTATTGCAGTTTAGGCTTAGAGAGCAGAGAGTAGGCTGCTTGCTCGTTTTTCATCAAAATATAATAAAATAAAAATTTAAATGTTCAAGGGTTGTAACATTATAAAATAATTACTTCAAATTATTTCGCGATCATACACAACACACAGCTTGTAGAATTGCAGCTTTTTTGAGGCAACATTTACAATGATTTCCATGGATTATAATAAATTTTGAAACCCTCCCAGGTTAACAAAAAATAATATCAATTATTGTAAATAAAACTACTTTTACGGATTATATCGCGTTTGTATTTGATTTATGATTGCCCGACGTTTCGATCACTTTGCAGCATTCATGGTCACGGGCGGACTAAGGTGTCTCATGTCCAACAAGTAATCGTTATTACAGACATTTATAATTATCTACCCGATACAGAAATTAGTTATAAATTTATTAAATTGATAACCACATTTTAGTACAAATTTATTGCCATTGTAAGAAGAAAATGATTCTATATGAAAAAATTATATTGTTTATGGTTAGTAATTATTAATTATTAAATTTGTAGCAATTATTGTTACAATTTGTTGATTTAAAACTAACAAAACTAATATACTACCACCGGATCGGAACGCGGCCACACTGAGAAAGATCCGGCAAGAAAACTCAGGGGATATGATGCTAAATTAATATTGATTTTTAATTTTAGATGCGGCTTACTTTGTCTTACTAAAAGATTTTTGATTTATAAAATTATCTTTAACTATTATTATTGTGGGTCAAATCTATACATTTGTATAGATTTTACCCACAATAATAATAGTCTATACATTTGTATAGATTTTTGTAGATGTATAGATTGTGGGTCAAATCTATACATTTGTATGAGTTTGATAAACCTCAAGTCCTCGCAAAGGAACACCGATACCTGCCTAGAATGGTACGCGAGGCTATTGAAATCAAAAAACACAAAAATTTCAATAGAGAGGATGGCTGGGTATTACCATCAAGCTGGGATCCTGTTATAAACATAATTAAAAATAAATCCAAAGAGACCACCACAAGACTGCATGATACTGTGAGCACTTATTGTATAGATTTGACCCACAATAATAATAGTTAAAGATAATTTTATAAATCAAAAATCTTTTAGTAAGACAAAGTAAGCCGCATCTAAAATTAAAAATCAATATTAATTTAGCATCATATCCCCTGAGTTTTCTTGCCGGATCTTTCTCAGTGTGGCCGCGTTCCGATCCGGTGGTAGTATATTAGTTTTGTTAGTTTTAAATCAACAAATTGTAACAATAATTGCTACAAATTTAATAATTAATAATTACTAACCATAAACAATATAATTTTTTCATATAGAATCATTTTCTTCTTACACTGGCAATAAATTTGTACTAAAATGTGGGTAACAATTTAATAAATTTATAACTAATTTCTGTATCGGGTAGATAATTATAAATGTCTATAATAACGATTACTTGTTGGACGTGAGACACCTTAGTCCGCCCGTGACCATGAATGCTGCAAAGTGTTCGAAATGTCGGGCAATCATAAATCAAATACAAACGCGATATAATCCGTAAAAGTAGTTTTATTTACAATGTGTAGTGCTCGCGTAAACATCAGATATCATAATATCAATTATCTTACGAAATCATCTTGTGCAAATTAAATAATTTGCACATCCATATTGTGTCGAACGCAAATTCGTTCGACACAATATGCACTACTCTTCTATCATATATGTATATTTAAAAAAATATTGGCTACAATTTTATGATCCGCTGATTGTCTGACGTCAATCCTTCTTGGGAATACATTTTGTGCGACAAAAAAATTAAATCAGATGTTTTACTTAAGTACCCAAACTGGAGTATTTTAAAAAATGTATTTACTCTTAGCAATACAATGAAGAAAAGATATTTTGCGACAATCAAATTAAATTAAGTATTTTACCTAATTACCGAAACCGGAGTATTTTAAAAAATGTATTCACACTTAATTGTGCAATGAGGAAGAGAAAATATGAAAAGAACTAACGGTAAGACATACACAATATTCACAGTCAATATTAAATGTTTTTTTTCTACAAACGTAGGATAACACAAAAGATACAATCATTTTACAAACATTTTTTTTTTAATTTTAAAATGGAGGGAAGGAAGGGAGATTCACCACTTTCCCACGGTAATCAATATACCGCACACCACAATAGAAGGAGTACGGGATAGGATTAAGGTTTTTGTTTGGGCGTCACATAGCTTTGATTGGTCACACAGCTTTTTTATCTTGTTGTCTTGCTTTTTTATCTCATTTGCTCTATCATGCTCTTTTATCAGCTTTTTATCTTACACTTTTTATCTTGTTACGCCAAAGAAGTATTACTACTTTTACGGATTATATCGCGTTTTTATTCGATTTATGATTGCTCGACATTTCGAACACTTTGCAGCATTCAGGGTCAAGGGTGGACTAAGGTGTCTCACGTCCAACAAGTAATCGTTATTACAGACATTTATAATTATCTACCCGATACAGAAAATTGGTTATAAATTTATTAAATTTTGACCCACATTTTAGTACAAATTTATTGCCAGTGTAAGAAGAAAATGATTCTATATGAATAAATTATATTGTTTATGGTTAGTAATTATTAATAATGTGTGGTGTTCGCGTAAACATCAGATATCATTAAAGAAGTATTACTTCTTACGTGCCTATATAAGTACATACATACTTCTTTTTCTATCTATGTGGCAATTCTCATCTAAATCTATTCAACAGGTTACGCGTGAAACAGTAAGAAAAATCTATACAAACTTGCGCATTTCTATTATTAGTAGAATACCTCATCATTTCAGCTGATATACAGGCCACTGCAGGGTGGCGAGCCTCCTCCACAATATATGAGAAATTAACTTCCTATACCGCGCTGATTAATCATGTTAGTATAGGGTTTTATTTTGAATTTTCCTTCTCTTGCATAAAAGTTAAATGCATATTATATACTTTAGTTATCTTTTACCGTACCCAATGGCTGGATATGGAGCGATGAATTGTATTCCACCTATTCCACCTACCTACCTACCTATTCCACCACTACACGTTAGAGTGGTATTCTTATTATGGAAATTTCTTTTAACCATACAAAAATTACCACTGGTTAATATTTTACCGACTTCTTTTTGAAAATACGTTCCAATTATCTTCTTATCTAAAACATAACATATCAAGTCCCGTGAACATTGAAAAGTGATCGAAACGTCTGGCATTGAAAAATTAAATACAATCGCGATAAAATACGATAAAAATAGTATTATTTATATTATAATAACATATCAAACATATCATCATCACAACTCAAAAACGTCCGTCTACTGGCCTCGAGCCTCCTCCAGATTGGGGGGACATTGACCTATTATACCATGCTGGTCAAGCGCGTTAATATAGGGGTCTATTTCGAGTATTCCTTCTTCTCCATATTTGTTATATGTATAAGATATCCATTTTTTTATTTTTATGTCAGTTTTTCTTTTTTTTATTCTCTTTCTAATGCGCCACCACTTGGTGGCTTTGATGTCTGACGTCGGAAAAATAAAAAAGGGACACTGCTGAAAATCAGCGTTGTGGTGTTATATTGACATCACAACAATTGCTGAGCAGTTATCCTTTTTTCTGCCGTAGCTGAGACGTTCATTCGATCACAATTATTATGTCCCCTTATTTGGTTTATTGATTTTATGTGTTTTTCATTTATTGGGATTTTTTTTCTGTAGGTTCTTAACTGCTCTCCTCTGTGGTACAAAATAAATACTTTTCTTTCTTCTTTCTTTCTTTATTAGTTGTCTTTTACGATATTCACGGGTAAGATAAGGGGCGATGAATTGTATTCTTACTCCGTCACCACACGGAAAGCAGAATCAAAATTACCTTTAAACTTTATACCTCATTTCGCAAGCAATATTTATTATAAGGTTTATTATTTCAGGCACTATTACGCTATCATTATCGATACCTGTCTTTTAAATAAGTAGTTAGACGTCGATAGTTAATTGTAAGCAGAAATATTACCGAGTCAGAATGTATATTATGAACCATTATATAACTTCGGGTAACTTTTATAGTCACATATTTATTTTCATTAATGATTCCTAAATCTTCATCATCATCATTCCGTCTCATATACTTCCCACTGCTGGACTCGAGCCTCTACCGCATTAGGAGGGAAATTGACGTACATACCACGCTGGTCAGGCAGGTTAGTACAGGAATTTATTTCGAGATTTTGTGGTAATTTCGCTACCATTGTGGAGGAAGCTCGATATATGAGCTGTGATGATAATGATGTTGATGTATTTTTATACAAACATCTTCAATGTTTTGATTTGTTAGTCTATAAGCATGTAATTAAGAATAGAATGTTATCCATCCTGCCATTTCGCGGGTGTCGTAAAGATACCAAGATCGAAAGCAGAACATTGCAAGGAAAGGAAAACCCTAAATGACATTAAGGTTGAGAGTCCTCAGCGCTCACCTATAGTCCGGGTTAAGCTATTAAAGTCAAAAGTTACAGCCACAAAAAAAAATCTAAATAAGGTTACATACCCGTTTATCCACCTAGCGTACAATATTATTCTTATTTTGCACTCATTCATGACCGTAAACCTAATAGTTCCACTTGTGTGAGTTGAAAGAAGAGTGAAAGAGACTTTCAATATTAAAACTCCCCTTAAAACATACGTATTTAAACACAAAGACCAAGAGATCATTTTATACTGTATTGAAATTTACTGCTAGAAATAAAACGCGTATAAAAACAGGGGATGTTATCGCTAACGACCCTTAACACTAGGGTATGTTAGAATTATCTGCAAGGATATATACATATATGTAATTTTCGAAGAGTTATGTAATCCTTGTATCGGAAACGATCGTAGCCCTCTCTCTCAACAGTGAAAGGGATGATAATAATAATATATGTAGGTCCCTTATCTATATAATTTAATGCTATAAGAATATTAATAGCACATGAGATAGAGATGATATGCTTACTAGATGATAAGGCTTAAGTATATCCTTTTATCTACTGGCTTATTAATCAATTTTGCTCCATGTCTTCCGCTTGGAGGGAAATAGAACCTTTCCAACTCCTTCTGGTTATTCTTTTGTAATTAAATTTGTTGCGGGTCCGAAGACAATTAGAAGCGGGACTTCTTGAAGATCAAACCTCGGTATCTTATATGGAGATTTTTGAAGAACCTGTCTAATAGGAGTTACAGTAATGGGAGTGTGGGGTGGTATTTAAACAAAAAGGCTTAAGTATCTATATATAATTATGTGAAGCAAAAACTTTGTACTCCTTTATACGAAAATACGCGCACGGACAAATATGAAATTTAGCACAGTTGAAGAGTATGTCGAGAAGTGCAGAAAATTAAAATTTAATATAATAATGGATTAAAAATACATTAAATTCATTAAAAAAAGGCATTACGCACACTACAACGCAATAGCTACACACACACAAACACACGTTCGTGTGAGTGTGTTGCGTAGCAAAGCTTATACACTTTTGTTTACGGTTAAAATCTCTGGTCGAACGGAATGTCAAACAATCATAATTATGATCACAATGTCTAATAGAGATTTGTGCTTATATATTAGTTGTTAGTGAAATACAGTTTGCTCAATTTACAATCATCTATACCAATAAATAAAATTGGAGTGTCTGTTTGTAATGTCAAACTATTTTTTTCTGCTTTTTCATGCTCACACGGTTATTTGCACGACACCTATGCCTAAAATACAGATTAAAAAATTTTTGTCTGTCTGTTTGTTCCGGGTAATCTTCAAAACGGCTGGACCGATTTCAAAAATTCTTTCACCAATGGAAAGCTATAATATCAGGGACTAACCTAGGCTATATTTTATCTCGGTATTCCCACGGGAACGGGAACTACGCGGGTAAAATGACTAAAACAGAAGCGAAGAGAGGGCGAGTTGCTAGTACATAAATAAAATTAAAGAAAATTTTGTAGCAGAAAAATTAATTAAAATAAATTATGGCCGAATTTCGACCACTTGGCGACCAGTAGTTATAAGTAAATGGACAGAAACAGACTCGGAGTGTGGCGATGGGATAAGAATACTATTGTCGCATGTCGCAACCACTTACTCACATTTGGAGTTACGAAAATAGGCTAGGAGTCTCATCAGGGGAGTGAGCAGCAGCATCTCTTTGTTCTATGCACCGTATAACACCTCAGAGTAATATTTAACCACCTTGGTATTCTATGGTTTGGACACACTCCGCCCAATCTGTTTGAGGCAAAGAAAAGCATCGGCTCTATAACATATCATACCTCCTCCCTATCACCATTGGACTAACTAATGGTACCTATCCTTTGGCCTGTAGCCATCCCTACGGGTTACCATTTCAGGTATTTCCGTTGATGCCCCACGTCAGACTCTCTGCGTGTGACCATATAGTGTCTTAATATATAGACTAACCGCTCTAGGTGCCACGGTTTTGATTCCCAAATAGGATAATACTTTACGATCCAGAAAGTGTTGTCCTAAGTCTGGATGTAATTGGTGTCAATTAATTGCATGTTTGTGAGGTCTCCGGTAGTACAGGCATTATTACCTTATAGCAATAATGCCTTATTTAAAAAATTATAATTATCGACTTGCATCCATCCAGTCTTAGCCTCAGTCTATTCAGGTCCACTGTTGGATATTGACGCTTAGTAGACGAGCTTGTGATAGCAGCTGGTGTTATAAATTTCCCAGAAGAATTTTTCTGCCCATTTAGCTGGTGGCATGTTGACATAGAATATTCTTCACTTATCACCATACTAGACAACTGGAAGGATTGCTGTTGATCAAATAAATCCCATATTTGAGAACGATCATCATCATTATTTTAGCTCATACATGTCCCAGGGCTGGGTTTGAGTCTGCTCTATAATGAAAGGGAAAGTGATCACTGATCAGTGGACCTACTCTTGAAATCAATTCTAATTTCGAATCCGATTCAATTCCAATCTCACCAAACTTTCATTTGGTACTTAAACAAAATCGAGAATGGATTCTTCGCGTTTGCCGTTGTTATTTTCACCAAATGTGTCGTATTTTATTACTTTAAATTATTAACGTTACCGAACCACACGACCACCACAAAGAGGCTTTCTTGAAATTTTACAACATTAACGATTTTAAACAACGACAAAATCACGTCGGGAGTAGCAAATATTTGACTTAATCGACGAGAATCGAATTAATTTAGTTTAAAAAAATCCACCGAAGTCGATTCCAATCGAGCGCTTGTGTCGCTTTCAAGAGTACCAAATAGCTCAAATTCGAGCTGCGATTGGATTTAGGATTAGAATCGAGATTCAAGGGTAGGCACACAGATAAGTCTTATTTACAATTTGCCTTATCCTGCAGTGTAGCTAGCTCCTTACCTCCACTAGTCGTTTTTTACGATCACTCATACGAGATCAAGGCGAAAATTTTGTATACTTAATCCGTCATACAATTGAGAATCTGACACGTGGATTAAAGAATGATATGGAAGTAAATTATGAAACAAATTACTTTGAAAGCTCATGGGTAAGATGAAAGATCGTTAATATTCTAATCGAGTTTAATCTCCAAGCAATTTTGACTACTTGAGTTATAACCTAGACTTTTAGTTTAAAAGTTATATGGAAACTGAACTCACATGATTAATGCTTTCAATGGAAATATGACAGAAAGATATTATCGGTTAACCTCCCTCATCTGTGTAGTGGCGGTGTAAAAATTCACCCATTCTCTTGCTTTTAGATGTCATAAAGAAGACAAAGGGATATAGTCTATATATGACTTTCCGTGTGGTAACGAAGAAGAATACCATTTCTTGCCCTTTTCTTGCCCCTTTCTTGGCCTTGTCTTGGCCTCTATGTTTGGCTTACTATGTTCTGGCTTACTATGTTTTTTTTTTTATTTTTTTTTTTTTTTTATATATTCACGCTTTTTTCCCATAGGGGTAGGCAGAGTCCACTGCCCTCCACCTGCTACGATCTTTGACATATTCAGCGTAGCAGAGCGGTTCTCTGTGGGCCACTTTTCGCCCCCGACGGAAACGAGACGTGACGTGTCGCGAACCACATCGCCGCCATTCGTACAGTTTTTTTTTTTTTTTAATTTTTGAAACTCATTGCGTTTCCGCGAGAAATACATACACATATAATTAACGGACACAAATTACATCCAGACTCAGAACAACAATTTGTGGATCGCACAAAGTGTTGTCCTGCGTGGGATTCGAACCCCCGACACTGGCGCTGTAGGTCACTAGCATTAACCACTACGCCATCTGTGCAGTCGCCATCTGTGCGCTTACTATGTAATATAATATTTAGATTATATCTACGCAAGAGATGAAAAACTTACGAAATGAAACTATATACTAACACGTCTGACCAGTGTAATACAGGTCAATCTTCCTCTCATGGTGGAGGAGGCTTAAGCCCAATAGTGAACTTTAGGCCTGTTATGAACCGAAATCATCATAACGATGATATCGTTTTGGCGAATTTTGATGAGACTGTAGTCATAATGACATAAAATATCAATAGAATAGGAATTTAAATTTAGCCGTCGCCATCAAGAGTGACAATAGCTCAGTTGGGAAGTTGTCTAGTCGCATTCAAACGGCGTGAGATTTTGATATTTTTTTCATTATCTCATTTTTAGTTTTTTATTGATACAGAGTGTATCAGGTTATGGGGCAACTGTTCGATTATGTTGTAAACTACAACCGATTATGTTGTAGTTTAACGGTCATAGATCATAATTAGAATGTATACTACACAAAAAACCATATAACATAAAAGTTATAGTGATTTCAAAAATGTGTGTCTAAGAGTCTATGCCTTAAATGTTAAGTATTATGTAGGCATGTACAGACACAATACACGTAGGCATGTAAAGCTTCGACAGTATTATAAGCATGAATTTCGCGAATGCTTCAATGGTAACGTAGGTACAAAGCGCCTCGTCAACGGTTATCGGCTGGTCAGCTGATTTAAAGCGAAGTTTGTCTTGCTTGTGCGAACGTAATCAATGATTTATTTATTTTCTAATGAACATTTAACAAAATACGAATATGTTGCAGATTAAGTATCATTGACTGTATACATTTCAATCAGATTTACACGAAAAAGCGATGACAAAATTGAAAATTTTACATGTCTCTAACTCATTAACGAATGGATATTTTTATTTCAAATTTTTTTTATGGGCTCCTACCACTATTGCCTAACTGACATTTCACCAGTTGCCCCATAACCTGATACAGCCTGTATATCTAAATATGTTCTTCAAAAATACCATTTACTTCCAAAAAATGATTATACCTACCGAGCAAAGCTCCGTCAACTAGATATTATAATATTATGCAGATAACATTAATGCAAGAGAAAAAAAACTCGATATAGGGGAGAGTCCGGCAGTGCCGTCACCTTAAGGTTTATGTAAGATAAAATAAAAAGTCCTCAGGTTGAATGTTAAATATCAGCTAAAATGTGTTCAGGCATTCAATTTCTCTTAATAAAAACAATAAAATACTGCTATATTTAGAAATAATCAACTTTATTAATAAAATTTGAAGAGTACAAAAATCAACTTAAAAAAAATGGCCTCCAGTATCGGCCAGCATAAAATAATCATTTATATTAGACAATAATCACAAGTGTGTATTGATTTGTTAGATTTGATATATTTGCACGCACATCATGGACCCATGCTTTTAAGTTTTCACATTGAATCCAATCCTCTTCATGAAATTCAAAGCACAAAGGATAAATGGCCTTTTTTTTCGTTTGGTTTGTGAACAGGACTTTGGTTTTCTTTTTTCTTATCTTTTCCTATCTTGCTGACATCTTTTCCTGAAACCAAGTTTGCCTTTCTTGCTGGTATTTGGTCCTGAAAGCATTATCCTAACTCGCTTAGCTGACTCAACACTTTTGTCATTTTCTGTTCCAGCATCTTTTTTATGGAGAACTTGTGTAAATTTTACTTCTTTCGGCTTTATGACGTCGTGCAGTAGCTCATCGCTTTGAAGCATCAGGAACCGGTGACAATTCCGCAACTATTGTCTTAAAATTATCAACCGATAGGTCAATTTCATCAGTAGTTTCTTGAGGCTTGGATTGTTGAGAGGTGACAGTGTGAGACTGTTGAGGACCTGGAGGTATCATTTCTGGCTGCTGACATGGCGATAAATTTCTCAGCTCTGACTGTTCAAGAACTGAAGTGGTCGGTTCTGACAGATGATAATTTGGAAGCAATGATTCTGACTGTGATTGATAACTTTCTGTAACATTGGTCATATTCGAAGCTATAAAATCTAAATCACTGAAAATATTTTTATTAAAGGAGTTAATACCAGTGCAACGAAAGCCATTAACGGCAATATCCAATCGAGAGACTCGATTAAAAGCAGCGGCCCGACGCGCACTCATTTCATTGCTCAGCACCTTTTGCACGGCTTTATGCATACTGTCAGGTTCCCAATTACACTTCTTTTTCTTCTTCTCACCATCACTATTATCGCCTGCCATCTTTGTATATCTATAAGAAAATAAAATCTCTCAAAAATATAAATATTTAATGGTCGGTACTGGAGGACAATTTTATGGCCGGTACTGTAGGGAACGAAATAAATATAATATGCAAGCTTGGAGAATAATTTACAAATAGTTATTGAAATGAAACATATTTTATTATAGCTATATAAACAATGAATACATACCAGGTTTCTCTTCTTTTGAACTCGTTCTATAAACTTCTGTAATCTCTCACGGAACTTAAGTTGTGTATCGTGCGTTCACTATGCGCAACACAAATTGGCGTACTGTTAGTAAACGTGTCACAATAGGTCGACGCCACTCGGGGTATATACTTGTAAGAACGCATTACCTTAAGGGCAAAATCTAGATGAGAGTTATCTCTTATAAAACTCAGGCAACTCTAACTGGCCAATACTGGATGCCGGCCGGTACTGGAGGACTTTCCCTTACTTATGCGGGTGGATGTCTATTCACCAATTGCACAACTCGCATCCTCAACTGAGCGACGTAATCTGCCCAAAACTCAAGTCTTATCACACCTATGCTTAGTGAAATTGTATTTTTAGACCATCACTAATATTGAAAAAAATTCTATGAATCATGTCATGTTTTTAAAGACAACACCCTTTTTTGTCTTTTAAGTGTGTTTTTGGGCTATGCCACGCACCAGCCGTCAGGCTACGTCCGGGGCAACAAATGGGCGGCATGCGGCCCCATAACACACCGTAGCTCGTCGCCTTGATCGTTGGGCCGTCCACCGGTACCGAATGCCTTGTCCTCCGTGATCGACCCGACGGAATACCTTGTGAGGTACCCTCTCCTCTAGATATCCCTTTCCCGAGACAACGATCGCCATCGCAAAGACAACACCCATTTTTTGGGCGTGGTATGATCAGCACACACGCCCTCAACTCCGCCCGGGGTAAGTGAAAGAGCGGTGAGTGACCCCATAACTTACCGTATTAACTCCCCTTCGCCATTGGACCGACTACTCTTATAGAATCCTTGATGTCTGTAACCAGTCCAACAACCTTCGGGTACCATTACTCCCCACACTCCACCGGGTACAGACTCTCTGCGAGTGACGGACTGTTTCTCGGACCAATTACCCACGGACTCAATTAGGATGGCATCAGGTGCAAGTACATCGGTCTTTCCTCACATGGTCGGTCTCTCGGCGGGTGATGGACTCATTCTCCGGTCCAGAATTAAGTAATACCTACAATTTACTAAGTAATACTTACACTTCAGCAAACCCGGGACCACTAAAAATGGAACATGTCCACGTAGACAATCGCGTCACCTGTGCACAATTTAATAACTAAATGAGGTTAAAATGTTAAATTTAACTGAACCATAAATATTATTATGGGTTATAAATTATATTTTAACAGGGCGTATTAATGAGAATTATATTATGCCTATCGCTGAAATTTATAGACGAAAATGCTCATAAAATACTTGATCAAATAATAAACTTACACGTGTATTAAATTCTTAATAGAATAAATATACAGGTTAATGAGTGTTGCCAACTTAATTAATACTAAGTACATATATATGTATTTGCCTTTTGATCTTCTCCGTCTATTTGTGGTAAGGGAATCTATACCAATAAATAAAATTGGAGTGTCTGTTTGTAATGTCAAAATAATAGGCTTTTTTCATGCTCACACGGTTATTTGCACGACACCTATGCCTAAAATAGCAATTAAAAAATTTTTGTCTGTCTGTCTGTCTGTTTGTTCCGGGTAATCTTCAAAACGGCTGGACCGATTTCAAAAATTCTTTCACCAATGGAAAGCTATAATATAAGGGCGTAAACTAGGCTATATTTTATACCGGTATTCCCACGGGAACGGGAACTACGCGGGTAAAACGACTAAAACCCAAGCGAAGCGAGGGCGGGTTGCTAGTAGGTTATATATTTTGTTCGCTTTAGTCCGCCCGTGACAATGAACGCTGAAAAGTGATGGAAACGTCGGGCAATCGAAAATCAAGAACAAACTCGATAATATCAATGCGATGCAGGGAAGTTGCAAGTGGCACAGAACTGTTCGGAGTAGCATTCTCGTGGTAAGGCTTATGTCCAACAGTGGACTTCTGTAGGCTGATGGATGGATGGATAATAGAATTCATTTTGTAACGAAGTTGTTAATATCCGGGTTGAGAGCCCTCAGCGCCCACCCATAGTCCGTGCTAAGCTGTGAAAGCCATCTGCGGCTAACAGCTATAAATACACACAAAAAAAGTTGTTTATAATTTTTCCCCACTGCAGGGTTTTGTTTCAAGTTTTCCTTCTCTTGCATTGATGTTATATGTTGCCATTAGTTGTCTTTTGCGATACTCATGGGCAAGAAAGATGGCGGTGTATTCTCCGTCACCACATGGGAAAAAAAATATTCATTACTAGCAACCCGCCCTCGCTTCGCTTCGGTTATAGGTTATAGTCGTTTTACCCGCATAGTTCCCGTTTCCGTGGGAATACCGGGATAAAATATAGCCTAGTTTACGCCCTGATATTATAGTTTTCCATTAGTGAAAGAATTTTTGTAATCGGTCCAGCCGTTTTGAAGATTACCCGGAACAAACAGACAGACAGACAAAAATTTTTTAATTGCTAGTTTAGGCATAGGTGTCGTGCAAATAACCGCGTGAGCATGAAAAAGCCTATTATTTTGACATTACAAACAGACACTCCAATTTTATTTATTGGTATAGATAGGACAAAATAAATACCTACTCGTTCAAAATTACAAATATAGGTAAACACAAAAGATATATTTTTACTTTTATATTAACTAGAATTAACCAAGTAAGGGATTGGAAATTACATTTTCAAAATAAACAATAAGGTCTTTGTGCCTTTGCCATGTAATCATTGTTTAATAGATATAAACGAAAACCTATTACGGTGTTCGATAAATTTTGAGACTACCTTATGAATACCTGTTATCAAAACTTTATAAAATTGATAAAAACCTGTTATTTTAAGATTTATCTTATACTAGCAACCCGCCCTGGCTTCTTATCCGCGTAGTTTCCCTTCCCGTGGGAATACCGGAATAAAATATCGCCTATGTTACTCCCTGATATTACAGCTTTCCATTGGTGAAAAGATTTTTGAAATCGATTCGGTGGTTTAAACGTGAAAACGTAATAGACAAACAAACATACTTTCGCATTTATAATATTAATAAGGATATCATCACAAAAAGTTCTTCATCATCATCCTTGTGGTGATGGAGTACAAATCATCAGTTCGCCCTTTTCCGAGGATGTCGTAAAAGACGATTAACGAATATGATATTCAGATTTTCATGTTTAATAACACAAGTTTTCACATTTAATGTGGGATAGTTTAAAATAATAACTCACAGAAGATCAATTCGCGCACAAAATTTCAGGCATTTAAATTGAAGCCAGAAATGGCGTGACGTAGTGTACAAGATCACGGCGTACAAGGCAACTCTATTGTATGGTGGTGTGCGTATGTACGCGTGTAATCGCTTGCACGCCTTTAGTATTTTTGGCTTCACGCTTTTGATCGCTTAAGTACCGACACTATCCTTCTATACATTACTATTCTAATGTGGAATAGAGAAAACTTAAGTGCCGAACTGAGTACCCCAGCTGCTTAATTATCATTGTTTTTCTAGAAACACTAATTTAAAATAGCGCCATCTACCGATGAAAGAACAACCACAATAATTTTGACGGAAACTCGCTGACCATTATTTCAAAATATTTTAAAGTAACATATAAACCGACCGCCTTCTATGACCGTTAGTCTTAGTAAAATATACTTGCGCGTGATCATATCAGCCCATATTCGTCCCACTGTTAGGCACGGGCCTCCTTCTTGGTAGGATGGAATATGAACTATTATACCACGTTGATGAGATATGTGTTTTTCTTTTTATTGCAAACGGTGGTAAACAGTACACCTGATGGTAAGTGTTGTTGCCGCTCATGGACCTTTGCAAGGCCGCTGCCTATCGCGAAGAAGGTGAAGGAAGTGTGACTGCGTGCAATAAGGTTCGGTGATACTAAGGGCATCACTAAATCTCACCACACGCAAACACCCTCAGAAAGTTGAGCTTCTAACTCTCTCGCTCACAGAACGAATTGCAGTAACAAATTGCTACTACTCGGACGTCGATTTTCTGCGAGAGTGTGTTACTACCCCGAACGGAGCGGCTGTAGACAAACAACTGTCAATAGTGCGATACTACCACGTGTAGCGCCGGCCTAATACATCATAAGTTACAAATCTGTGTAGAGAAAAACCACCTCATACCACATAAGCAGTTCGGCATCAGAACCGTTTCCGAAGCCAAAATGCCATGTTTACTTGCTTATTCAATAAGTTCATCGTATTGTGGAAAATATTAACGTAAAGATGCAATACAAACTTTTTACGGGAATACTCTTGTTTGATGTAGCCAAAGCCTTAGACAAGGTATGGTAGAATTGTCTTGTCTTGAATTGTCTTTAATCTTTTCCAACTAGGAATGCCACACTACCTTGTACTGATCGTAAGAGAATTTTTAACCGACCGCTATAAAATAGAATGGATATTATCCTCCCCGAACACGATTCGAGCCGGCGTACCGCGAGGCTCGGTTCTCTCTCCCTTTTCTATTCGCACTGCACACCAGTGACATCTTGAAAAGTACGTGCAGTTAGTCCTCTATGATGACGACGCAACTATATTTATGTCCGAGCATATATCAGTGTGCCTACTCTTGAATCTCAATTCCAATCCTAAATCCAATCGCAGCTCGAATTTGAGCAAATTTGGTACTCTTGAAAGCGAAACTAGCGCCCGATTGGAATCAAATTAGGTGGAACGTTTCTAAACTAAATGAATTCCACTCTCGTCGATTAAGTCAAATATTTGCTACTCCCGACGTGATTTGGATGTAATTTAAAATTGTTAATGTTGCACAATTTCACGAAAGCGTCTTTGTAGTGATCGAATTCGATAACGTTATTAATTTAACGTAAGAAAACATGGCACATTTGGTGAAAATAACAACGACGAACGCGAAAAATTCATTCTCGATTTTGTTCAAGAGTACCAAATACAAGTTTGGTGAGATTGGAATCGAATCGGATTCGAAATTAGAATTGATTTCAAGAGTAGGCCCACAGATGTCATTACTCGTTATCATCAATCTGCAGTTGCTTCCCACGGTAATTGGTTTCGGAAATGAGGAATCGATATCAACTTCGAAAAAAGTCAAGCGGTTATGATTTACAGGCGCAAAATCGTCCTGCATTCTTCCATGGCCTTCATTCTAATCCACACCAGTGACAAACCCATGTCTTGGGCGTCAACAACCAAATATCTAAGCATCATCCCTGACAATCGCCTAAATTTTGCTCAATTATCGTGCAATCATTATAGGTCAACTACACAGCCTACTCCATCCCAAGAATAAACTGCCGCTAAAATATAAATTCAGACTTCACACTGCCTGCATACGCCACGGTATGATGTATGCTAGTGTAATATTCGCTCACGCTCACTGCAGTCTATGCACAGGATCCATAGCCCACGACTACTGCAGTAACACACTACAGAATAAATTCATGTTAAAAGCTACGAGCGCACCTTGGTTAATACACAACATTGAGCTACACATCGACATATATTTTTCATCTGTTATATGAAAGATTGCTAATAGATACTTTGATTCTACCACAACACACTCCTTAGTGGTTGCAACTTCACACCGTCCTGGATCTCGAAGGTTTCCCGGCCGAGACTTGTTCTTGGTGAATCTGACGACGAGAAAAACGCTCATCATCATCATCATCTCAGGTCATACATGTCCCATTGTTGGGCTTCGGCCTCCTTAATGGGAGGGGAATTGACCTACTATTTCACGCTGATTAGACGTGTTGGAATAGGGTTTTGTTTCGAATTTTCCTTTTCTTACACAGATGTTATATGCTTATTATATCCCTTAGTCGTCTTTTGGGACATCCACGGGTAAAATAGGGAGTGGTAAATTGTATTCTTACTCCGTCATCGCACGGAAAAAGTACACAGTAACTCAGTATACAGTACATATAAAACCACGGTCCTTGCCTGCATATAAATATAAAGTCATTTTAATTATACATTGCGTTATTTTGTATTTTGCTAGCAAATAATATACAACCCTAACTTCTCATATTATAGCCCTAGCTTTATGACACATGGGTATTATGTCACGCTCGAAATAGATATACCCTTTCTTGATTCACATAAATCCACAGGTCTTAAATCAAGTTGGGGGGGTTGAGATTTATATTACTTTTGTTTGCTTAGCTTTTCAAGCGGGAAGGGTATATACAGATTTATATAATATACGCTACGTAAGACTGTTTATTTATTTTATTGTCCTTGTTAAAGTGTCTTTGCTTTGTTCACTTTTTTTTTTTTCATTTCTATGCATAACAATATGTTGTGTCATAAATTCTTCTTCCGATATCTCAGTATCTGAAAACATAGATCTACGACCAATGTGTGTTGTCAGTGATGACTTACGGCACGGAAACGTGACCCCTAAATGTAGGCCTCGTAACCAAACTCAAAGTCACTCAACGTGCTATGGAGCAAGCCATTCTCAGGATTTCTCCGCGAGATATTCTCGGGATTTCTTTGCGAGAGAGAATCCGAAATACGGAAATCCGCAAAAAAATCGGTGTAACCGACATAGCACGAAGAATAAGCACGTTGAAGTAGCAATGGGCAAGGCAAATCGTTCAACGAACTAACAACCGCTGGGGAAGAAAGGTTTTCGAATGGCGACCACGTATCGGACGACGCATTTTAGAACGCCAAACTATGTGGACCGACGAACTGGTGTAAGTTGCTGGGCGTCGTTGAATGCAGGCGGCACAGGACCGCACACTGTGGCGTAATATGAGGGAGGCCTACGTCCAGCAGCATACAGCGATAGTCTGAGATGATGATGATGATGAAATTATTTTTTTAATATTTATAAGTGTTTTTGTATCCAACCATCAAATTAATCAAAATCTATACCAATAAATAAAATTGGAGTGTCTGTTTGTAATGTCAAAATAATAGACTTTTTCATGCTCACACGGTTATTTGCACTGTACGTATGCCTAAAAATCACTTTAATTTTTTTATGTCTGTCTGTTTGTTCCGGGTAATTTTCAAAACGGCTGGACCGATTTCAGTAATTCTTTCACCAATAGAAAGCTATAATATCAGGGTGTAAACTAGGCTATATTTTATCCCGGTATTCCCACGGGAACGGGAACTACGCGGGTAAAACGACTAAAACCGAAGCAAAGCGAGGGCGAGTTGCTATTTATTAATATAGACAATTAATATATAGATAGTTATCTATAGATACTTTTTTTGAGACTAATCCCTCCACACGTTGCCACCACCGTAGCTCCTGTAAGCTAAGATCTACCATGGGTTTATAGATACTTATAGTTATTTGAACGTATGGTGATGGAGTAAGAATACAATTCACCACCCCCTCTCTTACCTGTGGGTGTCATAAAAGACAACTAAGGGATATAATATGCATACGAATATACAAGAGAAGGGAAGGGGAAGACTTTACAAACATATAATTAACGGACACAACTTACATCCAGACTCAGAACAACAATTTGTGGATCGCACAAATTGTTGTTCTGCGTGGGATTCGAACCTCTGATACAGGCACGGTAGGTATCTTAACCAATACGCCATCTGTGGAGTCTAATTATTGACCAGGCAGCATCAAATAGGTCGATATTAAGCTATTAATTGCCTTTTATAACACCCACGGTTAAGAGTTGGTGGTATACGTAGACTGTATCACATAGCGTTATTTTAATAAGTAACAAACTAAAAAACTTCATATTTTTATTTTATTGATAGCAACATTAAAAATCAATAAACTAATGACCTGATTTCATAGATAGTATACATCCTTACTAATATTATAAATGCGACAGTAATTTTGTTTGTTTGTTTATTTGTTTGTTACGCTTTCACGCTTAAACCACCGAACCGATTACAAAAATTATTTCACCAATGGTAAGCTATAATATCAGGGCGTTAACTAGGCTATATTTTATACCGGTATTCCCACGGGAACGGGCATTACGTGGGTAAGGCAACTGACATCGAAGCGAAGCGAGGTCGGGTTGCTAGTTTATAAATAAGGCTGTGAGCAGCTAATATTTAGATAACGTTTATATTAATTTTACCCAGACTAAAAAGGTTAGGATAAGAAGATTATCATCATCGTCGCAGCTCATATACATCTCACTGCTGGGTTTGGGCCTTCTCCACGATAGGAAGGAAATGGAAATACTATATCACACTAGTCAGGTGGATATAGGGTTTTATTTTTTTTATTGCAAACGGTGGCAAACGAGCAAACAGTACACCTGATGGTAAGTGTTGCTGCCGCTCATGGACCTTTACAAGGCCGCTGCCTACCGCAAATAAAGTGAAGGGAGTGTGAATGCATGCATTGAGGCTCGGTGATACTAAGGGCACCACCAAAACCCTCCACACACAAACATCCTCAGAAAGTTGGGCTTTCGGCTCTCTCGCTCACCGAATGAAGCGCAGTAACAAATTGCTACTACTCAGACGTCGATTTTCTGCTAGAGTGTGGTACTACCCCGGACGGACCGGCCCGCGACTGTAGACAGATAACTGTCGACAGTGTGGTCCTACCACTCTTATTTCGAATTATTCTTCTCTTGCCTACACAAGATGTTATCTGCATATTATAAAGTCTTAGTTCCCTTTAACCACACCCACGGGTAGCAACACTCTGTTGAGAAGATTTTAGCCTTTGCTATGGCTAAAACTTAAACCCAAACGTAACAATTATGTCATCATTTTTCTTATATAAAGGCCTATATTAGACCTATTTTCCTTGTATGAAGACTTATTTCGATGAATGTCGACTGCTAGATGATGTATAGATAACGAACTTTCGCAATGTTTTCAATAAAAACTGCGTCTGTTTTATAACATTTTTGCTAACCTCATTCGTCTGCGGTATACCACGAGGTGAAACGATGCCGGATAAATAAGGTAGAACGTATATAAACCGTCTATATTTTGTACTGAATAAGGTTTTCGGCATACATTTTTAATTCTTTAAATCGCGAGCGTTCCGACCACAACAATTATATACTTTTCTGTTTTTGTTTTAAATTAATTGAGATACCTTATGGTGAGTACTAATTATTCCGTGTGGTGGCAGAGTAAGAATACAATTCATCACCCCTTATATTGCCCGTGGGTGTCGTAAAAGACGACTAAGGAATATAATATGCATCTAGGGAAGAGAAGAAAAACTCGAAACAAAATCCTATACCAACTTTGCCGACCAGCCTGGTCAATTTCTCTCGTATTGTCGAGGAGGCTCGAGCCCAACAGTGGGACGAATGTGAGCTGAAATGATGATGATGATGATATACAAACTTATCCGTATGGTGACGGGTAAGAATATAATTCACTGTCCCCTTACACGTGGGTCGTAAAAGATGATTAAAGGATATTATATAAAAATTGTGAAATTAGGTATCAAATTGTTTCAATTTAATTTTTATTTATTTTTATGGATTTTATGAATTTCGTTTGTATTATTTTTTTTTTGTAATGACAATACCAGGCACTAAGGCAATTAATCTTTGTATTGCGGGGGACTTTACAAACATATAATTAACGGACACAAATCACATCCAGACTCAGAACAACAATTTGTGGATCGCACAAAGTGTTATCCTGCGCGGGATTCGAACCCGCGACACTGCCATTGTAAGTCGGTACCTTAACCACTGCGCCATCTGTGCAGCCAGCATATATATATATATATATATATATATATATATATATATATATATATATATATATATATATATATATATATATATATATGCAGTTAACATCTATAAAAGAGAATGGAAAGTCGAAATAAAACTCTATACTAACTTTTCTAACCAGGTTAATATAGTAGGTCAATTGTCCTCCTAATATAGAGAAGGCTAGAGCTCAGCTGTAGGTAGTATATGAGCTGAGATGATGATGATGGTATACTCTACCAGAATTAACGGGTTTGAGTTCGTTAGCCTGGTGGGTTACTTTTTCGGTACCTTAAAATGACGTCCCGGTGCACTCCGAGGCATTGTACTGATGTGAATGAGTGCTCACTCTCAGTGTAGGGATAGAATAAGCATATGATAGTGACCATCGCTTGCTATTAGATGGGTAAAGGTTTCGTCAAACAGGGAACGGGGCGGGACGGCGACGCGACGCTGGCGGGACGAGAAGAGCGACCGCTAGTCGAGCGCCGCACCGAGCGCGACGGCTCTGTGTGACATAATTCTACGTTAACTAATATATTAAAACTCTTCACGTCCCGCCAGCGTCGCGTCGCCGTCCCGCCCTGTCCGCTGTTTGACGAAACCTTAAAAGTTGATTACGTGACCTAAAGAGGGAACTCTTTAAGAGGAGGAAAATTAATAACTTATAAGTAAAATTTAAAATTTTGGATAACCCCCGACACAAACTAAAATAATATAAAAAAAAAGTATCACGTTCTCTTCAACAGGAATTATTAATAAATTGGTATTTAACAACTGTACTGGCGCGCGTAAACCACCCAATCATACACCATTACATCACTTTGGAAAAGAGCTCATACTCTTACACTGCTAAACCGATATTAATAAAATATAGCTAAAAACTACCACAAGGAAACTGGCTTTCAAAAGAAAAAATCGCATTGAAATCGGTCCGTCCGTTTGAAAGCTACGATGCAACAAATGGACACACAGACAGACAGACAAACTACAACGTCAAACATATAACACCCCTTTTTTTCCGTCGGGGGTTAGAAATAAAACCATATGAAAACCTGTCTGAGAGTAATGTCTGTGAGTAAACTGACCTCCGTTATCCTAAGGAGATGCCATCCGTAGCTAACAATGGGTTGAGAAGAAGATAACCCTTATCGGTTGATAGACTAGTTCATCCACGCTACGGCTATATTCTGGAACTCAAACATGGATGTATAACATTGGCCATAGGCATCATAAAGACCAACTTGAACTTTATACTCAGCTGTCCCAATTCCACTTAGGATAGGATTAACGTCACGATAGCGGCCATTCATAAAGATTAGCTACAGAACCGAGTATTACAAATGGTGCCTAAATTCCTTTAAGCTTCTCTTTAACCATCAAGAAATTGATAATGTTCAGTGTTTTTCACAATATAGTTCTTCATAGTGTTTTTCTGGTGCCTGGGATCAAAAAGCTTTATCCGGGGTTCACACATAATTGTTTTAAGTTCCATTGCTCTAATAAATATATTAGCTTTTCTTCAATATTTGAATATTATCGCAGCTCATATACGTCCTACTGCTGGGCTCCAGCCCGCCCTAGTCTCCCATCTAGTGAAAGTAACCTAATATATCACGCAGGTTAGATGGCTTGCGGGTGGACGGGCCCGGGATTAGTCCGCCATCAGCAGAGAAGTCAACCGCGTGAGGGCGATGCTTCGGCAACACTGTCTTGTTGCCGAGGCGTCGAATGAGAGGATACCCGAAAGGGTAACCCGCCGGGCCGACCACAAAAGTAAAGAAATTGGTACCAGTGGTCGGCCCAATGGCGTTGGAGAGAAAATATGGTAGGTTATGGGGTCGCACACTGCCCATCCGTCGCCCCGAGCGGATTGGGTGGGGTGTGCCCAGATCATAGCCTACCAAAAAGAAAAAAGGTTAGATGGCTTGGTATATGATTTTGTTTTGAGTTTTTTTTCTCTTGAATAGATTATCTGCATATTATAATCCATTATTCGTCTTTTACAACATCTACTGGCAAGAAAAGAGGTGTTGAATTGTATTCTTACTCTGTCACCACACGAATTCGATATCTTTATTATATAATTATCAGTCTGTTAAAATTTGATTATATGTTTAGATAAATAGAGCTAAAATAGAACTAGATTGCCATATAAAAGGCCGTTAAAATATCATTTTACGCCATATTCCTACTCGTAAAAAGGCTGCAGCAAAAATATATTAGCTAACATATTTAGTAGCTCTGTAAACAGATATTCTTATTTAATTCACGGTTCATATTTCCAGCATTGAGCTTTGAAAAATCCTTTCTATTTTCATCTAACATTGTTGCGCCACGTCTTTTCTTTAAGATTATTTTGTTCCCTACAATCGGAGAACGTTGCGAGAGTTAGCCTGGCCTTCGAATAAAATTCCTATGAAAAGAAACGTTTTATCTCAGTCTGGGATACCTCAAAGAGCCGTCGGCAGATTTACAGATTAATAAAAAAGTAAAGATACAGACTGTTTCAATTTCGCTAAATTAAGTCGGAGCCAGTGGATTGAGATAACGAGATTCTGAAGAAATAGTTGAGAAAACAATTCTTGTTTCAATGAGAATCTTTTAATTAAAATGGGTCTCTTTTCATCTACAAATTATAAGATTAATTAACTACAATATGAATATTTATGCGATTTTTGATTGTACTAATGATATAGTGATCTAATTACCGGTCATGGGCAGAACATTCTTCAACACACAAAAAAAAACTAATTAAGAAACTATTTCTTCTGACGTCTATTATAAACTAGCAACCCGCCTTCGCTTCGCTTCAGTTTCAGTCGTTTTACCCGAGTAGTTACCGTTCCCGTGAGAATACCGGGATAAAATATAGCCTATGTTACTCCCTGATATTATAGCTTTCTATTAGTGAAAGAATTTTTGAAATCGGTTTGGTGGTTTAAGCGTAAAAGTGTAACAAACAAACACACTTACTTTCACATTTATAATATTACTAATATTAGGATAAGAAAAAAAATGTTGATATTTTTAGTTACCTAACTAAAAATGAGGTACACTAAATAAAACTACTTTACGGATTTTATTGCGTTTATATTTAATTTTTTATTGCCCGACGTTTCAAACACTTTACAGCGTTAAGATGTTTGACGTCCAACAAGCCATCGCTATTACTAATGTTTATAATTATCTACCTACCCGCTATAGAAATTAGTTATTAAATTTGGATCCACATTTTTGTTACAAAATTGCGGTAATTTACTTATTTATTGAGACTAGTACTCAGCGTGTGGTCGAAATTCGGCCACAATTCATTTTAATAATTTTGTCTGCTACACAATTTTTTTTAATTTTATTTATGTAAATTGAGCAAGATGTGTTTCACTAATAACTAATATATAAGCACAAATCTCTATTAGACATTGTCATCATAATTATGATTGTTTGACATTCAGTTCGACCAGAGATTTTAACCGTAAACAAAAGTGTATAAGCGTTGCCACTTGTAGTGTGCGTAATGCCTTTTTTAATGAATTTAATGCATTTCTAATCCATTATTAAAAATCTCATAGATTTCAGTTTTATGCCCTTCTCCTCATTATATACTTCAACTGTGCCAAATTTCATACTTGTCCGTCCACGTAATTTTCGTAAAAAGGGGTACAAAGTTTTTGCTTCACGTATTTATATATAGATAAACATTATTAAAAAGATTTTCTGTTTTCTTCAAATAATTAAAGAACACTGCATTAAGGAATAAACGAAATGAATTGTATATCATCATTTCAGCTCATATACGTCCCACTACTGGCAATCCTCAGCAATAGAAAGGAAATGGACCTTACATTAACCATGCTGATTAGTCAGGTTAGTATAGGGTTTTATTTTGAGTTTTCCTTCTCTTGCATAGATACTATATCCAAGAGAATTATTCCTTCGGCTTTAACTGCTAATATCATACCTGTAAGAGACCAAAAGGTGAATTGTATTATTATTTTATCCCTACACGGCAATTTCTATATCACTCATAGACAAATTTTATGTGAGGGAATCGAACATATGACACTCGAAATATAACGTCGTTACTTAGACCACTACGGCATCTAGGCATTTAATTACTTTTTCTTTCATAGTGTGTCACCTGTCACACTGTGTAATTATAATAGAAATATGAAACTACACGAAAGTTAATTTGGTACTTGTCGGTCGATATTAGCTAGGAATTAAAAAACAAATAACAGCACATTGATTCTGTTTTCTATCTTAAAAAGAATGGTTTTATCCATAAGTATATATTTGTCATTATAAAAAAAATACCATTTTAAGAAGAGTTTTTTTATGTTAAACCTATTTGACGTAAAGTATTTACCTGTATATTTACCACATTAATTTTTCATAATTAAATATATCAAATAAAAACAAAAAAAACTATTATTTTCATCATCATCATAAGTCATATACGGCCCACTGTTGAGCTTGAGCCTCCTCCACAATGGGGGGAAAAATGAATCATACGCTGGTTAGACTGGTTGGCATAGAGTTTTATTTCTAGTTTTCCTGTTCTTGCATAGATGTTATCTGTATATCATAATCTCTTAGTCGTCTTTTACGACACCCATGGGCAAGAAAAGGGGTGGTGAATTGTATTCTTACTCCGTCACCATACGGCGAATTAATTTATTTTCAGTCACATAAATTATAATCTATCGACATTAAATAAACTGCAAAAAATTTTAAATTTGAAACATGATTTTATTTGTTTTATTAATTGGCTTAAATGTTACCTTAGTGTTGTAAATAAGTAGCCGAGGCCGCGGGTGACTGGACCGGGGAATGAGTCCGTCACTCGCCGAGAGGCCGACCGCGTGAGGAAAGACTGACGTCCTCCCCAAGGAGGAGACGTCGGTCGAGGAGAGGGTACTCCTCAAGGGGTATTCCGTCAGGCCGACCACTGACGATAAGTCACTCTGCTCCGGTGGTCGGTCCAACGACGAAGGCGACGTGTCACGGGTGGATTACGAATGTGCTTGCTTACGCCCCTCTGTCGCCCCGGACGGAGTGGAGCAATGAGCGCGCCGAACTTAACCCACCCCGAAAAAAAAAGTGATGTAAGTAAGCATTAATTTGTTCCAAATTTTCATATACCATTGAATTAAAAGGCATTTAAATTGTAATCTGCAACGCGACTGGTTAAAATACAACCTCGTAAATACCCACGACGACAGATTAACCATTCATATGACCCCCTAGCTACGACGGTTATTGTCTGTTACAAATTATGCATATACACGCCACACAACTATAGACTTTATTATTATAAACTTAAAGTTTAAATAACAATTTATAATTGTATTTTGTAAGCCCTGCTTTAATCTAATCCTTATTTAGTATTTAAATGTTGTCGTGAGGATTTTGTTAACATTAATTGACATGGGGACATTTATAATGAACGAAACTAGAATACCAACACAATGAATGTCTTATAAGATCGTAATAAGCTTGTTTTCAGGGGAGTTATTCGTTAATCGTAATGGAGTAGGGATGTGACTTGGAGGGAAAAATCGATTAATGAATAATCGTTTTTTTTTGTCTTTAAAATAAATCAATTTTTTTTTTACTATTCATAGCTCTTTCTTAAAATTTTTCTCCCAACAGAATTACGGTGGCCTTTTTTTGTTTTAGGAAATGTGAGATTTTTTCTGATATAGTATGAAACACTGACATTCGATCGAGCACTCAGTGATTTTATTTTAAACAAAAAAGCAAATACTAAAATAATCGATTAATTTTAATATAAAAAAACGATTTACCCCATTCGCAAGCAGATTATTCAAATTCATTACATTACGAACAAATACCTGTTGTTTTACCCGCGTAGTTCTCGTCCCCGTTTGAAAACAACGATAAAATACAACCTATATTACTCGCTGATAATACAGCCATTGGTGAAAGCCATTCTTTGAATCAGGATTGCACCGTCAAGAATGTGACGTTTGGTTAATAATAATATAATAATAATATCATTTATTTGCTGAACATAGGTGATACATGGTCTTAGTAAAGAATTATGATAAACGAGTCGCTATGTTCTACCTATTGGGCATGCAGATAACCGGTTACAGTTTTTATTTTGTATCGTTATCTGGTTTTTCAGATTATCCGACCTTTTCAATATTAATTATTACATATATTGTCAAATTAGTAAATCTCAAGTTAAATGTCAAATTTATAAAATAAAGTCAAAGCCAACTTATTTTACTTATCAAAATTATCACGTTACGTTACCACATCGCTCGACGAACCGACAACCGGTGGGGAAGAAAGGTTCTCGAGTGGCGACCACGTATCGGACGACGCAGTGTAGGACGCCCCCCCCCCCCCACTGGGTGGACCGATGACCTAGTGAAAGTAGCTGGGCGTCGTTAGATGCAGGCGGCACAGGACCGCTCATTGTGGCGCAACATGAGGGAGGCCTACGTCCAGCAGTGGACGGCGATAATGATGATGATGATGATGACGTTACGTGACTCATACTGAATACTTTTTATGAGTTTATCTATGAGGCATCTGAATAGTTATTATGAGTAATCTATTGTTCAAACCTTTTCGATCAAACATCATCATCATCCTGCTCTTATCCCAATTACTTGGGGTCGACGCAATATGTCATCTGTTTTGACATATTGCAAAAAGTTTCGGCAATGACTTTTATGACCGGCCGCCTGCCTGACGTCAACCCTCCTTGGGAATGTAATCGTTGACCCAAATGGCACCAGATGGAGTTGGTCCGGGTCAATCTAGGGCTCTTAGTCGTCTTTTACGACACCCACGAGCAAAGCAAGGGTTGGTAGTATTCGAAGCCGCTACCACACAGCTAAAGCACTACAGCTACACACTACAGCTTTTCGATCAAACATACAGACATATTATCAAGCAGTTATATCTATATATGTCAGATGTACAGTTAGTAAAAAAATAGTAACTGTTTTTTTATTTTCTATCACGATTAATTTTTGTTATTACACTTAGGATGTCCGAAAATTTGCTGTTCATTTTATAGAAATTAAAAAAAAATAAAGTGACACCTTAAATTAGATAAGCAAAACTTTGCATCTCAATTACGTTTATAAAAATTAAATGCATAAATTAAAACCAGATTTGAGTATTTACTAACAAATTCCTGTGGTTTCACCCGTTTCCCCAAGAATACAGGGTTAAAATACAGCCCACGTTACTCACTGATCATCTAGCTTTCCATTGGTGAAAGAATAAAATCTGTTTCATGGTTTAGGCGTGAGAACGTAACTCATATTACGTATAAAAAAACTAATATTTATCTCATTTCAGCCCATATATCCACTGTTGGGCTCGGGACTCTTCCATTTTGGGAGGGAATTTGACCAACTATACCACACTGGTCAGGTGTGTTGGTATAGGATTTTATTTCAAGTTTTCCTTCTATTGTAGTGTATTATTGTACACACGCGTCCCTTAGTCGTCTCTTACGACAGCCATAAGAAAGTAAAGGAGGTGGTGAATTGTATTCTTACTCCGTCACTACACAAATAGCTCAATTCTAACTCACATTTATAGTATTAGTTAGGATTTATGAACCACATAAATAAATATGAGGTATATAATTACTAATACAAGTTACTTTATTTATATTAATAAACTAGGTATATATATAACTCCGATTCGGTTTCAGTAGCTTTGCGATATTACAGTATCCAATTGCAGTCCATGAGACCTTCGGTTCGTTTCCAGTCCGAGCAAAATTTTCAAGGGTCTTTTCGGGAGAAAAATAGCCTAAGTTACTCCTTAAAGAGATACCTACCTGGTAGTAATATAATCGAAATTAGTCCTGCCCTTTTGAAGATTACCCGTAACAAACAGAGAGTTAGACAGCCAATAAAAGTTTAAACTGGTGTCGTTGTGCGCGCGCATCGTAATAATTATTCTCATCGTTCTCCCCTAAAGCGCTAAAAGAAGTGTAACTTCAAAAAAACTACTATTTTGTTATTAAAATTGACGCTTCAATTTTATTTATTTGCATACATTTAATTTTTTGGTAAAGGCATATTGTTATTTGACTTTTTTTCTATCGCTACGAGTATTCTAACACCTGTGAATGCAAGCCGTTGGCACTGTGCCTATACTGTATCTCTGATTCACTAATAGATAAATTACTCCTCAGTTTGAGTCTTATTTCATATATCCTTTATATACCTATAAATGCAAATACGTTTGTTTGTTCGTCTGTGTGGTGACGGAGTCCAAACGTCTGTAGCAGGTAGACAATTATAAAAATCTGTAATAACGTTGACTTGTATGAAGATCAGACATCTTAGTCCGCCCGTGACCATGAATGCTGTAAAGTGTTTGAAACGTCGGGCAATCATAAATCAAATACAAACGCGATAAAATCTGTAAAAGTAGTTTTATGATAATAATTAATTAATTCATCTGCAATATAATTTATTTATTTATTTAAGACAACACCCTGCACTAAGGAAATAATCCTTGTATTGCGGGGGACTTTACAAACATACAATTAACGGACACAAATTACATCCAGACTCAGAACAACAATTTGTGGATCGCACAAAGTGTTGTCCCGCATGGGATTCCAACCCCCGATAATTATTTTAATAGGTTTTATTGAAGGGCTTGATCCTCTTGTTACCATGAACGGTGAAAAGTGTTGGAAATGTCGGAAAATAAACATCACATACAAATGAAATCCGTAAATACAGTTTTCTTTCGTAGTTTTAAATTAAATACTTAGATGTTAGCAGAAAGGTGTGAGGTATTTAGAAACATTGCTATTCGCTTTACTATGAAGTTTTAAAAGCATTTCTGTGGAATGGAAAGGCGATTTTATTACTCGTTTTACGAGCCACAGAACGATTTTCAGCTAAAGGTAATGACGTACAAAGCCCTGAAAATGAATTTGCTACCTACTAAAGATTCAAAATCTTTTCTTGTGGTGACGGAGTAAGAATACAATTCACCTCATATCTTCACTGTAGTTATCGTAAACACGTCCTAGGATCCATCATCATCACATATAAAAGATGAGAAAGAAAGAGTGCATTACGTCAAATTCTAGTAATTGGGTTACGAGTAGTTTTAACCTAATTACTAAGATGCAATGTGCTTTTCTCTTCCTTTAAATAATTCGCAAAGTTATTAAGTAGTAAAAGTTTTATGACCGACCACCTGCTGGATATGATCCTCCTAGGTAATCCAATTGTTGACCAGACGGCATCATATGGAGGTGGCCCATATACATCCCACTGTTGGGCTCGGGCCTCCTCCACAATGGGAGGGAATTTTACCTACTATACCATGCTGGTCAGACATGTTGGTATAGGGTTTCATTTCGAGTTTTCCTTCTCTTGCACACATCTTATGTACATATTATATCCCTTAATCGTCTTGTACGACATCCACGGGCAAGATAGGGAGTGGTGAATTGTATTCTTACTCCATCACCACACGGAAAGAGATGGCTCAGCTTGATGTAAATTTATTTCACCCACAAGTAATATGGGGGTTGTTAGTGTTCGTAGCTGCCCCCATTCAGCTACTGGAGACGACTAAGGGATATTATAGGTAAATAACATATACAAATGAAGGAAAACTCAACTCTCTCACCGTAAGAGGAGTCTGAAAAAGCTGATAACATCATATCAAAAGAAAAACTCGAAATAAAACTCTATACTGATACATATGCACCAGGCTTGTATAGTAGACCCTATTTCTTTTGCACTATAGAGAGACCGGAGGCCAAGAGTGGAAAAACAAAATAAAAAAGCATAAAAAAAAATAAACAAAAACCAAGCATATGGCCTTTTTTTTATTGCAAACGGTGGCAAACGAGCAAACAGTACACCTGATGGTAAGTGTTGCTGCCGCTCATGGACCATTACAAGGCCGTTGCCTACCGCGAAGAAAGCGAAGGGAGTGTGAATGAGTGCATTGAGGCTCGATGGTACCAAGGGCACCACCAAAACCCTCCACACGCAATCACCCTCAGAAAGTTGGGCTTCCGGCTCTCTCGCTCACTGAACGAAGCGCAGTAACAAATTGTTACTACTCAGACGTCGATTTTCTGCGAGAGCATGGTACTGCCCCGGACGGACCGGCCCGCGGCTGTAGACAGATAACTGTCGACAGTGTGGTCCTACCACTGTTAAAATGATGATAATTTATTAATTATATTACAGACTTAGTCTATTCCCTCCATAGCTAGCATATTCTAAAAATATTAACAAAATACTTTATGTATACTAGCTGACCCAACAGACATTGTTCTGTTCAAATAATTCCACCTGAAATTGAAAGCAGCGGCACCTACCGAATCCAATTGTGAATCAAAACCATTCTCGAATCCCCTTGAACACACACAAAACATTTCATCAACATCGATCCAGCCGTTTAGGAGGAGTTCAGTGACAAACACACGTATAGAAGAAATTTATGTATAAAGATAAATAATTTGTAAGAATTCTGTAAAAGAATACATACTTTTTTTATATCACGAAAAAAGTGTAATAAAGACATACTTTCTTTTCTCTATTCTAATACACCTATGGGATTTGAAAGACCTTGAGAAAGATACAGAAGTATTTTATGTATTATAATATGTGTTGTAATAACATTATATTGTTTTATTACAGATACATATCCTGCAAAGGTTGCTGTACAAGGTTTTTTATTTTAATAAATTAAAGACAGTTTTCACCAACTACCACTAAGTTTTAGGTGACACCGAAGGGAATCTTATCTTATCTTATATCTCTAAACGAGCAATTCTTGTATATATATATATATATATTCAGGATCTCGGAAACCGCTACAACGATTTTGTTGAAACTTGGCATACTAGAGGTTTCGGGTCCAAAAAATCGATCTAGCTAGGTTTTATTTATAGAAAATGTTGTTTTGTCCGTGTTTTTAGCAAAATAAACAATGACATTAAATTTTAAAAGAATATGAATTCAAATTTCGTTGGCAACGTCATGAATTACGATAGCTCAGATGGGAAGGTGACAGGTTTTAATTTTGGTATTTTTTCAATCAAACAGCGTCGGTTCGAATCTCGGTGTTATTATTATTCTCTTTTTGTAATTTTTTATATATTTTCATTATTTTTTTTTTATTTTTTAGTAATATATATCTAAATAAATTCGATAAAAATATGTCGAGCGAAGCTCGGTCAACCAGATATTATAAATTACATATGAAATCAGTCTATCCATGTAAAAATACTATTTTTGTGGTAGTAATATTTAGAATTAAAAAAAAACGCAAAACAGTCATGAGGACTACCGACAAAAGTAAAAACTTAAAACTATGAACTAACAGTTGTTGTTATGGATATTGAAACTATTTGACCTTGAATTAATTTTTAAATTGAAACCTTTTACATATGTCTGGTTATCTATCGGCACAGATACATTAATATAACTACAGATATAGCATTAGAATTAATACATCACGTGACCATGTCGATAACGACATACATGAATTTACTCCCCATTCAAACCGATCTATAAAAGTTTTCACTTCAAAAACGCCACGACCATTTTCCATTTAAATTGCATAAAAAGAACATTGCTTTTATAGCAGACAAGAGTCAAATGACCATTGTTCGTTGGGAATATTCCTATATTCCTACCTGACAACGCTGTTATTGCATTCATGACGTGTACGAGAAATAAAAAAGTTATCGCCTGTTTTATTACATTCAATATAAAAGGGCGCATACACAATCTCATTCTGTCCGCAACTCTTGGGAATAGAATGAAATACAGTGACATTTTAAAACGATATACATTAATTGTACCGCAAAAAGGGCGTAGTGGTTTAGATATTGACCCACCGTGCAAATGTTGTGGGTTCCCATCCAGGACAAAATTTTGTGCCATTTATAAATTATTATTATGAGCCTTATCCGTATGCTGACGGAGTAATAATACCATTCACCACCACCTATCTTACCCGTGGATGTCGTAAAAGACGGCTAATGGATATAATATCACATCTAGCATTGGGACGTATATGAGCCGAAAAGAATTAGATATTTGTAAAATGCAAAGCATTTTTTTTAATGCACAAATTGGTAGCAGATTTTTGTTTTCACTTTATTGGGTAAACAAACAATATCATCCCTAGCCGAGGCCGTGGGTGACTGCACCGGGGAGTTAGTCCGTCACCCGCCGAGAGGCGCGCGAGGATAGACCGACGTCCTCCCTGAGAAGAGGACGTCGATCGAGGAGTGGGTACTCCTCAAGAGGTATTCCGTCGGGCCGACCACTGACGACAAGTCAACGACGACGAAGGTGACGTGTCACGGGTGGGTTACGGGTGTGCACGCTTACGTCCCTCTGTTGCCTCGGACGGAGCGGGCGAGGAGGGCGCCGACCGTAATCAACCGCCCTAAAAAAAAAAAACAACGTTACAATAAGGTTTAGTTAAAATAGTGTGAAGCTATACACCGTTTACCATAGATTTAGTAGATAAACTAATATATTAGAAAGTAATACATGTTAAGTAAAAGAAAAAGGCTTACAGTGTTTTTTATTTTTATTTTTGAAAGTAATTTACATCTTCAAGCAATTCTTTAAAAAACATTTTTATAGACAATTTTGCTACTCACGTTAATGTCAATGTGACTGAAATTACTGTTATAAACATCAAGTACGCGACGAATGGGTACGTGAGGTACATATGGCGAAGGGTTGCCTCGTACGGTAGGCTTGAGTGTACGATCTGATAGGTACGTTATGGGACATTTTACTAACAATATCTGGACAGTCGCACTTGATAGATATCATAAATAAACATTGATTGCAAATATATTCCCCTGCATTTAAGGTCTAAAAGATTATATTTTTGTAATAGAGTGCGGTATAATTATGGGCAGGAGATACTGTAAATTATGAGGCCACACGCCACCCTGCCGCCGTCCCGGATGGATTGATCGGAGTGTATCCAGATCTACCACAAGAAAATGATGTTGTCTTATTCAAAAACCCTAAAAAATATGTGTTCCTTGAAATTTCTATTATTTTCTTTCGAACTTGTGGCACTTCGCGCACTCAGCTCAGGAAATACAGCTGCATGTGGTTCATTTCCCGCACATACGTGGAAGAAATGTTCGCTGGAAACGTAGTCCTCAACCATAACATTTCTAGGCAAATTCAAATTCAAATTATTTTATTATGCATAAACCCTGAGAGGGCACTTACATATTGTCAGGTTTACAATTTCCAAAAAAAATATACTACCACCGGATCGGAACGCGACCGCTACTGAGAAGATCCGGCAAGAAACTCAGCGGGCTTGTCATTATTTTTAATTTTTTTTTTTCTTCTTACTAGTTATACAATTGTGTACATGTTTTGTAAGAACAAGCTCCAGTGTGATGCCCTTCGAACCGCAAGACACTTAATATAATTTAAACGATTATGGCTGGACCAGATCCCACAAGCGGCACCCGATCACGAGTTACCTACTAGAGCAGCCATCACTCCCCTCAACCACTATGGAGGGAAGGGAGAGACCCGCTCCACGCAGCTACCGCAAGTAGATCCCTATGTGAGCATGACCAACACCACAATATGTTACAAACGCTGAAAATACAAAAATTCGTTAGGCAAAACACGCTACACTTTACAATAAAAGTTAAAAGTACATTTACAAATAGTATATTTAAAATAACAAGGAAATTGCTGAATGAGGAGCTGCTCACAACCAATCTGTATTATCATCTACATAATCCGAGATTTTATAATAAGCTTTTTTACAAAGTCTATTCTTGATGGCTTTTTAAACTTTTTCATAGGCTGGTCTCGGATATCTTTAGGTAATCTATTGTAAAAGCGTATACATTACCCCATGAATGATTTGTTAACTTTTTGGAGACGAGTAGTGTGTACAACTAATCTGTCCTTATTACGAGTATTCATTTCATGAATGTCACAATATCTCTTAAAGTTAGCGATATTTTTTTTGACATATAATATATTTTCGTATATATATTGTGATACAGCAGTTAGAATATTTATTTCTTTGAATTTCTCCCGAAGTGAGATTCTTGGGCCTAGATTATAAATTGCACGGACAGCCCTTTTTTGGAGAACAAAGATTCTATTAAAGTCCGCGGAGCATCCCCACAGTAATATACCATAAGACATAAGACTATGGAAATAAGCGAAATAAACCATTCTAGCTGTTTCAGTATCTGTTAACATTCTTATTTTTTTTACTGCATAAGCCGCTGAGCTAAGCCTACTCGACAACTTTTCAATATGAGGTCCCCACTGAAGTTTAACATCTATGGTGATACCTAAAAAGACTGTTGACTCCACAAGGTCTAGAGCCACACCATTCATTTGGACATTGGTTTCCACTTGCCTCACATTAGGAGTAGTAAATTTGATACATTTAGTTTTTTTCTCATTGAGAACCAAATTATTAGTGTTACACCAATGAACAACGTTAGACAGTACATTGTTCACATCGTCATAATTCAACATTTGTCTTTTAATTTTAAATAACAAAGAAGTGTCATCTGCGAACAACACAATGTCCAGATTGTCCCCTATATGGTAGGGTAGGTCATTAATATATACAAGAAACAGAAATGGCCCCAGAATGGACCCTTGTGGAACGCCCATTTTTATAATAGAACCAGATGATCGTGCACCATTAACATCAACCCTCTGGATTCTGTTGCTTAAATAAGAAGTTACAAGTTCAAGAGCGTTATTCCTGATCCCATAGTGGTATAGTTTTCTGATGAGTGTTTCATGTTGTACACAATCAAATGCCTTGGATAAATCACAGAAAACACCTAAGGCCTCATGTGATTCCTCCCAGGCTGCAAAAATATTTTTCAATAACTCTACGCCCGCATCAGTAGTAGAGCAATTCTTAGTAAAGCCAAATTGATTTTTGTGAAAAATACCATGTCTCTTAAAATGAGTCAACATCTGATTAAGCATAATTTATTCGAATACTTTACTGAGTGTTGGTAGTATGGAAATAGGACGAAAATTATTAATATCTGACATACTACCAGTTTTAAATAAAGGAATTACTCTACTAATTTTCATGAGATCAGGAAACACCCTGAGCAACACAACCATTAAATACAAATGCCAGGTGGGGAGCAATAACAGGTATTATAAAATCAATAGTCTTTACTGATAAACCCCATAAATCTGCTTTTTTCTTAATATTAAGATTTTTAAACGACTTTAAAATATCATCCACACCTACATCTGAAAATTCAAAGGAAGTGTCACATTTTACAATGCTTTGTTTAAGGAGCGATTCAGCCAAAATAGGGCACGACGCTAAGGATTTTGTTGTTAATACAGGCACATTTGTAAAATAATTTTCAAATTCATGTGCCACTTCTTTATTTACTGTCACATTTTTATCACCAATCTTTAAATTAAAGTCCTTCTTCCGCACAGTGTTCCTACCGGTTTCACTATTAATCACTGTCCAAGTCATTTTAATTATATCACTAGATCCTTTAATTTTCCTCCTTAAATAAATGGATTTAGCACTAGAACAGGCACGTTTGAAAATTTTTGAATAATTTTTAACATACTCTAAAAATACTGGGTTATGGTTATAAGATTTTTCACTGTAAAGATCATATAACTTTCTTCTACTCTTGTAGATACCACAAGTAGCCCATTCACTAAAACCAGCAGGCACTCCAAATGTTAATGTTTTTGTTTAAAAATTTTTTAGGCGAAGTTGTTGTGTGTTGAACCCCGCTACAAACCTAAAAAATCTTCTAAATTGACCGAAGTAAGGCAAATCGACTGGAATTGGGTTAAAGTTTGAAAAGGCATGAACCTATACGATATATATGTGTGTATAAATAAACTAGAGTGATGATGGGATCACTTTAGCAAGCAATAGAGGAGTGCGTACAACTAGACGTCGTCCACCGTTCCTTTTGTCTATTAATTTTTATTGCAGAAGTCGAATTTTCACTGTAATGAAATATAAGGATTACCTTTTTTTAGCCCATATACACTCCACTATTGAACTTGTACAGTAAAAGCGATTTTTTAAAGAATAATTAATTAAGGATATAATCTCTGTATTATGGAGGATTTTACAAATATAATGTACGCCATGGTGCGTAGCGTACCTTCCAATCCATCCGCGGCGACGGGAGTGGGTAATGAATGAGCCCATAGCCCGTCGAAAGAATACCACGCTGGTTATATGGATTGGTCTATACCAATTTCTTCTTCGAGCTTCTATTTCGAGATTTTCTTCTCTTTCACAGATGTTTTCTACTCACTACAAATTCTTTATCGACTTTTAAGACATTCATCGCATCATCATCGCAGCCCACATACGTCCCACTACTGGGCGCGAGCCTCCTGCGATTGGGAGAGAAATTGACCTACTATACCACGCTGGTTAGACGCGTTGGTATAGAATTTTATTGAATTTTCCTTCTTTTGCATAGTTGTTATATGCCCAAGATATCCCTTAGCCGCTTTTTACGACACCCACGGACAGGAGAGGGGGTGCTGAATTCTATTCTTACTCCGTCACCACACGGAAATAGGGGTAGTTAATTATATTCTTACTCTGTCACCATAGGAAAAAAAATTATTATCCTCAAATTAGTTACATGCAATTCACCAACCGCAGTAAGCTGACTCCCCCCTCAATCCATTAATTTCCATACATCAATTATCTATACAATGTTAGTATAACATTTTTCATCGAGCTAATTCACATTTGTGTATTCGGTAGTACGTTCTACATGGAATGGGTTGGTCCGTATTTGATATTATTAGCTAATGAAATTACCATGGCACCCGATACCATGCAGCAATTTTGCTGTATATTGCCAGCTTTTGTCCACAACTTTGTCCGCGTAGAATTCATCTGCGATGTTTCTGTTAAATATTTGAATTGCGAATTTCATCGTGATTGTATTTGATTTTTGATTGCCCGGCGTTTTGAATACTTTTCGGCGTTCAAAGTCATGGGCGGACTAAGATGTCTCACATCCAGCAAGTCATTGTTATTACAGAGATTTACGTACCCGTTACATAACTAGTTATAAACAGAATTATTTGTAGAACTAATTCGTTCCGTTCACATTTGGCCTATAAATTTTCCTTATAAAGGAGACTGGCTACTCCTTTCATTTGTTCTCTCTACATGGCCGAACCAACTTATATTATCCTTATTACTCCATCTACATTCATACCACAACGTTCAAATTAAAGTGATCAAGTCACTCTGTTCTTAATTCTATCACTTAATTTCACACCAATCATGCTCTTCAGCAGGCAGGCAAGCGGTGTTGAATTCTTACTACGTCACCACCAAAAATTTTGAATAATCCCCGATACAAACTAAAATAATAAAAAAGTGAGCTGTCGCTCAGGAAACATCGAAATTATTTTGTACAAGTATATATGCATAAAAGAACAAATTACAACAGGAACTAATATAGCATAAATTATTAATAAAATATTACAATTTTTCTTCCAGAAAATAATTATTTTCATCAATTTCAAACATTTATTTTCCTTAGTACACACTATATGTAATAATTTATTTTGAGCTCACTAGGTGGCTTTGTAGAAAATTCTAGAACAGGTTATGGTTTCCTTACACAAATGTGTACATATTTCTTTTTTTTATTTTATATCCAAGCATGGCGTTAACGCCACATCAACTCTAATAACTTTTACAATATGTATAAGAACAGAATAATAATGATTATGGATTTTCCGTGTGGTGACGGGGTAAGAATACAATTCACCACCCCCATTTTACCCGTGGGTGTCGTAAAAGACGACCAAGGTATTAAATATTCATATCTATGCAAGAAGGAAACTTAAAATGAAATCCTAAACTAACACGTCTGACTAGCGTAGTAGGTTTTTATCTCCTATTGTAAAGGAGACTTGAGCCCAACAGTGAAACTTATATAAGCTGTAATGGAATGATGAGGATAATGCTGGTAAGTATATGTTAAGTTATCAAGCGTTATAATAACTAAATAGTTTATTTGCTTTCTAATATAAATTTATAGGCCTTGTTAATAGCGAACGTTATATGGAACGTTATAGGGCCTTATGTATTTAAAAAGTTATAGCCGTTATAAAATATAGGTTATTTATAGCCTATTTATGTCTGTAATCGATATAATTTTCATTTTAACGGGCTGAATGTATAAATTGTCATATCTCGAGCGTCATCAATTATGACTAAGGGATCTACAATATAAGGGAATACAATTCGCCTCTCACTATCTTGCCCGTGGATGTCGTAAAAGACGACTATGGGATATAATATGCACATAACATCTGTTCAAGAGAAGGTAAATTCAAAATTAAACCTTACACTAACATATCTGACCACCGTGGTATAGTGGGTCAAATTCCCTCCCATTGTGGAGGAGGCCCAAGCCCAACACTGGGACATATTTTGGTTGCGATGATGATGAATGGATCTACATCACCCCGGTGTACTAGGACTGTTTCCCTTATATTGCAATGGAGACACATGCTCAGGAAGGAGATGTGACTGAGCTGAAAAGAGAAGGGTATCCCTACAAATATAAAGATGGCTATAGGATTACGAAGTCCTGGAACATGATGGAAATCTTTTCATGTGGTGACTGAATAAGAATACAATTCATCACCCCCATTTTGCCCGTCTTGTAAAATACAAGTAAGCGATTAATTATGCATATAACATCTATGCAAGAGAAGGAAAACTTTATACTAACACGTCTGACCAGAGCGGTATAGTTGGTCAATTACCTTACTATTGTAGAAGAAGCTTGAACTCAACAATTAGACGTGTATAAGCTAAAATGATGAATGAAAGATGATGACAGTAGGAATTGAATCTACGATATTCAATACGAGAGTATAATATTTTATCCAATCCGCCATTGGTGGAGTCTGCTATAGAGTTCACCGAAATAAATTCTTACTCCGTTTATCAACTGAGCTCATATACGTCCCACTGGTGGGCTCGAGCCTTCTCCACAATAGAAGGGAATTGACCTACTATACCACGCTGGTCAGACGTGTTGGAAGGTACGGGGCTTTATTTCGAGTTTTCCTTTTCTTGCATAAATATGCAAGAGTGGTAGGACCACACTGTCGACAGTTATCTGTCTACAGTCACGGGCTGGTCCATCCGGAGTAGTACCACACTCTCGCAGAAAATCGACGTCTGAGTAGTAGTAATTTGTTACTGCGCTTCGTTCGGTGAGCGAGAGAGCCGGAAGCCCAACTTTCTGAGGGTGTTTGTGTGTGGAGGGTTTTGGTGGTGCCTTTGGTATCACCGAGCCTCAATGCACGCATTCACACTCCCTTCACTTTCTTCGCGGTAGGCAGCGACCCTGCAAAGGTCCATGAGCGGCAGCAACACTTACCATCAGGTGTACTGTTTGCTCGTATGCCACCGTTTGCAATAAAAAACATATGTTATATGCATTTTGTAATCTTTTAGTCCTCTTTTACGACACCTACGGGCAGGATAGGGTGTGGTGAATTGAATACACTTACCTTATTACTTTACGAAAAATTATAAAACATCGATCTTAACTGAAAAAAAATTGAATATCAGGATAAAAAACGAGGACATTGTAGGGATAAAAATAACAGCAGCTATAAGGGTGGATGTTCACTGCCGGCTATCACGCATGACGGCTGATCAAACGTGATTATGCGACGAAGCGTATGCGGAACACTTCACCGAGCAAACGATCGGCTTTTAATGTGCATGAGCCCGTAGATGGGGCATGTTTTTCATAAAATGTGCTATGTAAGTAAATAGTATAGTTGTTGGATGCAGGCGGCATAGGATCGCACTTTTTGTTGAAGGCTTACGTCCAGCAGTAGATGGCAAAAGGCTGTAAATGGTAACTATATTTGTTTTATGTTTGCCGACTTCTTATTCTGAGTTCATACATGCCGTTTATGGGCTCCACTTTTTCAGAATAATCATCATCATCATCATTTCAGCCTATCGTCGTCCACTGCTGGATATAAGCCTCCCTCATGTTACGCCACAAAGTGCGGTCCTGTACCGCCTGCATCCAACGACGCCCAGCAACTTTCACCAGGTCGTCGGTCCACCTTGGCTCGTCCTACACTGCGTCGTCCGATACGTGACGCCAGCCCATTGCCACTTCAGCGTGCTGATTCTATGCTAGCTATGTCGGTTCAGAATAATAGGAGGGAACAATTGGTTGGCACCAACTTGGTCACATAATCCATACTAATATTATAAATACGAAAGTAAGGATGTTTGTTTGTTTATTTGTTTGTTTGTTTGTTTATTTGTTTGTTTGTTTGTTTGTAACGCTTTCACGCTTAAACCACCGAACCGATTTTAAAAATTCTTTCACCAATGGAAAGCTATAATATCAGGGAGTAACATAGGCTATATTTTATCCCGGTATTCCCACGGGAACGGGAACTACGCGGGTAAGGCGACTGAAACCGAAGCGAAGCGAGGGCGGGGTTGCTAGTTTTCACATAAAGTTTTGTTTATGTCAAGTTTTTCTTATCTTGCTCGATGTTATTCTTTGTTTTTTTTCCCTTAATCTCCATATCCCTTTCACGACATCCAGAAGCAAGAAAGGAGGTGGTGAATTGTATTCTTATTCCGTTAATACATTGAGGTTTACTATATAACTACTACTATACAATGCTATTTATAACTACTAAACAGATCATGTAAATTAGTAATATGTAAACTAATAATTGGACCCAGTAGATGGCGCTGCGATTGATTTCAAAGAGAAATCCTTTTATTTTTAGACTTGATCAGAATAGCGTCTGTTGGGTCAGCTAGATCTGTATAAATATAAAATAAAAATAAAATTCCTCGAAATCGTTCGCAGCGCCACGTCTAGCTTTCTTAAATCCATCTGAAAACACAACACAATAATTTCATCAAAATGGGTTCAGTTATTTAAAAAGAGTTCCGTCACAGCATTATAACATCAGTATATATTCTACCATGCGTATAATGGTAGAATATATTAGTTAATGGTAGAATATATTAGTCTATAGTTCAGCCTTATGATATTAGTATATCATAAGGCTGAACTGATTGTTTGGTTGAATGCGCCAATTTCAGAAACTAATGATTAATGTGTGTTACCAGTGATGATTTACGGCACGGAAACGTGGTCCTCATATCAAGCCTCAAAGTCGCTCAGCGTGCTATGGAACGGGCTATGCTCGGGATTTCTCTGCGAGATAGAATCCGGAATACGGCAATCCGCAGAAGAACGGGTGTAACCGACATAGCACGAAGAATTAGCACGCTGAAGTGGCAATGGGCAGGCCACATCGCTCGACGAACCGACAACCGCTGGGGAAGAAAGGTTCTCGAGTGGCGACCACGCATCGGACGACGCAGTGTAGGACGCCCCCCCACTAGGTGGACCGACGACCTAGTGAGAGTTGCTGGACGTCGTTGGATGCAGGCAGCACAGGAGCGCACATTGTGGCGCTACATGAGGGAGGCCTACGTCCAGCAGTGGACGGCAATAGGCTGAAATGATGATGATGATGATGATGATGAATGATTAATGCTGATTAGAATTGAATAATTAGATTGTTGGATAGCTCATTTATTAAGGAAGGTTATAGGCTATTTATTATGGTTAAGAAGTAAGAATACGAAACATCGCACCCTCTCTTGCCCTTCGGTACTGTAAGAGACGACTTAGAGATATGATATGCGTGTAACATCTATGCAAGAGAAGGAAACCTCGAAATAAAACCCTATATTAACACGTCTGACCAGCGTAGTATAATGGGTTAATTTCCCTCCTATTATGGAGAATACTTAAGCCCAACAGTGGGATTTATATAAGCTGAAATGGTGATGAGATGAAGATAGGCTATCTAACACTACGTTACGACCAATAGGAGGAATGTTAATGAAAGAGGAAAAATTTTGTACAAATGACAATAACAATATCCTTTTTGATAGCTTTCGTTGTATCCTGCATATTATAGGTGCCTGCAACAACTTTTGTCTTAGCCACTCCCCCTTTTATGCGACGCAGACGAAGTAACTTTAACATTTCGGCTTATATACAGTCCCACTGCTGGGCTCGAGCTTCCTCCACATTAAGAGAGAAATTGACCTTACTACACCATGCTGGTCAAACAGGTTGGTATAGGGTTTTGTTTCGAGTTTACCTTCTCTTGAGTAGATGTTATATGCTTACTATATCCCTTAGTCGTCTTTAACGATATCCACGAGTAAGATAGGAAGCGATGAATTGAATTCTTTTTCCGTCACCACACGGAAAGACGAAGTTACTTAGGTCGAACGATTTCATATATAGGTAAACGTATTAAGTATGACCTAATTCCTAATCATTTTTAGGGGAATTATATACTCAACAATATGACAACCATAATTGTTAAACCTTCTACTTCTAATTGCTTCAAATTGTTTTGTGTTCTGTCTTAATCGTTTCAATCAAGTTCCAAATTGTAATTAAAAGTTTTCCACGTAATATTTACTGTTTCTATAATTAAAACAATTGTTTACCTTATATCCATTCATATGCATGTTTTAAATAGTTTGTATTAGATGAAAACCATTTTAATTTTACCTATTCTGTGGTGACGGAGTAAGAATACAATTCACCACTGCCTTTCTTGGTCGTGGATGTCATAAAAGACGATTAAGGGTTATGATATGTAGGTTTTTGCAATAAGGAAGGAAAGTTCCAAATAAAACCCTATACAAACCCGTTAATATCCCTCCTATTTTAGAGAAGGCTTGAGCCCGGGAGTGGGACTTTTATAAGCAGATAAATTTATGTCGACAAATAAATAAATTTTTCAAACAATTTAATGAACAATTCTATTCCATGTACTAAAATAAGAATACATGTTGATTGGCATATATGACAAAGCAGTGTAACTACAGAACACTTATGCTGAAATTCATGGGTTCAATACCCACGCAGGACAATCCTTTGTTCAATCTACAAGAGATTATTCTGAGTCTTGTTGTGAAGTCCCCCACAAAACATGGATTTATGCCTTCACTCGAGGCTTTGTAAGTAAAATAAAATAGTAATTAAAAAAAATTAAAAACAAGCTTTTATTTAAATGCTCTAAAAGGAGGCGAAATAAATTTTGTACATAATCAAACGCACCATTTTTATTAAATTATAAAATTTATATTGTTATAAATAAAATCTTGTCGCGAGAACATGAACATATATTTTTTTTAAAAGAGCAAAATAACTTTAATTCTATCATTTGGATAAGAACGTGTGTCTTTTGTTTTTTGTCTTAAATCTTATATCTTTAAACGAGCAATTCTTGTATATATATATATACCTATATAGTATATATATATTCAGGATCTCGGAAACGGCTCCAACGATTTTGTTGAAACTTGGCATACTAGAGGTTTCGGGTCCAAAAAATCGATCTAGCTAGGTTTTATTTATAGAAAATGTTGTTTTGTCCGTGTTTTTAGTAAAACAATATAATGACATTAAATTTTAAAAGAATATGAATTCAAATTTCGTTGTCAACGTCATGAGTTACGATAGCTCCGTTGGGGAGACGGCCGGTTTTAATTTTGGGTTATGTGGCATTCAAACAGCGTCGGTTCGAATCTCGGTGTTATTATTCTCTTTTTGTAATTTTTTATATAATTTTCATTATTTATTTTTTATTAATATATATATAAGATATATTATTAAGGATTTTCAAAAATAGAACATAACTTGTTTCTCTGAAAATACAAAGTACAGAGTTTTGTTTTATTCGAATATTACAACTATCGTTTAACAATGGAAAATATGAAAGCTATTTTATCTCACCTGAAAATACAAAGAAACGACATTTAATGTCCACTAATGTCACCTCCTCAATTATATCCTCTCATTTAAATAAATACAAAACAATCTCTCAATATTATCCGCCATTTCTTCTAGCGTCACCTCGACCGTTGCGCCGTCTACCAACTTCCACTGACAACTTATGCATGCGCGAAGCGCGACAAATTTGAATTAATGAAATGACATTTCATTACATCTCCCCCCTAAGAGCGAAAATTCCAAATAATATATCTATACAATCTATTTAAACGTTATCTTCATATTCGCTTTCTTCTACTTCATGATCTTCAGTTACTGTTGTGACCGGTTGTAGTTTTGTTATGTGGAATAAGGTTGATTCTGTTTTTCTGTTGCCAGTGTCAATCTTAAAAATTGAGTTCGATATTTTCTCTACTATCTTGAAAGGACCTATTTTTAATTCGTCTAATTTTTTTCTATTCAGTCTATTTCCATTTTCTACATATACGCTGTCTCCTATCTCTAATTCATGCATTTTTCTATTTCTATCAAATATTTTCTTGTTGTATTTGTGGGATTTTATTGTATTCTCTAATGCTAATCTTCTATCAGCAATCCATTTATCTTCTTTTTCTATTGCTTTAATTTCATTTGGTAGAATACTGACATTTGTACCATACAGTAAATATTTTGGTGCAAAACCTGTAACTGAGTGTTCTGTTTCATTATATTTCTGTGTACATTCTCTTGCTACTGTTGTCCATGTTCTCTTATTATTTTTCTCATTTATTTTACATCTGATTTTATTTACTATTGTTTGATTTAATCTTTCGTTCAAGCTATTCGAGAATGGTGAATTCACCGCTGTAAAAATTAGTTTAACATTATTATCCTGTAAAAATTGCTTAAATTCTCTTGAAGTGATGCCCGGATATTGATCTGTCAGAATTATTCCAATCTTATCTGTCTCTAGTACTTTCTTCGTTAGTTTTATAAAATCGCTTGCATTCTGTGTTTTTGAAGTCGCAATAAATGCATATCTTGTGTAGTGGTCTACTAAAACATGTAGGTATTTTTTTGTTGACCTAGATCCTCCGAAGCCACCGATAGTATCCATTGACATTATCTCAAATGGTGTTGTCGCTGGTCCCAATTGTGACATTAATCCAAATTTTCCTTGACATCTTGATTTATTTTTTATGCATACTTCACATGTTTTACAAATATTTATAATATTTTTTGTTAGATTTTTAGCTGTATATGTTGGACTTATTTTTTTTTGTATTTGACTGATCCCAATATGGCATAAATCTTCGTGCACCTTTTTTATAAATTTTTTACTGAATTTTTCTGAGAGGATAATCTTTTCATGTTTCTTGATTTTTTTATAGTAGATTGTATTTTTTTTATTAGATTTTGTTTCTTTTCTTTTATTGTTTCATTATTCTCTTGGTCTTCAACTATATCTTTTATTTCTATTAAATTAACTATTTTCAATAACTCCTCTTTGTTGTCCTCTGATTTTAATACAGGGTTTCGGCTCAGACAGTCTGCTTCTACATTTTATTTACCAGGTATATATTTTACTGTAAAGTCATATTGAGATAGGTAATATGTGAGGTCACCCAATTCCTCATCTGTCCTGCATTTAATATTCATGTTCTCTAGAGGTTTGTGGTCTGAGTAAATAGTGAATTGTTTTCCAATGAGCCAGTGTTGCCAATATTTAACAGCTTCTTTCATAGCAAAACATTCCAAATATATAGCCTTCTTACGTTTTTGAGATTCATTGAGTTTTTTCGAGAAGTATGCCACTGGTTTGTCTTGACCGTCTAGTTGTGTCTGTTTTAATATAGCCCCGATACCCTCTAAAGATGCATCTGTAAAAATTTTTATTGGTAAGTCTTTGTCAAATATTTCTAACACAGGTTGAGAACATAAATATCTTTTTATTTGGTTAAATGATTCTTCACACTTGTCTGACCACACAAACTTTTCGTTTTTTCTTAATAAATTATGTAATAGGTCTAAGATAGTTGCACTTCTTGGTATGTATTCATGGTAGAAGTTGATTTTTCCCAAAAATTGTCTGATATTCTTTTGTATTTTAGGAGTTGGAAACTGCCTTATTGAGATCAAATTATCTTTAAGTGGTCTTACCGAATTGTTCTGGATTATGTGGCCGAGAATACTTTACTGAATCTGAATCAAAGGTACATTTCTTGAATTTCAGTCTAAGTCCTTCTTTTATTATTGCCTCTAATACCGTTCTTATGTGTCTTAAATGTTCTTCAAAAGTAGACGAGTATATCAAAATGTCATCGATATAGTTTACGGAGTATCCTGTGAGATTGTGTTTTCTTAGAATATTGCTTAAAATTCTCTGGAAAATTGCTGGTGATGTTTTCAATCCAAACGGGAGACAGGTCCACTGGAAGTGGCCATCTTGTGTGACAAATCCTGTTTTACTTCTATCTTCCACCCGTAGTGGTATTGCCCAAAATGCTGAATTTATATCTAATGTAGTAAAATACTTACAATTTCTAGTTTTAATAATCAAATCATCTATTAACGGGAAAGGTTGAGCTTGTGGTACAACAAGTTTGTTTAGTTCTCTGAAATCTACACATAGGCGGGATTTTCTATTTTCACTTTTTTTAAAGGCCAATGTCACTGGGGCTGCGAAAGGACTATAAGATTCTTCTATTAAATTATTCTTAAGTAACATGGATATTTGCTCTTCAATTTCTAATTTATCCTCTATTGTGCATCTGTATGGTCTTTTACTACAGTATCTATTTACCAGTAAATCTATGTGAGCTTCATAATCTTTAACTGATCCTATATCGTACTTGTCCTTAGCAAAAATTGTTTTATATTCCTTTATAATTTTCTCTATCTCGATTTTCTTTTCATTATCTAAATCTCTCCGTTTCTATATGTTCATTGAAATTTATTGCAAATGTTTTTATGTTATTTTCTTTATCTTTAGACATTCTGTCTATTTTATTTATTATTTTCTTTTGTTCTATCTGCAAGTTCTCATTTTGGGTTAGTTTGAATTTCTTTATCATATCCAATCCGATTCGATTATAAAGTCATCAAAATCTTCATTTTCTACTATATATACATCTACCTCTTCTTCTAAATCAAATATTTTTATCTTTATTGTTATCAAGCCATCTGTTTTCTTCACACCATTAACCGTTTTCATATATGCTAAATTCACGTTGTCTTTTTTTTCATTTACTTTAATTAGTCTTGAATTTATTAAAGAGATCTGTGAACCCGAATCATAAATGCCGTTCACCTCTAGTTTATTTTCTAATAAAAGCTTGATTTTGATTAATGGTGTACTTTCTCGTTTTTTTGTTCCGTATTTATATCTACTTCAATAATGGAATTATTATTTACATTTCTGGCTTTAAAAACCTTTTCATATTCATTTTTATTTTTTTTGAACCAACATGACTCCTCCGGATGATATCTAATTCCTTTGTCCAAAGATTCACAAGTCTTGCATGGCTTCTTCTCATTAGTTTTATTTTTATAAGGTACTGTACCATTCTTTATTATAGTTGAGTTTTTCTTGTACATCATGCCTTCATATTTTCTTATCTCTTTGAAGAAATCAGTAATGTCATTGAGTTCATCCCTGTTTAACTTATTTAAGATAAACCCAGGTAAACCTGTTGCAATAAGATCTATCATCGTTTTGCAGTCTATCGATTTGTTAATATCTAGTATAAGCCGTTCTTTTTTTATAGCATAATCAATTAACAGTCCTTCTTTATACCTGAGTGTGAGGGCATTCGTGACTATGTCCCATCCTTGGTTTTTAAAAGTTTCTAAAAATTTGTCTTTCCATTCATTCCATTCAGAATTTACTGTTAGTTTTATAGCCATCGATCTATACCAATCCAAACAGGATTTTTCTAAAAATAACCTCAATATATCTATTTTTGTTTCATCTTTTGTTATATTAAATCGCTCACACTCTTTTTCAAAATTCTCTATCCATTGCATTGGATTAGGGTTCTTGCTTGTGAATTTTTCAATAATAAATTTTTCAGAAACATCTTTTGGGTTATGTTGATTTTCTTTCTTTGTTGTAGTTTCTACTAGTTTTTCCAAGATATGTTGCAAATTATCATCTTTGTCTCCTGGTTGTTTTATATTTATTTCTTCTAAATATTGATCTAAAAATTGCATATTACCTTCCTCGTCTATATAAGTTTTCTTTTGATCTTCATCCAATTTTATCCATATTTTTCTACTTTGATGCCTTTTCTTTATGCCATTTTTTATTTTTGAGAAAGTGTTCATTTTGACAATGGATGTATGATGAATCACTGGTTTCAGCTCATCAGGTAAAATAAAACATTTTCCTTCTTCTGTAGATATTGAGGTTATGGCTAATATATTAGATTTGCCATCATTTGAGGCAATCATCTTAAACTCAAATTGTAGCCGATCCATCTTCTTTTAGTTAACGAAAATGTCGTTTTATAAGATATATTATTAAGGATTTTCAAAAATAGAACATAACTTGTTTCTCTGAAAATACAAACTACAGAGTTTTGTTTTATTCGAATATTACAACTATCGTTTAACAATGGAAAATATGAAAGCTATTTTATCTCACCTGAAAATACAAAGAAACGACATTTAATGTCCACTAATGTCACCTCCTCAATTATATCCTCTCATTTAAATAAATACAAAACAATCTCTCAATATTATCCGCCATTTCTTCTAGCGTCACCTCGACCGTTGCGCCGTCTACCAACTTCCACTGACAACTTATGCATGCGCGAAGCGCGGCAAATTTGAATTAATGAAATGACATTTCATTACATATATCTAAATAAATTCGACAAAAATATTCCGAGCGAAGCTCTGTCAACCAGATATTATTACTTATTGTTAGTAGATAGGTACGATGTTGTTTAAAATCTCGTGACAAACTTTTGTTTTTATCAATATAAATTTTATGATTTAATAAAATGGTGGGTTTTTATTAATGTCACATTAATAGGTCTTTTTCATATTCACAGTTATTTGCACGATACCTAGACTTAAAAACGCGTTTAGACATTTTTCTCCGTCTATTTCTTTGTTTCGGGTAATCTTAAAAACGGTTGGACCGGTTTTGAGAATATTTTGCCACCATATAACTGTCTAAATAAGGAATAACTTAGTTGTCTTTCCTCTCAGAGAAACACTATACAATTTTGTCCGGTCCAAGACTCGAACCCGAAGCCTTAAATATCTTAGGAGAAATTGGAGATTATAAATGCGTGGGCTAAACCGAAGCGAAGCGAGGGTGGGTCGTTAGTCAAGTAACATGATCTGCCCTTTTCAATGAAACGAGATTTCATTTACTATTTTATTTTCATTAGATTTTAGTGATAAGTTTAAAAACGATAAAGATAAGCTTAAAAAGACGAATTTTGTCTCAAAGCACTAAACAACTTTAATACGACTTATTTTTATTATACCCGTTCACTAAAGTTATAAAATTTATGATGTTTACAAGATTATATAAATAAACCATGTGATGACGAAGTAAGAATACAATACACCACCCCTGCTTACCCCTGGGCGTCGTAAAAAATCACCAAGAGATATGATATGCATATAACATGTGTGCAAGAGAAGGAAAACTCAAAATGAAACCCTATACCAACATGTCTGACCAGCATCGTATGGTAGGTCCAATTGCCTCCAATTTTGGAGGAGACCTGAGCTCTATTGTGGGACTTCTGTGCGCTAACATAATGATGATGATAACTGGTTTTATATGCATAATAGCAATCCGCCCTCGCTTCGCTTCGGTTTTAGTCGCCTTACCCGCGGCGTAGTTCTCATTCCCGTGGGAATACCGAGATAAAATATAGCCTATGTCACTCCCTGATATTATAGCTTTACATTGGTGAAAGAATTTTTGAAATCGGTTTGGTGGTTTAAGCGTGAAAACGTTACAAACAAACAAACATCCTTACTTTCGCATTTATAATATTAGTAAGGATATATACTTACTTAAATATTTTATAGACTTACTTAAAAAATATTTCAATAATAGAGATTCGTTGACCCAAACGGTACCAGATGGAGTTGGTCCGGGCAATCTAGGGCTCTTAGTCGTCTTTTACGACACCCACGAGCAAAGCAAGGGTTGGTAGTATTCGAAGCCGCTACCACACAGCACATTTTCATTTTAAAATCATTTTGATTAATTCAATTCAAAAGTTCTAAATCATCTATTACGTTAAACAAACATCCTTACTTTCGCATTTATGATATTAGTAAGGATAACATTTGTTGCAAGAGAAAGAAAACCCAAAATAAAACAACTCAACCGGTCTGACCAGCGTACTAAAGTAGTTTATAATTTCTGTCCCATTATGGAGGAAGATGGAGCCCAGCAATGGTATGTATATGACCTGAAATAATGATGATGAATATTAAACATGTTCATCATCATCATCGAAGCCCACATACGCCCACTGTTAGGCTCGGGCCTCCTCCACAATGGAAGGGAATTTGACCTACCTTACCATGTTGGTCAGACAGGTATAGGGTTTCATTTCGAGTTGCCCTTCTCTTGCATAGATGTTATGTGCACATTATATCTCTTAGTCGTCTTTTACGACATCCCCAGGCAAGATAGGGAGTGGTGAATTGAATTCTTACTCCGTCACAACACGAACATGTTAAAATCAATAAAATGATCTACTTCAACATTCCATAATTTTAATATCTGTACTCCGCATTTTCAAAGTACAATAGCCATTTTCTTACTTTGTACGAACCATCGACGTCGCACAATGGATTTCTCGCCCTTATTATATCGACAACAGAGCAGTTTTACCGCTTCTAGTTACGGCTTCCGAATCTATGTCGAGTAGGCTTGTGGCTTTCAGCTGCTCTCAGGAACATTGTTATATGAATGGTCGAAACAGCGTGCAATTTTGTTTTGACTTATTTGCCGTACGAATATTCATTGCTTCGTTATAGTAGCAATTTTATTCAGCGTATGAACTACGTACTTTTAACTGTTTTTAATAAAAGTGTTTATGTTTTATGATGACTTTGTGATTATTTCGTTTTAAAAGGTACAATTATCATGATTATCATATATATTCAAATTCAAAAACCCCGAGAGGGCACTTACACATTGTTAGGTTAACAATTTTCAAAAAAAATAATGCCATCGTATCGGAACGCGACCGCTACTGAGAAGATCCGGCAAGAAACTCAGCGGGCTTGTCTATTATTTTTGTTTTCTTCTTACTAGATATACAATTGTGTACATGTTTTGTAAGAACTAGCTCCAGTGTGATGCCCTTCGAACTGCAAGATACTTAATATAATTCAAACGATTATGGCTGGACCGGATCCCACAAGCGGCACTCGATCACGAATTAACTACTAAAGCACTCATCACTCCCCTCAATACCACTCCCCTCAATACCACTCCCCTCAATACCACTCCCCTCAATACCACTCCCCTCAATACCACTCCCCTCAATACACCTCCCCTCAATATATGTCCACATACGTCCCACTACTGGGCTCGAGCTTCCTCTATAATAGAAGGGACATTGACTCTACCACGCTGATTAGACGGGTTGTTATAGGGTTTTCCTTCTCTTGCATAGATGTTATATGCATATTTATATCCTAAGGAGGTCGTTATTTACGACATCCACGTACAACATAAGGTGTGTTGAATTGTATTCTTACCCTGTCACCACGCGGAATATCTCTATTTCTAATCTCTTAATATTAAGATATGAGATCTTTAAACGAAAAATATACATAGATATAAATAAATAAAATTGGAGTGTCTGTTTGTAATGTCAAAATAATAGGCTTTTTTCATGCTCACACGGTTATTTGCACGACACCTATGCCTAAAATAGCAATTAAAAAATTTTTGTCTGTCTGTCTGTCTGTCTGTTTGTTCCGGGTCATCGGTAAAACGACTATAACCTATAGCCGAAGCAAAGCGAGGGCGGGTTGCTAGTAGATATATATATTCAAGATCTCGGAAACGGCTCTAACGATTTTGATGAAACTTGGCATACTAGAGGTTTCGGGTCCAAAAAATCGATCTAGCTAGGTTTTATTTATAGAAAATGTTGTTTTGTCGGTGTTTTTAGCAAAACAATACAATGGCATTAAATTTTAAAAGAATATTAATTCAAATTTCGTTGTCAACGTCAAGAGTTACGGTAGCTCAGTTGGTAAGTTGTCCAGTTTGCTTTTTGTTTTGGCATTCAAACAGCGTCGGATTGAATCTCGGTGTTATTGTTATTCTCTATTTGTAATTTTTTATATTTTTTTCATTATTTAATTTTTATTTTTTATTAATATATATCTAAATAAATTCTACAAAAATACAACAAAAATATTCCAAGTGAAACTCGGTCAACCAGATATTATATATAAACTCATTTGCAAAAAAAACGGGCACCTAAGCAATGAACCATTTCAAATGTTAATATTTCTTTGTTTGATAATTATAGGTAGTTTTATCCACACAATTTGCTAAATTAATAAGAAAATAATCGTTTTCATCAGTATTTCATAAAATTTAGATACAATTTATGGGAAATAATGCTAAACCTCGCTAGTAGTGTATATTCGCTAGTAGTGCATATGCTCATGAAGTAAAAATAAAAAAGTTTTTTTGTTTGTTTTTCTTTAATAAAGTAAAAGCAGATAAATGTTTAGTATCGAGTGTGACCCCCTCTAGCTAAAATCACAGCTTGAATTCGTCTGGGCATGCTAGCGAGTATATCCCGGATACTTGCTTGCGGAATACGTTCCCACTCCGCAGTAATCACATTCTTCAGCTCTCTGATGGTCTGCGGAGCCGGGTGTACTGATCTCACACGCCGTTTCAGAACGTCCCAGACATGCTCTATGGGATTGAGGTCGGGACTTCGAGCTGGCCAATCCAAACGACGAATGCCGACCTCTTGCACATACGCATTAACATCGCGGGATCGGTGGGCGCGAGCATTGTCGTCCATAAAAATCGAGTCTTCACCTAGAGCGGCCAATGCGGGTTGTGCATGAGAAATTAGAACTTCCGTTATGTATCGATGCCCAGTCAGTGAGCCGTTTTCAATGAAGACTAACTCTGTACGATCCATTGAATTTATTCCTGCCCAAAACATAACAGAGCCCCCACCATAAGGTGTGATTTCTTCGAAACATGCCTCTGCAAAGCGTTCTCCTTGTCTTCTTAGCACTCGCCGACGTCGATCTTCACCGAACAGAGATATCCTGGCTTCATCAGAGAACAAAACCCTATTCCAATCGTCTTGAGTCCATGATTCACAATTTCTAGCGAACCTAAGCCTGTGAACTCTGTGCTCACGGAGTAATTTGGGGCCGCGGGCCGGGCGGTGACTGCGTATATTGGCAGCGAGAAGCCTCCTCCTGACCGTCCATAGACTAATATGCACATTTCTTACTTCTTGGAGGTTGTTCTTAAGATCCACATACGAAGATTTGCGATTTCTCAATGCGCGACTCACAAGAAAACGATCATCCCGTGGTTGGGTACATGGTTTTCTTCCAGAACCAGGCCTTCTCTCGACGGAACCAGTCTCCTGATATCGCTGCCAGGTCCTTTGGACTGTCGAGCGACTAACATTTAGCCTCCTAGCCACGAAACATTGGCTGCAACCCTCTTCAAGCAGCGCGATAATTTTGGTAGCTTTTACCACTTTATCTACCATTTTTGATACAGCCAAACAGCATTAAATAAAGCTTTGACAGTCAAGGATATGAAATTAATCGATAAAAATTGAATAAAAGTTATGAAAGTCGATGTTAACTTCTGGAACTTCGCGCCAAAAATGTAGGATTAAAAGGGGTTTTCTGTAAAAATGAACATCAAATGAAAAATTGAATTTAGAACGTACTTTTTTAAATACCACAGCATTTTAAAAACCGGCCAGTAACGTGTACAAACGATTGAAACCTTTTTGGTATTGTATCTTTTTAAATATGAATGAAAATCAAAACCGCCCGTTTTTTTTGCAAATGAGTTTATTATCTGAATATCACATCTTTGTCGCCTTTAACGACATCCACGAATAAGAGAGGTAAATTGAATTCTTACTCCGTCACCACACGAGAAGAATTTTGTATGTTATATTTTAGTTTTAATAATTTCATGATTTAATTTAGTTTTAATAATTTCATGATTTAAAAAAGCAGAAGTGAATGCGACGGATGTGAAAAACAAGTAATATGAAGGTGAATATTTATAAAATCTTAATAAAGCAATAACTCGCAGGCCTGCTGTAGTACCCATAAAGGAATACCTTAACTTACCACTTATTAGAAAAAAAATGTCAAATTATATTTTTTTGCTATACCTATAACTAGCAACCCGCCCTCGCTTCGCTTCAATTTCTGTCGCCTTATCCCCGTTGTTCCCGTTCACGTGGGAATACCGGGATAAAATATAGCCTAGTTTACTCCCTGATATTATAGCTTTCTATTGATGAAAGAATTTTTGAAATCGGTCCAGCTGTTTTGAAGATTACCTGGAACAAACAGACAGACATACAGACAAAAAATATATAAAGTGTATTTTAGGCATATGTATAGTGCAAATAACCGTGTGAGCATGAAAAAAGCCTATTATTTTGACATTACAAACAGACACTCCAATTTTATTTATTGGTATAGATATAAACTAACAATCTATTCTTCGCTTCATTTACTAAAACTATTAAATTGAAAATCATCATCATCATCACCATTTTTGTTCACATATGTCCCACTATTGGGCTCGAGCCTCCTCCACAATGGGGGGGGAAATTGACCTACTATACCACGCTGATTAGACGTGTTGGTATAGGGTTTTATTTAGGGTAAGATGAGGCTCTTGCCCGTGGGAGCCGTAAACGACTACTAAGGGTTATCTTGTGCGTATAACTCGGAAACTCGAAATGAGGCACTATACCAACCCGCCTGACCAGCGTGATCGTAGGTCAATTTTCCTCCCAATATGGAGGTGGCTCGAACCCAATAGTGGGACGTATAGTAGCTGGGATAATGATAGATGAGAGAGGAAAAACTCGACATAAAAACCTATGCCAACACGTGACCAGCGTGGTATAGTAGGTCAATTTCCCCTCCTATTGTGGAGGAGACGCAAGCCTATAAGACTTTTACAAGTTGAGACGACTTTACATAGCAAATTATATCAACACACAAACTTCTATATTTGATTCATTAATCGACTCTTTGAATATATTTAACTTAGAAAGGAGGATATCAATTTGTAAATTTGTTTTACTTGATTGGACCTCCCCTTGTATATTAGTTACGTCTTTCAAGTGTGTGAAGGAGTTTGATTAACGATTTCATAACGAGAGTTTACAGACTCGTTATAACGTATGTTACCTATATATATTTTATACTAGTAACCCGCCCTCGCTTCGCTTCGGTTATAGGTTATAGTCGTTTTACCCCCGTAGTTCCTGTTCCCGTGGGAATGCCGGGATAAAATATAGCCTAGATTACGCCCTGATATTATAGCTCTCCATTGGTGAAAGAATTTTTGAAATCGGTCCAGCCGTTTTGAAGATTACCCGGAACAAACAAACAGACAGACAGACAAAAATTTTTTAATCGCTATTTTAGGCATAGGTGTCGTGCAAATAACCGTGTGAGCATAAAAAAAGCCTATTATTTTGACATTACAAAGAGACACTCCAATTTTATTTATTGGTATAGATTTTGAATTTACTTTCTCTTGCAGATGTTATAAGCATATTGTTCCCTTAGTAGTCTTTTATGATACCCGCGGGTAAGAAAGAAGGTGGTGAATCTTATATCTTTAAATGAGCAATTCTCGTATATAAATATTCAGGATCTCGGAAACGGCTCCAACGATTTTGATGAAATTTGGCATACTAGAGGTTTCAGGACCAAAAAAATCGATCTAGCTAGGTTTTATTTATAGAAAATGTTGTTTTGTCGGTGTTTTTAGCTAATCAATACAATGACATAAAATGTTATTGACATTCTCTGAATAGAAATTCAAACGTCGCCGTCGCCGTCAAGAGTGCCAAAAGCTCAGTTGGGAAGTTGTCCAATCGCATTCAAACAGCGTGAGATCGAACTTCGGTGTTATTATTATTTTTTATATTTTTCTTCATTATTACATCATTATATTTTTTATTAATATAGGTATATCTATATATAAATACGTGAAGCGAAAACTTTATACCCCTTTTTACGAAAATTTGGTGGACGGACATGTATGAAATTTGGCACGGTTGAAGTATATAATGAGGAGAAGTGCATAAAACTGAAATTTTATACAATAATGGATTAGAAATACATTAAATTCATTAAAAAAGGCATTATGCACACTACAACGCAATCGCTACACACACACACGCACGTTTGTGTGAGTGGGTTGCGTAGCAACGCTTATAGACTTTTGTTTACGGTTAAAATCTCTGGGCGAACTGAATGTCAAACAATCATAATTATGATGACAATGTCTAAAGATTTGTGCTTATATATTAGTTATTAGTGAATAACAGCTTGCTCAATTTACAATTATACATGAATAAAATTAAAAGAAAATTGTGTAGCAGAAAAATTTATTAAAATGAATTTTGGCCGAATGTCGACCACACGCCGACCACTAGTCTAAATAAGTTCGTCAAAAATACAATTTACGAAAAAACAATTATACTGAGCGAGACTCGGTCAACCAGATATTGAATTCTTAATTCATCACCACACGAAAATTTTATTTCATTACCACATTGAGAAAACTTAGTACAAGTAAATAAAATTCTTATATCGATATTGAAATTGATGGCAATTTCATAGGGCATCAATATTATGTGCTCAACATATTTCCCTGGGGCCTCGCGACTTTTACACAATACAATCCGCCATTTTAACTTTTGTAATATATTTCTTTACGTCATCTGTTTTTACTTATTGGCACTGTAATGGCGTTTTCTTGTGATGAGAGATTAAAAATATAATACACCACCACCTTTTTTGTGCGTGGGTATCGTAAAAATCAACTATGGGATTATTGCAGATAACATCTATGCAAGAGAAGGAAAACTCGAAATAAAACCCTACCAACCCGTCTAATCAGCGTGATATAGTAGGACAACTTCTCTCTCATTGTGAAGGAGACTGCCCATATATAGCATTTAATTCTTAAGTGTCTTAAAAAAATTGCAATCACGACGAGGACTATCGACAAAAATGAAAACTTAAAACTATGAACAAACTAGCAGCGCCCTGCGGTTTCAATTTCAATTTCAAACTTTATTGCACTCCATAATGTATAAAAGATCTTAACAACAAAACATGTAACAATTATGGACCCTGTAGGGCACGGCAACAGTAGGAGAGAGGAACATTTTTATGAATTTTCCTAATTTTATGATACATACTTTTACATATATTTACTAGAATAAAATTATTACATATATTTACTAGAATTATTATTATGCGATTTTTGTTATTATTAAAATTTTAATTATCTATATATAATATCTATATATATAATTGCTGTGTGGTAGCGGCTTCGAATACTACCAACCCTTGCTTTGCTCGTGGGTGTCGTAAAAGACGACTAAGAGCCCTAGATTGACCCGGACCAACTCCATCTGGTACCATTTGGGTCAACGATTACATTCCCAAGGAGGGTTGACGTCAGGCAGGCGGCCGGTCATAAAAGTCATTGCCGAAACTTTTTGCAATATGTCAAAACAGATGACATATTGCGTCGACCCCAAATAATTGGGATAAGAGCAAGATGATGATGATTAAAATTTTAATTATGGTTATTTTTAAAATTTACTAGAATTATTTTAGAATTTTTATTATTATTAAAATTTATTATTAATTTACTTAATTTAATAGAATTATTATTATTTGATTATTAGAATTAATTATTAATTTACTAGAATTATTTTTGAATTATTGTTATTATTAAAATTATTATTAAAATTAATTATTAATTTACTTAATATAATTGAATTATTATTATTTGATTATTGTTGTTAGATTATTGTTATTTATTATTAGAATTAATCTATATGTGGATGTTTTACTACTACTACTATTTAGGTACCTAGTTAAATGATGTCATTTAAGTAATCATTGACACTGTAGTAACTTTTACTTAGTAGAAACACCTTTAATTTTTTTACAAAGTCATTATATGTTTCTTCATTCTTTAAAGTTATAGGCAATTTATTATATATTATTATGGACATTACATAGGGGCTACAAGAATGCATTTTCAATCGAGACTTGGGTAGATTTAATCTATTTTTATGCCTAAGCGTGTAATGTGATTGTATATCAACCCTTTTTTTATAAAAGTCCATGTGTGTTTTTAAAAACTTACATATTTCAAAAATATACATACAGGGGAGTGTAAGGATTTTTAAGGTCTGAAAGTGAGGTCTGCAACTGTCTGCGTAATCTATGTTAACTAAGATTCTTATTAATCTCTTTTGCATGGTGAAGTTCACCCGCAGTTCCTCTTCCCGTGGGCATATCGGGATAAATTATAGCCTATGTGTTATTCTGATATCATCGCAGCCCACATACGTCTCACTGTTGGGCTCGGGCCTCCTCCATAATGGGAGGGAATTTGACCTACTATACCATGCTGGTCAGACATGTTGGTATAGGGTTTCATTTCGAGTTTTCCTTTTCTTGCACAGATGTTATGTGCACATTATATCCCATAGTCGTCTTATACGACATCCACGGGCAAGATAGCGAGTGGTGAATTGTATTCTTACTCCGTCACCACACGGACAATTATTCTGATATATAAGCTATATTATTATGCAGTTTCATCAAAATCCATTCAGTAGTTTTTGCGTGAAAGAGCAACAAACATCTTTACATACTCACAAACTTTCGCGTTTATAATATTAGTAGGAAGTAGGAAGGATAATTGTTATTTTTGGATATTTAAATTAATTTTTTAAACTCAAATTCATATTTTTAAATTACACCTTATATTTATCGGGTTTTGACAACTATCGGTTCAAATATAGTGAGATTGATATAGCTACAGACATAGCGTTAGGGTTAACATGTCACGTGACTATGTCGATGACGCCTTACGAGAGCATACATACTGCTATAAGCATGTCGATGATGCGAATGCACGAGATTTCAACCATACAAAAAGTGTCTAAGGCGCACAGCACACTGCGCTTACACCAGTCATGCGTATGTTGGTGACGCGAACCTATAAAATCTTCCCCTACCAAAAAGTGCCCAATGCAGAAGACTGTCAAAACGAATTAATTTTTTGATTATAATATTTCTCATAAACGTTAGAAATCATTACCAAAAGGTTGTCCATTCCAATCCTAACTGTAGCGATGTTTTTCTATGGCGCAAGTTAATTTAATATTCTGCGAGTGTTGCTTTCATGTTATTTATTTCGGTCGGAAGCTCACGAGCGGCCAGGTGTGCTCCTTGACTGACGAGAGCTAATTTTCCGTCTGGTGCCTTAATTGAGGGCGTGTTGACACAGCCGACCGAAGCACTTAAACATTCGCTTCAATAAACTTCATTTTATTTATACTGCTAGATTACTTTTTTATGTTACTTAGTAATTTATATTTATTATTCATTCATAATTAGTTCATTCTATTTACTATTAGTTCGTAATAAAACACATTTACAGCGGTTTCGCTCGCGTTATAGTTTAGTTTTGTTCTTGTAGGTATTCGTGTTCCATTTCTGGAACACTCCGAACCAAATTTTACACATTAAAAACGTGTGAATGTTAGATATTTCAGATTTAATATACTAGTTGAATATAATACACAAAAAAAAATATCATTATCATCATAGCCAAATAGCTGTTTTATAAGATATTCATTTAAAATTTAACACAATAATTACATTCAAATTCAAATTCAAATACTTTATTATGCATAAACCCCGCGGGGGCACTTACATATGGTCACTTTTATACATTTTACCTTACACTACTACCGGATCGGAACGCGGATGTGAAAAACAAGTAATATGAAGGTGAATATTTATAAAATCTTAATAAAGCAATAACTCGCAGGCCTGCTGTAGTACCCATAATGGAATACCTCAACTTACCACTTATTAGAAAAAAAATGTCAAATTATATTTTTTTTGCTATACCTATAACTAGCAACCCGCCCTCGCTTCGCTTCAATTTCTGTCTCCTTATCCCCGTTGTTCCCGTTCACGTGGGAATACTGGGATAAAATATAGCCTAGCTTACTCCCTGATATTATAGCTTTCGATTGGTGAAACAATTTTTGAAATCGGTCCAGCCGTTTTGAAGATTACCCGGAACAAACAGACAGACAGACAAAAAAATATAAAGTGATTTTTAGGCATATGATAGTGCAAATAAACGTGTGAGCATGAAAAAAGCCTATTATCTTGACATTACAAACAGACACTCCAATTTTATTTATTGGTATAGATATATGGTTCTACTAGCAACCCGCCCTCGCTTCGCTTCGGTTATAGGTTATAGTCGTTTTACCCCCGTAGTTCCCGTTCCCGTGGGAATGCCGGGATAAAATATAGCCTAGTTTACGCCCTGATATTATAGCTCTCCATTGGTGAAAGAATTTTTGAAATCGGTCCAGCCGTTTTGAAGATTACCCGGAACAAACAAACAGACAGACAGACAAAAAATTTTTAATCGCTATTTTAGGCATAGGTGTCGTGCAAATAACCATGTGAGCATAAAAAAAGCCTATTATTTTGATATTACAAAGAGACACTCCAATTTTATTTATTGGTATAGATTTTGAATTTACTTTCTTTTTCTTTTTACTTTCTCTATTAATAGCTCCAGTGTGATGCCTTTTGAACCATCATACAATACAGTTATTAAATATAACGAAAAAGTACCATGGCTGGACCAGATCCCGCAAGCGGCACCCGATCACGAGTTAACCACTAGAGCAGCCATCGCTCCCCTCAACCACAATGGAGGGAAGGGAGTGACCCGCTCCTCGTAGCTACCGCAAGCAGACCCTTCAGTAAGCATGACCAATACCATGGGCCACAAACATAAAACACAGATTAAATAACAAATTCATTTGGCAAAACACGCTACGCTTTACAATTATATTAACAGTAACAGAATAAACATGTATGTAACACCTTTTGAAATAATGAGAAAATGCCTGAATGAGGAGCTGCTCATAACCAGTCTGTATTAATGATTTCTGATGTTTACGCGAGTATTATACATTTTAAATAAAACTACTTTACGGATTTTATCGCGTTTGTATTTGATTTTTGATTACCCGACGTTTCGAACACTTTACAGCGTTCATGATCACGGGTGGACTAAGATGTCTCACGTCCAACAAGTCATCGTTACTGCAGAAAATTTTATAATTATCTACCCGATACAGAAATTAGTTATTAAATATTGACCCACATTTTGATACAAAATTTATTGCCAGTGTAAGAAGAAAATGATTCTATATGAAAAAATTATATTGTTTATGGTTAGTAATAATTAAACATTAAAATTAATAGTAATTATATTTAAAAACTAACTAATAATCTAGTATACTACCACCGGATCGGAACACGGTTACACTGAGAAAGATCCGGCAAGAAAACTCAGGTAACATGATGCTAAATTAAAGTTAATTTTGAAGGCGGCTTACTTTATGTTACTAAAAAGGTTTTAATTTATAAAATTATCTTTAGTTATTATTATTGTGGGTCAAATCTATACAATATGAGCTCACGGTGTCTTGCAGTCTTGTGGTGGTCTTTTTGGATTTCTTTTTAATAATGTTTATAACAGGATCCCAGCTAGATGGTAACACCCAGCCATCCTCTCTATTGAAATTTTTGTGTTTTTTAATCTCAATAGCCTCGCGTACCATTCTAGGCAGGTATCGGTGTTCTTTTGCGAGGATTTGTGGTTTATCAAACCTGATGTTATGGTGGGCGCGGTCCTGGCTATGTTCACAGACTGCAGACCTAGTGTCCCGGCGGTGCTTCACATCGGCTATGTGTTCTTTGATCCGAGTTCTTATGGATCTCTTTGTTTGTCCAATGTAAGAGAGACCACAGTCACAGTCAAGTTTATATACTCCTGCATCTTGTAAAGGGATCTGGCACTTGACAGGTGGTAAGAATTGGCTAATCCTCTTCAGTGGCTTAAAATAAGTTTTAATGGAAGAGCGTTTCAGGATGTAGCCAATCTTGTCAGTGACTCCTTTGACATAAGGTAGTATTGCAGGAAGGCGCTCAACTGTGGGTGGTTTCACTCGGTCTCTGCGACGGGGGCGAGGAACTGGCAGCTTGTTTGCACGTAGCACCTGCTTGACATGCTGCAGCTCCCCAGCCAGGTGTTCATCGTCACAGATTCCTCGTGCTCTCTGCAACAAAGATTTACACACGGTAGCTAACTGTGAAGGGGGATGATGAGAATCACCGTTCAAGTATCTGTCTGTATGTGTTGCTTTTCGATACACTGTATGACTCAAGGTGTTATTAGGGTTACGTATAACCAAAATGTCTAAGAAGGCTAAAGAGTTATTTGACTCCAGTTCCATAGTGAATTGAATTTTTGGATTAATGGAGTTAAGATGGTTTAGGAATATGGTTATTTTGTCCGTGGGTAATATTGTGAAAGTGTCATCTACGTACCGCTTGTAGAACCTGGGTGTGACAGGTGAGCTTGATAAGGCCGTCTCCTCGAAGTCCTCCATGAATATATCGGCAACGACAGGGGAGACCGGCGAGCCCATAGCCACTCCATCTACTTGCTTGTAGAAGTCATCATTCCACATTAAATAGCCAGTTGTTAGGCATTGACGTAACAGTTCCGCATATCCCAATGGCATATTATTGTCAGATAGCTTCTTAGATATGGTTTTGATGCAATCCTCCACAGGTAGAGAGGTGAAGAGTGATGTGACATCAAAACTGACCATAGTTTCATTGTCAGCGAGATGTAGATCTTTAATTTCACTGACAAAATGGTAAGAGTCTTTCACAAATGCACTAGTGTGTCCCCGGAGTTGGGAGAGGACTTTCGCAACCTTCTGTGCTAATTTATAAGTCGGCGTGTCGATCTGACTTACTATTGGTCGCAGTGGTGCATTTGATTTGTGTATCTTGGGCAACCCATATAATTTAGGTGGTTTGACGCATGGTGGTATTAGATTTTTCACGTCTAGATGTAATGTATTAGTCTGTATTATCATCAAGATAATCCGAGATTTTATAATAACCTTTTCTACAAAATCTACTCTTGATTGCTTTTTTATACTTATTAACTGGCATATCTCGAATATTAATAGGTAATTTGTTGTAGAAGCGTATACATTGCCCCATGAAGGATCTGTTAACTCGTTGAAGACGAGTACTGTGTACAACTAATTTATCCTTATTCCGAGTATTTACATGATGAATGTCACTATATTTTTCAAAGTTACCGATATTTTTCTTTACATAAAATACATTCTCGTATATATATTGAGATATAACAGTCAGAATATTTATCTCTTTAAATTTCTCTCTTAGTGACACTCTTGGGCCTAAATTATATATCGCGCGGACCGCCCTTTTTTGTAGAATAAAAATTCTATTCAATTCCGCAGAGCAGCCCCAAAGTAATATGCCGTATGACATGAGACTATGAAAGTATTCGAAATAAACTATTCTGGCTGTTTTAACATCGGTTAACACGCGAATTTTTTTTACCGCATAAGCCGCTGAGCTGAGCCTATTTGACAGTTTTTCAATATGAGGCCCCCATTGGAGTCTATTATCTATAGTGATGCCTAAAAAGGTGGTTGATTCCACAAGGTCCAGAGCCACCCCATTCATTTGAACATTGGTTTCCACTTGTCTCACATTGGGAGTAGTAAATTTAATACATTTAGTTTTTGTCTTATTTAGAACTAAATTATTAGAATGAAACCAATGAACAACATTAGACAGTGCATTGTTCACATCGTCATAGTTGAGCATTTGTCGCTTAATTTTAAACAGTAAAGAGGTATCATCTGCGAACAACACAATGTTTTGATTGTCCCCTACATAATAGGGTAAGTCATTGATATATACAAGGAACAGAAATGGCCCCAGTATTGACCCTTGCGGAACGCCCATTTTGATAACAGAACCAGATGATCGTGCACCGTTAACATCGACTCTCTGAATTCTGTTGCTTAGGTAGGAAATTATAAGTTCCAGAGCGTTTTTCCTGATCCCATAGTGGTGTAATTTCTTGATGAGAGTTTCGTGGTTTACGCAATCAAATGCCTTAGATAAATCTCAAAAGATGCCCAAAGCATCGTGCCATTCCTCCCAGGCTGAGAAAATGTTTTTTAATAATTCTACACCCGCATCAATAGTAGAGCAATTCTTAGTAAAACCAAATTGATTTTTATGAAAATACCATGGTTACCACCCAAAAGAGGCAACTTTGTTAGCCAAGTTCTTGGCTGATGTAAAAAAAAAATAAGATAGCGAATCAGCTAATAGTTTTTTATAATATCTAGCAAGATTAGAACTATCTTTTGTCAAAAAAGTTTTTTTCTTAACATAATTGTTAATGTCAATTACATGCATCTTGTTACTAGTAGTATAAGTGGATGCAGTTTTGACATTATGCAACGTTAAATTTAAATTATAAATGGATTCATTTTCCATTTGTGTTAAACAAGTTCTGTACGGAAATGTGAACATTACAATTTTGTCTACATTTTATTAAAAACATTAAAAACGGTGTGTATCGTAAAAGTCGATTAAAGGATATGATATGCATATAATATCTATACAAAAGAAGGAAAACTCAAAACAAAACCCTATGCCAACACGTCTGACCAACGTGATATAGTAGACCAATTTCCCTCCCATAGCAGAGGAGGCCTGAGCCCAACAGTGGGAGGTATATGGGCTGAGATGATTATGATGATTAAAAAAATTAGAAATAACATCAACATCCTCCTAATTACTTTAGTGTTGACGCAAAATGTAGTATTCTACCATCCAATATATTGCAAAAGTTTTATCCAATAGTTTTATAGAGGCCACATGCCTGACGTCAACCGTTTTTGAGAATGTAATTCAGACGACAGATCAGATGGAGTACCCACGAGTACACACGGGTACTCGTTGGGTATCCACGAGCAGTGTGAGGAGCTGTTAGAAAGTCCTTTATGATTTTCTACTTAAATATACCAGGGTAACAGCACAGTTGAAGAAGTTCAATGATCATGTGAGAGACTATCAAATTCAATCTGTTAAATGGAAATCCTATATTAATTCTATTATATAATTTCCTATTTATAAAATATTTTTGAAGATTAAGTTAACAAAATACTTAAATAAAATATTCCTCAGCACAATAGCTAAATACGGTTTATCCCACTTCAATCCGTTTGATGAGATAAGCTGTTTTAAATCTTCTAAATTTATTAAGCGCTTTACGTTCAAAATTATATAACAGAATATAATTCTAAAAGGACGGTTGAAATATTTGAGAAAATGGAAAATAAGTAGTTTATTTTAGCCAATGAGAGTAATACTTAAGGAATATGCTATCGTAAAAGCTTTTTACGAAGTCTCTTATTCATGACCGCCAAAATTACACGCATGATAATATAAAGAAGTAGGACGTAAAGAAAGTTTAACATAAAAAAGATCATAATATGCATCAACATAATGTGTACAGCGAGAAAATGTTCCAGACATAAACGGTTATACTCAAAGTTAATTGCATCCAACCGTAAGAAACTTCACCACTCTTCGCAGCCTCGTTATCCGCAAGAAATATCTTTTTACAAGTCGCTGCTTTCTTTAAAAAAATATTCTTAAGAAAGAAGGTAAAAAATTTTTCACAATACTAATTATTCGTTCGCAAAGTAACTTGTCTCAATTAACAAAAGATTCGTTCTTCGTAATGGCAACCAGGTTAAGTTTTTAGATTTCTTAATGCAATTAAAGCAAACTGTTCTTTTGTCGGTCAAAATCACGGATTTGGAATACGATAAAGAATATTTAGGATTTTTATTTATTTTGGAATATATAACATTAATAAATTTGCAAAAGAAGGCGTAGATTTTTTTATACTTTCTTTACTAGTACATTGAGTGAAATGACAATGACCTACAGTATGCCAAAATATTGCTCGAATGTTTGTAAGAATGTATTGTATAATGATTGATTGATTATGGTTCAATGATTAGTACCATCTAGAAGGCAAAACAGAAGCTAGATAAAGTGTATGCCCAAAACTAAGACGAAGCAAGCAAGCACTTCTTAAGAACATTCATCATCATCATTATTTCAGCTCAATACATCCCACTGTTGAGCTCGAGCCTCCTCCAAGATGGGAGGGAAATTGACCTTACTATACCATGCTGGTCAAACAGGTTGGTATAGGGTTTTATTTCGAGTTTTCCTTATCTTGCGTATTATATCCCTTAGTCGTCTTTTACGACATCCACGGGCAAGATAAAAAGTAGTGATTTATATTCTTACTTCGTCATCACACGGAATTAAGAACATTATCGTTCATTAATCAGACCGGGATGGATAGATGTGGATTTTCTGTAAAAAGGAGTAAAAACGGTTGCTATTTTATACTGAAATGCCTGTCTAGGAAAATTGTGGCACCTCTTTGTCAATACTCACGATGTTTAAAAACCGATGTGTTGTGTTGTTGCAATGTAACAATATTCTAGATCAGTTCATCGAGCGGCAGGTAAGAGAACTAATTGATGCCACATAGAATTGACTTCATCAACCACGTCGAATGGCTCCTCCAACCCAGACTTGTATCCTATTGGATTAGAAAATGTGGCCCCATTTAAAAGAACCTGTCTTTAGTCGCATCAAAAGTTGAAGTGTCTCAAGACATCTCTAATTAAAGGAGTCTATAATATATACATACCTACATGAATAGTGTACGTACTTTAATTGGCAACTAACCTGGAAGGTTGAAGGTCTAAAACCAGGGAGGACAATTCGAATAACTTTAATATGTTTTTAATCTAAGTTTAGTTACTTTTGTTTTCACGTTATATATTTTACATAAACTTCGGAAGGTGTAAAATTGATTTTATAGTGTTTGTGACAGAAACTTAACTGTCAAATGGATTCACGTCTAAAGACGAATAAGAAATATGACATGGAGTCTACTCACGCAACAAATAAATCTGTGTGCGATTCAGAAATTAATATTCTAAATTTGGACCACCATTAATATATCATCACAGGAATTTGTTCCTTGATGCGTTGTTCCCATAAAAAGTTACTTTCCAGTAGTTTCTTCTTCTAAATTATAGTTAAAAGTTATAAGTATATAAGGTGTATATATAAGTTGTACATACTAGGCGTGCAGCATAATGTAGAAGTTTATTATAGACTTACTTCGACGATGCTTCTCGAGGAAGCGGATATTACGCTCTCTAGCGGCAAGCATCCGGTTCAGTCTCGGTACACCACTTCCACCCGCACTTTGTACTTCCACAGTTTGAAAATCGGAGGTTCTTCATTATGAAATACTTACCTCCTCATATTTTATGAATGCCTGGTCCGTGCTTGAATTAATTATTCCTGAGTATATGGACTGATTTATGAAACGAGTAATTATTTCTATCACCAATGTTTTTTTTATAACTATACTCAGATCTGTTACAGATACATTTCCCCTTCCATGGTGGTGAAAGAAACAGAGTGCATAACAATAACTTGCTGTGTTTATACCTGTTTATCACCATTATTGTCAGCGTCCACTTTAACATTTTTTGATATCTAGAACTTTTATAGACAAATTGCATGGGGGAGTAGATTCATGTAATTCATCATACACATGGTCACGTGATGTATTGGCTAACTCTATATCTGTAGCTATGTAAATATCACTATATCTATACCAATAGATATCGAAACCAGATAAATTTAAAAAGCATTAATTTACAAATTTTAAGATAAATGTAAAAATCCTTAATTTTTACATTTTTGTCCGTGCGGTGACGAAGTAAGAATACAATTCACCACCCGTGTGTGTCGTAAAAGACGACTAAAGGATATAATACGCATATGGCATCTATGCAAGAGAGGGAAAACTTGAAAAAAAGCCCTATATCAACCTGTCTACCAGCACGGTATAGTAAGATCAATTCATTCAAATCAAAATAGGAAGGATCCTATTGTGGAGGAAGCTCGGGCCCAGCGGTGGGACGTATATGAGCTGAAATTATGATGATTATAATTTTTGAATTGAATATCTAAAAATGACATCTCTCTATTCATAGTTTTAAGCTTTCACTTCTGTCGGCATCATAACTACTTCGTATATATAGATATTTTTAATCGGTGATATCTTTTTTATGTTGTTTTATCGAGACTAACGAACAGTAATTGATTTTGATTTGTAAACTTAACAAGTTACAGCTGAATCAGAACGATGAATATCCTGTTATCATATACATTCAAATAAAAAAAAAGTGAGCCGTCGCTCAGTACGCCTGGTAGATGTAAAACATCGAAATTATTTTGTACTAGTATATATGCATACAATTATGTCACACATGATCTTTGCTAAACCTAACCGTTTATGCAGTGCAAGCGGCGGAAGCTCTCAAAAGGAAAAAAAAGAGGATTCTGAAACATTGTTTATTGTTGCTCCGCTGCTATTATTGGTCTTATCAAGCGTGATGATATATAGCCTATAACCTTCCTCGATAAATGGGCTATCAAATACTGAAAGAATTTTTTAAATCGGACCAATAGTTTATGAGATTAGCGCGTTCAAACAAACAAACTCTTCCGCTTTATATGTATATACTAGCAGTGCCCGGTGTGTCCCCAGTGGAATAGTGACTTTGGGGGTATAGTGACTTTCAGGATTTATTTAGGTATTTATTTTAAAACTTCTGTGGCCAAACGTTGAGAACCTTCAGAACTTGATTCCCGATGTCCCGTTATCGATGACTCAACTGATAACGTTTGCTATACTGATAACGGTTGTCATCGGTGACTCAATTGATAACGTTTGTTATAGGTGACTCAATTGATAACGGTTGTTATCGGTGACTCAATTGATAACGGTTGTTATCGATGACTTAACTGATAACGGTTGTCATCGGTGACTCAACTGATAACGGTTGCTGTCGGTGACTCGACTGATAAAGGTTGTTATTAATGACTCAAGTTATAACTGTTGTTATCGGTGACTCAACTTATAACGGTTGTCATCGGTGACTCAACAGATAACGGTTGTTATCGGTGACTCAACTGATAACTGTTGTTACTGGTGACTCAACTGATAACAGTTGTTATCGGTGACTCAACTGATAACGGTTGTTATCGGTGACTCAACTGATAATGGTTGTCATCGGTGACTCAACTGATAACGGTTGTTACTGGTGACTCAACTGATAATGTTTGTTATCAGTGACTCAACTGATAACGGTTATTATCGGTGTCTCAACAGATAACGGTTGTTATCGGTGACTCAACTGATAACTGTTGTTACCGGTGACTCAACTGATAACGGTTGTTATCCGTGACTCAACTGTTAATGGTTTTATCGGTGACTCAACAGATAACGGATGTTATCGGTAACTTAACTGATAACGGTTGTTATCGGTAACTCAACTGATAGCGGTTGTTATCGGTGACTCAACTGATAACGGTTGTCATTAGTGACTCAACTGATAACGGTTGTTATCAGTGACTCAACTGATAACTGTTGTTATCGGTGACTGAACTGATAACGATTGTTATCGGTGACTCAACTGATAATGGTTGTGATCAGTGACTTAACTGATAACGGTTATTATCGGTGACTCAACTGATAATGGTAGTCATCGGTGAATCAACTAATAACAGTTGTCATTGGTGACTCAATTGTTGCTGTGTGGTAGCGGCTTCGAATACTACCAACCCTTGCTTTGCTCGTGGGTGTCGTAAAAGACGACTAAGAGCCCTAGATTGACCCGGACCAACTCCATCTGGTACCATTTGGGTCAACGATTACATTCCCAAGGAGGGTTGACGTCAGGCAGGCGGCCGGTCATAAAAGTCATTGCCGAAACTTTTTGCAATATGTCAAAACAGATGACATATTGCGTCGACCCCAAGTAATTGGGATAAGAGCAAGATGATGATGATGATTGGTGACTCAATTGATAACGGTTTTCATTGGTGACTCAACTGATAACGGTTGTTATCGGTAACTCAACTGATAGCGGTTGTTATTGGTGACCCAACTGATAATGGTTGTCATTGTTGACTCAACTGATAATGGTTGTCGTTGGTGGCTCAACTGATAACGTTTGTCATTGGTGACTCAATTAACAACGGTTTTCATCGGTGACTCATCTGATAGCGGTTGTTATCGGTGACTCAACTGATAACGATTGTTATCAGTGACTCAACTGATAACGTTTGTTATCGGTGACTCACTTGATAACGGTTGTTATTTGGTGTCTCAACTGATATCGGATGTTATCGATGACTCAATTGATAACGGTTGTCATTGGTGACTCAACTGATAACGGTTGTTATCGGTGACTCAACTGATGACGGTTGTTATCAGTAACTCAACTGAAAACGGTTGTTATCGGTGACTCAACTGATAATGTTTGTTATCAGTGACTCAACTAATAGCGGTTGTTATCGGTGACTCAACTGATGGCGGTTGTTATTGGTGACTCAACTGATAACAGTAATTTACTTGTGCATGTATCAGGGCGCCTTCAAATTTGCCGCATAGTGCCGCGCGGTGGCAGCGCGGCTGTCGCTAGGTTTAAGAATTGTGGTGTAGTACATAGTTTCACGATGGACTCTAGCGAAGAAACTCTGCTCTATTTGATATTGATGCGCGGTTGCAGCGCGGGTGTAGCGCTGCAACCGCGCATTGTTTATTTATATAGATTTACAAAATAGCGCGGCCGCAACGCTGCAGACGCGCTGCCATCGCGCGACATTCTGCGGCAAATTTGAAGGCGCCCTAAGCTTACATAAGTAAATTACCATATGTTTAACTGCATTAAGGTATCTAAACAAATAACTATTAATTACATTTGTTTTTCAATTATATGTTAAAAGAGGATGGATGTTAATATATACATTTCCTTGATCGAGTTATGCTATATTTATCGGGAAAGGGCACTGACATCTTATCCTCCTCTTAAATCCTTTTAAAACATATTAAATTTCATGACTATTTATTATTTTGTATAAAAACCGAGGAACAATTACCAGCACCTCTTTAGTAAGTAAGAGCGTCCTACCGAGTCAGGTGTCGTGGAGTCGATTTTTAACCAATTCTTTGTGAGATCCACGAATTTTGTTTTGAGTCCGAGTGTAACTTGTGTCTGTTAGTAACATATTTGTAACTGTCCCCCACTCTACAAAAAATATTTCCTTAGTGAAGGTCTTTAAAATCCTCTCATTTTTAAGTTTGAGCCCAGCAGTGGGATGGCTATGAGCTGAAATAATGCCAATGATTTTTGGGCTCACAGAATTATAACAGTGCAAAAAATAAGAAGATGGAAATATTAAATACTAGTTGATCCGGCGAACTTCGTGCTGCCATAATTTTTTTCGTAAATATATTTTCTAAATTTCCGAATATATAGTCTCTAACGGAAGAACCATTACAACTTTGTCAGGAAAGATTCAATCGTCTTGGTCGCGGCATTGTTAATGATGATTCAAAGAGAACACTAATCACTGATTATTGATTTTTGAAAAATTATAATTATCAAATTTTCAACCATACTTAACTATAGACAAAATTACGTTTAGCTGTCATTGGCATTTTGTTATTACATATCAAATACGTTTTTTATCCTACGTTTCATAGTGACTTGTATTCTCTTTGACATGAGTTTCGGCGCGAATATGGAAATATCATGTTAAGCTCTTGTATTATATTCATTATTTTAGTATTTTATAGTGTTATATTGAATAATTTTGCTGATATTTTATGTAATATAATACAGTTAAGGTACTGAAGTGTGGTGAATGTGATATAAGAGTGGTGGAAAATACACCTAATGTATTTTCACATTCTACTGAAATTCCCTGAGAAATCATTTAGTTAGGTTTTCAGCACCTAATTAATGGTAAAGACTTGACTTATTGACGGACATGATTATAAATAAGCTATTCTATATAAAGATATGTTAAATAATATGAAGAAAATTATATCACACTTGGCTGTATGGGCTTTGATCGCTTTGCCTGCCCGAATGGACAAACAGAAACAAAAAAAAATCTATTTGACATTTTATGTCACGTCACAGGGGAACGCGATCGAACGGGATAAAAAGTAGCTCATTGCCATTAAGAATAAGAAGAAGAAAAAAATAAAAAGTATCCTATGTCCGTCTCCTGGTTCTAAGTAGCCTCCCCACTAATTTTCAGCCAAATCTGTACAGCCGTTCTTGAGTTATAAACGTAGTAACTAACACGACTTTCTTTTATATATATAGATTAATTACTTTTCAGCTAACGAATGACGTCTGAAATATTAAATTGTAATTGAAAAAATGTTAAAGAAACTGATGTGTCCCTAATTGCCCTCCCATAATTGCATCCCTAATTTTTTTAGCCTTCCTCGATAAATGGACTATCCAACACTGAAAGAATTTTTCAAACCGGACCAGCGGCTCCTGAGATTAGCGCGTTTAAACAAACAAACTCTTCAGCTTTATAATATTAGTATAGATTAAAGTTCAAATTGACTTTTTCGTGTTATAACGAATCGTTTGTATGGGAGTTTAGAAAGGTGTGCTTTTAGACCTTGTTAGGCAATTTTTGAAATTTTGCTCTTTGTGTACTTGCGTCTTTTGTTCTTTGCGTAAGCACCATCCTTGTACTACATGGAATTTTTTAAAAAAAATTAGCGCAATCGGTCCGGCCGTTCTGAAGTTATGCGCGTACATAAATTTCGCAGATTCATTTCTATATATATAAGATTACATAAGATTAATAACACTTTCAGATTTCCTAAAAATAATCTTTTTCAGCAAGATCGCCCATCCCTAGAATGAGCCGCGCGGCATGATATCTCGCAGAGGCTACCGCCTCCTCGCCCCTGATGACCGCCCGCCACAGCGCGCAATACTTAATAATTATTTGGTTACAACACTTACATTTTTAATATCGCGATATCTTTTGAATGAAATCTCCGAATTTAATGATTCAAAAAGTTATAGAAATGTATTGAATTCGTCTTAAATATGAAGTAATTTATTTTGATAAAGATTAATACCAAGGTACAAAATAAAGAGTTTTGAAGCGACGGCATTTAAATTATTTTGAAAAATTCAAAAAAACACTTATTGTGAGATAACTATAATAGTTAAACATATGGTGTTGTGATATTTTTTGTAGATAATTATATTTTCTACAATGCTGTACCACATTATTTTGTCCTATAATCAATAGTTTTCGCAGCACACGCGATGTAAGGATTTTTTCGGGTCATTTTTTGACACCTTGGGTTAAATTATTGGACTATTAGTACGGATTCCTAATTTTTTTGAAAATATAATATAGCCTTCCTCGATAAATGGACTATCAAACACTGAAATAATTTTTCAAATCGGACCAGCGGTTTCTGAGATTAGCAGGTTCAAACAAACAAACAAACAAAAATCTCTTCACCTTTATAATATTAGTATAGACTAGCAACCCGCCCTCGCTTCGCTTCGGTTATAGGTTATAGTCGTTTTACCCGCGTAGTTCCCGTTCCCGTGGGAATACCGGGATAAAATATAGCCTAGTTTACGCCCTGATATTATAGCTCTCCATTGGTGAAAGAAAGAATTTTTGAAATCGGTCCATCCATTTTGAAGATTACCCGGAACAAACAGACAGACAGACAAAAATTTTTTAATTGCTATTTTAGGCATAGGTGTCGTGCAAATAACCGTGTGAGCGTGAAAAAAGCCTATTATTTTGATATTACAAACAGACACTCCAATTTTATTTATTGGTATAGATTAGTATAGATATCTGATGTTTACGCGAGCACTACACATTGTAAATAAAACAACTTTTACAGATTATATCGCGTTTGTATTTTGATTTATGATTGCCCGATAATTATAAATAAATATATCTCTAATAACGATGACTTGTTGGACGTGAGACACCTTAGTCCGCCCGTGACCATAAATGCTGCAAAGTGTTCGAAGCGTCGGGCAATCATAAATCAAATACAAACGCGATATAATCCATAAAAGTAGTTTTATTTACAATGATTTTTATTTAATAAATATTTATTTTCATTAAAATCAAGAATTAAAAACTCAAACACATTTCAAATTGTGACAGCTCAATTATAATCATTCTGTAATTTACGCGTAGCTTTATGACACGCCACGCACGCGTAGTTTATCCACACGACGACGATCAGTTTTAACCTCGCCTTTTTTTTGGGGTGGGTTGCGGTCCATGCGCTCCTCGCACCATTCCGTCCGGGGCGACAGAGGGGTGTAAGCACGCACACCCACAAACCACCCACGATGCACGTCGCCTTCGTCGTTGGGCCGATCACCGGAGCAGAGTGACTTAACATCAGTAGTCGGCCCGACGGCATACCCCTTTTTTGGGGTACCCTCCCATCGACCGACTTCGCCCCCTCGGGGAGGACGTTGGTCTTTCCTCACGCGGTCGGCCTCTCGGCGGGTGACGTTTAATTCTCCGGTCACGTCACCCGCGGCCTCGGCTAGGGTGGCATGAGGCGCAGGTATTCGCGCCTACGAGGTTTCACCCCGCCTATAGATATTTTACATCAAAAAGTATTCAAATTCTTTTCACAATGTATCCCATAAAAAATACGAAGTATCTCAATTATAAATAAATTAATTATCTGTAATATTAAAAACTAAAAACATAACGAGCAATTACACTAATTATTTAGTACAATGAACCATCAAAGCGTTGCCTGAAGCAATGTTTTCTTTTGATGAGAATTTGAAGGTAAAGTGTTCTTTATTTTTATAAAATATAAATACGATGTGTCTAAGATATTGAGGAGCATAATATCTGTAATATTATTTACACTGGTATATATATTATTAAATGTGTAAGTAGAAAAATCATCATCTCAACAAATGGGTTCAATAAAAATCAATATTATCTTATATCTTTAAACGAGCAATTCTTGTACATATATATATAGGTATATATATTCAGGATCTCGGAAACGGCACCAACGATTTTGATGAAACTTGGCATACTAGAGGTTTAGAGGCAAAAAAATCAATCTAGCTAGGTTTTATTTATAGAAAATGTTGTTTTGTCAGTGTCTTTAGCAAAACAATATAGTGACATTAAATTTTAAAAGAATATGAATTCAAATTTTGCCGTCATCGTCATGGAAGTAGTGCAGTTTCCTTTTAGTATTGTTTTGGCATTCAAACGGCGTCGGAGCGAATCTCGGTGTTAATAATATTCTCCTTTTGTATTTTTTTATGTTTTTGTCATTATTTAATTTTTATTTTTTATTAATATATATCTAAATAAATTCGACACAATTACAAGAAAAATATTCCGAGCGAAGCTCGGTCAACCAGATATTCATCATTAGTTTAGCTCATATAAGTCCCACTGTTGGTATAGCGTTTTATTTCAAGTTTTCCTTGTCTTGCATAAATGTTATTTGCATATTATAAATACATACATACATTCACGCCTCTTTCCCATAGGGGTAGGGTGAAGGGAAATGGTCTCTACCACTTCCCTTCACTTGCTACGATCTTGACATACCACTTTCCCCTCCTCCACATTCATTAATCTCCTCATGCATGATCTTCGGTTTTGGGTACTTTTAACCTGGCCTTTCTTAAAAACGTCCCCGATTTGATCATGGAACGTCCGCTTTGATCTTTCCCTTCCAACACCTCCGTCCACATTCAGCCTATAAATTCTCTTTGTCAATCTCCTTTAATCCGGAATACGGAAATCCGCAGAAGAACGGGTGTAACCGACATAGCACGAAGAATTAGCATGCTGAAGTGCCATATCGCTCGACGAACCGACAACCGCTGGGGAAGAAAGGTTCTCGAGTGGCGACCACGTATCGGACGACGCAGTGTACGCTCCCCCACTAGCTGGACCGATGACCTGGTGAATGTTGCTGGGCGTCGTTGGATGCAGGCGGCACAGGACCGCACATTGTGGCGTAACATGAGGGAGGCCTACGTCCAGCAGTGGACGGCAATACGCTGAAATGATGATGATGAATCTCCTTTAATTCATTCTCTCGACATGACCAAACCAACTTAACATACCATTTTTAATCTTTGTCACTACATGCACTTTCATACTACATTGTATAATCCCTTAGTCGCCTTTTAGAACACTCAGGAGAAGAAACAAGATGGTGAATTGTATTCTTCCGTCACCACTCACAAATAAATTGGATAATATTTTAATAGAAAATGAAAAGCCTTTTTTGTTCAAACTAGTTAATTGAGGCTTGACCTCATTTCATATAGAAGACGATACAGTATGCATTACGGAAATATCCTTTTTAAAGTACTACGTTATTCGTCGCTTTTATTCTTAAGTAGGAGGTAATAAAAGCTTTTCATACTATGATCTTTACAAAAAATATAAAGTTGATATTTACAATTTTTTTTATCTTAAATCTTCAACATTAAGAAATTCCCAATAAGGAAAACATTTGACTAACAACCTCTATGGAATCCAGCTAATGAGAGCTCCATAAATAGTTCCATAATTTTTTTAAACTATGTAGAGAGGGAACAGTCGCAATAGAAAATAAGTATCCAAATACTAATGAGTTAATTTTCCTTTTAACTTCACTGAAATGTGGATTAAATGTTTCTCTGGGGATACGCAAATATTCATAAAATTTTTGGTCATATGCATTACGCATTTATTTATATAGAACATTAAATTTTCATGGCTTGATCAACCCTAGCCGAGGCTGCGGGTGACCGGACCGGGGATTTTAGTATGTCACTCGCAGAGAGGCTGACCGCGTGACGGCGACGGAAGGTATTCCGTCGGGTCGACCACGAAGGACAAGAAACTCAGTACCGATGGTCGGCCCAACGACGAAGGTGACGTGCTACGGTGGGCTATGGGGTCGCGCGCCGCCCCTCTGTGGTCCCGGATGGAGCCGAACGGCGGGTACGCTAACCATAGCCCATCCCAAAAAAAACGGCATGATCGTGACTTATGTCGTCAACTCGATACGATAGATATGACCGTAATAGGGTATATTTTAAAGATGAATTGTCTGTAACAATTTTATAGCTATTTCTGAAGTTGACATCTCGTCAATGTGCCGACGAGCATATGTCTAAGACGCCTAGGGACTCACCACATAAGGCACTTTCAGTGCGACCATCGTATACTCCATTAAATAAGCAATATCCAAGCCACTAGACTTAAGGCGGTAAGCCAACCACTTGTCTGTGCGAAAGTAACCTAAATCTTCACTGTAGTTCGGATTCGAACGCCTTGTGATAACTCCAACCCTCAGGCCGCGGGTGACGTGACCGGGGATTAGTCCGTCACCCGCCGAGAGGCCGACCGCGTGAGGAAAGACCGACGTCCTCCCCGAGGGGAGACGTCGGTCGATGGGAGGGTACCCCAAGTAGGGGGTATTCCGTCGGGCCGACCACTGACGACAAGTAAACCTGCTCCGGTGGTCGGCCCAACGACGAAGGCGAGGTGGTTTTCGGGTGGGTCGCGGGAGTTGCGTGCTTAAGCCCCTCTGTCGCCCCGGATGGAGTGGTCCGGAGGCGTGCTGACAGCCCAACCCAAAACAAAAAAAAAAAAAAAAGCCCCTCATATATTTCACTGAATAGCATACCATAAACCAAAACTATCTATCAATAAAAAAATAATAATTGTTCAATTTACTCACAAATTATATAAAACTAGCTGACCCAACAAACGTTGTTCTGTTCAAATAGGCGCCACCTACCGGGTCAAATTTAAACTATTCTCGAATCCTCTTGAACATTCACAAAAAAATTAATCAACATTGGTCCAGCTGTTTAAGAGGAGTTCAGTGATATACACACGTACACAAGAAATATATATATATATATATATATATATATATATATATATATATATAAAAGATTGGTTAAATAACGGAAGAGTGCGAACTCCCCGAGTTCCCGTCAAGTCTTTCCTATCCAAAGCTACTTAGGTATACCTGTCTAGTATGCCACGTCATTGTTCAAGATGCTGGCATCGTGCCAGACGTTTCCTATCACTGATTCACTAATAGATAATTCCCTACTCAGACTCTCTTGTATGCAGAACGTGGTAAAATCTCAAGGGAATTTTACGTTTGTTTACGTCTGGTATTGTCGGTTTGAAACCTTCACAGTTATGTTTGCCTGGTATCTGCAATTTTGTATTCAATCTACAATTAATTCCTTCCATCTTTTTTTATTAACTATTTGATTTAATTCGATGATACTCATTGTAAACATTCTCCAGAAGTTTGCATTATTCAGATAAAAAGTAGGTTAAATTTATTAAAAGTTTCCAGTACCTGTTCCATTATCAGTGGTAACAGACACGAAAAAATTTTACTTGGAAAAAAAAAGAAAAGATTTTTTGATTAGATCTCCATGCAATACAGTTATTTACAATTCCCTAACGATTATTTGCTATTATTTATAAAGTCCTTCGCAAGACTTTTATTATTTCTTTATTACGGGATTTTTATAAAGAAAAATACTACGAACCTCATAGCTTTATAATCTGATTGAATACATATACCAGGACCACATAACGCAATAACAATGATTTTAAATTTGTCAATACAACCAGCTGTTGGTCGAACGAAACTATGTTATCAATGTTTATTGCGTTATTCATTTCTGACGATGTTAATTTAGTTAACCGCATACGACCACTGGTTTGGTTAATCAATTAGCAAATTAAAAGCTATTGTATAGATAAAATATATTAATACGTGAAGCAAAAACTTTGTACCCCTTTTAGGAAAATTACGCGGATGAACAAGTATGAAATTTGGCACAGTTGAAGTATATAATGAGGAGAAGTGCATAAAATTGAAATTTTATATAATAATGGATTAGAAACACATTAAATTCATTAAAAAATACATTACGCACACTACCACACAATCGCTACACAAACATACACACGCTTGTGTGAGTGTGTTGTGTTAAAACCTCTGGTCGAACTGAATGTCAAACAATCAGACAATGTCTATTAGAGATTTGTGCTTATATTACATTATCCATACTAATATTATAAATGCGAAAGTAAGGATGTTTGTCTGTTTGTTTGTAACGCTTTCACGCTTAAACCACTGAACCGATTTCAAAAATTCTTTCACCAATGGAAAGCTATAATATCAGGGAGTAACATAGGCTATATTTTATCCCGGTATTCCCACGGGAACGGGAACTACGTGGGTAAGGCGACTGAAACCGAAGCGAAGCGAGGGCGGGTTGCTAGTAGTCCATAAAATATAGCTTGATCTCTGTGACAAATGTCAACGAAACCAACGAAGTAAGATTGAACGAGCGACATGTTTACAATTTCATTTTGTGTCAAATATATTTTCATTTTTTTCGTGTCAGTTTTATTGTAACTGAATTGCAACATATTATAAATATATTAACATCATGCCTAAAATGTACCTCGTCTTATATAAATCTACATTGAAAAAAAATGATTACCGTGTGGTTACCGAATGAGAATAGAAATCATCACCCCCTCTTTTGAACGTGGATTTCGTAAAAAAATAACTGAGATATTAAATATGCATATATCATCTATGCAATAGTAGATAAACTCGAATAATAAAAATGGAACACTGCTTTTGCCGTGAAATGACGACATAAGAATTCTCCGTGTGGTGACGGAGTAAGAATACAATTCACCACTCCCTATCTTGTCCGTGGATATCGTAAAAGACGACTAAGGGATATAATATGCACATACCATCTGTGCAAGAAAAGGAAAACTCGAAATGAAACCCTATACCAACATGGTATAGTAGTATATATACTCCCTCCCATTGTGGAGGAGGATCGAGCCCAATAGTGCGGTTGCGATATTAACTCCCTCTGACCAGTGTGTTATAAGTCCATTTCCCTCCCAGATCGTTGAGCAGGCAGCTTGGGCTCATCAGCAAGACGTATATAAACTAAAATGATGAAAAAATACATATTATCAATTTTTTTTTATTGTAATCGGTGGCAAACGAGCAAACAGTACACCTGATGGTAAGTGTTGCTGCCGCTCATGGACCTTTACAGGATCGCTGCCTACCGCGATGAAAATGAAGGGAGTGTGAATGCGTGCATTGAGGCTCGGTGATACCAAGGGCATCACCAAAATCTTCCACACATAAACACCCTCAGAAAGTTGGGCTTCCGGCTCTCTCGCTCACCAAACCAAGCGCAGTAACAAATTGCTACTACTCAGACGTTGATTTTCTGCGAGAGTGTGGTACCACCACGGACGGACCGGCCCACGGCTGTAGACAGGTAACTGTCAACAGTGTGGTCCTACCACTCTTTAATTTTTTGGGGGTATCATAAGCAAGGGTTAAGGATCACTGTTGTGGTTAGATAGAGTTAGATTTCGAGTTCTCCTACTTTTACACTAATGTTATCTGTATATGTTCTTTAATCGTCTTTTATGATACCCATGGGCAAGAAAATTGAATTATTCCTTCATTACATGGAAATTAACATCATTTTTGTCTGGCACTTAATTAAACTAATCAGATATGAATTTATTTTCATATAAATGTAGTTTCTACCTTAGTATAACACATATGCTATATATTGTTTCGAAAAATATGCTTTAAACTTGGAAAAAAGTAAACCAAGTATTTGTTAGTGAGTTATTTGGACGCTGTAAAATGTTTCTGCATACTACTTTATTATGTATAACATAGTTTTAAAAAAATACGTATCCAATGCAGGTCACATTTTAATACCTACTAGCAACCCGCCCTCGCTTCGCTTCGGTTTTAGTCGTTTTACCCGTGTAGTGCCCGTTCCCATGGGAATACCGGGATAAAATATAGCCTAGTTTACTCCCTGATATTATAGCTTACCATTGGTGAAAGAACTTTTGAAATCGGTCCAGTTGTTTTGAAGATTACTCGGAACAAACGGATAGACAAAAATTGTTTAATTTGTATTTTAGGCATAAGTGTCGTGCAAATAACCGTGTGAGCATGAAAAAGTCTATTATTTTGACATTACAAACAGACACTCCAATTTTATTTATTGATATAGATAGATTGTACGCCTCAACGCGAAACGTAGTGCACCACTCTTTTTTTTTTTTTTTTTGGGATGGGCTGCGGTCGGCGCGCCTCCGCACCACTCTGTCCGGGGCGACAGAGGGGCTTAAGCACGCAACATCCGCAACCCACCCGAATACCACGTCGCCTTCGTCGTTGGACCGACCACCGGAGCAGTTACTTGTCATCAGTGGTCGGCCCGACGTAATACCCCCTACGTGGGGTACCCTCCCATCGACCGACGTTCCCCCTTCGGAGAGGACGTCGGTCTTTCCTCACGCTAGTGCGCCACTCTAGCCTTATTTCTATGTTATTCCTATTGCAGTTATTGAATAATATGAATATACACAAGTCAACTGTATAGTGATGGAGTAAGACTGCAATTCCACATCCCCTTCTTGCCTGTGGGTGTCGTAAAAGACAACTAAGGGATTATTACAGATAACATATATGCAATACAAAGAAAACACGATATAAAACCCTATACCAAACTGTCTGACCAGCGTGGTCGTAGTCAATTTACCTCCAATTATAAAAGAGGCTCGAGCTCGGCAATGAAACGTATATGATCATCAGATGATGATGATGAATTTAAGCATGATATGGTAAAGTTAATTTCCCCCCTATTGTGGAGGAGGTCCGAGCCTAACAGTGAGACGTTTATGAGCTGAAGTGATGATTATGATTAATAATTTAGGTATTAGTTAGTAGTATTTAAAGCCACCGCCGCATAACATAATAGAAGAAAAAATATACGATCAAGACCAACACTTTCTTATTCAGTCCAAATACACAAACACAAAAAAAGCGATGGACCATGGTCCACCCATGGCACGTCGCCTTCGTCGTTGGGCCGACCACCGGTGTAGATTTCCTTGTCTTCAGTGGTCGGTCTAACGGCATACCCTGCGGAGTACCCTCTCCTCTCGACGTCCCCCCCCCTCGGGGACGTCGGTCGCCGTTGCGCGGTCGGCCTCGATGATGGACTAAATCCTCGGTCCAGTCACCAGCAATTCAGTCCATATACGACCATCATTGGGAATGGATCTCCAACAAAAATTGAGTAAACGAAGTTTATCAACGGACGCCAAATATCAAGGATTGAGAGTTTAACCAAGGAGGTGGTGAATTGTATTCTTACTTCTTCACCACACAGGTAAACTATCATCATCATCATCATCTCAGCCTACATACGTCCCACTGTGTGACACGGGGCTCCTCCACAATGGGAGGGAATTTGACCTACTATACCATGCTGGTCAGACATGTTGGTATAGGGTTTCATTTCGAGTTTACCTTCTCTTGCACAGATGTTATGTGCATATTATATCCCTTAGTCGTCTTTTACGACAAGATAGGGAGTGGTGAATTGTATTCTTACTCCGGCACCACACGGAAAAGATAAACTATATTTGAGACTAGCAACCCGCCCTCGCTTCGCTTCGGTTTTAGTCGTTTTACCCGCGTAGTGCCCGTACCCGTGGGCATACCGGGATAAAATATAGCCTAGTTTACGCCCTGATATTATAGCTTTCCATTGGTGAAAGAATTTTTAAAGTCGGTGCAGCCGTTTTGAATATTACCCGGAACAAACAAGACAGAAAAAAATTTTCAATCTGTATTTTAGGCATAGGCGTCGTGCAAATAACCGTGTGAGCATGAAAAAAGTCTATTATTTTGACATTACAAACAGACACTCCAATTTTATTTATTGGTATAGATAAACGCGAAAAACGCATACAATTTTCTGCCATACTGAATTTATAGATTCACAAAATACTGATACGTCATTTTCGTCCATAATTTGGGCGCGCGCTTGGGTTACTCTCTAGGGACAATTCCAATTTACCCATACCTATAAGCCTTCACAATTTTTAATATAGGCGTATATGCGTACGTATGGAGATTTATAATCGTTTAAATTATAGATGAGAGAGTATTGTCGTGAAAGGCATACATTGCGATTATATTTTTTTTTATTATTGATTTTTTTTTATTATGGGACTAATCCCACCACACATTCCCACCACTGTAACTCCTGTAAGCCAGGATCCACAATGGTCTCCGTATAAGACACTCAGGTTTGACCCTCAGGAAGTCCCAGGAATCGCTTTTAATTGTCTTGGGACCCGCAACAAATTTAATTAGAAAAGAAAACAGGAGGAGTTGGAAAGATGCCCTCTTATGCAAAGCGGGAGACATGAAGCAAAGTTGGCTGATATTGTATTATTGATGTGAAAATCTATAGGCAAGGGTGAATGTCGTTGGCGTGGCGTAAAGCAACGCGTGGTGCCACGCTATATGATGGTAAGTGTAGTCCCGACCAATTGCCACAGTAATATCGTCAGAAGTATCGAATATAACTATTATGTTACATTGTTAAAGAAATCATTGATTAAAAGAATCGAGTTGTCAAAATTTGAAATATGTTAGAATTTTTAAATCTTGTACCTATAGAAAATATCGTAATATCTTATATCTTTAAACGAGCAATTCTTGTATATATATATATATATATATATATATATATATATTCAGGATCTCGGCAACGGCTCCAACGATTTTGTTGAAACTTGGCATACTAGAGGATTCGGGTCCAAAAAATCGATCTAACTAGGTTTTATTTATAGAAAATGTTCTTTTGTCGGTGTTTTTAGAATAACAATAAATGACATTAAATTTTAAATGAATATGAATTCAAATTTCGTTGTAAATGTCAAGAGTTCCGGTAGCTCAGTTGGGGGACGGCCGGTTTTAATTTTGAGTTTCGTAGCATCCAAACAGCGTCGGTTCGAATCTCGGTGTTATTATTTTCATTTTGTAATTTTTTTATATAATTTTTAGTTTTTATTAATATATCTAAATAAATTCTATAAAAATATTCCGAGCGAAGCTCGGTCAACCAGATATTTTTATTTATACATTATTAGCAACCCGCCCTCGCTTCGCTTCGGTTTCAGGCGCCTTACTCGTGTAGTTCCCGTTCTCGTGGGAATACTGGGATAAAATATAGCCTATGTTACTCCCTGATATTATAGCTTTCCAATGGTGTAAGAATTTTTGAAATCGGTTCTGTGGTTTAAGCGTGAAAGCGTAACAAACAAACATCCTTACTTTCGCATTTATAATATTAGTGATGCCATATTAGTTCCTGTCGTAATCTGTTCTTTTATGAATAAATACTTGTATAAAATAATTTAGTTGTTTCATATCTACCAGGCCTCCAGGGCGACGACTCACTTACATATTTAATTTAACATATACACGTAATAATTTTTTATCGCTTATGATACAGTTCCGTGTATTGACGGAATAAGAATACAATTCACCACCCGCTTTCTTACCAGTAGGTGCCATAAAAGACAAATAAGAGATTAAATATGCATATAACATACCTATATGCAAGAGAAGGAAGATTCGAAACCCTATACCAACACCTCTGACCAGCATGATATAGTAGGTCAATTTGCCTTCTATTGTGGAGGAACAATGAGATGTTTATGAGCTGAAATTATGCTGGGTTACGGTCGGCGCGCTCTTCGCTCCACTCCGTCCGGGGCGACAGAGGGGCGTAAGCACGCACACCTGTAACCCACCCGTGACACGTTGCCTTCGTCGTTGGGCCGACCACTGAAGCAGGTGACTTGACGTCAGCCAACCACTGCTGAGCAGGAGCATTGTCCACTATAACAGAGAAATTGAAATCCAATAACATGGCGGTCAAACATGGTGGCATAGATTTTCCATTTGCATTTCATATACTTGGGTCACTTAGCCGCCTTTTACGATTATCGACTGAAAATGATACAGAAAAAAATAACAAAAGATAGATTTTCTTTAATGATTTCTAATTATTACGCGAGTATTATAAATAAAATTATTTTTTACGGATTCTATCGCGTATTTTTGGCGTGTGGTGACGGAGTAAGTATACAATTCACCACTCCTTATCTTGCCTGTGGATGTCGTATAATATGCACACAACATCTGTGCAAGAGAAGGAAAATTCGCAATGAAACTTTATACCAACATGTCTGACCACTGACGACAAGACACCCTGCTCCAGTGGTCGGTTCAACGACGAAGGCGATGTTTCCCGAGCGCCGTCCTTTCGTCGCCCCAAACGAAATGGACCGCGTGTGCGCTTACCATAGCAAACCCAAAAATAAAATACCAACATGTCTGACCAGTATGGTATAGTAGGTCAAATTCCCTCTCATTGTGGTGGAGACCCGAGCCCAACAGTGGGACGTATATGGGCTGCGATGAAGAACATATAACGGCACGGACATAGTGATATTGACATAGCTACAGATATATTGTTATCGTTAACATGGTACGTGACGATGTCGATGATGACTTACATGAATTTATTCCTCATCCAAACCTGCTTATAGAAGTTTTTCGCGAAGAACTCTCTATATTGAGTATTAATTTTAGGATTATAAATCCCTGTGGTGACGAAGTAAGAACATAATTTACCACTTTCTTAACGGTGGGTGTCGTAGAAGACGACTAAGGCAAACTCAAAATAAAACCCTATATAATGATTTTTGATGTTTACGCGCGTATTACACATTTTAAATAAAACTACGGATTTTATCCCGTTTGTATTTTTGATTTTTGATTGCCCAACGTTTCGAACACTTTTCAGCGTTCATGGTCTGTGTCTGCATGTCTGTGTGACTGTGAGTCTGTGAACATAGTCAGGACCGCTCCCGCCATAACATCAGGTTTGATAAACCACAAATCCTCGCAAAAGAACACCGATACCTGCCTAGAATTTCAACAAAATTTTCAATAGGGAGGATGGCTGGGTGTTTACCTTGATGGTATCCTGTTATTCACATTATCTATACCAATAAATAAAATTGTAGTGTCTGTTTGTAATGTCAAAATAATAGGCTTTTTTCATGCTCACACGGTTATTTGCACGACACCTATACCTAAAATAGCAATTAAAAATTTTTGTCTGTCTGTCTGTCTGTTTGTTCCGGGTAATCTTTAAAACGGCTGGACCGATTTCAAAAATTCTTTCACCAATGGAAATCCCGGTATTCCCACGGGAAAGGGAACTACGCGGGTAAAACGACTATAACCTATAACCGAAGCGAAGCGAGGACGGGTTGCTAGTTAAAAATAAATCCATAAAGACCATCACAAGACTGCAAGACAGTGTGAGCACTATTGTATAGATTTGACCCACAATAATAATAGCTAAAGATAATTTTACAAATTAAAACATCTTAGTAACATAAAGTAAGCCGCCTTCAAAATTAATATTAATTTTGCATCATGTCACCCGAGTTTTCTTGGCGGATCTTTTCTCAGCGTGACCGCGTTCCGATCCGGTGGTAGTATACTAGATTGTTAGTTTTTTAAATATAATTTCTATTATTAAAATTAATAGAAATTATATTATAGAAATGATTCTATATGAAAAAATTATATTGTTAATGGTTAGTAAAATAATTACTAACCATAAACAATATAATTTTTTCATATAGAATCATTTTCTTATTACACTGGCAATAAATTTGTATCAAAATGTGGGTCAATATTTAATAACTAATTTCTGTATCGGGTAGATAATTATAAATTTCCTGCAATAACGATGACTTGTAGGATGTGAGACATCTTAGTCCGCTCGTGACCATGAACGCTGAAAAGTGTTCGAAACGTCGGGCAATCAAAAATCAAGTAAAAACGCGATCAAATCCGTAAAGTAGTTTTATTTAAAACCCTATACCAACCCGTCTGACCAGCGTGGTTACAGTAGGTCAATTTACCTCCAATTATAAAAGAGGCTCGAGCCCGGCAATGAAATGTACTCGTATATGATCATCAGATGATGATGATGAATTTTATAAGCAGAATAATTCTTCGCGTGGCACACAAACAGCTGTTCTGAATTTTTATTATAATCTATGTCTATTAAATGAATATAAAGTTCCCCAACACAAAAAAATATTTCCTTTCTATTAACTGTATTATTTAAAAAACATGATATTATGCATGGACACGAAATAACGTTTCAGGTTTTGCTTACAACAGCTAAACAAATATGGCCAGGTCAACATTACCAACAAAATATTCGACTGTAAAATGTTGTCGGAATAAGAATACATATATATTTGCTAAAAACGCATGAATTTATCGCGACTGGTAATATAGACATTGCCAATGTGATTTCCGAATCAATGGCCGTAAAAAAGATAACGTTTTTATATTTAGACCGTGTTTTCAACATGATGTTTTACGAGATTTTACCGAGTTTAAACCTCTATCTCATTGGCTTCGACTTCGTATTTGAGAAGAAAATGATAACCTTTTCTGGTAGTAAATTATCAGTAGCAGCGTTGAAACGTTAAATATAACGTTTATTTCATTTCCATGCATATACGTCCCACTGCTGGGCTTGAGCCTCCTACACAATATAAGGGAAATTGACTTACTATACCAAGCTGGTCAGATGTATACGGTTTTATTTAGAGCTCTCTCTCTCTTCCTTGAATAAATCCCATCCGCATATTACTCCCTAGCCTACTTTATGTGGGTGTTAAACCCAGGGATAAGAGGGTGTAATGAATGGAATTATTCCTCCGTACCGCAGGGTATGTTTATTTATATACCGTTAAAACGAAAAGAAGATGTTATAAATGAAACTATTTTTAAACCCCAATGTAAAAAAAAAGGGATTTTATAAGTTTGACGTCGATAATGATTTCTAATGTTTACACGAGTATTAAACATTTTAAATAAAACTTCTTTATGGATTTTATCGCGTTTGTATTTGATTTTTGATTGCACGACGTTTCGAACACTTTGCAGCGTTCATGGTAACGGGCGGACTAAGATGTCTCACGTCCAACAAGTCATCGTTATTGCAGAAAATTTATAATTATCTACCCGATACAGAAAATAGTTAAGAAATATTGACCCACATTTGATACAAATTTATTGCCAGTGTAAGAAGAAAATGATTCTATATGAAAAAATTAAATTGTTTATGTTTAGTATTATTTAAAATTAAAATGTAGTATACTATCCGTATCCGTGTGGTGACGGAGTAAGAATACAATTCACCACTCCCTATCTTGCCCTTGGATGTCGTATAAGACGACTATGGGATATAATAGGCACATAACATCTGTGCAAGAGAAGGAAAACTCGAAATGAAACCCTATAATGATTTCTGATGTTTACGCGAGTATTATACATTTTAAATAAAACTACTTTACGGATTTTATCGCGTTTGTATTTGATTTTTGATTACCCGACGTTTCGAAACCCTATACCAACATGTCTGACCAGCATGGTATAGTAGGTCAAATTCTTTCCCATTGTGGAGGAGGCCTGAGCCCAACAGTGGGACGTATGTGGGCTGCGATGATGATACTAGATTGTTAGGTTTTTTAAATATAATTACTATTAATTTTAATGTTAACTATATATAATTACTATTAATGTTAATGTTCCTCTTAGTCCGCCCGTTACCATGAACGCTGCAAAGTGTTCGAAACGTCGGGCAATCAAAAATCAAATACAAACGCGATAAAATCCATAAAGTAGCTTTATTTAAAATGTGACGTCGATGATTTCCTTGCGGTGATTCTTAGCTATGTTTGATTAATATCAGCCCAGCAGTGTAAGAATATTAGCTCTTTTCCAAAATGATTTAATGGTGTATATATAATAATTACTTTACTACATTATAATCGTTAAATGACAATTCATTGATAATTCTTGTTGAAGAGAACGTAATACTTGTTTTTTAATAATTTAATTTGTGTCGAGATTTAGTAAAAAATTTTCAATTTTACTTATTACGTATTTTATTGCGTTTATATTTGATTTGTTTGCCCAACGTTTCAAATACTTTACACCTGACCGTCTGTGATTATTAACGCTGTAAAATCAGGGCCGATCAAAAATGTTAAATCTCAATAATTTGTTTTATTAAGATTTAGCATTAAAAATGCGAGTTTCCGTAAAATTGTATTTCTACTACACTATAGAAAAAAAACTGTCTTATTCGAAGACAATATAAATAAAGTCGTTAGCTTCTCTCTGTCCAATCATCAATCACATAAAGTGCTCTCCCAGTAAGTAGTTCAACAAGACAAATTAGTACATTTCTTTCAAGTGGACAAGTATCTGGTATTCCATTGTTTCTATATCTACAATCACATCTTATATTTTTAAACGAGCAATTCTTGTATATATATATTCAAGATTTCGGCAACAGCTCCAACGATTTTGATGAAATTTGGCATACTAAAGGTTTCGGGGCCAAAAAATCGATCTAGCTATGTTTTATTTATAGAAAATGTTGTTTTGTCGGTGTTTTTAGCTAATCAATACAATGACATAAAATGTCAATAAAATATGAATTCAAATTTCGCCGTCAACGTCAAGAGTGGCGATAGCTCAGTTGGGAAGTTGTCCAGTGTTTTTTGTTTTGTTTTGGCATTCAAACAGCGTGAGATCGAATCTCGATGTTATTATTATTCTCTTTCTGTAATTTTAGATATTTTTTTCATTATTTAATTTTTATTTTTTATTAATATATATCTAAACAAATTCAAAAAAATACAACACAAATATACCGAGCGAAGCTCGGTCAACCAGATATTATACTTAATACATTATCGTATTTTTACTGCTTTTTTAGTTGCTACACTAATTGGAATTTAATGTTGTTTCCTTACGTCGTAATTAATTCTTTCTAAAGTCTGTAAGGTAATTAGAGACGACTGTATGTAGTAAAGATGCGAATGACCACACAGATGGCGTGGTGGTTAAGATACCGACCTATTATGCCATTGTAGTGTGTTCGAATCCCACGCAGGATAACACTTTGTGCGATCCACAAATAGCTATTCTGAGTCTGGATGTAATTTTCGTCCGTTAGTTATATGTTTGTAAACTCCCCCGTTATATAAGGATTATTTCCTTAGTGGGAGGTGTTGTCTTTAAAGAAAAAGTAAGGCAATAATCCTTTTATTAGGAGGAACTTTACAAACTTTACAAAAACGGACACAAATTACATCCAGATGCAGAACAATTATATGTGTACACCATGTTCTCCTGCGTCAGATTCGAACCCACGACACTGGTCAGTATCTAAACCACTACGCAGTATGTGCAGTCAAGAAGAAGAATTACTGCATTCAAAAAAGTTTGAATTTTCAATAATGATAAAGGCAAAGCACAAACGCCTGTGATATGAAAATGTGACGAGACGGAATGAAAGTTGTTAGGAAAAATTTAAGTATGAATCTTGATGGCTTTAGAGATAAGGTATTTGTCGTTTCAATGTAACCTGCATGGTGTCAGATATCAAAGTGAAACTGTTTTCAAACGAAACCTATAATATTCAGGAGAGGAGAGTGATGACTGCTCTAGTAGTTAACTCGTGATCGGGTGCTGCTTGTGGGATCTGGTCCAGCCATATTTTCTTCCTTTCTTTAATTTTCTTTTTGTCTTGTACTAAATTTTGAAAATTTATACATCTATACAATTTCGAAGGGCATCACACTGGAGCTAATACTATTTATGTTGTACGAAGCATAAAATTATATATATTTAAAAGATTAAAGACAAACATGACTGCCCGCTGAGTTTCATGCCGGATCTTCTCAGTTTGTGGCCGCGTTCCGATCCGGTGGCAGATTATTGTATTGTGTTCAAACGTTGTGTAAATTGACAATATGTAAGTGCCCTTAAGGGGCCTATTATTCTGCATAGCCCCTTCAATTGTTTTTACATTCAGCTTTTGAAGTGAACATGGGTACGGCGAAAATCAGCAGAGTAACTTGTCGTCAGTGGTAGGCCCGACGGAATACCCTTTCGGGTACCCTCACCTCTCGACGTCCCTATTCCGGGACGTCGGTCGTTTTCATGGCCCACGTCGAGGTCCTCCCTGAGGAGCATACATCAGTGTGTCTGGGGTTGCCGTGCCGGTGCAGGCAAATATTTGGGTCTGCACCTCGATTCAAAGTGGAATTTTGGGCCACGCTTTGCCCAGCTCGTCCCGAGGCTCGTCAAGTCGGCCGCGGCGCCGGGAAGGCTTCTGCCGAACACTGGCGGTCCTGGGTCATCGTGTCGGCGTCTGTACGTCGGCATCCTGCGGTCCATGGCACTGTATGGTGCCCCTAACTGGTCGGAGTCCCTCACCGCCCGCAACAGAGCCCTCCTGCGTCGACCGCAGAGGGTCAACGCGGTGAGGGCTATTAGGGGCTACCGTACTGTGTCCTGGACTGCGGCAACACTGCTGGCGGGCGACCCCCCTTGGACACTGGTGGCAGAAGCGTTGGCAGAAATATACCGGTTTCGCGCCACATCGCGAGTCAACGGTGAGCGAGTCTCCACAAGGGAATTTGGCAGAGTTCAGGAAGTGGCCCGAAGGGAAGTCATCCGGCGGTGGAGGGAGGATCTAGAGTCCCCCGTAGCAGGGCGGGGGACTGTGGAGGCGGTTGCGCCGCATCTCCACCGCTGGCTCAGGAGAAGGCACGGCAGCCTTACATTTAGGATGGTGCAGGTACTTACCGGACATGGGGTCTTCGGTAAGTACCTGCACAAAATTAGAAGAGAAGAGGCCCCAGGATGCCATGAGTGTGGCGCGCTAATCGACGATGCGCGCCACACACTAGAAGTATGCCCCGCCTGGGGGCCTCAGCGCCACGTCCTGTCAACGGACATGGGAACAGCGGACCTGTCGTTGTCGACCATCATCTCGAAGATGCTCGGCAGCGACAGCTGTTGGCCTCCTTCTGTGAGGCTGTCATTACAAGGAAGGAGGCCGCGGAGCGGGCACGCGAGGCACTTGCGTCCGCAGACTCGCTCCGCCGGCGGCGACCAGGGAGGAGGAGACGCCGTTATGCGCTCCTCCTCCCACCGCCCTGTATGATGACAGGACGTTGCCAGACGGCCAAGCGTTGCGGTGTCGCGGATAGAATGTCATCAGACGATCTCTCCGGCACCTCGTAAAAGCGCGGAAGGGGCCGCTGTGGTTTTAGTGGGTATTTCGGTCACTTCTGTGGCCGCCGAGTCCCACACACACTCCCCTGTCTGTAACCGGCGGGGGATAGTGCGTAAATGCATTTCCACAGCGTGAAAAAAAAAAAAAAAAGGTACGTCGGTCGCCGTCGCGCGGTCAGCCTCTCTGCGGGTGACGGACTAAAACGGTGCATTTATATTCCAGTCCCACCTGGATAAGAATATAATTTTTATCAAAATATATTCGTGATCAGGTGTCCGTTGCCTGATCTGATTGAGTCGATTGATAGCACAGAATTGTGGCCCTCACGCCATCGACTTATCTGTGTGACTTTTCCTTAACCCTTCTGTCCACCAATTAAGCGGGCCGCCTATAACGATTCCTTAAAGCATCCACTAACTGACCATCATTCCTTCTCAACTATATTGAAGAAAAGATAAGAGCCCTCCCTCCATAGCTGAGCTTCTCCTCGTAAATAGGCCCTACAAGGAATACGCTTAAAACTAAACTTATAGAAAAAAGTACAGCCTAAAAATTACAGAGTTATATCTTCTTTCACAAAGTTTAATCACAACTCATATACGTCCCACTGCTGGGCTTGAGTCCTTTCCGAAAACTTACCTCGCTGGTTAAATGGGTTGGTATAGGATTTTATTTCGAGTTTGCCTTCTCATGCGTAGATATGCATATTATATCCCTTAGTTAGCTTTTACGACAAATATGTAAACGTAACAATATGTAAACGTATAAATATGTAATATCGTCATTTGAAGAAGTCTTAAAGCGGCTTGAAGGTTCGGCTCCATTAAAATAAACATTTCCGAATCACGAGAACTAATTCCTTTGATCCAACTTAAACAAACCAGTAGAAAACTGTTATTGTTAACTATTTTAGTCTATTTATATATCCTTTTAATCCCTTAATATAACTTGATCAAAATTGCTATAATCAAAAACATCTCCAAAAATACAATATTATGGGGCCGCGCGCAGCCCTTTCGACACCCCGGACGACTGAACATTTTTTTTTCCCGTGGGAAAATGTTTACGCATGCCCACCTTTGATAGATGGGGTATGCCGGGCTCAACGTTGATTTATTATCAGCGCCACTACCACCTAAAAACCACATGCTTTTCCTGTCCCTACGGCAACGTTATGGGGCCGTTTTCATATGCATCACAAGCGTATACGCTGACTATGGCCCAAACCAAAAAAAGCTTTCTGATATTAACGCGAGTATTACACATCTATACCAATAAATAAAATTGGATTGTCTGTTTGTCATGTCAAAATAATAGGCCTTTTTCATGCTTACACGATTATTTGCACTATACATATACCTAAAAATCACTTTACATTTTTTTGTCTGTCTGTTTGTCCCGGGTAATCTTCAAAACGGCTGAACAGATTTCAAAAATTCTTTCACCAATGGAAAGCTATAATATCTGGGTACTCCCTGATATTATAGCCTATATTTTATCCCGGTATTGCCACGGGATTGGGAACTACGCAGTTAAGGTGACTGAAAACGAAGCGAAGCGAGGGCAGGTTGCTAGTTGTAAATAAAACTACTTTACGGATTTTATAGCGTTTGTATTTCATTATCTAAATGTGGGTCAAAGTTTAATAACTAATTTATGTAGCGGGTAGAATTGTAAATCTCTGTAATAACGATGACTTGTTGGACATGAGCCATCTTAGTCCGCGAACGTTGCAGTGTTCGAAACGTTGGTCAATCAAAAATCAAATACAAACACAATAAAATCTGTAGTTTTATTTACAAAAAGGCTTCTTGTGCTAGGCTTCTTTATTGAAGTTTTTATTTAATGAACGTTAAAAGCATGAATTAATAATCAATTATTTACTTTATTTCTTTTTAATTAAGAATAAGAGAGAGATTCAAAACTATATGCCTTGTTATTTGCAGAAAGAAACTGACATGATCAACCAGTATAAAATAAAAACATTATATTTAATGTAACATTTGATGTTCCATTTCTACATAAACTTGCTTATCCGTTCTTTGATGGATCAATACAAACTTAAGCATTATTTATTCTTTTGGGGCGAATCGCAATGATATTTGACTACTATTTCATATTCGTATAATAATATTATAATATCAAACGTTCTTTGTCGTCCGGATAGGTTGCTCAATCGCATATATTCAGAAATATTACATATGTAAGTAATCGGCTTATTCACGTGAATTATTTGGCCATATTTCATATAAGCCCTTAGATATTCATTTATACATATATTAATACGTGAAGCTAAAATTATGTACGCCTTTTCACGAAAATTACGTGGATGGAAAAGTATGAAATTTGACACAGTTAATAATAATGAGAAGACGTGCATAAAACTGAAATATCATATAATAATGAATTAGAAGCTATAAAGTAAGCTATATTATTGTGAAAACAAACGTTTATAATCAGTGTGTGTTACCAGCTATAACTTACGGCACTGAAATGTGGTCTCTAAATGTCGGCCTCATAAAAAAGTTAAAAGTCGCTCAGCATGCTATGGAGAGGGCTATGCTCGGTATTTCTCTACGTGATAAAATCTGAAACACGGCAATCCGTAGAAGAACGGGTGTAACCGACATAGCCCGCAGAATTAGCACGTTGAAATGGCAATGGGCAGGCCACATCACTCGTCGAACCCACAACCGTTGGGGAAGAAAGGTTCTTGAGTGGCGACCACGGGTCGGGTGGCGCAGCGTAGGACGACCCCCCACTAGGTGGACTGACGACATTCCCAAGGTCGCAGAGAACTGTTGGATACAGGTGGCACAGGACCGTTCCGAGTGGCATTCTCGTGGGGAGGCCTATGTCCAGCAGTGGACGTCTGTAGGCTGATGGATGGATGGATTATTGTGAAGTTTCATCAAAATCCATTCGGTAGTTTTTGCGTGAAAGAGCAACAAACATCCTCACATACATACAAACTTTCGCGTTTATAATATTAGTAGGATTTTCATTTTCATGCCTAGATGTTATATGCATAATTATATCCATTAGTCGTCTTTTATTACACCCACGGGCAAGAAAGGGTGGTGAATTGTATTCTCACCTCATCACTGGTACCCTTTTTACATCTTTATATATAAATTTCTAGCGTACGTGTGTATGTCACTGAACTCCTCCTAAACGGCTGGACTGTTGTTGACGAAATTTTTTGTGTGTGTTCAAGGGGATTCGAGGATGGTTTAGATTCACAATTGGACCCGATAGGTGGCGCTGTTCGGACAGGACAATAACATAACTTGAGAACGACTTTACCAATTCCGTCTATCTTTCTTTTTAACTACTACTTTGAGAAAGGCTTTTACGGAAAAAAAATTAAAAAGTCAGAAATATTTAAGAAAACTTAACGACTAGGTATCTAGGTTATTTATCTATATTGCAACTAAACGACTGGATGGATTTGCATGAAGTTTTGTGAATGCATTCAAGTGGGGGCCTGGATGATTTAGATTCACAAATCAGCCCGGCAGATGACGCTGCCGTCGGTCAGTCCCTATTACTGCAGTCGATTGCAAGGAGATTTCCTTTTATTTTATTTGAACAGAACGTCTGTTGGGTCAGCTAGTCTATTAGTGAATGAAGTGAATGTTTTCTTAAATCGTAAAGATATCTATCATGTCGACACAGATTGGAGGCAAGTGAAGTCCAAATGATAAATGTATTACTAACTAGATGAATCTATGTTATTACTCACGATAACAGAACAATCAATCATTGCTGATAAATGTAATGTAGCATAACGAAATATAGAGATTAACGATAATGCCTCTTAGCAGGGATGATCGGTTCATCCGATAATCACTCTATCGATAATAACTGTTCGCATCGTCTTCATAGCAAGAGGCCACTATGCTACAATCGACACGTTTGCCAAGCGGGTTGCCCACCTTCAGGTGCTGAAAGGAGCTTAGTAGTGGTAGGACTACCTTGCTGACAGTTGTCTATTTTATTGTTTTTTTTTTTTTATAATTTATGGTATATAATAATATACTAATTTTCGAGTAGGAATAGGAATGTACTACTGTACTATCCTTGAGTAGCGTAAAACCGGCTAAGTGCGAGTCGAAGTCGCACATGAAGGGTTCCGTGCCATCTATACCAATAAATAAAATTGGAGTGTCTGTTTGTAATGTCAAAATAATAGGCTTCTTTCATGCTCACACGGTTATTTGCATGACACCTATGCCTAAAATACAGATTAAAAAAATTTTGTCTGTCTGTCTGTTTGTTCCGGGTAATCTTCAAAACTGGACCGATTTCAAAAATTCTTTCACCAGTGGAAAGCTATAATATTAGGGCGTAAACTAGGCTATATTTTATCCCGGTATTCCCACGGGAAAGACGACTGAAACCGAAGCGAGGGCGGGTTGCTAGTTATCTATAAAAATAGCATTTGTTGTGTGGGAGCCCCCTTAAATATTTATTTTATTTTTTTTTTTAGTATTTGTTGTTATAGCGGCAACAGAAATACATAATTTGTAAAAATTTCAACTGTCTAGCTATCTCGGTTCTTACGATACAGCCTGGTGACAGACAGACGGACGGACAGACAGCGAAGTCTTAGGGTCCCGTTTTTACCCTTTGGGTACGAAACCTTAAAAATTTAAGTGTCTCTTTGTAATGTCAAAATAATGGGCTATTTTCATACTCAAGCGTGCAAATAATTGCACGATTCCTATATCTAAAAACCAGTTTAAAATTCTTTTTCTGTTTCTTTGTCTATTTGTTTAAGGTAATCTTCAAAACCGCTGGACACATTTTGCTAACTATCAGTTAGCTGTCTATATAAGGAGTGACTTGCCTATAATTTATCCAGATTTTCCATCCAGATCCAGACAGACAGACGGACGAACAGATGGACGGACAGACAGCAAAGTCTTAATAATAGGGTCCCTTTTAGGTCCAATTTTTACCCTTTGGGTACGGAACTCTAAAAGAAGCGGATAAGAGATATAATACATTTATAACATCTATGCATCTATAGTTGCAGGATCACACGGTTGACAGTTATTTATCTACAGCCGCGGGTCGATCTGTCCGGGGTAGTCCACACTCTCGCAGAAAATCGACGTCTGAATAATAGCAATTTGTTACTGCGCTTCGTTCGGCGAGCGAGAGAGCCGGCAGCCCAACTTTCTGAGGGTGTTTGCATGTGGTAGGTTTAAGTGATGCCTTTAGTATCATCGACATTCATTGCACGCATTCACACTCCCTTCACTTCTTCGCGGTAGGCAGCGGCCTTGCAAAGGTCTATGAGAAGCAGCAACACTTATCATTAGGTGTACTGTTTGCCCGTTTGCCACCGTTTGCAAAAAAAAATTAAAAAGCTATTAAAAGTATTTTTGCAGAAAAATCGACTTCGATGTAGATAATTTTTTAGATTTTTGATATTTGCAAAAAGCGCTTGTCCGATTTCAATTTACAAATTTACATGGGATTATTTGGGAAGTATCCTTTCCAACAAAAAAAAGAATTTTCCAAATCGGTTGGCAAGCGACGGAGTTATGCGCGAACAAACATAAAAAAAAAATTATAAATAAAAATATATAAACAGCCCAATGGAGAACCACCTCCTTTTTTAGAAGTCGGTTAAAAAGAGCCTCCCGGGAGAGTGGGGATTCTCCGATTGATCATCCAATCCATTTTTTAGCAAAGGAATAAAGTGAAAGTAAGTAATTTGCAAAAGACAAACTCAAAATTTTGCCATTGTAGAGGAAACTAATACTTACAAGTAAGGCATGAGTTTAGAAGAAGAAAACAGAAAAAGGATTTCGTTAAATGTAAATTTTTTAATTAAAAAATACGTGTGGCACTCGGGGACTGCCGCAGTAAAGCGGCATTATTGCATAGCATTTTTTATCAACTTATGCAATTACAATTATTTATTTATTTTTTATTTATGCAGTATTTTTTTCTTTGATATTAATTCAAGTTACACTTTTTGAGCATGGTGATCGATGAGAAAATAAATGTACTATATGTATAACAATAAAGGCGGTTTGGATTACCACTGTCGTCCACTAAAGATTGTTGGGACCGTTAGAAAACGCGCGAAACACTTTTGTGACGTAAGCTACGCAAAGCGGTGGCGCGTGTGCGCACTGAGACGGACGAACGCAGAATGTGTCGAGGACCGTACGCTCGGTCGAGCTGCCGCCACCCGCGTACCATGTATGGTACGAGACCATGTAGCTAGTTACATGGTAGGGGGGGGTGTAAGGTTTTATTTTCGTTACGGAATCTCTTGATTCGGTCCCCGCGCCAAACCCGCGATAAAAGCTATGCAATAGCTTAAAAATTATAGTTTACTAGCTGACCCAACAGACGTTGTTCTATTCAAATCTGTTAAAAATAGAAAATTGAATCCTACTTGAAATCGATCGCAGTGCTACCTATCGGTTTCAATTATCAATCTAAACAGAATGGTTTGGATGTTCCGAATGGCTATTCCGATGCATATGAGAATTCATATCCTTTGGCATGGCCACAAAAAAGTCATCAAAATTGGTCCAGCCGTTTAGAAGGCGTTCAAATATAAACACACGAACAGAAGATTTATATTAAGATTATATATATATATATATATAAATATAGATAAGTTTATACAGTGGAAAAAAAGGTTGCATTAGAAAAGTACCTATATACATATAAACGTTGTTTTCTTAAATTTTCTAATTTTCTGCGCAACTGTTTTATTTTTTTAGCCTAAAGGCCTTTTTTAAAATATTAAATAACTTAAAAAAAGATGGACGAAATCGGTAAAGTCGTTCTCAAGTTATATTATTGTTCAGCCCGAACAGCGCCACCTATCGGGTCCAATTGTGAATCTAAACCATCCTCGAATCCTCTTGAACACACACAAAAAATTTCACCAACATCGGTCCAGCCGTTTAGGAGGAGTTCAGTGACATACACACGTACGCTAGAAATTTATATATAAAGACGACGATATTATAACAATGAATAATAATGAAGCTCTCGATCTCGCCCGTGTGGTGATGGATTAAGAATAAAATTTACCACTACCTATCTAACACATGGCTGTTGTCATATGCATATAACATCTATCTTTGAGAAGATATTCGCGAAATAAAACCTCACACGGTAGTGTAGGCGTTGCGTAGCGTATTTGGTTAAAAAGAGCCTCCCGGGAGAGTGAGGATTCTCCGATTGATCATCCAATCGATTTTGTAGCAAAGGAATAAAGTGAAAGTAAGTAACTTGCAAAAGACATACTCAAAATTTTGCCATTGTAGAAGAAACTAATACTTACAAGTAAGGCATGAGTTAGAAGAAGAAAACAGAAAAAGGATTTCGTTAAAAGTAAATTTTTTTATTAAAAAATACGTGCGGGACTGCCGCAGTAAAGCTATTGCATAGCATTTTTTATCAATTTATGTATTAGTTAGTGTAGGCGTTGCATAGCGCGGTAGGGTAGGTCAATTGCCCTCCTACTGCGGAGGAGGCCAGAGTTCAACGGTAGGACTTATGTGGGCTGTAATGATGATAATAATGAATGAAAGTCTCGATAGTAAAATAGATTTAATATACTTAGTAATATATGAGAACACGACTTGCGTCATTTCTTCGATGGGTTTTATTACACAGGCATTAAAATGTTGATTTAGGCATTATTCTTATCAACACTTTAGCAATGTCCGTTAAAAGAACAACTATAACGAATGCTAATTCGAACATTCACATGTCACTGATTTTAAAGCTCGAAGTTCATTTATCGAAAGCCCGTTGAACGTTATTTCGAATAAACGAACGGCAACATGGGTTTCATTTCAACGCTTGTATAAAAGATTTTTAAAGCATGAGGCATCGATTTTAACCTATAGTTATTTCGACTCGTATACGTCCCATTGCTGGGCTAAAATATCCTCCATAATAGGAGAGTAATGATCTTACTATACCATGCTGGTCAGACAGGTTGGTATAGGGTTTTATTTCGAGTTTTCCTTATTTTGCATAGGCGTCATATGCGTATTATATCCCTCAGTCGTTTTTACGACATCCACTAGCAAGAGTGGTGTATTATATTCTTTTTCCGTCAAGACACGAAACAACTTATAGTATAACAATTATAGGTAAGTTTGAAGTCAATATCATCATCATCATTATCCCAGCCCATAGACGTCCCACTGGTGGGCTCGGACCTCCTTCTTTGTGGAAGAGAATTCGACTCACTACACCGCGCTGGTCAGACGTATTAACATTGTCTTTCATTTTGAGTTTTCCTTCTCTTGCATCGATGTTATCTGAATATCATCATACTGAATATTATCATCATTACAGCTGATATTCATCGCACTGTTGGGCTCGGGCGTCCACTCAATGGGAGGGAAATTGGCCTACTATACCACGTTGTTCAAACGGGTTGGTGCTGGGTTTTATTTCAAGTTTTCCTTCTCTGGCATCGATGTTATCCGAATATCCCTGAATATCCCTTAGTCGTCTTTTACGACATCCATGGGGAAAAGAGCTTGGTGAATTATATTCTTACTCCGTGACCACACGGATAAAGTCAATATATAGTCTACACCAATAAATAAAATTGGAGTGTCTGTTTGTAATGTCAAAATAATAGGCTTTTTTCATGCTTACACGGTTATTTGCACGACACCTATGCCTAAAATAGCGATTAAAATTTTTGTGTCCGTCTGTCTGTTTGTTCCGGGTAATCTTCAAAACGGCTGGACCGATTTCAAAAATTCTTTCACCAATAGAAAGCTATAATATCAGGGCGTAAAATAGGCTATATTTTATCCCGGTATTCCCACGGAAACGGGAACTACGTGGGTAAAACGACTATAACCGAAGCGAAGCGAGGGCGGGTTGCTAGTTACTAATAAGTCCCCATCATTTGAAATAAATCACATACTTTAGATATTTGTTATACAGTAATACCCCAGACTTACGCGATAGGTGGGACCGAGCGATAATCGCGTAAGTCGAATACACGTAAGTCGGGATATAATTTTGGTTATATCAAATGGATAATAAAAATTATTATTTGGATCTAGTTTATTTCTATAAACTAAAAAAAAATTCAAAGAATATGGTTCAAATGTTAGATTAAAAAATAAATTAAATTTTATGAATAAAAAAAGTAAACCTAAGGCCTGAGCGCTCGACGAAACTGCGTATCTTTGAATTCGCGTAAAACTTACTGTATATTATTCATTTCAACCTTTTAACACCCTTATGTTGACTAGGTTTTTATTTAATGCAATCTTTAAACTTGATTTTCACCCCTTCTGAAAATTGGATTAATATGAAACTTTATCTACGAGTACGACCAATGATAATGTAATAATTTATATAGTTTATCCCATTATCCTTAAAGGATTAGTGTTTTTTTTTTCACATCCGCGGCTTTGAATTGGACATGACTCGATAGATGTCGCTATCCCTGTTATTTGTATGTATTAATTTGGAAGTTATTCTTCTTTTGGCGCGATAGTAAAAAACGTTGAGAGTAAATTTTGCGATGCATACGCACACTGTAACGTAAAAGTGACACTCTGAAATTAGCCAACATTTTTATGATGCGCGCACACCGTCACAAATGTCGACTAGATATAGCGTTATAATAAAACTTTCAATGTATGAAACCCCCTTTTTTATTATTGAAGTGAAACTTCTTTGCGCGTATGAGGGTAATTTTTTTACGGATGAAACGCGTCACGAAGATGTGCAGCGTCAAAGAAAAGGGAGAGAGCGATTGAGAGTGTGAGAAAGGGCGAACATAACACGAAGCGTAGCCATGAGGCGAGAGAGAAAGATCAAGAGATTTTTTATTAATTTTTTTATTTATTTTTCTTTCTGTTAAATACTGATAAAAACACATGGAACCAAAGAAGTTTCACTTCTGACATGCATACTTAGTAATGACGTTATTTTAGTGTCATTTACAAACGAGAAGGATACAATTTTTCGAAAGATTTTTATCTTGTTTCGCCAAAGAAATATAACTTCTTACATAAGTACACAAACACTTTTTTCACTTAAATCGAAGAATCATTTTCAAATTCATCATGATTACAGCTCATATGCGTCCCACTGATAAGGTCACACTTCTTCTACAATATAAGAAAATTTGCCTACTATACCATGCTAGCAGTGACGGATTTAGGCTTGATGCCGCCCTAGCCCCTATATATCGCGCCGCCCTTAATTAGAATACATTTTATTAATTTTGATCCAATATTATTTTAAATTTTAAATAACTTTATTACGTTGGAATATAATTTTCAATTATAACTAATAAAATTACAGATGCATACGTAATAAACATTAGACAAATAAATATTTTTATTTTATATTAATCAATTTCAAAATTTCTTACAGCTTTCTTTAATAAAAAATAATCTGAATTCATATTCAAAGGACGAATTGACTGTCTTTACTTTTTTCGGCTCTGAAATTTTGGTATTTCGAAAATTTTGCCGCCCCTCAAATTATGCCGCCCTAGGCTCGGGTCTCACGGGTCTGGGTTAAGCCTATCCGTTACTGCATACTAGTCAGATGGGTTGGTATAGGATTTTATTTCTAGTTTTTAATCTCTTGCATAGATGTTATACGCATATTTAATCCCTATGTCATTTTTAGAATTTGAATTAGAGATAGAATCCGGAATACGGAAATGCGCAGAAGAACGTGTCTAACCGACATAGCACGAAGAATTAGCACGCTGAAGTGCTCACATCGCTCGACGAACCGATAACCGCTGGGGAAGAAAGGTTCTCGAGTGGTGACCATGTATCGGACGACGCAGTGTAGGACGCCCCCCGACCAGGTGGACCGACGACCTGGTGAAAGTTGCTGGGCGTCGTTGGATGCAGGCGGCACAGAACCGCACGTTGTGGCGTAACATAAGGGAGGCCTACGTCCAGCAGTGGACGGTGATAGGCTAAAATAATGATGATGATGATGTCATTTTCTCGACACCCAAGGGCAAGTGAGGGTTTGGTGAATTGTATTCTTACTCCATTACCAGACAGGTATCACCGTCACCGTTTTACCAACGTACCGCTCGATACCGCAGCAAGGTTCATCCATTCCACCTGTAAACTGTGTTTCCCGAGCGCTAGAACATGTCCTTCTTTAAACGAGGTCTAAGAAGAGTATTTAGTTCACGGTAGGCAACGGCCTGGCTGTGCCCCTGGTATTGCAAAGGTCCATGTGCGGCAGCATCACTTACCATCAGGTGTGCTGCCCGCTCGTTTGCCACCATCGGCAATAAAAAAAGGTCATTATATAATATTACTAAAGCTTAGTTCGTAAATGCGAAGGCGTGAATAGTAACGAATAAGTTTGTATTACTTCGAATAAATCACAAAATTTATATATTATTTATACATGTTCCATGTTAGATATCGGTGACATTGATAATGAATATTTGTGCGTTAGTTTTCGACCGCTCGTTCTAAAGTAATAAATTATCATTTTGAATAAATTAATCCTTTGATTTATTGTAAACATTAATTGTACAGTATTATTTACGAAGGCCGCCATTATATAAAAGTTTTTAAGTTATCTGTTAAGGTGTATGAAAGCTTGGGATCGTAGGTTTAATTGCGACTGCACTGATAGCGTAGTGGTTATAATACCCACCTACAGTGCCAGTTTCGGTGGTTCAAATCCCTCGTAGGACAGCACTATGTGCGAAAATACCTCAGCGTCTGAAAACACAGGTCAGCGATCAGTATATGTTACCAGTGATGACTTACAGCACGGAAACGTGGTCCCTAAATGTAGGCCTCATTACCAAGCTCAAAGTTGCTCAACGTGCTATGGAGCGGGCTATGCTCGGGATTTCTCTACGAGATATGATCCGAAATAGGGAAATCCGCAAAAGAACGGGTGTAGCCGACATAGCACGAAGAATTAGCACGCTGAAGTGGCAATGGGCAGGCTACATCACTCGACGAATCGACAACCGTTGGGGAAGAAAGGTTCTCGAGTGGCGAACACGTATTGGACGACGCAGTGTAGGAGGACACTAGGTGGACCGACGACCTGGTGAAAGTTGCTGGGCGTCGTTGGATACAGGCGGCACAGGACCGTACTTTGTGGCATAACATAAGGGGGTATACGTCCAGTAGTAGACGCCGATAGGCTGATGATGATGATGACGAGAGATGAAATATTTTTTTAAAAAATTCCCTTGATTTCTCCCGCCTAGTTCCCGTTCCCATATGAATATGAGGATAAAATACAGCCTATATTATTTGCTGATAATGTAGCTTTCCAGGGATGAAAGATTTTTTAAATCGCTCCATTTTCCTTTGTTGCATAATTTCTATTTCTGGAGGGAATACGGGGATAAAATATCACCTATGATACTGGATAATAATGTCGCTTTATATTAGTGAAAGAGTTTATAAATTCGGTTTAGTGCTTTAAGTAAGCGTAAGAAACAAACTCACATTCGAATTTACCTTATAGTATTAGTTAGGAAAATATGCAGTAATAGATTAAGTATACAATGTATTACCAGCCTTTACTTTGAACTGAAAAATAGGCCAGCAGTAGCGCTCATCTTGAAAATTAGATACTTGAATGAGTAAACGACCTTCATCATTATCATTCGGCTCTTCTTCTAATTAATAACGGCGAGACAATGTGTACTCTTCTTACATTCTTACTAATATTATAAATGCGAAAGTAAGTTTGTTAATTACGCTTTCGCGCTTAAACCACCGAACTGATTTCAAAAATTCTTTCAGCAATGGAAAGCTATACTATCAGTGAGTAACAGAGGCTACATTTTATCCCGGTATTCCTACGGTAATTACGCGGCTAAGGCGACTGAAACCAAAACGAAGCGAGGGCGGGTTGCTAGTCGTACATATTTCAACTAGTTTTGACATTAGTCTTATGACCGACCGCCTGTCCAACGTTGAGGCTCCTTGGAAACGTAATCGTTGACCAGACGACATCCAATGAACCCAGGATTATATAAAACTCTTAGTCGCTTTTTACGATACTGACGAGCAATGCAAGTGTTGGTAGTATTTGTAGACGCCACCACACAGCGAATAGAATGAACGTATATATTTATTTATTTATTCTATTTATTTATTTTAAAGGAAACTGACAGCTAATAGAATAACATTGATGACTTATATAGCAACATAAAGCCATTTATGAGTTTCCACATATAACAATTTCTTAATTTTTTTTTAAGAACCCAAAAGCCTTTCAGTACTTAAATATAAAAATATTTGAATAACAAGATAACAATTACTTTTTTTTTGGGAGTGGGTTACGGTCGGCGCACTCCTCGCTCCACTCCGTCCAGGGCGACAGAGGGGCGTAAGCACGTACACCCGTAACCCACACGTGACACGTCGCCTTCGTCGTTGGACTGACCACCGGAGCAGGGTGACTTACGTCAGTGGTTGGCCCGACAGAATACGCCTTGAGGAGTACCCTCCCATCGACCGACGTCCCCTCTCGGGGAGGACGTCGGTCTTTCTTCACGCAGTCGGCCTCTCAGCTGGTGACGGACTAACTCCCCGGTCCAGTCACTCGCGGCCTCGGCTAGGAAGATAACAATTACTTAAAGCTAACTCCATACAACAAAGTAATTCCTTGTCTTGTAAACAAACTACGATACAAAAACTGTATGTACTGCAAAATAGTAATTCTAAAAACAAAATAAAGAAAAAAATGTACTAATCTATATAATACGTGAAGCAAAAACTTTGTACCCCTTTTTACGAAAATCATGCAAATGGACGAATATAAAAATTGGCACAGTTGAAGAATATATTGATGAAAAGTGCAGAAAACTAAAATTTACACACTTTTGTTTACGGTAAAAATCTTTGATGGAATGAATGTCAAATAATCATAATTATGGTGACAACGTCTAATAGATATTTGTACTTATATATTAGTTATTAGTGAAATTCAGCTTGCTCAATGTACAACTACACATATATGTAATTAAAAGAAATACGTGTGGCAAAAAAAAATATTTAAATGAATTATGGCCGAATTTCGACCACTTGACGACCACTAGTAATGATAAATGTACTAAATGATCATCATCACAGCTTACATACGTCACTATTGGGCTTCAGCCTCTATCTACATTGAGAGGAAAATTGACCTGCTACACCACTAACCAAATGTGTTGATATAGTTTTATTTCGAGTTTTTCTCTCTTACATGGATATTATTTCCGGGTGGTGATCTTGCCCGTGGATGTCGTAAAAGACTACTAAGGGATATAATATGCATATAAGACCTATGCAAGAGAAACTCTAAACAAAACCCTATACCAAACTGTCCGACCAACATGGTTATAGTAAGGTCAATTTCCCTCCTATTGTGGAGAAGGTTCGAGCCCAATAGTGGGACATATATGATCCGAGATGATGATGATAATGATAGATATTATATATATATATATATATACTAGCTGACCCGGCGAACTTCGTACCGCCATAATTACGGCGGAGGCGGACCCCGTAATTATAACAAGACAAGAGCGCATCTATCAGGCGCTTAGAATAAGCGAACGGACAATAACAAATATTAATACAAAAAAGTTCGGCTCCTTGGGCACTGGAGAAAATATTTTACGAACACCAAAAAAGTAAATGCAGAAATGAACTCATAATAGACAATAATAGCTTTGAGGCTGATGCTATAATCACATTCATTCATCATCACTCACCACAGTTCATAAATATCCAACTCAATGGGAGGGAAATTCACCAACTTCACCACGCTGGTTAGACGTATTGGTATAGGGTTTTATTTCGAATTTTCCTTCTCTTGCTTAGATATTGTATGCATATTATAATCCTTTAATCGTCTTTTACAACACCCACGGGCAGTAAAGGGGGGTGGTGAATTGTATTATTATTGCGTCATCACACGGAAGCATAAGTGCTGTGTGGTAGCGGCTTCGAATACTACCAACCCTTACTTTGCTCGTGGGCAGTAGCGTAACTATAGGGTGGCAGGGCTGGCAAAATGCCACGGGCCCCGAACCCGAGAGGGCCCCGGCCCTCCGACCCGAAAGGGCCTCGGCCCAATATGCCTAGGGATGAATCGATATCATCTAGATATCGATACTGTATCGGTACTCGATCAGTATCGATTGAAAAGTAACGATGATACTTACTGGTATCGGTATCGAATCGATGGATAATCGAATTTTGATTTTTAGGAATCTGATTGATTGGGCTCCATCAAAGAATTTGCCACGGGCCCCAGGTGGTATAGTTACGCCTCTGCTCGTGGGTGTCGTAAAAGACGACTAAGAGCCCTAGATTAACCCGGACCAACTCCATCTGGTACCATTTGGGTCAACGATTACATTCCCAAGGAGGGTTGACGTCAGGCAGGCGGCCGGTCATAAAAGTCATTGCCGAAACTTTTTGCAATTTTTCAAAACAGATGACATATTGCGTCGACCCCAAGTAATTGGGATAAGAGCAAGATGATGATCACACGGAAGCATATACATATATAGTAGTTATTATCCTAGAAGTGAATACCTTAATAGGTCGTCGGTTCTAGCATCTTTGTAAGCAGCTAATTTGTTTCTTCTGGAAAATTCTTTTAGAAAGGAATAACATAATTTTAAAAACAATTAACTTTTTGAAAGAAGCGAAAAATATTGATAATTGGGACAATGCCGCTTTCATCGACGAGACAAGGCTAAACCCCAACGACACGCTTTCTCGTTCTTGGACAAATAGAAAGAAAGAAAGAAATTTTATTTTGTAAACCTCACACAATATAGACACCAATGAAAGAAATAAGAACTACTAACTAAAAACAAGGAGTGGAATATGTGAGGCCAAAACATGGTGCCCATCTCAGCTTATGGTACAGTAAATATGATACTACACCGCTGATATTCTGATGGACCCGTACAATCAAGTCGCGGAAGCAACAATATATGCAAAACAAATATATTTTAAAAAAGATAAACAGTAATATTTGAAATAGTAACATTAAATTAAGAATAAAATAAATTAATACTATACTATATCATATTCTAGTTATCATAATTATCACATAGAATAGCTTAAGTAAAAGAAACAAATTATTTAATAAAGACATATAGAATATAAAATAAAATAAACATTATAATAGTATAAAGAAGAAACCGAAAGTACATAAATCTTGTGGTTAGCTAGGAGTCCTTGATGAAATAGAACGAGAAATAACTACAGTAAATTTGTGGTCTGTATACAGAATATTAAGGTATCAATTTTTGATTTTCAAGTAGGATTAGCTTAAGTCTTTTTTGGAAAACCCTTGTAGTTTTTGAATGCAATAAAGGGGGTTGAAGTACATTCCAGCAACGATTGCAGTAGCGATCGCGGTAGCTTTAGGTTTGCAGCATTGCTGCAAACCTAAAGCTACCGCGGAAGGCAGTAGTTCGATGTTTCTGAGTATTCATCAGGTATGTTGATGCTCTAGTTATGTAACTATTATTTTTTCGAGACCAGCTTATCTTCTCATAAAGATATATAGGTTTTTTATGAGAAACAATACCGAACAAAAACGTAGCTAGATGGAGATGCCTACGTGCTGACATTTTCATAAGGTTACCTGCGTTCAAAAAAGGTGAGATATGTGCATGGCGAGGAATATCATAGCAATAACGGGCGCAAGCATTTTGCACTCGCTGTATTAGTTTTTCCGTCCTAGCTAATAAGCATGTACCATAAACACTGTCAGCATAATTCAGTTTTGATAAAATGAGTGATTCACAAAGGGTGACACGTAAATCGATACTAAGGTAAGGGCGAATTCGGTATAGAAGTTTAAGACGGTAAAAGCAATTTTTTACCACTTCCATTATATGCGTCTCGAAATGAAGTTGACCATCAAAAATTACCCCAAGATTGCGAGCTTCGGAAACCTGCTCAATAGAGCAACCATTGATAAGTATGTCAGGATTTGAATTTTTTATTTTTGCTATACATTTTTTAGACCCTAATATTAAATATTTAGATTGAAATGACACTCAAGCGTCATCGTCGAAAGTGCCAATGGATAAAGGAACACGACTCATAATATGCCACGCTGGTTGTGCGAAGTACGGTTTTGTGGAAAGCGGTTTATTGTTTTTTGAGTCAAAAACTACTGCTGACTACCACGAAGAAATGAATGCGACTGCATTCAAGGAGTGGTTCCAGGATGTGTTGCTACCTGGCCTCCCAGAGCCTTTAGTTATGTAAATGGATAACGCCCCTAATCATTCGGTGCAATTAAATAAAGCACCTACCAAAACTAATAAGAAGAGGAATCGATGGCTGCAAAGACGTGGCAATGACGAAAATATGTCTACACTAAAAGCAGAGTTGATGAAATTAGTCAATGACCATAAGCCGGCATAAGTTTGTTATGTTTTAGATGAACTGGCTCTGGAGAACGCTTATTGCGTTCTTCGAATTCCCCCATTCTACTGCCAGTATTATTTTTTTTTTCAGTAGTGGGCTATGGTAAGCGCACGCGCGGTCCAGTTCGTCCGGGGCGATGAAAGGACGGCGCGCGGGCCCATAACCCACCCGTACCCACGTCACCTCGTTGTTGGGCCGACCACCGGAGCAGATGTGACTTGTCGTCAGTGGTCGGCCCGACGGAATACCCTTTCGGGTAACCTCACCTCTCGACGTCCTGGAACGTCGGTCGCCGTCGCGCGGTCAGCCTCTCTGCGGGTGACGGACAATTCCCCGGTCCGATCACCCGCGGCCTCGGCTAGGGCGGCATTAGGCGCAGATACTCGCGCCTGCGCCGCCCGAGTCGCCGGCGGCGGAACGTGTCGCCGAATAGGAGCTCTACTCGCACACGATCCGCCGCCTCCTTCCGTGAGATTACGGCCTCACAGAAGGCGGCGACCGCGTCCCAATTCCTGACACTGACGAGCATCTCCCTGGCGATGGTCGGCAGCGCCAGGTCGGCACCGATAATTGCGACGAGTTCACGGCGATCCCCCTCCCATGCAGCACACTCCTCGAGCGTGTGCTGCGTCGTGTCCTCGTCGCAACTGCAGTGGTGGCAGGACGGTGTGCTCTCCCTCCTAACAATCTTGTGCAGGTACTTCCCGAAGCAACCGTGCCCCGTCAGCACCTGCACCAGTCGGAAGGAAAGCACCCCGTGCGTCCGCTCCAACCACTCCATCAGCACCGGCCGGAGGGCCTCGACGGTCCTGACACCATACCGAGGACTCTCCAGCCGGACTGCCCAACGGGCAATGACTTCTCGGCGTGCGTCGACCCGCCAGGCGGTGATCTCTTTGATGGAGACCATGCCACCGCGGGCGCGCATCTCCGACACCCGCCGATAAATATCGGCGAGCATCTCCGCCTCCAGGTCCCACGGGGGAGTTCCGGCCAGGAGGCACGCTGCCTCCGTCGCCACCGTGCGGTAAGCCCGTATGGCCCTGATCGCCATGACCCTCTGTGGTCGCCACAGGAGGGCCCTAAGACGGACGGTCAGGGACCCCGCCCACACCGGTGCGCCATACAGGGCCATCGACCGGATTACTGCCAGTATAATACCTAATCTGGGCCCCAATTAAAGATTATGGAGCCGGCCATAATACTTCTTTCACCGTATAGCATAAAAAAGATGAAGGCACTTTTAAAAAAAACATGCGAAATAATTCCCATAAATTTAACAAAATCTACATTGAATTGATTAAATATGTATAATGAATGCAATAAATAATATTATTAAATATAATGAATGTTATTTATTGTACATCACTAGTTATGGCGAATTGACATGTGTCAGGAATGCAAACTCAGAGCGGCCGAAGTATAATATATTATATCTTCGCTTTCGTTTTGTAACTTATTTGAGTATAATTTATAAGTATAGGTTTTCTAAGTCATATGTTAGTATAATCTTTGGCATTATATATATATTCTGTACCGTTTTATTACTATGAGATCGAAATAAATGAGTTTTATTTCTTTCTTCCTTTCTTTCTTTCTATCTTTAGTCGTCATTTACGATATTCACGGGAAGGATAAGGAGGGGTGAATTCTTATTAGTTCTCCGTCACCACGCGGAGAATAGAGCGTATAGACAATCGTGGCTTAAATGTTTTGGTTTATAAGCAATTTGCGTTCACCGCTAATCCACAGAAGTATGTAATGGCTAAAGAAAAAAGAACACAAAGCAGTTATAATAAAATATCTCTCCAGAGTACAGTTATAGATGACAATTTTGCTATTTGCATATCGATACGCGATATGATATGCAAAATATATACTACAGCACTTACGCTGAGCACTTGAATGCGAAGAAACATTTGCATTTTTATCTTCCATCGTATTCCCCAAGAATATTCAAAGATATTTTATAGCTTTTTTTATAAATTATCGTATATAATAAAATACTAATTTTCGAGTAGGAGTAGAAATACAATTCACCACCTATCTTGCTCATAAATGTCGTGAAAAGTGAATAAGACATAATACAATTATAACATCTATAATTGTAGGACCACACTATTGAGAGTCTGTCTACAGCAGTCCGTCTATATATATATATGTATATCGGAAACGGCTTCAACGATTTTCATGAAAATTAACATAATAAAATGTCAATAGAATAGGGATTTAAATTTCGCCGTCGCCGTCAAGAGTGACAATAGCTCAGTTAGGTAGTTGTGAGATCGAATCTCGGTGTTATTATTATTCTGCTTTTGTAATTTTTGATATCTTTTTAATTATTTCATCATTTTTATTTATTATAAATATATATCTAAATAAGTTCGTCAAAAATACAATTTACGAAAAAAAAATATTATACCGAAGAAAGCTCGATCAACCAGATATTATTAAACAAAATACAATACATTGTTTTACAAGAAATATTTATAAAATATTAAAAAGACTCGAAGTCAAGGCTTTAAACCCGCCCTCGCCTCGCTTCGGTTTCAGTCTTTCCTGCGTAGTTGCTGTTCCCGTGGGAATACCGGGATAAAATATAGCCTAGTTTACTCACTGATATTATAGCTTTCCATTGGTGAAAGAATTTTTGAAATCGGTCCAACCGTTTTAAAGATTACGCGGAACAAACAGACAGACAGACAGTCAAAAAAAATATGAAGTGTATTTTAGGCATATGTATAGTGCAAATAACCGTGTGAGCATGAAAAAAACCTATTATTTTGACATTACAAACAGACACTCCAATTTTATTTATTGGTATGGATAATTAAATATATTCGTTTTGTAAATAAATCTTTGATACAATTTCGTATTTCTTTAATTATACCCAATAATTCAAAAGCAATAAACATTATAGAAGATGAGTAATATTAATACAATTATCATGCGACCAATGTTCTAAATTCTATTTGTAAATGAAGAGAATGACTCCCTAACATAACAAAATAACATCGTAAATACAGAAACATTATCATATAATCTATCTTCTTGGGACTGTTGATTAATGAAACGTAAACATACGAGTCATTTATGTACGTGAAGGTTGAAGTTTGTTTTTAATTATCTATATTACTTTTAGTTATTGTGATTGATTAAGATTATAAGCATCATCGCTTTTTCCCCCTGTGACCATCTTAGAAACTGTCTAAGATTTCAGAACAAAGAAATATTGCATTTAATTAATTTTGAAGTATTAACGTTAGAATAGTCCAACTCGATTAGGCAGCGTCCGGAAGAACGAATGTTACCAATATAACACGAAGAATCAGCACGCTGAAGTGGCAATGGGTGGGCCATATCGCTCGACGAGTCAACAAGCGCTGGGGAAGAAAGGTTCTCGAGTGGCGACCACGTATCGGACGACGCAGAGTGGGACGATAATTAGGTGGACCGACGTCCTGGTTAAAGTTGCTGGGCGTCGTTGGATATAGGACACAAGACTTTGCGGCGACAAATGAGAAAACCTACATCCAGCAATGAACGGCGATAGACTAAAATGATGATGATAATGAATTAGAGTCTTTATTTTTTCACATGGTAATGGAACAAGAATACAAATCACCACTGCCTTTCTCAGACATTGGTGTCGTAAAATACGACTATGGGATTATAAATGCAGGTAACATCTATGCAAGAGAAGATAAAATCGAAATAAAATCAACCTCTCTGACCGGCGTAGTGTAGTAGGTCAAATTACCTGCCATTGTGAAGGTGGTTTGAGCTCAACAGTATGACGTGCATGAGCTGTAATGAAGAATTTATTAGATTAAACGGATTTTGGTATGATCATAACCTGTTTGAATCCAAGTTGATAATCGGTCAATAGGGGATTTTAGAACCCTTCATGTAATTCAATATTTCAACATCAACACACGGACTAAGGGACACCGCATGGTTAAATACGTTTATGCTAATTTTTTAAAGTAAAAACTTCTTTAGCGGCGTTGTGTACTTTTTATGAGATGGGTAAAAAATGTTAAACTCGCGTCAGGACACGTTATCTGATCGAAAAGTCGTAAGACGGCACAGGGCTCTCGTGCGAATGTACGTGTAACGCATGCACGACTGCTCTTTGCTTTCAAATCCACAAACACCAAACGCTTTTGATGTTATCTGGGGGCACGGCAGTGCCCCCGCCAAGTCGAGCAAAATTTAACTTTTCTTGAAAATATTGCACCACGCATTTTCTTATAAATATTAGCTAAAACCCACTAATTTAGATTATTATTTTCAAATTATTTTAATTTTATAACGAAGTGTTTATGATCAAGGATTAAATTTTGAATTAGTCATTAACAGTTCTCTACAAACAAAAAATAATTAAAAAATAATAATCTATTAGCTCAACGACAAAGTCACTCAATTTTCACTCCTATTGGCAGTCTCCAAAGATTGCCTCACATGTTTTTTCTAACTCTAATTGCGTCACACGTCGTTCACATAATCATTGAGCATTTATGGATATTAATTTTGTATATGAGTTTAACTAATAAATGTTTATCCTGTTTTTCAATATACGCGATTAAATTTATAATCATATAAAATACGTATATTTTCGAAGGAAATTTCACAGACGATTACGCAGTCTTCATCTTAATGAACGCAGTAGACGGAAAATTATATCAGGCGGCCTCATCCCTTAAATAACACCAGGTGTACCTGCTTACTTAATATAGTAACCGACCTTAGAGACATATACTAAAATATTTTCTGTGTATTGCCTGATGTATTGTATTGTATAGTATTGTTCGTGTGGTGACGGAGTAAGAATACAATTCACCACTCCCTATCTTGCCCGTGGATGTCGTATAAGACGACTATGGGATATAATGTGCACATAACATCTGTGCAAGAGAAGGAAAACTCGAAATGAAACCCTATACCAACATGTCTGACCAGCATGGTATAGTAGGTCAAATTCCCTCTCATTGTGGAGGAGGCCCGAGCCCAACAGTGGGACGTATGTGGGCTGCGATGATGATGATGATGATTGCCTGATGGTACTGACATTTTCTTTATATCTTTTCTACTTATTCATAATTCATTTTCACGTTTTCACATATTCACGTCTTCGCTAGAATAATCTAGATTGTATGAATCAATTTTTTTATCTCTCAGTAACAGTGTCCTTTTTTTTATAAATCGTCATTTCAGCTCATATAGGTCCCACTGTTGGGCTAGAGTCTCTTCCTCAATTGGAGGGAAATTGATCTAATTTACCACGTTCGTCAAACGGGCTGGTATAGGATTTTATTTCCAATTTTCTTTGCCTTACATAGATGTTATATGTTCTAACAATCTCCTTTTTTATGAATAGTCATCTCAGCTTTCTGAGGGTGATTGCGTGTGGAGGGTTTTGGTGGTGCCCTTGGTATCACCGAGCCTCAATGCACGCATTCACACTCCCTTCGCTTTCTTCGCGGTAGGCAACGGCCTTGTCAAGGTCCATGAGCGGCAGCAACACTTACCATCAGGTGTACTGTTTGCTCGCTTGCCACCGTTTGCAATAAAAAAAAAGCTCATATACGCCCCACTATTGGACTCCAGCCTCCTCCACAATAGGAGGGAAATTGACCTTACTATATCATGCTGGTCAGACAGTTTAGTATAGGGTTTTGTTTTCTTTCTCTTGCATAGATTTTATATGCATATTATATCCCTTAGTCGTCTTTAACAACATCCACGGGTAAGAGATGGAGTGATAAATTGTATTCTTAATCCAGACGAAGTTTGAGTAGTAAAGGCGTAAAAACTTTATAAACAAATAAACTCATATTTTCATTTTTAAGCCATCATCCTATTTTTGGATTTGAACTGTGAAAGAATCACAGTAAAAAGGTATTGCTCAGTTTTTGAGTTTTCTTTTCTTGTAGTGATTTTATCTGCTGGGTGGCTATCTAGAAGAAAGGGTGACTGAGTAGGGATATTACTCTGTTACCACATGAATGTTTACGGGTTTTTGATGGTATTACAGTAAAACAAATGACTACAAATAGAACAGTTGTTTACGTTTAACAACTTTGACTGCACAGATCATTATCATTAATATCTGGTTGACCGAGCTTCGCTCGGTATATTTTTTTTATATTTTTGTTGAATTTATTTAGATGTATATTAATAAAAAATAAAAATTAAATAATAAAAAAAATTCCGTGTGGTGACGGAGTAAGAATACAATTCACCACCCCCTATCTTACCCGTGGGTGATCGTACGAGACGACTAAGGGATATAAAACGCATATAACATCTACGCGAGAGAAGGAAAATTTGAAATAAAACCCTATACCAACACGTCTGACCAGCGTGGTATAGTAGTTCAATTACCCTTCCGTTATGGAGAGGGCCCGAGCCCAACAGTGGGACGTGTATGAAAAATGATGAATAAAAAAAATATAAAAAATTACAAAAAGAGAATAATAATAACATCGCGATTCGATCCCAAGCTGTTTGAATGCCAAAACAAAACAAAAAAACTGGACAACTTCCCAACTGAGCTATCTATCGCCACTCTTGACGTTGACGGCAAAATTTGAATCCATATTCTATTGACATTTTATGTCAATGTATTGATTAGCTAAAAACACCGACAAAACAACATTTTCTAATTTGCCAATTTTCATCAATATCGTTCGAGCCGTTGCCGAGATCCTGAATATATGTATATACAATTGCTCGTTTAAAGATCAATTATCATTATTTCAATGAATGTACGTCCCACTGCTGGACTCGAGCCTCCTTCATAATAGGAGGAAAATTGACCCTACTATACCATGCTGGTCAGACAGATTGGTATAAGGTTTTGTTTCGAGTTTTCCATTTCTTGCATAGATGTCATATGCATAATATCTCTTATTCGTCTTTTACGACACCTACAGGTATAAGAGGGGGTGGTGAATTGTATTCTTACTCCGTCACTACACGGCAATCATATAATGAATAAATATTAATAATAATCGCATTAATATAACGCATTATTTATTAATATTGAGCAGTTTTAACAAATTATTCATTGCACGATATATTTACGCCTGGGAGGGAACATATTTTGCAGCTGGTTATAATGAAATCGATATTGTTCAGGCTGCGTCATCGTATTCGTTGCGTAAACATGATGGAAAAATATTCGTATTTTATCTTCGATCATGCTATCAATTATCACTTTATTAATATTTATGTTGACTCTACACTCGTTGGCGGCGTTGTGCATGTAGTACGGGAGCTGGCACCAATTTTTGGGTAGGTATTTGAGGCAAGCTGAAAACTTGTCACATACCTCTCCTATTATACCCCAATAGGGAACTGCAGACTTGGCTGGTGAGTAGCGGGACTAAATCAACCCCTGAATTTTTTTAAATATAATTTTTTTCTCCCCAAAATATATTTGAGGCAATACGCAATTTCTATACGTTGCGGTCTAATATTTAATGAATAAGAAAAACAATGAGCCAAACGATTTAATCAGGGCTTTAGCATTGCCAGACGCGTGCAAAAATATTTTCAAAAAATTATAAAAAATGTATTTGAGGCAACTTGAAATTTTAATGGATTATTATTTATAACTGAAAAATAAGATTCCCAAAAAGACAGATCATTTTGGTGGGACTTTCTAGTTGCCAGATGATCAAACAGATAATGGGTAGGTACGAGCCTGTAGTTCTATAGACAAGCTGTAGTGTGAGAGAGAGCGCATATCGACAGCTCTCTTCGTTTTTGCTTGCCGCGTTACTATTGGCTCTGGCTAGGCCATATGACTTACAATAGTCATGAGGTTTCTACTTGACATGTCGGAGTAAAAAATATAATTTTTTCTAAATTGATGCTAAAAAAATTTTGTATAAAAATGTTTGCACATTTGTGTGTGTTTTATCACATCCCTGTATTCCCACGGGAACAGCAACTACGTAGGTAAGGCGACTGTAACCGAAGCGAAGCAAGGGTGGGTTGCTAGTAAGCTAAGCTTTAATTTATTCATTTCCACGCTGTAAAATTCTTTGTGTGATTTTAGAATTTTTTTCTAATGTGGATATCATCATCGTTTCAGCTTATACACAGTCCACTGGTGGAACCGAGCCTCTTCCATAATACGAAGAAAATTATCCTACTATTCCACGCTGGTCAGACGTATTGGTAGAGTTTTATTTCGAGTTTCCCTTCTCTTGGATAGATGTTATATACAAATTATATCACTTAATCGTCTTTTATGATATTCACGGAGAAACTGGAGAGTGGTGAATTGTATTCTTACTCCGTTACCACACGGAACAAATTATTCAAAATATTTCTAAGTATAAATTAAAAATTTAGAAATACTTAAAACTTTGTAAAAGTACTCTCGTTTCTATACAAACGCTTTCATTTGATAATACTATACCTTATCAGAAGTTTAGGCTTTATATTAAGTTGTATTCGCTTTAAATTTCAATAAATCATTCTTTAGGAATACTTCAAGCAGATTTATCTGAAATTCTATCCATTGGATTATGTTAAAACTTTCTTAAAATGTATCTTTAACACTAGAATGAAATAAATTCTCGTTCTTACTATTATTATAAATGCGAAAGTAAGAAAAAACGAGGAGACAGACATGACTATACCACTCGCCAGGCTAACAACCTCGCGTCACTGCCATATCGTCTGGCAAAGTCTACTGGCCCTCAAATATATAGGTAACAGATTGCCAGCGACAGTTACTTCGGCCGCTACGCTAACAGCGTTTAAAACTAAACCCGGGCGCTGGCTCGATTGACGAATTAATGAACAGGTCAATTGTGAATAACTTTTTCTATTTACATATTTTTATTTGATTTATATTTCCTTTTGTTTTTATAAAATGCTAAATTATTGTAATGACATTAGTTCTATGTAAATGACAATTATGTAATCAGAACAGTTTTGACTTGTAATCCTTACTAATATTATAAATGCGAAAGTAAGGATGTCTGTTTGTTTGTTTGTTTGTTTGTTACGCTTTCACGCTTAAACGACCTAACCGATTACAAAAATTCTTTCACCAATGGAAATTTATAATATCAGGGAGTAACATAGGCTATATTTTATCCCGATATACACACGGGAACGGACACTACGCGGGTAAAGCGACTGAAACCGAAGCGAAGCAAGGGCGGGTTGCTGGTAAATTATATTCTTACTCATCAACCCCACAAATATCCCGACTAGGAATTGGAGTTGAGATACAATTTACCACGTGTGGAGTTGAAATACAACTTACCACCCCTTCCTTACTGCTTCTTATTTTACAACATAGGGTACGGGTGTTGTAAAAGATGAGTAAGTCGTCTAAACTATCACTACAAGGGAATGAAACCTTAAAATAAAAGCTTTTACAAATCCAAATGATCACCGCATCAGTCAATTTCCCGCTTAACATTTGTAACACTCAATAGTGGGATCCACTTAATGTACGGATCGCCCAATAGTGGGACTTGTGGGCTGGCAAAGAAGTCCAGAATTACCATAGTCTACGTTTATATTACAACTTCACTACATAGTATAAAACAAAGTTGCTTTCCGCTGTCTGTCTTAATCTTTAAAACTACTTTTCGATATAGATACAGTTTTTTTAATAGATAGAATGATTGAAGAAGAAGGTTTATATGTATAATATATGCATATGTCGCTCTTTCAAGAGTAATCTTAAAAAGAAATATGTTGGTATTGTCTAATGACAAAAAGCTATGAACGTTGTTATATACAACGTTTGACACAAGACAGTCTCTGGTATATTTAGTATCGGCATTGTAATCGTGCGACGCCGGGGCAGGTCGTTAGTTATAAATAACTATTTAATTCCTGTTAAAGTTTTCCTTCTCTTAAGATAATGAGTTAAAGGTTAGTTTATGTCTCTTATTCGGTTTCTTTCTCTATAGTGACAGTTACCCACCAGGCAGGCTAAGGACGTCAAAAATTTGGTACTATTCGTCGGCCCAATGACGAAGGGGAAAGTATACGATGGGTTATAATGCTACGAGGCAGCTAGTCATCAGTTCAATTTGTAAATATACTGATCTTCTAATTCTTCTAAATCTTTCTAGATCTTCTAAACTCATCATCATCCTACATCATCCTAATATGCATATATTGAAAAAACGTTGAATAGTTTTAGGACGGGTCGCCTGCCTGATTTCAACCTGCCTTGGGAATGTAATTGTTGACCATCAGATAAAGTTGATTCATTATCATCATCGTTATCGTAGCCCAATTTACGTCCCATTGTTGGGCTCCAGCCTCCTCCATAATAGGATGGAATTGACCTTACTACATATATCATGCTGATCAGACAGACATGTTGGTATAAGGTTTCATTTCGAGTTTTCCTTCTCTTAAACAGATATTATGTGCATATTATATATAATATGCACAAGGTATACCTTAGTCGTCTTTTACGACATCCATGGGTAAGATAGGGAGTGGTGAATTGTATTCTTACTCCGTCACCACCCGGAAAAAGGTCGATTTAATGCGCATGGTCCTCTTTACGATATCTACAAGCAATGCAAGGGTTAGTAGAAATCGTAGACCAATAGCAATCTCTCGAAAATGTAATCTCCCAAACTTAGAATAATAACGTATAAAAGGATAATGTCAGTACTTAAGCGATCAAAAACATGAAGCCAAAAATACTACATGCGCACAGGCGATTACAAACCTACACATGTACACCACTATACAAATTATGAAATCAAATTTCATTTTTATTAACATAAATCGCCGAAATACTTTTATAAGTAATGTTAATACACTTTTATGTTTTTCAAATAGGTATATTGTGACACCATTTGAATGCACAAACCGTCATAATCACCTATTTATTTTTAAGAGTTGGGTACGTGCGTGCAGTATAGTGACCTTGTACACTATGGAACAGTCCGGCGTAAGCTCCATAAGGCTCCAATTTAAATATTTAATTTTTTGTGCGCGGACTTACCTTCTATACGTTATTATTCTAAGCTCCCAAACCACAAAACACAATTTTCTTCTATCTAGCAAAATATATAAATATATATATATAAATATAATATAAATATATAATATAATATAAAAATATATAATATAAAAATATATAAATATAAATATATATATATATAAATATATTATGTATCCAAACTGAGTAATAGTAAATTAATAGCAAAAAAAAATCGACCAAAGTTTACTGAAGCCTTACAAAGTATATTGCGAACAAATTTAATTAATTCTCATCAAAGTCGTAGTATCTACAACAGAATAATATAAATTGAAAATAAAATAAACTTTGAGATATATTTTATTAGAGAGTTTTTTTAATGAAGCTTAAATTGAAGCTTTTTCTTTGAGGACTTAATATGTTCCAGTCATACTCCGTCCAAATCTGACTACATAGATCACGTAGTAGTTAAGATACCGACCTATAGTGCTAGTATCGGGGGTTCTTAAGGATTATTTTCTTAGTGCAGGGTGTTATTTTAAAACAAAAAATCGTCCAGGTTGCTTCATATGATTGCGTGCAATCCCTGCCGTATTAAACCTGCCACCATTTGGGCTAAACAACAGTACTGAATCATTACTTTCGGTGAGTCTTGAAATTTTCAAAACGTCTGTTTTGAATCACAAATAATTTATTCTGCATAGGCCCCTCGAGGGCACTTACATATTGTCAAATTTATACATTGTTTAAATACAATACAATATCTACCACCGGATCGGAACGCAGCCACAAGCTGAAAGGATCCGGCAAGAAACTCAGCGAGCTGTCATTTTTTTACTTAATGTGCGAGAACTTTGTCTACAATAATATTGTAAAGAGGCAACGTTGTATTTTTGTATGTTTGTTACGAATAAACTCAAAAACTACTTGACGGATTTCGATAATTCTTTCACCATGCTACATTATTCCTGCACCGAAGCGGCGCGGGGGTTGGGGGGGGTTCTAGTAGGTAATAAAATAAATGTGAAAGTTTGTGAAAATGTTTGCCACTCAGTCACAGCTAAACCAGGTCATAGGTGACCCGTGAGTTAGATGTAAATTGGCAAATGAAACATTTTCTGGATTTAAACATAGGATACTTTTATCCCGGCAATGTGATGTCCTGAGATAATAGATCGAATTGACTTTTTTACTCCAGCCGTTTTTTTTCTAATCCGTTTTTTTTTTTTAAATAAGCCATGGGCAAGTTACTTTTTAAACGCCACAAGCCGCGAACAGAAGGTATTACTTGCATAAATATCAAAAATTATTATGAAAAGAATATGAAACACTAGCCACAAGTATCTTAATTTATTCAAGAACGACTGAACCTAACAATACAAAATGAAGATATAATGTCAACGATAAATAAAATAATATGCATGACATACACTCCAAGACGTCACAAAACAAATTTACTGTTGACATTTGAAAAAATGCTTTCCTCTCGATTTACTTAGAAAATATGGGGGCCGTTGGAACATCGTATTTTAGAAGCGCACGTTGAAGAAGACATGTTTATAATAACAAATGACTTATTTTAACATTGAGAATATAAGTTTATAATATTCGTTATATTATAAATTAGCCAACCCAGCGAACTTCGTACCGTTATAATGTTTTCGTAAATATGTTTTCTAAATTACCGAAAATCTAGTCTCGGTTTATGCCGCGCACGGATCTTACTCAGCGCTGTTTAACTGTCATATTTGCGTTTTGTTATTACATGTCGGATAAGTTTTTGTTATGCCACGCTTTATATTGACCTGTATTCTCTTTGAAGTTATATGTCACGTCACATGGAAACCCAGTCGAACGGGATAAAAAGCATTCTATGTCCGTCCCCTGGTTCTAAACTACCTCCCCACCAATTTTCAGCCAAATCGGTACAGCCGTTCTTGAGTTATAAATAGTGTAACTAAAACGACTTTCTTTTATATATATAGATATAGACTAGCTGACCCGGTGAACTTCGTACCGCCATAATTTTTTTCGTAAATATATTTTCTAAATTGCCGAAAATATAGTCTCGGAGGAAAGAAGAACCATTACAGTTTTGTCCGGAAAGATTCGATCGTCTTGATCGCGGCATTGTTAATGATAATTCAAAGAAAATATAAATTACTGATTATTGATTGCTGACAAAATTGTAATTATCAAATTTTCAACCATACTTAATCATAGACAAAAATTATGTTTAACTGTCATTTGCGTTTTGTTATTACATTCCAAATGCGTTTTTGTTATACCACATTTCATAGTGACTTGTATTCTCTTTGACGTTTTATGTCACGTCCCACGCGATCGAACGGGATAAACAGTATCCTATGTCCTTTTCCTGATTCTAAGCTACCTTCCCATCAATTTTCAGCCAAATCCGTACAGCCGTTGTTGAGTTATAAATAGTATAACTAACACGACTTTCTTTTATATATATAGATTATATCTTCATGTCAGCCCACATACGTCCCACTGTTGGGCTCGGGCGTTCTCCACTATCATCATCACTCATCATCATTTCAGCCTATCGCCGTCCACTGCTGGACGTAGGCCTCCCTCATGTTGCGCCACAATGAGCGGTCCTGTGCCGCCTGCATCCAACGACGCCCAGCTACTTTCACTAGGTCATCGGTCCACCTAGTGGGGGGGCGTCCTACACTGCGTCGTCCGATACGTGGTCGCCACTCGAGAACCTTTCTTCCCCAGCGGTTGTCGGTTCGTCGAGCGATGTGGCCTGGCCATTGCCACTTCAGCGTGCTAATTCTTCGTGCTATGTCGGTTACACCCGTTCTTTTGCGGATTTCCGTATTCCGGATTCTATCTCGCAGAGAAATCCCGAGCATAACCCGCTCCATAGCACGCTGAGCGACTTTGAGCCTTGATATGAGGCCTACATTTAGGGACCATGTTTCCGTGCCGTAAGTCATCACTGGTAACACACACTGGTCAAAGACCTGTGTTTTCAGATACTGAGGTATGTTGGACGAAAAGATCCTCTTAAGTTTCCCGAACGCTGCTCAACCGAGTTGGATTCGTCGGCTGATCTCTTTCTCGAAATTGGATCTACCTAACTGGACTGTTTGTCCTAGGTAAACATAGTGATCGACAACTTCAAGAATCGCATTGCCAACTAGGACCGGTACAGGAATGACATGAGCATTTGACATGACTTTCGTCTTGTCCATGTTCATTCGTAAACCCACTAGTTGGGATACCCTGCTGAGATCATTGAGCATTGTGCCAAGGTCCTCCAAGGATTCTGCCATAACGACTATATCGTCCGCAAATCCAAGGTGAGTGATGTATTCGCCGTTAATGTTGATGCCGAGTCCAGTCCAGTCTAAGAGCTTGAAGACATCTTCCAGTGCAGTGGTGAACAGTTTCGGAGAGATAACATCTCCCTGTCTCACGCCTTTCTGCAACTGGATCGGTTTCGTACTCTTATCCCGGATACGGACTGACATTGTGGCGTTCCTATACAAACACTTCAGCACTTCGATATAGCGATAGTCGATTTGGCACTGCTGAAGGGACTGCAGCACCGCCCAAGTTTCGACTGAATCAAAGGCGTTCTCCACTATAAGCGGGCAATTGACCTACTATACCACGGTGATCAGACGTGGTTGGTATTATGTCGAGTTTTCCTTCTCTTGTATCGATATTATATGCATATGCCTTAGTCGTCTTTTACAACATCCAAGAAGGTAATGAATTGTATTCTTCCTTCGTTACGCCACGTAGAATATAACAGGAAACATAGAATAAAACTAATAAATAGAAGAAGTAATGATGTTATTATAATGGTTTATATAAAGCTTATTGTCTCTCGAAGTTCAACCAAGAGTTTCCTTTGTATATTCTGTTCTTATTGTGCCACACTAATGTAGATTTATTAACACTTTATTTTCTGGCAGCACATTTATCGTGAGAGTTCTCGGTCTATTTTCCTGGCTTAATGTATTTTGTTTGTTAAGTTTCATGTTGAAAACGTATCGTTTATATATATACTAACTAGCAACCTGCCCTCGCTTCGCTTCGGTTTTAGTCGACTTACCCGCATAGTTCCCGTTCCCGTGGGAACACCGGGATAAAATATAGCCTATATTACTCCCTGATATTATAGCTTTCCATTGGTGAAAGAATTTTTGAAATCGGTCCAGCCGTTTTGAAGATTACCCGGAACAAACAGACAGACAGACAAAAAATATAAAGTTATTTTTAGGCATAGGTATCGTCCAAATAACTGTATGATCATGAAAAAAGCCTATTATTTTGACATTACAAACAGACACTCCAATTTTATTTATCTATACCAATAAATAAAATTGGTGTGTCTGTTTGTAATGTCAAAATAATAGGCTTTTTTCATGCTCACACGGTTATTTGCACGACACCTATGCCTAAAATAGCAATTAAAAAATTTTTGTCTGTCTGTCTGTTTGTGCCGGGTAATCTTCAAAACGGCTGGACCGATTTCAAAAATTCTTTCACCAGTGGAAAGCTATAATATCAGGGCGTAAACTAGGCTATATTTTATCCCGGTATTGCCACGGGAACTACGCGGGTAAAACGACTATAACCTATAACCGAAGCGAAGCGAGGGCGGGTTGCTAGTTGTAAATAAAACTACTTTACGGATTTTATCGCATTTGTATTTGATTTATAATTGCCCGAACACTATAGCATTCATGGTTACAGTCGGACTAAAATGTCTGACGTCCTAACAAATCACCGTTATTACTATAATAATTATCTAGCCGCTACAGAAATTAGTTATTAAATTTTGATCCACATGAATGCTGTAAAGTATTCGAAACGTCAGGCAATTATAAATTAAATGACTGCACAGATGGCGTAGTGGTTAAGATAGCGACCTACAGCGCCAGTGTCAGGGGTTCGAATCCCACGCGGGACTACACTTTGTGTGATCCACAAATTGTTGTTCTGAGTCTGGACGTAATTTGTGTCCGTTAATTATATGTTTTATCCGTGTGGTGACGGAGTAAAAATACAATTCACCACCCCCTATCTTACCCGTGGGTGATCGTACGAGACGACTAAGGGATATAAAACGCATATAACATCTATGCGAGAGAAGGAAAACTCTAAATAAACCCTATACCAACACGTCTGACCAGCGTGGTATAGTAGGTCAATTACCCTTCCATTATGGAGGAGGCCCGAGCCCAACAGTATCACGTATATGGGCTGAGATGATGATGATGATGAATTATATGTTTGTAAAGTCCCCCGCAATAAGAGGATTATTTCCTTAGTGCAGGGTGTTGTCTTAAAAAAAAAATACAAACGCAATATAATGTATAATACTCTCATAAACATCAGAAATAATTACGTATCGTTTATTTTCTACCAGTTTATTAATGAGCATTTTTGGACATAGATCTTCTTACTTGAAGTTTATCATCATTATCATTTAGCCCATATAAGTCATATTGTTAGGCTCGGACCTTTGTTATATTAGGAAGTTGACCTATAATACGTTTTTTTTTATTGAGCTACGATCAGCTCACATGCCGTCTAATTCGTCCAGGGTGACGAAAGGACAGCGCGCAATAATGCATTAGAAATACATTAAATTCATTAAAAAAAGTAATACGCACACTATCATGCAATCGCTACATGCACACAGGCTTTCACACTTTTGTTTACGGTTAAAATCTCTGGTCGGACTGAATGTCAAACAATCATAATTATGATAGCAATGTCTGATAGACATTTTTACTTATATATTAGTTATTAATGAAATACAGCTTGCTCAATATACAATTATACATAAATAAAATTGAAAGAAAATTGTGTAGCAGAAAAATTAATTTGGATGAAATATGGCCGAATTTCGACCACTCGGCGTCCAATAGTATAAAAAAAGTGAGCCGTCGCTCAGGACGCCTGACAGATTTCAAACTTCGAAACTATTTTGTACCAGTAGAGACATGGTATCGAATATAAAGTATCGATACTGAACTCATGAATAGTATCGAAAGATAAGTAACGTACTGTTTAAAGTATTGAGTACTTTTATTTACTTTATCTTTAGGTATCGAGTACTTTTCTTTCGATACCGATGCTTTTGTATTCGATATTTTAGTCCATAAGTACTTTTTGGTAGGTATCGTATCGAATAAATTATCCATTTTAAAATTGACTTTACGACTCATATTTATGGTAACGTCATTTAGTACAAACGAAATGAACCTTCTAAACCGTAGCTTGAAATAATTTGCGATTTATAAACCAGAAATAGCAGCATCTATCGAGCAAACGACCAACTCTAAGCTACAATATATTTTATAAAGAACTCTCTAATCCTGTAATGATAATAAGACAAGCTGTTTAAAGTGAGTCAAAATCCAATTCTTAAGGAGTTGGTGACATACAAGCAAATAAATACACAGCTGAAACTAATAAAAGCCTAAAAAAATTAAATGCTTTCATCCGTTCACAGACATTCTTTTCGCACGAAGAGTGTGATTTAAGAAACAGAAATGGCGGCATTTATCGAGCTAACGACCAACTCTCAGCTTCAATATATTTAATAAAGAAATTTTTAATCCTGTAATGATAATAAGACAAGCTATCTAAATAATTTTAACGTCATTGGTCCTCCTTAAATTTTTAACTTTTAAATGAAATTTGACTGTTTAAAGCGAGTCAAAATCCAATTCCTATGAAGTCGGTAATATACAAAGAAATAAATATATATACACCTGAAACTAATAAAAGCCTATAAAAAAATGGTTCTCCAGTTTTCGTAGCTGAAAGTAAACTAAATACCATACCTACTGGTATATTTATATTACTAAGTTACAGAAGAAGGGTTCCACCAGGACGTGCAGTAATTACCGACTTATTGCTCTTATCACTCACGCAAGTAAGATTTTACTACACGTACTAAATGAACGTCTAAAGCCCTACTTATGCAAAGAAATTGCTCCTGAACAGGCCGGTTTTGTCAAGGGGAAGGGAACCCGGGAGCAAATTTTGACAGTTCGACAAATTATAGAGAAAGCCAGAGAATTCAACAAGCCCACCTATATATGCTTTGTGGACTTCTCTAAGGCGTTCGATTCTGTCAAGTGGCCCAAACTCTGGGAAACGTTGACGGCGATGGGTGTTCCAAAACACCTGGTACACCTCCTGCGAAGACTTTATGAAGATGGCACAGCCTCAGTACGAGCAGATGAAGTCCAATCTAGTCACTTTCACCCCAGCGCCGGAGTTCGTCAGGGATGTATTGTTTCTCCGCTACTGTTCAATGTGTACACAGAGCTCATAATGAGGATTGTACTTGAAGACTGGACAGATGGCGTATCGATCGGTGGCTCGAAGATATGCAACCTGCGATATGCAGACGATACTACTTTGTTCGCCACCAGTACCCAGCACATAGAGGAACTTCTCGGAAAGATGGAACGCGTTAGCCTTGAGTTCGGACTTAAGATAAACCGGAATAAAACAAAAATGATGATTGTCGACCGCGTGTATAACAATTCTCCAGAAATTTCAGAAATTGCTAATTGTGCTGTGGTGCAATCATACATTTATCTGGGGTCCTTAATTACGAACAACGGTGGATGTATCGATGAGGTGAAGAGGCGTATGGCAATTTCCAGGTCTGCAATGGACAAATTGAGGAAAATATGGAGGAACCGTAACATATATAGAGCCACAAAAATCCGGCTAGTTCGGGCACTTGTATTCCCCATATTTTTGTACGCTGCAGAAACGTGGACCTTGCGGGAAGTGGAGAAAAGGAAGATAGACGCTCTAGAGATGTGGTGCTGGAGGAGAATGCTTGGAGTATCGTGGACTGAATTCCGTACCAACGAATCTATACTTCGAGAACTCGGCATCAAGCAGCGTCTATCATCTTTGGTACAGTCCCGTATCCTTACCTTTTTTGGTCACGTATGCCGCCGGGGTGAGGTGGCTATTGAGCGACTTGTGATCCAGGGAAGGGTTGAGGGTACCAGGCCACGGGGAAGGTCGCCTATGAGATGGACTGACCAGATAAAAGCGGCAGTACATGGTTCATCATCGCTACATGAATGCACGAGGAAAGCGGCCATCAGAGAGGAGTGGCGGCGTGTTGTGAAGCTTGCCACCAACACCTGAAATGATGACCACGACCACTCTGTCAAGAGTGATACCGCCAAAGAAGAAAAGTTACAGAATTTTACATTAATTTATAAAACAAGTATATATGCATAAAAGAACATTAGATTACGACAGGAACTAATACGATAAAACTAAGGCATAAAGTATTAATAAAATATCGCGATTTTTTTCCAAAAAATGATGATTTTTATTCAATAAACATTTATTTTCATTAAAATACATTATAAGTAACAATTTACTTTGAGTTCACTAGATGGCGTTGTATAAAATTTTAAATCGCACCATGGTTTCGTTACAAAAATGTAGGTATATGCATACAAATATTTATTTAATATTTAATTATTAGGGGACCGCGAGGCGTGGCGTTAAACGCCACGCGACGATCACTGTTACCCTCGCCTATAGATGTTTCACATCAATAATTACAAATATCACGTCAATTATCACAATAAATAAAATTACAAACTAACGGACAATAATGCAAAAGGTTTTGAAAAAATCTTTGCTATAGTGATAAAAAAAGATATAAAATTATAACAATTTTATTAAGAAAAATAATAATTTAATCGATACTTCATTATTAGCAACGCATGAAGTTTCTTGTTTACATATATTTTATAGACTAGCAACCCGCCCTCGCTTCGCTTCGGTTTCAATCGTCATTTCTGCGTAGTACCCGTCCCCATGGGAATACCGGGATAAAATATAGCCTAGGTTACGCCCTTATATTATAGCTTTCCATTGGTGAAAGAATTTTTGAAATCGGTCCAGCCGTTTTGAAGATTACCCGGAACAAACAGACAGACAAAAAAATATAAAGTGTATTTTAGGCATATGTATAGTGCAAATAATCGTGTGAGTATGAAAAAAGCCTATTATTTTGACATTACAAACAGACACTCCAATTTTATTTTATTGGTATAGATATTTATGTATAATAGAGAGCCTTGTGTATTAGACAATGCTGACATAACAGTATTTCTAGTATAAATCACCCTCACGTTTTACGCTATGAGGCGTGTAAAAGTATTATATCCTCAGTAAATAAGGTTTTATAAATATTCCATAAATCAGATATTCCATAAATCGGATATTTTATAAATATCCATTCCATAAACTCCAAATATGAAACGTTTAAATCACAGACCGCAGCAACAAAATATATTTTCATGAATAAACTATTCATGAGATTAACCCTTTATCAGACCCTCCAGCGGACGTGATGTCCATTACAAATTACATATTAATCTTACAAGCACACAATATTGAACCTTATCTTGTTTAGTTAAAGTTGCAATTTGAAATGTAGTTGGCGTAATTTAAGGTTTGGTTTCGTACTCAGTAAATTTTGATTCTCATCGTAATTTAATCTTTATTTAGTATTCAAAGGTTTCCAAGAGGCAATATTATCGATAGATAATATGTCCATCAAAGGAGAAATTCTCAGAAATATGATATTCAATTGAGCCTAATTTTGTATACCTATTTATTATTTCGTGTCATGACGGAGTAATGTCTTACCCTTGGGTATCGTAAAAGGTGAGCAAGGGATATAATATATTTATATAGTTTATCCGTGTGATGATGGAGTAAGAATACAATTCACCACCCCCTAACTTACCCGTGGGTGATCGTACGAGACGACTAAGGGATATAAAACGCATATAACATCTATGCGAGAGAAGGAAAACTCGAAATAAAACCCTATACCAACACGTCTGACCAGCGTGGTATAATGGGTCAATTACCCTTCCATTATGGAGGAGGCCCGAGCCCAACAGTGGGACGTATATGGGCTGAGATGATGATGATGATGATGATATAGTTTATATTTAGAATTAATATTTATTGTAAATTGTGCAATTAATAGTATAGCATGTATGCGATTTGTTTCTTACTGTAAGCTTGTTGTTTTTTTTTTTTTCATTTAATTAATAAATAAAGGTACAAATAATATATAGATGTTAAATATGGTCAGGCCAGGGAAAGAAAACTCGAAGTAAAACCCTATACCAACAAGTCTGACCAACGTATTAGATAAATGTTTTCCTCCATTTTTGTGGAGGAGGCTCGAGCCCAACAGTGGGACGTTTAGGAGCTGAGATGATGATCATTCGACATTCAAGTGGATATTTTTATAAACGCGAGAAAATACACGATACATAGAAATTAGCATAGGTTTCCTCTTCTGTCACTGTGGTGGCTTACTTTTTTGCTTCAGGAATAAATTTTATAAAAGAAAACAATTGTGTTTGTCAAAAATTCTTTCATCACTGGCAAGCTATAATATCAGGGAGTAATGTAAATATAGGCTATATTTTAATCCGGTATTCCCATGGGCACAAAAACTACCGGAACCGAAGCGAAGCGAGGGCGAGTTGCTAGTTATGATATAATTAAACATAATTAAAAACAAAGTAAATACTACCATTGAATTAGTAGGTCGTTTTCTGAAAAATATCTGTATAGCTATTCAATTAGAGGTAAGCATCATAAATGGTTTTACTGTACTCCTGTTAATTATCTGTTTATCTCACTCGAGACAACGCCATTGTGCTACTGTGCATTTTATGTTATCTACAATTAAGAAACTTATCGCGTTTTAACTCTTGAAATTATGTCTGATGCATTAATGCATCCATGCATCAGACTCAACGCTGTCTGGGCATAACTTCTCCTCGAGAAACGGTTCTGTTTATTATGCAAAAATTTATAGATTTAATGCCTAGGATTACTATGAAAATAGTTCTCTATCTGCAACCATAAATGAGGCGGCTCGTCCAAGGTAATATAACATAGTCAGGGCAATTAACCTTAAGGTATAAGTAATACCACGCTAAAATAATGGATTCTTTAAAATAACTGAAATCGTAAACAATTTCTATTCAAACACACATCTAATATAGGCAATGCACATATTTTTGACCATAGACCAAGAATTTGGCCTATTAACAATATGTCGTTATACTTCCTTTTTTCTTATTTTGTAATAACAAAAAATGTTTATAAATAAACCTTTTCTATAACAAGCTTGTAACTTCATCTAAGCTCATGAAAGCTCATGTTGGGCTCAAGCCTTCCTATGCAATGGGAAGAAAATTTACCTATTGTACCACGCTGATCTCATCTGTTGGGGTTTTATGTCAAGTTTTCTTTCTTTAGCACAGATATTATGTGCATATTATATCACTTAGTCGTCTTTTACGATGCCTACGGGCAAGAGAGGTGGTGAATTATACAGGGTGTATCAGGTTATGAGCCAACTGGTTAAAAGGGAGCGAGGCAATGGTGGTAGGAACACATGAAAAAATAATTTAACGAAAAATATCGATTTGCTAATAAATTAGAGACATTATAATATCTAAAACGGCAAAACACTCACGTGCTGAGATCGATTACTTCGACCCGGGTTTCGAGCATGTCCGATGCCCATCATCAGGGCGAGTGCGCAGCGGCGTCTGCGAGGCCCCGGCGTGCACTGCGCGCTGCATATCGAGCAGCGCGCCTCGACACCGCCATGAGGGGTGCGGGGGAGGTGTTCGCCTCTTGATAGTCCTCGGCGGAAACGTCGGACGAAACTTCACACCCGGAGTTAAGCGGCGTTGTTGGTATGTCACTCCGTGTGTCGTCACCATCACATACCACGCTGGTTACGTCACTCTCCACGCACACCATCACCTTACGACTCACGGCAGTATTAAGAGCTGGTAACCATGCTGACGACAGCTTCCATCCGCCGTCTCTGTTGAAGGTCCGATGTCGGTTTATCTCTATGGCCTCACGTATTTTCCGCGGTCTGTAACGTCTCTCTGTGGCTAATACGGAGGCTTTGTCGAACCGAATGTAGTGCCTTGTATTCGCGAGACTGGCATGCTCTGCTATTGCTGATTGTGTCGTATCCATGCTCTTCATACTCCTGATGTGTTCAGTTAGTCTTCTAGTTTAGTCGAGTATGTTGTAGTTTAACGGTCATACCGTTAAACTACAACATACTCGAACAGTTGCCCCATAACCTGATACACTATTAGCATTACTCCGTCACCAGACAGATAAGCTTATAACTTATACCAATATAAAGAGATTGTGAATCTCAGCCATGACTGAAATAACTTTATTAAATTATACTCGATTTCTCATTCATTTCGTCTCAGTCTCGATCTGGGAATACTGTGAAATGTATTCGGTAATTAACAAACTTTATGAGTTTAATGAAATATTATTTCATAATTTAATTATTATTATACATTTGTATTTGAAGAGTATGATTGAAATCATATTAAGGGGAAAATTAACGTCTGTTGCCACCCTAGGAGAGGCTGCGGGTGACGGGACCGGGGAATTAGTCCGGCACCCGCGGAGAGGTTAGCCTCGCGACGGCGATCAGCGTCCCGGGGACGTCTATGGGAAAGTGTAGTACTCCCTCGGGGTATTCTATCGGGTCGACCACCGAAGTCAAGGAACTCTGCACCGGTGGTCGCAACGCCGAAGGCGACGTGCTTTATGGGTGGGTTACGGGGCTGCGCGCCGCCCCTCTGTCATCCCAGACGGAGCAGGGGGGCAGGTGCGCTGACCGTAGCTCAGCCCAAAAAAAAAGGAAAAATTAAATTATTTGACTTAATAATTTCTGATAATTTCGTGTAAATATTGTCATGTATTGGGTGGTAAAGCATGGTATTTAAAATAAAATTATTTTTACGGATTTTATCGCGGTTGTAGTTCACTTCTGGATCAAATTGGAGATGTGGATTGGTGAAAGGTCACGTTAAGAATACGCGTAACCGCAGAGAATGTATGAAGACTTGATAAGAGTAAGTGAAGCAATGGACGTATGTCAGAATCGTGGTTTATAGCAATCCGCAGTTTCTGCATACCCCTCAGGGCAGCAGGCGTGAGGCTATTTGTATATTTATGTAGTTTACTTTTTAATTTTCAATCATATGCTGTAACCATTTGTTGTAGTGTGTCCCTATAAATTATACTTATCTGTTATCACTACATATGTTATCGCCCATCGTAGCTGCGGATCGTCACGGTGGAGTGGTTTAATAACAAAAACGTGTATAAATAGACGGTCTTGAATGCGTAGAGGACAAGATCGAAAAACCCCACTCAGAAGGGCGATCATTGGAGTAAGAGAATAATCTCCTCTAACCACATCACTGGACGTAGATGATTTTACTAACATGCGTTAGTTAGCTCGTAAAAAGGAGAAAAATATCTAAAAGGTCTAAGGCACTCAAAATGGTCGTAAACGACGCCGCAAGTGTGCCTATTAGCTACCCATGCGTTACGCCCCGTTCCTCAGCCCCCACCTAAGCCGGTCCCTCAAAGCCCACGTCAGCGGCGCCAACCACCACTCCCGTTAGTAAGCCTCAGCACAAGAAGCCAGTCGTTCCACTAATTTATCTCCAGGACAAGTCCAAGTGGTCTGCAATCTCTAGTCTCCGACCACCACATTAATTTTATCTCAACCGCACAACGGGTTAAAATCTCCTCGTATGCTTCAGCCGACCACCGTAAGCTATCGAGCTTATTACCAGCTAAAAGCCTTCCTTACCCTAGTTATGCGCTCTCCGAGGAGAGAACACTACGTGCAGTCATTAAAAATGTTCCCACGGATGCAAACGATGCATCGATATTTTTGAAACATCGATGCATCGTTGCAACAAGTGGCGCAGGACCTTTCCGAGTAGCAGTGGTAGGACCACACTGTCGACAGTTATCTGTCTACAGCCGCGGGCCGTCCGGGGCAGTACCATGCTCTCGCAAAAAATCGACGTCTGAGTAGTAGCAATTTATTACTGCGCTTCGTTCGGTGAGCGAGAGAGCCGGAAGCCCAACTTTCTGAGGATGATTGCGTGTGGAGGGTTTTCGTGGTGCCCTTGGTATCACCGAGCCTCAATGCACGCATTCACACTCCCTTCGCTTTCTTCGCGGTAGGCAACGGCCTTGTAAAGGTCCATGAGCGGCAGCAACACTTACCATCAGGTGTACTGTTTGCTCGTTTGCCACCGTTTGCAATAAAAAAAAAAAAGCATTCTCGTGGGGAGACCTAGTATGTCCAGCAGTGGACGTCTGTAGGCTAATGGAGGAATGGAATATTACGATAAAAAAGGAGATACGGTAAAATTAATTTTATCCATTCATTTCAAATAATAACTGTCTATATTATTAAAGCAGCATCTAAACCGTCACCAAAAACGTCATTTATACCAACATATGAATTTTTAAATTAAATTGTTATCTTCATATACGAGTTATTATTAAATCTCCATAAACCTCAGCTATAAGATTAACCCACCTTAAACCGTTTCAATTAAAAAGAAAGTTCAATTGCAAACATTTAAACTTTTACATCTGAAAATCCAATAATTCTCGCCGTTACAAAAACTTTTGACTACATTGATATTCAACTTTATTAAAGGAGAAATAATTATTATTTAAAAACATGATAAATATACTGCACAGATGGCGTAGTGGTTAATGCTAGTGACCTACAGCGCCAGTGTCGGGGGTTCGAATCCCACGCAGGACAACACTTTGTGCGATCCACAAATTGTTGTTCTGAGTCTGGATGTAATTTGTGTCCGTTAATTATATGAGTATGTATTTCTCGCGGAAACGCAATGAGTTTCAAAAATTAAAAAAAAAAAAAAAAAAAAAAAAAAACTACGAATGGCGGCGATGTGGTTCGCGACACGTCACGTCTCGTTTCCGTCGGGGGCGAAAAGTGGCCCACAGAGAACCGCTCTGCTACGCTGAATATGTCAAAGATCGTAGCAGGTGGAGGGCAGTGGACTCTGCCTACCCCTATGGGAAAAAGGCGTGAATATATAAAAAAAAAAAAAAAATGATAAATATATTCTTTATAAAAATAGAAAGGATTTCGGTTTCATGTGGTGACGGAGTAAAAATACAATTCACCTCCTATCTTCCATGTAGGTGACGTAAAAGAGGACTCAGAGATATACTACACAAGGAACATTATTTTTAATTACCTCCACATAAGAGATGTGTTGTGTATTATGTTTTTTTTTTTTTTTTTGATGGAGCTTTGGCAACGAAGCCATCAGCTTAAACCAAATTACAATGTTAATTATAAATTCTCGTATTATTTACTTCTTCATATTGTATAACTTATTTATAGTCATTGTCCGTCAGTTAGTCAAGTCGTTATCATTAATTAGGCGCTGAAAACCTAATTAGATGATTTCTCTGGGAATTCCGGTTGAATATGAAAATACACGTAAACCACTCTTATATCACATTCACCACACTTCAGCACCTTAATTATATTATATTACATAAAATATCACAATTATTCAATATAACACTATAAAACACTAAAAAAATTAATATAATACAAGAGCTTAACATGACTTGTGTATTATGTTTGCTGTTTTTATGCGAGCACCGTCATTTTATTTTTGTAAACTTATTTTTTTTCTTTCATTTTAATTTTTACTGTTTACTTGATTAGAATACTTAAAACGAATCAAATACGCGTAATCAAGCCAATATAGGCTTTTGTCGTATTTATAAGTTTAGTTGTCAAAGTAATTGTAAAAAACATTGTTATTAGATAAACAAATAATATAAGTAGTGAATCAGATCAGTAGATCAATTTTCCTTCTATTATAGAGAAGGCTCAAGCATAGAGCTCGAGACAGAGTAAGAATACAATGGTGAATTGTATAAGTAATACCACGCTAAAATAATGGATTCTTTAAAATAACTGAAATCGTAAACAATTTCTATTCAAACACACATCTAATATAGGCAATGCACATATTTTTGACCATAGACCAAGAATTTGGCCTATTAACAATATGTGGTTACACTTCTTTTTTCTTATTTTGTAATAACAAAAAATGTTTATAAATAAACCTTTTCTATAACAAGCTTGTAACTTCATCTAAGCTCATGAAAGCTCATGTTGGGCTCAAGCCTTCCTATGCAATGGGAAGAAAATTTACCTATTGTACCACGCTGATCTCATCTGTTGGGGTTTTATGTCAAGTTTTCTTTCTTTAGCACAGATATTATGTGCATATTATATCACTTAGTCGTCTTTTACGATGCCTACGGGCAAGAGAGGTGGTGAATTATACAGGGTGTATCAGGTTATGAGCCAACTGGTTAAAAGGGAGCGAGGCAATGGTGGTAGGAACACATGAAAAAATAATTTAACGAAAAATATCGATTTGCTAATAAATTAGAGACATTATAATATCTAAAACGGCAAAACACTCACGTGCTGAGATCGATTACTTCGACCCGGGTTTCGAGCATGTCCGATGCCCATCATCAGGGCGAGTGCGCAGCGGCGTCTGCGAGGCCCCGGCGTGCACTGCGCGCTGCATATCGAGCAGCGCGCCTCGACACCGCCATGAGGGGTGCGGGGGAGGTGTTCGCCTCTTGATAGTCCTCGGCGGAAACGTCGGACGAAACTTCACACCCGGAGTTAAGCGGCGTTGTTGGTATGTCACTCCGTGTGTCGTCACCATCACATACCACGCTGGTTACGTCACTCTCCACGCACACCATCACCTTACGACTCACGGCAGTATTAAGAGCTGGTAACCATGCTGACGACAGCTTCCATCCGCCGTCTCTGTTGAAGGTCCGATGTCGGTTTATCTCTATGGCCTCACGTATTTTCCGCGGTCTGTAACGTCTCTCTGTGGCTAATACGGAGGCTTTGTCGAACCGAATGTAGTGCCTTGTATTCGCGAGACTGGCATGCTCTGCTATTGCTGATTGTGTCGTATCCATGCTCTTCATACTCCTGATGTGTTCAGTTAGTCTTCTAGTTTAGTCGAGTATGTTGTAGTTTAACGGTCATACCGTTAAACTACAACATACTCGAACAGTTGCCCCATAACCTGATACACTATTAGCATTACTCCGTCACCAGACAGATAAGCTTATAACTTATACCAATATAAAGAGATTGTGAATCTCAGCCATGACTGAAATAACTTTATTAAATTATACTCGATTTCTCATTCATTTCGTCTCAGTCTCGATCTGGGAATACTGTGAAATGTATTCGGTAATTAACAAACTTTATGAGTTTAATGAAATATTATTTCATAATTTAATTATTATTATACATTTGTATTTGAAGAGTATGATTGAAATCATATTAAGGGGTAAATTAACGTCTGTTGCCACCCTAGGAGAGGCTGCGGGTGACGGGACCGGGGAATTAGTCCGGCACCCGCGGAGAGGTTAGCCTCGCGACGGCGATCAGCGTCCCGGGGACGTCTATGGGAAAGTGTAGTACTCCCTCGGGGTATTCTATCGGGTCGACCACCGAAGTCAAGGAACTCTGCACCGGTGGTCGCAACGCCGAAGGCGACGTGCTTTATGGGTGGGTTACGGGGCTGCGCGCCGCCCCTCTGTCATCCCAGACGGAGCAGGGGGGCAGGTGCGCTGACCGTAGCTCAGCCCAAAAAAAAAGGAAAAATTAAATTATTTGACTTAATAATTTCTGATAATTTCGTGTAAATATTGTCATGTATTGGGTGGTAAAGCATGGTATTTAAAATAAAATTATTTTTACGGATTTTATCGCGGTTGTAGTTCACTTCTGGATCAAATTGGAGATGTGGATTGGTGAAAGGTCACGTTAAGAATACGCGTAACCGCAGAGAATGTATGAAGACTTGATAAGAGTAAGTGAAGCAATGGACGTATGTCAGAATCGTGGTTTATAGCAATCCGCAGTTTCTGCATACCCCTCAGGGCAGCAGGCGTGAGGCTATTTGTATATTTATGTAGTTTACTTTTTAATTTTCAATCATATGCTGTAACCATTTGTTGTAGTGTGTCCCTATAAATTATACTTATCTGTTATCACTACATATGTTATCGCCCATCGTAGCTGCGGATCGTCACGGTGGAGTGGTTTAATAACAAAAACGTGTATAAATAGACGGTCTTGAATGCGTAGAGGACAAGATCGAAAAACCCCACTCAGAAGGGCGATCATTGGAGTAAGAGAATAATCTCCTCTAACCACATCACTGGACGTAGATGATTTTACTAACATGCGTTAGTTAGCTCGTAAAAAGGAGCAAAATATCTAAAAGGTCTAAGGCACTCAAAATGATCGTAAACGACGCCGCAAGTGTGCCTATTAGCTACCCATGCGTTACGCCCCGTTCCTCAGCCCCCACTTAAGCCGGTCCCTCAAAGCCCACGTCAGCGGCGCCAACCACCACTCCCGTTAGTAAGCCTCAGCACAAGAAGCCAGTCGTTCCACTAATTTATCTCCAGGACAAGTCCAAGTGGTCTGCAATCTCTAGTCTCCGACCACCACATTGATTTTACCTCAACCGCACAACGGGTTAAAATCTCCTCGTATGCTTCAGCCGACCACCGTAAGCTATCGAGCTTATTACCAGCTAAAAGCCTTCCTTACCCTAGTTATGCGCTCTCCGAGGAGAGAACACTACGTGCAGTCATTAAAAATGTTCCCACGGATGCAAACGATGCATCGATATTTTTGAAACATCGATGCATCGTTGCAACAAGTGGCGCAGGACCTTTCCGAGTAGCAGTGGTAGGACCACACTGTCGACAGTTATCTGTCTACAGCCGCGGGCCGTCCGGGGCAGTACCATGCTCTCGCAAAAAATCGACGTCTGAGTAGTAGCAATTTATTACTGCGCTTCGTTCGGTGAGCGAGAGAGCCGGAAGCCCAACTTTCTGAGGATGATTGCGTGTGGAGGGTTTTCGTGGTGCCCTTGGTATCACCGAGCCTCAATGCACGCATTCACACTCCCTTCGCTTTCTTCGCGGTAGGCAACGGCCTTGTAAAGGTCCATGAGCGGCAGCAACACTTACCATCAGGTGTACTGTTTGCTCGTTTGCCACCGTTTGCAATAAAAAAAAAAAGCATTCTCGTGGGGAGACCTAGTATGTCCAGCAGTGGACCTCTGTAGGCTAATGGAGGAATGGAATATTACGATAAAAAAGGAGATACGGTAAAATTAATTTTATCCATTCATTTCAAATAATAACTGTCTATATTATTAAAGCAGCATCTAAACCGTCACCAAAAACGTCATTTATACCAACATATGAATTTTTAAATTAAATTGTTATCTTCATATACGAGTTATTATTAAATCTCCATAAACCTCAGCTATAAGATTAACCCACCTTAAACCGTTTCAATTAAAAAGAAAGTTCAATTGCAAACATTTAAACTTTTACATCTGAAAATCCAATAATTCTCGCCGTTACAAAAACTTTTGACTACATTGATATTCAACTTTATTAAAGGAGAAATAATTATTATTTAAAAACATGATAAATATATTCTTTATAAAAATAGAAAGGATTTCGGTTTCATGTGGTGACGGAGTAAAAATACAATTCACCTCCTATCTTCCATGTAGGTGACGTAAAAGAGGACTTAGAGATATACTACACAAGGAACATTATTTTTAATTACCTCCACATAAGAGATGTGTTGTGTATTATGTTTTTTTTTTTTTTTGATGAAGCTTTGGCAACGAAGCCATCAGCTTAAACCTAATTACAATGTTAATTATAAATTCTCGTATTATTTACTTCTTCATATTGTATAACTTATTTATAGTCATTGTCCGTCAGTTAGTCAAGTCGTTATCATTAATTAGGCGCTGAAAACCTAATTAGATGATTTCTCTGGGAATTCCGGTTGAATATGAAAATACACGTAAACCACTCTTATATCACATTCACCACACTTCAGCACCTTAATTATATTATATTACATAAAATATCAGCAAAATTATACAATATAACACTATAAAACACTAAAAAAATGAATATAATACAAGAGCTTAACATGACTTGTGTATTATGTTTGCTGTTTTTATGCGAGCACCGTCATTTTATTTTTGTAAACTTATTTTTTTTCTTTCATTTTAATTTTTACTGTTTACTTGATTAGAATACTTAAGACGAATCAAATACGCGTAATCAAGCCAATATAGGCTTTTGTCGTATTTATAAGTTTAGTTGTCAAAGTAATTGTAAAAAACATTGTTATTAGATAAACAAATAAAATAAGTAGTGAATCAGATCAGTAGATCAATTTTCCTTCTATTATAGAGAAGGCTCAAGCATAGAGCTCGAGACAGAGTAAGAATACAATGGTGAATTGTATTCTTACTCTGTCTCGAGCTCTATGCTTGAGCCTTCCCCCCTCTCTTGTCCATGGGTGTCATAAAAGACGACTAAGGGATAAAATACGCATATAACATCTATGCAAGATATGGAAAACTCGAAAGCCTATACCAACCTGTCTGACACCAGAATAGTAAGGTCAATTTCCCTCCTATTGGAGGAGGCTCGAGCCCAACATTGGGACGTATATGAGCTGAAATGATGATGATGACAATTCTTACTCCGTCATTACACAGAAGATAAATTAATTTTTTAAAATTAGTTTACCCGATTTCTTTTATCAGCAGTCCCTTTCAGTTAATTGAATATCATCCTGTTGTCATACCATTTTAATTTCGTGGCTTTACGCTCGAAAAAGGTTTCGTTTGCATAAACACTTTCCGTGTGTACCTACATATACAATGAATATATATCAAATTCTTTACTGCTTTGTAAATATTATTAGCTAACCTAAACACGTATCGATGTGTTAAGAATACAATGTGTTTTCAGCCTCTTATAAAAACATGGGAGTGGTACAAATCAAGTGAAAAAGGACCAGGGGAATAGGAATCGCGGGTGACTGGACCGGGGCTTTAGTTCGTCGCCCGCCGAGAAGCCGACCGAGCGACGGCAACATACGTCCCCGAGAGGAAGGTACCCCGCGACCGGGGTATTCCGTCGGGCCGACCACCGAAGACAAGGAACTCTGCACCGGTGATCGGCCCAACGACGAAGGCGACGTACCACGGGTGGGGCCTTGGGGCCGCGCAGCGCCCCTCTATCGCCCAGGACGGAGCCGGATGGCGAGCGAGCTGACAATAGCCTACCCCTAAAAAAGGGGAGGGATAGGAATAACTTATATTATTCCTTCCTTTTTTTTCGGTGGCCAATGGCCAGTATACAGGCCGTCCATTCTGTCTAAAATAACGCAAGGGTGGCACGCAGACTCATTACCCATCGTACTCCCTCCCACATTGCCATTAAATCGACCACAGATACTGAAGCCTTGATGTCCGTGACCAGACCCGACCTCCAACCCGAGCGTCGCCCTTACACTGTGCCTCTCTGCGGGTGACGAGCTAATCCCTAGTCTAATCACCCTCCCCTCAGTTAAGGCGACATTGGACATAGGTATTCCCGGCAATATCATATGAGCATAATCGATTCTCTTGCTCTCTTTTTCTCTTCTTAATGCTACCTATATATTTAAGACACCTACGGGCAAGAGAGGAAGTGGTGAATTGTATTCTTACTTCGTCACCTCACGGAAGACTGTAGGTAACACGACCATAATTCATGATATTTTGGCGACCTCCTTACAAAGTTATCTCAAATGGCTCAAATATATTTTTCCTTCTGACATTTAATATGATTTGTTGACCTCTTAACAACTTTGAGTTATTTGAGGCGCTTATCCTTAAATTATTAGAATATTTTATGTAATGAACCATAATTTTTACGCACGTCAATATGAACTTTAATTTATTATTTTATTGACTACTAGCAACCCGCCCTCGCTTCGCTTTCAGTCGCGTCACCCGCGTAGTTCCCGTTCCCGTGGGAATACCGGAATAAAATATAGCCTATGTTACCCCCTGATATTATAGCTTTCTATTGGTGAAAGAATTTTTGAAATCGGTTCGGTGGTTTAAGCGTGAAAGCGTAACAAACAAACAAATTTATCTTCGCATTTGTAATATTAGTAAGGATTAGAATAAGAGTACATTTGTCACCGTTCTTTTCTTACTTTTGGAAGGCGTAAAAATTGCTTAAGGATCTAAGAGACTGAGCAGTAACTCTCTCCAAGGAAACATGTAAAAGCGATCGCCAACCCCTCATTAGTGGAAGAGGTTTAGCAACGGACGGCAAACTGTAAAATATTATAATAATGACGGTAAACTTTTTATTGCTAAAAAGAATAGAAAATTGTAATTTACATATTTTCTTGCAATAAATGGAAAACAGTGAGATTACGTCTCAAAAATAACTAAATCCCTTAAAAGTAATTACTTATTCGCCAAATCCACAATCATCATTACAGCTCATATACGTCCCACTTCTGGGCTCGACCCTCCTCCACAATGGAAGGGAAATTAACCTAATCTACTACGCTAATAATAACTCGTCTGGAGTTGTTATAGAATTGGTATATAGTCCAGTTCAATCCCACAAAGACACAAGTTTGGGCGTTCACTGCAAAGAAGGACCCGTTTCTCATGGCGCCTCAGTTCCAAGGAATAACTCGCCCAATTTCTGAGAGTATTGGGATTCTCGGCGTCGAAATATCGAGCAAAGTCCAGTTTGGGAGTCATTTGGAGGACAAGGCCAAATTGGCAAGCAGAAAGTTGGGTGTCCTGAACAGAGCCAGGCGGTGCTTCACACCGAGACAGTATCTTGTGCTACACAAAGCACAAGTCCGTCCTCATGTGGAGTACTGCTCATATCTCTGGGCAAGTGCGCCCAAATATCAGGTAGACCCACTTGACTCCCTGCAAAGACGGGCTGTTCGAATCGTCGGGGATCCCAATCTTACGGACAGATTGGAGTCACTGGAGCGGCGGAGAGACTTTGGGTCACTCTGTGTACTCTACCGACTCTTTCACGGAGAGTGCGCCGAGGAACTTTTTGACTTGGTACCACCGTCATCATTCTACCAACGTACCACTCGACATCGTAGCAGGGTTCATCCATTTCACCTGGAAACGCTATGCTCAACTGTACATTTCCAGCGATCATTTCCCCCACGTACGTGCAAGCTCTTGAATGAACTACCTGCTGCTGTGTTTCCCGAACGCTATGACATGCCCTTCTTTAAACGAGGTTTAAGAAGAGTATTTTCTACACGGTAGGCAACGACCTGGCTGTGCCCCTGGTATTGCAAAGGTCCATGTGCGGCAGTATCACTTATCATAAGGCGTGCTGTTTGCTAGTTTGCCACCGTTGGCAATAAAAAAAAAATATTTCAAATTTTCCTTCTCTTACATATATCTTTTCTACAACAATCTTACTAGTAGTCTTTTCCAACACCCACAAGTAAAAAGGGGGATGGTGAATTGTATTCTTTCTTCGTCACCACATGTATGGTAATGATAAAACATACAATTACTTGCAGGCTCCTATACTCTCCTTCAGTCTTTTTCCATCATACATATTGCAGAAGTATTGGCTATAGTTTTATGAACGGTCCTGCCAGTCATCAACCCTCGTTGAGAATTTAATTATTAACGAAACAGCATCAGATGAAGTCGGCCCAGGACTATTTATAGCTCTTAGTCGTCTTTTACGACACCCACAAGCAATGTAAGTTTTAAATGATGAAAAAAAATGACAGCCCGTTGAGTTTCTTGCCGGATTTTTTTAGCTTGTGGCTGCGTTCCGACTCGGTGATAGATTATTGGATTTTAAATAAAAAAAACTACTTCACGGATTTTATCGCGTTTGTATTTGATTTTTGATTGCCCGACATTTCGAACACTTTGCAGCGTTCATGGTCACGAGTGGACTAAGATGTGAGACGTCTAACGAGTCATCGTTACTGCAGAAAATTTATAATTATCTACCCAATACAGAAATGAGTTATTAAATAACCACATTTTGATACAGATTTATTGCAAGTATAAGAAAAAAAATATTATATATGAAAAAATTATATTGTTTATGGTTAGTAATTATTTAACATTAAAAATAAAAAATCCCAGCAATCTAGTATCCAGCAAACTACCACCGGATTGGAACACGGCCACACTGAGAAAGATTCGGCAAGAAAACTCAGGTGACATGATGCTAAATTATTGTGCTATTATTATTGTGGGTCAGCTAAATATAATTTTATAAATTAAAATCTCTTAGTAACATAAAGTAAGCCGCCTTCAAAATTAATATTAATTTAATGTATTATATATATTTAAAATGTGTAATACTCGCGTAAACATCAGAAATGATTATCGGATTGTTTCTATGTGTAAATTTGACAATATTTAAATACCCTTAAGGGGCTTATGCAGAATAATTGATTATATAAGTCCCACTGTTGGGCTTGAGCCTCCTCCACAATAGTAGTGAAATTAATCTTATTATACCATGTTAGTCGGACACGTTGGTATAGGCTTTTATTTCAAGTTTTCTTCTCTTCTATAGATGTTATATGCATATTATATCCCGTAATCGTCTTTTACGACATCCACAGGCAAGATAGAGAGTAGTGAATTGTATTCTTACTCCATCACCACACGAAAGGTTTTGATATAAAGCACATATTTTATTCAATCGCTTATTTTATTACTAGCAACCCACCCTCGCTTCGCTTCGGTTTCTGTCGCTTTAACTGCGTAGTGCCCGTTCCCGTGCGAATACCGGGATAAAATACAGCTCATGTTACAGCCTGATATTATAGGTTTCCATTGGTGAAAGACATTTTGAAATCGGTTCGCTGGTTTAAGCGTGAAAGCGTAACAAACAAATAAATAAACAAACTTACTTTCGCATTTATAATAATAGTAAGGATTATTTAAAAATCACATAGATATACGTGATACGCAAGTCACGTAGAAAATTAACGGAACCGCAGAAAAGTTTTATGTGAAATTTTAAATTATGACAGGCGTCTTAATTTCATTTATTACATGTAATGGGGTAGCTACCCTTATTTACGTCGTGCTGTCTCCTCATTTATGAGGGTGTTATATTCACAAATCACGTCCTTACCCTCGAACCCTGCTTAACAATCTACTTTCTGCAGACTATTAAAAAGTTAGCATAATTTTAACTCATTACAATTTTAATAAATTTAATATGATCATAATTTATGTAATATAAATTAGTATATTAGGGAATTTTCCGTGTGGTGACGGAGTAAGAATACAATTCGCCAATGACCCACGCTCCCCCAGTGGGTGTCGTAAAAGACAAGTAAAGGATATATTACGCATATGACATCTTTGCAAGAAATGGAAAACTCGAAACAAAATCCTATACCAACTTGTCTGACGAGCTTGGTATATAGTGTTTGCCAAATAGCATGGCAAAAGGGGTCATTTGGCAACCTTCACCACGATATCATCAAATCCAAGTAATTTATCGCTAATTCTATCGCTTTCCATACAAACCGTCTTATCGTTGTAATATCATGGTGAAGGTGGCTAGACAGTACAGAGGTTACAAACATTTATGTCTGAGTGTAATTTGTTTATAATTTTAATTAAGAAATTATTAAACACCTACACGTGCAATAATAAAGCATACGTACACGTTACCTACCTTACCACTGCCCTAGCATGAAATTGATAGCTAACCTATCTTAAGGCTAACTTTTTGTTAAATACGTAAGGTGAGGTAAAATAATATACTAAAATAATTTATTTATGACTTTACAAAAATCTATAGTTTTGGACTGTCACTTCCACTACTGTTACTATCACTGCTGTCTGATACATGAATTATGAATGCATCAATCTTTCGGTATATACTGTCATCGAGGCCCATAATTTTTTTTTCAATATCTTTTACGTGCTCCACACGGAATGTCAAACAAAATGGCGACTGGGCTACACGACGCCACTGATCTCGTACACCTGACGCTAAAATCAGTTAAGAAAAGATTTTATATTTGATACACATAACCTAAAATCTTGCATCTACTTGTGCGATCCTTTAGGTTTATTACACCTGACGGTAAAATGAGTTGAAAAAAATGTGTCATAACTTAAAACTTGGCATTTTCTGGGCGTTACATAACTCTTCGAAGCTAATTACGTATTTAATTATAGGATCTATGTTATATTCAATTTATATAAATATTCTCGGTACTTTAATTTTAATGTTACTTAAAAACTTTTAATTTTCAGACATTTGAAAGTAATTTGGCATTGTTATCAATGATATTATTTATAAAATAATGAAATGTCACCAGTTACGGGTTAATCTGGTATTTTAAAACAATGAAATACATGATTATAGGATATTAAAAACATATATTTTCTATGGTAATTTTACTAGATTTCGTAAAATTTTGGGTTGTGTTGTTTGTAATGTTGCTTCCTGGTAGGCCTCTACCAAGATAATTTTGCGATACAACTTTTCGATAGATTTGTATGGTAAGCGATAGATTTTTTGCATTTTATTTATTTATTTATTTAAGACAACACCCTGCACTAAGGAAACAATCCTTGTATTGCGGGGGACTTTTACAAACATACAATCAACGGACACAAATTACATCCAGACTCAGAACAACAATTTGTGGATCGCACAAAGTGTTGTCCCGCGTGGGATTCGAACCCCCGACACTGGCGCTGTAGGTCGCTATCTTAACCACTACGCCATCTGTGCAGTCATTTTATATTTTAAGATATCGTGGTGAAGGTAGGTGAAGGTCGTCTTTTGCCACGTTATCTGGCATTGAGTATAGTAAGATCATTTTCCCTCCTATTATGGAGGAAGCTCGAGCCCAGCAGCGGGACGGATATGAGCCGAAATGATGATATTAGGGGAAGTCTGAAAGTGGTACCAGTGATAAAGAAGATTAGGAGCGCGAGATTGTCTTGGTATCTGCCTGTTGGTCTGGCTTAAAGTAAGGACAATAGATTAATAGCCTCCGGGTCGTTTCTAAAATTCACTAGCGTATCGGTCGCAAGTGTAAGCCAAAGTCCTGTGTAGGCACTTTATTATTTAATAATTACTTTTTAATTAAAATATAGTTAGTACAAATCCAAAACTTGTTTTTCTTTAATCTAACGGTACGCGTATCCTGTGAAAATAAAAAGGTATTTGATTAATGAAAAATATTTAAAATAGTTTTTAAAAGAGTTAAAACTATATCGCTCCTAATAGATTGAGCGGGACGTATCCAAAGCACAGTATACGCTAAAAAAGAAGTTGTTATATACAATAAATGATTTGATTTAAAATATAATATCCCATTTTTTTTTTGGGCTGGGCTACCGTCAGCGCAACCGCCACCCGGCTCTATCCGGGGCGACAGAGGAGCGGCGCGTGGTCCCGTAATCCACCCGATAGCACGTCGCCTTCGTCGTTGGGTCGACCACCATTGCAGAGTTCCCTGTCGTCAGTGGTCGGCTCGACGGAATATTCTAAGGGGGTACGCACTCCCGTCGACGTTCCCTTCCTGGGACGTCGGTCGCCGTCGCGAGGTTAGCCTCTCTGCGGGTGATTGACTAATATCCTTGATCCGGTCACCAGCAGTCTCTGCTAGGGCGGCAGCAGATGCAAAAATATATTGCATGCGACGTTATCCGTATGGTGATAGATTGAGAATACAATTCACAACCCATATCTTACCCGTGGATGACGTAAGATAACTAGGAGATGTAATATTCATGTAATATAGCAAAAGAAGGAAAACTTAAAATAAAATTATACTAACACGTATGTTCAGCGTGGTATAGTAGGTCTATTTCCCTCCTATTGTGAAGGGCAAAAATGATGAATCAATGAACCCAAGCAAAGAAACAGTTTAAATAATTTCCTAATAACATCCTCTACCAAATACCACGCTCGTTCGAGTTATTGGCATAAGGTTTTATTTCGAGTTTCCCTTCTCTTGGATAGATGTCACATGCATATGATAAGTTTAGCCCAGTCGGGCTAGCTCAAAAATAGGGGTAACCTGGATTTAATTATAGTCAGAAATTTTTTTGCGCCAATGTTTAGGGGGGGTCATAAATAGCTTAAAACCAAAAACCTCTTATCATTTTTGTAAAAAAATAAAGGAGATATAGCTAAAAGAAGGTTTGACCTTCAAACCAATATGGCGGCTAACGCACCGGTCGGATTTGGCCGAGTTTTTGGTTTTAAGCTATTTATGATGCCTCCCTAAACATTGGCGCAAAAAAGAAATCTGGTTATAATTAATTCCAGGTTAAAGTCTAACCCGACTGGGCTAGTTGTCTTTTACGACACCCACGAGCAAGAGAGGGAGTGGTGAATTGTATTCTTACTCCATCACCACACGGAAAGTTTATACATTTATACTAATATTATAAAGAGAATTCTCAGTCTATTTTCCTGGCTTAATATATTTTGTTTGTTAAGTTTAATGTTGAAAATATATGGTTTATCTATATACCAATAAATAAAATTGGAGTATCTGTTTCTAATGTCAAAATAATAGACTTTTTTCATGGTACACGGTACACATACACGGTACACATACACGGTTATTTGGACGATACCTATGCCTAAAAATCACTTTATATTTTTTTTGTCTGTCTGTCTGTTTGTTCCGGGTAATCTTCAAAACGGCTGGACCGATTTACAAAAATTCTTTCACCAATGGCAAGCTGTAATATCAGGGAGTGCCGTAGGATATATTTTATCTCAGTATTCCTACAGGATTGGGCACTACGCGGATAAGGCGACTGAAACCGAAGCGAAGCGAAGGCGGGTTGCTAGTACTATTTATAAGTTAAAAAAAATTATACAAATAATGACATATCATAGAGTAATTGTGTTTTAATATTTTAACAATTGTAATTAATAAAATTTATTTAATTAATTTCAACGACTAGATATAGTTAATAAGTCGTATCAATGAAAACTGTACTAAATATTTCCACGCCGAACATACTAGTATACGGTAGAATATGCTGGACTATGTTCTATAATTAAGACCTACTGTAACCATATTTTTGGAAATAAAGAATATTATTATTAATCATAATCCATTAATACTAATTTAACATCAACCTCGTCTAGTACAGACACCTTTGGAAGCTAGTTGATGTCGAGAACTAAGAAACTTTAAAAATATTTTCAACAAGGCGTAGAAAATACTAACGTGTAAAAGCATTTCTCTACTTAAAACATTATGGAAATAATTTACAGTTTAAGTTTCAGACAACCACTCGTCTTTGTTATAACTTAAGTAATATTTTAACTGGTAACCTTTAGAGGTAGTATTAATAAAATATTATGAGCATAATGCTATTATTTCCCGTGTGGTGGCGAAGTAAGAATACAATTTATCACCCGTGGGTATTGTAAAAGTGGACTATGGATAATGATATGCATATATCATCTATTCAAGAGAAGGATAGCGATAGTGGTAGTACCACACTCCTGATAGTTATCTGTCTACAGCCGGGGGCCGGTCCGGCCGGGTAGTACCACACTCTCACGGAGAATCGACGTCCGAGTAGTAGCAATTTATCACTGCGCTTTGTTTAGTGAGCAAGAGAGCCGACAGCCCAACTTTCTGAGGGTGTTTACGTGTAGTGGGTTTTAGTGATGCCTTTAGTATCATAGAACCTCATTACGCAGCCTTACAAAGGTCCATGTGGCAGCAATACTTACCATCAGGTGTACAGTTTCTCGCGTTTGTTAATGTCTCTACCATTATGAAGGAGGCTTGAACCCAACAGTGGGTAGCATAGGAGCTGAAATGATGGTGATGATGAATCTATATATGAATACGTGAAGCAAAATCTTTGTACCCCTTTTTTGAAATTTCATATAATAATGGATTAGAAATGCATTAAATTCATTAAAAAAGGCATTACGCACACTACAATGCAATCGCTACACAAACACACACGTTTGTGTGAGTGTGTTGCGTAGCACGCTCTCGCAGAAAATCGACGTCTGAGTAGTAGCAATTTGTTACTGCGCTTCGTTCGGTGAGCGAGAGAGCCGGAAGCCCAACTTTCTGAGGGTGTTTGCGTGTGGAGGGTTTTGATGGTGCCTTTAGTATCACTGAGCCTCAATGCACGCATTCACACTCCCTTCACTTTCTTCGCAGTAGGCAGCGGCCTTGTAAAGGTCCATGAGCGGCAACAACACTTATCATCAGGTGTAATGTTTGCTCGTTTGCCACTGCTTGCAATAAAAAAAAAAAATCTTTTGCTTATGGTGACTGAGGGCTATATACATATATTATGTAAGAGAAGGCAAACTCGAACTGAAACCCTAGTAAGTCTAAGGTTTCAGTTTCCCAGATTTCAACAGCACGATACATGTGGGTCAATTTCTCTCTAATCCTGGAGGTGGCGCGAACCTTACAATGAGACTTATATGACCTGAGGCAACAACGAGGACATAGTTCTTATATACAAATCGTTATATTGAAAACAAAAACCTGAGAAGATAATTAAAGTTAATTATGACTACGTATCCTCATTCATTCCTACTTCAATAAATGGACTATTTTTCTTTTGACGTGACAACGTCTTATAATTCGATGGAGCCGGCTGCACACACGAAAAAACATGACGTATGCGGCGTTACCTCGCTCTGAGGCGTTCCATTTAAGGGTTGATCCATACAAAATATCTATCAAACAAATAAAATTAAAATTTTCTTTTGAAAAATGAAACCATTCCATCAGTATTTTCTTATGACGTTGTCACGTTCAACTATCGTCAGTAAACCGACTTTACAGAGAACCGAGTTTTTTTTTTGGGGCTGGGTTGCGGTCGGCGCGCTCCTCGCACATCTCCATCCGGGGCGACAGAGGGGCGTAAGCACGCACTGCCGCAACCCACCCGCGATGCACATCGCCTTCGTCGTTGGGCCGACCACCGGAGCAGGGTGACTTGACATCAGTGGACGGCCCAACGGAATACCCCCTATTTGGGGTACCCTCCCACCGACTGACGTCCCCCCTCGGGGAGGACGTCGGTCTTTCCTCACGCGGTTGGCCTCTCGGCAATAAATGGACTATGTAACACTACAAGAATTTATCAATTCAAATCAATAGTTTCTGAGATTACTGCGTTCAGCCAGACAAACTATTGTTTTATAAGATCAGAAATATGTACATGTTTTCTTTATATTTATTATTCACAGAGAACACGTCATCATTATCATCTGTTCAGCTCATATCCATCCCACTGTTGGGTTTGAACCTCCTCTGCAATAGGAGGGAAATTACCACGCAGGTGAGACGTGTTGTTATAGAGTTTTATTTCCAGTTTTCATTCTCTTGCATAGATTTTATATGCGCATTATATCCCTTAGTCGTCTTTTATGACATCCACGGGCAAGAAATGGGGTGGTAAATTGTATTCTTACTCCGTCACCACACGGAGAAAGGCTATAGACTATTTAAAATCACGATGACCAATAGAAGCAGAGACCAATGAATGAAAAATATTGCAAAACGAGATAAATTTATTCTTTTTGAGAGGCATACACTGAGCGAAATAGGTACCTACGACTCTCTCTTTCTCTCTCTCTCTCCCTCTTTTCCTCTCCCCCTCTCACGCTCCCTGTCTCTCTTTCCCTCTCTCTCTCTCCCTCTTTTTCTTGCCCGCCTCTAGCACTCTCTCTCACACCTTTTCCATTCCTTCCCGTCTCTCGCTCACTCACGATCTCTTCCTCTCTCCATCCCTCCCTCTCTCTCTCTCTCTCCCCTCTCTCTGTCTCTCCTTTGTAAAGCACACGAAGTTGCGCTGGTCAACTAGTAAACAATAAAGTTGAACGAAATATGTATAACTAATGTTCGATCAAATATGCTGTTTATCGAAGTCTATAATGTAATTTGGAAGTAAGTTGGGGCCGGTACCGTGAAGGTAACCGTACCAAAATTACATATGTTAGAAAGGAAATATTTTTATATCGACTTCAATATAAAAACTAATAAATATATATAATTATTTTTATCTTTATATATAAATTTCTTGTGTACGTATGTCACTGAACTCCTCCTAAACGGCTGGCCTAATGTCGCTGAAATTTTTTGTGCACGATTCACAATTGGACCCCGTAGGTTGGTGCTTATTTGAATAGAACAACGTCTATTGGGTCAGCTAGCTTTTTTATATAATATTTATCTTAAATCTGAGACTAACCACATTTTTATTTATTTATTTATTTACTATAAAACTTACATCTATCATTACAAGCAACAAGCCCAATGCGACAGCGTAGTGAACTACCGTAATCTATATTATACCTAGTGTTATGTTCTCACTATCCAAAAGAAAAAAGAAAAATATAAAATAAATAAACAAGTAAATTTTAATCCATCGGGTGTAATATTAGATCTTTCCGTGTGGTGACGAACTAAGAATAAAATTCACCACCCTCTCTCTTATTCGAAGATGTCGTAAAAACGAATATGGGTCTATTAATATTCAGGTTAAATTGATGCGATTGAAGAAAAGAAAACCTTGAAATAAACCCCTATGCCAGCACATCCCGGGACAAGGACGTCGAGAGGTGAGGGTACTCGAATGCTATTCTGTCGGGCCGACCACTAAGGACAAGAAACTCGGCACTGGTGGTCGGCCCAACGACGAAGGCGACGTGGGTACGGGTGGGTTATGGGCCCGCGCGCCGTCCTTTCATCGCCAAGGACGGAATGGACCGCGTGTGCGCTTACCATCGCCCACCCATAAAAAAAAATGCCAGCACGTCAGACCAGCATGGTATAGTAAGTCAGTTTCCCTTCTATTGTGGACGAGGCTTGAGCCCAACAGTGGGACATATATGAACTGAAATGATGAAGAGGGAAATTGATTTACTATACCACTCTGGTCAGATGAGTTGCTATAAGATGTTTTCCTTCTCTTGCATGCAAAAGTACGTTTTTTTTTTGTATGGGTACATGTTAGCAATTCACAATCGTTACGTCACACGTTCAACTATAAAACGCAATTCTTTTGAGTATCGTTATTGCATTCACGACATGTATACGAAATAAAAGTTACCTAGATCGTTCAGCTGTATATAAAGCGACATTTCGTGTTCCGATTTTATTACTTTGTGAAAAGGATGAAATAGGTAAGCAATTTTTGAAGTAAAAACTTTAGGCGAGTTGGGCATTTTTGAAATGAGAAAAAACAATTCTCTATACACGCCTGTATATAATTATGTAAATATATCGGCCCCGTTTACACAAGTGTTGAATTTGGCAATATATTAATAATCTTATATCTTTAAACGAGCAATTCTTGTATATATATATATATATATATATATATATATATATATACCTATATATATATTTTCAGGATCTCGGCAACGGCACCAACGATTTTGATGAAACTTGGCATACTAGAGGTTTCGGGTCCAAAAATCGATCTAGCTAGGTTTTATTTATAGAAAATGTTCTTCTGTCGGTGTTTTGAGCAAAACAATAAATGACATTAAATTTTAAAATAATACCTATGAATTCAAATTTCGTTGTAAACGTCAAGAGTTACGGTAGCTCAGTTGGGAGGTGATCCTGATCGCTTTTTGTTTTGGCATTCAAACAGCGTCGGATCGAATCTCGGTGTTATTATTATTCTCTTTTTGTAATTTTTTTATATTTTTTTTTTTCATTATTTAATATTTATTTTTATTAATATATATCTAAATAAATTCGAGAAAAATATTCCGAGCGAAGCTCGGTCAACTAGATATTAGGAGTTTAAATATGAAATTGCCGTTTTAACGTACTAGCCACTTTGAATTAAAATTAAACCTGCATGGTGTCGTCGTGAGAAAATTCGTGTGATAGGTAACGTGTTAAGAAAACAATTCACCGTCCTCTATTTTACCCGTAGATGTCGTAAAAGATGACTTAGCTATGTAATGTTCATATAATATCTATGCATTAGAAAGAAGAGTTGAAGAACATGTCTGAACAGCATAGTATTTGTGGGTGAATTTATCTTCTATTCTGAAGGATGTTTGATCTCATTAGTGGTTATATACGAGCTGTAATGATGAAGATAATGGTTATTGCTATTGCCTTCTTTTTGTACGATAATAAAACTTTATACTACAAGTATCTTTATAACTAAACATGCATATAAAAGCTTGTTGTATCTAGATGTTTACAAATACTTAAGAGTATACAAATAAATATAGTAGAAATGAATAAAGCAATTCATTTTAAAAGCTTGGCCTAACTTGAGGTTTGAAAACATATAGATAAAGTAGAAATAAATAAAGCAATTCCTTTCTATTTAAAATGGCTATTTAATAATACCATTACATAATTTCCTTAACATGTTTTTACGAAAATTAATCTACAAGGTTTTTAAACTATGATTTTTGTTAATTATGATTACAAATGTAGTATCTATTATCGTAAGCCTATTGTTATAGGTTAAAAGAGTTTTTGTGATGAAAAATATTACATGATAGAAATATACAATTAAAAATAATTGATAAAGACGTCTTCCATTTTAAAATTTATATAAGTGTACTTAAAAATGAGACATACACATATTTAACTTTACTTTGCTTTAATATATTTATGCCAATAATCTATCACATACATGTACCTCTATACTTGTATATTATGCAGTTTAAATTCGCAGTGTATAAATATGAATGCATGAAGGCAGACTCCATTTTTCACGTGGCTTCCTATCACACAAATGTTGTTTTCATGTTATCTGCGTATTATAACGTAGGGGTTTTAGATGTAGACTATATTTAATTTATGATTGAGGAGTTGTATGATGTAACAGAATTATAAGTTATTATACTGATTTGAATATATGGATGACCAAATGAACTATTTATAAAAGCTATAAATGCTTTCTGAGTAAGAATACCACTGTCCAGCCTAGGGATGGCGATCTGAGATAGATTAATCAAGGAATCGATTTTTCAGGCATTTTATAAATCGATACAAAGCACTGAATCGATTCCTTGCCCTAGAAAATCGTCATTCGATTTAATTTTTTTCTACAACAACACTTTCAAATTTCCTAAAAAAAAGCTCATCACGATCCTGCCAGGAGAATAGTGTTCCGTTTCCAATCGATTCATGTCTATATTATTTAAAGACATTACTTTCCGGATTTCCTAAAAAAAAAGCTTATCAAGATCCCGCCAGGAACATATCTCGTAGAGTAGAAGAAAATTCGAAAAAAGATCGATAGATTGATTAATCGAAAATCGATCCTGCAGACATCGATTTTATTGTGAATCGATTCTTTGGACGACGGTTCAAGAATCGATCTTTTTCAGAAAGATCACCCACCCCTAGTCCAGCCCTCTCTTGCCCGTTTGTGTTTTAAAAGACGTTTATAAGATTAAGTATGTAATAGAAAGAAAACTTGAATTGAAATCCTATACCAACACGTCTGACCAACATGTAGTTACCTATTATTGACCTTCTATTGCGGAGGAGGCTCGAGGCCAACAATGCGATGTATATGAGCTGAAACGATGATGATAGACAGAATAAGATACGTAAAAATAATTTTGTTTCAAATGTGATATATTCGCATAAATTACTACAATTTGCTCTTATTTGCTTAAACTGAGTGATTGAAAAAAAATTAAAAAGTGCAATATCTTTATATGGCACTTTTTACCTTTGTATCTGCACTCTAAAATAGGGAGGGAAATTGACATACCTACTATAACACAATTTTGTGTAATGACGGAGTAAGAATATAATTCATCACACTATTTCTTGCCCGTGGCTATCGTATAAGACGACCGAGGTATTATGATATACACATAACATCTGCGATCTGTGATGGCTGCTCTAGTAGTTAACTCATGATCGGGTGCCGCTTGTGGGATCTGGTCCAGCTATAATCATTTGAATTATATTAAGCATCTTGCGGTTCGAAGGGCATCACACTGGAGCTAGTTCTTACAAAACATGTACACAATTGTAGGTATATCTAGTTAAAAGAAAAAAAATTAAAAATAATAGACAAACCCGCTGAGTTTCTGGCCAGATCTTCTCAGTAGCGGTCGCGTTCCGATCCGGTGGTAATATATTTTTTTTGGAAATTGTAAACCTAACAATATGTAAGTGCCCTCTCGGGGTTTATGCATAATAAATAATTTGAATTTGAATCTATGCAAGGAGAGGAAAACTCGGCATAAAACCTATACCAATCTGCCTAACTAGTGCGATATAGTATGTCAGTTCCCCTTCTATTATGGAGAAATTAAGGAGAGGTGAATTGTATTTTTACTCCGTCAGCATATGGCAATTAAATTTTCATTTTTGTATTGTCATATTAAATTCTAATTAAATCATTCGAGATGTTTCAAATTTAATACATTTTAAAAGTACCAAGACAATAGAAGTAAGAATTGATAAAGTTGACCGCTCGTTGTGTATTTAATGCGGTTACTTAGCAAGTCGCGGGCGTGGCAATGCTAATGGTTAGCTTTAAAATCTCTTTGATATTATGATTTCCTGGTACTAGCGAATTTTACAAAAGTTGTTTTAAACATGTCTGTTTATGCTAGTATTATGAAATATAACTTTTTTACGGATTATATCATCACTAGCAACCCACCCTCGCTTCGCTTCGGTTTCAGTGGTTAAACTCGCGTAGTTACCGTTCCCGTAGGAATACCGGGATAAAATATAGCCTATATTATGGCTTTCCATTGGTGAGAGAATTTCTGAAATCGGTTCTGTGGTTTAAGCGTGAAAGCGTAACAAACAAACAAGTAAACAAACAAACAAACAAACTTACCTTCGCATTTACAATATTAGTGAGGATGATCATCATCGTGGCAGTCGATATACATCCCACTGTTGGGCTCAGGCCTTCTCCACTATGGGAGGGACCTAACTTAACGTAACACACCGCGCTGGTAAGACGGATTGGTATAGGATTTTATACCAAGTTTTCCTTCTCTAGCATAGATGTTATATGCATATTATATCCCTAGTCGCCTTTTACGACACCCACGGGTAAAAGAGCGGATAGTATATTGTATTTTTACTCCGTCATCACCCCGGAAAATACGAATTATAACACATTTCAAATTGATTTTACTTTTTGTCTAACCTGTAGTTATAAAAATCTCTGTAATAATGATGACTTGTTGGACGTAAAAGACTTTAGTCCTCCCATTACCATAAACGCTGAAAAGTATCTGAAGGATTCATCCATCCATCAGCCTATAGACGTCCACTGCTGGACATAGGCCTCCCGACGAGAATGTCACTCGGATCGATCCTGCGCCACTTGCATCCAACGGTTTCCTGTAACTTTAAGATGTCGTCAGTCCACCTAGTAGGAGGTCGTCCCATCTGAAGGATTAAGAAAGTAAAAATCAAATACAAATAAAATGAAATCAAAATTACAATAAGTATTTTTTATACATTTTATTTAAATTTAGTTTTATATTTGTTTTTAAAGACAACATTTGCATTAAGGTATCGTTGTATTGCAGGAAACTACAAAAATAAATTAATGGTCACAAAAAAGCGCCGACAACAATAATGGATCGCACAAAATGTTGTTCCGTGCGTGGGAACATTTGTTGTTCCCCGCATGGGAATCGAACTTCCGACGCTTGGTATCAAAACTTAATAATAATTTCTGATGTTTATGCGAGTATTACACATTGAAAATAAAATTACGGATTTTATCACATTTGTCATTGCCCGATATAAGATGTCTGACGAACAACCAAAATTTAATAACTAATTTTCTGTAGCAGGTAGATATATCTGTAATAACAATGACCATGAACGCTGTAAAGTATTCGAAACGTCGGCCAATCAAAAATCAAACACAAACTCGATTAAATCCGTAAAGTAGTTTCATAGGTTAGTGTCTTAACTACTACGCCACCTGTGCGGTTAGGATAAGTATGTAAGTAAATATCCACACCGGTAAAGCTCTGAAAACAGCTAGTGTTGTAAATATAATAACTTATATACACAAAGTATAAAAAGGTAGTATTTATATGCTGTACACGCAAACAACTTGACCGCCGTAATCACCGCTTATGTAATGAAAGCCTTTTTTTGTGTTCATTATATCCCTTTTTTTATTCCCCGGTTAATTTTATGTTTTTAGCAAAAAAAAATACGAGATAAATACACAAATTAGAACTGTTGTTCTAATTACTGTGATGAATATATATCTACCTATATATATAAGACTAGCTGACCCGACATATGTTGTCCTGACACAGTTTATATAATCGTTAAGTTTTTTTAAATTTTCTAATTCACTGCGCTACTTTCTTATTTTTTTCCGTAAAAGATTTTTTCAAAGTATTAGAAAACTTAAAAAAGGTGCTGTGTGGTAGCGGCTTCGAATACTATCAACCCTTGCTTTGCTCGTGGGTGTCGTAAAAGACGACTAAGAGCCCCTAGATTGACCCGGACCAACTCCATCTGGTACCATTTGGGTCAACGATTACATTCCCAAGGTGGGTTGACGTCAGGCAGGCGGCCGGTCATAAAAGTCATTGCCGAAACTTTTTGCAATATGTCAAAACAGATGACATATTGCGTCGACCCCAAGTAATTGGGATAAGAGCAAGATGATGATGATTAGAAAACTTAAAAAAAAAAGATGGACGAAATCGATAGAGTCGTTCTAAAGTTATGCTATTGAAAATTTCATCAACATCGGTCCGCCGTTTAGGAGGAGTTCACTGACATACACACATAAACAAGAAATATATATATAAAGATGAAGATAATGATTTTGTATTATATATGTATTTCTGCGTCTGATACCGCCCTAGCAGAGGCCGCCGGTAACTAAACAGGGATTTTAGTCCGTCACCTGCAGAGAGGCTGACCGCGCGACGGCAACCGACGTCCCGGAAAAGGGACATCAATAGGAGAGGGTATTCCGTCGGGCTGACCACTGAAGACATGGAACTCGGCACCGGTGGTCGGTCCAACGACGAAGGCAACGTACTACGACTGGGTTATGTGGCCTCGGATCGCCCCTCTGTCGTCCCGGATGGAGTCGGGCGGCTGGTGCGCTGACCACAGCCCATCCCAAAATAATAAATAAAATTTATTTATGTATTATAATATAAAGCTAAAGAGTCTGTCCAGTTGAACGCGCTAAACTCAGGTACTACGGGGCTTGTTTTTTTTAATGATTTCTAATGTTTATGCGAGTATCACACATTTAAAATAAACATTTGATTCATGGTCACAATGAACGGTTTAAAGTGTTCGAAACGTCGGGCAATCAAAAATCAATTACAAACGCGATAAACTCTGTAAATCTAATTTTATTTATATATTAATACGTGAAGCAAAAACTTTGTACCCCTTTTTACGAAAATTAGGAGAGGAGAAGTGCATAAAACTGAAATTTCATATAATAATGGATTATAAATACATTAAATTCATTAAAAAAGGTATTACGCACACTACCATTCAATCGCTACACACACAGATACACAAACACACACACTGTTTTACGATTAAAATCTCTGTTTGAACTGAATGTCAAACTATCATAATTATAATGACAAAGTCTAATAGACATTGGCACTTATATATTAGTTATTAGTGAAATACAGCTTGCTCGATATACAATTATACATAAATAAAATTAAAAGAAAATTGTGTAGCAGAGAAATTAATTAAAATTAATTATGGCCGAATTTCGACCACTCGGCGACCACTAGGTTATTTAAATGTATATATTTTTTTATATATTTTTCCGTGTGGGGACGGAGTAAGAATACAATTCACCACTCTATATTTTACCCTCGGATGTCGTAAAAGACGACTAAGGGATACAATACGCATATAACATCTATTCAAGAGAAGGAAAACTCGAAATAAAACCTTGACTAACTTGTCTGACCAGCATGATATAGTAAGGTCGATTTCCCTCCTATTGTGGAGGAGGCTCGAGCCCAACAGTGGGACGAATACGAGCTGAAATGATGATAATGATGATATATTTTTTTAGTCTTAAATAGTGCATTTATATAGGCTTATCTATATTTATAAATTTCTTGTGTACGTGTGTATGACACTGAACTCCTCCTAAACGGCTGGACCGATGTTGATGAAATTTTTTGTGTGTGTTCAAGGGGATTGGAGAATGGTTTAAATTCACAATTAGACCCGTTACGTGGCGCTGCTCTCGATTTCATGTAGATTTTTTTTATTTTATTTGAACAGAACAACGTATATATATATATATATATATTACTTGTGTACGTGTGTATGTTACTGAACTCCTCCTAAACGGCTAGACCGATGTTGATTAAATTTTTTGTGCATGTTCAAGGGGATTTGGAATTGCTCCAATCTTGCTCTTTTGTTTAGTTGTTTATGGTTTTTTAACGAGAACAGAATAAATGTTTTTCTTTCTTTCTTCTTTTCTTACTCCATCACCACACGGACAATTATTTATTTATTAAGCTTAAAGTCCATTTTGTATCAAAAATGTACATGGACTTGAATTGTAATAACATAAAATACTTAAAACCTAATCGTAGCCTTATGCGATGCGAGATCGAATTACTACAATATACAGGCCAACTAACAAAAACGTTAAAGTTAACGAGTTAAAATCTCAAATGTTAAAAAATGAGTTTTTTTTTTCATCTGCAAACCCCCATTCTGAATCTGTGTCGAGTATGCATCCACTTGTAGCTCTCAGCCGCTCTTCACAGCGATACTGTTCGAATGGTCGAACAAAGAACGCGCTGTGTCGTTACGAGTTTTTTAAAACGAACTGTTTTATTTCTACATTTTTAACCCCCGACGCAAAAAGAGGGGTGTTATAAGTTTGACGTGGATGTCTGTCTGTCTGTATGTGTATGTATCTCTGTCTGTCTGTGGCATCGTAGCTCTTGAACGGACGGACCGATTTTAATACGGTTTTAATTTGAAAGCTAGTTGCCTTGTGGTGGTTCTTAGCTATGTTTGGTTAATATCGGTTCATCAGTGTAATAGTATCAGCCCTTTTCCAAAGTGATGTAATGGCGTATGATCACTCGAGTAAGTGCTTCACGCTTGCCATTTTAATCGTTAATGAGAATTAGTTGATAATTCTTGTTGAAGAGAAGGTACCTAATACTTTTTTTATTTTAGTTTGTGTTGGGCATTATTCAAAATTTTCAATTTTACTTATTAGAACTTTTTTGGGGGGGGGTTGGGTTACGGTCAGCGCACTCCTCGCCCGGCTCCATCCGAGGCGACAGAGGGGGTAAGCACGCACACGTAACCCACCCGTATAGCGCGTCGCCTTCGTCGTTGGGCCGACCACCGCTGCAGAATTCCTTGACTTCAGTGGTCGACTTATTAAAGCTTAAGATTTTCTTTTTAAAGACAATTCACTGTGGCCATTTGCAACTTTCGTCGTCGTCTCAGCTCATAAAAGTCCCACTGCTGGGCTCGAGCCTTCTCTTTAATGGGAGTGAACCTACTTTACCATGCTGGTCAGATATGTTGGTATAGGGTTTTATTTTAAGTTGTATGTTATATACATATTATATACCTGTCTTTTACGACATCCGCGGGCAAAAGAAGAAGTGGTAAATTGTATTCTTACTATGTCACTACACGAAACTTTATACACACATAATTAGCGGATACAAATCGACTTAAAATACATTTGAGAATCATACAAAGAATTCTGCTGCGTTGAAATCGAACTCATAATACCGATATTTAGGCCACTATAAAATTGACTTCTTCGCTTTAAAACAGTTGATCGGCCTATGACCGTTGACGGCTCGCCTTTGTACCCACGCTGTCATTGAAGCGTTTGCGCTATTCTAGGCATCAATGAATGAAATTATACTGCCAAAGCTTTACATGCCTACATATATTCTGTCTGTACATGTCTAGGTAATACGTAACATTTAAGAACATAGACTCTTGGACACATTCATTTGAAGTCATTATAATTTTTATGTTATATTGTTTTTTTGTGTAATGTATATTCTAATTACGTTCTATGACTGTTAAACTACAATATACTCGAATAGTTGGCCCATAACCTGATACATCCTGTATATACGAATGTAAATTGTATAGAATTAAGTGCGAAATAAGCGAAAAATTAATTATCTCTGAGACTACTAAATTTACATTTCTTATTTATGACTTGTGTTTCAAGTTACTTAAATATGGTACGTGCTCAAAATATACATACTCGTACTAAATGTATCACAAATAAATCGTATATATAGGCTTTGAATATCCCTTTAATATGCTAATTTTATATTCGAGAATACTCCAGTTCCTTGCAATATTATTTTAGCGAAGCAGCGGGTGAGATATCTGCAAATTAATAGAAAATTTGCAGAGAAGTGCTTTGACTGCAAATAATAATTATATAAATAAGACAAAACAAACAAGAAGTATAGGCCTATGCTTATATATAGGAGGAAAAGGAGGAGTAAAGGCCTATGCCTATATATAGGAGGAAAAAGAGGAGTAAAGGCCTATGCCTATATATATATATATAGGAGGAAAATTGACCCACTATACCACGATGGTGTTAGTATAAACGTGTTAATATAGAGTTTTATTTCGAGTTTTCCTTCTCTTGCTTTTATTTAATCCCTTAATTGTTTTGAATTGTATTCTTACTCTTACTCATTCACCACACCGAAAATAATATATAGTAATACTAGCAGACCCGGCCACACGTTGCTGTGGCTAATGTTTTTGTTATATTACATTATCTATTAATTACTTACTCAATCCAGTCAACAGATATCGCCATCTGTTAAAATCGTTTGGAATTAACAGCTAATTGTGAATGTCAAATAATAGACAAATAATTTGCAATAAAATAATATTGCGACTATAAACTAAGATAGACTATAAACTATCCTATCTTTTAAGTTGGATCAAACTGCACACGGTGTGCAAATTTGATTAAAATCGGTTAAGTAGTTTATGAGTCCATCGCGGACAAACAACGTGACACGTAATTTATATATATTAAGATATATAGGATAACTGCTGTACCCAATTACATGCGACACGGAGATATTTTGGCTGACACGGGAGTTGATATTTGTAATATTTTCTCTAACTTTTTTAAATCAACATTTCTCAATCATGCACCATCTCCTAACTTTACCGACTCTGCGTATGGATGGTCTAATAGCGAATCCGATAACTCTTTTATTTCCTTTATCGAAATCAATCGGGAAAAAATTTCTGAACATCTCGCAAAGCTCGACGTACACAAATCACCGGGACCTGATTTTTTGCCTGCCCAATTTCTCGCTAAATGTGCAAATACTATATCTCTGTCTATATCTATATTATTTGAACGGTCTCTGAGAGAGGGTACGATTCCTGACATATGGAAAAAAGCTTTTATCACTCCGGTGCACAAGAAAGGCCCAAAAACAGAAGTATCGAATTATCGCCCAATATCTAAATTATGTATTATCAGTAAAGTGTTCGAACGTGTTATATATGACCAAGTCTATGCAGCAATAAAAAGATCTCTTAATGTTTCTCAGCACGGTTTTATTTTTATACCGCGACCCACCCACAAAAAAAAAAAAAAATAAAAAAAAAAAAAAAGCACGGTTTTATTAAAGGCCGCTCAACAATTTCAAATTTAATTATTTTTAATGAATTTCTAACCGACGCGATGGATAACGGTAAACAAGTTGACGTAGTTTACACAGACTATAGCAAGGCGTTTGACCGTATTAGTCATAACATGCTTTTAAGGAGGTTAGATAACATTGGGATTAAAGGCGACCTCCTTAGATGGTTCACATCTTATCTTACTAATAGGTCACAAGCCGTAGCCATCAATAACTACGTCTCTGGGTGGATACATATACCTAGTGGAGTTCCACAAGGATCTTTGCTAGGTCCTCTGCTCTTTAATATCTTTATTAACGATATCGACAAATGTTTCAAGTATGCACAACTTCTGTGTTTTGCAGACGACATGAAAATATTCGCTACCATTAGCTCAATCGATGATGTCAATGCATTACAATCTGACTTGAATCGCCTCACTGATTACTGTACTCAAAATCAACTTGACTTAAATCCATCTAAGTGCAGGGCGCACTTTTATTAACATTTACAAGAAAAAGTAATATAATAGAATCTAAGTACGTCATAAAGGGAGAAGAACTTTGTAGAGTTGATAGTATATCGCGACTTGGGCGTTGTTCATGATACTAAGTTGTTATTCGATGAACATATTAATAATATTATAAATAAAGCGTCGAAATCTTTAGGCTTCGTATTACGCAACTCAAAAGCCTTTACTAGGATCAAAACTATGAAAATAATATATTGTATGTATGTAAGAAGCAATCTAGAATATGCGTCCCAGATATGGAATCCTAGGTACAATACATATATAAATAGAATTGAAAATATACAGAAAAAGTTTCTTAGGTATGTTAATTTTAGGCTTGGTGTTAATTATAATTCTTGTGATTACGAGAGAACTTGCATTAAACATCACTTATTACCGTTATACGTTCGTCGTGACATATCTGATATAGTTGACCTATTTAAAATAGCTCAGAATTGTGTCGACTGTATAGAGTTAGTATCAAAACTGTCATTGCAAGTCCCGCATAGAACTCTGAGAAAAAACCGTCCGCTTCAGCACCACCAATTATCAGCAGAACTCGTATCTGTGGAGAGTGTGCAGTAGGTTCAACGAACTAACGGCTGTTCACGATTTTGATTTGTTTAATACAAGTATTACCTCTGTAAAAACTAGACTAAGTGAGCATTTCTCTATTTATGGGGGTGTCAGTGGTAGCATTCCTTAGTATAAGTATTCTTTCTTTTTCATTTCTTCGATCTTTGCGTTTGAGTATGTGATTGGTTTCTCCTCGCTGTCGACTGATGAATTTCTCCTATTGTAATAAATTACCTATCTATAAGAACCTATAATTGGCTATCTGTTGTTATTCTGCTGTAATATATTATATGTAAGCTGTTGGTTCTGCTATAAATAAATAAATAAATAATCATTCAAGGATTGAAAGGAACCAATTTCCATTCAAGGTCTAGGCCATGGTGCAAATAGGTATTCATAACTTTCACCCGTTTTAATTATTGTAATTTTACGGTAAATTTTTAAGCAATATCACTCAAGGGCCCCTCCTGTGGGATACGGACCTCCGCGTGGTCATTAATGGCAATAAATGATTATTATTAAGCGGCGCAGTCGCCGACCACTATAGTAGCCGCAGATATATATCTGGAATAGTCTCTTAACAAAAAACAAACACGGTATATTCTTAGCTAATAGAGCGTAATATCATTGTCAGTCTCGTCAAGTAAATATAAGGGACATCGGATCGCAATGAACGGGACTTACGAAGGCTGTGGCGTGTGAGGGCAAAGAAATGCAGTCTCTTATTTAATAAATTTATTTAACTAATTACAAGCTACAGTATGTCGACAATCGATCGACGCTAGATCGAGAGTGAGAGTTGGTAGGTGGAGTTGCAATTTATTACAACGCTCAAGGCTTCTGATGTTCCTCATGAGACACGTCCTGCTGAAACAGCGCTTCGTATCTGCTGCCATTGCTATGTCGATATCGCGGAACGTGCATATGCGAGGTCAACTAGGCGTTACCTAGTTTGGTGCCGAGTGGTCATATAACACAGGTAATAGCACTGGGCTTTTAATAACACCAACTGTGACTGGCCTACCCGCCTGCCAAGAGTAATAATTATGGCATTTTCACCCTTGGGGAGGAGTATAACAGTGGACGTCGGTAGGCTGATGGATGAATGGCAAAAACCTTATTTTTTTATCGTTCGTATTGATTGTAAAAGGACATTGATTGATCCGTTCGCTGAGAATTCTTTATATTTGGTCATTGTTAAGAGATTGCTAAAGATTGATAACGAGAAATGTTTCTATAGATTTTTATGTTTATTTTATTTTTATATTTCCACGAATAAACGTAAAAAGCTTTAGAAAGCTTTTATTTGAAGATTTAATGTAAATTTTGTTAAACATCTTGTTTTTGTAAAGATGACGTCAGATCTAATTCAAAGTTAGATGGGTGCCTATCAAAATTATTAATTCTTATATATCTTTATCTCAATTTATGTACCGTGGAATCTAATTGCCTGTTTGCCTGACTCAGTTAATCATTCTTAATATCCCCACATAACTAAAAACATAATACATTTAGAAAAAAGGTCTGATACTAATTAGACATTCTTAAGTTTGTCTGAAGGCCGTGTGGCGACGGTTTGAGAATACATGTGTCGCCACCCCTTACTTGCCCGTGGGAGTCGTAAAAATCGGCTGAGGGTTCACCAGGAGAGTGGGCAGCAGCTCTCTCCTGGGAAACGTAAAACATCCATACTGCGATCGCCAACCCGCCTGCCAAGCGTGGCGATTACGACAATATCCCCTTTTTAAAAATGGCGTACAACAAAAAATGGCCCCCAGTCACGGCGGCTCCGGTACCCTACGGGCTCATTTTGGTGGCGGGCCCAGAAGTGGTGGAGCGGGGGGTGCGAGGAATCTCCGGCAGCGATCCGGCTATCAACAAAAACGACCCTTGGCCCTGGTAACACACAACATTCGGACACTCAGGACTGACGAGAGGGTCATCGAGCTGGAAGAGGAATTGAGCAAAATCCGCTGGGACATTGTAGGATTATCAGAAGTGCGAAGAGAGGGCGAGGGCACGATAATCCTCCAGTCTGGAAACTTGCTCTTCTACCGGGAGGGCGATCACCCGTCCCAAGGTGGTATAGGGTTTATCGTTCGTAAGTCTCTCATAGACAACGTGGAGAGGATCGAGAGTGTGTCGACAAGGGTAGCGTACCTTATACTCAGAATTACCAAGAGGTATTCGCTGAAGGTTATACAGGTATACGCACCGACCTCGACATACTCCGACGACGAGGTGGAGGCATTTTACGAGGACATCTCGAAAGCCATACACGCGTCCAAAACCCACTTCACGGTGGTTATGGGAGACTTTAACGCGAAACTAGGCAAAGGGAGTGATGATGAGTTGAGAGTGGGGAAACATGGATATGGACAGAGAAACCAGAGGGGCCAGAAACTGGCTGATTTTCTGGAGAAGGAAAGCCTCTTTATGATGAATTCCTTCTTCAGGAAGCAGCCACAAAGGAAATGGACCTGGATTAGCCCCGATGGTTCAACAAAAAACGAGATAGACTTCATCTTGTCAGACAAACGACAGATATTCAATGATGTCTCAGTGATCAGCAGAATTAAAACTGGGAGCGATCACCGGATGGTACGAGGCACATTGAATATCCATACAAAAGTCGAGCGGTCACGCTTGATGAAGTCTACACTCCGACCTACATCTGTCCAATACCAGAACCTCGAAAACTTTCAACTCGAACTACATAATCGCTTCCAATGTCTGGACGAGTGCGAATCTCCGAACGATATGAACAACAGGTTCGTGGAAACTGTCCACGCGGTTGGGTCGAAATTTTTCAAGGCTCACCGCGTTAATAGACCTAAAAAACTTTCTGACCAGACTCTCGAGCTCATGAAGCGGAGAAAAGAGATGACGGTGCAGTCTGCAGCCGATTGGTCCAAACATAGGCAGCTAAATAGACAGATCTCCAGGTCTGTGCGTCGCGATATTCGCCGATTTAATACGTTCCGTATTAAAGAAGCGATAGAGCGGTATCGTGGCTCGAAAGTGTTCGCACAAGATCTGTCTATTGGGAAAAGCCAAATGACTAAGCTGAAGACCGATGACGGCACTGTCATTTCATCCCAAAGTGAGATCTTGGGAGAGGTCGAAAGGTTCTATGGACAGTTATACAAATCATCCCGAAATCCTGTTGTCGGCTTGGTCCAAGATCCCAGATCCAAGCTAACTCGGCACTATACCGAAGAAATCCCGGACATCAGCTTGTACGAGATCAGAATGGCTCTCAAACAACTACGTAACGGTAAGGCACCGGGAGATGACGGAATTACGGCAGAGCTTTTGAAGGCGGGCGGCAAGCCGGTATTAATAGCCCTTCAGAAGCTATTTAATTCCGTTATCCTCGGGGGCGACGTTCCAGAGTCGTGGACCAGGAGTGTGGTGGTGCTGTTCTTCAAGAAGGGTGACAAAGTTCTTTTAAAGAACTACAGACCCATCTCACTCCTGAGCCATGTTTATAAGTTGTTTTCGAGGGTCATTACCAATCGACTCACGCGCAAGCTTGATGACTTCCAGCCGCCCGAACAAGCCGGCTTCCGAAAAGGCTATAGCACCATAGACCATATCCTCACGCTTCGGCAGATTATACAAAAGACCGAGGAGTATAATCGGCCCCTGTGCTTAGCGTTTGTGGACTATGAGAAAGCCTTTGATTCAGTCGAAACTTGGGCGATGCTGCAGTCCCTTCAGCGGTGCCAAATCGACCATCGCTATATCGAAGTGCTGAAGTGTTTGTATAGGAACGCCACAATGTCAGTCCGTATCCGGGATAAGAGTACGAAACCGATCCAGTTGCAGAAAGGCGTGAGACAGGGAGATGTCATCTCTCCGAAACTGTTCACCACTGCACTGGAAGATGTCTTCAAGCTCTTAGACTGGACTGGACTCGGCATCAACATTAACGGCGAATACATCACTCACCTTCGATTCGCAGACGATATCGTCGTTATGGCAGAATCCATGGACGACCTTGGCACTATGCTCAATGATCTCAGCAGGGTATCCCAACTAGTGGGTCTACGAATGAACATGGACAAGACGAAAGTCATTTCAAATACCCATGTCATTCCTGTACCGGTCCTAGTTGGCAATGCGATTCTCGAAGTTGTCAATCACTATGTTTACCTAGGACAAACAGTCCAGTTAGGTAGATCCAATTTCGAGAAAGAGATCAGCCGACGAATCCAACTCGGTTGGGCAGCGTTCGGGAAACTTAAGAGGATCTTCTCGTCCAACATACCTCAGTGTCTGAAAACACAGGTCTACGACCAGTGTGTGTTACCAGTGATGACTTACGGCACGGAAACGTGGTCCCTAAATGTATGCCTCATATCAAGGCTCAAAGTCGCTCAGCATGCTATGGAACGGGCTATGCTCGGGATTTCTCTGCGAGATAGAATCCGAAATACAGAAATCCGCAGAAGAACAGGTGTAACCGACATAGCACGAAGAATTAGCACGCTGAAGTGGCAATGGGCAGGCCACATCGCTCGACGAATCGACAACCGCTGGGGAAGAAAGGTTCTCGAGTGGCGACCACGCATCGGACGACGCAGTGTAGGACGCCCCCCCACTAGGTGGACCAACGACCTAGTGAAAGTTGCTGGGCGTCGTTGGATGCAGGCGGCACAGGACCGCACATTGTGGCGCAATATGAGGGAGGCCTACGTCCAGCAGTGGACGGCAATAGGCTGAAATGATGATGAAAATGATGAAGTTTGTCTGACATGCAACGGTTGCCATAATGCCTACGACATAGCATTCGTATTAAATCGTAATCAAATCAAATCATTTATTCTGCATAGGCCCCTCAAGAGCACTTACATATTGTCAAATTTAATAGGTAAAACAAAATAATTTTAGGCACAACACCTCGAAGCTCGGTGTCGCATAGCAACGCTTTCTTCTTTTGTGATGCACCCAAGTCGCGCGACCTTAGTCTATGTTTTAACAGATCAGTTAGCATGCTACCGTACCTACGGTCGATGCCCTTAGTCACATGTTACAGTTATGCAAAAATGATATTTTAAGGAAACGTCCGGGATTGCAAAAGACAAAAATTTGTGTTTTTATTTTATTGAATAAATGCTACAGTATGGTTCTATATCATTAACTGAGTATGTACGTTTCGGGAAAACGGCCAATTAGATTCCACGGTGTATATGTCCCACAATTAGACACGAGCCTCTTCCACAATAGCAGGAAAATTGACCTACTATACCACGCTAGTCAGACGGGTTGGTAAAAGGCTTTATTCTGAGTTTATCGTGTTATATAATATCTTATAATCATCATCATCATCATCCTGCTCTTATCCCAACCACTTGGGGTCGACGCAACATGTCATCCATTTTGACATATTGCAAAAAGTTTCGGCAATGACTTTTATGACCGGCCGCCCGCCTGACGTCAACCCTCCTTGGGAATGTAATCGTTGACCCAAATGGTACCAGATGGAGTTGATCTGGGTCAATCTAGAACTCTTAGTCGTCTTTTACGACACCCACGAGCAAAGCAAGGGTTGGTAGTATTCGAAGCCGCCACCACACAGCACAGTTTTATAATATCTTATAATCGTCCTCGTTATTATAATATCAATATAAATCTTAATCATTTTATTCCCACGTATCATACCCACGAGCAAAATAAGTAGTGATGAATTGTATTCATACCTCGTCACAAGCCTTAGTGAATAAAACAAGTTAATAATTTTTTTTACATCAAAATCCTGCTCTAAGGAAATAATCCTTGTGTTTCGGGAGACTTTACAATCATGTAATGTAACGAACATAAATTACATTCAAAATTTTGAGTTTGTTGTTCCGACAACAGTTTGTAGATCGCACAAAGTGATGTCTGCATGGGATTCGAACCGGCCACACTATCTTGGTAGCTCGGTATCTTAACCACTGAAAAACATTTTATATTCAATTATTATATCAAAGAAGATTAAAGCAAAAATTCTTTATGCCAACCCAGATTAAAATTGGCTGACATCCGAATGATAGATGCATCAATAACTAGAGCCAATTCACGACATTACTAACAATTCTATTTCAATCAATCACTGCTGAATAAATATGCTTTTTATAGACAAACTAGCATCCCGCCCTCGCTTTGCTTCGGTTTCAGTCGCATTATCCGCGTAGTCCCCGTTTCCGTAGCAATAACGGGATAAAATATAGCCTATATTACTCCCTGATATTATAGCTTTCCATTAGTGAAAGAATTTTTTAAATCGGTTCGGTGGTTTAAACGTGAAAGCGTAACAAACAAACAAACTTACATTCGGGTTTATAATATTAGTAAGGATATAGGATTGTGAACTGAAAGATATTATTATCATAGCTAATTTTTGTCGCACTGCTGGGCTCGAACCTTCATCAAAGGGAGAGTAATTGTACCTACTGTACCACGCTGGTCAGTCGCGTTAGTATAGGCTTTTATTTCAAGTTCACATTCTTTTGCATAGATGTTATTTGCAGATATCTCGTAATTGTATTTTACGACACCCACGGGCAAGAAAGAGGGTGGTGAATTGTATTCTTACTCCGTCAACATACAAAAAAAAGATTTTAACAACATTGTTTTTTTTATTGATTTTCGTTTTCCATGTGGTGACGAAGTAAGAATACAATTCACCACCTCCTCTCGTGCCCGTGGGTGTCGTAAAAGATGACTAAGGGATTAAATATAGATATAACATCCGTGCAAGAGAAGGAAAACGTGAAACAAAACCCTATACCAACACGTCTGAACAGCGTGGTGCAGTAGGTCAATTTCTCTCTCACAGTGGATTAAGCTCGAGCCCAACAGTGGGACGTATATGAGCTGAAATGATGAATGATGATTGATTTTAGTGGACAAGAAGCAATATCCGTAAGCCTACCTAACGGTATGAGGGTACTGCCGTCCATAAATCTTTGCAGTCTTCGTTAATTTAAAGTGAATTTAGGCTATCGGCTTTGACATTCACAAAACGAAACGCAGTTGCAAATTGCTACTACTCAGGCTTTGATTTACTGCAAAATAAGATAATGCCCCGGACGAGTCAATTTATCAAGCTTATAGCTTTATTTGAACTCATATCAGAATTTCTAATATTTACGCGCGTATTACACATTATAAATAAAACTATTTTTACGGATTTTATCGCTTTTCTTATTGTTTTTTGATGTCGAGTTTTCCTTCTCTTGCAAATTCAAATCATTTATTATGTATAAACTCCACGGGGGGCACTTACATATTGTATTTTTTTTTACATTTAACTGAAATTACTACCGGATCGGAACGCAACCGCACTGAGAAGATCCGACAAGAAACTCAGTGGGATTGTCTTCTTTTTAATTAATATACTAGTTTTTTTTTAAATAAAATTACATACAACAACATGCCTATTAATAGCTCCAGTGTGATTCCTTTCGAACCATGATATATGTAGTTATTAAATATAATGAAAAATTACCATGGCTGGACCAAGTCCCGCAAGCGGCACCCGATCACGAGTTAACCACTATAGCAGCCATCACACCATTAATGCATTAACGTTATCGACATATTATATAACTTAGTCGTCTTGTACGACACCCGCGGGCAATAGAAGGTATGGTGAAGTATATTTTTACACCGTTCCTAAATGGAGATGGTCATTATAACACTGCACTGCCAGCCTTTTCACAAATCACAAAACCTCTATCTATATTAATTAATAAGGTCGAATTTAATCCAACACTATATTAAATCTCATGACCAAAAAAGGGCATTACTCTGCCCTTAAAGCTATAAGACCAAAAATTACAAAGAGTATTTAGATACTAGGATAGCAGAAACTACAAAATGGTATAAAAAGACAAAAGAATAAACTGAAATCATTCTTTTATGTAAGGAACAAAATTGCGTGTCGTTTGTGTGTATGATGACGGTCCTTTACAGCCAGAAACCGGAATATCTTATTACAACGAAATAAAGGATTTTGTGTATATTTTTTTCTTAACGGAGCGCTTTATCTAACTTTATTTCGTCTCCTGTTCACGAAAGTCGTTGTATATTCTTGTGATAATTGAAGAATATTTAGAATACTTTATTTTAATCACGTATTTACTGTACACTAGCGATCTCCGAATGGTCGAAATTCGGCCATAATTCATTTAAATAAATTTTTCTGCTACACAATTTGCTTTTAATTTTATTTATGTATAATTGTATATAGAGAAAACTGTATTTCACTAATAACTAATATATAAATACAAATGTCTATTAGACATTGTCATAATAATTATGATTTTTTGGACTTTTGACGCGAATGTCAAAATGTCACGTAGCGCTTTTATATTTTATTCATTATTTTAGTGTTTTGAAGTGTTATATTGAATAATTTTGCTGATATTTTATGTAATATAATGTAGATAAAATTCTGAAATGTAGTGAATATGATATAATAGTGAATTGCGTGCATTTGGATGTTCTGCCAAAATTCCCAGAGAAGGCATGACTTGGATATTAGCACCAAGTCATGCTAACGACTTACTGAAAGACTAAGACTAAAGACGTGAATATATAATAAATATAAAAACTCGACATTGGCACCAATAGCTCATATAATTGTAGCTCATTGCCATTAAATAAGAAGAAGAAGAATGATTTTTTGACATTTAGTTCGATCAGAGATTTTAACCGTAAACAAAAGTGTATAAGCATTGGTGTGCGTGTGTGTGTGTGTGTGTGTGTGTGTGTGGCGATTGTATGTAGTGTGCGTAATACCTTTTTTAATGAATTTAATATATTTTTAATCCATTATTATATGAAATTTCAGTTTTATGCACTTCTCATTATATACATAGGTACTTCAACTCTGCCAAATTTCATACTCGTCCAGCTACGTAATTTTCATGAAAAGGGGCACAAAGTTTTTGCTTCACGTATTAATATATAGATACTAGCCGACCCGGCGAACTTCGTACCGCCTTTTTTCGAAATTTGGACAGTCTTGAACGTGACTCCTGGGGTCGTCTCTATCGCGCGGCGTTGAGAAAGCTACTTCTTCCTCCGCTCATCGAAATTTTCCAATCCGGCCTCCTGATCAGAGTTGTCGAGGACCTATTCCCACTGCAAAAAACTCCCCCAATCATTGCTTTGCTGGACAGTAAACGGGAACTGCCCAGCCACGGACACGGAGATGGGGCGGTAGTGGCGCATATACGTGTTAAATCTATCACTCTCCGACCAGACGGTTTACCCTAATGTGTCCTGGCACTGGTCCTTGAGCACTTGGTACTACATCTCATGGGTCTGTACAACGCTTGAATAGCGTTTGGCCAATTCTCTGGATGTTGAAAGGAGGAGAAGCTGGTGCTTCTGCCGAAGGTGAGACGGTCTCCGGCCTCGGCCACAAACATGTCAATATAATAGATTTATTGATAATCTAAATGAATTGAATTTACAAAAAGGGTTATATTTCCTTAATCCGTAACTTTACGCCATTTTTGGGAGGCTGATAAATCGTCATTATCGCCTCAACCCATAGGTACACGTCCCACTGTTGGGCTCGGGCCTCTTCCACTATGGGAGGGCGAACGACCTACTATACCACGCTGGACAGACGTGTTGTTACAGGGTTTTGTGCCGAGTTTTCCTTCTCTTGCATCTATACAATCATACGCATATTATATTCCTTAGTCGCCTTTTACGACACCCACGGATGGTGAATTGTATTCTTACTCCGTCACCACAGGGAAGCAATTAGTATAATCAATAACAAAACTGATTGTTCTAATCTTTAAATAAACGGTTCCTCCTAAACGGTTGGACCGATGTTGATGAAATTTTTTTTTTGTGTGTGTTCAAGGGGATCAAGAATGGTTTAGATTCACAACTGGACCCGGTAGGTAGCTCTGCTGTCGATTTCAAGGAGAATTCCTTTTATTTTATTTGAACAGAACAACGTCTGTTGGGTCAGCTAGTCTTTATAAATAAATTTCTTGTGTACATGTGTATATCACTTAACTCCTCCTAAACGGCTGGAACGATGTTGATGAAATTTTTATGCATATTCAAGGGGATTAGAGAGTGGTTTAGATTCACAATTGGATCCGGTAGGTGGCGCTTATTTAAACAGAACAACGTCTGTTGGGTCAGCCAGTTTATTTATAAATAGACCATATTGCCGTGTGATGACGAAGTAAGAATACAATTCACCCCGTACCTTGCCCGTGGGTTTCGTAAAAGACGACTACGGTATTAAATATACATATGTCAATATATTCTTACTCTGTCACCACACGGAAAATGTATTTATTAACTTCCAAGAAAATTAAGGTACAATTCTTTTTTCCTTAATTTTATGAATCAATAAAAATATTTTTTTTTATCATTCCATGCTCCTTTTAAACAAATTCTCATTATTCATAACATAAAAAATAATATTTTGTCTCTCGATGCGCAGTTGTACAAGTAAACTTTTTTAACAAAATTAATTAAAAGGGAAATGTTATCATGAACAAAAAAAGTAATTGACGTAAGACTTCCTCAAACTCAGTTTTCTAAATTACAAAAAAAAAATATTTTCTGTAATAAGGGAAAACTTTTCGCTATGTCCAAAAAAAAATCTCTCATTACACAGTATTTGGCAGACATTTAAGAAATAGAGGAAAATGAAAACCTTTTAATAACATGTTCAATTAGGTTCTACATTATCATCTCTATATAAATCTCTCTCTCTATATAAATTCCACTGGTGGGCTCAAGACTCCTCTTATTTTCATTGCTGTTAGTGGCAAAGGAGCAAACAGCACACCTGTACGGTATGTACAGCCTGCAGTGGACTGTATGAGGTGATTTTACGAAGTTAGGTAAGGAACTGATCTTATCCTATCCCTGTAAGCCGCGAAGAAGTAAATATAGAATACTCCACCAACCTTTCATCCACTCCCGCCGAGGGCAGTAGCGTCGTCGCAGCAGGCTTGCCAACCGCGCAGTCAGCTCCACTATATTCTTAATTATATTTATAAATAGGCAGTCCACAAAACACTATTATGGTGGTTCCAAATGTTCCGTATAACAATGTCCTTCCAAGGATTAGGCAGGTGCGGCGATTACGAATACACCGATGGCACAACCGCCTGGCGGACCGAGTTGTGTCGAATCTTCTGCTAGGCTGTCTTAACGACGATTGTAGAATTCAAGTTGTGATTTTTTTCCAAATACCCTTCACATAGCTTGCAGAGATCGAAGAACACCTGATAGTAAATGAACTGACGCTCGTGAACCTGTTAAACCTTGAAGAAAGTGAAAGGATGTATACGTGCAATGAGGTTTGGTCATACTAAACGCATTAACCCACCACATACAAACACCCACAGAAAGTCGGATTTCTGCTCTCTCGCTAACCGAAATGCAGTAATAAATTGCTATTACTCAGATTTTTTTTTATTGCAAACGGTGGCAAACGAGCAAACAGTACACCTGATGGTAAGTGTTGCTGCCGCTCGTGGACCTTTACTAAGCCGCTGCCTACTGTGAAGAAAGTGAAGGGAGTGTGAATGCGTGCATTGAGGCTCTGTGATACCAAGGGCACCACCAAAACCCTCCACACGCAAACACCCTCAGAAAGTTGGGCTTCAGATGTCGATTTTCTGTGAAAGTGTGGTACTACCTCGGACCGGCCCGCGATTGTAGACATACGACTGTCGACAATGTGGTCTTTCGTACAACTATAATCTAATTCGTTATCACTCATCTTGTTCGCAACAAAATTTCAACAGATACGGTTTCCAATCTCGTGTATAATATTCATTTTTCAATCATAATCATTTTTAAAACTCAAATAACTTTTATATACGACAAAAATTCATCACATTATCATCATCTCGGCTCATATTAGGGATGTGAAAAATAATCCATTTTTATAATAATCGATTATTTTTTTGTAATAATCAATTTTTACAATCGATTATCAAAATAATAAAAAATCGATTATTAATTGATTTTTTATTATTCGAAATTCGATCGAAATTAATCGATTACTTCACTGAAAAAAGGTCATCACGATACTGCGTGCAGTGTTTCATACTATATTAGAAAATAAAGCTCACATTTCCTAAAAAAAAGGTCATCATAATCCTGTTGGGCGAAAAATCGATTATTTTATAATCGATTATTTATTTTTAATTAATCGATTATTTTATAATCAATTTATTTTAAAAAACAAAGTATCGATTATTGTTCCTCCAAGTCACATCCCTAGCTCATATACGCCCCACTGCTGGACTTGGCCGTTCTTCATAATAGGACGGATATTGACTTAAGTTATGTCTTTAGCATCACCGAACCTCAATGCACGCATTCATACTCTCTTCACTTTCTTCACAGTAGGCAGCGGCTTAGTAAAGGTCCACGAGCGGCAGCAACACTTACCATCAGGTGTACTGTTTGCTCGTTTGCCACCGTTTGCAAGAAAAAAAATTACTATACCACGCTAGTACGACGACTTGGTATAGGGTTTTATTTCGAGTTTTGGATAGATAATATCTGGATAAAATATTATCTCCCTTTTTTGTCAGACTATGGGGTATAATTTCAGCTCATATACGTCACAATTATTAGGGTCGATTCTTCTCCGCAATGAGACAAAAATTTACTACTTTACCACGCTGATTAGTATAGAATTATATTTCGAGTTTTCCTTCTTTAGTATAGTTATTATATGCATATTTAATCCCTTAGTAGTTCTTTACGACATCCACGGACAAGATGGCGGTGAATTGTATTCTTACTCCATACACGAAAACCACAATGTGTAATTTATTAAATGTAACTTCCAGAACGGAACTTCATTTTCTTGCACGAATGGTATTTATAAAAATAACAAGTTTTTTCAAATATTTCACGGCTGACTGCGGGGACACCCCAATTAACCGGATGGAAAATTAGTACGGACCGCTCTCGCCAGCTGAAATCAAATTTAGCGCATTTAAGCATAATATAAATATCGTTTAAATACCGACCTCTTATTCACAGTGTCGTGGGTTCAATGCCCATATAGAACAATTCTTTATACAATACTAGCAATCCGCCCCGGCCTTGCACGTCTCCAATTCTGATACTAAATATACTACAGAATGTCTACAACGTTCACACCTTTTCGATGTGAAACATCTATAGGCGAGGGTGACCGTGATCGTCGCGTGGCGTTTAACGCCACGCCTCGCGGTCCCTTATTAATTAAATAATAAATAAATATTTGGATGCATATACCTACATTTTTGTAACGAAACCATAGTGCGATTTAAAATTTTGTACATCTAGTGAACTCAAAGTAAATTGTTACTTATAATGTATATTAATGAAAATAAATGTTTATTGAATAAAAATCATCATTTTTTGGAAAAAAAATCGCGATATTTTATTAATACTTTATGCCTTAGTTTTATCGTATTAGTTCCTGTCGTAATCTAATGTTCTTTTATGCATATATACTTGTTTTATAAATTAATGTAAAATTCTCTAACTTAGTAATATAAATATACCAATAGGTATGGTATTTAGTTTACTTTCAGCTACGAAACCCGTTTTTTTATAGGCTTTTATTAGTTTCTGGTGTATATATATTTATTTCTTTGTACATTACCGACTTCATAGGAATTGGATTTTGACTCACTTTAAACAGTCAAATTTCATTTAAAAGTTGAAAATTTAAGGAGGACCATGACGTTAAAATTATTTAGATAGTTTGTCTTATTATGATTACAGGATTAAAAATTTCTTTATTAAATATATTGAAGCTGAGAGTTGGTCGTTAGCTCGATAAATGCCGCCATTTCTGTTTCCTAAATCACACTCTTCGTGCGGAAAGAATTTCTGTGAACTAGTGATGTAACGAATGTTAGAATTGAGACATTCGCGAATGCGAATGTGAGTGCGAATATTCATCTTCAATATTCGCGAATGCGAATGCGAATGCGAATGTTGGCTTCCAATAAAGCGCGTGCAAAATAGCATACGGGTTTGACATTTCGTACCAGCCATGTTTAAGCCAAATATAGCCAATATTAATCGTTGCAAGTTGAATGAATGAAACTAGTCAGGTTGGGTTTAAAGAAACTTTATTCTCATAAGAACATAATTAAAGTTCACTTACATGAGATATATAAAAAAAAAAATACACAATTTACCTAAATATTCGTTCGTTGTGGGTCAGACATGCAACAAACCACAATTATAAAAGTAAAGTAAAATTGTAAATGAAAATAGTAAAAGTACGTAAATGTTCTAAAATTAATTGTTACACCATGTACAAAAGTTATTATGTATAGAAAACTTAATTCAATGTGTTACAAATCATCATAATAAAATATCACAGAATACCCTCATTCAGGCATAGTATAAAAATGTTATGTTAATTGGGTGTAGTTGCATAGTATTGTGAGTATGCTACTTTGTTAGATGTAGGCCAGGAGGTGGTTATTGTAAATATTATATTATTATACTTTTATTTTATATTGTGAATTATATTAAGATGTGGGATTTTAATTTTCTTTTATAAGTAATCATACTTTGTGATGCTTTTATTTCGTTTGGGAGGTTGTTATATAATTGCACCCCCTGAAATAAAATAGTCTTTTTGCCATAGTTTACTGTTCTAGGATGACGTAAAATTAACTTATTTTTATTCCTTAAGTTATATTTGTACCTTTTCTTAGTAAAGTTAATGTTTGTTTTTATTTTATTATCTAAGATATTTTTTATTAATATACACACATTATAGGCATATACTTGTGAAAGGTTAAAGATATTAGTTTTAGTGTACAAAAGTTTTGTGGGTGTGAGTAAATCATAATTGAATAATCGTTTAATTAATTTATTTTGTGTTATTTGTAAATCCTTAATAGTAGTCTTTGATGCCGAGCCCCAAACTTCAATGAGGTACTCCAACTAGCGTATTGTAGATAGTATATTTTACTTTATTTGGTATATATTTTCCTACATTACGCAGTGCCCCAGTAATTGATACTAATTTAGATCTTATATAGTCAATATGGGGTTTCCAAATTAATTTATCGTCCAATATTAAGCCCAGATATTTTTCCTTATTAGATCGACTTATTATATGGCCATTTATTTGTAGAGGGTTATACGCTGGTATTTTTTTGTTCTTAGCAGCAAATATCATATAAGATGTTTTCGATATATTGATAGATAACAAATTATGAAGAAACCATTCATTTAAGGTATTCAGATCATGTTGAGCTTCAGCAATAATATTATCCATTGTTTTACCAAAATAAAATAAACTTGTATCATCTGCATAAAGAGTCAAATTGCCTTTTAATCCCACTTGATTGATATTATTAACGTAGATAAGAAATAACTGTGGACCCAAAATCGAGCCTTGTGGAACTCCATGTGTAATTTTGAGGACTTTACTTTCGTAACAATCTATTTTTACCATTTGAACTCTATTCGTTAAATAAGATTTCAATATTTCGTAAGCAGTTCCAGTAATACCTAAGTTAGATAATTTTGCCAAGAGCTTAATATGTGAAACGGTATCGAACGCCTTTTGTAAATCAATAAACACACCTAAGCATATTTTCTTTTCATCAATATTTGTTTGTATCTTGGTGACTATATCAATTGTAGCTGATAATGTATTAGATTTTTTTCTAAAGCCATATTGCCATAAGAATACTCGTTGTAATTTGAGATTCATCATCGTTATCTCAGCCCATTGTGAGCCTCGTCCCACTCTTTCTTGTTACGCAGACCGGATCGTATATGCTTGGAATCCACCGGAGCGGAGCCGCTAACTATTTCACATAGAACGGTTGGAAGAAGTCTGAAAGCGAATGCGCTCGGAGCCGGTCGGATATGCTTGGAGCCGGTCGGATGCGCTCGGAGCCGGTCGAATGCGCTTGAAGGCGGTCAGATGCGTTCGGAGCCGGGTGGACACATTACAAAGGCAGTACCAGTATTCCGTGCAGTCCAAGTTTTGTTTTCGGTGTGTTAACGTGTGCTTTTCGAAACATGAATTTAGATAGCTTCGATGAAAAATATATTTGTTAGTAAGATAACTTAAAGCAGAACAAAACAAACGAAAGGGCAAGGTTCCGTTCAAATGTTGCTATCAAAATGGCAGTCGGCGCGGCGCGCACGCAATTGGAGCCGATCGGCTGCGCGAGCGAAAAAGAACACGCATTCGGAGCCGATCGGCTGCGCGAGCGAGAAAGATCGCGCAATCGGAGCCGGTCGGCTCCTTTTATTATTTCACACGAAGCGCCTTCAAGGATTCTTAATGACAAAAGAAGTGCACATGCAAAAATAAACCTTACTACAATCACTCAAAACTCTGTTTCCAACGTGATAAAAATCTACTCTCCAAGCCCGTCTGTGTGAATGGACCCTAAGTGTTCCATAATAATTTATATTCAAATATTATAAGTAAATGAAAATAATAAATATTATCAGTTATAAATATTATCATTCCATTCCATAATTACATATATAATTTCCTTTTAATTTGTCAAAAACATTCGCCAAACATTCGCATCGTTTCTTGCGAATGCGAATGCGATTGCGAATGTCAAAAATATATGCGAATATTCGCGAACGCGAACGCGAATGCGACTGCGAATATCCGTTACATCTCTACTGTGAACGGATGAAAGCATTTCATTTTTTATAGGCTTTTATTAGCTTCAGCTGTATATTTATTTGTTTGTATGTCACCAACTCCTTAAGAATTGGATTTTGACTCACTTTAAACAGCTTGTCTTATTGTCATATCAGGATTAGACAGTTCTTTATAAAATATATTGTAGCTTAGAGTTGGTCGTTTGCTCGATAGATGGCGTTATTTCTGGTTTATAAATCGCAAATTATTTCAAGCTACGTTTTAGAAGGTTTATTTCGTTTATACTAAATGACGTTACCATAAATATGAGTCGTAAAGTCAATTTTAAAATGGATAATTTATTCGGTACGATACCTACCAAAAAGTACTTATTGACTAAAATATCGAAATACAAATGTATCGGTATCGAAAGAAAAGTACTCGATACCTAAAGATAAAGTAAATAAAAGTACTCGCTACTTTAAACAGTACGTTACTTATCTTTCGATACTATTCATGAGTTTAGTATCGATACTTTATATTCAATATCGTGTCTCTACTCGTACAAAATAGTTTCGATGTCGAATGATGATAGTACATCTGTCAGGCGTCCTGGGCGACGGCTCACTTTTTTTTGTCATTAGACAATCTAAACATGTTTTCTTTAGAAGTTACTCTTGAAAAAGCAACATATTATGCATGTATTATACACATAAACCTTCCTCTTGAATCACTCTATCTATTAAAAAAACCGCATCAAAATCCGTTGCGTAGTTTTAAAGATCTAAGGATACATAGGGGCAGACAGACAGCGGGAAGCGACTTTGGTTTGTAATATGTAGTGACATAAATGTTATTTCTGCGTCTGTATAATTGGTGTGAAAAGGTGGGACTGCACAGATGGCGTAGTGGTTAAGATACCGACCCACAGTGCCAGTGTCAGGCGTTCGAATCCCACACAAGACAACACATTGAGTGATCCACAAATTATTATTCTGAGTCTGGATATAATTTGTGTCCGTTAATCCATATCTTTATAAAGTCCCCCGAAATGCAAGTATTATTTACTTAGTGCATGGTGTTATAGTTAAACTTTTAATAGGTATTATTTAGTAATAATAAATACTATAATTAAGCTTTTAATATTATTTAATAACTTCTTTTCCGTGTAGAGACGGATTAAGAATACAATTTAGCACCCCCTTTCGTGCCCATGGGTGCTGTAAAAGATGACTAAGGAGTTAAACGTGCATATAACATCCATACAAGAGAAGGAAAACTTAAAATGAAACCCTATACCAACAGGCCTGATCAGCGTGGTATAGTAGGTCAATTTACCTTCTATAGTGGAGGAGACTTGAGCCCAATTGTGGGACATATTTCATATTATATATTCCATTTAAGGTTCTAAGAGGGAGGCTGGAGATTTATAATACAGGCCTCGAGCCTAGTACAGACTCCAGCTCTCATAAAGGAACAATTAATTTGTTATCTTGTTATCTTCTATATATCTAATAGTCTAATGTACTTTGTGAGAGCAATAAATATATATCATTATATATGAGCTGAAATGACGACGATGATAAATCACTTACTTTCTCAAAAACCACAGAAAAATAAATTTCTATCTTCATTTGGAATAACTCTTAATATTCACGTTGTAATTAAAACATAGCAAATATATTTAATGTATAAACTAATTTCAGTTGAAATAAACATGAAAACAGTCTCCATTTTATTAAAACAGAGCTTAACCAATGTTAATTTTGTAGAAACACGCAGTAGGAACCCTTGACACACGTGCTTATACATATTCAGTAATATCGCACACTTACGGCTTGAGACGGCGAAAAATATGCAGCCATAAAGGCCCATTTACATCCTGTAAATATGGTCTATAATTATTTTAATACTAGCAACCCGCCCGCGCTTCGCTTCGGTTTTAGTCGTTTTACCCAAGTAGTTTTCGTTCCCGTGGGAATACCGGGATAAAATATAGCCTAGTTTACGCCCTGATATTATAGCTTTAAATTGGTGAAAGAATTTTTGAAATCGGTTCAGCCGTTTTGAAGATTACCCGGAACAAACAGACAGACAGACAAAAATTTTTTAATCGCTATTTTAGGCATAGGTGTCATGCAAATAACCGTGTGAGCATGAAAAAAGCCTATTATTTTGACATTACAGACACTCCAATTTTATTTATTGGTATAGAAAACTATTTTACGGATTTTATCGCGACACTTATCAGCATTTATGATGAAACACATGAACGCTGAAAAGTTTAGGAGTGGTAGGACCACACTGTTGACAGTTGTCTGTCTTTTTTTTTATGGGTGGGTTATGGTAAGTGCACGCGCGGTCCAGTCCGTCCGGGGCGATAAAAAACGGCGCGCGGGCCACCCACCCGTACCCACGTCACCTCGTTGTTGGGCCGACCACCGGAGCAGATGTGGACAGTTGTCTGTCTACAGCCGCGGGCCGGTCCGTCCAGGTTTGTGCCACACTGAGCAGAAAATCGACGTCCGAGAAGTAACAATTTGTTACTACGCTTCGATCGGTGAAAGAGCCGGAAGACCAACTTTCTAAGGGTGTTTGCGGTGGGTTTTGGTGATGCCTTTAGTATCATCGAACCTCTTTGCACGTATTTACATTCCCTTCACTTTCTTCACGGTAGGCAGCGGCCTTACAAAGATGCATGAGCGGCAGCAACACTTACCATCAGGTGTACTGTTTGCTCGTTTGCCACGGTTTGCAATAAAAAAAAAACAGTGTTCGAAACGTCGGACAATCAAAAATCAAATACAAACACGTTAAAATCTCTAATCATCTCATCATTATTTCAGCCCATAAAAGTCCCACTACTGAGCTCGGGGCTCTTCCAGTATTGGGCATGGTTGGTGAAATTGACCTACTATACCACGCTAGTCAAAAGTATTGGTATAGGATTTTATTTCGAGTGTTTCTTCTCTTGCATAGATATTATATGCATATTATATCCCTTGGTCGTCTTTTACAACAATCACGGACAAGAGAGAGGGTGGTGAATGGTATTCTTACTCCGTCACCACAGGGAAAAAAATCTATAAAAATAGTTTTATTTATAAATACTCTCGTAAAATTAAGGTTGTCGTTACTTTTCGTGTATTCATCAGCTTAAAACCCTCTTAAATACCGATCTTCGGCAACGGTTATCGATATCGGCATTGACACTAAATATTGCTTAATAACCGGTAACGCCTGTATCTAGTCTCAACGTCACTTTTTTGCTGCTATGCTGCTTAATTGTCATCTGTTTGTCATTGGAGAGTGATGATTGCTTTTGTAGTTAACGCCACTTGCAGGAGCTACTTGTAGCCTCTAGTCCGTCCGAATTTTTTTTTTTTTGCTACGATTTTGACATACCACTTTCACTCCTCCTCCACATTCATTAATCTCCTCACGACAGTGATTTCAAAAGAAGTAACTAGTGTCTTCAAGAATCTCAAATTACGGCCGCGCGCCGATCCAGCGGTAAATCATTGGATTAATTTCAAAGCGAACGTAAAATTGCCAACATGTAAGTTGCCACACAGTACTATTGCGTCATTAAAAGCTATTTTATTTGATTAGTCATCTAACAGCGAGACATTTTACACCCATTATCAACTATGCAATCATTCTCAGCTTTTTGTATAGTCTATTTTCTAAAAAAGTCACATATTTATTGTAATTCTTAAAATATTGATGTGTTGCCGGAGTAAGAATATTCGCCACCTCTTTTTTTTTGGGGTTGGGTTACGGTCGGCGCATTCCTCGCATCATTCCGTCCGGGGCGACAGAGGGGCGTAAGCACACACACCCGTAACCCACCCGCGACACTTCGCCTTCGTCGTTGGGCCGACCACCGGAACAGGGTGGCCTGACATCTGTGGTTATATTCACCACACCTATCTTATCTACGAGTATTGCAAATAACGACTAAGGCAGTATAATTAGTAAATAATATATATGCAAGAGAATGCAAACTGTAAATAATAACCCATTTTTTTAAGTTTTTTTTTTGCGGTCGGCGCGCTCCTCGCACCACTCCGTCCAAGGCGACAAAGAGGCGTAAGCACGCACTCCCGCAACCCACCCGCGATGCACGTCGCCTTCGTCGTTGGGCCGACCACCGGAGCAGGGTGACTTGACATCAGTGGTCGGTCCGACGGAATATCCTCTATTTGGGGTACCCTCCCATCGACCGACGTCCCCCCCTCGGGGAGGACGTCGGTCTTGGCTCACGCGGTTGGCCTCTCGGCGAGTGACGGACTAATTCCCCGGTCACATCACCCGCGGCCTCAGCTAGGGCGGCATGAGGCGCAGGTATTCGCGCCTACGCCGCCCCGGTCGCCGGCGGCGGATCGCTTCATCGAGGCTGTGCTCCTCGCGCAAGCGATCCGCCGCAAATAAAAACCCATACCAACCCGTTTGAAACGGCGTGGTATGGGTTTCGTGGTAGGTCAATAGCCATCCTATTTTAAAGAAGACTCGAGCTTAGTATGGGATCCTATTTAAGCTGTGATGATAATAATAATGATGATGATGAATTCATCGAGGCTGTGCTCCTCGCGCAAACGATCCGCCGCAAATAAAAACCCATACCAACCCGTTTGAAACGGCGTGGTATGGGTTTCGTGGTAAGTCAATAGCCATCCTATTTTAAAGAAGACTCGAGCTTAGTATGGGATCCTATTTAAGCTGTGATGATAATAATAATGATGATGATGAATTCATTTCCACTTGTGTATATTATTTCCGTATGGGGATAGAGTAAGTATACTAATCACCATCTATGGGAGTCGTAAAAGACATCTAAGGGATACAACGTACAACATTTGTTTGTTTGTTACGCTTTCACGCTTAAACCACTGAACAAATTTCAAAACTTTTTCACCCATGGAAAGCTATAATATCAGGGTGTAACATATGCTATATTTTATCCCGCTATTCGCACGGGAACGGGAACTACGCGGGTAAGGCGACTGAAACCGAAGGGAAGCGAGGACGGGTTGCTAGTTAATTTATAAACATTTTAAAATTATTAAAAATCTTGTAATTAGTAATTAATTTCCTAGCAAAATAGACTCGTGAGACAAAGTATTATAGTTGATATAAAATATAGAGTATACTTACCCATCAGTATGGTGACAGAGTAAGAATACAATTTAACACCCCCCTTTTTCCTGTGGGTATTGTAAAAACGACCAATAGATATTTGTGCATATAACAGATGTGCAAGAGAAGGAAATCTCCAAAATAAACTCTATAGCAACCCGCTTGAGAAGCGTCGTAAATTAGGTCAATTTCGCTCTCAATGTGGAGGAGGGACACACTGCAACTAACATGCATATATAAATTCAAGAGAAAAATAACTCGAAATAAAACCAACTCCTCTGATCGGCGTGGTATAGTAGGTAATTTTTCTTCTATTCAGGAGGAGGCTCGAGCCCAACAGTGGGAGGGATATGAGCTAAAATTATAATTACTAGACATTGTCATCATAATTATGATTGTTTGACATTCTGTTCGACCAAAGATTTTAACCATAAACGAAAGTGTATAAGCGTTGCTACGCAACACACTCACACAAACGTGTGTGTGTGTGTGTGTGTGTGTAGCGATTGGGTTGTAGTGTGCGTAATGTCTTTTTTAATAAATTTAATGCATTTCTAATCCATTATTATATGAAATTTCAGTTTTAAGCACTTCTCTTCATTATATTCTTCAACTGTGCCAAATTTCATACTTGTCCATCCACGTAATTTTCCTAAAAGGGATACAAAGTTTTTGCTTCACGTATTAATATATAGATTATATACTAGCAACCTGCTTCGTTTCGGTTTCAGTCGTCTTAACCGCGTAGTTCCCGTTCCCGTGGGAATACCGAGATAAAATGTAGCCTATGTTACTGCCTGATATTATAGCTTTCCGGTGGTGAAAGAATTTTTGAAATCGGTCCAGAAGTTTCGGAGGCTATACAAAATAAACAAACAAATCTTTCCTCTTTATAATATTATTAGTAACCCGCTCTCGCTTCGCTTTGGTTTGAGTCGCCTTACGCACATAGTTTCCGTTCTCGTGGGCAAATCAGGCTAAAATATAGCCTATGTTACTCCATGATTTTATGGCGGTATATTTCTATTGGTGAAGGAATTTTTGAAATCGGTTCAGTGGTTTAAGCGTGAAAGCGTAACAAACAAGGAGACTTACTTTCGCATTTATAATATTAGTAGGGATAGTATAGATTAATAATTTAAAAATATCTTTTTACTGTTTTTATATTAAAACATTATACGTATAAGTCCATTGTAATTGTACCTTTAGTTGCTGAATAAAATATACGCGTACGTATTTTATCTGTCCTTTTTCGTTGTTACCTGATTTGACTCTATACATAATAATTTTATTTAGAAGGATGTTTAATCGTCTTCATCTCAATTCATGCACCTCCCACTGCTGGGCTCGAGCCTCCACTATAATGAGAGGGAAATTGACTTACCATAGCACGCTGGTCAGATGGGTTGGTATAGACTTTTATTTCAAACTAGCTTTTGCCCGCGGCTTCGCCCGCGTAAAACTTGGTTTTCATAATTCTTAATTTAAGAAATACTCTGTGTCAATTTTCGTCCAAATCCGGTCAACAGTTTACGCGTGATTGAGTAACAAACGTCCAAATATCTTCACAAATTTTTATATTTGAATATTGGAAGTAATATTCCCTTGTAGTTTAAATTCAAGTGGAAAGACGATGAGAAATATGGCCATCCTTAGTCGCTGATAATACATTGTCCATGATAAGTTTCCATTGGGGAAAAAAATAATATCGATTAAACTCCCGCAGTTTCACCCACGTACCCCCCATTTCCATGCAAACGCCGAGATAAAAATTGCCTATGTTACTCGCTGATATTATAAGTTTTATATATGGGTGAAAATAAAAATAATAATTATCAAATCCCATACAAATATCCGACATAAAAATTGCTTATCTTACTCGCTAATAACGTAGCTTCCTATTGGTGAAAGAAGTTAAAAATTAGTCAACATCCACCGGTTTCACTCGCGGAGTTCTCGTTCCCGGGCAAACACCAGGATGAAAATAGCCTTTATTTGTTATTCACTGATAATGTAGATTTTCATTCGTAAATTAATTTTCATATCCATTTAGTTCCCGCAATTTCACCGGCATTGTGCCCGGTCCCGTAGGAATATCGGGATAAAAAAATAGCCGAAATATGTTACTCGCTCGAAAATAGCTTTGCGTTAGTGAAATAATTTTAAAATCGACTAAATTCTCACAGTTGTTCCAGCCACACCGGGATAAAATATAGCCTTGGATAAAATATAGCCTAAGTTATTCCTTATGTAAGGCTTGGTAGACCTGTTAGTAAAGTATTATCAGTATGGGTCCAGCCGTTTTGAAGGTTACCCCGTAACGAATATAAGTCACAAAAAAATTGTCCGTCCGTCTGTCTGTCACCAAGCCATATCTCAAGGACCGCGATAGCTAGACAGTTGAATTTTTTACAAATTATGCATTTCTGTTGCCGTTATATCAATAAATATAAAAAACAAAATAAAATAAATATTTAAGGTGGCTCCTATACAACAAACGCAATTTTCCCCCTTTTTATAGATAATGGTACGGAACCCTTCGTGCGCGACCCCGACTCGCACTTGGCCGGTTTTTTAGACATAGGTATCGTGCAAATAATTGTGTTACCATAAATAAATCCTATTATTTTGACAGACAAATAGACGCTTCAAATTTGTTTATTTCTAGACATAGAAAATTGGATTAATATCTTGATTTTAACTTACTGTCTGGTAGCGGCTAGGAATATTATAACGCTTTCATTGTTTGTGAGTGTCGCAAAATACTACTAAGACAAAGATTTACATCGACCTGGACCAATTGGCATTGCATTGGCATTGGTCATTTGGCAGGCAGCTGGTCATAAAATGTTGCTAGAAGAACCTTTGCAATATCTAAATTAAGAAAGCCGACCGTATACTAAAATGATCGTTCCTAGGCTCAGTGATATCGGTTATATGCTTTTCACCTCCTTAGGGGTAAAATTGCAAAAAACTCTTTTTAGTGAGCACTTTCTCCAAGAGAGACAACTTTGTACAAAATTTCATATTTCTAGGCCTAATGATTTCGGCCATACATTTTTCACCCTCTTAGAGAATGAATTTCAAAAACTAATTTCTTAGAGCTCATTTACAACAAAAGAAAGAGAATCGAACAATATACAGAAATACACAGTTTCACGTTCCTAGCCCCAATAGTTTCGGCTATACGCTTTTCATTCCCTTAAGGGGGTGATTTGCCAAAAATACTTTGCTAGTGCTCGTGTACCCCAAAAATACGCCGGAGTAAAAAAAAATACGTTTCTAGGCCCAGTGGTTGCCGCTATATACTTTTTGTTTTTTTAGGGGTTGAATTTCATCCCCATGTAAGTAAAATTTTCAAAATGCTAGAACGAATACTTATTTATTTATTATCAAATACCTTAATACAAAGATTCATGGTTTTATCATCGAAAATGTCGAATTCCCATACAAAATGGCAGCCCCTATTTCAACCCCTTATAACTATTTTTTCGCGATTTCTTTACTATAGCTCGTGAACCCCAAGAAATACTACGGTGTAAAAAAATTACGGTTAGGCCCAGTGGTTTCAGATATATGCTTTTTTGTCTTTTAGGGGTTGAATTTCATCCCCATATAAATGAAATTTCCAAAACGCTAGAACGAATATTAATTTATTTATTATAAACTGCTTCAATACAAAGATTCATGGTTTTATCATCGAAAATGACGAATTTCCATACAAAAGGTCAGCCCCTATTTCAACCCCTTATAACCATTTTTTCGCGATTTCTTTGCTAGAGTTCGTGTACCCCAAGAAATACTACGGTGTAAAAAAAATTTCGTTTCTAGGCCCAGTAGTTTCAGCTGTATGCTTTTTTGTCTTTTAGGGGTTGAATTTCATCCCCATATAAATGAAATTTCCAAAACGCTAGAACGAATATTAATTTATTTATTATAAAGTGCCTTAATACAAAGATTCATGGTTTTATCATCGAAAATGATGAATTTCCATACAAAATGTCATCCCCTATTTCAACCCCTTATACCCATTTTTTCGCGATTTCTTTGCTAGAGCTCGTGTACCCCAAGAAATACTACGGTGTAAAAAAAATTACGTTTCTAGGCCCAGTGGTTTCGGCTGTATGCTTTTTTGTCTTTTAGGGGTTGAATTTCATCCCCATATAAATGAAATTTCCAAAATGCTAGAACCAATATTTATTTATTTATTATAAAGTGCCTTAATACAAAGATTCATGGTTCTATCGTCGAAAATGACGAATTTCCATACAAAATGTCATCCCCTATTTCAACCCCTTATACCCATTTTTTCGCGATAAAAAGTAGCCTATGTCCTTTCTCAAGCTTTAGTCCATCTCTGTACCAAATTTCATCAAAATCGGTTCAGTGGTTTAGACGTGAAAGCGTAGCAGACAGACAGACAGACAGACAGAGTTACTTTCGCATTTATAATATTAGTAAGGATTGTCCACCTCTTCAATATACGCAGAAAGTATTACTGTCATGGCCGATTGGTATCTTAAACACTAAGTCATATGCGCATTCAACAACATAAAATTACAAATTTAACGATGAATTACGTATTGTTTTTTGATGTTTACGCGGATATTAGATACTACAAATAAAACAATTTTTTTTTATTTTATTAACCGATTTCAAAAAAAGGAGGTTTCTCAATTCTACCGTATATATGCTTTTTTATGTTTGTTCGCGGATAACTTCGTCGTTTATGAACCGATTTTGATGATTCTTTTTTTTTTGTTGGAAAGGGTATACTTTACAAATGGTCCTATGAAAATTTTAACGAAATCAGACAAGTGATTTTTGAAAAATAAACAAAAATCTAAAAATTTATCTACATTATCTACACTTTTTTTGCAAAAATAATTATTACGCTTGTATTTGATTGTCGATTGCCCGACGGTTCGAACACTTATCAGCGTTTTTGAAGGGCAGGACAATCAAAAATCAAATACAAGTGCGGTTAAGCTGTCAAAAAAAATAGGTATATATTTACATTTCAAATGTACATTTATGTATTCAGATTATGAATATTGTTTGTCTAGCTACAAAACAGATTAAAATATTTCATTTTAATATAAAAATATTAGTAACAAAATGCTGTGAACTTTAAATATTCAGTATGAATCCAAAAATGTTGTGATCACTATGAAATTTTAGTCGCTTGGGGCTACATTTTACAAATTGCTCGCTGCATCATTTATTATCCACTAGTGAAACGCTTTTTTCATAAAATCAATACCAGTACCATCTGTCTTTGTTACACAATAGGCTGTAAAAGCATGAATATTTACTTAATTAAAGAACAGAATGTCCGTGTGGTGACGGAGTAAGAATACAATTCACCACTCCTTATCTTACCCGTGGGTAACCTAAAAGACGACTAAGGGATATAATACGCATATAACATCTATGCAAGAGAAGAAAAAATAAAACCTTATACCAACCTGTCTGACCAGCATGGTATAGTAAGGTTAATTTTTCTCCTACTGTGGAGGAGGCTCGAGCCCAACAGTGGGACGTATATGAGTTGAAATGATGATGATGATAATGAAAGAGTAGATAAATAAAACGCATTGCCGTATGGTAACGGAGTAAGAGTACAATTCACCACCCGCTTTCTTGACTGCCGTAAAAGACGACTAACGGATTATAATATACATATATAAGACAGAATTTCGAAGTCGTGTTTCGTTAACTTTGCTAGGTGTAACGTCGAAGAATTTCAAAATAATTCATAAATATAGAATATTCAACTAAGATATTTGCATTTTGGTAAGACATTAATACATATTCAACACCTAACAGATTATGTAGAGAGGAGATTTGGGTGTCGTATTTTGTAGAGAGAGATTTGCCACAAATCAAATCTATTATTTTATATCAAAATCTTGATTAATAAATAAAATGATTGGCGTTATTTTGTATAAATTTAAAGAACAAAAAGTTGAATTCCCTGAAATCGATTGTCAGGGCCACCTACCGACCCAACCCGAGGTCACAGGAAGACCGGAAGTAAAGAAAGAAAGAAAGAAAAGATCTTTATTTATTTTTATAATTCAATAAAAAATACAAAAACATAAAAATAAAAAAGAAATCAAAACGTAACAACAAAATGGAATTGCGCTCAACTTATGGCTGCGAATACGAGCGCTACGAGCAACTGACTGGGGGTTAGTCCTGCAGAGAGACCCATCACATGAGGGCGACGCCCCAGCATCACTGTTTTATTGCCGAGGCGTCGAAGGCGACGGTACACAAAAGTGTAATCCGCTGGGTCAGCCACGGATGTGAAGAAATTGGTGCCAAAGGTCAGGCAATGAGGAGGGAAGGGTAGGTTATGGAACCACGCCCGTCCATCTGTCGTGCCAGACCAATTGGGTGGAGGGTGTCAATAAAACATCTACCGTGTTCCGATAGATGCCGTGTGCAACCTCTCCTGTGAAGGTGACATTGTTAGTCGAGCTGAGCTGAGTCGTCGACCCCAAGTAATTGAGATAAGAGGGGGTGATGATGACGTAGCGCCCACGCTGGTCTAATTGATAAGACAATTAAACCAGATTTTCAATAGATGTTCAAGTCAACTTGTAAACAACTTTTTATAAATGGCCTAACATAATAAATGCTTAGTCCCAGTAATTTAACTGAAGAGTTTGATTGTTTGAACTCTCTAATTGCTGGAACTATTGATAAAAGTCTTATTGTTTTTAATAACTTGTTTATCGAGAAAAGGGTAATATATAAATGCTTAACGCTGCGATAAATAGAAATGGAGCAGTGTCATTAAATATTAACAAATCGGACAATATTTAGTGACAATGGCCCTTAACTGTTCCATGCAGTCGCCGTTGTTATAATCACTACCGATAAAACAAAAATTGTATTTGATATATTATTAATACGTATCTTCGTTTTCACGGGATCTTCCTAGGGAAGATACCCGGTCCTTTGAAAGGCTTATATGAGGATATGGATCTAAGACGCAGAGGCCTTTGAAAAAATTTATAATCTAAAAATGAGATGAGTGAGACGTCTACCGATTACACTCCTCGTCTGCACATGACTCTCGTGGACTGCTAACGGTAGGTATAAAATTATAGCGTGATGATGGTATCTAATGTCTGATTATGGACTTGAAGGTTCGATGGACTAGTTTAATTAAAAACTATTGATTTTTATTCCGTAATCTGCTTTTAATCCCTTATATCTTATACCTATATATATATATATATATATATATATATATATAGCTATATATTTTCAGGATTTCGGAAACAGCTCCAACGATTTTGATGAAATTTGGCATACTGGAGGTTCCGGGGCCAAAAAATCGATCTAGCTAGATTTTATTTATAGAAAATTTTGTTTTTTCGGTGTTTTTAAGCAATCTATACAATGGCATAAAATGTTATTGACATTCTCTGAAGAGGAATTCAAATTACGCCGTCGCCGTCAAGAGTGACTATAGTTTAGTTGAGAAGTGGTCCAGTCGCATTCAAACAGCGTGAGATCGAATGTGTTATTATAATTCTGTTTTTGTAATTCTTGATATTTTTTTCATCATTTCATCATTTTTATTTTTTATTAATGTCTTAATAAGTTCGTCAAAAAATCAATTTACGAAAAAAAAAATTAGACCACCAGATATTTGTATGAAGTGGTGTTTTTTATTGATGTTTTTATTATTGATACTAATACCGTAGAAGGACGTGATTATTGAAATTAAATATTAGTGAGTAAATAATCCGTGTGGTGACGGAGTAAGAATACAATTCACCACCCCCTATCTTACCCGTGGGTGATCGTACGAGACGACTAAGGGATATAAAACGCATATAACATCTATGCGAGAGAAGGAAAACTCGAAATAAAACCTTATACCAACACGTCTGACCAGCGTGGTATAGTAGGTCAATGACCCTTCCATTATGGAGGAGGCCCGAGCCCAACAGTGGGACGTATATGGGCTGAGATGATGATGAAGTAAATAATCTAATTCCGTGTGGTAACGGAGGAAGAAAATAATTCACCACCTCCTCTCCTGCCCGTATGAATTGTAAAAGATGACCAAGGGAATTAATATGCATATAACATCTATGCAAGAAAAGCAAAACTCGAAATGAAACCCTATATCAACGACCAGCGAGGTATATATATTAGATCAATTTCCCTCCTATTGTGGAGGAGGCTCGAGCCCAGCAATGGGAGGAATATGAGCTGAAATGATGATGATGATGATGATTTTAAGTAAATAATCCTTGTATTCTGGGGATTACACATATTTGTAATTAACGGACACAAATTACATCCAGACTCAAAATAAAAATTTGTGGATCGCACCCTCGAACTTCGCACTTCAAACCCTCGACCCTGGCACGGTAGATCGGTACTCTAACCACCAAACCATCAGTGTAAACTACTTAAACCCTTTTACAATAAATTCACCTTGTTTAAACGTAAAGTTTGTCAAAGTATCAGGTTCCTATCATTTATTCATCGACCTTGTAAAATAGCCCCAAAAGATGTCAAAAGTTCAAAGTCAATTACTAAAACTACCCCGAGAATCTTAACAGTCCTGTATAGCAATTTACTTTGTAAAATCTAGTCAAATTCTTTAATATATTATATTAATGACATGAACTGTATTAAATTTGAAAAAACTTTGCTTTTAAGGCAAAGAGAAGATAAATATTATTTAAAACTAGCTGACCCAACAGACGTTGTTCTCTTCAAATCCAAAAAAATAGTAAAAGGAATTCTGAATTCTGATGTTTACGGGAGTATTCATCATCATCATCGCAGCCCACATACGTCCCACTGTTGGGCTCGGGCCTCATCCACAATGGGAAGAAATTTGACCTACTATACCATGCTAATCAGACATGTTGGTATAGGGTTTAATTTCGAGTTTTCCTTCTCTTGCACAGATGTTATGTGCATATCCCATAGTCGTCTTTTACGACATCCAAGATAATGATTGGGGAATTGTATTCTTACTCCATCACCACACGGAAAACGCGAGTATTACACATTATTAATAAAACTACTTTACGGATTTTATCGTGTTTGTATTTGATTTTTGGTTGCCCGACGTTTCGAACACTTTGCAGCGTCACTTTGCGCGTTTAGTAGTTCATGGTCACGTGAACTATTAAACCATGGCTATGAAAACTCGTAAACCATGAACCGTGACTATGAAAATCCTTAGTTTTATTTAGAAAAGGAATTCTCCTTGAAATCCATCACCACGCCAACTACTGGTTCCATGAGGTCGTACCAACTCAGAAACCTTCGTAGGCTCAAATACAACATTTTGCTGAAGATCATCACATGAGCAAATGCATAGTTTACGATCCTATAAAGAACATACAGACAAACGTTCATTTATATATATCTCTATAGATTTGTTGCAAGTGTCCAGTGAGGATGATTTTTTTTTAAATTGCTTGTAAAACATGTTCTCCGAAACTAACGTGGGATGAGGATAAGCTAATTATGATGATGTTCTAGCCATTTATCAGCTTACCGTCCAGCCTCACCAAGAAAGAAAGAAAGAAAATTGTTTTATTTTGCAACGTCACATTTTCAAATATGGTATCTGTCTCAGCTATTGCTGAGTCAACCCTAGCGGTGGATACTGGTTACCATAGATAATTCACTATAAAACAAGACTGGTTACCCTAGTGCTGATATTCTGACCGCTCCTTGTCAATGAAGTCACTTATGCCAAATAAAGTATTAAGTTAATTGATTGAATTAGGCGATACATAGCGGAAATCCATTTTATTTTAAAATAGAAGGAAAGAAGGGAGACGCACCACTTTCGCACGGTAATCAATATATCGCACACCACAATAGAAGGAGTACGGGATGGGATTAAGGTGGACTGAGAAATAAGGAAATCTTACTCTCACGTGATGAGCACCTTCCAGAACATCAACTTGCAATTTGCCGCAGAACTTCGAATATTCATTCGACACGTGTTTCGCCTCTAAACGAGGCATCCACAGGACGGTTTGGCTTCAAATTAAAGTCGAACCGTGATGTTCTGGAAGGTGCTCATCACGTGAGAATAAGATTTCCTTATTTTCTAGTCCACCTTGATCCTGTCCCGTATTCCTTTTATTGTGGTGTGCGATATATTGATTAACCGTAGGAAAGTGGTGGGTCTCCCTTCCTTCCTTCCATTTTAAAATAAAGTATTAAGTGTTATAGACAGATGCTTATATGTAAAATTAAATTATATTATTAAGGCTTGTCCAATAGCCTTACCTTAATTTACATACAATTTAATACCCAAGCCTAAGCTTATGGGTATTAAATTATAAGTAAATGTTCCTAAGCTAGAACCCCACAGCGGGACTTCAAGACCCATCTAGACTAGGGATTCCTAAACTTTAAATATAACGGAACCCCAACCGAATACTTTTTATTTTATGGAACTCCATATCAAATGATATTAAGTAATGAAAGGTTCTGTGCCATAGTTCAGGCCTAATTCTTGCTATCTGTCTACTTACATAATAGTAGAGTTCTTCTCATCACTAATTTTGCGCTATTTTAAGTTAATATTTGTAACCATGGTATTATTTCACAGCCAAATTACTAAAATTAAAAGCTATTTAATTTTCGCGAAACCATGATGACTAATCTACGGAACGCCTAGGTGCTGCGAAACACACTTCAGGAATCTCTGATCTAGATAATATACACAAATAGGAGTTAAAAAGAGATTATCATACCTAAAACTTGAATTATTACCAAATTTTCACTACAAAATTTGAAAACAATATTTTATGATTATAACAGCAATAAAATGCACAGCGCCACCATTTCTTTATTCTTTTTACGAATTGGTGTTGACATTTGCAAATGGTAAATTGCTAATCTCAAATTTATTCTAAGGAGGGGAAGGCGTAGGGAGGAAGCTTGGAAAAAGCGTAGAGGTGTATGCGTGACGTCTGTTGTAGACATTTATAGGTTAAATGAATAATTACAACACCTTAGCTGGGCTGAATTCTACACCAGTTTTTCCTCGCGATTCTTATACAGAAATTAAACTTTGCCGCTGACTGATTGATCAAGCAGTAAAGAAATTCATTTGACGGTTGTAATTATTTAATTTACCATTCTAATTTCGTCAAAATTAATTCATTACTAAAATGATTTGTAAATCCATTGATTTTTTTTAACAAGTTTGAGAATTTTGTAAATAATACACTATTTTAGAATACTTTTGTGGGCCCTTCCGTCCAAGAGGCTGAACAAATTTTCATGTATTTTCCAAACAAATTTTAATGAATTTTGTGTTTCATCTGTATTTAATTTTCAATTGGATCTAATATACACATATTATCGCGTTTATAATTATTATTATAATTATTTTTGTTTGATCAATACAATCTTTATTATAAAATCAAAATTTTAACAACTTTTTTGACAACAACGAATATTCTGACTCCTTATTATATACTCAGGTTTTCTTCTATTCAGCCTATAATATGTCACTATTTAGTACTGGCCTCCTGCAAATGAGGGAACTTAAAATACTACACCACTTTGGTCAAATGATTTCGCATAGCGTATTCGAGTTCCGTATGGTGACAGTGTAAGAATACAATTTACCACCCCCTTTCTTACCCGTGGGTATCGTAAAAGGGATTATAACATACAACATCTATGTAAGAGATGGAAAACTCCAAATTCTGCACTAACACGTCTGATCAGCGTGGTATAGTAGGTCAAACTTCCTATTGTTGAGCAGGCTCGAGCCCAGCAGTAGGACGTATATGAGCTGGGACGATGATGACTCAAATTTTCCTTCGCTTTCATTGACGTTATCTACTTCTCTTCCATTGTATAAATTGCTAAACTTTTGGCAATAACTTTATGACCGGCCACCTGATACCAACTCTCCTTAGGCAGTATTCACAGGCAATTGGCCTAGGTCGATGTATAGCTGCTAATTCTCTTTTACGACATCTTTAAACAACCTATGACAAATAGATCACACTAAATTATCCTGTGCGGGGATCGAATCTAACTCTTTATGGAAGGTCGCTACATAAAGCCGGTCGCTACATAAAGTAGTATCTATGTAGTAAAATAGTATTATGTTTAATGGGAACACAGTACGAACTGTGAATACTTATATTCAAAGTCTACTGCATCGAAGCGTTAAAGGCTTTTCGGCGCTTTTCGTAAGTCCCTTTTATACAATAAAATCTTTTGTTGGATATTTACGTTGCTCACTTCAAACGACGTAGCGGTAGACGATGTTAAAAATAATTATTTTTTTAAACAAAAATATTTCGCCGTCTAACAAAGATATCACAACTTGGAGCCTATTTTTTAAGGCTTTAGAAAGCATATTATGCCATAAGCCATCGCTGGTAACATCCAATTTATCGTAGATCTTTTCAAAGGGACTACAACTGGAACATTTGTTGAATATAAGTTTTCCAAACAAGAAACGAATTGCTATAGAGTTTTATTTCCTAGCCAAGGCCGCGGGTGACTGGACCGGGGAGTTAGTCCATCACCTGCCGAGAGGCCGACCGCGTGGCGACCACCGACGGAGGTCGTGGGAGGGATGTCGGTCGAGGAGAGGGTACTCCTCAAGGGTTATTCCGTCGGGCCGACCACTGACAAGTCACCCTGCACCATGGTCGGCCCAACGACGAAGGCGACGTGCCACGGGTGAGTTACAGGGCCACGCGCCGCCGCTCTGTCGCCCCGGACGGGGCCGGGCGGCAGGTGCGCTGACCGTAGCCAACCCCAAAAAAAAATTTTAATTTCATTTCAGGATTATTTGTGTATATCCTAATACACTATAACTATTTATGTGTCCGTATAAAATATCCAATGAAAAAGATAAAGATAACATCGCATTGTATTCTTAGCAGACAAAAATAAGGAAAACCAAATTAACATCCACGTACCTTTATTCCTTCTTCCTTATGTATTTATTACGATGTGAGTTGGTACGATAGGGATATTAATTTCGAAGCAAACAATAAGTCTTTTGTTCGAATGGTCTTCGAATAGTCTTCAGAAAATACTTGTGTTGTGGCGCCGTTTATAACATACCTACCATCTATTGTTTTATACAATCCTGGTATTTATTTATATATATCCATTACAATCGCCGATTATGACATTCATCATCGTCGTTGCAGCCCACATACGTCCCACTGTTAGGCTCGGGCCTCCACCACAATGGGAGGGAATTTGACCTACCATGCTGGTCAGACATATTGGTATAGGGTTTCATTTCGAGTTTTACTTCTCTTGCAGATCTTCTGTGCATATTATATCCCTTAGTCGTCTTGTACGATATCCACGGGCAAGATAGGGAGTGGTGAATTGTATTCTTACTCTGTCACCACACAGAAAATAATGATATTACAATCTCCGAGTTTGAACAAAAAAACTAGACAAGGTGCGTCTTAAAGACTTAGAGGTAAAACTTTTGTATTATATGGTAACATTTTGATTAACCGACAATCACTTTTAAATATCAGAGAAGAAGCGAAAAGACCGTACGTCTCACTCTTTTTAAGTTCATGAGAAATAGAGCTTAAATAACTCCTGTATCACCTATTTAAGCATATTCATTGCACATTATTCAAACTAAAATAAAGTTTTGTTTTGTTTTATGAGCTGAATTTCAATAAAATACGTCTCCTGTAAAGTCTGTTAGAGAATATTTTATGCAAAATTTTAAGTAGATTGGACCAAGGAATCACGTTATATATGATACAAATCTAAGCTAATATCAATCTTGGCCCCCCCTTTTCATCCCCTGAAGGGTAGAAATCTGGCAAATCTTTGTGTATGAAAGGCTTACGTCATACAAAGAACACATCCATCAAGTTTCAGATCTCTACAATTAGCGATTTAGACGTGCGTTGATCCGTCAGTCAGTCAGCCATTCAGAACGAAGCATTTTATATGTATAGATAACATAAAATATAAATGGATACAAAATAAATTCATGACTCCATACCCATACCAATAAATAAAATTGGAGTGTCTGTTTGTAATGTCAAAATAATAGGCTTTTTTCATGCTCACACGGTTATTTGCACGACACCTATGCCTAAAATAGCAATTCAAAAAATTTTGTCTGTCTATCTGTCTGTCTGTTTGTTCCGGGTAATCTTCAAAACGGCTGGACTGATTTCAAAAATTCTTTCACCAAAGGAAAACTATAATATCAGGGCGTAAACTAGGCTATATTTTATCCCGGTATTCCCATGGGAACGGGAACTACGCGGGTAAAACGACTATAACCTATAACCGAAGTGAAGCGAGGGCGGATTGCTAGTTTTAAATAAAAAAAAACGGCTAAGTGCAAGTTGGGGTCGCGCACGTAGGATTCCGTACCGTTATCTTTAAAAATCACGTTTGTTGAATGGGGCCCCCTTAAATATTTATTTTATTTTGTTTGTAGTATTTTTTGTTATAACGGCAACAGAAATATATAATGTGTAAAAATTTCAACGGTCTAGCTATCGCGGTTCTTAAGATACAACCTAGTGACAGACAGACGGACGGACAGACAGCGAAGTCTTAGTAATAGGGTCGCGTTTTTACCCTTTGGGTACGGAACTCTAATTAAAAACATAAAAAGACCTTTTTCGGTATCCTATATGTATGTCTTTGTAACATTTTTAATTATTTACCCAAACCGAAATGTTTTTTAATCTCTCTCATTCTTATGTCTACAAAATAATAAAATAACACCAAATAGTCAATTATAGGATCTGATAAATATCTTATTAATGATAAAAATTTTTATTCATTTGAAGTTATTAAGTAAATACGATCAAAAGACAATATAATCGCGCCTCGGGCAATTCCCTTGAGTATGTGACCACAACGGACGTTAAAAACATTTGAAGTTTAAAGGGCTGTAAAGGTCTATGTTTTAATTAAGTAAACATTCACGTATGACCTCGTAGCTAACATACTCGTCGTTGTTTTCATATTAAAAGGGACAAAGTACTAGAGACGGCAAAGCTCACATTACATTAACAAATATTACGAATTTAAAGTATTTTGTCGAGTTTAACGCTTATGTTTATCTGCTTACCTTCATTCATTATGATACCGACGAGAAAGAAAGGGCTAGTGACTTTATATTTTTACCTATCACTAGGTCTATACCTATAGACCTAGTGATAGGTAAAAATATAAAGAAAAATAAAGAAAAATAAAAAATATAAGGTCGTTCCTATGAACGACCATTCTCCATTTGTATCATCAAAATATGTTTAGCCTAACAAACTTCGCGGTACTAATCACATACCAAATTTTGTTATTATTTATCTATGGTTAAACATTTCGTTGGTGACTTCCATGTAGTGATGTAGTAAGAATACAATTCCCCGTCCTTATTTTTGCCAGTGGATGTCGTAAAAGACCCCTAAGGGATTAAATAAGCAGATAACATCTATACAAGAGATGGAAAACTTGAAATATAACTTTAAACTAACCCATCTGACCTGCGCCTGATGCCGCCAAGGCCTACGCCTGAGGCCGCGGGTGATCGGACCGGGGATTTTAGTCCGGCACCCGCAGAGAGGCTGACCGTGCGACGGCGATCGACGTCCCGGGACAGAGACGTCGAGAGGTGAGGGTCCCCGAAAGGGTATTCCGTCGGGCCGACCACTGGCGACAAGTCACCCTGCTTCGGTAGTCAGCCCAACGACGAAGGCGACGTGGGTACGGGTGGGTTATGGGCCCGCGCGCCGTCCTTTCGTCGCCCCGAACGGAATGGACTGCGTGTGCGCTTACCATAGCCCACCCATAAAAAAAAACTAACCCATCTAACCAGCGGAGTATAGTATGTCAATTGTCCTGCAATTATGGATGAGGCTCGAGCCCAGCAGTGGGAAGTATATGAGCTGTGATGAAAACATTTTACACCCAAATATGAGTGTTACAAATACGGATACCTCTTAACTTTATACCAAATCTATATAGATACATAGTGATTATTTATTGGCTTACCGCCAGGCTCGCTGTATCTCTGATTTACTAGTAGACAACACCATAGATTTAGGATTACGGTACGCATATGTAACACTGTAAACAATATATGTTTCTACAATACAATATCTTTAGATAATCTCATCCTGAGTTATATTTACCTTTGTTGTTCAATGTCGTTAATCAAATTCGTGAATATAATTAAACTGTTTAATGTTTGTTATCGACAATCAAAAGGTAACACAAAGTATGCTCCAACAACATTTGTAGCTACGTATGGTCACGCTTGAGTGGTTTATAGCGAAAAACGAGTATAAATGGAGTCTTGAATAAGTAGAGGACATTCGGTTGTCACATATCCGCGGGTTGAAAGCAATCAGCGCTCACCCATAGTCTGGGCTAAGCTGTGAAAGTCATCTGCGGCTAACAGCTTTACACAAACAAAAAAAAAAGAGTGTGTACAAAGTACGCATATCAGAAGTGAAACTCCTTTATTCTTCATCCTTCATCCTTTATCCTTTATCCTTCATCCTTTATTCTTCATCCTTCATCCTTTATCCTTCATCCTTTATCCTTCATCCTTTATCCTTCATCCTTTATCCTTCATCCTTTATCCTTCATCCTTTATCCTTTATCCTTCATCCTTCATCCTTTATCCTTCATCCTTTATCCTTCATCCTTTATCCTTCATCCTTTATCCTTCATCCTTTATCCTTCATCCTTTATCCTTCATCCTTTATCCTTCATCCTTTATCCTTCATCCTGTATCTTTCATCCTTCATTCTTCATCCATCATCCTTAATCCTTCATCCATCACCTTAATCCTTCATCCTTCATCCTGTATCCTTCATCCTTTAACCTTCATCCTTTATCCTTCATCCTTTATCCTTCATCCTTCATTCTTCATCCATCATCCTTAATCCTTCATCTTTCATCCTGTATCCTTCATCCTTTATCCTTCATCCTTTATCCTTCATCCTTTATCCTTCATCCTTTATCCTTCATCCTTTATCCTTCATCCTTTATCCTTCATCCTTTATCCTTCATCCTTCATCCTACATCCTTTATCCTGTATCCTTCATCCTTTATCCTTCATCCTTTATCACATTCTCTCGCCGGCTGAATCCTATACGTGTTTGTGTCTTTATGGACTCCCTTTTTCGTTTCATCGAGTTTGAAATCTAAGAAGTTTCACTTCAAAAACAAGAAAGGTCACACAACTCAGAGTCAACAGAAGCAAGGAAGAAGTATAACATTTGTGTAGTACAAGTGCTTATTAAGTTTATGTTACTAAGTGTGTATTTATGAAGATGTAATTGCGGCAATATAGCTGTACGTTACAGTTATGCTTAAGTACAGCTTATGCTTAAGATTTTTTGATGTAAAAACCTCTATAAGCAGATTTGGGTGGCAAGTAAAATCATGTGAGTCATCACGGACATAGGCACGTGACGTGTTAACGCTTAGACTATATTTGTAGCTATTTCAATGTTACTATATCTGCACCGTTTGATATCGAAACCAGATAAATGTAAAAAGGTTTAATTTACAAGGAAATAATTCATTATAGTATTGGCCAAGGGTTTTGTAATAAACAACTAAAGCATACGAGGGGTGATCCAAAAGTAATGATAATCAAAATAATACACGGTGGTATAAGTTACAAAAATAATTTATTTTTCTACATAGTCTCCTAACAAGTCAATAGATTTAATTAAACGTTTTTTCAAACCTAGGATTCCCTTAGAAAAAAATCTTTATCATAACTCTCCCAAAATGCCTCGACAGCTGCCATCACTTCGCTATCATCTTCAAATTTCTGGCCTCGGAGATGTTTTTTGAGCCGAGGAAAGAGATAGAAGTCACTGGTGGTAGATCTGGCGAATAGGGAGGGAAAGGGCGAATAGGGAAAATCCGTGAAGTAGTTTTATACAATGCATAACCCTATATGTTAAAAATATCTTAAGAATGCTATTATTTATACACAATTCTGTTACTTATAGTAAACAGAAATTATTATGCAAAAATATTCTAAAAACTGTAGCATATTTTTAAGTTACCTTTTATAAAAATTCTATCGTAAAAGATTCTTATCCTTTCAGTGAGTTCGCCGAGGTCATTGAATCTTTAAAGAAAACCTTTTAACCTCGACAAAAATCTGTGCGGTCGTGTTGCAATTGAAAGGAGCTCGTCAGTTTTGTAGGATTATGGACTTTATCCGATATACGATGGTGCTTAGACAGATCCCTTGAAACTAAAACACTTTAAACAAGATAACTCAAAACTTTTTTAATCAAAATATAAACTGACTTCGAGTATTTAGTCAATGTATACCTATTTATAGTTAGCGCGAGTGCTGACGGAGTAAAAATACAATACATCACTCCCTATCTTGCCCGTAGCTGTCGTAAAATACTACTAATGGATTCAATATACGTATAACATCTAAGTATGAGAAGGAAAATTTGAAATAAAGCCCTATACCAACCCGTCTGACCAACATGGTATCATCATCATCATCATTTCAGCTCCCAAAAAAAAAAACCCCACTGTGGGGCTCAAGCGTCCTCCGCAATAGAATGGAAATGGACCTTACTGTACTATGCTGCTCAGACAGGTTGGTATTTTTTTTTTTTTTTTTTTTTTTTTTTCATCAAAAAAAAAAGACGGGTTGGTATACGGCTTTATTTCGAGTATTCCTTTTATGGCATAGATGTTATATGCGTATTGTATCCCTTAGTCGTCTTTTACGACATCCACGGGCAAGATAGGGAGTGATGTATTGTATTTAATTCCGTCGCAATAAGTTAAGAATATTAATTACCTTACCGTTAGCTTATATTGAAACTGTTCACTTTATTACAGAATATTAAACCATCTAAGGGGCACGGTTGAAGTAACTAAACGGCGCTTTCACCTGTCGAGTTCCTTATTATTTATCTATTGCACCCTGTCACAATTGTCCTTCACAAAAGACCCCGCAGAATACCTCCACAATTTAATTTCAAAATTGTTATTACTTATATATTACCCAGGTTTATTATCAGCGAGGTAAAATTAAACTTTTAATAACGTCGTAAATTAAAATTGATAATATTACGTCACGATATTAAGGTGTTTTGATGTTAATTGCGTTTTATAATTATTATTTTAGTAAGTTTAGTATTATAAGCGAAGCAGAGATAAAAATAAAACATCGATGAAAAATTACATATTTTTATTAATTAAATTTAATTATTATCACTGAATTATCATTTTTTCTTCATATAAATAAGTGGTTAATTGAAAATTTTGTTTTTCTATAAATTAACATGTAATGATTTCTGATGTTTACGCGAGCACTACACATTGTAAATAAAACTAATTTTATGGATTTTATCGCGTTTATATTTGATTTATGATTGCCCGATGTATCTGTGATAACGTTGACTTGTTTGGACGTCAGACATCCTAGTCCAGCCCGTGACCATGAATGCTATTAAGTGTTCGAAACGTCGGCCAATGATAAATCAAATACAAACGCGATAAAATCCGTAAAAGTAGTTTTGTTTACAAATTAACATTTATTGGCACTTGTTAATGTCTCTCTTCTATTCGGACGTATCGGCCAATGGAGAGGAAGCGAGATAGAAGCGTCACAAGCTAAACGTTTAATCCGATCATGCTTCTCTATCGCTTGCCCCGCGTTCTCGCCTGCACGCTCAGCTCAGACGGAACGTGACAATGATATACGACTTTTTCGTGCGTACAGCATTCATTCATCGATTTATAAGACTTTATCACGTCAATAAAGATATTTTTTAAGTTATTGAAGTTATTCGAGTATGTAGTTCTAAATTTTAATACGCCTTTATTAACTTGTTATGTATGCGTGTATCTAATAGAATGTTTGAGCGTGATTTTTACCCCCTTCTAAACGTCGGATTCTACCTTCTAATTAGGAAATGCACATGTCAAGGACTGATGACAATGTAATAATTAAATTAGTTTAATCCATTATGGTTACTAGGACCTCTACTCTACTGGTGACAAGAATTTTTACTTTTATGGTGCAGTTATCTACAAAAGAGTGTGTTTTAGTTTATTATTAAATAAAACTTTAGTTGATACTTTCTGTTCGTTTCAAATTATATAATACGTATGTGTACGTACGTGTATAATTACTATTAATTTTAATGTTAAATAATTACTAACCATAAACAATATAATTTTTTCATATAGAATCATTTTCTTCTTACACTGGCAATAAATTTGTATTAAAATGTGGGTCATTATTTAATAACTAATTTCTGTATCGGGTAGATAATTATAAATTTTCTGCAGTAACGATGACTTGTTGGACGTGAGACATCTTAGTCTGCTAGTCTGCCCGTGACTATGAACGCTGCAAAGTGTTCGAAACGTCAGGTAATCAAAAATTAAATACAAACGCGATAAAATCCCTAAAGTAGTTTTATTTAAAATGTGTAATACTCGCGTAAACATCAGAAATCATTAAGGTTAAGGCTTTCTAAATAGCAAACTTATAACTTTTAAAAGGCATGGAGTATGAATATTTAATGCTAGCAATGTCTATACGGTAAATCTTGGTTACTCTTAATAGACTATTATGGATAGATCATTCAATATACACTCAGAAACGATGATAAATGTGTTACCTGGATACCTTGGAAATTACCTATCTATACTTTTATGTATAAAACGTATTACCAAGACGTCGACCACAATTTATTTATAAGAAAAATAAAGAGAGATGGTCGGTCGCCATTTTAAATTGCTGTTTACATTTTTCCATATGGCAATACGAATTATTGTATTAATTTGACCCACAATAGTAATAGTTGAAGATTATATTATAAATCCAAAATCTTTTAGTAAGATAAAGTAAGCCGCATTTTAAAAATTAATAATAATTTAGCATCATGCCCCCTGAGTTTTGTTGCCGAATCTTTCTCAGTGAGGCCGCGTTACGATCCGGTGGTACTATATTAGATTTGTTAGATTGAAATTAATAAACTGTAATAATAATTACTAAAAATTTAATGTTTATTAATTACTAACCATAAAGAATATAATTTTCTCATATAAAATCATTTTTTTTCTTGTACTGGCAATAAATTTGTACCAAAATATGAGTCAAAATTTGTTAACTAATTTTTTTAGCGGGTATATAAATAATTATAAATATCTGTAATAACGATGGCTTGTTGGACGTGAAACATCTTAGTCCGCCCGTTACCATGAACGCTGCAAAGTGTTCGAAACGTCGGGCAATCAGAAATCAAATACAAACGCGATAAAATCCGTAGTTTTATTTACAATGGAATATGAATCATCATTTCAGCTTATATAAGTCCCACTGCAAGGCTCGAACGTCCTCCAAAATAGGAGGGCAATTGACCTACTATACCACGCTGGTCAGACGGGTTGGTTTAGTGTTTTATTTCGAGGGTTTCTTTCTCTTGCATAGATGTCATTTGCGCATTATGATCCCTTAGTCGTCTTTAACAACAGCTACGGGCAAGAGAGGATGGTGAATGTACTATTGACACCACACGGAATATATTAAAACACTAGCAACCCGCCCTCGCTTCGCTTCGGTTATAGTCGTTTTATCCGCGTAGTTCACGTTCCCGTGGGATTACCGGGATAAATTATAGCCTAGTTTACGCCCTGATATTATAGCTTTCCATTGATGAAAGAATTTTTGAAATCGGTTCAGCCGTTTTGAAGATTACCCGGAACAAACAGACAGACAGACAGACAGACAAAAATTTTTTAATCGCTATTTTAGGCATAGGTGTCGTGTAAATAACCGTGTGAGCATGCAAAAAGCCTATTATTTTGAAGTCACTCAATTGCCGTGTGGTGACGGAGTAAGAATACAATTCACCACCACCTCTCTTGCCCGTGGATGTCGTAAAAGGCTACTAAGGGATATTTTGTACATAAACACCTATGCAAGAGAAAGCAAAATTAAACCCTATACCAACCCGTCTGACCAGCATGGTATAGTAGGTCAATTTTCCTCTCAATACGGAGGAGACTCGAGCCCAGTAGTGGGACCTATATGAGCTGATGATGATGATGTGATGATATCATCACTCGCTTTACCGGGAGAGACTCGGGCTTGAGAGCCCTCAGCGCTCACCCACAGTCCGGGTTAAGATGTTAAAGCAATAAAGCAAAAAAAAACACTACTTATAAGTCGCCCGCGGGTAAAATTGGAAATTGGATTATATTCTCGCCACTAGCAACCCGCCCTCGCTTCGGTTCGGTTTCAGTCGTCTTTCCTGCGTAGTTCCCGTTCCCGTGGAAATACCAGGATAAAATATAGCCTAGGTTACGCCCTGATATTATAGCTTTTCATTGGTGAAAGAATTTTTGAAATCGGTCCAACCGTTTTGAAGATTACCCGGAACAAACAGACAGACAGACAAAAAAATATAAAGGGTATTTTAGGCATATGTATAGTGCAAATAACCGTGTGAGCATGAAAAAAGCCTATTATTTCGACATTACAAACAGACACTCCAATTTTATTTATTGGTATAGATGAAGCACTACGTCATTAATAATTTTCAAATTCTAAATCTTTCAATGGCAACGGAGTAACGGAGTAAAAATACAATTCACCACTCCCCATTTTTTACTTGTAGGTGTTGTAAAAGATGAATCACTACATAATTATTATAAAACAAAGCAGCTTCCCACTGTCTATTTATCCCTATGTATGCTTAGATCTTTAATACTACGCAACTAATTTTAATACGGCTTGTTTTAATAGAACGATTGAAGAGGAAGGTTTATACGTATAATACATGCATAATACGTCGCTCTTTCAAGAGTAACCTCTAAAAAAACATGTTTATATTGTCTAATAACAAAAAAGCTGTGAACGTTGTATATAAAGACATTCTGTAGTATATTTAGTATCAACATTGGAGCCATGCGAAGCCGGGACGGGTCGCTAGTAAAGTATATGAGTTTAGTATTGAAATTATTGTGTGATTGATACATATTAGAGCATCAGGGCGACGATGAGCATCGAAATTGCTTGAAACCCGAATCAACGTAATCGATTTCAACCCCTGAGTGTTTGCCGTTATAATTTTTATTTTAAGGTCTACACCCCGCATTAAGGTAATAATGCTTATGTTGAGAGGGGGACTTTACAAACATAAATTGCCGAACACAAATTACATCCATACTCAGAATTACAATTTGTGGACCGCACTAAGTGTTGTCCTACGTATGATTCGAACCCACGACACTGGCATTTCAAGGTCAATATCTTAACCACTATGCCATCTGTAAGGCACTCTAATAAGATATGATATTCATATAACAACTACTCAAGAAGAGGAAAACTCGAAATAAAATCCTATACTATAATTCATCTGACCAGCGTGGTATAGCCCAATTATCCTCCCGGTGTGAAGGGGGTCAAGACCTGTAGGGGACGTATATGAGCTGATAAAGTCTTAAATTTCTCAGTAGAAATAAATCTTCAATAATCTATTTCTTGCCGTCCTAAACAAATAAACTGTCTTTCAATTTAGTTTCAAATTGAATCTGCGTCTGTCAAATTAGTTTAAAGGTAAGTATTGTAGATACGGGCGATTTGCTTTCATTAATTATGTGGGTAATCACTGAAAAGATACACAATCCTTGTCCTAACTAATGTTATAAATGCGAATGTGAGTTGGTTTGTCATACTTTCACTCCAGAAAGAATAAACCGATCTATACAAATATCTATACTCTATACAAATAAATAAAATTGAAGTGTCTGTTTGTAATGTCAAAATACTGCGCCTACCACCTATGCCTAAAATACAGTTTAAAAATTTTTTGTCTGTCTGTCTGTTTGTTTGAGGTAATCTTCAAAACGGCTGGACCGATTTTGATGATCTTTTACTACCAGGTAGCTGTTTATATAAGGAGTTACTTAGGCTTTATGTTTTATCCCGGTATTCCCACGGGAACGGGAACTATGTGGGTAAAGCGACTGGAAGCGAAGCGAGGGCGGGTTGCTAGTTTAAAATAACACTATTGTTATGGATTTAATCGCATTTGTATTTGATTTATCATTTGCCAACATTTCATCAAAAATTCCTTTTTTGACGTAAGATGCTTTACTTCTGAAGAAAAATATGCATTATTTACAATCATCATCACGGCTCATATACGTCCCACTGCTGGGCTCGAGCGTCCTGCACAATGGCAGGGAAATTGACCTACTGTACCACGATGTTTAGACAGGTTTATACAGGGTTTTATTTCGACCGACCACTGACGTCAAGTCACCCTGCTCCGGTGGTCGGCTCAATAACGAAGGCGACGTGCATCGTGGGTGGGTTGCGGGTGTACGTGCTTACGCCTCTCTCGGACGGAGTGGTGCGAGGAGCGCGCCGACCGCAACCCAGGCCCCAAAAAAGGGTTTTATTTCGAGTTTTTCTTCTCTTGCATAGATGTCGTATGCATATTCTTAACTCTTAGTCGCCTTTTACGACATCCACGGGCAGGAAAGAGAGTGATGAATTATATCCTTACTCTGTCACCACACGAAGATAAATGAAAATATTATTATCGATTTTATCGCTATTGTATTTGATTGTTGGTTTGTCTTAATTCTAAAAAAAAAGTGCATTATCTATATATAAATACGTTAAGCGAAAACTTTGTACCCCTTTTTACGAAAATTACGTGGACGGACATGTATGAAATTTGGCACGGTTGAAGTATATAACGAGGTATGAATGGATTAGAAATACATTAAATGCATTAAAAAAAGGCATTACGCACACTACAACGCAATCGCTACACACACACACACGTATGTGTGAGTGTGTTGCGTAGCAACGTCTAGACTTTTGTTTACTGTTACAATCTTTGGTCGAACTGAATATTAAACAATCATAATTATGGTGACAATGCGTACTAATGATTTATGCTTATATATTAGTTATTAGTGAAATACGGCTTGCTCAATTTACAATTATCATCATCATCATCGCAACGCACATATGTCCCACTGTTGGGCTCGGGCCTCCTCCACAATGGGAGGGAATTTGACCTACTATACCATGCTGGTCAGACATGTTGGTATAGGGTTTCATTTCGAGTTTTCCTTCTCTTGCACAGATCTTATGTGCATATTATATCCCTTAGTCGTCTTGTACGACATCCACAGGCAAGACAGGGAGTGGCAAATTGTATTCTTACTCCGTCACAACTGAATATCAAACAATCATAATTATGATGACAATGTCTTATTAGACTAACTAATATATAAGCACAAATCTCTATTGAAATTTGTGCTTATATATTAGTTATTAGTGAAATACAGCTTGCTCAATTTACAATTATACATAAATAAAATTAAAGAAAATTGTGTAGCAGAGAAATTAATTAAAATTAATTATGGCCGAATTTTGACCACACGGCGATCACTAGTTTACAATAAAGTTATCATATTTCTTCAGCCTATAAAGGTGTTAGACATAAACTTCCTGAGGAACCATGAGAATGTTACTTAGAACGATGCTGTGCCACCTGCATCCAACGGCTCGCTGCAATTTTTAAAATGTCGTCATTGCACCTAATGGTCGGTTATTCAACGCTGCGTCCTTCGATTCGTAGCCACCGCTTGAGAACCTTTCTTCTCTAACGGTTTTATATTCAACGAGCGATGTGGACTACCCATAGTCACTTCAACGTGTTAATTCCTAGGAATATGTTGCTCGCACCAATTCTTCTCAGTAGCAAGGTGAGCCTTTTATGAAGCCGATATTTAGAGACTTCCAGTCAGATATTTTGAGTCTTCCAGTCAGTTTCAGTTTGCCAGTCCCTGCTCCAGAGGTCGGCCCGACGACGAGTGGGACGAGGGTACGGGTGGGTTATGGGCCCGCGCGCCATCCTTTCGTCGCCCCGGACGGAATGGACCGCGTGTGCGCACCCATAAAAAAAGCGATATATTAGTTAAACCAGTTCTTGTACGGATTTCATATGGAACGTGTAGAAATACCGAGCATAATCCACTCAATAGCAATCTGAGTGACTTTAAGCCTTTTTAAAAGGCCGACATTTAGAGATCAATGCCAAATATAACTTATTTAATACTAAATATATAAAAAAATAACAAATAAAAGGTAAAAAAGGGATACAGACATTGATGATTCCCGAAACAGTAAGGAGTGGTTGCACATTATATTCTTAATCTCAATACATTCGGCCCTCAATAAGTAGATGTTAGAAAATCGTATTTATAATCTTAATAAGTAGGGCATGTCAGGCTCCAGGACTCCGGCCCTCATAAATTATATTTATTTTTCCTAAATTACATTTTAAGATCCAATCATCACAATCTCAGGCTAGATAAGTCCCACTGTTGGACTCGAGCCTCCTTCACTGTTATAGGGAAATTGACCTACTATACCGCGCTGGTCAGACGTGTTAACAAAGGGTTTTATGTCGAGTTTTTCTTCTCTTACATAAATTTTATCTGCATATCAAAACTCTTACAACATCCACAGGAGAGAGGATGGTGAATTGTGTTCCTACTCTTTTACCAAACGAAACCCTCTATAAATTATTTTCCAACACAATTAAAAATGTTCATATGGTTATTCAGAGGTACCTACTTTGAAGGCCCTACACTACTTACGAAAGACTGTGACCAGAGAGTGCAAAGAAATGCAAATTCTCTTACTTAATAAATTTATTTAAATAATTATAAGCTACAGTATGTCGACAATCGATCGATGCTAGATCGAGAGTAAGTGTTCGTAGGTGGAGTTGGAATTTATTATAACGCTCAAGGTTTCTGGTGTTCCGATGAGGCACGTTCTGCTGACTACGCTCTTCGTACCGTTGCGGAAGGCGCGTATGCGAGGTCAACTAAGTTGTAGCTAGTTTGGTGCTCAGTGGTCACCTTGTGTTAGTATTATTACATTATAGTGATTCCTATAATCATGAAGTTCTTAGCGATATCAAAACTATATAATCCCGACTGAGAAGCTCCCATTTTCCATTGCCTTAAAGAACTTAGTCCGCAATTATTTAATTTACCACACGGAAAGTTAAAGCAACAATTTCAATCCAACTTAAAATTAACTTTTTTAATATAAGTGTATATGTTCAATTACAGAATATGAAGGTTTTTGAAGGCAACATATTTATCTGAAGGAAATTGGAAGCGCTTGAAAAGTAATAAAAAAAACGTGAGTGAAATATCATTGACGAAACTCAGGGGTAAATATGAAAACGTTATTTATTTTACGGCCAATGGTTTGGGATCGCACGTTTAGTATACGTGATCAATTCGTGCATTTATGTTATGTTAATACGACATTCTTCTACGTCGTTTTCTTGTTTTTAGTCCACTGTTGGGGGAGACCTCCTCCGCAATAAGAGAGTATACTGATTTCTAATGTTTACGCGAATATTACACACTGTAAATAAAACTACTTTATGAAGATAACGGGAGTCGCCTTTTAAAAAATAATAATAATTTAGCATCTTGCCATAAATTATCATTATGTCGCCGCCTTCTGTGAGGCCGTCATCTCACGGAAGGAGGCGACAGCGCGTGCGCGAGAGGAACGGCGACACGGTCCGCCACCGGTGACTTGGGCGGCGTAGACGCGAGTACCTGCGCCTGATACCGCCCTAGCTGAGGCCATGGGTGACCGGATCGGAGACTTTAGTCTGTCACCCGCAGAGAGGCTGACCGAGCGACGGCGACCGACATCCCACGACGGGGACGTCGAAAGGTGAGAATACCCGAAAGGGTATTCCGTCGGGCCGACCCCTGAGAACAAGGAACTCGGTGGTCGGCCCAACAACGAAGGCGACGTGGCTACGGATGGGTTGTGGGCTCGCGCGCCGTATTTTCGTCGTCCCGGACGGAATGGACGGCGTGTGCGCTGATCATAGCCTACCCATATAAAAAAAAAAAATCATGCCCACCGAGTTTTCTTGCCGGATTTTTCTAAGTATGGCCGCGTTCTGATCCGATGGCAGTATATAAGATTTGTTGGGTTTTAAATTAATAAATTGTCATAATAATTAATTAATATAAAATTAATGTTTAATAATTACTAACCATAAACAATTTAATGTTTTCATATAGAATCATTTTCTTCTCGTACTGGCAATATATTTGTACCAAAATGTGGGTAAAATTTAATATCTAATTTCTGTAGCGGTATAATAACTAATTTCTGTAATAACGATGACTTATTGGACGTGAGACATCTTAGTCCGCCCGTGGCCATAACAGCTGCAAAGTGTTCGAAACGTCGGGTAATCAAAAACCAAATACAAACACGATAATCTATAGTTTTATTCGCATTAATATTTACAATATTAGTTAAGGATTAAAACTGTGTATAATCTCGAAACGTTTTGTGAGCGCGACCGACTCGTATTCCGTTGGATTTTTTAATTAATTCACTGTAAATACAATCACGAACGAATATGTGAAATTAATTTCATTTTACGCAATATTGAATTTGCTGAGACTTATTTGATTTAATCAGGGATTAATATATATTATTATAAAAAGTAAATAAATATGCATACGAAATCGGTTATAATACAAACAAAATTGTAAAATTTAATATCATTTGCTCGTACATCGCTCATCCATGTGTTGACGGAGTAAGAATACAATTCACCACCCCTCTATATTGCCAATGAATATCGTAAAAGACAACTAAGGGATATAATATGTATATAACATCTATGCAATAGAATAGGAACTTAAAACAAAACTCTATGCCTACACGTCTGACCAGCGTGGTAAAGCAGGTCAATTTCCCTTCTATAGTGGAGGAGGCCCAAGCCCAACTGTTCAATGTATATGGGCTGAGATGATGATATTGATATTTTATTTTTGATTTCTATTCTTAGTCCATTGCCATACGAAACATAATTTATCATCATCGTCATCTCAGCTCATATATGTCCCACTGCTGAGCTCAGCTTCCTCGACACAGGGAGGAAAATTGACCTACCATATACCACGCTGGTCAAACATAAGACGTTAAGACTTATTTCAAGTTTGCATATATGTTATTCGCATCCTCTAATCGTCCCAACTTTTAATCCTCTTTTGCGACATCTACGAGCAAAAAAGGAGGATTAATATATGATTTCTGATGTTTACGCGAGCACCACACCTGCCAACTAATTTCTGTAGTGGGTAGATAATTGTAAATTTCTGTAATAACAATGACTTGTTGGACGTGAGTCATCTTAGTCCGCCCGTGATCATGAACGCTAAAAAAACATAAACGCATAAACGCCGGGCGATCAAAAATCAAATACAAACTCGATAAAAACGCGTAAAACGCGTAGTTTTATTTATGAGGATTAAAATGTTTTTCGAGTTGTGAAAATAAATATTATATTGAACATCATTCATAAGATCTAATTTATCCTAAACTTTATCAGTACATTCTCCAGGGAACTTATCTCAAGACAGCTAACCTTGAGCTAATAAGGCTAATATGCGCACCTATGCCTGCGTCAGCCAATAGCGTACGCGCTATGAATAACCGTCTACACTATAGAAACGATCGTAACGAAAAAATCTTACACTTTTTAGGATACCGTACCCAAAGGGTAAAAACGGGACCCTATTACTAAGACTTCGCTATCTGTCCGTCCGTCTGTCTATCACCAGGCTGTATCCCAAGAACCGCGATAGCTAGACAGTTGAAATTTTTACTAATTATGTATTTCTGTTGCCGCTATAACAACAAATACTAAAAACAAAATCAAATAAATATTTAAAGGGGGCTCTCATACAACAAACGCGATTTTTTATAGATAATGATACGGAACTCTTCATGCGCGACTCGTACTTAGCCGGTTTCTTTTTTCGCTTAGCCTCCGGCCGCCAAGCCCGTGCGATAAGAAAATTCGTTCCAAAAAAAAACACAATTTTTGTAACAGCAATAACGAAAAAAAACTGCCTGAAACGAGCGACAATATGGCGACTTTTAATGCCTTCAGTACGCCTTCTGAATCGGTGTCGAGTGTACATCCACTCTTTTACCACTCAACCGATCTTCACAACGATACTATGCGAATACTTGAACAAAGAAATCGTTTTGTTATGCGTTTCTTTTGACCGAACTCTTACATTTTTGCTTATTACTGTGATTTTTCTTTATCGTTTTTTTAAGAAAACTGTCATGATCTCAAGTCATCCATCCTTTCGAATATTATAAATGCGAAAGTAAGTTTGTTTGTCACGCTTTCACGCTTTTTCGCCAATGGAAAGCTATAAATTCAGGGAGTAACATAGGCTATATTATATCCCGGCATACCCACGGGAACGGCAACTACGCGGGTAAGGCGCCTGAAACCGAAACGAACTGAGAGCGAGTTGCTAGGATATAATACATACATACATTTTTCCATGAGAACCAAAAATTAATAACTCATTTCATCATTATCATCTCAGCACATATATGTACGTCCCACTGTTGGACTCGGCCTCCTCCGCTATGGGAAGGAAATTGACTTACTATACTACGCTGGTCAGACGTATTCGCATAGGGTTTTGTTACGAATTTTTCTCCTCTTGCATAAATGTGTATGCATATTAACCCCTTAGTCGTCTTTTACAACACCCACGAGTAAGAAAGGTATTTGTATTCTTACTCCGTCACCACACGGAAAAAGAAATTAATAACTACATATTTGGAAATATTTTTTCCTAATATTTTAAACTTCTATTATAATAATATAATGAATAAATCTATTGATAATTTATTCACTATAACTTTTATCAGAAATATAAAAAAAAAAAATAACATACACATATCGCCATCTGGTGGTCGCAAAGCACTAACACTATGATTCATCTAACACTTGTTTGGTTGGACATAGGCCTCCCCACGAGAAAGGCATCCACTTGGCACTTGCATCCAACTGTTTCCAGCAACTTTGAAAATGTCGTCAATCCAACTAATAGGGGGTCATCTTATACTATGTAGTCCGATTTGTAATCGCTACTCGAGAATCTCTCTTCCCCAACACTATTATATTCAGACTATTATAAACTATTATATTAACAAAACAAAAATTATAAATAATAGACAAACCCGCTGAGTTTCTTGCCGGATTTTCTCAGTAGCGGTCGCGTTCCGATCCGGTAGTTTATTTTTTTTGGATAATTTAATTTTGTAAACTTGACAATATGTAAGTGCCCTCTCAGGGTTTATGCATAATAAAGGATTTGAATTTTGAAACAATTACATAGTTATTGTAATATGCGCAAAAAGGCACAATAAAATACCTAAAAAAATATTTTTTTTAGGTATTTTCTAAAATGCGAACTAAACACACGAATCTTCTAGTAACCTTATATAATAGAGACTAATAGGTTTCTAGAATTAATATTTCTGCCAAGAAGTTTAAGCATTACAACGAAGTCGTTTGTAATGTAAAACTGTCAGCAAAATGTTTTCTTTCGTCGCATGTGAAATAAAAACTTTTAATGGACTTACGTACGAAGTTTTGATGATATTTTGTGTGTGTTTACTTTAGAAGACAATAACTCAATCACTAACTGAACTTAACACAATTCGCAAACTTAAAATTTGAAAAGAAAAAATGTAATCCTTTTGTGTTATTTATAAAATGAAACTTTTTTATGAAAGGGCTTTGAAATTTTGATCGGTACCCTTTTTCTGTGAAGAAAAGTTCACGAGAAAAACACTTAAATATCGCGTAGGTACTTAAGCCTTTTCCTTACGTACTTTTGACTGCAAAGTTTGTGAAAAATACGAATAAGTATGCGATGTTGTAGTCGCTTAAGCTCTTTTACTCATAATTAACACTTTCAAAATTTTATGTATAACTGATAATCCGTGACTGATAGTCCGTGTGGTCACGGAGTAAGAATACAATTCACCACTCCCTATCTTGCCCGTGGATGTTGTAAGAGACGATGAAGGGATATAATATGCATATAACATATATACAAGAGAAGGAAAACTCGAAACAAAACCCTATTCCAACACGTCTGACCAGCGTGGAATAGTAGGTCAAATCCGCTCCCATTATGGAGAAGGCCTGTGCCTAATAGTGGGACATATATAGGCTGAGATGAAATGACTGATAAACATAATCTATCATCATCATTTCAGCCTATCGCCGTCCACTGCTGGACGTAGGCCTCCCTCATGTTACGCCACAAAGTGCGGTCCTGTGCCACCATCCATCGACGCCCAGCAACCTTCACCAGGTTGTCGGTCCGGTTAATTTACTAAATATATATAAATGAATTCCGTATAGAGACTAAGTAAGAATACAGTTCAACACCTCTTCTGCCTGTGGGTATCATAAAAGACGACTAAGGGATTTAATATGCAGATAACATTAATGCAAGAGAGGAAAAACTCGAAATAAAACCCTATATCAATACGTCTGACCAGCGTGATATAGTAGGTCAATTTATCCTACCATTTTGGAGGCGGCCTTAGCCCAGCAGTAGAACAGTATATGGGCTGAGACATCGAGACGATATGACTGAATTTAAGATCATCTATACCAATAAATAAAATTGGAGTGTCTGTTTGTAATATGAAAATAATAGGCTTTTTTCATGCTCACACGGTTATTTGCACGACACCTATGCTTAAAATACAGATAAAAAAAAATTTGTCTGTCTGTTTGTTCCAGGTAATCTTCAAAACGGTTGGACCGATTTCAAAAATTCTTTCACCAATGGAAAGCTATAATATCAGGGAGTAACATAGGCTATATTTTATCCCTGTATTGCCACGAGAACTACACGGATAAGGCGACTGAAACCGAAGCGAAGCGAGGGCGGGTTGCTAGTCTATAATATAATCATACATTTACGAATATATCAATAAGTATTATGTCTATTGATTATGATTGACTGCAAGTCCTACTATGCCCGCACTCGTTGACCAATACAATGGCTTGTCGGCTTTTTGGCCTAAGGCTGTTGGCCTCGGATTGCTGTTACACTCTCATGCGGACTAATGAATGGCAGAAGATAATCTAAAAACATCATCTGTGGGATACTGAAGGCAAAGTGGAAGAATTAATATTTTTACGAGGCACAGTTTCACACCTCAGTTTTCAGTTTGTTATGGCCTCGCGGACCGTGTATGCAATGTTCTGAACTATGGTAATCTCGTCGTAATTCTTGTCGACAATAAGACTCGGCCAAGGGGTTTTGGTTGCGACTGGAGCGGCGTAGGCGCGCCTACCTGCGTGCCATGCCGCCCTAGCCGAGGCCGCGGATGACGTGACCGGGGATTAGTCCGTCACCCGCCGAGAGGCCGACCGCGTGAGGAAAGACCGACGTCCTCCCCGAGGGAGGGATGTCGGTCGATGGGAGGGTACCCCAAGTAGGGGGTATTCCGTCGGGCCGACCACTGATGACAAGTAACCCTGCTCCGGTGGTCGGCCCAACGACGAAGGCGACGTGGTGTTCGGGTGGGTTGCGGGTGTTGCTTGCTTACGCCCCTCTGTCGCCCAGGACGGAGTGGTGCGAGGAGCGCGCCGACCGCGGCCCACCCCAAAATAAAAATGGGGTTTTGGTGACGCGAGACGTAGCGTAGTTAGTCGCTGGGACCACTAAAGATCACCGACCACCACTGTGTCATGGTAGAATCAAAGTATTTATGACCACACTCATGTCATGATCGGCAAGTGTGAGTTGAAACGTAGATGGGCGTTGCATATGCACCATTATGAGCTCGTAGCCTTACGCAAGAACCTATTCTGAAGTGTGGCTTGTCAATATTACGGCTGCCCGCTTTATATCTATACTAGCAACCCGCCCTCGCTTCGTTTCGGTTTCAGTCGCCTTATCCGTGTAGTTCCCGTGGCAATACAGGAATAAAATATAGCCTATGTTACTCCCTGATATTATAGCTTTCTATTGGTGAAAGAATTTTTTAAATCGGTTCGGTGACTTAAGCGTGAAAGTGCAACAAATAAACAAACTTGCTTTCGCATTTATAATATTAGTAAGGATATCTATATATTATCTGCTCGGCAGAAATACGATTATAACTTCACTTTGATTTATCTATTCAACACGTAACACTATGTTTTTCAAAACAAAAGCGATTGATAAAAAGTTGAAATCACTAATTTCTATTGTGTCTTTAGCACACACCCTATTTTGAAGATAGACTATGGTTTAGTCATACCTCGATCATTCCGTCCGGACCGACGCAAAGAACGGCGTAAAACCTCATAATCCACCCCACAGATATCTCTATATCTTCATATGTCCCTCACTGGTACTCAGCTCTTGTCATTAGTGGCCCGTCCGGCAGTTTAGGTACTCTTTCGAGCACCATCCCGAATTGACGCAGGCAATTTACAACACCCCCTTTTTAGTTGTTTTGCTTTTCTTTTGAAACACAAATACCTCATACTGAGCATCAAACCCTTTTCTCATTAGAGCCTTTATAAACATATAATTAACGAACACAAATCACACGCAGATTCAGAATTTACACTTAAATTTATATGCAAAATCAACTGATAGGACCAATTTACTAAATTCTAAAAGTAAAGGCTTATTAAGCTAATTGCTAAAACCAAAACAGCGTAGTTAACCAAGTAGCGTAGTATTCTATTTAGCGACTTTTTGTGCTTTATATTATTATTTTGAATTTATATTTGTATATTTGGTTAGTTAAAAAAGCAAGTTAAAATCGTATATGACACGTTTGTAGGTTTGACATAGTAGCGCCATCTATTAATTAATTACTCAATCCAGTCAACAGATATCGCCATCTGTTAAAATCGTTTGGAGTTAACAGATAATTGTGAATGTCAAATAATAGACAAATAATTTACAATATAATAATATTGCGACTATTAATTAAGATGTAAACTATCCTATCTTTCAAGTTGGATCAAACTGCACGGTGTGCAAATTTGATTAAAATCGGCTAAGTAGTTTAGGAGTCCATCGTGGACAAACAACGTGACACGTAATTTATATATATAAGATTTTGAATTTATATTTGTATATTTGGTTAGTTAACCATTAGTTAACCAAACCACAGTTATAGTTGGTAGTTACCAAGTAGTGTAGTGTTCTATTTAGCGACTTTTGGTGCTTTAAATTATTATTTTTAATTTATATTTGTATATTATATACTTTTATACACAAAAATCTTTCGTGCGATCTATAACAGATTTTTCTTTTGCTGTCGGTGGCAAACGAGCAAACAGCACACCTGATGGTAAATGATACTATCTCTCATGGCCTTTGCTAAGGCGCTGCCTATCGTGAAGAAAGTGCTGGGAATGTGAACGTGTGCAATGAGGTTCGGTGATAATAAGGCCATACGCAAACACCCTCATAAAGCCGAGCTGCACCGAATGAAGTGCAGTAACAAATTTCTATTACTCAGACATCGGTTTTCTGCGAGAGTGTGCTAGTACTCCAGACTGACTAGCCGTCGACTGTGCGGTCCTGCCACATAAAGGTTTGCCTATACGTGTAAATAATTTACCTTAACGGTAGAAGTATATTTGTAAATCTACATGAAATTAAAAAATCATCATCATTTCAGCTCATATACGTCCCATCGTTGGGCTCTAGCCTCCTTCTATTGTGGACAATAGGAGGGAGATTGATCTTACTATATCATGCTAGTAAGACAGGTTGATATAGGGCTCCGTTTCGAATTTTCCTTCTCTTGCATAGATGTTATATGCTTATTGTATCCCTTAGTTGTCTTTTATGATATCCACGGGCAAGATAGAGATTGGTAAATTGTATTCTTACTCCATCACCACAGGGAAAAAGAAATATTCCTCAGTAATGTTTCCGTATTTTTCAGTATTGTGTCCCTATTGTACCCGAGTTAGAATACAATTCACTAACCTCTACCTTGAAGATGGCTTTCGTAAAAGACGATTAAGGGATATAATATGCATATAATATCTATGTATAAGAAAAAAAATCGAAAATGCGTAGTATGAATGACCATATGAATGGCTTGAATCTAGCAGTGAAAAGTGTATGAAGTGAAATTGTCTTTAAAACGATTGAACGTTTTCTTAAATATAAATGACCTAAATTATAATCTAGAATAGTATTACCAGTAACTATAAGATGAAAAATTCTTTATCATCTTAGCCTACCTATGTACGGCCCACTATTGGGTTCGGGCCTACTCCACTATGGAAGGGAAATTGACCTACTATACCACGCTGGTCAACTTATTTGTGTTGGTAGTTTTGTTTCGAGTTTTCCTTCTCTTGCATAGGTATAATATTATATGCATATTATATCCCTTAGTCGTCTTTTACGACACCCACGGGCAAGAGAGGGGGTGATGAACAACATCACCATACAGAAATATGAAAATTTGTCAAGTTTTAAATGAAAAGAAATATTCATAACACGTATAGAGTGGTTCACTAGGGAATAAGTGAAGACAAGAAATAGCCAATCTTCATTAGAGGTGTCGGTTTGCGCGCAAAAATCATCTCACTTTGGTACCATATTGTATTCTAACCAATTTCCCTTGGGCAATATGCGACATATTTTCCTGGTAACTGTAATAGGTACCAATGATAACTCGAGTATGTATCGCGATTAATTTAAAAATATCTGGTTGACCGAGCTTCGCTCGGAATATTTTTGCTGTATTTTTGTAGAATTTATTTAGATATACACTCATTTGCAAAAAAAACGGGCACCTAAGCAATGAACCATTTCAAATGTTAATATTTCTTTGTTTGATAATTATAGGTAGTTTTATCCACACAATTTGCTAAATTAATAAGAAAATAATCGTTTTCATCAGTATTTCATAAAATTTAGATACAATTTATGGGAAATAATGCTAAACCTCGCTAGTAGTGTATATTCGCTAGTAGTGCATATGCTCATGAAGTAAAAATAAAAAAGTTTTTTTGTTTGTTTTTCTTTAATAAAGTAAAAGCAGATAAATGTTTAGTATCGAGTGTGACCCCCTCTAGCTAAAATCACAGCTTGAATTCGTCTGGGCATGCTAGCGAGTATATCCCGGATACTTGCTTGCGGAATACGTTCCCACTCCGCAGTAATCACATTCTTCAGCTCTCTGATGGTCTGCGGAGCCGGGTGTACTGATCTCACACGCCGTTTCAGAACGTCCCAGACATGCTCTATGGGATTGAGGTCGGGACTTCGAGCTGGCCAATCCAAACGACGAATGCCGACCTCTTGCACATACGCATTAACATCGCGGGATCGGTGGGCGCGAGCATTGTCGTCCATAAAAATCGAGTCTTCACCTAGAGCGGCCAATGCGGGTTGTGCATGAGAAATTAGAACTTCCGTTATGTATCGATGCCCAGTCAGTGAGCCGTTTTCAATGAAGACTAACTCTGTACGATCCATTGAATTTATTCCTGCCCAAAACATAACAGAGCCCCCACCATAAGGTGTGATTTCTTCGAAACATGCCTCTGCAAAGCGTTCTCCTTGTCTTCTTAGCACTCGCCGACGTCGATCTTCACCGAACAGAGATATCCTGGCTTCATCAGAGAACAAAACCCTATTCCAATCGTCTTGAGTCCATGATTCACAATTTCTAGCGAACCTAAGCCTGTGAACTCTGTGCTCACAGAGTAATTTGGGGCCGCGGGCCGGGCGGTGACTGCGTATATTGGCAGCGAGAAGCCTCCTCCTGACCGTCCATAGACTAATATGCACATTTCTTACTTCTTGGAGGTTGTTCTTAAGATCCACATACGAAGATTTGCGATTTCTCAATGCGCGACTCACAAGAAAACGATCATCCCGTGGTTGGGTACATGGTTTTCTTCCAGAACCAGGCCTTCTCTCGACGGAACCAGTCTCCTGATATCGCTGCCAGGTCCTTTGGACTGTCGAGCGACTAACATTTAGCCTCCTAGCCACGAAACATTGGCTGCAACCCTCTTCAAGCAGCGCGATAATTTTGGTAGCTTTTACCACTTTATCTACCATTTTTGATACAGCCAAACAGCATTAAATAAAGCTTTGACAGTCAAGGATATGAAATTAATCGATAAAAATTGAATAAAAGTTATGAAAGTCGATGTTAACTTCTGGAACTTCGCGCCAAAAATGTAGGATAAAAAGGGGTTTTCTGTAAAAATGAACATCAAATGAAAAATTGAATTTAGAACGTACTTTTTTAAATACCACAGCATTTTTAAAACCGGCCAGTAACGTGTACAAACGATTGAAAACTTTTTGGTATTGTATCTTTTTAAATATGAATGAAAATCAAAACCACCCGTTTTTTTTGCAAATGAGTTTATTATCTATACCAATAAATAAAATTGGAGTGTCTGTTTGAAATGTCAAAATAATAGGCTTTTTTCATGCTCACACGGTTATTTGCACGACACCTATGCCTAAAATAGCAATTAAAAATTTTTTGTCTGTCTGTCTGTCTGTCTGTTTGTTCCGGGTAATCTTCAAAACGGCTGGACCGATTTCAAAAATTCTTTCACCAATGGAAAGCTATAATATTAGGGCGTAAACTAAGCTATATTTTATCCCGGTATTCCCACGGGAACGGGAACTACGTGGGTAAAACGACTATAACCTATAACCGAAGCGAAGCGAGGGCGGATTGCTAGTTTAGATATATATCAATAAAAATAAAAATTAAATAATGAAAAATATATAAAAAATTACAAAAAGAGAATAATAATAACACCGAGATTCGATCCGACGCTGTTTGAATGTCAAAACAAAACAAAAACAGAACTGGACAACTTCCCAACTGAGCTACCGTAACTCATGACGTTGACAACGAAATTTGAATTCATATTCTTTTAAAATTTAATGTCATTGTATGGTTTTGCTAAAAACACCGACAAAACAACATTTTCTATTAACAAAACCTAGCTAGATCGATTTTTGGCTCCGAAACCTCTGGTATGCCAAGTTTCATCAAAATCGTTGGATCCGTTTCCGAGATCCTGAATATATATACAAGAATTGCTCGTTTAAAGTGCTGATACTCTTACACTGCTGAACTGATATTAACCAAACATAACTAAAAATGAAAAAAAAAACGTATTGAAATCCGTCCATTTGTTTGAGAGCTGCGATGCCATAGACAAACACACACACACACACACAGACTGACAGACTCCGACGACAAACTTATAGCACAATTGAAAAAGAGGGGGACTTTTGACGCGAATGTCAATATGGCATGTAGCGCTTTTATATTTTTTTCATTATTTTAGTGTTTACCAGTGTTATATTGAATAATGTTGCTGATATTTTATGTAATACTAGCAATCCGCCCTCGCTTCGCTTCGGTTATAGGTTATAGTCGTTTTACCCGCGTAATTCCCGTTCCCGTGGGAATACCGGGATAAAATATTGCCTAGTTTACGCCCTGATATTATAGCTTTCCATTGGTGAAAGAATTTTTGAAATCGGTCCAACCATTTTGAAGATTACCCGGAACAAACAGACAGACAGACAGACAAAAATTTTTTAATTGCTATTTTAGGCATAGGTGTCGTGCAAATAACCGTGTGAGCATGAAAAAAACCTATTATTTTGACATTACAAACAGACACTCCAATTTTATTTATTGGTATAGATAATGTCGATAAAATGTTAAAATGAGTGAATATGATATAATAGCGAGTTGCGTGCATTTTCACATTCTGCCAAAATTCCCAGAGGAAGCATGATTTGGTCATCAGCTCCAAATCATTGCTAACGACTGACTAATGCCATTAAACAAGAAGAAGAAGAAAAAGAGGGGCTTCTACAGTCGGGAGCTAAAAATAATACTACACAATAGCGTAGGTCATACGATATTCTGTACCAAATGTCGTGATTTCAGTACAGGATAATAGTACAGATGTAAATTACTGAAATTTAGCATTTAACGTGGTAGGTTTTTCCGTGTGGTGACAGAGTAAGAATACAATTCGTCACTCCTAACTGCCATTATAACGAAGATGATGGGGAAGTGAGGGGTAATGACATATTTTGTTCTTAACCTGTCCCCATAAGAGGCTATTTTAAGGTAAGTAAGTCCAAGTGGATCACTACACAGATGGCGTAGTGATTAAGATAACTGTGCGGGACAACGCAATCTTAGAATAAGTCTTAGAATGTAATTAAAGTAAATACCGATTAGATATAAGTTTGTAGATAGTCGATTTAATAAAAGTTTTAAATATAGTTATAGAATCCAATAGTATAAGGTCAGGCAACATATATAAGGTCAGACAACACATGTAAAGTCAGACAATCGACCAGCTGACCAAAAACTAATACAGCGCTCTGATTGGCTGAGACAAACTTGCGCAATTTACAGTCAGCGAACCGCAACAGATAGACTAGGGGTCGCTCGTCATATAAACCACACATTCCGCGTCGGAGACCCGTAGCGTACGGACGTACGCCTCGTTGCTCTCCACTGCCGCGCTCTCCCCGCACCCGCCCCCTGCGGTCGTGCGATCTCGCTCCGTCTCACTCGCTCTCGCAGCGTACCTCGCGTCGCGTCGCGCCGCCATTTTGTTGACGTCTGTGGCCGTTCAGTGGCCCGCTCCGGGTGGCCGTGTATACGGTTGTCTGTGGCAGTTTCGCTGTTTGGACGCAGGTGTTGCCGGATCCCAACTGCACGAGTCGACTTTCTCAAGACGTCGAGTGCAGATTTCTACCGTTGGTAGATAAAAAGTCAACCCATTTTGGCCCCCTCAGGGCAGAAAACCATATTGTTTGGTCCCCGGCGGAAACCTCACGGTGTTAACGAAGCCGGGTGAGGCAAGGCCCCGATTTGCCTGCCGAGCCCCTTCAGGGCAGAGCTAACAATCGGAAGGAGTTAGAGCATCCGGCCTTGGGGGATCTCCTAGTCGGACCTAATCTACGACTTTTCATAATTTTTCTGCGAAGGCCTAACGGCCCGAGCAGCTAGGAACCTATCGCACATTAAGATTGGCGAAGGAGTACAAGCTTAGGGCACATTAGTTAAGTACACATCCTCCCGACCTGCACCCGGTTGGGAGGGACACACACTACACACAACCCAGGGTTTACCCCACCCAGGGCGATAGGACACATTCCTGCGAACGTTTTTCCCGCCAGCCCACGATGGCGGAAAAAACTATCACTATCGACGCCCTTCTGGCGATCCCCGAAATAAAAGCCTACATCGCTCAACATTTTGGAGCGATAACTATTCTCCCACCGCAACCCCTACGCGCTCACTCCACCGTCCTGCCGCTCAAACCGGAATTACCGGCCACCGGCACGGCGATGGATACGGAATCGGTCCCCTCCTCAGCCTCAGCTTCATCTTCCTCCGAGTCGGAAGATTCGCCCAATGAGGGCTCCTTCATCGAAGTTCGCTCCCGTAAGCGTACTAAGAAGGCAAAGGCAACAAAGAGGCCCCCTCTAAGGCCCCTAAAATAAAGCGAACCGAATCGGCCATAACTCCAGCCACAATCCCGTCTGAAACGACCGCTACGACCGCCTCGGCCCTCCCTGTCGTCTCGCAGACAGCCCCAATCCCATCCACTACGGACAGCAACACCGTCGCCCCACAGACGGTCAAAAAACCACTGGCTCCGCCGCCCCTATACATTAGGGATAAAGAGAAGTGGCTAGCCATCTCCGCGTGGCTAAACACCAACAGGATTTCGTACAAATCTGCGAAATCTACCCCCCAAGGCATACGAGTGGACCTTCACTCGTCAGCTGACCACCGCTCCGTGTCAAGCATGCTAGGGAATCAACAGATTCCCTACCATACATACACCCTCCCCGAAGCCAAACTTCTGCGTGCAGTAATACGCAATGTCCCGAGGGAAATTGACACCAAAGAGATCTTAGAATCTCTTAAAGCCCAGGATCTGCCGGTTGTAGAAGTACATCGGATGATCCGAGGCAAGGGTCGTTACCCTCTCAATATGATATTGGTCTGCCTAGCAAATACCCCTGAGGGTAAAGGCATTTTCAAAATCAAGGCCATATGTGGTCTATCCGGGGTCTCAGTAGAGCCCCCACACAAAAATGGCAACTTGGCACAGTGCCACAAGTGCCAAATGTATGGACACTCGTCCAAGAACTGCTTCGCCCGTCCTAGGTGTGTCAAGTGCCTAGGTGACCATCACACCTCTCAGTGTGAACGGCCAAAAGACATCTCCCTCTGCAAAGAGCCACCAGCGTGTGTTCTCTGTGGAGAATACGGCCACCCGGCTAACTATCGCGGCTGCCCAAGAGCGCCGAGAAGAATAGTCCGCCAACCCAACTCAAATGGCAAGGCCTTGTATTATAACAAGACCTTCGTCCCAGCCCCCTTACCAACCCACAATGCGTGGGCTCGCCCCCTGCTAACCAGCAAGGAGGTTTTCCCAACCCCGCCCAACAGGCAGCCCGCTGCCCCACCCGCACCATCTCAGCTCAAACCACCAATGATCGGGGCAAACCAGCCCACCGGTGGTAATCCTAAGCCCCCTCAGGGCGCCCCCCTTCCCATCGTCGTCGCTAAAAGCGCGCCCCCAAAAGCCCCCCAAGGACTAGATCCAGATCTAGCCCTGGTGGCCAACTTCGCGGCTCAAATCAATTTCGTGGAAATCCGCGAAATTGCAGCCGATCTTAGAAAGAACGAGGGAAACAACCTCGCCCTCCTTAATATAGCGATCAAATTCGCCCCCACGTTAGAGCGTCTAGGCTCACTCAAATTCAACTAAAATGGATAGGTACACTCCCGGCAGAGTTAAACCCAGACACCTCAAAGTAGGGACATTCAACGCTAATAGCCTTACCCAACAGAGGGATGAAGTAGGCACATTCCTTCGGGAACACCAGCTCGACATCTTGTTAGTACAAGAAACGTTCTTAAAACCATTCAACAGGGACCCTAGAATCGCGAACTATAATATAGTTCGCAATGATAGGACAACCTCACCAATGGGTGGAACGCTCATTTACTACAAAAGGCCGCTGCATTGCACACCTGTGGATCCGCCCCCTCTGATGTACATTGAAGCTTCAATTTGCAGACTAGCCCTCTCAGGCCATCAGCCTATCACCCTTGTATCCGCATATCTCTCTCCCAATAGAGAACATTCGAAACAGTTGGTTGAAAAAGATCTAAAAGCCTTGCTAGAATTGGGAGGCGCCGTCATCATTGGCGGTGACCTTAACGCCAAGAACACCACTTGGAGCTGTCAAAGTTCCAATAAGAGGGGCAAGACTTTAGAGCTATTCGCTGACAGACTGGGATTTGATGTCATAGCGCCCATAGAGCCGACACACTTCCCCTTTAACGTTTCGCACAGGCCGGACATACTCGATATCTTTCTTCTCAAAAACATAAACCTTCGTTTATGTTCAATAGAAATTCAACACGAGTTAGACTCAGATCACCGCCCGGTGACTCTGGAATTAGCCTCCCGCATCCCCGGCCCCTCAGGCCACAACAACGGGAGGACCAAGATAGCGACTGACTGGGCACGGCTAGAGAAAAATCTCAAGTCAACCTCGTCGGTCCACCTTGATCAAATTCCCAATGACATTACGTCTAAGGAACATACCTCTCAGGCGATCGAGTCGCTTACAAGTCACGTGCAGTCGATAATGGACGACTGCTCGCGGCCGGTACCAGATACGAGCGATCGTAAATGGCGCCTGCCAGACGACGTCCGTGACTTGTTAAGACGTAAAAACGCCGCGACACGCGCTTATGACCGCTACCCCACGGAGGACAACCGTACCCGCCTACGGTCACTCCAGAGGGAGGTTAAACAAGCTATTAATGAATTGAGACAGAGCAAATGGGACGTCATGCTCGAGGAGCTAGAGCCCTCTCACACAGCCTTTTGGCAGCTTTCCCGCTCACTCAAAAAAGACATCGTGTCCACTCTCCCTCCTCTCACCAGACCCAACCAGCCACCGGCGTTTATGGACGACGAAAAGTCAGAATGCCTGGCCGACTGCTTAGAGCTTCAGTGTACGCCGAGTACACTACACCCCGACGCCGCGAATCACCGCTTCATCGCCGACGAAGTGGAACGTCGTACCACTCTCTCGCGCTCGTTACGAAACGACAACCCCGATCAGCCTATCTCAGTAGTAACCACCGATGAGGTTGAATCGTTAGTCAGGGGTCTTAAAACCAGAAAAGCCCCAGGTTCGGACGGAATCTCAAATAAAGTCATTAAATTATTCCCCGCCCACTTGATAGTCCTGTTGTGCTGCATCTTCAATGCAGCACTAAATAATAACATCTTTCCCGCGCAATGGAAAGAGGCCGTGGTAATAGGAATCCACAAACCCGGCAAGCGCCGTACCGAACCCAGTAGTTACCGCCCGATTAGTCTACTAAAAGGTCTAGGTAAGATCTACGAACGAATAGTTCTCAGTAGACTACGCACATTCGTCGAGGCTAACAACCTCGTTCCCGATGCACAGTTTGGTTTCCGAGCTAAACACAGCTGCGTACAACAAGTTCACCGCTTGGTAGAATACACAAGTAGTCAGTTCATCATGAACAGATATACGGGTGTATTATTCCTAGACGTAGCGAAGGCATTCGACAAGGTTTGGCATGAAGGCCTAATCTACAAACTCTATCTCCTCAAGATCCCTCACTACTTAATTCTCATTATACATGACTACTTAAGTCATCGCAGCTTTCGCTACAGGGTGGAAGGGACGTTGTCGACCTCCCACCCTATCAAGGCCGGCGTCCCTCAGGGGTCGGTCCTCTCCCCATTTCTCTTCACGCTATACACTAGCGATATGCCCAAATTCAACCGGGTACATAAAGCGCTTTACGCTGATGACACCGCACTCTTTTGTGCTGGTAGATCCCCGACAACAGTAGCCAAGACTCTCCAAACAGCGGTTACCGCCCTAGCCAATTGGTTTAGGAAATGGAGATTAGAAATCAACCCCGAGAAGAGTCAGGCGGTCATGTTCACTAGACGAACTGCCCGTTCCTACTCTATCGATAGCATTCCCCTCCTTAAAATTTTCAACAAGCCGGTCACTTGGACCAGGCAGGCCAAATACTTGGGTGTGACCCTTGACGATCGACTCAGCTTCGCCCCTCACATAAAGCAAGTCCGCGCACGGGCAGCCTTTGTGATGGGCCGTCAGCTACGGGAGCACCGTGGTTCATACGAAACGTCGATCTCCACATCGACCTCGAACTGCCGACCATCAAGCAGTTTATGAAACGGTGCTCTCAGAGCTACTTTGACTCTGCCATGACACACCCCAACCAACTAGTGGTTGGGGCGGCTTCCTATAGACCCTCCAAAATCTCCTCCATCCGACGTCCTCGTCACGTCCTCGACGAAGAGGACGACAATATCACACTCGCTCAACAAAGAGCCTACACGGCCCGCGAGGCCTTAACAAATAAATATCCGCGGTTCCGCCCTCGCCGTCGAGGTGCGAAACCGCGCCGCGCAAAAGTCACTACTAAAAGCGTGGGCACGCCCACTTTGCCTCCAGCGACGCCCCAAGCCGAGGTCCGTTCCCCACAGGGGGAGCCCTTGGGCGATGTCGCTTAGCATACTTTTCTCCGGGTTGAGAGCCCTCAGCGCTCACCCATAGTCCGCGTCAAGCTGTCAAGGCCATCTGCGGCCAACAGCTACACACACAACAAAAAAAAAATGGGATTGTCACTGCATTCGGGAGCGTCATGGAAGCAAAAAGGAAAATAAAAACAAGAACTCTGAACACTCAAGAAAATATTTTATTTCTTCATCTTCACCAATCCAGCATACCGTACAATAACAAACTACCATATTTTAAGTTCAATTTCTACGCCAGACCATATTTTGCGGGTCCTTGCTATTCTAAGTCTGGGTGTAATTTATGTCCATTAAATTATATGGTAAAAAAATGCAAGGATTATTTCCTTCGGTTAGGCTAGTTGAAAAAAAAATATTTTGAGTCATCCACACATGGTTGTTTTGTATCTGGATCTAATTTGCGTATTTCTAAAGTCCCCCGCATTAAAGTAATCACTCTATTATTTGTTTAATGCTTGGTGTTGTCTTTAAAAAAATTGTTCTGTGTTAATTTTATGTAATAACGACGTAAGAAACATAGATGGAAAAATGCATACTTTTGTGAATTGAATCGAATTATCACCGCTACTAAGAACCAGTTAATTGAAATTAACTTTTTATTAGATAAACTAGCAACCCGCCCTCGCTTCGCTTCGGTTATAGGTTATAGTCGTTTTACCCGCGTAGTTCCCGTTCCCGTGGGAATACCGGGATAAAATATAGCCTAGTTTACGCCCTGATATTATAGCTTTCCATTGGTGACAAAACAATTATGAACAAAGGGAGAGCGACTCGAACACCGTCCGCCTTTACAAAACAAAACAATCGTAATATCGAATAACTCGTGTCGATTATTACGATAGAACGAAGTACGAAACTACGAACATACAAAACAAACGTACAACGAAATTACGATATTTTCGATTATGAGGTATCTATCAACAACAACAACCATGCGAACGAAACAACCGAAACCAATAACCAACTGACATGTAATTTTTAGAACTCCAACTAACGACAACGTGGGCATAATAATTCGAGAGGGTCATCAATCCACGGAAAGTCTTAACACCGCGATTCAGAAAAATGACGTCATTGCAGAACGCCATCTATGGGCAAATAGGTAAAACGTCTGCACAATGAAAGTTATGCTAGGGTCATTTTGCGTTTTAGTAATTTTATATTATCTCCGAAACTGTATGACCAATTGATATACTGTAAATGGCAAATCTTATCTGTATGATGTTCCTGTGATACTGAAATAATTTATTGTCATAAGAATTAATATTTTGTTGCTCAAATAATCAACCAAACGTAACAATGCCGAAAAAAAAATTTTTTAATGCAATAATAGAAGTATAAAAGATAAAATATAAAAGATAGAGATATGGTATCGCTGACTTTTTTGTAGAAATAATTAAGATGAACCAGGTAGCCATACATTCTTTTTAATTTTAAGCAACTGTTTAGGCAGCGCACGCAAATAATTCTGTTTTACGAGGTATTTTTTTCCGACTTGCCAGACAAAAGTTGTGATAGCTCGGTTAATATACATGTTATAGAAACAATTTATAGCCTATAGCACTCAGGAATAATGTAGCTTTCTGCCAGTTAAAATAAAATTAGAATTAGATTATGAGTTCCAGAGATTACCCCCTGCATACAAACTTACAAATTTTACCTCTTTATAATATTAGTATAGATTAACATGTATTTGCACTCGTCAATTCAATTATTTTTGAGAGATAGATACGTCACAAGCCGAACGCTTAGGTCAATTGTGGCTCTTTATCGCTTGTTTCGCACTCTCCCTTACACGCTTGGCTCAGACGGAACGTGACATTGTATCAGACTTTTGCGTAGCCGGCGTTCATCGATTTATAAAACGTTATCACGTCAAAAACTGCATAAACTGTTAACAATAAATTATAACCTTTATTCATCATCGCAGCTCACATACGTCCCACTGTTGGGCTCGGGCCTCTTCCATAATGGGAGGCAAATTGACCTACTATACTATGCTGATCAGACATGTTGGTATAGGGTATCATTTTCAGTTTCCCATCTCTTGCACAGACGTTACGTGCATATTATATCCCATAGTCGTCTTTTACTACATCCACGGCCAAGATGTGGAGAATGGAAGGGAGTGGTGAATTGTATCCTTCCATTCCCCACGGAAACCGTTAGCTACCAAATCTTAAAAAACATCTTATGCAGTGTTCAAGTATAATGCAAGAAGAGAGATTTATTGCCTACTTATTCTTTTGTGTACGCAAGCGATAATGGCATCGCTCCAATAGTAGGGTGCGGAGCAAAAATGTAAATTTGTGGCTCGCATTTGACAGCTAACTGGTGAATGTTATAATGCATATTTTACATATCATAACATACCTATAAACCAATTTACATATATATTTAACGTACGATTATAGAAACATATTTTTATTTTATTATTATTGCCTTCAGAATTGAATGCTTTTATATTCGAAGAAGTAAAACGGGATTGTAACACTGATACTTAGCTTTATCAAATTACAATCTTACAGATCTTCTACCTAAAATACGAGCTTTTCTTAAGATTAACTTTAGATATAAGATCCTAAAAGGCTTAAATATATTATGAGCTTACTATATCTTAAAGGAGAATATATAAGATCCTAAAAGTTTATACATATTAAAGTCTTATTATACTTGTGTGTATGTCTTTTTCTATTGTACATATTGCAATTCAAGTGTTGGCAATATTTTTTGACCGGCGCCTGCCTGACGTCAACCCTCTTTAGGAATGTAATTATGAACCAGGTGGCAGATGGAGTAGGATGGATAAAGCGTTATAAGGCAATTCTTAGTACCCTTCCCTAGTATTCATAATCGCCACCGCACATTATATAGTGATGAAATCCGTAAAGCATATATCTTTTTAAAAAAGAATTAAAGAAGAAAGAAAGAAACCAAAACATCTATCATCTTAATTAATCTTGAATGGGTTGTTTTATTAGCAGCAAAATAGCGAAAAATACCTCTGGGTTGTGGAGATCAAATGGCACTGAGAATAGAATATACACAGTCTTTTGCCTACAACTTCGTTTGGATAGAAAGCAGGTGTAACGTCACTACTAAATATCATTTTAATTGTGTTATAGGGTACAAAAATATAGAGTACACCGTCCTGCCACCACTGCGATTGCGACGAGGATACGGCGCAGCATACGCTCAAGGTTTGTGCCGTTTGGGCAGAGCAGCATCGTGAACTCGTCGCAATCATCGGTGCTGACCTGACGCTGCCGACCATCGCCTGGGCGATGCTCGACAGCGTCAGGAATAGGGACGCGGTCGCAGCCTTCTGCGAGACAGTAGTCTCGCGGAAGGAGGCGGCAGAGCGCGTGCGCGACGACGCGATCCGCCGCCGCCAACTGGGGCGGCGCAGGCGGGATTACCTGCACCTGATGCCGCCCTAGCCGAGGCCGCGGGTGACTGGACTGGGGAATTAGTCCGTCACCCGCAGAGAGGCCGATCGCGTGAGCGTACTCCTCAGGGGGTATTCCGTCGGACCGACCACTGACGTCAAGTCACCCTGCTCCGGTGGTCGGTCCAACGACGAAGGCGACGTGTCACGGGTGGGTTACGAGGGTGCCTGCTTACGCACCTCTGTTGCCCCGGACGGAGTGGTGCGAGGAATGCACCAACCGTAACCCACCCCAAAAAAAAAATCATACAATATTCTACTGTTAGAAAGGGAGGAATCATGTTTGTGATGACGAGAATTAGGATTTGTTTATAAAATGTTATCCTTAAATTGTTTCAGATAGTCATCATGGCCAAATACGTCTACATAGCTTTGTGGTTTCTCAGTTTCTTTACGATGGTATACTGCCAAACAGGTAAGCAATATTCTTACTTATTCTTCTTTAACCCACGTCTCATTATCTATCTATTTATTACAATCTTTTATGATCATTGGATATATATCAATGGATATTCCATTTTAAAGAAAGAGATGATGAATTTCAATTATCCTTACTAATATTACAAATGGGAAAGTAAGCTTGTTTGTTTGTTTATTTCTTTGTTACGTTTTCACGCTTAAACCACCGAACCGATTTCAAAAATTCTTTCACCAATAGAAAGCTATAATATCAGGGAGTGACAGACTGTATTTTATCCCGGTATTGCCACGGGAACGGGAACCGAAACGAAGCAAGGGCGGGTTGCGGGTATTAAATAATCAAACATACTTCCGTGAGGTAACGGAGTAAGAATAGAATTCACCACCACTTCGTGATTGACTACTGAGGGATTATAATATGCATAAAAAATATATGCAAGAGAAAGAAAACTCGATACATAAACCTATATTAGGCTAGATGGCTTAATACAGGGTTCTATATCGAGTTTTCTGCGACCAGCGTGGTAAGGTAGATGAATTTCCCTTCCAATGTGAGGAGACTGGAGCCCAGTAGTGGAACATAAACGCTGATGATGATGAATAAAACAGAGAGAAAATATTTAATAATTATTACGATAATTCAGAACAAAAAAATGACTTCAACCATTTCTCATGGATGTCATTGTGAAAACTGGACCAAATAAGACGATACGGAAAAGCACCAGCTTTCAAATAAAAAAGAATTATCAAAATCGCTTCACCCAGAGGAAAGTACTGAATACATAAAAAAATACAGTCGAATTGTGAACCTCCTCCTTTTTTAAGTCGGTTAATGTAGTCTAATGCTAATTAACAAATAGGTACGATTTCTTTCGCGTAGACTTGCGAATAAATCCATATAAGAATATAGTAGGCATTTTACTCCTTCCTTTCCTGCCTCTTAAAAGGAACCAGGGGTGGGGTTATATAAGCAAGAGCTTTTCCGTGTGGTGACGGAGTAAGAATACAATTCACCACCCCCTATCTTACCCATGGGTGATCGTACGAGACGACTAAGGGATATAAAACGCATGTAACATCTATGCGAGAGAAGGAAAACTCGAAATAAAACCCTATACCAACACGTCTGACCAGCGTGATATAGTAGGTCAAATACCCTTCCATTATGGAGGAGGCCCGAGCCTAACAGTAGGACGTATATGGGCTGAGATGATGAAGCAAGAGAAGGCAATCCCGAAATTCCTTACACATCTGTCCAGCGTGGTATAGCGAATCAATTTCTAACCAATCAGCCAAGCCGTGAGTTAAAATACCTTCAACAACTAAGCTCTGTCTGTTAATTAGAAACGGAACCGCCAACAAATGCTACAACTAAATCACCTCCGACTACAACGGTTGTTACTTCGACAACCATTGCTTGGGAGACGGAGACGTTGAACGAGGGTCAAGCCATACAGAAGGCGCTGCAGTATTTGCTCCAACACCGGCAACCAGACTGGGGGTGGGCCAACGATACCCATCATGTTATGTTAACTTTACAGGTAACATAGAAAATTTTATAATCTGTGCAAATAAATTAATTTTATGATCTATACAAATATTATATGTATAAAATTGAAGTGTATGTTTAGAACAGTGGTGGGCAAACTGTTTTAATGGCGGGCCACAAAGTTTAAGAAATTTTAGAGAAGGGGCCAGCTATAAAAAAAATAATTTTGTATTAAAGCTTTTTATAAACAAAATACCGTTTACTTTTACGCCTTGTTAGGCGTGTGAAACATATGGAATTGTTATTGATTTTCCATAATAGTTTAGCTTCACCAATAGGTGAATAGAATGGCATTTTTCCAATAAATAAACTAATACCTGTGACAGACTGCCGAGATAATTATAATTATGGCAAGTTAATGATAGCTTTTCAGTTAGAAACGTCATAGAATAGAATATTTAGGATGGATGGACTCTCGGCGGGCCGGTGTTGGCCCGTGGGCCGTACTTTGCTCATCACTGGTTTAGAATGTCAAAATCGTAGGTATTTTTTGTACTCACACTCTTATATCTCCGTGTGGTGACGAAATAAGAATACAATCCACCACTCCCTATCTTGCCTATAGATGTCGTAAAAGATGACTAAGGGATATAGTAAGCATTTAGCATCTATGTAAAAAATGGAAAGCTCGAAATAAAACTCTATACCAACCTGTCTGACCAGCATGGTATATTGTGTTTTAAATAAAACTACTTTACGGATTTTATCGCGTTTGTATTTGATTTTTGATTACCCGACGTTTCACACACTTTACAGCGTTCATTGTCGCGTCAACGCGATAAAATCCCTAGCCGAGGCCGCGGGTGACGTGACCGGGGATTAGTCCGTCACCCGCCGAGAGGCCGACCGCGTGAGGAAAGACCGACGTCCTCCCCGAGAGGGGGACGTCGGTCGATGGGAGGGTACCCAAGTTAGGGGTATTCCGTCGGGCCGACCACTGACGACAAGTTAACGCTGCTCCAGTGGTCGGCCCAACGACGAAGGCGACGTGGTTTTCGGGTAGGTCGCAGGAGTTGCGTGCTTAAGCCCCTCTGTCGCCCCGAACGGAGTGGTGCGGAGGCGCGCCGACCGCGGCCCACCCACAAAAAAAAAAACGCGATAAAATCCGTAAGGTAGTTTTATTTAAAATGTATAATACTCGCGTAAACATCAGAAATCATTATGGTATATTGTGGTCAATTTCCCTCTTATTATGGAGGAGGCTCGCGTCTACCAGTGCGGCGTATATGAACCAAGATGATGATGATGACACGGGTATTTACACCTACTACCTAAGCCTAAAAGCAGTTTATTTTTTTTTGTGGGTCTAGGTAGACTCATAAAAAGTGTCCAGCCGTATTGGAGATTATACGGTAGGTACTAACAGATAGATGTCTATTTGTACCAGATAATCTCCAATACGGCTGGACGGATTATGAAAAGATTTTGCAACTAGGTAGTAGTCTGTATAAGGAATAACTAACTCTACTTATACCCTCAGAAAAACATATAAAATTTATCCCGAGGCCATATCTTTGGAGGTATAGCAGATGTAAAACGGAGGGCCAAAGCTGCTGAAACCGAATCGTAGCAAGGACCAATCGCTAGTTAAGAATATAATATGAAATCTTAGAATAATAACGTATAGAAGGATAGTGTCGGTACTTCGAGCGATCAAAAACATGAAGCCAAAAATACTACATGCACGTAGGCGATTACACACGTACACTACTATACAAATTATGAAATTAAATTTTGTTTTTAATAACATATATCGTCAAAATTCTTTTAAAAGTTATGTTACAAACCTTATTATGTTTTTCAAATGTGTTGTGACACCATTTGAATGCACAAACCGTCATAATTACCTATTTATTTTTGTAATAAGAGTTGTAGAACGATCCGGCGTAAGCTCCATTAGGCTCCAATTTAAATGCTTAATTTTTTGTGCGCGGCCACCTTCCCACCACCACACCACAACACCTTCTATACGTTATTATTATACTAAACGAAAATATATTTTTTATTAATTCGCATAAATCATTCGCTTTACCTAAAGATTTCTGTAAAGGGTAACATCAAATACGTTTTATATATTTGATTGTATTTCCGTATGGTGACGAAGTAAGAATATATAATTCACCACTCTCTATCTTTCCCGTAGGTGTCGTAAAAGACGACTAAGGGATATAATAAAGGTTCATGAGTAGCTGTAACACTTACCATCAAGTGTACTGTTTGCTCGTCTGCCATCAACGGCAATAAAAAAAATGTGAAATCATTACGTCAAAGTAAAAGGCAGGGTGGAGGAGAGAGACCCAAAAAGGATGAATTATGTGAATGAGGGTATATGTGTGAAAGCAGTGAATGCAGATATGATGGCTGACAGAAGTTTATGGAAGGTAAAAAAATGTTGCGCTGATATTTACCGTGGAATGATAATTTAAAATCAATTTGATCGTTTCCAGTTAGCAAATAACACTGGCAAGGAGATAGAGCAGCAAGGTCTTGAGATGCAGCTGTCGGCTAAACAAATGGAGATTGAAATACTGCTCATGATGTCCAAGTGAGTATTTTGTATCAGCCACAGAATAAAAGAATAATATAGATCTCACAAAACTACCGTTTGAAGTGATCAAAGGTAAATACTAAATTATTTAATCTATACAAATAAATCCGTGTGGTGACGGAGTAAAAATACAATTCCTCCCCCCTCTCCTGCCCGCGAGTATCGTAAAAGGCATCTAAGGTATATAATATGTATATAGTAATTGTGCCAGAGAAGGGCAAATCTAAATAAAACCCTATATCAACATGTCTGACCAACATCGTATAGTGAATCAATTTCCCTCCTATTGTGGAGGAGGATTGAGCCCAATAGTGGGACTTATATTATATGTGATGATGAAGATACAAATATAAAAAAATTAAGTGTCTTATGTAATGTCAAAATATTAGATTTTTATACGATACCTATGCCAAAGAGACGGATTAATTATTTTTGTCTATCTGTTTGTCGATCTGTCTTTCTATTGGTTCTGTGTAATCTTCAAAATGGCTGGATCAAATTTTATAACATTTTACTTACAAGTATGAGTTGTATATTAAGCTATATTTTTTTTTTTTGGTATTCCGACGGAAATGAGTACTACGCGGGTGAAATCTTAATAGTAATCTTCAAAAAATAATACTCGTGTGGTGACGGAGTAAGAATACAATTCACCACTCCCTCATCTTGCCCGTGAATGTCGTAAAAGACGACTAAGGAATATAATATGCATATAACATCTATGCAAGAGAAGGAAAACTCGAAATAAAACCATATACCAATCCGTCTAACCAGCATGGCATAGTAGGTCAATATTCCTCCTATCATGGAGGAGGCTCGAGCTCAGCTCAGCAGTGGGACGTTTATGAGATGTGATGAAAACGGCCAGAGGGATTTTGATAATATTTTAATACTCTTCTTTATTTTACTACTTTCTTTATTTTCTTCTTTCTTCTATTTTACTACTTACCTACCCACTACTTAGGCTATTCTTTCTCTCAGAAACATTTATATAAAATTTTGCCCCGTCCGGATTCGAACCCGAGGCTACATGGACTGTAATCACGACCTGTAATATCTTAAGAGATATTGAAGAAAATGCGAGGACAAAACTACTGAAACCGAAGCGTGATTGATGATGATTATTTAAAATATGCAAACATGTATACAAAGATTTTTGTGAATTAACATATCTATCTATACCAATAAATAAAATTGGAGTGTCTGTTTGTAATGTCAAAATAATAGGCTTTTTTCATGCTCACACGGTTATTTTCACGACACCTATGCCTAAAATACAAATATTTATACAAAATTTTTGTCTGTCTGTCTGTCTGTTTGTTCCGGGTAATCTTCAAAACGGCTGGACCGATTTCAAAAATTCTTTCACCAATGGAAAGCTATAATATCAGGGCGTAAACTAGGCTATATTTTATCCCGGTATTCCCACGGGAACGTAACTACGCAGGGAAGACGACTGAAACCGAAGCGAAGCGAGGGCGGGTTGCTAGTTGTAAATAAAACTACTTTTACGGCTTTTATCGCATTTGTATTTGATTTATGATTGCCCGACGTTTCGAACACTTTACAGTATTCATGGCCACGGGCTGGACTAAAATATCTGACGTCCAAACAAATCAACGTTATTACAGATTTTTATAATTATCTACCCGCTACAGAATAGTTATTAAAATTTGACCCACATTTTATGTACAAATTTATTGCCAGTACAAGAAGAAAATGATTTTATATGAAAAATTTATATTTTTTATGACAAGTAACTATTCCACATTAAAATTTGTAGTAATTATTATAACAATGTGTTAATTTAAACCTAACAAAACTAATATACTACCACAGGATCGGAACGCGGCCACACTGAGAAATATCCGGCAAGAAAACTCGGAGGACATAATGCTAAATTAATATTGATGTTTATTTTTAATGGCGGCTTATTTTGTTTTACTAAAAGGTTATATCATTTATAAAATTATCTTTAACTATTATTATTGTGGGTCAAATCTATACAATAAATGCTCACAGTGTCATAAAATCTGTAAAAGTAGAAAGAAAGAAAAACATATTTATTCGATGCTGAGCCACACGCCACAATTTACACCATTATACATTATACGTGTGATATAAACATAAAAGTAAAAAAAAATAAAAGAACAAATCAAAAAGATAGGCAGGTACTTAAGCAGTAAAGTAGTACTTATATTTACAATGTGTAGTGCTCGCGTTAACATAACTGTAAATAAACCTGTCGTTGTCGACCGTCGTATCACAGATGCTCGACAGCGACAGGTGCTGGTCGTCGATGGCCTCATTTTGTGAGGCCGTCATTACAAGGAAGGAGCTAGAACGCGAGGCGCTTGCGTCCGCTGACTCGCTCGTGTCGGGGATCGAGTATCATCAGACGATCTCTCCGGCACCCCGTAAAAGCGCGGAAGGGACCGCTGTGGTTTTAGTGGGTATTTCGGTCACGCAGTGGCTGATGAGTCCCACACACTCCTCCGTCTGTCACTGGCGGGGGAGAGTGCGTAACTGCATTTCCACAGCATGAACAAAATAAAATGCTCGCGTTAACATCAGATATCATTGACATACCTACATACATATATTGTAAGCATAGCTGATTTAAAATTATATTTACATATTACTTAGACACCATGAATCTCCCCCGCCACTGGGCCGCCTTGCTGCTTACACACTTGCCCTGGGCGCTCTCTGCAAGGACCCTCGCTCGTTCCACGGCCGGGATTTGGTAGCTGCATTACTTCATCGGGAACCACCCCATGACCTTGAATTCGCGTACGCCACCTTGGCTGCATGTTCCTCAGCAGCTCACGTCCGACGCCGTCATATTAGAAGACTCCTAGACATTGCTAATGCTGCCTCGGATCATAGCCTTGGTAAGATAACTTAAAATTATCTTTTACTTTAAAAGAACTTTTGATAATCTGCAAAAGACTATTTAATTTAAATTCATACTTTTAATTGTTGTTAATGATGATGATGATGGAGTAGAAATACGGTACACCACTCCCTTCTTTTCCAGTGGATGTTGTGAAAGACAACTAAGAGATAAAATGCTGATAACATATTTACAAAAGAAGAAAACCCCGAAATAAATCCATATACCTGACCCTGTATCTGACCATTCGTGGTATATTAGACCAATTTGCCTCCTATTTGGGGAAGCCTCGAGTCCAACACTGAAACGTATTTGAGCTGTGATGACGATATGAAGCAATTAACATATTAAATTACCCAATTTCTCAAACCAAAAAGTAAATTACAAGTAGAATTTGGATCCATATCTATTAAAAATCTACAACTGTTTTAGAATTTAACCTATAATGAGTTCTTGAATATCGTGCAAAGATATTCAATAGATATCTTAGTTAAATGTCTTGTATAAGGAAGCAAAGCGAACGTGAAATTGCTTACTACACATCTACGGATTAATTACAAATTTGAATGAAATTTCAATATACGGACCGATTCTTCTGAGTAAAAATCTCATTCATACGAAAAGACTTTTTGCAGATTCATTTTTGTTTAATTCAGCAATATGAATTCTCCGTGTGGTGATAGTGTAAAAATACAATTCACCATTCGCTCTCTTCCCCGTAAGTGTAAAGACAATTAAGGGATATGATATAAAGATAAAAGAAAAACTTGACAAAAACCCTATGTCAACACGTCTGACCAGCGCGGTATAGTAGGTCTATTTACCTCTCATTGTGGAGGAGTCCCGAGCCCAACAGTGGGACTTATATGGGCTAAGATGATGATGATGATGTAACACTTAAACAGCTTCTCGATATAGTAAAAAAGGGCTATATCCAAAACTGGATGACAATAGACTGTTGAATTCCGTGCGGTGACGGAGTAAGAACACAAATCACTACTACCTATCTTGCCTGTGAATATCGTAAAGATGATTAAGGGATATAATACGAAGGAAAACTCGAAATAAAAACCTATATCAACCTGTCTAACCTGCATGGTAAGGTCAATTTCCCTCCTATTGTGGAGGAGGCTGGAGCCCAACAGTGGGACGTATGTGAGCTGAAAAGATGAGACTGATTGATGGATGAAATTTCATTGTTTTCTTTTAGACACAATCTCGATGGTGATTCTTGCTCTGAGATGTGTTGTACAAGACCATAGACACCGAAGCTTGATACATTTTGTTCGACGACCTATGGCTGGATTAGCACGCCAACAGCACTCCGATGGAAGCTTCGGTAGCCTAACTACAACGGCTTTAGCTATTCAGGTTTGATTTTATATACTTTTTTTAGTGTACGTCTAATCTAAAGAAGCTAACGGCTTCTATTAGTGATAAAAATGGAGTCCTAAATAGTAAGGCTTTGATTTTCAACTAAGTAATCCATTAGACATCTCCAAATAGTGACAGATGAGAACACAATAGTCAACACCCTTTTGTGTATAGAAATAAGGTCGCGATTGCTTTACGCGTATTATATCGATATTCAGCAACGATTATCGACATTGACACCAAATAAACGCTTATTAGGCGTTTCCAGAAATAGCCAGTAAGGCCTATCGTGGGTGTCTTAAAAGATGACTTAGAGTTTTACATTGACCTAACTTCATGTGATGCCATCTAGTCAACGTTTACTTTCCCAAGGAGAATTGACGTCAGGTTGACGACCGGTCACAAAACTATTACCAATAAATTCTGCAATATGTATGATAGAAAAGTGCGTCGATCCTAAGTAATTGAAATAATATTAAAGTATTAGATATGCAGATAATTGATAGCAGTAGCACTGTTGACAGTTGTCTGTCTACAGCCGCGGGCCGGTCCGTCCGGGATAGTACCACACTGAGGAGAAAATCAACGCAGTAGCAATTTGTTACTGCGCTTCATTCGGTGAGCGAGAGAGCCAGCAGCCCAACTTTCTGAGGGTGTTTTTGCGTGTGGTGGGTTTTAGTGATGCCTTTAGTATCACCGAATCTCATTGCACACATTCACACGTCCAGTAGGCAGCGGCCTTGCAAAGGTCGAAGAAACACTTACCATCAGGTGTACTATTTGCTCGTTTGCCACCGTTGGCAATAAAAAAAGCATCATAAAGGCGAAGGAAAGCTCTAAGCCAACCCGTCTCACCAGCATAGTATAGTAGGTCAATTTGTCTGCCATAGTGGAAGAAGCTCGAGCCAAACAATTTGACATATATGAGCTGAAATCAAAGAAGAATACCTTAAAACAGAATAATTTTACCTCTTCCTTTTTTCCTTACATTAATCGAGTTCCCTTGTTATAGAAATTCGTCAATTTCTTCTCTAAATATCCAGGCCCTGGAAGATTCAGATAGCGGTCCCGGTGCACACCAACACTGGAGCTTCCCTGCCGCTCGTAAATGGTTGCTGGAGAGACAGAATCCTGATGGCGGATGGGGTGATGTTGCGAAGACTGCCGCAGCAGTTGCTGCACTCACTCCTGCCTCACTAGCTGCAGTTCGACCACCACACTGCAGTGATAAGTTGCTTGATAGTCGACATGAACCTTTAGGTATGGTAACATTATGCGGAGACGCATGGAAACTTGACTACACAGATAACGTATAAATAGATTAGTTAGTTCGATATATTTTGGAAAGTAAACACTTCTATAGCCAGGTTTGGATTGTAATAAATTCATGGAAGTCGTCATCGACATGGTTACCTGACGTGTTAACACTACATAATAATATACCTTTCTTTTAAAAAAAAACATAATAATATTCCTGTAGCTATGTCAATGTCACCAAATCTATGCCGATGGAAATCAAACACCAGATAAATGGCAATAAAGTTTTAATTTACAAATATTAATTTAAGATCAAACAATTTGAACAACTGTTTGTTCATAGTTTTAAGTTGTCACTTCTATGGGCGGCCCTCGAGACTGCTTTGAAAGAAGAAAAAAAGGAATAACTTTTTTCTCTTTAATTTCTTTCACAAAATAGGTTTCTTTTTCCACAAAACAGAACATTGATAAAGGAAAACCACGGTACGAGCTGGGGCAGTCTCGGATTAAGAGACCACAGACGATTGCCCAACTGGACTATTTTTATTCTCGATGGCAGGGGCTAAATTTACCTTCATCCATCCATATATCAACCCGTAGGCATCCACTTCTGGACATAGGCCTCCCCACAAGAATGCCACTCAGAACGGTTCTGTGCCACTTGTACCTAACAGTTCCTTGTGACTTTCGAGATGTTATCAGTCCAGTTATTAGGGGGGTCCTCTTACGCTGCGATATCCGATTCGTAGTCGCCACTCGAGAAGTTTTCTTCCCCAACGGTTGTTGGTTCAACGTGTGATTGCACGTTTAAAGCGATTAGCGCGTTGAAATACCCTGGCCATCGCCATTTGGACCTTAAAATGGTCTGCCTATTACCGTTTCAACGTGCTAATTATTCGAGCTATGTCCGTTACAGACAATTTTCTCTGGTTTTCCGTATGCCGGATTTTATTCTTCACATTCTATTATAATTAGTTTTTGGTTCCTGGTCTAAAAATACTGATAAAACGAGATTCCCATAAATAAAACCTCCTGCATACTAAATTTTACGAAAATCGTTGAAGACGTTTTCGGGATTTTTAATATAGAGAAATATACAAGAATTACTTGTTAAAATACATCAGGGAAATGCTTGTAATATAGTTGTCAGTTATACGTATATAAATAACGATATTTTTTGTCATATTCACAGATAACAATGGCGGTGATGGCGCTTTAAAACTAGCTTATCAATCAGGCAGCACCAGCAATGACTCAGAAGCACGAAACGTTTCGTTCACGTATACATTATGGTTGGGTACTAACGTTACTGACAATTACACTCTGCACATGATTGCTCCGAGGTATCTTCTTTATTATTTTTACAAAAATATCTACATAGATATATTCACGCCTCTTTCCCATAGGGGTAGGCAGAGACCACGTCCCTCCACTTGCTACGATCTTGACATACTACTTTCGTCTCTAGTATGTATATATGAAAAGGATCTGCTATCTCGAGAGTAAAACAATAATTAAAACTCACTGGCGTATACTCCATAACCGACTGGTTTATTTTTCAACTAGCAACCCGCCCTCGCTTCGCTTCGGTTTTAGTCGTTTTACCCGCATAGTTCCCGTGGGAATACCGGGATAAAATATAGCCTAGTTTACGCCCTGATATTATAGCTTTCCATTGGTGAAAGAATTTTTGAAATCGGTCCACCCGTTTTGAAGATTACCCGGAACAAACAGACAGACAGACAAAAATTTTTTAATCTATATTTTAGGCATAGGTGTCGTGCAAATAACCGTGTGAGCATGAAAAAAGGCATTACAAACAGACACTCCAATTTTATTTATTGGTATAGATAAATCTGTGTGGGTACTTTAGCTTATAAGTACTCACCATACATACATAACAGTCTCCTCCACATTCATTAATCTCATCATGCATCTTCTTCGATTTATGAAACCTATAACCTGGCCTTTCTTAAGGACGTCATTGATTTAGACACAGAACGTCCGCCTTGATCTTCCCTTCCAACACTTCCGTTTACATTCGCCCTATAAATACTGCTTATTAGTCTCCTTTCATTTATTCTCTCTACATGTCCGAACCAATTTAACATAACTTTCTCAAACCTTATCACTACACTTACTTTCATACCACAACGTATGATTTATATCGTATAATTTATACCACACTGGTCAGACCGGTATGTATAGGATTTTATCTCGAGTTTCCCTTCTCTTTCATAGATGTCATATGCGTATATCCATTCCATCCATCATCATCATCTTGCTCTTATCCCAATTACTTGGGGTCGACGCAATATGTCATCTGTTTTGACATATTGCAAAAAGTTTCGGCAATGACTTTTATGACCGGCCGCCTGTCTGACGTCAACCCTCCTTGGGAATGTAATCGTTGACCCACATGGTACCAGATGGAGTTGGTCCGGGTCAATCTAGGGCTCTTAGTCGTCTTTTACGACACCCACGAGCAAAGCAAGGGTTGGTAGTATTCGAAGCCGCTACCACACAGCAATATCCATTCCATCCATATTGTATCCAATTTGTATTCTTACTCCGTCACCACACGGCAACCGTGTGCTGTTTGCTCGTTCTCCACCAACAGTAAAAACAAATTAAAGTGAAAAGAACGTATTTCTTACTTTTCTGAAGTTAACGGTTAAAAAAAATCTTAACTGACTGTTATATTGTATAGCGTATTTGTCAGTTTTCATTTCCAAGTGTAAGCTGTTTCTATCGCGAACATTTCGTCACACAGAATATTGCGGATGAGAATTTTAAAGCTGGCTTTTTATATAAAAAGTCCACTTCAAAAATGTCCACAGAAATGTTTCCTTCTACCACGTGATGCAAATGGCTTCAGAACTCAATCCTAACTTCAAGTTCGAAGCTAGCGAATGGCCCAACGGTCACTACGTTCACACCTTGGCAGGACATAAGGAAGAACCAATGGGCTACCACTATTGGTTGCTGTACCGTCTGCCTGAGATACCCGACCCTGCCAGCCCGCCTGGCAATCAGCTTGTCGCTCCTGTTGGTGAGAACCAATATTTTTAAATAAGCTAACCCGATTAAAACTAAACTAAATATACATTTTATGAACTTTTTCCGCATGGTGAAGTAGTAAAAATATGAAACACTACTCCATCTTTTAGACATGGATATCGTAAAAGACTACTAAGGAATATTATATGCAGATAACATCAGTGCAAGAGAAGGACAATTCGAAAAGAAACTTTATGCCAACACGTTTGACCAGCGTGGTTATAGTAGGTCAATTACCTCAAACCCAACCGTGGGTCTTATATGGACTAAGATGATAATGATACTCTTATATTGCATTACTAATAGTGTAATTTAGCAGCAGGCAGGGAGCACCTCCTTATGTCAGCGATACAGTGACGCGAGAGCCCTCGCTTTCAGATCCCATTGCGTAACTACAGGAAGAAGACTCACTGCCTCATATGAGATTGTAGCCTCTGATGACACTAAAAGCCATAACCCGCTAAGTTCACCACGTGTTGGTGGCACTGGGAACCGTCAGAGTCTCCGCCTAAATTAGAACCCTGTGTAAGGTCATGCATCACACGACTCCCATCTACATCTTGTCCCCCTATATTAGGTAGCAGCCGCGAAATTGCCTGCAGCACGCACAAGCCTAACCATCGAAATTTAGGACCGAAACGCCCATCCTCTATCGAGGACTAAACCCTAGTATTTCATTGTTGACTCTAATATTAAATTGACGCCAATGCGAATACCACTCACTAAAGTACTGGACCTTATTGGTGGCACATTCCGAGGCCCGTGAAATCAGAGTGCCTCAGTTTTGTGCAGAACCATTTCTTGGCTGATCCGCCGAATTCTTCGAATAACTTGTGCGATAATCATCATCTGAGCTCATATACGTCCCACTATTAGGCTCAAGCCCGTCCACAGTAGTAAGACGTATGGAAATAGATTTTATTACGAGTTTTTCTTTTCTTGCATTAATGTTGTTAGCATATCAAATCCCTTATTCGTCTTTTACGAGATCAACAAACAAGAGAGGGGTAGGAGAATTGTATTCTTACTCCGACACCAGACTGGAATATTGGGATAATATGTATTATATTGTGTTCACTGTTACCTAATATTTAGAGGTTGTTGTGTAGAGTGTGCATAAAATCATAAAAATCTTATTATGTTTCAAATATTTGGAAAATACATTCCAATTTTTTCTCATCATGCTTTATTATTTTCCAGGTGTTGACGATCTGTTAGTAGAAGATGGTGAACACTACCTCTTCTGGTACAAGAAGTTGTAATTCAGCTATAACAATCATTCCAATCAGCAATTGTCTCCGAATTGATTGTACTTTCTATTCTATTATATTAGATATATCAAGATTACATTATATCATTTAACCATATTGTAGCTAACAGACTTTTACGGATTATGATCATTATAATTATTCTCTTCTTATTTCATTCTGTGAAAGATTAATAGTAGTTTCTTCTTTCATGATAATTTTTAATGATAAGCAAATATTACAAAAGTATTCGGACGCAACTAAAACGCTAAGGAATTGTTTGATAGTCAACATGAAAAATCCAACAATTTATTCAATACACATTTAAAACTCATACTTTACTATTAGAATTGATTGTATGCAGTTAGACTTTTATAATTCACTAGCAATCTGCCCTCACTTCATCTCAGTGATTCAATGCCCCGGCCGGGTAAAATTTCGAAGGGTTTTCCTGAGAGGAAAAACAGCCTAAGTTATTTCTTAAGTAAACAGCTACCTGTTAAAATCGGAAACCGTTTTGAAGATTAATCGGAACAAGCACATAGACAGATAAAAAAAAATTAAACAAATTTTTAGGTATCGTGTTAATAATTTTGTGAGAATGAAAAAACCTATTAGTTTGACATTACAGACAGACACTTCAATGTTATTTATTTAAGTAGATGATAACTGTCTTCTCTCGTCATGAACTGTATACTGCGAGCTTGGTAACAGCATTTTTTGCCAAAAATAATTGCTTACCAGCCAGCCCAATACCTAGACAAATCTCTCTCATTGGGTTTTCTATCATCTAACACCAAATGGATAGACAGATAATTCGTCTAGGCATGTTTCCATCGGCCTGTTAACATCCACTAAGGGAACTGAGAGAACATACCTCTGGAGTAACGAGTTACCTAGGTAAGCTGCTCATTACACTAATTGTTGCGTATTTTATTTGGTGGACAAGAATGAAATAGCCAGTTGAAATTTACGTATATTTAGAATGTGATAATTACAATATTAACTTTCGCGTGCGAAACTGTATACAGTTCTGATGTATATATCTTTTTTTTTTTTTTTTTTTTTTTTTTTTTTTATGAAAAAAATGAAGGTGCGAACACTTCAATGCGAAATAGATCGCGAGCCGATGATGCCCGAGCGCCGCGATTGGTTCCGAAGTGTCGCGTCATATCGGTGCATCTTATGCGTGCTGCGCCATCTAGTAAAAGACGCGGTGTACGCTGCGACATACTCCCGGCCTTGGAAGCATGTAATGTCTTCCAATTCATTGTTCATTGATTGGCAGAGGGCAAATTTTTGAAAAGGCTCGACGAATTACACCGTTTGCTGTTTTGATGTCTGCAACTCTCGATATACCATCTTTGCCTGGGAATGTTTTGACAATGCGGCCAAGCAACCATTTCAAGGGGGGCAGGTTATCTTCTTTAATTAAAACAAGCGTGCCGACTACCAAACTGTCTGCGTGTTCCTTCCATTTCAATCTAACCTGCAGTTCGGATACATATTCCTTTGACCACCTGGACCAGAAGTGCAGCCGTATCTGCTCCAATCGTTGGTACCTCGTCAGAATTCGCATCGGCTTCTCATCCAAATCTTCGCATATAGGAGCTGTTAGAGGGCGGCCGATCAAGAAATGCGCCGGACTGAGTGGCAACAAGTCATCAGGATCTGTTGACATAGGACTGAGAGGACGGGAATTCAATACGGCTTCGATTTGTGTTAAAACCGTATTAAATTCCTCGTACGTTAAGTGTGCGTTGCCTATAACGCGCCGTAGATGGTGCTTGCAGGCTCTGATCCCCGATTCCCACAACCCTCCAAAATGGCTAGCGTAAGGTGGTATGAATTTAAATTCTATATTTTGAGAGGCTGCATAATCTTTAATACTCTCAGAACAATCTGTTAAAAACTTTGTAAAATTATTCATTAGTCCCACAAAATTTCTTCCATTATCCGAGAAGATGGTACTTGGTTTGCCACGACGCGATACAAAGCGTTTGAGTGCAAGTAGGTAAGCATCTGTAGACAGGTCACCGACCAGTTCAAGATGAACTGCACGAGTGACAAAACATATAAATAAACAAATGTATGATTTTATCGTTTTCGCTCCCCTCCCTTTACGGTTTAATACAAGGACGGGACCGGCATAGTCTACACCACATTTTTCAAAAGGAATGCCTGGCTGCAGTCGTTCAGGAGGTAAATCGCCCATGAGAGGTGTTATTGTTTTAGCACGCATACGCGCACAAATAATACAATTTTGAACGACCGATCGAGCTAAGTTTCTTCCGTTTAACGGCCACCACGTCTCCCGGAGAGAATATAAAAGTAATTGTGGTGCAGCGTGTAGTAATTGTTTATGTTGATATTTAAAAAGTAATAACGTAAAATGATGTTTGTACGATAATAATATTGGATGTTTCTTGTCAAAATTAAAGAGTAACGAATTAGAAATGCGACCACCGACTCTCATGATATTTTTATTGTCCATAAACAGATTAAGTTTCGTTAAATTATGTTTACTTAATTTATCGTTCCTTAACAATAGCTCGTATTCGTCGGCAAACGATTCCTTTTGCGAGATGCGCGCGAGTAATGACACGGCGTCGCTCAGCTCGCCAGCAGACAGCGCGCCGGTCCGTCTCGAATGCGGCGCCTTGTTGCGCGCGTTATGTATAAAGCGGAGCACATAGGCTGCGGCGCGCTGCATTCGAGCGAACTGAGAGAATCTATGAAAGGGAAATAAGGAATTATTATATGTGTGATTCAATAATACAACCTTGCCAATGCCTGATTTTACTTCAGGTAAATCAATGGGATTCGAACCTGTATCGATGTAGGTGCAATCGTATTCGTAATTACAGAGAAATGACGGTCCGTGCCACCAAACAGATGACTCAGCGAGTGCGTCTATATGTAGTCCGCGTGAAACGATGTCGGCCGGGTTATCCCTACCTTTGACATGCCGCCACGGAAACTCCTTTGTTAATTCTTGGATTTCCGCAACTCGATTTTGTACGTATGTTTTTAGTAAATTAGGAGATGTGCGTAGCCAGCCTAGCACTATTGACGAATCAGTCCAAAAAACTACTTTATTATAATGCCCTTTCAGTGATTGCTTTATTTTTGAATACAGTCTTGCTCCGAGCAAAGCTCCACACAATTCCAACCTAGGTATAGTGGTGGGAGTCAAAGGTGCGACCTTACCTTTCGAACACAATAATCTTACCGCTACAGCTGACTCACTATCTATACTACGTATATAAGCGCATGCACCGTAAGCTACCTGCGACGCGTCGGTGAAGATATGTATTTCTTTGTGTACGACATTATCGCCTAGTACATAACGAGGGATCGTTATCTTACGGAGGTTCGGAAGATTGTTAATAAATTTAAACCATGTTTGGGCTATATCGTTAGGTACTCTTTCATCCCAATCTAATCGTAACATCCATAATCTTTGTAGTAAAACCTTTGCCAAAATTATGGTAGGACTTAGCAAACCTAATGGGTCAAAGATTTGTGACGTCACGGACAAAATTATGCGTTTGGTTGGCGGTTGATTAGTTATATCAATGTGTGTGTGAAAATGTAACTGATCAGATTTATTATACCAACCCAATCCGAGTGTTTTGCTGTGCACGTGTTCACCCAGATTAAATAGTTTTAAATAGCCCTTTGAACTTGAACTCTCGTGATTAAAATTAAAAACCCATTTACGTAACGGAAAGCATCCCGAATTTAATGTCTTTGTGATTTCTGCGCATACGAATAATAAATTGTCTAAACAGTTACTACTATAAATCAAATCGTCGACGTAGAAATTATTTTTTATAACGTCACACACTTCAGGAATTTTACTTTCTTGTGCTAATTGTTTCAAACACCGACAGCTCAAAAATGGCGCAGATGCGGTGCCATAAGTGACAGTGTTTAATTGATAAATCCCAATTTCATCTGACGGACTATCACGCCACAAGATTAGCTGCAAGTCCCGCTGGTCTGAGTCAACCAGCACTTGCCGATACATCTTTTCAATGTCAGCGCAGGCCACGTATTTATTCTCGCGAAATCTCATCAAAATTGCTATTAAATCTCCCTGTAATGGTTCGCCAATTAATTGTAAATCGTTAAGTGACGTTCCGGTAGATGTTACAGCGCTGGCGTCGAACACCACTCGCAATTTTGTAGTGGTACTGTGCTCACGGAACACACCATGGTGCGGCATAAAATAGTGTGGAGTGCCATGCGATTTTATGCGACTCATATGACCTAACTTAATATATTCATGTATAAATTCTTTATATAACTGTCGATATGCGGGATTACGTTCTAAACGTTTCTCTAACGCTAAATAACGTCTTTGCGCTTGTGAATACGACTCACCTAATTCGGTAGGTGACCTTTTGAACGGTATACGAACGCAGAACCTCCCATCGCCAACTCGCTTTGTTGTTTGTAAGAAATGTTCTTCGCATTGACGTTCGTCGTTACTGCGTGAGTCACCGACCGTGTGTAATTCTTCTAGCTCCCAGAACCTACGCACTTGTTTATCTATAGATTGCGTTTCTATAGTTGTGAAATTACAGGATATGCTATGCGACGGTCGTGTATTATTTTCATAAACAGAACCAGATACGATCCAGCCTAGTTTGGTGTTCTGAAGGTATGGGCCATTACGTAGACGTATCTTACCTTCGTCCAAAATGTCCCAAAATAGGTCAGCTCCTATCAACATGTCGACATGTTGACATTCGTGGAACGATGGATCCGCTAACTGAGTATGCGTGGGTATATTAAATTCATTTTTATTAATTGTAAACGTAGGTAGATCTAAAGATATTTGCGGCAATACTAAACATGAAATGCATTTGGAGAATGTATTATACATTGATTTTAATTGCACATTACACGATCGTGTAGTTTGTGTAACTATGTTACCAACGCCGTTTATTTGCAAAGTGGACTGTAATGAATTAAGTTGAAGTTCGTAACATAAAGATTGCGTTATAAAACTACGTTCGCTGCCGCTGTCTAATAAGGCGCGGCATTTTTTAAAGTTACCTTTTTTATTCGCTATCTCAACGATTGCAGTTGACAACAATACGGGATGTTTATACGAGTATGCAAATAAAGTATTTGTAATGTGCGAGTTTCCTATGCTTTCGCTTAGCTTATGGTTTACCGGTGGCGCAGTGGATACAAGTGACAGGGTCTGCATCTCCATGTCGCTTGTATCGTTATCATCACGGTGAATTAACGAGTTATGTTTTTTATTACATTTTCTACAAGTACCGTATCGACAATCGCTAAGTGCATGACCGAAATGCAGGCAATTTTCACATAATTGATTATCGTGTATGAATTTCAGTTTATCGTGCAAATTTAACGACAAAAATTGTGAACACGAATATAACGGGTGCTCTGCGTTACATTTTTGACATCTCTTTGTACGTGTATTTTTGTATGACGGCTTCGATTTATTAGCTACAACGTTACAGTGTACCTTTGAGTGCGTTTGCGTATTACGAAGATCACGTCTATTATCAGATGATTGTGACGAGCTAGGTTTTGAATGAGTTACTGATATGGTTTCTAACATATCGGCCTTATCTCTCAAGAATTTTATTAAATCTTCTAGTTTAATGTTGTAATCCGAACCGCAGGAGGATAATAATAAATTTTTTGTTTGTTCCCATTCGCGTTCGGTGGGTGCATCTAACTTAGAAACAACTAAATATATAATAAGAGTATCCCAATGTTCAGTGGGTTCGCCCATTATATTCAAAGCGCGAATATTTTTTAGAATTGTGTCGACAAGTTTTCGAAATATACCCGGTGATTCTTTATTTACACTAGGAATGCTAAAAAGTGATTTAACATGATTATGCACAAGAAGTTTATTATTATTGTAGCGGTTAGTTAATAACTCCCAAGCAATGGGATAGTTGCTAGCCGAAAATTCCACAGATTCGATAACTAATTCTGCACTGCCCTGCAAAGAAGATTTTAAATAATGAAATTTTTGTATATTTGAAATTTCATTGGAATTGTGAACTAAGGCTAAAAACGTATCACGATAGTCTAACCACGATTCGTATTTACCATTGAAGGTTGGGAGCGAAATGGTGGGTAATTTTACAGATCGGTGCGCATTGCTCACAGATATAGATTTTTCGTGGGGCTCATCTTCACTGATAATGCACTCAGCTTGCGCTAAAACACTGTAATAATCATTTTCAAACGTTTCACGAACCATCAGTTGCTGCTCCTCGGACTCTGGCGTTAAAGATTCAATCCTATTTTGAATTTCGTTAAAGTCTTTATACAAGTTTTTTGCACCCTGTAAACGTAACTTTAATTCTGCGCGTTTAATATGAGTTATCTCTAACGAATTTACTGAATTTATGTAATTTTTGAATATTGTTAATCTACACTTAATAGAACCTCTGCGTTTGTTTAAATCTTTAAGGGTAGCGCTGTCTCTAGCCAGCTCGTCTTTCGACATTTTGGAAGGTGTAGAAAGCAAGAGTACTTACCACTGCAATCACCAACGTAACGCGATATAATGCACGACACCCTCGTCCTAATCCAACCTCAGCGTAATTGTATAGCAGGCTGCTTCTTCCTGACCTGCGTTTATGTTTGTCAGCTAGTTCCTATCTTGCATCCGGCTCGAGGGTCCAAATTTATGTTGCGTATTTTATTTGGTGGACAAGAATGAAATAGCCAGTTGAAATTTACGTATATTTAGAATGTGATAATTACAATATTAACTTTCGCGTGCGAAACTGTATACAGTTCTGATGTATATATCTTTTTTTTTTTTTTTTTTTTTTTTTTTTTTTATGAAAAAAATGAAGGTGCGAACACTTCAATGCGAAATAGATCGCGAGCCGATGATGCCCGAGCGCCGCGATTGGTTCCGAAGTGTCGCGTCATATCGGTGCATCTTATGCGTGCTGCGCCATCTAGTAAAAGACGCGGTGTACGCTGCGACACTAATGCTTAGTTGCATTTAAAGATTCCTACAGGAATGTATGCAATGGTATTCTTAACTATCACACGGGGAGTCTATAAACGTTTCCTATTTGGACAAATACGATTTGGCCTACCATATCATAATGGCTAGAGGGATTTTGACTTCACTTTTTAAGTTTGCCTACTATTTTAATACTAACATCGTTTAATATAGGGGTGTAACGGAGCTACGTAACCGTAACCGAAATTATCAGATATCCAAAATAAAAATATAACTGAAACCGTAACCGAAAGCGATATAAAAGTGTTGGATGGTTTCGGAAAGAGGCGGGATCTCTATGAGACAGGTTATGACAGGTTCTCTATCTACCAGCCGACCTGAAACCTAAACATAAACATCTACAAAGGGAATTAATACAATGATTACCACAATTAGCTAAATCCTTTTACAATTCCAAATCCAAATCAATATCCGTAACCGAAACTATCATAAACTGTCAGATAATCCGAAATAATTACACATCCATAACCAATATAATGTAATCCTAATATCCATAACCGTATTCAGTTCCGAAACAGTATATCTTATAACATTCCTAGTTTAATAGTATCATAATTATTGAACCTGCGACATATATTTATATTAAAATACATTAAAATTTTTATCCTTCACGTCATAGGTACGTTTGTACTCTCAATAATTTCAATATTTTAATCTACTACATCGTATTAACTATATCGTATTAAGATATAATTCTGTAGTTTTACACTTTGAAATTAAATCACTGAGTGATTAGGAAACAAATATTATTAAATAACACGCGTAGTAATAAACTGAGGATCATAATCAATATGTCTAATAATAATTTGGTAATTATTAGAATGTAATCAACTCTTTAATAGGAGATGTACCAAAGATCTTTTTGTATTTTGTAACTTTGGTGATTAATTTGTATATAAATATTTTCTTAGCTGTTTTAGTATGAGATCTACCACATTCAAAACAAGAATTAATGGCAATTAGATTATCTCTATACAGAATAAATAGGTAATTGTGCGATCCAGAAATAGTTACAAGTTTAGACTCGACTTCAGAGACTGATAATAACTGTAGTGTTTTGTGTGCTTCAATTTAATGTTCATAACTTTTCAAAAGCCAAGAATTAATCCAAAGCAAGATCATTGTAGGATACCCGCTCATCGCAAATAGAGGACAACAGTTTTTATGTAATATAAATAAAATATAATTTCAGTAAACTCAAAATATTACACGTACAAAAGTCTTTAAAATATAATAATGGCGCGTAAAATTCAAATGGGTGTACATAAATTCAACATAATTCTATCAAATATTTGGCTTTTAGCATTGGCTATTGGTTTTACCGAAAACGCATTTTGGTGTAGAAGAATACTATTCTCTTAGAATAATAATGTATAGAAGATCCGCACACAAAAAATGAAGCATTTGAATTGGAGCCTAATGGAGCTTACGCCGGAACCGTTCCGTAGTGTACAAGGTCCCTGTACTGCAAGTACGAACACTACTCTTAAAAAATAAATAGGGAATTATGACGGTTTGTGCATCCAAATGGTGTCAGAACACATTTGAAAAACATAAAAAGGTTTTTAACATATCTTTTTAAAGTATTTCGACGATTTATGTTAATAAAAACAAAATTTGATTTCATAATTTGTATAGTGGTGTACGTGTAATTGCCTGCGCGCATGTAGTATTTTTGGCTTCATGTTTTAGATCGCTCGAAGTACCGATACCATCCTTCTACTATACGTTATTATTCTAAGACTATTCTATTCCCTCCAACTACCTATTTTAGAGACAGACGCCGATCTCATGCTAAAACAGCCTTGTAGTGTCTATGTGAGTCATAACTTCAGTGTTTACTTAAATATACATTATATTTTAAAAATGCATAAATATTATGTAATACTGTAAGGTATTATTTTTATCTTTAAAATACTACGTTAGTTGGAGGCATGGTTACATAGGCTACTTAGATCAAAATTTTAAGATTCGTGTTATACGTAAGCAATTCTCAATTTAACATTTTTAATACTAATTGGAGTCAATGGAAATATGTCCGTGTACCCATAGATTGATTTATATAAGAAATATGCGCACAATTATATTTATGCGGGCTATGATAGTTTATTTTTCTAATTCGTTAATCGTAGAATAATTATTGAGTTTTCCTATCATGAATATTATTAAAAAAAAAATAAGAAACATCTGAGGTTTTCAACCGTACATACCAGTGATCATTTCTGCCATGTACGGACAGGCTCTGCAATGACGCCCCACACGTCTATCGCCCGGACGGAGCCAGGCGGCGGGTGCGCTTACCGTAGCCCACACCAAAAAGAATAAAAAAAGGCTATGGAATGAATTACCTACTGCTGTTTCTGGAGTGCTATGACATGTCCTTCTTTAAACGAGGTTTAAGAAGACCACTTTCTTCACAGCTAGGCTGTTGGCTATACCAACAGCCTAGCTGTGCCCTTTGTATTGCAAAGGTCCATATGCGGCAGTATAACTTACCATCCGGTGCGCTTGCTCGTATCACCATAGCCAATAAAAAAAAATAACGACAATCTAATTTATATAAAAAATCGGACGCCTTATGGCTACCATATTTTATTGGGACAAGTGCGAGATGATGATAATTTCGAGTATCTAAATATATCTTCCACGCAAACAATTTAGCGCTATTTATTTTTGTGTAAGAATTTTTTTTTGCTTGGATTTAAATTATTACTATCACGAATATATTATTTTGTTAACTTTCTGAACTTATTACCATTGACTCGATACGTTTTCTCTAGTAATAATATCTATATAATCACAAACCATAGATTTTAAAACTAATCATTTTTAGACGAGACTGAACGCAAGAGTTATCTGAATTAAATGCGTTAGAATAACATTTTTATTGTAACTATTGAATGGTTCTTAATAAATTTAAAAAAATATGTATTGTGTTTATTTAACAAACTCCTATTGAATGACCCTATCTCATTTAGGACGTACAGGAGAAAACAACTGAAGACAAGAAATCGTTTCTTTTTAACCGATTTCAAAAAAGGAGGAGGTTTCTCAATTCGACGGTTTATATGTTTTTTATGTTTGTTCACGAATAACTTCGTCGTTTATGAGCCGATTTTGATGATTCTTTCTTTGTTAGGGTAAGGGCATACTTCCCAAAGGGTCCCATGAAAATTTTATCGAATTCGGACAAGCGATTTTTGAAAAATTAACAAGAATCTAAAAATTTTTCTACATTATCTACATTATTGAAGGCGGTTTCTTTTTTGCAAAAAATAATTATAACCTGCTGAATTGGCGGGAAGGGTATCACTAATATGGCGGTCTTCGTCCTGAAATATTTACTATAGAATAGAATAGCGTTTATTGACAATATAAACAATATTATCACAGTAAATTTAATTATGATATAGTTAAAACTGACAATAGGGGAATACAATTCATCACCCTCCTGTTTTGACCGTGGATGCTGTAAAACACGACTAAGGGATATATGCATATAACATTTGATACAAGAGAAAGAAAAATCGAAATAAAACCTTATACACCCGTTGGCCCGCCACTAGACTTTAGCCGCGCTTGAAAAAGATACGAACACGGCGGGCTGACCAGCGTGGTATGAAATTTAATTTCCCTTCCCCCTGGAATGTAGAGTAGGCTCGAGCCCAACAGTGGGACATTATTACTGACATTGTGAATGAAAAACAGTAATATTTAAGACCCAACATTTATTAAATTTGTACAATTATACATTTAACACCAAACATATTTCAGGTGATCTAAATACTCGTACTTAAATAGTGCACAAGTAAGCTACAATACTTCGTATATAGCGTACAAATTGAACAAAAAAAAGAACAATAGACATCATAAAAAATAGCATTTGCATATATTCTGAATAGTGCCTATCGTAGAACTTACAATATACGTAGTCATTAAAATAAACGAATACAACCTCTGTTAGTGAAAATAATAAATCTCATTCATTATAATAATAACTAAACTATTACCCATTAGAAATTATTAATTTGTATCATCAAAATATTTAATTTTACATTATTGTATAATGTATGTTTAAATGAAAAATATTAGATAACATTCTGTATTATATATACAGAATGTATCATATTATGGAGCAACTGTTCGAGCATGTTATAGTTTAACGGTCATAGAACGATAATTAGAATGTATATTACACAAAAATCATTATAATATAAAAGTTACAGTGATTTCAAAAATGTGTATCTAAGAGTCTATGCCTTAAATGTGACGTATTATGTAGGCATGTACAAACAAAATACATGTAGGCATATAAAGCTTCGACAGTATAAATAGGTATTAATTGCGCAAACGCTTCAATGGTAGCGTAGGTACAAAGGCGCCTCGTTAACGGTCATTGGCCGATCAGCTGATTTAAAGCGAAGTTTGTCTTGCTTATTCGAACGTAATCATTGATTTATTCAATATCTAATGAACATTTAACAAAGTAAGAATATGTTGCAGATTAAGTATCATTGTCTTAACACATTTCAATCAGATTCACACGAAAAAGCGATGACAAAATTTAAAACTACATGTCTCTAATTCATTAACGAATCGATATATTTGCTTTAAATTTTTTTCATGGGGTTCCACCACCATTGGCTAACTCCCGTTTGAACAGCTGCCCCATAACCTGATACATTATATATATATTTATCTGTATATATTTATCTGAATAATATGAGCAATAATAAAAAAATATTGCTATATTTTTATATCGTGTCGATATTTATAATTATTACTTTAAATGTGCAAAGTTGTCGTGTATATTGATGTTTTATTTTTTTTAAATACGTGGAAACATGACCACACACGAGCTCAGCCTTTTATTGAAAACAGTTCGACACTTCAAAATTGGTGGCGTGAGCCCCAGTTACATCGGCTTGTAATTTTTACAGCAATAATGTCCGATTACGAAACTTTTAAAATAATTGATAAATTCACAACATTGCTTAAATCAGTGTCCATTGGTAGATAAAACTGTCGTACGTATAGAGCGATGGCTACGCTACTAAAGATAAAACATGAGACACCTAAAATAGTGTAATTTTATATTCACAACACTTTATTATATCCTCTGCATCACATTAAATAAAATGCTATTCCATTTATTGCATACAACATTTAAGAATACTGAAAAACATACCGAACGTAACAGATCGAAACACGACATTTACACGTTCCCGTCAAAACTCTCATATTACTATTACTTTAAAATCTCGCAAAAATATTGCAAATCGAGAAAAATCGTTATCAAATACTTTCATAATGGCTGAAAGTGAATGAATAATTTTAAACGCACACAAACATATCATTTTTTTTTATTAAAAATCTGACACATTACATTGTGCTGTGATATATTGAAAATAAAATATTATAGCAAATTCTAATAAATACTAATTACAAATACAGTCAAAATACACCGAATAAACATCATGTATACGTTCCCTGGCTTTCCATTTTCAAACTTTACTGACGGAGGAGCAATTATTATGTACCTTTTAATAATTACTAGAGATGTGCCGACTACTCGTCTACTATCGTAGTCGGTGACCATTCGACCAAAAGCGCCGACTATTCGGCTTCTTACTTTGTATTTATTTCTCAATAAAATGTATATAAGTGTAATTACACCTTCCGTGTGGTGACGGAATAAGAATACAATTCACCACCCCCTTATCTTACCCGTGGGTGATCGTACAAGACGACTAAGGGATATAAAACGCAAATAACATCTATGTGAGAGAAGGAAAACTCGAAATAAAACCCTATACCAACACGTCTGACCAGCGTGGCATAATAGGTCAATTACCCTTCCATTATGGAGGAGGCCCGAGCCCAACAGTGGGACGTATATGGGCTGAGATGATGATGAAGTGTAATTACACTTCTTCTGATCTAATACGGTCCCTCATACTTGTAAGTTACACTTCACTTTCCCCGATGGCTAAAAAAAATCCATACATTTTTGACATGATTAAATTTTGATTAACCTCTATTACTTTAATGAACAATAACAATATTACAGGCCGTACTGCCTCCTCATTGCCATTGACTACTACTGAATACTGTAGGTAAACAAAGCATCACGGAAATTTCCGAACATCCCCGAAACCGCGATCGGCTGGGCCAACTAATCGGTCTCTTTAAAACCGACGTCGCCCATAGTCATAATCGGCACATCTCTAATAATTACCCATGCTAGGTTAAAATGATCAGTAATAAATATTTGTTACCTCCAAACTGGGAAATTTGAAAATGATAAATAAAAAACTATGATACATATAATTATATCACATATAGTGTACCAAAGAGGTAATTGTTAAATCACTTTTAATAAAGAGGATAATGCGAACTGCCCCTATCAACTTGTATAAAATTAAAAAAATGTAAAAAAAATCGCTTTTGTATGTAATCAGGGGCGTAACTACCGCATCAGCCGTGTCAATGCTACGGGGCCCCGGGGCTACAGGGGCTCCTAACGTGTGTAAGCAAAAATTAGTAAAATGGTATTGACAATGTAAATTTGTCAATACATTTGTCATAGTCAGAAACTCTTTCAAAAACATTGCTAATACTATAAACTTAACAAACACCTATTTTCACTAACAATAGCTATATTTACGGTAACGCTTAAAGCAAATCAGTATCATGCTAAATGGCATTTAACATCAATCAATAATTAGTGTCATCTAGAACCGAATAGGTTTAAGGTGTTACCTAAAATTTGGGTATTGATAGTGAAAATGGGCAAAAACGATAGTGGCCAAGTCCGCATTATCCTCAAAACGATAGAACGCGGTTGCAAGGCGACATCGTCCATACCGCGTGACGTCACTTCCTTCACTCACGACCAACACTAGGCGCCTCTGTGACAGCCATCTTGTTCATAACGTGCGTATACGCTAAGCCGAGAGCCCATGACACTTCGTGTCCGTTCACTTTCTTGAATAGCTGAGAAAAAAAAAACAAATTAAAATTAACACCGTGTGGTTATTCACCTCTCCCTATCTTGCCCGTGGATGTCGTAAAAGACGATTAAAGACGCGTGAGGGGTCACGCGCCAAACATCGCAGCGCTCTCGATTGCCCCGCGCGCTTAGGTATATTGGAAAAAGTTCAGTGAATTTTATGATTTTACGTAAACTATTATTGTTGCTATATGACAACGAAATGTGAAATAAAATATATATTAAGCTTTTGATTGGTTGATTTAAATAAATGTACTAAAAGTAATTGCTAATTGTAAAGTATTTTTTTTGGGTCAACGTGTGTCCCAAAAGCGCTTTGAGCACATTTTTTTTTTTGGGTCAAATGGTGTCCCAAAAGCGCTCCAGGGGCTAAAGGATATATGCAGATGACCACGCTGGTCAGACGTGTTCGTATAAACTTCAATTTCATTTATTTTTTTAATTTACAAAGATTTTGTATATGGCATCCCTCAGTCGAATTATACAATACCCACGGGGAGGAAAGCGGCTGGTGAATTGTCTTCTTATGCCGTCAACACACGAAAAAGTGAGGGATATGGAGATGGATATATTAGAAAAAAAGAAAAATTGTTTATTTCTCCCTCGCAGGGGGATAGATATCTGTACAACTTAGTTTACATATAGATAGATGTAAGAGCTGGGATCCCACCCGCAAGCGAGTAAAAGGATTGCTACTCAGCTTTATGCTGTAGTAACACCACAACGCTGATTTTCAGTAGCCGCCTATGGTGTGACGATTGTCAGCAAACTGAACGCTTACTACTTATTTAAAACATATTTAATGTAGTCCGACTCCGTGTGGCGATGGATTAAGAACAAAATTCATTACCCTAGCATAAAAACGACTAAGGGATTAAATATGCATATAACACCTATACAAGAGAAGGAAAACTCGAAATAAAACCCTATACCAACCTCTCTGACCAGCATGGTATAGTAAGGTTAATTTCCCTCCTATTATAGAAGAGGTTCGAGCCCAATAGTGGGGCGTATATGATTTGATGATGATTATGATGATATAGTCCGAAAGAATACCTACCGATATCGGTTCGTTATCCTTAATCTTGTAGGCATCTTGTAACAGGGCCACCATGTAGACGAGATCAAGGCACGCCCATGGTTGTTCCACGTTAGCGGCCGAGCAAGCGCGAACCGCACTGGTCCTATATGATGACACAGATACCGTACCGCCTTTCATTACATCTGAAAATAAACATTATTCATATAATTGCAAGTGTAGTTTTTTCAAAACCTAGCTAGAATAGGTACGTAGTACACACACTAGAGATGTGTCAGTTATAGCAAAACGTAACCAAAAACGGTTGAAATACCTCTAACGTATCGGTATTGATTTCACTAGTAACGGCTATCAGTTATCTAGGTACAAACAAATGACTATGACGCGACGTTGTCAACGAACAATATCACAAAAATAATTGATTTTATACTGTGATTCTTGTTTCTCTATAACCGAACGAAACGTTGAAATGTTGCTCGTTATTAAGCGGCTAGTCAATAACCGCACATGTTATGCACGTCAAGAATCACGTAGAAAGAGAGAGATGGCTTAATTATTTGGATTATTAGACTTAATGATCGTTCGGTTGTCAAACGCGTTAAAATGCGTAAAAATAGTTTTATTTTCAATGTGTAATGCTCGCGTAAATATCAGAAATCATTACGGGGAAACATTTTTTATTATTCATCAATCCCTTTTGGATAATATGAACTGCGTTTATCGCTAATTTACTAACATATAATAACAGAATAAAATGGAATAATTATTTCTGATGTTTACGCAAATATTGAACATTATAAATAAAACAATTTTTACGGTTTTTATCGCGGACGGTGTGTCCAGACCATAGCCAGAACAAGGATGAACATGAGAAGGATATTTACCTTATGACACGCTAATCAGACGCCTTGGTAAAGTGTATTTCTTTTTTTTTCTGGAAGTTCTGCAGCCCAGTTTTGACGACTGCCACGATAAAATTAGAAGTGGCGACAAATTGTAATCTAAATCACCGAATGTTTCCCACTTAAAATTGAGGTCGTTTATTCCTCCCTAAAAGTACGGCGGATAATTTTGATCAAAAATTGGCTGGGCATTACCTATGATACCGGCGTCGGCGGCCACTTCGTAGAAGTAGCTCATGGCGGCGACGGTACCGCGTGGTGCTTGAGCTGGCTCCCAGTCCAACGTGGCCAGCACGTAACGTCGTACCAGCGCATGACATGCCTGGTACACCGCCAGCCGCTTGGCACCAGCAGGGCGATGAGCTCCGCTAGCGTAATCATACAAAAATATATATAACTTCTGACTACAAGACCATATATACTCCTGCCCAAATTATGTCTCCTCTAAAGTTCATGCACGCACCTGTGCAGTACATTAAATGCTGTATCAATGGGGCGTAAGCGGATGGTGTGATTTTTGCTGTCATTGTCAACAATACAGTCGCGTTCATTCCATCATAAGTTCGTTATTGTTATTTGTAAAGTAAATAAATAAATTTGAAGTAAATAAAGTGTCTATTTATAATCGGTCAAAATAGTAAGTGTTTTTTTTTTTTTTTTTTAATGCTCACACAATTATATGCACAATACCCATACTTTAAAACCAATTTAAACATTTTTGTCTATCTGTCTGTTTATTCCAGCTAATCATAAAAACGGTTGTGCCAATGTTGATAACATTTTAGTACCAGGTAGCTGTTTATATAAAATTAACACATCCAATGCCTCTAAAAAAGTTGCCTCACAAAATTAATTTATCTCCACAATAGGAGGGAAATTGATCATACTATATGATGCTGGTCAGAGAGGTTGGTATAGGATTTTGTTTCTAGTTTTCATTCTTTTGCATAGCTGTAGCCGTCTTTTACGACATCCACGGGCAAAATAGGGAGTGGTAAATTGTATTCTTATTCCATCACCACACAAATTAATAATAATAATTTAATACCTGATAGAATACTGTTTATTGCCATAAGTCCACTGCTCCTTTTGTATTATGGGGTCGACGCAGATAGAGGTGAACTCCCGTGTATCATTGTTTTGTGCCTCCATACGGAATACACCGTGTCTGGCCGCTAGAAGACCCAGGTTTAAGTAGCTGGAACAAACAATATTTATTGTTACTATATATATCTACTATCTTTGGCCCCCGACTTGGTCTGCGTCAGAATCATTTCGCTGCTTTGCGAGAATAGCAACGCAATCAAAAAATTACAGATTTTTTTTTTTTTTTTTTTTTTTTTTTATAATTATCATAATATTTGAATGATTTATTGAGGGTGTGACTGTACTGATTAACGGAAAATTTCTACGTTCACAATAAAATATAAAGGATTTTAGATATCAAGGATCATTTGGCATAATATTGTATGTAAAATTTTGAATTACGTAGATATTCTCGCAAACCAGCGATTTGTGATGTCCTTGACCTTTAACCACATGTCACCCGGTCCGTTCACCCGTGACCTCGGCTAGAGATATGGTACTAGTCCAGAATTTTAGATTGCAAACAGGCAACTTTAAGAAACGTGGCGCTAGTACTTACAGTACATCTGATGGCAAGTGATACTGTCATTCGTAGACCTTTGCTAGTCCACTGCCTACCGTATAGAAAGTAGAAGGAGTGTGAATGCATGGATGAGGTTCGGTGATAAACGCACCATACGCAAACATTCTCAGAGAATTGGGTCCCCGGCTCTCTCGCTCACCGAACGAAGTGCAGTAACAAATTCCTACTGCGTAGTCGATTTTCTGGGAGTGTGGTACTACCCCGTACGGACCGGCCCGTGGCTAAACACAAAACGACTGTTGACCACATATGAAGGGTACAGGCAAAGAACAGGGAATATCACAATTTTTATTTTTTCGTTTTTTTATTGAAAGTAAATCTTTGTCTATGATAGTTTGATTCCCAATCACTAACTTTTAAAAAAAGTAATCAGATTGTACAATAAAGTCGTTTTTGTTTGTGGTCGAAGCAAATTTTACCTTCAGATTTGTTGAGTAGTGTTATTAATAAATTGACAAAAAAGACTGATCGAAGCGTTTCTGTTAGATTTTAATATTTTTGATAATTAAAAATTCCATCATAAGTACACAGTTATATTAATTAATAAACAGTTAATAAGTTTTGAGTAAAAGTTACTGCATACGCCGATCTCAATAAAAAATTCATACTTCTAAAGTTTTAAATGCGTTTTTCTCAAAATCTATTCATTAGGACATTCCCTGTTCTTTCCCTGTACCCTTCATATGAATTTATTTGTTGATATTTATTTACCTGTGCGTATATAAGGTGATGTTAGACCCAGCGGAGACGACAAACTGATCGCTGGACGGGTACATGGAAGCATCTTTCTCATTCAGCTGGTACGTTATCTGTGTTGAACCACCACCCAAATCCAAAGCGGCCATTGTATCACCCTCAATGAGATCTGAAATGTAACAGTATAACAACCATTAATTCATTATCATCGCAGCCCACATACGTCCCACTGTTGGATTCAGGCCTCCTCCACAATGGGAGAGAATTTGACCTACTATACCATGCTTGTCCGACATGTCGGTATAGGGTATCATTTCGAGCTTTCCTTCTCTTGCACATATATTATATGCACATTATATCCCTTAGTCGTCTTTTACAACATCCACGGGCAAAATAGGGAGTGGCTAATTGTATTCTTACACCATCATCACAAGGAATAATTAATTAGCTGATGGAAATGCCGTCTCACTGTATATACACTAATGATGAGTTCGATATATCAAAACGTAACTTATATCGGATATGTGTTAGATATCATACCATATCGATATCTATATCAATGTAGCCGATATCACAAAAACCGTATCGAGTCAAAACGTCTACTAACATGCGAGAACTATTAAGTCAAAACTTAAAACTATAACGATGTGAACACGTACGAACAAAACGCAAACTTCACAAATGATATTGAGATATGAACCATATTCGTTCCTCTCGTTCTAAGTATATATTCTTTTATTAGTATAAAAGAGATGAAGAGAATATGAAATAACTTTAGCCATGTTTGCGTGGTTAATATATCTTACTGTACTAGCAATAAGGTCTAGTTTCAATTGTATAGTTTTAGTTATGATAACGTTTCTGGCGGCTACGGCTACTCGATATTAGTGAGACACTTACTCTACAAAATGGAACTAAATTTCGAAGTTATAAGGTTGAATTTGAGTTGTTACAATATGGACAAGTTTGCTCATTTTAATATCAATGTTAACGTTTGAAAACTGTACTACTGATATCGATATCAGAAAACCGTTTTCGATATCGATATGCAAACTGTATATCGGATACATAATCGTTTGTGGAACAAACAGAAAACGCCCATATCTAATATACACTGTATAACCTTTACAATAAGACCAACCATCCATCCATCAGCCCATAGACATCCCTGTTGGACATAGGCCTCCCCACGAGAATGCCACTCGGAACAGTCCTCTGCCACCTGCATCTAACGGTTCCCTGCGACTTGCGACCTAGTAGAGTCTCATCCTACGCTGCGTCGTCCGATTCGCAGTCGCCACTCAAGAATCTTTGTTCCCTAACGGTTGTCGGTTCGATGAGCAATGTGGTCTGCCCATTGCCATTTCAACCCGCTATTCAGCGGACTATGCCAGTTACAACCTTTCTTCTACAGGTTTCCGTATGCCGGATTTTATCACGTAGAGAAATACCGAGCATAATCCTCCCCATAGTACGTTGACTGACTTTGAGCCTTTTTATGAGGCCAACATTTAGGGACCACGTTTACATAATCCTTACTAATATTATAAATGCGAAAGTAAATTTGTTTGTTTGTTTATTACGCTTTCACGTTTAAACTACTCATCCGATTTCAAAAATTCTTTCACTAATGGAAAGCTATAATATCAGAGAGTAACATAGGCTATTTTTTATCCCGGTATTCCCACGGCGAGGGCGGGTTGCTAATAAGACCATAATTCTTTATTAAAAGAACAGATAGGAAAAGGTGGATAACTTACTATGCAATAAGTTCACAGTATACCAGATGAAGATGCCTTCATCTGAGCCGTCCATGATCTTCACGCTGTCTGGACCCACATCATAACCTAACCTGGAAAAAAAACATATTATTTGAATGACTGATGAAATGCATATTCTTTTCTAAAACTAAAGAATATAAATCTTAGAATAATAACGTATAGAAGGTAAGTCCGCGCACAAAAAATGAAGCATTTAAATTGGAGCCTAATGGAGCTTACGCTGGAACCGTTCCGTAATGTACAAGGTTACTGTACTGCACATATTACGCAACTCTTAAAAATAAATACGTAATTATGAAGGTTTGTGCATTCAAATGGTGTCACAACACTTTTGAAAAACATAAAAAGTATATTAACATTACTTTTAAAAGTATGCCGACGATTTATGTTAATAAAAACAAAATTTGATTTCATAATGTTTATAGTGGTGTGCATGTGTACGTGTGTAATCGCCTGCGCGCATGTAGTGTTTATAAATTCACGTTTCGATCGTTCGAAGTACCGACACTATCCTTCTATATTCTAAAGGAATGCATTTGTCGCGGGGGACATTCATCATGATCATCTCAGCTCATACATCTACAGCTGGGCGGAAGCTTCCTTTACAGTGAGGGATATTTATCTACCAGGGATGGCCAACCGGTCGATCACGACTATTAGTCCAGTCAATCGTGGTAAGGCAAAGATATAAATACGTAGAACAGACTGAGCATCGTAATCACTAACTGGTGCAAGCATCAATTGCAATTGTGAAGATTTCAAGAAATATGTAATTGGGAGATCGCCCCGGGTTTCGTCAATAAACAATAGATCTTGGGTCTAATGAAGTCGGTCACCCCTGATCTATACTATATCGCGCTGATCAAACGGGTGGGTATAAGGTTTTATTTTGAGTTTTCCTTCTGTTTGCACAGATGATAATCGTATAACATATCGCTTAGACGTCTTTTACGACATCCACAGGTAAGATATAGGAGGAGGTGAATGATATTCTTACTCCGTCACTACAAACACGATATTTAGATAACATCTATGGAAGAGAAGGAAAACTCGAGGATATTATATCCTATGCCAACTCCTCCTCTTTCCTCCTCCTCCTTCTTCTCCTCTCTCTTTCCAACTCCTCTTTAATCTTTTCTAATTAAATTTGTTGCGGGTCCCAATAGAATTAAAATCATATCCCGGGACTGCCTGAGGGTCAAACCTCGGTGTCATTTATGGAGACCATTGTGGATCCTGGCTTACAGGAGTTACAATGATGGGAATGTGTGGTGGAATTAGTCCAAATAAAAAAAAATCCTATGGCAACACGTCTGACCAGCGCGGTATAGTAGGTCAAATATCCCTATTATTGAGGCTGGAGTTCAAGCCCAATAGTGGGATTTAGCGGGCTGACAGGTGATGATAAATGTACGAGCAACACACAAATATACAGCATGAATTTTCTGGAAGTTTTGAAAGTATTATCAGAGAAGAAAAACCCCAAAGTCTACGTCAATCTGGCTGACGGGAATTGTACCCAAAAGGATCAGTGACTATGGTTAGCCCAACGGCGATAAGGAGAGAATGTAGATAGTTATGGGGCCGCGTGTTGTCCTTTCGTCGACCTAAACAGATTGGCCAGCGCAGGGACCATAGCTAAAAACTCATAAGGTACATATGTATGTATAATTCTCATTTGGTCGAACCCTGTAACCCATAGTAAATAAATTTCAAGAATAATTAAAAATATTAAATCTTACTTTGTTATAGCTTTAGCTACGCTGAGTATTAGTTGTTGAGCTTTGTCAGCAGGCAGCAACCTCAGTCCTGCGGTCGCCCTCACTATGATAGGAGTATTACGACGTTTCTCTGGCGGAGTTAAAAATTCCGCCTTCCTTATTAGTTGAACTATTGTGTCGGCACCCTAAAAAGAAATTATTAACCTCTATTTATTTTTAAAGTGAAACTTATATTACATCGCCTCAAACTTTATCGTTCATCTATTGCATGTCGCGTGACGGTCGGCCGTGGAGAAGGGGTAAAGTGAAAGGCGCTCCACAGAGCAGCATTAGCTGACCATTTAGTGTATAGACTTTTACTCATTTGTGCCAGTGCTCCACGCTGTTTGTTTTTTATCAGTGCTTAATGTAAATATTGCTATTTTTTTTGTAATACGAAAAAAGTTTCACATTTACCGTGCTTTCATAAAAACCACACAATCAATTTTTTTTATGGTGACAGATTAAGAATACAATGAACCTCTTTCTTATAAACAGGTGTAGTGAAGATCGAATAACAGATATAATGTGCAAATAACACTTGCACAAGAGATGAAAAACTTGCAATATTTTAATGAAGAACTCGAACTAAAATATTCGTCGTTTGTCATCGTCGTTTCAGCTCATACTCATCCCACTGTTGGGCTCGAGCCTCCTCCACAATAAGATGGAAACTGACCTACTATACCATGCCGGTCAGACATGTTGGTACAGGGTAGTATTTCGAGTTCTTCTCTTGCACAGATGTTTGGGGAATGGTGAATTGTATTCTTACTCCGTCACCACACGGATATAACAATATAAAAAATATTCAAACAATTCAATGTAACATTGTTACCTTCTCTGGATCGTCAGCAAACGATGAAAGCCCAGGTTTCGACTCTTCAAAATATTCATCTACTAAGTCCAAGTTAGCTTGGCCAAATACTGTAATAGAATAATTTTGCTTAAATTAGCATATTAATACACAATTTACCACTCCCTATCCTGCCCGTGGATGTCGTACAAAACGACTAAGGGATATAATATGTAGGGGGTATTCCGTCGGGCCGACCACTGACGACAAGTAAACCTGCTCCGGTGGTCGGCCCAATGACGAAGGCGAGGTGGTTTTCGGGTGGGTTGCGGGAGTTGCGTGCTTAAGCCCCTCTGTCGCCCCGGACGGAGTGGTGCGGAGGCGCGCTGACCGCGACCCACCCAAAAAAAAAAAAAAAAAAAAAAAAAAAAAAAAAAAAAAAAAAAAAAGGAATATAATATGCACACAAGATCTTTGCAAGAGAAGGAAAACTCGAAATGAAACCCTATACCAACATGTCTGACCAGCATGGTATAGTAGATCAAATTCCCTCCCATTGTGGAGGAGGCCCGAGCCCAACAGTGGGACGTATGTGGGCTGCGATGATGATGATGAATAAATCGAACTCTTCTCTTTTTTGTGGTGAGAGTAAGAATACAATTCAACATCGAGGGGGTGATGAATTGTATTCTTACTAATAATAACCGGCGCGGTATAGTAAATCAATTTCCCTCCCATTGTGGAGGAGGACAGAGCCCAACAGTGGGACGTATATGAACGTATATGACCTCTTAGTCATCTTTTACGACGAATGTAAAGGTTGGTAATATTCGTAGCCGCTACAACACAGCCATTGTAAATAACATTTATGTTCTTAAAATTAAAGAGCACAAATAATCGTCAAACAAACCATATCTTCTATGTATAAAGAATGAATTATAAAAATAAATAATATTCACTTACCTGTAAAAGGTACTCTAAACTTATAAGAAAGCACCCTGGAACCCGATGAACCGGCATCGATGATGACGGCGTGATGGTAATCGCTTTCGTAACCAAGACTCTTGGCGAGTCCGTCGAGCCAACGCGACTGGCCCGCAAACAACCCTATAACACAATAACACAAATAAAATAGAAAGAAAAGTGATAACATTTTTATCCACATTATGAACAAAATCTTGTTAATTTAATTAAAATTGCCGACTGTTTTGTTTTAAAAAGATAATTTAATACAAGCTCAAATACAAACTAACTAAAACATTATTCAAATGATACTGTTCAAACATTTAAAAAAAGATAACGCTGTCTTGTGGAATAATTAAACGTATCTTTATCTACCTGCTACGTAATACAAGTGCATTTTGAAGTTAATTAAAATAATTTTTGATGCTTATTACTCAATTATCATTTTTTTCTCAAGATTTTTATCTCAATTATCATATCAATTTAATTATTAAATAAAAATATTCTATATATGTACATGTATGTGTTAGGACTAGAGATGCGCCGTAGTGATTTCACCGAATAACGGGATACCGAATATTATTCGTTTTAACCTTTACCGAACCGGATATTCGGCAGAATTATTCACCATTACATTGTTTTACCGAGTAAACAAGTCCTAACCCAGAGTGTATTATTGTCAATTTGCCACTTAAGTGTGTTCATTAAAAATTTAAAATGTTGATTTAAGTTTTAAAAAAAATGTGGCTTTTGATTGACGTTTATAAAAAATGTTGATTTTAAGTTTAAAAATAAATGCTGATTTTAAGTTTAAAAATAAATGTTGATTTTAAGTTTAAAAATAAATGCTGATTTGAAGTTTAAAAATAAATATTGTTCTGAGGTTTAAAAATAAATGTCGATTTAACTTTTTTTAGGGTTGGCCATGGTCAGCGCACCCGCCATCCGGCTCCGTGCGGGGCGACAGAATGACGGCGCGCGAGCCTATAACCCACCCACGTAGCACGTCGCCTTCATCGTTGGGCTGACCACCGGTGCCGAGTTCCTTGTCGACACGTCGGAATACCCCCGCAGGGTACCCTCTCCTCTATGTTGACTATACTAACTATAGGTTAAAAATATGTTATCTTTGACTTATATTTATAATATAAATTTTACATAAGCAGTTTTGTCTTTTAGTTCTACACCATGTCATATAGCCAAGAAAAAAGAAATGCTTGAACGGAGTACATTCGGCAACAAAATCGAATAATTCAGCTGAATACAAAGAGTGGAAAAGATGACGAATACCAAACGCCAAACGAATATTCGGCGCATCTCTAGTTAGGACCACACTGTTGACAGTTAACAGTAATTTGTTGCTTATCACCGAACCTCATTGTACACATTCAAACTCAACTTTAATTTTATTTATTTGTATAGAGTATAGATTGTCAACTATGGAGTTATAAGTTCATAGTAACTTCTCGTTGGATATAAATAGCAGGATCTAAATCAGTAGGTATTAATAGAGTATTAATTATTCAATACTTTTCCTTAATAAGTCACTACATGCTCCATTGCACTAAATGACTGAACAATCTGAACAATATAATGTAATTATATATTTTACATAGAGGCAGACTTCCATTACCCCTTTTTTGTCGGTAGGCTATGCCACAGTCACGCCCCGCTCGATCAATCCGAAATAAAGAAGAGAACATCACGAGACCCCATAACTTGATGCCTGAACCTGACCCACCGGTACCCGGTCTTCGTTATAGGTGACCCGTCTAGGTGAGATACCCTTTCGAGTACCATCTTTAAAGCGTTGCCCTCACGCCATCAACGTCGGCGCGGGTGATAAACTAATCCTCGATCAGATCACCCGGCTTCTATTACCCTTTTTTTTGTTATTGCCGGCGCACATGCCGTCCGTTATGACCAGGGTACCCTACCTTTCTAACGCCCCTTCCGAGATGTCGGTCGCCCACGCTCGGTCAGCTTCTCCGCGGGTGATGGACTATTTCCCGGGTAAGTCACCCGCGGGTGATGGACTATTTCCCGGGTAAGTCACCCGCGGCTTCGGCCAGAGCGGCATCAGGCGCAAACAGGCTTCTATTACCCCTCACACGCTCGTAAAGTGGCAAAAGATGTAGCGAAGAAATAGGTGGTGGAGACATATTATGGTAACGTATTATATGGACTAGTAATTATACTCGTCCTACCGCCTAGCATGCTACTCCTGTCTTGTCGCTTATTTAGGCGCAAGTCCAAGCTCTACTTAAATGTGAATTTTTTTAAAAAAATTTTAAGGCATGGTTACTAATACTAACTTGTATGCCAAATCTTTATTCTGAAACTATCACTTAGTCATTGCCCATCAGTAAAGCAAATCGTGGCCTTCAACGATGCCTTGGCTACACTGTTAATAGTATCTTCTGAGAATTTTAGTGGAAAACGCACTGTTATATCCTATTCTAGCGAATCTTCCAGTACTTCCTCCGCATCATATTACATAAAATGCTCACAAAATTATTTAATACAATAAGATATTACCTCAAAACACAAAGATATTGAATAAATTAAAGACCGTAGTGGCATGTGGTCCACTTTCCCCTTCTCGCCAAAAATCTCCTACATGTGCAGAAAGCGCATGCTGCTACAGTTTTGACATCAACTGTACTGCAAACGTCCTAATAAAGTGTTATATGTGGGTAAAGAGGGCAGTATCCCGGGAACGATAGTAGTAGTACGATAAACAGCGCGAAGAGCAGTGTGACCGAGTCATTTTAGTCTTTTACTCTTCAAATACCAATGCACAAGACTAGTGGTTTCAAAGGTTGTTTCAAATATAGTGCATCAAAAATATGGAATAACATTCCTCCTCCTTTAAGACAAAATACAAGTCTTAACAGCTTAAAAAAAAAATTAAACTACTACTATTATACCGAAATAAAACCATATTTGATGCGACATTTGTATAACGAACTGATGAATAATTACATGAAATAAGCTACAAATTTGCAATTAATACATACGTCAATCGCTGCCCACATACACACATACGCACACATACGCACACATGTACACACGTGCAGACACGTAAACAAGCACTCAACACTCGTACACACAAAAATGAAAAAGCGAACTCATCATATAAAACCACATCCTTCATAATTCAATTCATTAATGTTATTTATATTATTATCATTCTTAGCGTTAATTATTTTATTTCTTTCTTTTTTTTCTCTTCATTTGTTATTATTTCTTTCTTATATATTTGGGGAAAGGGGTTTACTGAAAACCAGCCCTGCATAATTTCTATGCAGCACAACGCTAAGCATTCCCCTATTGTCAAAATAAATTAACAATGTGTATTATAATTTTTTAGTTATTATGTGACAATAAATGCTATTCTATTCTATTTTCTGCCTGTAGTCATAAGTGAAACCGCGCAGCCATGATTTTAGACCGCTGTGAATTTATTTTATATTATTTATAACTGTGGGTTCTCAAGCGGCGTATAGCGATGCAATATGGTAAGCGATGTTGTAACGAACTGGGTTTGAGTTTAAAATGATGTGTATTGTCACATTCGTGAAGAGAGGTAGAACTAAGTTAAAAGGAAAGAACGATTAGAAATAAGGATTAATCAAATAGATCGCCAATCGATCGCATGCCACAAATAAGGGTGCTGATCCAGTGGTTAGAACGGCGGCACGAGGTGCTCTCCTTCCGACTGGTGCAGGTTTTGACGGGGCATGGTTGCTTCGCCAAATACCTGCACACTGCACAGGTGTGTGCCGCGTGGGCAGAGTAGCGCCGTGAACTCGGCGCAATCATCGGTGCCGACCTGATGCTACCGACCATCGCTAGGGAGATGCTAGGCAGCATCAGGAACTGGGACGCAGTCGCAGCCTTCTACTAGGCAGTAATCTCGCGGAAGGAGGCGACGAAGCGCGCGCGGGAGGAACGCCTCCACAATGACGTGGTCCGCTGCCGGCGACTGCGGTGGCGCAGGCGCGATTACCTGCACCTGATGCCGCCCTAGCCGAGGCCGCGGGTACCTGAACCGATTATTTAGTCTTAGCTGTCACCCGCTGAAAGGCCGACCGCGCGACGGCGACCGACGTCCCGACGAGAGGGTGACGTTGGTCGAGGAGAGGGTACTCCGCAGGGGTATTCCGTCGGGCCGACCACTGAAGACAAGTTACTCTGTACTGGTGATCGGCCCAACGACAAAGGCGACGTGCCACGGGTGGGTTACGGGGCCGCGCGCCGCTCCTTTGTCGCCCCGGACGAGGCCGGGCGGCGGGTAAGTTGACCGTAGCCCACCAAAAAAAAAAATGCCACAAATAATATTAGAATAATAAATAATGAATTAATTAGAAAAGAAATTTGTTTCGCTCGCGTTAAATATCAGACTTATTAAATCTGAGGAATAAATGATTTTCATTAAAAAAAAATACATAAACTGAAAAAAGAACCCCTTAAATAAAATACTGGAAAAAAAAAGGTTTTGCCGTAAACAGGATGCACGTGCGACTCCCATTATGGGCGTCTCCACAGTAGGAGAGAAATTAAACTATTATACCTACGCTAGCAAAATGTCTTACATAGAGTGTTATGAAGACCTTCTCATCTAATCTTTGATGCCACTTAAGTGCGAGAAAGAAGAAGGATGGATGGATGGATGATGAATACTTCTTACATACATCTTTTACTCCGTCGCCACATGGCAGTCGTCACAAGTTGCCTCAATAGTATTTAAAAACGTACAAAATATAGCTACTACAGCGCCCCACAGCACAGCAAGCATGGCTTCTTGAAATTCTTCATTGAAACGCTATCAAAACTTCTTTACAACCGCTTCATTTTTAATGCAAACGCATAATTTGTCAACACTGTCAGTCGTAAAGTTATTAAATTTTATTATGTTGAATTTAATGTTTCAAATTATGGAGAAGCCACCAAACAAGATAATCAATGCTACCGTAATGATAAAAAGCACGTGAATAGAAGGTACTAGATTTTTCCCGCAACTTCGTGCACTTATAAATCATTTGTGACGTCCCCGCGATGTATTTGTATGCACCAGAGCAAAAGCGTCTTGCTTGCTTGCAGCTTGCGTTCAGTACTTATTTGTACTAATTTTTAAATTAACAAATCAAGTAAAATTTATTTTCTTATTACGGTCTAACCGTTAGAGGATGATATTTGACAAATTTGAAACACCTGTTTTTAGATTCTCTGTACTCAATTTGAAGACAATGGTTAATGTCTTTTTCTTGTCATATAATTTTTGTCGCTGTTTCAAACGCCTTTGTTTTTGAATTGCGTAAAACCCTTCGGTAAGATCACAATAGTTCTGAACAACCAAAAAAAAAAAGACTTCAACCGTTTCCTCATGGATGCCATTGTCAGACCTGGACCAAATTAAAATGGGACCACACAGGAAGCACCAGCTTTCAAATAAGAACATAATCATCAAAATCGTTGTTGGACCCTCTAGAGTTAAAACCGTAGATAGAGTACGTATTATAAATTTAAATCCAAGTCAAATGAAGGCACAAGGTAACAAAATACTAAAGAAATTCTGATGGACACTGAATAGTCAATTCACTCGGACATTTTAAAGGTACAAGAAAATATAGAAAATAACACAAAGACATTTATGCGGTATACGTAGGAAAATACAGTAGATTAATAGAAACCACGTGATGTTCATTTTATCATGAATACTTAAGTGCCTACTAATCATTACAGTACAAAAAGTAATGATATCCCATCAAAAACATAAATGTAAAATGAGAGCCAAGTTCAATATGATATATGCCTTAGTTGTTGATTTCAACGACAAAAGAAGTGAGATCTAAATGGGTGACAAGTTCAATGGTCAGTCCAAAATGTGATACGAGACTACTTTTTAGGGTTCCGTACCCAAGGGGTAAAAACGGGACCCTATTACTAAGACTTCGCTGTCTGTCCGTCCGTCTGTCTGTCACCAGGCTGTATTTCAAGAACCGTGATAGCTACACAATTGAAATTTTCACAAATTATGTATTTCTATTGCCGCTATAACAACAAATACTAAAAATAAAATATTTAAGGGGCGCTCCCATACAAAAAACGCAATATTTTACCTATTTTTATAAATAATGGTACGGAACCCTTCGTGCGCGACCCCCACTCGCACTTAGCCGGTTTATTAATATAGTCCAATCACACCACGCCCAAACCGCCTAGGGCGAAAGGGACAGCGTGCAATCCCATAACCTCCCGTACGCAACTTTTCCATCGCCATATGGTTGGGCCACCACTATCGAGTCCATATACAGACTAACATCTAGTTTAGGCTTCACCGGATATCCAACACTTAATCAGATATATAGTAATATAAATAACTATATCGATTTGTAAATTCAATCTTGGCAATAAATTATAATATTACTAGGGTCCAATTGTGAATCTAAACCATTCTCGAATCCCCTTGAGCACACACAAATTACTTAATCCAGTCAACAGATACCGCCATCTGTTAAAATCGTTTGGAGTTAACAGATAATTGTGAATGCCAAATAATAGACAAATAATTTGCAATAAAACAATATTGCGACTATAAATTAAGATGTAAGCTATCCTATCTTTCAAGTTGGAACAAACTGCACACGGTGTGCAAATTTGATTAAAATCGGTTAAGTAGTTTAGGAGTCCATCGCGGACAAAACATCGTGACATGTAATTTATATATATTAAGATAAGATATCTTCAATGTCCCGTCTAATTACCACCTAGATACTACTAAAGTACCTTTATCAAAAACTATCTTTATCAAAAATCTATTACATATCTATTATATAGTCTAATGTATTCTACAAATTAAATACCTGATACAAGTATAGGTAAAGTACGCACAAACGTTGCCGTTCCATTTGCCATATTTCAAAGAGTTTTCAATGTAATATTTATTAATGTATCTCTCTGTAAAATAAATTAATAAAATTGCAACTGTAATTTGCTGTACACTAGCGACAAGTTCTGAGAGAAACGAGACTAATGAAAGGAAGTATGTTTTTGAATTAATTATACGTTTGGGTGATGTAATATATATAGCTTGTTTTCAATTCCACTTTACGATGTACTGAGTTGTTTGAAATTCTTGTTATTAGAAGAATCTTCAATAGCCATTCATGCATACTTTAAAAGCCTATCAACGTTATAGTCTAAGAGCTAGCGAATCACCTGACTAACGAGTTTCCCACAAAGCTAATTTTTTTTTAAAGAAGTTTTATTATGAATCAATTAAGAAAGTACCATTCTAACGGGCATCTCGCGGTTGTGCTATGATCCCTTAAATTTTTGAAAATGTTAAAAAAAATAACCTTCTTCCACGAGACGAGGGTACAATTTTAGTGTGTTTAAATTTACATACATACGTTTTAATGTAAAAAAAAATTGATAAACTAATTTCAGGGTTACAAAGTCGTCATCGGAATAGTATTTTTTTTTATTGACATTTTCAATATTTTAAGCTACGATAACGCAAACGCGAGATGCCAGAACGTTTCGAACTTTTTAAATTGACTGATAATAAAACATCATTTAAAAAAATTCTGGCTTTTTGGGAAACGGTTTAGTCAAATGACTTGCTAGCTCTCAAACTATTTCCGTCGGGCCGACCACTGAGGATAAGAAACTCGGCACTGGTGGTCAGCCCAACGACGAAGACGACGTGGGTACGGGTGTGTTATGGACCCACGCGCCGTCCTTTCGTCGCTCCAGACGGAATGGACGGCGTGTGACCATAGCACACCTATAAAAAAAAAAAAATAAGCTCTCGAACTTATTAAACCTTAAATAAGTCAAGACTTGTTTCTTCACCGTCTCGCTGTGTATATTAAAATATCAAGGAAATTTTGATAAATACTTTTCACAGCTTATCAACGACCGAAGAGTGTTTATTATCATCGTAATACGACAATATCACTATTAATTGTGTGTAAACTTTTTAATACAAAGCTATATGACGCCTTTTGGCTTGACAATATTGACCATTTGCAAAATTATTGCTAACCGAATTTATACCAATTTATTACTTACGTTACGAGTTATCGATATTTCAGCACTGAAAGGCAATTCTCATAGAAATAGACCACGAAATAGAGAAAAATCGAATTTGACTTATGCCCAATCGTAAATCGAAATACACGGAGCCCAATTTTCGTTTTTCTACAGGATGTTCTCTAATTAGAGTTATATCTAGTACACAGTATTTCATTCATATCATCACAGCTCATAACACGTCCCACTGCGGGGCTCGAACCTCCTCCACAATAGGAGGGAAATTGGCCTACTATACCACATTAGACGTGTTGATACAGTTTTAATTCGAGCGTTTCTTCTCTTGTAAAGATGTTATCTGCGTATATTAAACTCATAGACGTATTTTACAATACCCACAAGTAAGAATTATTGGGGGTAAATTGTATTCTTACTCCGTCGCACAGACAACATTATATATAGTAAAAAAATGACTATTGTATTTAAAATTAGACTGAACGATATCAAACAATAGCGTAAAAGCGCCGTGAAAATTATATGGATACCCAGCAACTGAACACGCCTTAAGGAGTAAGCTCAAAAATATGCGATAAACGGTAAATCTACATTTAAGCAACTGTTACAAGTAGGTAACATAGAAATAGTGTGAAATTCTCATATGAGTGTAACTAATGTTTTAAAAACAAAAACGCTTATCTGAAAACAAACGGCATAATGGTTTTAACAGAAACCATTACTAACCTTGATGAATAAACGAAAATACCGTTAGATAATGAATTAGAACATGGTCAAACAGGAAATTCGAATATTGGATCGTGATTACTAGGTAAATGCTATAATTACGCTTAGCAGGTAGGTGCATGTACGTTATTAGTGAAATACTCGGCATTGATAAGGGCTACACAGCAGTAGATTCCTTTTGCGAGGGTGTTATATCCAGGAAGGAAGCATCAAGGCGGGTAAGTGAAATGGTTGCCTATGCCGACCCACAGCACAGACGGAGTAACAATATAATTCCACCCCCTATCTTGCCCGTGGGTGTCGTAAAATACGATTAAGGTATAGTATTACGCATAGAGCAACTATGCAAGAGAAAGAAAACTCGAAATAAAACCTTATATGTAATACTAATACTACCTTATACTAATCCGTTTGACCAGCATGGTATAGTAGGTCAATTTCCCTCCCATTGCGGAGAAGGCTTGAGCCCAGCAGTGGGACGTACCAATATGAACTGTGATGATAATGATGATACCGTCATAAAAAGGGAATTGCTGTTATAAGTTCCCCAAGATCGCTGCCCATATTACTGGTGAATCTTAAGCAGATATTTATATATATATATAACTACGGTGTTAAAGAGAGACTTGAAAATTTCACAAACTGATATTTCAATTTTATTTATCTGTAATCTATACACTTTTTCTTGATTTATAACTCCAAAAACAGCGAGGGATGCTGTTTTTTTTTTCTAATAAGAGACATCTAACACCCCACACTAAAGAAATAATCCTTGCATTATGGAGCACTTTACAGACATACGAATAGCGGATACATTACTCCCAGACTCGAAACTGTCTGTGTATCATACAAAATAATGTTCTCCATGGAAATGAAATCTACAAAACTGGCATTGTAAGTCGCCTTAAACAATACATCTGTACAGTTAATAGCCATCTCTAACCAATTGGTTAATGATAATGGGTCTTCTGCGTGGTAACGGAGTAAGAACATAATTCATCGCCTTGCTCGTGGGTGTCGTACAAGACGGCTAAAGGTTCATTTCCGTGCATCGCGGCCGACGCGACCGTCGTCAAGGTTCAATTCCGTGCATCGCGGCCGCGCGCGTCAGTCGCAAGCGATTGATCGCACGCGGCCGATGCGAAAATAGTCAAAGTAAGAAGTATGTTCCTATCGTTAGCCGCGCGCGGCTGTCGCATACCTCGCTTACGACTGTCGTGCCAGCCGCAATGCACGGAAATTAACCTTAAGCGATCGATCGCGCGCGGCCGATACGACAATAGTCAAAGTATGAAAATGTATGTCGCCATTTTTAGGGATATAATACGTAGATAAGATCACTGCAAGATAAGTAAAACTTGACATATAACCCTATTCCAACACGTCTGATCAAAGTAGTATAATAAGTCAATTGACCTCCCTAGGGACACAAAAAAGTATCGATATTTTTTGGTATCGAGTACTTTTCTTCCGTTACCGATACTTTTGTACTTTGTATTCAATACTTTTACTCATTAAGTACTTTTTGATGGATATCGTCTCGAATAAACTGTAGGAATAAATTATTTTAAATTTTTATCCGTTCAAACATATACTTCCTAAAAAAAAGTTGGTATCCCGGTAGGTATCTAAGGTGGTAATCCCGCAAATGTTGGTGCTTTATACATAAAGGAAATATCCTGGCAGGAAATTGATTATAAAATTACCTAAAAAAATTGTAATCATAATCCCGCAATGATGAAAAGTACTCGATACTTTGGAGTATCAATATTTTTGATTCGATACTTTTATGAGTAAGTACGATCCTTTTTTCCGATACTACTCACGAGTACAGTATCGATACTTTCTATTCGATTCCGTGACCCTAGCCCAGCCCTCCCATAGTGTGCCCGAGCCTAATAGTGAGGTGCATATGAGCTAAAATGATGACGATGGGACCCTGAACGGTTTTATTTTCATATTAAAGGCGATACATGACGCTGCGATTTCTTTTAAAGACAACTCCTTGCTCTAAAGAAATTTTGGGGGTGGGTTGCACTCCGTCCGGGGCGACAAGGGGCGTAAGCACGCACACCCACAACCCACCCACGATGCACGTCGCCTTCGTCGTTGGGCCGACCACCGGAGCAGGGTGACTTGACGTCAGTGGGGGTTGAGTTACTTGACGGGCTGTTCGAATCGTCGGGAATCCCAATCTTACGGACAGATTGGGAGTCGCTGGAGCAGCGGAGAGACTTTGGGTCACTCTGTGTACTCTACAGACTCTTTCACGGGGAGCGCTCCGACGAACTGTTTGACTTGGTACCACCGTCACCATTCTATCAACGTACCACTCGACATCGTAGCACCTTTTCACCTGGAAACGTCATGGTCTTCAAATGTACGTTTCCAGCGATCATTTCTCTCATGTACGTGCAAGCTCTGGAATGAACTACCTGCTGCTGTGTTTCCCGAGCGCTATGACAGTTTTAAGAAGAGTATTTCCTTCACGGTAGGCAACGGCCTGGCTGTGTCCCTGGTATTGCAAAGGTCCATGTGCGGCAGCGTCACTTACCATCAGGCGTGCTGCTTGCTCATTTGCCACCGTTGGTGGTCGGCCCGACGGAATAACCCCTATTTGGGGTGCCCTCCCATCGACCGACGTCCCCCCCTCGGGGAGGACGTCGGTCCTCCGGTCGGTCGGTCTTTCCTCACGCGGTCGGCCTCTCAGCGGGTGACGGACTAATTCCCCGGTCAACAATCCTTGTGTTGCGGGAGACTTTGTGAATCGCAGTGTTGTCCTAGCACGATAAGACAATATTTTAACTACTATGCCATCTGTGTAACCAAAGTATTGCTTTTTATTATAATTCAAGTTGTATTGTGTTGTAAATAAAAATACGAATTTTATCGCGTTTGTATTTGATTTTTGATTGTCCCACGTTTCGAACACTTTGCAGCGTTCATGGTCATGGTTTTTTTTGTTGAACAAGGGACATCTTAGTCCGCCCGTGACTTTCATGGTCATGGTTTTTTGTAATAACGTTGACTTCTTGAACATGAGACATCTTATCCGCCCATAGCCATGAACGCTGCAAAGTGTTCGAAACGTCGGGCAATCAAATACAAACGCAATAAAATCTGTAATTTCATTTACAATGTGTAATACTCGTGTAAACATCAGAAGTAATTTTGTATTGTGTTTTTTATTTTTTCATCTTCTTAACTGACCTGTAGTTAATGTTACATAAAACCGACATTAAAAATACCATTATCTTTGAGACAAGGAACAAATATAATAAAAGCAATTCCGTGTTAAGATTCTACAGTTAGATATGAAAACAATGACTATTTGTTGTAGATATAAATTTCGTCATGGCAGATGCCAGCCTGCCTTTTTTTCCTACGCGTGTAAACCCTAAAATCCCCATTTAGACGCGACCGAAGGTCTTATGCCGACTTCAAAGGTATCTGCTTTTTTGTATAATGCCTTATCTTACTATACATTATAGGTACATATTGCCAATAGCCAAATAGGCCTGCCTGATGTCAAATCTTCTTGAGAATCTAATTGTTAACCAGATAGCATAAGATGATATTGGTCCAGGTCGACGTAGAGCCCATTAGTCGCCTTTTTCGACACCCACAAGCAATGAAAAGGTTGGTAATAATCATAGCCACCTCACACAACCGTTTCCGAGTTACCTCAAATAAGTTATATTCGGTATTCTCTAAGAGCTAGAAATGAAAGCCTACACTGTAATAGAATAGGAATACAAATTACCACTCATTCTACTACCACGAGTGTTGCAAAAGACGAAGATATTTAATCTGACAACAGATTGATATCATGATCACTGTAAGACAACGAGAACTGGACACAAAACCTTTGTTTAACTATAAAATGCTGAACAAAATTTCAGCATTTTATGCTGCTGAACAAAAGTTCAGCATTTTATAGTCAGTCAATATCTCTCTGCTACAAGCCATATTATATATAATTGTTAGCAAGTCTCATATAGGCTTACTGACAATAGTATGTATTAAGGACTGTGGGTATAAAATTTTGGAATCAAATTCAAACATTAGAAAAACATTATACAGGTTTCGGTTATAGTTACAGTAATTATTTCTGTTTATCTAATAGTGTATTACAGATATTGAATTATTAGGCAATTGTAGAAGGGAAATGCAAAGTATGGTGATTATAGTATTTTTCCTCTCCAGATAGCCTTACATTTAGGCTTTCAGTTCGACTGATTGAAAGAAAGCTTTTTGTAACATGCCTTATATGTCAGTTTCAGATATCTGAAAATTTTAATTACAGTTATGGAGTTCCATAATATCTCTAATTATTGACCTATAATAATAGGTTAAAAATAAAAACTTACCCAAGAAGTATGTCACGCATAATGCCAATAATATTAATAATATAAACACTTTCTTCAATCTTCTGGGATGTTTTATTGTTCTACTTCTAGTATTGATATGTGGGGCTGAGGTATCATCTTTTAACTGAAAAAGAAATACATTTTTTTTAATTGTTTTATACACTCACACTTTAATGGGCAAAAAGGAAATGACCACAATGAACGAAAGAATTAAAGAAAGAACAATAATTTATTACTCCTATAATTTATTACTTGGAAACAAATATTTGTGTATACACACATAAGTGTGTATACACAAATATTTGTTTCCAAGTCTAAGTGTGTGTGTGACTGTTCATACATTTGTATTTACTGTGATGACTTTTGACTCATCAGCTAAAGTACAGTTGATCGAACAAAGAAAAAATAAAAACCATCTAATCCCAGTTAGATAATTTTTTTTTTAATACTTTCTACATCACAAACCATCATACTACCTTTATTGGCAAATTGATGCCTAAATTATCATAGACATTTCGAGATGTTTAGATCTATCCATCATAAGTGACTTATAGTGACATCAGAGGAGATTATAAGTGTTTAGGTGTTGCTATACATAATTTAAAATATTATTTTGATTGCTTAAGGTCTGTGAGCAAGACTCTTCCAGCCATATGGTATGGACCAAAACTTAGAACCCGTATGTGACATCACACCGATGTCACCAAAACTGATAAGGCTCATCTATACCAATAAATAAAATTGGAGTGTCTGTTTGTAATGTCAAAATAATAGGCTTTTTTCATGCTCACACGGTTATTTGCACGACACCTATGCCTAAAATAGCAATTAAAAAATTTTTGTCTGTCTGTCTGTCTGTTTGTTCCGGGTAATCTTCAAAACGGTTGGACCGTTTTTAAAAATTCTTTCACCAATGGAAAGCTATAATATCAGGGCGTAAACTAGGCTATATTTTATCCCGGTATTCCCACGGGTACGGGAACTACGCGGGTAAAACGACTATAACCTATAACCGAAGCGAGGGCGGGTTGCTAGTAATCTTAATATAATTATAATACAATTAGTAACTATTGGTAGATTTATTTATTTTAGATAATGCATAGTGTTGCCTTGTGGTTACGGAGTAAGAATACAATTCGCCACTCCCTATCTTGCCCGTGGATGTTGTAAAAAACAACTATGGGATATAATTTGCACATAGTGTCTATGCAAGAGAAGGAAAACTCAAAATGAAACCCTATACCAACATGTCTGACCAGCATTGTATAGAAGGTCAAATTCCCTCCCGTTCTGGAGGAGGCCCGAGCCCAACAGTGGGACGTATATGGGCTGCGATGATGATGAATGCATAGTGATAGTTTATGGGCATAAATAAATTTAATGGCTACTACTATATTCATCATTTTAGCTCATATATGTCCCATTGTTGGGCTCGAACCTCCTCCACAATAGGAGGGAAAGTAATCTACTATACCGAGTTGGTCAGACATGTTGGTATAGGTTTTTGACGTGACAACGTCTTATAATTCGATGCAGCCGGCTGCACACACAAAAAAACATGACGTATGCGGCGTTATCTCGCTCTGACGCGTTCCATTTAAGGCTTGATCCATACAAAATATCTATCAAACAAATAAAATTAAAATTTTCTTTTGAAAAATGAAACCATTCCATCAGTATTTTCTTATGATGTTGTCACGCTCAACTATCGTTAGTAAACTGACTTTACAGACAACCGATTTTTAATAATGAGTGACAAATATAACAGATAATGGTTAACCACCATAAGCAAATAATTGCAGGTAGTAAACTCGAATACCCACGGTGCCAGTGGCCCACTGAAATGACATAAGAAGTGTATTATTAAGCTCCATAACACTTTTTTTTTAATTTCGAGTTTTCCTTCTCTTACATAGACGTTATATGGATATTTAATTCCTTACGACACCCACGGGCGAGAGAGTGTTGGTGAATAGTATTCTTACTCCGTCACCACATAGAAATCTATATTACAGTTAATAAAATAACAAAAATAACTATACATTTTATTGGAAAAGTCGCTCTCCGTAATAAACCTTATATAAATCGCGCAATAATTATCGCACTATTATATTTACCCATTTTTTAAGTACACTTTTTTTATTAACATAAACAATGTAATTTACAGTATTATCACAATAATAATTTATAGAAATGCAATTAATTATTTATTTAAAATTTTTGCTTTACATTTTTATTCGTTATGTATTGCGTGAAATTATGAACTATCGATAATTGTGAAAAGCACAAAAATGAAGAAAGAATTAATTAAAAACCTTAAAATTTAGGATCAAAACACTTTAGAGAATGATGTTAAAATTATACAAAAATAAATATAAAAATGTATACGAAAAATATTAAAAATAAAAACACTTACTTCTAAATACCTGTACGTACTGAATTTTCCCATATTGACTTAAATTAAACATCACAACCGATAAACCAGTTAGCAAAAATAATGTTAGTCATAATAGAAAATTAATCTAAGTATTTCGTATACAACTAAATTTATTTTTAAATGAAAAGCCTACAAAAACATTCTACGGTATGTCGCTTCTCTCTCTTTTAATTTTAGAAATGTCAATATTTGAGAATAATATTGTTGAATGTCACAATGTCATGTTGGCAACAGGCAATGTTGCCAATCTTATCTACGAAGATATTAGAGGTGTGTAGTTCCGGATCGTAATAGTTCCAAGAATCGTAATAGTTCATGATGTCAGTCGAAGCCGAGGTGTGAAATGAAATACATACTTCCACATGTCCATATATATGATAATAAGATTAATACTATCGATAGTAATGCATTCGACAGTGTCAATATTTTTGAGAGTATTGTTAAAACCATTAGTTTTACCCTAAAACTATCAATCGTATCGACTACTTTAGACTATCGATTGCTAAAGATTTATCAATAGTATTGCTTTACAAATATACAAACGTAGTTGTGTGTCTGCTGCTTATGCTGTGCTTGATTTCAATGAATTTTATGGTTACTTGTAGTGTGGTTAACTTGAGGGTATAGTTTACCGTGTGGTGACAGAGTAAGAATAAAGTTCACCACCCCTCTTTCTTACCTGTGAGTGTCATGAAAGATAACTAAGGGATTAAATATGCATTTAACATCTATGTAAGACTACTTTACGGATTTTATCGCGTTTGTATTTGATTTTTGATTACCCAACGTTTCGAACACTTTACAGCGTTCATGATCACGGGTGGACTAAGATGTCTCACGTCCAACAAGTCATCGTTACTGCAGAAAATTTTATAATTATCTACCCGATACAGAAATTAGTTATTAAATATTGACCCACATTTTGATACAAAATTTATTGCCAGTGTAAGAAGAAAATGATTCTATATGAAAAAATTATATTGTTTATGGTTAGTAATAATTAAACATTAAAATTAATAGTAATTATATTTAAAAACTAACTAATAATCTAGTATACTACCACCGGATCGGAACACGGTTACACTGAGAAAGATCCGGCAAGAAAACTCAGGTAACATGATGCTAAATTAAAGTTAATTTTGAAGGCGGCTTACTTTATGTTACTAAAAAGGTTTTAATTTATAAAATTATCTTTAGTTATTATTATTGTGGGTCAAATCTATACAATATGAGCTCACGGTGTCTTGCAGTCTTGTGGTGGTCTTTTTGGATTTCTTTTTAATAATGTTTATAACAGGATCCCAGCTTGATGGTAACACCCAGCCATCCTCTCTATTGAAATTTTTGTGTTTTTTAATCTCAATAGCCTCGCGTACCATTCTAGGCAGGTATCGGTGTTCTTTTGCGAGGATTTGTGGTTTATCAAACCTGATGTTATGGTGGGCGCGGTCCTGGCTATGTTCACAGACTGCAGACCTAGTGTCCCGGCGGTGCTTCACATCGGCTATGTGTTCTTTGATCCGAGTTCTTATGGATCTCTTTGTTTGTCCAGTGTAAGAGAGACCACAGTCACAGTCAAGTTTATATACTCCTGCATCTTGTAAAGGGATCTGGCACTTGACAGGTGGTAAGAATTGGCTAATCCTCTTCAGTGGCTTAAAATAAGTTTTAATGGAAGAGCGTTTCAGGATGTAGCCAATCTTGTCAGTGACTCCTTTGACATAAGGTAGTATTGCAGGAAGGCGCTCAACTGTGGGTGGTTTCACTCGGTCTCTGCGACGGGGGCGAGGAACTGGCAGCTTGTTTGCACGTAGCACCTGCTTGACATGCTGCAGCTCCCCAGCCAGGTGTTCAACGTCACAGATTCCTCGTGCTCTCTGCAACAAAGATTTACACACGGTAGCTAACTGTGAAGGGGGATGATGAGAATCACCGTTCAAGTATCTGTCTGTATGTGTTGCTTTACGATACACTGTATGACTCAAGGTGTTATTAGGGTTACGTATAACCAAAATGTCTAAGAAGGCTAAAGAGTTATTTGACTCCAGTTCCATAGTGAATTGAATTTTTGGATTAATGGAGTTAAGATGGTTTAGGAATATGGTTATTTTGTCTGTGGGTAATATTGTGAAAGTGTCATCTACGTACCGCTTGTAGAACCTGGGTGTGACAAGTGAGCTTGATAAGGCCGTCTCCTCGAAGTCCTCCATGAATATATCGGCAACGACAGGGGAGACCGGCGAGCCCATAGCCACTCCATCTACTTGCTTGTAGAAGTCATCATTCCACATTAAATAGCCAGTTGTTAGGCATTGACGTAACAGTTCCGCATATCCCAATGGCATATTATTGTCAGATAGCTTCTTAGATATGGTTTTGATGCAATCCTCCACAGGTAGAGAGGTGAAGAGTGATGTGACATCAAAACTGACCATAGTTTCATTGTCAGCGAGATGTAGATCTTTAATTTCACTGACAAAATGGTAAGAGTCATGGAGGACTTCGAGGAGACGGCCTTATCAAGCTCACCTGTCACACCCAGGTTCTACAAGCGGTACGTAGATGACACTTTCACAATATTACCCACAGACAAAATAACCATATTCCTAAACCATCTTAACTCCATTAATCCAAAAATTCAATTCACTATGGAACTGGAGTCAAATAACTCTTTAGCCTTCTTAGACATTTTGGTTATACGTAACCCTAATAACACCTTGAGTCATACAGTGTATCGTAAAGCAACACATACAGACAGATACTTGAACGGTGATTCTCATCATCCCCCTTCACAGTTAGCTACCGTGTGTAAATCTTTGTTGCAGAGAGCACGAGGAATCTGTGACGATGAACACCTGGCTGGGGAGCTGCAGCATGTCAAGCAGGTGCTACGTGCAAACAAGCTGCCAGTTCCTCGCCCCCGTCGCAGAGACCGAGTGAAACCACCCACAGTTGAGCGCCTTCCTGCAATACTACCTTATGTCAAAGGAGTCACTGACAAGATTGGCTACATCCTGAAACGCTCTTCCATTAAAACTTATTTTAAGCCACTGAAGAGGATTAGCCAATTCTTACCACCTGTCAAGTGCCAGATCCCTTTACAAGATGCAGGAGTATATAAACTTGACTGTGACTGTGGTCTCTCTTACATTGGACAAACAAAGAGATCCATAAGAACTCGGATCAAAGAACACATAGCCGATGTGAAGCACCGCCGGGACACTAGGTCTGCAGTCTGTGAACATAGCCAGGACCGCGCCCACCATAACATCAGGTTTGATAAACCACAAATCCTCGCAAAAGAACACCGATACCTGCCTAGAATGGTACGCGAGGCTATTGAGATTAAAAAACACAAAAATTTCAATAGAGGGGATGGCTGGGTGTTACCATCAAGCTGGGATCCTGTTATAAACATTATTAAAAAGAAATCCAAAAAGACCACCACAAGACTGCAAGACACCGTGAGCTCATATTGTATAGATTTGACCCACAATAATAATAACTAAAGATAATTTTATAAATTAAAACCTTTTTAGTAACATAAAGTAAGCCGCCTTCAAAATTAACTTTAATTTAGCATCATGTTACCTGAGTTTTCTTGCCGGATCTTTCTCAGTGTAACCGTGTTCCGATCCGGTGGTAGTATACTAGATTATTAGTTAGTTTTTAAATATAATTACTATTAATTTTAATGTTTAATTATTACTAACCATAAACAATATAATTTTTTCATATAGAATCATTTTCTTCTTACACTGGCAATAAATTTTGTATCAAAATGTGGGTCAATATTTAATAACTAATTTCTGTATCGGGTAGATAATTATAAAATTTTCTGCAGTAACGATGACTTGTTGGACGTGAGACATCTTAGTCCACCCGTGATCATGAACGCTGTAAAGTGTTCGAAACGTTGGGTAATCAAAAATCAAATACAAACGCGATAAAATCCGTAAAGTAGTTTTATTTAAAATGTATAATACTCGCGTAAACATCAGAAATCATTATCTATGTAAGAGAAAGAAAACTCGAAACCAAATTCTATACCCACACGTCTGACCAGCGTGTGGCCAAGCGTAGGTAAATTTCGCTCCTACTGTACAGGAGCTCGAGCACCAAGGGCGGTATGTAAGCTGAAATGGTGATGATGAATGAATGACTTAAATAAATATATGTTTATACTCTATAATGGTGCAAATTTAAACTTTACTTGACGTCGTTACTTGACGTACTATATAACTTTAGACAACAATACTATCGAAAAGTCACTGACTATCAATAGTATCGCTGTTATCATTAATATTACTCTTGGAAAACTATCAATGCTCGATAGCATAGTATTAACGCATTACGATAAAATCGATAAAACATCGATACTATTGCTTAAACGTTAACTTTCGATAGAGACAGATAGTAGACTATCGATATGCAACACTATGATGCACAATATGACTATACTATAATACTATTACACTTCGTGTTAAGGACAACTTTAATTGTAACTTTGGTCGCTTGAATGACCATCCTATGCTTACTAAGTATGAAGGTAAATCAACTGAAGATTTTAGTTTTAAAAATATGTAAATTGGCTACTTGGCTATGCGTTTTAATTAAACTAAAAGGACCTATTCAATTATGGGTTGATTACAAGACATTTAACGAAATGTAACAATTGAACTGATAGAACTAGATAGATCTGCGAACATGTTTCCCGGATATATCCAGTTTCGAAAGACAAATCTATCGTTCCATGTTCAATCCGCTCCAGGACATGATTTTCACATGTCCTGGAGCGTGCATGCTATCATGCCGTGTGGTAGCGACTACAAGTACTACCAACCCCTATACTGCTCATGGGTGTCATAAAAGACCATTAAAGGCTTTGTATAGACCTGAGTCAAATCTATCTGACGCCGCCTGGTCAACGAATACATTTCCAAGTAGGGTTAATGTAGTGCAAATACATTTCGATTCTTTCTACCGACCTATCTACGTGATGGCTAGAAGCATGAAGTATATAAAAACTGGTATAGCGCGTATAGATTTAGTTGTGTAGCGGTTGTGAAGCGGGTCGCTGCCTTTCTATCAAAGGTGGTTGAGAGGAGTACTGATAGAGAGAGTTATAAAAGAGACGGATGAAAGAGTCTGGGACGTGCAAGCAGGATTCAGAAAGGGTATGGGATGTACGGGTCAGGTTTTTTCCTTGCGGTGCATAGCCGAAACGTTCCTGGCTAAGAGTCAGAAGATCTATTGCGCTTTCATAGATTTGGAAAAGGCCTATGATAGAGTGGTGAGGAATAAGTTGTGGTCAGCATTATCTGTGCATGGGGTGAACGGCAACCTGATACGGGTATTGCAGTCTCTTTATGAGAACTCCAGTGCCTGCGTCAGAATTGAAGGGACGTACACTGAACGGTTTAGTATCCAAAAGGGTGTTAGACAAGGATGTGTTGCGTCACCATGGCTGTTTAACCTATTTATGGATAATTACTTGATTGATTTAAAAGAGAGTGAATATGGACTCAGAATGAATGGGTTACTTGTCAAATGTCTTCTCTTCGCTGACTATCAAGTCCTACTTGCTTCGTCGGTGGATGAGTTGCAAGAGATGGTAACAGTAATGCATGACGCTTTTGAAAGAAGAGGAATAATAAAAATCGGCCAAGTGCGAGTCAGACTCGCGCACGAAGAGTTCCGTACCATTGACTAGGTAAACAAGAGCCTCCCTGTTGCCATTATCGATAATGAGCAAAAAATCAAGTTTGTTGTATGGGAGCAATTTTAATATTTATTTTAATTTTAGTATTTTTTGTTATAGCGACAATGAAAATACATCATCTATGAAAATTTCAACTGTCTAGCTATCACCGTTCTTGAGATACAGCCTGGTGACAGACAGACGGACGGACGGACAGCGAAGTCTCAGTAATAGGGTCTTGTTTTTACCCTTTGGGTACGGAACCCTAAAAATTAACCTAAAGAAGACGAAAGTTATATATAGATATATATAGAAATTTATATATAGAAATATGGTGAATGGTGCTTTGCGCAGCTTTATGGGCAGCCAGAGCCTGTGTAAGAAGGCTCGCCTGGCTCTGCATAGAGGAGTCGTTGTACCAAATCTAACGTATAGAAGTGAGAGCTGGGTATGGCAGAAGAAGCACTAAAGTAGAATAAATGCTGTGGAAATTTATATTTTATTTTTTATTTATTTATATTTATTTATTTATTTTATTTAAGACAACACCCTGCACTAAGGAAATAATCCTTGTATTGCGGGGGACTTTACAAACATATAATTAACGGACACAAATTATATCCAGACTCAGAACAACAATTTGTGGTTCGCACAAAGTGTTGTCCCGCGTGGGATTCGAACCCCCGACACTGGCGCTGTAGGTCGCTATCTTAACCACTACGCCATCTGTGCAGTCGAAATGAAGGCGCTAAGGAGAATGATTGGTGTGAAATTGAGTGATAGCATTAAGAACAGTGTATTCAGGGAACGTTGTGGTATGAATGTAGATGTAGTGACAAGAATTGAGAAAGGTATGTTATGTTAAGTTGGTTTGGTCATGAGAGAAATCTTCTTGTTAGTCCTCTTTCAATGAATGAAAGGAGACTAACAAGAAGAATATATATAGCGATTGTGAACGGAAGTGCTGGAAGGGGAAGACCAAGGTGGACGTTCCACGATCAAATCGGGAACGTTCTTATGAAAGCTGATCTTTCTTAAGAATGTGCCCGATTTGAACGTTAGAAGTACCCTAAACCGAAGAATATGCATGAAGAGATTAATGAATGTGGACGAGGCGAAAGTGGTATGTAAAGATCGTAGCAAGTGGAGGGAAACGGTCTCTGCCTACCCCTATGGGAAAGAGGCGTGAATATATATATGTATGTCTAAACATCGAGCAAGCGTCAATTAGATTCGCACGAAGTGTTTTAACCATTATTCAATATAATATTTTCATTACGTACTCAGCGATAGATTTAAGTGTTCTTGTTATGGACATCAAGGATTCGTTAACAGCGGTCGGTCCAATAGTGATGCGAAGGAAATACAGTGGATTAAGGGGAAGCGCCACGCTTTCTCAGCCTCGGATGGAATGGATGGCGTGTAACCCGTCAAAAAAGAAATTTTAAAAGCTTAGGAAAACTACTAAACCCGCGCTTCGTCGTGACTTAGACCAACACTTATTGGCTTTTTAAATATCTTGCTTTCTATCTATTATAAAACAACAATGGTCTACATTTAAAAATATCACCTATCTACCAATAATGTTTTGCTGATGGTCAAACGTAACATTACAAGTAGTAACCGTCATTTTAGATTAGGTATTTACTTTATTAGCGTGGATAATGCACGCTTATACACTACATACATATATCCAAAGGTGGGCATTAACTCGTTAATCCGTTGTTAACATTTTAATACACAAGGCACATTATTTATAATTACCCCCACATAAGAGATGTACAGTGTAAACTCTTTATAACGTCACTCGATTTAACGACAAACTCCTTAAAATGTCGAAATGACTTGATTTTGGTTGGTTTGCATATTATGCATACCATGATACACACTATATAGCATCACGTTCACTCGAAATAACGACGACAATATGCCATTATTACTTTTTCAATTACCAAAATTAGTCAGAACTGCAGCTGTGTATGTTCTTTCGTTTGTTGTTTTGTTATTTTATTATCTAACACTTGTTTACCTCAACTGACGTACTGAACATTGTAAAAAATTCTCTCTTTGTTTTTTTTTATGTGTTTAACTTGCACATGTTTACCACTGGGCTATCATTAAGTTGTTAAACGTTATCCCAGTTATAGTTGTTTTTACGTTTGTAAAATTTGCACTATATTAATAAATAAATATTAGAATAGTAAAGTCATATCAAATTTGTTTTTACTCCAATTAACGACAACTCTCTATAACGTCAAAATATTCACAGTCCCTTGAATATCGTTAAATAGAGTTTACACTGTATTATGTTTGCTGTTTTTATACGGGCAGCGTCATTTTATTATTGTAAACTTATTTTTCTTCTTTCTTTCATTTTAATGTTTACTGTTTACTTGATTAGAATACTTAAAACGAATCAAATACGCGTTTAAGCCAATATATAGGCTTTTGTCGTATTTATAAGTTTAGTTGTCGAAGTAATTGTAAAACATTGTTATTAAATAAATAAATAAATAAAATTAACGGATTAACTTTTAAGTTAACTTCAAAAGATGTTAACGCTCTTGTTAATTTCTGTTAAGTTTAACTTCCGTTAACTTTAGTCCGTTACATTAGTCGTTTCTTGATATGTAGTCATTTAGTTTGTTTGAATTACGCGCTACGCCACGCTCGTAAGTTCCACGACGCCTGCGCCACTCAAGTCGCCGGCGGCGGATCTTGTCGTAGAGGAGTTCCTCCCTTGCACGATCCGCCCCCTCTTTCCGTGACACAACTACCACACAGAAGGCGGCGATCGCGTCCCAGTTCCTGAAGTCATCGAGCATCGTTCTAGCGATAGTCGGCAGCTTCAGGTCAGCACCATTGATTGCGACGATTTCAATGTGCTGTTCTGTCGACGCAGCACACGTGTGTTTACTGGGCCGTGTCCTCATGGCAATCGCAATGGTGACAAGATGGTGTGCTCTTCTTCCTCGTGATCGTGTGCAAACACATGGCGAAGTTACCATGCCCCGTCAATATCTGCATCAGTCGGAAGGGAAGCATCCCGTACCGCCAACACAATCACTCCATCAGCATAAGCTTAGACGGCCCGAACATCGGACCCAGTCTCCTCCAATCGGACTACCCAACGGACAATGACGTCACGGTGGACGTCATCCTACCAGGCGGTCACCTCGCTAAACGAGACTAAACTGCTCGCCGCCGCGCGACGCGAAAAAGGAAACTGATCCCGAGCCTTCTTCAATTGCTGTGAATTCTTCTATTACTTATAAATTATGATAATAGCAGAAGTGATACGTTCAAACCCCACCTGGTTATTACGTCAAAAAGCGTCGTAAAACACTAGTGAATCTTTTGGTATCGAGGCTCGTGGCAGTAGCGCGTCCCAAACTAGTATGGACAGATGCATGCCAATATAATGCTGCTATATGCTGTATAATTTATTTATTTCTCTCAGACTAAAAGCAGTATAAATTTTAAATGGTTAACTTTTAACGATAACTTTAACTTCCGTTAAATTTTCGCAAATTTAACGCTTTAACGATTATCGAAGTTAACATTTTAATTGACGAAGTAACGATTAACGAAGTTAACTTTTTCATTAACTGTGCTTACCTATGCATATATAATGAATATAGGAGTAGGAATATTTTTATATAGAAATAGTAGTGTCCGACCGAAACTGGTTTTTACGACCGAAACCGAAACCGAATTTGGGCAACGGTCTCAGTTTCGGCCGAAACCGAAACTTTCTTATAAGGATCATATTTTCAGAGTAAAATAAAGAAAATGTATTATAATGAGTCAGTTTTAATTTTTTTTCTTTAAATCACATAGGTAGCTTTAATACTTATTTATTTATGCACTATAGTAAATACCATGTACCTAACTAACCTTTGTTTACATATAGCATTAGCGAAAGAGTTAAATTAAATTAACCACAAAATGTTTAGATTTTTAATTTTGTATGGTAAACTTGATTCTACTATAATCTTGGTACTCCTTTGTTATATTAAATTACTTTTCGAGGTACTCTTATATTATATCACATGATAAAACTTACAGAATTCAAAACATAACACACGAAAACTGACAACAAACAAAATGCACTGCAAACAAACAGGTTACGACATGATTACGCACGTGGACGCGGCCAAATGTCATCGTCGCTTGGATGTCATTTACCGCGCCGAACACACCCGAGCACAGCGCGGAAACTCCCGAATGCAGTTTCGCTTTCGGTCGTAGTTTCGGCAGGTTTACTGTTGAAACCGAAACATAACCGAAACTCGTTTTTTGCCGAAACTCGACGGAAGCCGAAACCGAACATTCGGTCGGACACTAGAAATAAGCATTAAAATATTCAGGAGATAGACGCAAGTAGGGTGAGCACAAAAGATTTAATTTCGATTTTAGACGACTTTCGATTAGCAACTAAAACATAAAAAAGTTATAATTTCTTAATAAAGTTATAATTTCAAATATTTTATGTCTTATTTGCCGGTAATAATCGTATTCCTCTTACGGAGCACAGCTGTTTCAATTTATTACTGACGCGCGTTTGAAATGGATACAGCACCAAAAATCTCATAAAATAGACGTTCTTTTACAAATTTAATATTTCTGATGCAATCGAGTCGCTAATGATGACATTTACATTCACCTTTGAATATAGCTTCCGGCAGCTTTCCATGAAATGGGAAGTTAAACGAATTGTGGTCTTGGCTGTATGGGAATTGTTATCTTGCATGACCGCAGCCGAATAGAAGAAGAAATACATCGTGAAACGGAAGTTTATCACAAGGTCAGTAAATTACGCTCATAATATAGTTTAGTTATAGCCTCTTTGATATAATGAAACAATTCATCACTTTTTTTATTAATGACTTTAACAATTATAAATAGATAGTAATGACCTTCACTGAAGTTTGGTTAAAAAGTTTTGTTAGTTGTGTCACAATTTAAATATCTTACGCATAACCTAGGTATACGAAAACAAAATACCTAGTTAACTACTAGTTCGTGCTATTACTACATAATATTTAAGTATAAAACGTTAATGATAAAATATATAACCTACCTTTCGCCGGCGCACATTCATTTTATTAATGTGTTGTTTTTACTTTTCGAAACAGCTAATTAAACGATAAAAGCCGACCTTGTAGCAATTTACTCTTATTGCTGCCTCAAAATATCAATCACAACTTTAAATGTATCACTGAAAGTTGATGTAATATTTATAATAATGTATTACATCCACGAAGCCAATTACAGTATTCTTTTATTTTTATTAACAAATATAAATTATTAGAGTAAGTAAATATATGTTTACTATACAAGAAATAGAACCACAGACTAATATATGTAGGTATATAACTATATAAGTACGTGTGTAACTATAAGAACTGATGATATAATTGCCGAATGAGATGTAATAGGTTAGTATCTACTGTATATATAATTCATATCGTCTAGTAATGATGATAAGCATAAACTTGATATAGGATGCTAAAGTTGTAGTTTTATCTAAACGACCTTCATGTTTAGTTTGCCACTCAAATAATAATCGGATTTATGATGTAATTATGTTTTCATTAGTGTTGCCAACTCCAAAAACTAAAAGCAAGCAGCTTTCCAATAAAAAAGTGAAACGTGGTTAAGGATGCCTGGCAGATGTGAAACATGGAAATTATCTTGTACAAGTATATGTGCATAAAAGAATAGATTACGACAGCAACTAATATGGCATAATGTATACATAGAATGTTACGAATTTTTATTAAATTTTTCCAGGAAATGATGATATATTTTCATTAAATACAAGAATTAAAACTTGAATAACATTTCAAATTGTGATAACTCAATGATTTTAATCAGTGTAGGTACGTTTAGTATGTACTGAATATATATCTATTATATAAAAATGTTAAGTTGGTTTGTGTATGCGTCAAAAACTCAAAATGTTCTGCATCGATTCAGCTAAAATTTTACCATGATGTACAACACGCTCCAAAGATTGTTTTTATCTATTTTTCACGTTACTAACATAACCCTAACTGTGGCATCTGTCGGAAGCGAGAGGAAGACTCGCCATATTAGGTAACGACAACCGCAGTCGCCTGTAAAACAATACAGTAATATTCAAATATGAAAGTTTGTGAAGATATTTGGATGTTTGTTACTCAATCACGCGTAAACCGTTGAGCAGATTTGGATGAAAATGGACACAGATAGAATATTTCTTAAATTAAGAAATAGAATACTTTTTATGCCGATAATATCCTTTGCGATAATAGTTCAATATGCAAGTTAATTTTTACGCGGGCGAAGCTGCAGGCAAAAGCTAGTATATATATATATATTTATATATACAGGTTATGGGGCAACTGTTCGAGTATGTTGTAGTTTAACTGTCATAGAACGTTAATAGAATGTACATTACACAAAAACAATACAACATAAAAGTTATAGCGATTTCAAAAAAATGTGTCTAAGAGTCCAAGCCTTAAATGTTAGAAAGAAAGAAAGAATAGTTTATTGATACACTTCGTTAACATAATAATACAAAATATAATAAAAGGATATAGAACGTGTGTTTGAAATGTATCAACCAGGAGTCCATTTCAGGATATGCCAGGTACAAAGTCCTGGCGCTGATTTTCAAATGTTACATATTGTGTAGGCATGTACAGACAGAATACATGTATACTCAGTGCCAGATAAGGTGGCAAAAGACGACCTTCACCTACCTTCACCATGATATCTTAAAATGCAAAAAAATCTATCGCTGACCATACAAATCTATCGAAAAGTTGTATCGCAAAATTCTCTTGGTAGATGCCTACCAGGAAGCAACATTACAAACAGCACAACTCAAAATTTTACGAAATCTAATAAAATTACCATAGAAAATATATGTTTTTAATATCCTATAATCATGTATTTCATTGTTTTCAAATACCAGATAAACCTGTAACTGGTGACATTTCATTATTTTATAAATAATATCACTGATAACAATGCCAAATGTCTGAAAATTAAAAGTTTTTAAGTAACATTAAAATTAAAGTACCGAGAATATTTATATAAATTCAATATAATATAGATCCTATAATTAAATACGTAATTAGCTTTGAAGAATTATGTAACGCCCAAAAAATGCCAAGTTTTAAGTTATGACACATTTCTATCAACTCATTTTACCGTCAGGTGTAACAAACCTAAAGGATCGCACAAGTAGATGCAAGATTTTAGGTTATGTGTATCAAACAAAATATTTTCTTAACTGATTTTAGCGTCAGGTGTACGAGATCAGTGGCGTCATGTGGCCCAGTCGCCATTTTGTTTGACATTCCGTGTGAAGCACGTAAAAGATATTGAAAAAGAATGATGGGCCTCGATGACAGTATATACCGAAAGGTTGATGCATTCATAATTCATGTATCAGACAACGGTGATAGTAATAGTAGTGGAAGTGACAGTTCAGAACTATAGATTTTTGTAAAGTCATAAATAAATTATGTTAGTATATCATTTTACCTCACCTTACGTATTTAACAAAAAGTTAGCCTTAAGATAGGTTAGCTGTCAGTTTCATGCTAGGGCAGTGGTAAGGTAGGTAACGTGTACGTATGCTTTATTATTGCACGTGTAGGTGTTTAATAATTTCTTAATTAAAATTCTAAACAAATTACACGCAGACAAATGTTTGTAACTTCTGTTCGGTCTAGACACCTTCATCACGATATTACAACGATAACACGGTTTGTATGGAAAGCGACAGAATTAGCGATAAATTACTTGAATTTGATGATATCGTGGTGAAGGTCACCAAATGACCTCTTTTGCCATGCTATTTGGCAAACACTTTATAGGCATGTAAAGCTTCGATAGTATAATTTCATTCATTCAAACCTAAAATTGCGCAAACGCGTCAATGACAGCGTAGGTACAAAGCGAGCCGTCAATGGTCTTAGGGTGATCAGCTGTTTTAAAGCGAAGTTTGTCTTGCTTATGCGAACGTAATCATTGTTTTATTCAATTTCTAATGAACATTTCACAAAGTATGAATATGTTGCGTATTAAGTATCATTGACTTTATACATTTCCATCAGATTTACACGAAAAAGCGACAACAAAATTGAAAATTTTACGTCTTTAATTCATTAACGAATCAATATTTTTCGTTCAAATTTTTTTCATGGGTTCCGAACTTCCTACCACCATTGCTTAGCTCCCTTTTGACCAGTTGCCCCATAACCTGATACACCCTGTATATTGCGTCATATAGCGTGGCGTTGCGTCGCCACGGCCCGTTACGCCAGCACAGCGATCAGGTTTACCATTGCACATTCCGTCATATAGCGTGGCGTTGCGTCCCCGCGGCGTTTCCGCCACAGCAACGATCAGGTTTACCCTCGCCTATAGATGTTTCACATCAAAAACAGAAGAAAACAGTAGATTATGTGAAAAAGAGCAGATTTAATTTTTTTCTCCTATAATTAATGCTTTTTATTAACTACTAGCAATCCGCCCTCGCTTCGCTTCGGTTATAGGTTATAGTCGTTTTACCCGCGTAGTTCCCGTTCCCGTGGGAATACCGGGATAAAATATAGCCTAGTTTACGCCCTGATATTATAGCTTTCCATTGGTGAAAGAATTTTTGAAATCGGTCCAACCGTTTTGAAGATTATCCGGAACAAACAGACAGACAAAATTTTTTTAATCTGTATTTTAGGCATAGGTACAAATAACCGTGTGAGCATGAAAAAGCCTATTATTTTGACATTACAAACAGACACTCCAATTTTATTTATTGGTATAGATGACATTATTTAATTACACATCTTAAACTATAGTTATGGTTACAGTAATTAATTAATAATTGAAAATGTGTCAATATTTGCATGTCTTAAAGGCAGAATAAGGCAGAAAATTCTACCATTTTTTTGTTATCTGGTTGCACCGGTATTCTTTGCAAATAAAAATGATTTGATTATGCATAGATGTTATATGCATATTTTATCCCTTAATCGTCGTTTACAACACCCACGGTCAAGATGGCGATGGCGAAATGTTTTCTTACTCCGTCACCACACGGAAATATACGATAAACGGAAATAGCGTGGTATAGTAGGTCGATTTCCCTTTCACAACGGAGGAGGCCCGAGCCCAACAGTGGACCATTTATGGGCTGAAATGATAACGATGATGAAGTATATAGTATCTTTCTTTTTGAGGGTGGGCTGCGGTCGGCGCGCTCCTCGCACCACTCCATCCGGGGCGACAGAGGGGCGTAATCACGCAACACCCGCAACCCACCCGAACACCACGTCGCCTTCGTCGTTGGGCCGACCACCGGAGCAGGGTGACTTGTCATCAGTGGTCGGCCCGACGCAATACCCCCTACCTGGGGTACCCTCCCATCGACCGACGTCCCCCCCCTCGGGGAGGACGTCGGTCTTTCCTCACGCGGTCGGCCTCTCGGCGGGTGACGGACTAATTCCCCGGTCACGTCACCCGCGGCCTCGGCTAGGGAGTATATAGTACCTAGTTAGATACTAGTTTTAATTTTACTTGCGTTTTATCTTTACTTTCAGAATGGAATTTAATCTTCTAGAAAAGATTAATTCCTATGGAGTCGGCCGTCGAAAATTGGACGACAATCTATTTAAAGACGACAAACCACCACCAAGGCTTGGAGTATATAATTTCGATGAAGAGAGCCTCTGTCATGAAGTGTAAGTAATATGTACCAAAGATGTCCTCTAGTGGTCAAAGTCGAATCCAAGTGCCGAATATCATGAGTTCGATCTCTAAGCAGGACAATTCTTTGTCATCATCATAGCAGCCCACATACGTCCCATTGTTAGGCTCGAGCCGCCTCCAATGGGAGGGAATTTGACCCACTATACCATGCTGGTCAAACATTTTCATTTCGAGTTTTCCTTCTCTTGCATAGATGTTATGTGCAAATTATTTCCCATAGTCGTCTTTTACGACATCCACTGGCAAGATAGGGAGTGGTGAATTGTATTCTTACTCCGTCATCCCACGGAAAATTCTTTGCGCCACCTAGAAATAACTGTACAGATGACGTAGTGGTTAAGATACCGACCTACAGTGCCAGTGTCAGAGATTCAAATCCCACGCAGGGCAACACTTTGTCCGATCCACAAATTGTTGTTCTGAATGTAATGTGACCGTTAATTGTTTCTAGTCTCCCGCGACACAAGGATAATGCCTTAGTGCATGGCGTTGTCTTTATAATAATAAAAAAAAATGTTTGTTCCGAGACGAAATTTGATTTATTAATGTAAGAAACCGTCCGGATCAATGATAAGGCACCGTATAACCTGCCGTCTTAGAATAATAACGTATTTCTATACGATAGTGTCAGTATTTCGAACGTTCGAAACTTGAATCTAAAAATACTTATGGCGCGCAGACTATTACACACGTACACACGCACACCACTATACAAATTATGAAATCAAATTTTGTTTTTATTAACATAAATCTTCGAAATACTTTTAAAACTAATGTTAAAAATCTTTTTAAGTTTTTTAAATGTGTTATGACACCATTTGAATGCACAAACCGTCATAATTACCTATTTATTTTTAAGAGTTGCGTACGCACGTGTAATAATGACCTTCTACATTAAGGAACGGTTCCGGGGTAAGCTCCATTAGGCTCCAATTGAAATGCTTCACTTTTTGTGCGCGAACTTACCTTCTATACGTTATTATTCTAAGCCTGCCGTATTACGCTCATTGCCAATTGAGTAGGCCATCGAAATACGTTTTTTTAGTTTCCGTATGCCTTCTGTCGATTGCATATTAGCGTTGGGGCTTCGACTTCTCGCGATTGACCTGCCTGCGGGTGGCGTTATTATCATCAATTCAATTTACACCTACATATCTTCATCATTGCAGTCCACATAAATTTCAATGTTGCACTCGGGGTCTCTTCTTCATTGAGACGGAAATTGTCCTACAATACTGCGCTTGTCAGACGTGTTGGCATATGGTTTTATATCGAGCTTGCTTTCTCTGGTATAAGTGTTATTTGCTTATCATATATCATTTTTTAGGGTGGGCCATGGTCAGCGCACCCGCCGCCCGGCTCCGTAAGGGGTAGGGATGTGAAAAAATAATCAATTTTTATAATAATCGATTATTACAAAAAAATAATCGATTTTTACAATCGATTACCTATCAAAATAATAAAAATCGATTATTAATCACTTTTTATTATTCGAAATTCGATCGAAATTAATCGATTATTCACTGCCAGATATCCTAAAAAAAAAAGTCATCACGATTGTTTCATACTATATTAGAAAATAAAGCTCACATTTCCTAAAAAAAAGTTTTGGGAGAAAAATCGATTATTTTATAACCGATTTATTTTAAACAACAGAAATCGATTATTTTCCCTCCAAGACACATCCCTAGTCCGGGGTGGCGCGCGGTCCCTTTACCCATCTATAGCACGTCGCCTTCGTCGTTAGGCCGACCACCGGTGCAGAGTTACTTGTCATCAGTGGTCGGCCTGACGGAATACCCCCTAGTGGGGTACCCTCCCATCGACCGACTTCCCATCCTCGGGGAGGACGTCGGTCTTTCCTCACGCGGTCGGCCTCTCGGCGCGTGACGGACTAATTCTCCGGTCACGTCACCCGCGGTCGCGGTCGACAGTGGTTAGCCCGACGGAATAGCCTGAGGAGGTACCCTCTCTTGTCTCTTCTCGACGTCCCTTTCTGGGATGTCGGTCGCCGTCGCGCGGTCTGCCTCTCTGCGAGTGACGGACTTTTTTTATTGGGGTGGGCTGCGGTCGGCGCACTCCTCGCATCACTCCGTCCGGGGTGACAGAGGGGCGTAAGCACGCAACACCCGCAACCCACCCGAACACCACGTCGACTTCGTCGTTGGTCCGACCACCGGAGCAGGGTTACTTGTCATCAGTTGTCGGCCCGACGGAATACCCCCTAGTGGGGTACCCTCCCATCGACCGACTTCCCATCTTCAGGGAGGACGTCGGTCTTTCCTCACGCGGTCGGCCTCTCGGCGCGTGACGGACTAATTCCCCGGTCCGTCACCCGCGACTCGCGGCCTCGCAGTTGACGGACTAATCTTCGGTCCCGTCACTTGCGGCCTCGTCGTATCATATCCCTGAGTCGTCTTTTACGACACCCACGGACAAGAGAACGGGTGATGAATTGTATTCTTACTCTGTCACCGCATGGACTTAGCCGGCCTAATTTGTTTTTTTTTTTGTCTTAGTATAAAATCAACGTGCCACGTGCCTGGATGTACCTTCGCAGCTGAATCATTATTGGAATACGAAAATCATTACAATTCATGTCATAGATATGCCTGCAGTCAATGTAAAAAGAATTTACCGTCCCCACATTTATTAGATTTACATATACAAGAGACCCACGATTCCTTTTTCGCTGTATTAGCTGAGAGGAAACCATCGGTAAGTGGATTACATATAGTTACTCTAGGTTAAATATACATATCTCTAGCGCACTGGCGTCGCCAAGTCTCTGGGGTACAAGAAAAAAAAAATCAAAAAATGAGTCAACTCATATGTCGTCGTCTCAGCTCATATATGTCCCACTGCTGCGCTCGAGACAATAATATGAGAGAGATTAACCTACCATACCACTTTGGTCAGACGGGATAGTATTTTTTTGACGTGACAACGTCTTATAATTCGATGGAGCCGGCTGCACGCACGAAAAAACATGACTCATGCGGCGTTACCTCGCTCTGAGGCGTTCCATTTAAGGCTTGATCCATACAAAATATCTATCAAACAAATAAAATTAAAATTTTCTTTTGAAAGATGAAACCATTCCATCAGTATTTTCTTATGACGTTGTCACGTTCAACTATCGTCAGTAAACCGACTTTACAGACAATCGATTTTTTTTTTATTTTTTATGGGTGGGCTATGGTAAGCGCACGCGCGGTCCATTTCGTCCGGGGCGAAGAAAGGAAGGCGCGCGGGAACATCACCTCGTTGTTGGGCCGACCACCGGAGCAGGTTGACTTGTCGTCAGTGGTCGGCTCGACGAAATACCCTTTCGGCTACCCTCACCTTTCGACGTCCTGGGATGTCGGTCGCCGTCGCGCGGTCAGCCTCTCTGCGGGTGACGGACTAAATTAGACGGGATAGTATAGAGTTTTATTTCGAGTTTTCCCCACTCTTGCACAGATGTCATATGCATATCATATCCCTAATGCATTTTTTACGACATCCACGGGTAGAAAGAAAGTGGTGAATTGTATTCTTACTCTGTCATCACTCGGACAACAGTAACTCTAGGTTAAATATTTATATGTAGTGCACGGGCGTACCCTCGGATTGAGAACCCTCAGCGCTCATCCCATCAGTACGAGTAAAGTTGTCATAGCCGTCTGCGGCTTACAACTATAGTATAAAAAAATCGGTTGTCTGTAAAGTCGGTTTACTGACGATAGTTGAACGTGACAACGTCATGAGAAAATACTGATGGAATGGTTTAATTTTTGAAAAGAAAATTTTAGTTTTATTTGTTTGATAGATATTTTGTATGGATCAAGCCTTAAATGGAACGTCTCAGAGGGAGGTAACGCCGCATACGTCATGTTTTTTCGTGTGTGCAGCCGGCTCCATCGAATTATAAGACGTTGTCACGTCAAAAAGTGTGTGTACTGATTGTACGCAAAGATTCCGTTACATAAGTAGATATATACATAGATACAGGTGAAACTAATAAAAGCGTGTTAATAAGTATACCCATCTACACTTACAGTAATAATCATCTAATATTCCACTGTCTGAAAACAAATGTTTCTAACCCTGTGTGTTACCAGCGGTGACTTAAGGCACAGAAATGCGATCTCTAAATGTCGGCCTATGAGGTCGGCAAAAGACTCAAAATAGCTCAACGTGCTATGGAAAAGGCTATACTTGGTATTTCTCTACTTGATAAAATCCACAGAATCCCGTAGAACGCGTGTAACCGACATAACTCGATGAATTAGCACGTTAATGTGGCAATGGGCTGGCTATCTCGTTCATCGAACCGACAGTTGGCCGAAAGAAAGGTTCTCAGATGAAGACTACGAATTGGACGACGTAGCATAGGACGACCGCCACTGGGTGAACTGACGACATTCTAAGTCGCGGGGAGTCGTTGGATGCAGGTGGAACAGGAACGTTCTGAAGGGCCTTCTCGTGACTACTATTCGATGAAAACACATATATTGACTGGGCGGGTGGCGATTAGGAATACAATATTATTACCTATTACTTTTCTGCATAGGTGGGCACAGTTAATCCAAAAGTTAACTTCGTTAATCGTTAATAAAAAGGTTAACTTCGATATTCGTTAAATTTGCGAAAATTTAACGCAAGTTAAAGTTAATCGTTAAAAGTTAACCATTTAAAACGTATGCTGCTTTTAGGCTCAGACAAATACATATATTGTGTAGAAAATGCTGTAGCATACAATGGAATTATGTTGGCATGCATCTGTCCACACTAGCTTGGGATACACTACTGCCGGTAGTCCCGATACCAAAAGATTCACCAAATCTTTGAGCGATATGGTCGCCTGGCGAGACGACGCCTGCCGTGACGTCATTGTCCGTTGGGCAGTCCGGTTGGCGTGGCCTCGGTACGATGTTCGGACCGTCAAGGCTTTCCGGCCGGTGCTGATGGAATGATTGGGTTGGCGACACGGGCTACTTTCCTTTCGACTGGTGGAGGTATTGACGGGGCATGGTACACGGTCGTAAGGAAGGACAGCACACCGTTAGGCTACCATTGCGATTGCGACGTGGGCACGGTACACTACACGCTCGAGGTGTATGCCGCTTGGACAGGGTAGCGCTTTGAACTCGTCGCAATCATCAGTGCCGACCTCAAGCTGCTAAGTATCGCTCGGGTGATGTTCGACGGTGTCAGGAACTAGGACGCGTTCGCCGCCTTCCGAGTGGCAGTTATATCACGAAAAAAGAAGGCGGCTCGTACAAAGTAGGAACTCCTACGACACGATCCGCCGCCGGCGACTTGGGCGGCGCAGGCGTCGTGGAACTTACGAGCATGACATGGCGCGTAATTCAAACAAACAATATGACAGCATGTCAACAAACGACTAAAGTAACGGACTAAAGTTAATGGAAGTTCAATTTAACGGAAGTTAACAAGAGCGTTAACATTTTTTGAAGTTAACTTAAAAGTTAATCCGTTAATGAGATTGTTAACTTCGTTAATTAACGATTAACGAGTTAATGCCCACCTTTGCTTTTCTGTGGGTGAGGAAAAACCCAGTAGACAAATCGCCTAAGAAGATTAACACTTTTCTGGATTTATAAAACAATTGCAATCGCCAACTTATCTGCGATGTGAGGCGTGGCGATTATAACCTTTTGGGAGGCCTAGCCTACGCCCTAAAACGGACTTAAATTTACCAGGCACTGGATACATCCCACTGCTACAAATGTTTTGTAAAAACATTCCTCTTCTGCATTCAGTGTCTCTAATATTATAAAAATATTCATTTTCAGTATTGCTGTTATATTGAAGAATGTCGAGAAAAATTTAATAATTCGGAAGAACGACTACAGCATTGTATCAAAGACCATAAACTACCAAAAGATTTTCGTTTTGAATCCAAACCAAAGAGCAGAAATAAAAAAACAAAAGATAATACAATCAAAAAGAAGAATGAAGAGTCTATGGAGGTGGACGACGAAAATAAAAAAGAAACAAAAAAGAAAATTACACTTAGCAACAGCAAACAAAAGACCTTTGCCAAATACACTGGAAAAAAATTTATAGATAGCAAAACCGAAAATATCCCAACCAGCGTCAATATCAATAAAGTCATCGCAGATTTAAAAGATAGTTTACCAAAATAAAAAGCAAAAGTACATTTTACACGTTTTATTATTCACTAACAAGCTTAACAGATTAAAAATATCTTTCTTATCTTCATTTTTTGGCCTAAATCCAAAACCTCTATAGATTTGTTGATTTCGAAATTAATTTAGAAATATATGCGAGTATTAAGACTTCAATATTTGTTTACTTTAATTCTTTGCCTTACAAACATATATTCAGAATATCAATTATCCAACTATATATAAATAACATTGATTAGTTTTTTTTTTACATTTTACTTGGCCTTGCCTTGTGCAGCCACGGCAGCCATGGCCTGCTTAACAGTTTCTTCATCACCAAGGAAGACCATAGAATCAACTGGCTGCATATTCTCATCAAGTTCATACACAAATGGAATGCCAGTTGGGAGGTTCAAATTCATGATGGCAGCATCACTGAGGCCTGAAAGTATTAAAATAGGACAAAAAATTATTCCATCAGGCTACTGCATCTCATCACAAGTGCCTGCCAGCGTAGTATCATCATCATCATCACAATCATTTCAGCTCATATCAGCCCGCTGTTGGGATCAAGTATCCTCCACAATTGGAGTGAAGTTGATCACTATACCACGCCGGTCAGACAGGTTAATACTGGGTTTTATTTCCTGTTTTCCTTCTCTTGCACAGACATATGCTTATTATCTCTTAGTCATCTTTTATGACAGCCACAGGCAAGATAGGGAGTGGTGAATTGTATTCTTACTCGTTAACGATAGAGAGCAATATCACCTTAATGAGGGTTAATGTCATAATTGCTACAATTGACAGGTGGTTCTTTCAATTACCGTGTTATAACTAGGAAAGCTCTACATTATGAAGTTTCGAATCTTTATCTAAATATAGACATTAAAATACTATTTCGGTTACTGATATAAAATTATTTCAGATTAGTTAGTTAGTTTCAAATATGTATATTTAATTTTTAGGGAAATGTAAAAAGGAAATGCTAATTGTGCAATTATAGAGATTTGTGCATATAAAATCCAATAAGATATTTCCTTTATGTAAATAATTTCACAATTATAACTTAAGAAGTCATATTTATAAATAGCAAACCTTACGTAGCAGACGGAAAAAGGAATGGTTTATAAAAATTTACTTAAAAATTAGGTTTTACTCTAATAACTAAATTTTACAATAATCTACAAAAATAGGCACCCATTTATATCTCTACTCTTTCGGCGGTTACAGACAACACACCATAATATTGAATTTGGCTGCCTTTTTCACACTTATGCTTTTACTAGGATGAAGTTATAAGTTTACGGGCAAATTAAAAATTTGTCTCCTATTGTCTTTGAACCAAAAGTTTTCATCCAATTTTTGATTATAAGGATTTTGAAGCACAAATTAATACATACCATCTAAATGTTTGACAATACCCCTAAGACTGTTGCCATGAGCAGCAATGATTATCTTCTTGCCTTCTTTAATCTGCCAAATCAAATAATAAATAATGTTTACTATCAATTTAATTTCAATTATTAATAATCTTAATGGGTTTTACTTATAAATGCTTCATTACAGTATAATAATACCTCAAAAAACCATACTCCAAATACTCTTTTATCTAAACTTCTTTAATAAACGAACAAATCCCTTTCAATCCATCAACTTTTCAACACCCACTACTGAATATGTTCTGATGCCCATATGACCTAAGTGAAAATAATGACATGTTCACCGCATTGCTCAGATGGTATGCAATTACAGGATTTGTGATTTAGCCAAAACAGTGTAGCTCTCTCTCTCCTGGTGCTCCAATAGCCAAGTTTTATGATTCCCATGGTCAAGTAAGTTGTGAGAACATAATATTCCTAAACCACACATAGGATAGAAAATAAATAGCCCTTTTATTTCTACTTTTGTATTTTTACCTCTTTTTAATAATTATCATTATAACGATGTATTTTTCCTCATATTAAACTTTCACTGAAAGTTACTTTATTAGGTTTAAAACATTATTGTTTGAATTGAGCAACAGATTTGTAAGGTTGACTTATTAATGGAAAAATCTATTTTAAGCCAATTATTCTATTTTAGGCTAATTAAAAGTACAGAATATAATGATATGAATTTCATAGAATGTATAAATAAAACTTTACCTGAGGTACAATAACATTGTTCCAGTAAGGCAGTGTCCTCTCAATTGTCAGTTTGAGGCTCTCAAACATTGGGAATTCTTCAGGTTTTGGATCTCCGGCGTAACGGGGATCATTGACAATGGTGTCATAATAAGCATGATCCTTTTCCATGGGTGGTGGAGGAACATCGAAACTACGGCGCCAAATTTGTACCTGAACCATAAGAAATACATAAGAATCATAACTAAAAAAATTAAGTGCCTTTCTGATCAAAGAATATTTACCTGAGCCTCGCCATATTTTGCAGCAGTTTCAGCTTTGTTAAGGCCTGTAAGACCACCATAATGTCTTTCATTTAAACGCCAGGTTTTCTCAACAGGTAAGTCAGATTGGTCTATCTCTTTTAGGATGGTATTTAGTGTGATTTGAGCGCGTTTTAACACAGAAGTATGAGCTACATCGAATTGATAACCTTCTGCTTTTAATGCCTTTCCAGCGGCTACTGCTTCATCGCGTCCTTGCAAGCAAAAGAGTAAACATAAATATTTTTTTAATAAATAAATAAATATTTTTAATTTTAAATAATAAATATTTTTATAATAATTATCTATTTATTTAAATATATTCATTCAGCAGAAATTTTTACCTTTTGCGCTGAGATCAGCATCGAACCATCCGCAAAAAAGATTTTTCTCGTTCCATTCACTTTCGCCATGACGAATCATCACAATTTTATATTTTGCTGGCATTTTGAATAAATATCGTGTGTATTTTTACCGGCGATACTAATGATATATAAATTCGCCGTGGCCGTACTTCGGTTTGACATATATAACCCGAATGACCTCTATCCCCTACTATCAACCTTTGACAGATGCTAAATGAATAGCCTCAGGTATACAACCATACAAACTGACCTAAACTGCTAGTTTTAACACTGTGTCACTCTGCTCTACTTGCGGTTTAATCAATCATTATAATAATATAATCTATAAAATATTGACTCGTGGCGGTCTTATAGTATTTTAACGTATTTTACGTAATGTAGAGCAGAGAAAGTGTAATATTACTATGGTATAATAGAGCTTTTCTAATATTGTTGTGTTCCATCAAAATTCTATAAAATAAAAGTATTAAATGATGTGGCCATTTCACTATTGGAGGCGTCGATTACAAGAGTGATCAATAATGAATATAAATAAAAAATGCATAAAAGTCCATGTAACCATGCCTAAAATTCTAAAATAAACTATATTTACTTTTGCCATTTTCTAACTTTTTTTGGAGTTTTTGAAATTTTTTACATAGGTAACTACAGAATCTACAGATACAGAATCTACAGATTATAGAAAGAAAGAAATCTCTAAATTTAAAAGTCTAAAATTAAAAAGATCAAACAAATAAAATCTTTTTGTTTTGAAGTTTTTCGCTCATAATTCGCCATTCGATAAAAGGAAGTATTGAAGTAACTTTGGTATAAGAATAGATAATAGAATATTTATAAAATAATTGCAAGAGATGTTTTCACCGGCACATTGAAAAAACTTTAAAGACTGCAAATTAAGCATTTTCTTAAAAATGAAACCAAGAAGAAATGTTAAAATTTCTGCCCCTGTAGAAAAACTTGTTCCAGGGAAATCAGCAAAAGGACGACCAAGAAAAACGAACATATTGAAGGTACCGACTGTAATAACAATAAGTGTACCAGGGAAAACTGGTGTTTTAGGTAAGTTACTATTTTGCATATTCTTCAGTTTTGGTTTGTAATTATATATGTATATCAAATTTTTAAGAGATATCATTGTTCATAGAAACTAAAGTTGATATATTTTTTTAATCACTTTCTAGATGTCAATGACAACAGAAGTTCTTCTATTCAGCCTATTCTCCATCGCACTAGTAGGGAATCGGCTATATACTATATCAGATTAGCCACATAATTTAACCTTGGATTTAATTTCGTGTTTTGCTGTCTTGTTGGATGCTGTATGGAAATGATTTATATATCCTTTCCTCCATCCTTCTATCTATCTCCCCTGTGGCATTTATTCCTCCCTAATTGGATGTAATACTATAATTACTACAATAGGTAGGCAGATTGGTCTCTCAGTAGGTGTGATTAGGATAAGGAGAATACTGCTGATCTCTCGGTTGATGTACAAGCAATCAAATTATATCAAGTACATCCAATTTTAAGAATGAGGTCAGATTATGGATCCATCCCAGGTGGGCAGAATTTGGAGAACTTAGGCACATCCTTTTTGACCAGCATTTTGTGGTGTCTGTGAACAAAGATTTGTGACCTGCATATTATGTCAGAGCGACATTGCCTTGCCTATAACTAATGATGGGCATATTGGGAATGAATAAATGATTTGTATATATTTGTATGGAAATTGTCATGTGGTGACAGTAAGTAAACAAAGCACAAGCTCATATCTTTCGTGTAGGTGTTGTAAAGGATGCCTAAAGGACATGAGATGCATATATCATTTATGAAAGAGAAGGAAAACTTAAAATAAAACCCCAGTGGTGAGATGTATATGGATTGAAACAATGTGAAAAAAGTATCTATTGTTTTCAGACGTTCCAGACATTTCAGACAGTGAGAGAAAAGTTGATTTGAAGACTAAAATAGCTCTGGCTAATGAAGGTACCTGCTTTATATCCAAAAGTATAATTGATTTTATATGATAATAATGATTAATGGTAATAGTATTCAAAACACAGTGTTGTTGATAAAAAACCTGTTAGTATAGAAAAACTGTATGTTTCATACAGATACATACATACATATAATCACGCCTCTTTCCCATAGGGGTAGGCAGAGACCACTTCCTTCCACTTGCTACGATCTTGACATACCACTTTCGCCTCGTCCACATTCATTAATCTCCTCATACATGTTCTTCGGTTCATCATCATCATCATCGCAGCCCACATATGTCCCACTGTTGGGCTCGGGCCTCCTCCACAATGGGAGGGACTTTGACCTACTATACTATGCTGGTCAGACATGTTGGTATAGGGTTTCATTTCGAGTTTTCCTTCTCTTGCACAGAACTTATGTGCATATTATATCCCTTAGTCGTCTTGTACGACATCCACGGGCAAGATAGGGAGTGGTAAATTGTATTCTTACTCCGTCACCACACGGATCTTCGGTTCAGGGTACTCCTAACCTGGCCTTTCTTAAGAACGTCCCCGATTTGATTGTGGAACGTCCGCCTCGGTCTTCCCCTTCCAACACTTCCGTTCACATTCGCCTTATAAATTCTCCTTGTTAGACTCCTTTCATTCATTCTCTCTACATGGCCGAACCAACTTAACATACCTTTCTCAATCCTTGTCACTACATCTACATTCATTTCACAATGTTCCCTAATTACTCTGTTTTTAATTCTATCACTCAATTTCTCACCAATCATGCTCCTCAGCGCTCTCATTTCCACAGCATTTATTCTACTTTCGTGCTTCTTCTGCCATACCCAGCTCTCACTTCCATACATTAGAGTTGGTACAAGCACTCCCCTATGCACAGCCAAGCGAGCCTTCTTAGACAGGCTTTGGCTGCCCATAAAGGTGCGCAAAGCACCATTCACCATATTTCCCTTACACACTCTTCTATCAATATCACTTTCACATTTACCATCTCTCGCAAATGTAGATCCCAGATATACAAACTCTTGCACTTGTTCTAATATTTCCTCTTCTATACGTATCTTGCATTCCGTCATAGCTTCTTCCCTTTCAAATACCATAACTTTCGTCTTCTTTACATTAATTTTCATTCCTTTTCTTTCAAAAGCCTCATGTACTGCTGTTACCATCTCTTGCAACTCATTCACCGACGAAGCAAGTAGAACTTGATCGTCAGCGTAGAGAAGACATTTGATAAGTAATCCATTCATTCTCAGTCCATATTCACTCTCTTTTAAATCAGTCAAGCAGTTGTCCATGAATAGGTTGAACAGCCAAGGTGACGCTACACATCCTTGTCTAACACCCTTTTGGATGCTAAACCATTCAGTGTATGCTCCCTCTATTCTGACACAGGCACTGGAGTTCTCATAGAGAGACTGCAGTGCCCGTATCAGGTTGTCGTTCACCCTATGCAAAGACAATGCTGACCACAATTCATTCCTAACCACTCTATCATAGGCCTTTTCCAAATCCACGAAAGCGCAATAGACCTTCTGGTTTTTAGCCAAGAATTTTTCGGCTATGCAACGTAAGGAAAAGACCTGGTCCGTGCATCCCATTCCCTTTCTGAATCCTGCTTGCACCTTCCAGACTCTTTCATCCGTCTCTTTTATAACTCTTCCTATCAGTACCTTAGCATACAGTTTGCAGACGACGCTGAGAAGGCTTATGCCGCGGTAATTGGCGCAGTCTTGTTGCGACCCTTTTCCCTTGTATAAGGGCACGATTACAGCCTTGCACCAGTCTTCTGGTACTCGACCCTTTCTCCAACACAAGTTGAAAAGGTGGTGCAACTGACTCACCACTATCCCGTCGCCAGCCCTCAGCATTTCGACCGACACCCTATCATATCCCGCAGCTTTACCTAACTTCATATACTTCATTGCAGTCATGATCTCATCTGTACCTATCTCGCAATCACAGTCATAATCACTCTGCTCCTGTTCTAGCATCTGAATCAATTCCTCGTCCTTATCAAATAAACTTTCAAAATATTCCTTCCACCTTTTCAACACGCAATCTGGTCCTTTCCTTAATCTTCCATTCTGACTTCTGATTTTAGTAAGCTCCGAGTTTGTAGAACTCCCTCGAGCAATCCTTATGGATTTCCAGAATAGCTTTATGTTAGACCGGAAATCCTCAGCAAGCCTCCTGTCGAGCTCATCTTTTCGCTCATCTTTCTTTTTATTTACTGCTTTCTTTACCATCTCTTTCAAACATTTATACTTCTCTTTTGCTTCGTCTACATCCTCATTTGTCGCCTTTTGCATTCTTAAGTTAGCTTTTGTTGCTAACCAGTCCATCCATGCTTTCTTTTTCTTACCTATAACCACTTGTACGTCTTTATCCATACAGACCTTATACTGCTTCCTTCCCTTTTTCCTTTTCGAAACACCACATACCTCAACAGCAACATTCACAACTTCTTCCTTAAAAGTCTTCCACACTTCCTCTATCTCACTGAACTTGTCTACATCTTTAAGTCTCTCATTCAACCTTTCGCAAAAGACTTCCTTTACAATCGTATCTTGTAAACTTTCCACTTTTATCCTTTCTAAATCATTCGCAAAATTCTTTACCCAATGTCGCCAGCGTTTAAAGAGACCACTTATTCGGGATATCACCAGGAAGTGGTCTGTGTCAATACTGACTCCGCGGTACGCTCGGGTATCTAAGACATTCTTCCTCAATCTTTCGTCAACAATTATAAAGTCAATCATACTTCTTGCCCCACATTCTTCTCTCGTAAAAGTGTGGATCCTCTTGTTAGCAAACATGGTATTTGTCACAAAAAGATTCCATCCCAAACAAACCTCCAGCAAACATTTTCCATTTTCATTCACTCTATCGTCGCCAAACTTACCAAGAACCTTTTCATATCCATCACGCTTTAGGCCTACCCATCCATTAAAATCTCCTAACATAATAATCCTTTCATTATCCCTACATTTCATCAGAATATCTCTCATACTATCCCAAAACTCCACGTTTTGCTGCTTGGCTTCCGTGGAGCCCCCCGAGCCCAAGTCTGTCGGTGCATAGACACCTAGGACAAAGAGGCGGGTGAGACCAATTTTCAGCCTCAACCATAAGAGCCTGGGATTCACACATTCATACTCAGACATACATTCAACCATTCTCGCAGAAAGGATTAAACCGACTCCTTGTTTACCTCGGCTGGTGTTAGGTACCCCGGACCAGTACGCCACATAGAGTCCATGACTCGTGGTATTACATCCTTTCCGCTTTGTTTCATTCACACACATAACTTCAATCCCTCTTTCGTCCATCACCTGGCATACTTCATCTATTTTCTCATTTATTCCTCCTCTTACATTCAGCGTAGCAAAGCGGCTCTCTGTGGGCCACTTTTCGCCCCCGATGGAAACGAGACGTGACGTGTCGCGAACCACATCGCCGCCCTTCCTACAGTTTTTATTTTTATCGAAACTCATAGCGTTCCCACGAGAAGCAAGGGAATTACTCTGTCCATCCCAGTAGAGCCCCGCTTACTAGGATAAGGTTAGCCATATTCTGGGGTCACCCGGTCCCAGGGCAATCGGCACGCATATATATACAGATACATACCCTATATATTTTTTTTTTTAAGGGTGAGCTGCGGTCGGCTCGCTTCCGCACCACTCTGTCCGGGGCGACAGAGGGGCTTAAGCACGCAACCCACCCGAACACCACGTCGCCTTCGTCGTTGGACCGACCACTGGAGCAGGGTTACTTGTCATCAGTGGTCGGCCCGACGGAATACCCCCTACCTGGGTACCCTCCCATCGACCAACGTCCCCCCTCGGGGAGGATACGTACCCTATCTGACATTATCCGTAACTTTTATATCAGTTTTGAATATATTTTTAGTTATATGGTTACTGAGCTTCATAACATCCCTATTCGTCATATTCAGCCTTACCTATTTTAGTTTGTCAATTTCAGAGAATGTACTTAGAATTATTTTACAACTAGAAACCTGTCCTTGCTTTGCTTCAGTTTCAGTCGGCTTACCTGTGTAGTTCCAGTACCCATGGGAATACTAAGATAAAAAATAGCCTAAGTTAACCTTTATATAAACAGCTATACTCGTTCCAACCATTTATTTTACTTTTGGCAGGTCGAATTCTGATCAATTAGTGTTGTACCAATGTATTACGAATACTATGTTTTGTAATAATCGATTTTAGTCAGGAAGAACTTTTAATCGATTTAACACGGATATTTTACTTTTGCTTAAATACATATTTCATATTATTTAAAAACTTCAACTTCTGTAAATATATTTGTTATTTGGGCACATTAATTTTTGCATACCCACTAATTCAGTCCTCCCAAAATATTTTACTTTGTACTTTGCAAAATAAAAAATAACTACTTTATGAAGCATTTTTCCATTAAGCGGGGTCCGCTGCTCCAAACTTTACTTAGAGACAATGGCGCCCTCGTCTGCGGTAGTAAATCACTAATTTTCTCATCCAGCCTACCCCTTTTTTTTTGAGCCGAATTGGCAACACTGTACGGCGCGCCGGCGACGCCATTTTGTTGTGTTGTCTGTCACTCGCAACAAGACTCCCGTGCTAGTCGGATTCTGTCATAAGCTTGGTTGAGAGTGTGACGTTTTTAGGTTATCTTGTGTGTTTTGTGTGAATTGTTTTTTTTCTGTGGCTCTGAAATTATTTGTTTGTGTTGTTTGGTGGTGGACTAGTCTACTAAGGTCAGTATTTAGCCCTTTTCGCTCTTCTCCATATGGAGATGAGCACAGAGGAACCCCCTGATGGGGGTGGAGGTTTACCGCCAGATAAACTATGTAGACCATTAAAGAGACCAGCTGATAATGATTTAATAAAAGACTCCGATGGTAAAAAAACCCGTTCTCCTGCTGAGTCTATACAATCAGTTTATTGTAAACCAGGATACGAATCCGATTCTAAGTTTCATTATACAGACTCCGATAAAGGCCCCTACACAGTTTTTGTGTCCAGACAAGAACCGGATTCCACCTCTGGGTATTCATTTAAAATTTTGAAATTCGCTCATTTCCTCCATAGGAACAATATATCAGGCATTAAAGAGGGTGGGATTAAAAATTTGGGTCGCAATAAAATCAGCATAGATTTCACCACTGCTGAAAATGCCAATAACTTTTTAAAACTCAGTATTTTGGCAAATAATAAATATACTGCTTACATACCACGTTTCCAAATTGTGTGTATGGGCGTAGTAAGAGACATTCCTACGGACTGGTCTCTTGAGGAGTTCTTGGAGGGTATCCATACTCCCACTAACTGTGGAGAAGTAATTAGAGCTCGTCGTCTAAACGTGAAATCTAGGAAGGAGGACTCCATAGTGTGGATTCCATCAAACTCTGTCGTACTCACATTTTTGGGACAACACCTACCAGAGAAAGTTTATTGCTTCAATGCTGCCCTACCAGTATCTATATACCAGCTACCAACCATCCAATGCAGAAATTGCTGTCGCTTTGGCCATATAGCCAAACAATGCAGATCTCAACCCCGCTGCTATAAGTGTGCCAAGTCACATCCTGGAGACAATTGCTCCACTCCTGATGTAGAGGTGTCTTGCTTACTATGCCGTGGTAGTCATAAAGCCACAGATGTTAAGTGCCCTGAACATGACAGACAAAAATCTATAAAATTAGTTATGTCCCAGGAGAACATCAACTATTTGGAAGCTTCTGCCAGATTTCCTCAATCTAAACGCCTGTACTCAGAAGCCGTTACTCGCCTACAATCACCTCCTCTTTCCCAATCAACCACTGTAACTGCTTCCCCAACTTCTTATAAAAAAACAGTCTTCTTACCCCCTCGCCCTAAGCCAGTTTTAGGGAAATCCTATGATCTTCAAGCTCATTCATCTATCGTTAATGCTCCACCTTCCTCTCAACCTAACGGATGTGCACTTCTTGAATCTATAGAAACTACTCCTTTGGCTACTCCTTTGGCTACTCCCAATGACAACTTAGTTGAACTCCTTCTTTGCTCCCTTATTAATATGCTTTCCAAATTCTCAGATTCCCTACCGAACAATGTCTCAGTTCTTGTAGAACAATTACTTACCGTCTTTGCTCGTAATAACACTTCCAATGGATCTCCAAATCCTCCAGTGGAACTGCAGAAGTATTAGACGCAACAAACACGACATTTCTTATTTAATCAATCAATACAAACCTGCTATCTTTGCTGTCTCGGAGACATGGCTCGCTCCGCATTCCCTCTTTAGGATCGCGGGCTTTTCATGCCTGCGGGATGACAGAGCAGATGGACGAGCGGGTTGTGCTCTGTTGATTAATAGGAATATACCCTTCTCTCAAATTCCCTTACCTCCCCATCAAACTAACCTTCATGTTGTGGCCGTAAGGGCCATCAATGTGTCTTTTGTTTCTGTTTATATCCCTCATCCTGACCCTAATATCATTTCTGATCCCCATTAATTGTGATGGGTGATTTTAATTGCCGTCACAGTTTATGGGATCTATCTCTAATGACCTTTGCTCTTCCTCATTATTAGATCTCCTAGATAACATGAATCTCTGTGTGCTAAATAATGGTTCTGCTACCCGCCGTGTGTCTCCATCTCAAAATATTAGTGTTCCTGACCTTTCTCTCGCATCTCCTTCATTGTTCTCTCTTTTAGAATGGACAGTCTTGCCCAACTCTCTTGGGAGTGATCACTTCCCTATCCAAATTTCCTACTTACAGTCTATCTCCCCTATGACTCCTCTCCAACCTCTACTCAAATATCGTGTTTGCGAAGCTGACTGGGAAAAATACTCATCACAGTTAGATCTTTCAATATCTGCCTATCCTCTAGTTGATCCTTCTAACTTTCTTGAACTATACGATTCCCTTGTCTCTTCTATACTCATAGCTGCTAATGCCTCAATCCCACTTAAAAAATCTTCGTGCAAAATGAAGTCGTCTCCTCCCTGGTGGGACTCAGAATGTACTGAAAGTGTTAGAAGACGTCGGATCGCAGAGGACAAGTTTGCAGCATCCTTAGATATGACGGACTACCTTTCATACAAAAAAGTGGCTGCACAAACCACTAGGCTACTAGCCACAAAAAAAAAACAAGGGTGGCAACATTTTTGCGAATCCCTATCACCTCTCTCACCTATTTCTCTTGTTTGGAAGAAAATCAAGGCATATCGTGGAAGCCTTAGTGATAACAGCATAGTGACCAATAATGCCGACTCCTGGCTCCATCAATTCCTTTCTAAATTAGCCCCTCCTTTTGTCCCTAATTATGACTGCCTGACTCCTCCACTTTTACATCCCTCTATTCCACTCTCTGTGATGGATGATACCTTTTCACTCTCTGAGCTTGTTTGTGCCCTTGACCACCTTTATGACTCCACTCCTGGCATAGATGATATCCCCTATTCCTTCATCTGTAAATCATCTAATGCATGTAAAACCTTTCTTCTCCTTCCTTCCTTTCTTCTCTTTCCATTCCTTCCTTCTTCCAAAACATGGCAAAGACCCACATGACCCCCCTTCTTATAGACCCATTGCTCTCTCTTCGGTCTTATGTAAAATAATGGAGAACCTTATTAAGAACCGACTAGAGTGGATCCTTGAAAGTAGAGGACTATTACCCAACAACCAATTTGGTTTCAGACGAGGTAGAGGTACTTTAGACAGCCTTAGCATATTTACCTCTGAAGTTCGTGTAGCTTTTTCCAAAAGTGAGCATGTTATTGGGGTTTTCCTAGACATTACATCGGCCTATGACAATGTTTTACTTCCGCTACTCAGGCAAAAGATGCATCAGCTGAGTATTCCCGTGAGGTTAACAAATATCATTTTTAACATGTTTACAGAACGGTCCATAGTTGTCAGGTACCAGGGTACTCTGCTCCCTCCTCGTGTGGTCTGGATGGGCCTTCCTCAGGGATCCGTCTTAAGCCCTATCCTATATAATATCTACACTTACGATCTTGAACTCTCTACCAATTCTTTCTGCAAAATTCTTCAATATGCTGATGATGTTGCTCTTTATTCTGTCTCTGCTTCCTTCTCTGATGCTTCTTCCCGCTTAAATTCTGCTCTTTATTACTTGAACCAATGGCTCATCAATCACAACTTATCTATATCTGTTTCCAAATGTAATGCTGTTATCTTTTCTCGTAAGCGTATCATCCCTAGCATCAGCCTATCTATAGGTGTTGAACCAATCTCAGTTAAAGAGAAAGTGAAGTTCTTGGGTCTCATATTAGATAGTAAATTATCAGGTCTACTACATCTAAATTATATTATTAAAAAATGTGAGAAGGGTGTGAATATTATGCGGGCTCTTTCGGGAGTTCGCTGGGGTTCACATCCTTTCTGCCAGAAATTGGTATATAATGCAATAGTCCGTAGCCACTTTGATTATGGTTGCTTTCTTTTCCAGCCATGTAATAAATCTGCCCTTACTAAGTTGGACAAAATTCAAGCAAAGTGTATGCGCCTTATCACAGGTGCTATGAAATGCTCACCTATTAACGCCCTTCAAGTTGAGTGTATGGAGCCTCCCCTTCATCTCCGCCGGGAATATCTTTCTGATAGGTTCCTCTCTAAAACTATCCAAATCAGTTCTAATATCCTTCTTCCTATCCTTGAATCTCTATCTATTTCAGTTTCCACTTCCAGTTACTGGTCTCATAAGGATCCACCTCATTTGGCCATTTCATACAGTAAATTAAAAAGGCTGCCTGTTACTATATTCCAAGTCAATTCAAACCCACTCTTTCAGTTTGACTACCAGTCTTTGATTTTTCAACCAAAAATCATTCTTAATTTTGGTATCAGCAAAAATAGTTGTCATGCCAATCTAACACAATCAAATTTTGTCTGAAGACTGGAGTGATTGGCTTGCAATCTATACAGATGCCTCAAAATTATCTAACAATAGTTGTGTTGGGTCAGCTGTTTGGATACCTAAATTCAAAATTATATTAAATTTTAAGTCCCCGCCTTACCATTCTGTTTTTACCGGAGAAGCTATAGCCCTTTTAGAGGCACTAACTTTTGTTGAAACTCACAAAATTAATAAAGCCTTAATACTCTCTGACTCCTTAAGTTGCTTGTTGGATATCTTAAAGATACCTTTTCGCTCCAGGGATAATTTCTTTTTAACCCTTCAAATTAGACAAATCCTGTTTAGGTGTCACTCATCAGGGGTCGAGATTGCACTGGCCTGGATTCCTAGCCACTCAGGTATAGTAGGCAACGATATAGTGGATTCCTGTGCTAAGGGTGCAGCCCACCTGGGTCTAGAAAAATATAATTATTGTTTTTCACGTGATTTACACTCTTTAGCTAAACCATCTTTAATAAAGGCCTGGAACGACTTGTGGCAAGTGTCTAAACTATCTAAAGGTAAGTTTTATGGCTCAATCCAACCTTCTATCCCCTCTAAATCCTGGTTTTGCACTCGGAAGAAAATAAATAAACTGGCCACCTCGGTGATTACCCGTTTACGATTAGGATTTGTGTGTTCTCCTGTTTTCCTAGCTAAACTCCGTGTTAAAGAGCATTCCATCTGTGAATGTGGTTTAGATGAAGGTACTCTGGAACATATATTCTTTTTCTGTCCCAAGATAGTGGTTCCACTGTATGATCTCCTACCTACATCTATTTCTCGCCCTGTCAACCTCCCTTACTTGATGACTCTAGCTCATACGCCATTTGTTAACGTTCTTTATAAATTTATTTCGCGAAACAAAATTAAATTATAGGTTGGTACTATATTCTTTCTAATAATAGGTATATATTTCCCTCCCTTTTTAAAGCTGATTTATCATGTTTAGTGTATTTATTAAATGTCTACTAACCTATAGATACTAACAATTTGTGACGTCTCTTTCAGCCCACTCAAGAGAAGCCATTGTTACAAGACTGATCAACTGTCACCATTATAATATTCGGTGTATTTTTTTTTAATTTATTTTTCTCTCTCCACCTTGACATTGGCAGAATCATCGGTCGTCGATGGAGCCATTCTTCTAAAAAAACTGAACTGAACCCGTGCTAGTCACATTTCTGTTCGCTGAGTGCTCTTTTATATTTTTCATACGCTGTGTTGAGTATTTATATTCCACCGTATTGATTTCATTGTTCTTACTTTGATTGAGTTGAGCGTATCGTTCCTCCCAGTAAGATTTTACTTGCAAAATGCCGAAAGTTATGGTGCTTAAAGGACAATCCAGAGAGTTAGTGCTGCGGCTTCGTGAATTTTTTGAAAAGGAAAGCCGCAATGGCGGATTCCTTATACCAGTAACCCAAGTTAGAGACCGTGTTGCAGCAGCATTAGGTATTAGTGCTCCAACGGTGGCGAAAATCACTAAAGAAGCCTATGGTAGTAGTGGTATTGAACAGAACAAGCTATCTACGCCTAAGAAAAAACGTCAGCCCCGTAAAGTGACAGCAATTGACAGTTTTGATACTGATGCTATTCGTCGTCATATATACAATTATTACACAAGCAAAGAGATTCCTACTTTGAAAAAATTAGTAGCGTCTCTACGAAATTGTGGCTTGTTTCGTGGTCAAAAATCTTCTTTGTCAAAGGTGCTGCACCAAATCGGGTTCTTGTATAAGAAATCCGACAAAAGAAAAATTTTAATGGAACGTCGTGATATAGTCTTGTCTCGCTGTGAATTTTTAAGACAAGCGAAGAAAATAGAAGTCTGGTCGAATGTCGTTTTCACAGATGAAACTTGGCTCAATGCCAATCATTCCATACCAAAAGGTTGGACTGACGATACTGCTGCTTCTACTTCTGCAGTGCCAATGGGGAAAGGTGAACTGTGGTGAACATTTGCCATGCGGGAACTACAAAGGGATTTGTACCAGACGCTCTGTTAGCGTTCAAATAAAAAAAAACAGGAGACTATCATGAGGAGATGAATGCGGACGTGTATGAAAAGTGGTTCAGAGAAATGCTTACATCACTTGAAGAGCCATCAACAATATTTATTGATAATGCACCCTATCACTCTCGCCAAATTAGTAAAATGCCAACACAGGCCAACAAAAAACACGAGATTATAAACTGGCTTCGTGATAATGGGGAAGATGTGGACGAATCCCTACTAAAAGTAGAATTACTTAAAATATTAAAAAGTAAAAAGCAGCCAAAACGATATGTCATCGACGAAATGGCAGCAGAATATGGGCATGTTGTAATCAGAATTCCTCCGTACCACTGTCAATATAATCCAATTGAAATGATCTGGGCACAAGTCAAAGGACACGCCGCAAGAAACAATACAACTCCTCCTTTCACAGCAAATAAAATGCTTGAATTTTTAAAAAACGCATGTGCTAGTGTGACGCCTGAAAACTGGGCGAGTGTCGTCAACAAGACAAAAAATATAATATTCTCTGATTGGGATCGGGAAATTGAATTTGACAACATACCTACACAAGAGTTAATAATAAACACTGCAGATGATTCAAGCGACGATTCGAGTTCGTATGAAGAATCCGACGATTCGTTATAATAAAATAATATTAAAATATTTTGGTTGTTTTATTTCATGTTATAGGTATGATGAGAAGATTTTTATATCTCCCTGATACAATTTTAACGTGTTGTCTATTACAACAATTCAAAACTCAGTTGTCAGCTGACTTAACTGCAAATAAGTGTAATCGATTATTTGCGATTCATTAGTTTGCACCGAATACTTTTGATCCTGTCACTAGATGCGATAGAACGTAACTTTTTTTATAACGGAAATGAATTATCACTTAAATTTTATGAATAGAGCTATTTACGGCATATTAATGTATTTAGTGGGTAATAATTAAGATATATAAATATTATTGGGCAGTTTATATATTTCTCTGTTCACTCGTTTCAAAGTTAATAATTGGGTATAATGAAACAGTTACGTCCTAAAGCATGTGTCAAAAGTAAAATAAATGGTTGGTACGAGTATAGCTGGTAGTAAAATATTATCAAAATCCATCTAGCCTTTTTGAGGATTACCCAAAACAAACAGACAAAACATTTTTAAGCCTGTTTTTCGGCATAGGTATTGTGCAAATAACTGTATCAGCATGAAAAAAATTCATTATTTTGACATTACAAACACATTTCACACACTTCAATTTTATTTGTTTGTATAGATTTAATCTATGAATTTGGACCTAGGTCAGTAATTATTGACTAATTTCGATGGAGTCAAAGCTTATATATGAATGCAACAGTTATTTTAAAATAATTTTAAATTTAGAAACTAATTTAATTTACAATTAGTTGTTTAAATTTTAAACTAATATTATTCTGAGTACTGTAAAAAAATATTTTATACTCCAAAGAACTCTCAAACATATAAAAACAACTAAATATATGATAACAAAGTGTTTTGTGTTTTCAGTGGCTAGATCTCAATTATCAAATGAAAATATTGAAGCACGAATTGAACCCCCTCCTATACGAAAACGAGGAAGAAGAAAGCGAAATACTACCCAATGTTCCATCAATAGCAGCACTACTCGGTCTGCTGAGGTGAAGGGTAAGATATTTATTTGGAAAGAAATACAGTGATTTATCACCATGGTGATGAAATACATACAATTCACCACTCCCTATCTTGCTCGTGAATCTCGTAAAAGACAACTAAGAGATCCCACTACACATTCCCACCATTGTAATTCCTGTAAGCATCAATGGTCTGCATAGATCACACCGAGGTTTGACCCTCAGGCAGTCCCGGGAGATGATTTTGCCTTGGGACCTGTAACAAATTTAATTAGAAAAGTTAAACAGGAGGAGTTGGAAGACATTGATTCCGGTTCCCTCCTACGCAATGCGGGAGACATTTGAGGAGCAAAATTGATTAGTTAGATCAATAAATATAATTTTCCGTGTGCTAACGGGGTAAGAATACAATTCACCACCCCTATCTTCCCCGTGGATGTTGTAATAGACGACCAAGGGATATAATACACATATAACATCTATGCAAGAGAAGAAAAACTCGATATAAAACCCTATACCAACCTGTTTGACCAGCATTGTATAATAAGGTCAGTTGCCCTCCTATTGTGGAGGAGGCTCGAGCACAACAATGGGACTTATGTGAGCTGAAATGACGATGAGTCAATAAATAAGAGGATTTGCAACTACGATAAGCACAGCCGCACTGCACTAGGGATATGGGAAAGTTTGACGGGACCTATATGTGAGCCTTAAGATTGATTGCTATAGTAGGCAGAAAGGCCTGAGGCAACACACGGCAATTTTTTCGAGTTGCTACAAGGTCCGTATAGTATACTACTCCAGAGGTTATTTGCAGACTGTTTAACATATTGTCGCCCTTGTTACGCCGGAGATCGCACTCTCAGAGAATGTGGTGTGGTGATTGTTCATGGTGGTCAAATGTGGAACATTGATATAGTGGTGAGGGTACGAGATTAAAAGAGAATAATTTACTTTTGAAATTGTCATCGCCAGTTAGGAATTGAGCTACACAATGGTCAACCTCAAGCCACACTTTCTCCATGCACTTGCATATACATGGATAAAATAAATAGAGATTTTTGCCTTTTGATGATGAATCCCATCTCTTCTGCCGTTCAGCAGATTCGGCATGACTAAGAGATGTAATAATATGCATATAACATCTATGCAAGAGAAGGAAAACTCGAAATAAAATGTCTGACCAGTGTGGTATATATATATATATATATTGTGGAGGAGGCTCGAGCCCAACAGTGGGATGTATATGAGCTGTGATGGTGATGATGACAGTGATTCTGACACATAATATTTTTATTTTCAGTTGCTGAAACAAAACCAGCACAAGCTACTGCTAAAAAGTCTAACAAACGAATGCCAGCACAAACTCTAGTTACACAGAGAATTGGTAAGTAATATAATACACAAAATAAATAAAAAATCCAAAAACTAAAACCTGATCATGAAAGTCTTGACTCTGGTAAAAGCTTGAAATAAGTAAATATTAGATAGTATAAAATTATCTATACCTATAAAATTATTATTTTTCAGTATTGGCAATTTCAATTTAAAAAAAGTTTTTATTTGGAAGTCCAATTCCAAATTTAAGTAAAAATCTAATTCTTTTTCCAAATCGTCTTTTGTTTATTGATCAAGAGATATTGTTATATCCGCATCCTTTTCTACATGTTTTAAAAATTAGAGTAAATAATAATTATAGTTTGGTATACCTACCTGTACCGCCGGGCAGCAAGGCGGCACAATCGATACATACCGTCAACGGTATTTACAGAGCGAATAACCTGTTATTGGTTTTCTGCTGTAAATTTATTGTCATTGAAGTCGAAAATCTTTTGTATTGATTACCACCCACCACCCGTAAAACTGCTTGCTTCAAGAAAGCTATTGATAAACTGCCACTGCGTTGGTAAAGGTAGAGCATATTATTTGGAATTACTGGGATTCAAATAAAAAAAAAATGCTTTAATGTTTCCTTTAGAAATGGCAATTTAATGGGTACAATTTTAATATTTATCGTCTAATAAATCATCATTACAGCCTATCGCCGTCCACTACTGGGCGTAGGCCTCCCTCGTATTTCGACGACGACGCCCAGCAACTTTCACCAGGTCGTCGGTCCACCTAGGGGGGGGGCCATCCTACACTGCGTCGTCCAATACGTGGTCGCCACTCGAGAACCTTTCTTCCCCAACGGTTGTCAGTTCGTCGAGCGATGTGGCCTGCCCATTGCCGTGCTAATTCTTCGTGCTATGTCGGTTACACCCGTTCTTCTGCGGATTGCCGTATTTCGGATTCTATCACACAGAGAAATCCCAAGCATAGCCCGTTCCATAGCACGCTGAGCGACTTTGAGCCTTGTTATGAGGCCTACATTTAGGGACCACGTTTCTGGGCCGTAAGTCATCACTAGTAACACACACTGGTCGTAGACCTGTGTTTTCAGACACTGAGGTATGTTGGACGAGAAGATCCTCTTAAGTTTCCCAAACACTGCTCAACCGAGTTGCATTCGTCGGCTGATCTAACTATTATATTACATAAAATATCAGCAAAATTATTTATTATAACACTATAAAACACAAAAAAAAACTGAATATAATACAAGAGTTTAACATGACATTTCCATATTCGCCTTAATTTTTCCATTTGTGTATAATTTATGATCGGGTTGCGGGCCATGATCGTATGCTACCTTGCAGTAAGGATTGCTTACTAGTTATTTGGCTTATTTCCATTTTATGAAATATATTGTTGTAAGCAGTTATTTAATTTATAATAATTTAAATTGTAATAATAATACATTATGTATGAAAATATATGCATAGGCTACGATAAGCAACATAGAAAAGCATGAAAATTCTCATATAATTTCAATAAATATTAAATATGTGCTGTGTATTGGTGGCTATAAATACTACCAATCCTTAAAGTGCTTGTGAGTGTCGTAAAAGACTACAAGTAACGACGACAAGAAACAGTTTAGCTTCGACCTGGACCAACTCTGTCTAATGCCGTCTGGTCAAAAATTAAGTTCCCAGGGAAGGTTGACATTAGGCAGGCGGCCGGTAATAAGACTATTGCCAAAACTTTTTGAAACCGTATGGAGGTGTACATATTGTGTCCACCCCTAAGTCACTGATATAAGAGCAGTATAATTATAAATGCGAATGAATATAGACTGGAACTGAAAACTTTTTTATTTCCTTTTTTTTATTAATGAAATTTACCCCACATCGCTCATTGAACTGATAACGGTTGGGGAAGAAAGGTTCCCCAGTGGCGACCACGAATCGAACGACGGTGCGTAGGACGACCTCCTTCTAGGTGGATCGACGACATCTTGAAAGTCGCAGGGAACCGTTGGATGCAAGAGTAGCACAGGATCGGTCCCAGTGGCATTCTCATGGGGAGGCCTATGTCCAGCAGAGGTCTACGGGCTGGTGGATGGATAGAATGAAACTATTTTCTAAATACTATTTTATATGCGATTTTAAACAGCACATCTTTTCATGTTCATATATTTCAACCACTATTCATTCTTATAATATAATAATTAAATTACAGTTACCAGAAAAAGGAAAGCAGAGTCTATTGAAAATCAATCTGATATAAAAAAGCAAAAAGAACACAAAATAAATTTAAGTGAACCGTTAATCTTGAAAGAAGAACCGTTAGATGAAAATGTGCCATTAAATGATGATGTTGTAGTCAAAAACATAGATGATAAACCTAATTCAGACCTAGTCAATCAACCAATGGTTACTATTCCCACAAAAAAGAAAATATGTAGACGTAAAAGTAATAATAGTAAACCGCCGGCTAAAATGTTAAACACTAAATTTCGTAAACCACGAATAAATCGAACAAAATCATGCAATAACGCACCAAAAAGTCAATCTCCAATATTAAATTCATCCGTCATTAAACGCACACCAAATGTAAAAAATTGCAATATAGAACGCGTGGATATTTGTAAAATTTCTCCAACAAATAGCATTTCCAATTTATCGTGGACACATGATATATCAAGCACTACAACATGTATCACTGTTTCTTCCAAAGATTACGTTTGTTTCAATAATAAAATACCCATTATTAAGCTTAATAACATAAATAAAAAAATAGCTATAACACCTAATATTGAAGGTAAAACCGTAAACAGGAATGATGCCACCTCTTCTAATATTGAAACATCGTGTGATCAATCATTGCCAGTAGTAGATCGTAATAACATTAATGACTATGACCACTTAAATTTAAGCCACTCATCCCACAATAGTACTGTTATGCAGAATGAACATGATAAAACCTTCTCTAATAAACAAGCTCACGCGCGAGCTGCGGAAAATTTGTTGCGTGCATTGGAAAAAATCGATATGGAATTTATAAACTGGATTCACGAACCTGAATATGTTTCACCAGATTTAAATAAACTTAAAGAGAAGTTATTTGATATTCTAACCAGTGAGTTTTGTGCTATAACGTACTGTAGAAGTTTGCAAGAGCTTTCAGTAAATGTAAACTCTGATTATAATTATGTCAAAAAATCTGTTGAAAAAAATACACCTGAAATTGAAACTGTAGATATGTCCGTAAATAGTGAAAAAACTGGTAATACAAGAATTGAAAATGATGCACTTAACATTAGTAACGTGAGTACTAAATTAGGCGAAAACGATTCAGTACAAAAACTAGGTATTATAAACAAAGACGAAACTAATACATTTGCAAATGAAAGAATTAAAAATAAGAATGAAAACGAAAATGTAGAAATTAGAAGGGACTTTATAAAACCAAGCACTAGTGGAGTAGTTTTAAGCAAAGTTGCGAATAGGAACCCTCATACATCTGATTCAGAAGATAGTTTAAATGGCGATGATTTGCCGGCTAATGCTAAAGTAAGAACATTCACTTCCCATGATCCTCATGACGATGACGATGCTCTCTCATTATATGCTGAAAGCATAACTGGGTTAGAGTCAGCCAAATTGAATGTATCAATGGAAGATAGGCAGAACGCAACGGTCCAAAAACGGATGGAAGAATATATTCCAGAACCTGTGCAAAAATTGTCTCCAAACTACACATATCGTCCTACAAAAATTGCAGAGCAGGTAAAGAATAGTATTGTAAAAACTGTTTGCGAGAAACAAAATGCTGATTCTACATCGCTAAACAAACACCCTGATAGCAATTCTCTTGCAACTAAATACCCTGAACCAATTGTAAGAGAGGGTGAACAAGTTTTCCAGAAAAAACCTGTAACCCTCCATTCGCAAATACGCACTTACGATACTACCAAAAAATGTTTAATTGCGGATATCTACAAGCCAAAGGGGAAAGCAACCAATATCATATTTAAAGGATATTGTTATTTCAATATAATAGGAAAGTGTACATTTAGAATTTATAAACCTTGCCGCTTTTCACATGATATACCAGATGAGAAAGAAGTAGAAAACAAATTGAGTGTATTAAATGAGGAGATGTTTATAAGAGAGTACATGTTGATCAGAAGAAATCAGCATTTGATGAGTAGATATGGAATTTGCTTCGTTGAAGAATGCGCTAAAAGGCAGCTAACTGGAATACTCGTCGAAATGGCATATGATTTCATAATGAAAGGATCATTGATAGATGAAACTATCAAAGTGAACGCGGTAGAAATTACATTAATGCATTTAAATGGTGTTGATTTAAGTGAATGTGAGAATTTATTAAAAATGAGGGTATGCGGCGAAACTTTACTTTGTGAAGTCTTCATGAAAGTCATGGCTAGTTCACAAAATTTTTCGCGTTTCAAATCAGTGTTTCTGAGTCTCACTTATCTCTTGATACATAATGATAGGACGTTTAATTTAGATGTAGCTGAGCAAATATTAGAGCGTGTATGTATTTTACCGTTCGACGAACCTGTAGTTAGAGCTTTAATTCAAATAATGCGTTGGACAAATCCTGTGATATTCCTAAATTCAATGATAGTTAAGTTTGAGAAACAAATTAGTATAAACAGTGATATTTTGTCTGAATATGTTTCTGTTAAAAAAGATATTAATTTTGGGAATATTGGTAGACGTGTAGATATTGTTCCTATGGTAATACCTATAGAACAGAAATTATATCAATCTGTGGCTGCACCACTACTGGTCCGTTCAGAACAACCGCAATCAGAGATTAGAGAAGGTGTGCCTCTTCCGCCGTCACCAGATACAACACATCTGGATATTATGGTAAGTCAATTTAACGATACTACAAATGTTCCGACTATGACTATGGCCCACTAGCTGATTAGTCCGAAATTTTCCGAATATCCCCGATCATGATTTCGGATATATTCGGAAATTTTCGTGACGCATGCTTTCCCTGTTGCTGATCCGCCCACAAGGCGCATTGTCTCCACAGACGTCAAGGTTTCGATGCTACTGGTCGAGCCAATGGTCACAGGGAGGGAATACATTTGGTTATGGGCCTACAATATTGTTATTGTTCATTAAAGTTATAGAGCTCAAATAAAAATTTAATCTAGTCAAAAGGAAAGTCTGGGGCTTAGATTTTTTTGCCAGTTGAACAATGATGAAAATGAAGCGTAAACAATGTCAATGATAATTTCTCGTCGTATTTGAGGTAAAACAGCAAATACTGGAAATATCAAACGTAATTCTTCCGATATATATTTTATTGAGAAATACATACAAAGTAGGAAGCCGATTAATCGGCGCTTCTTGCCGATTATTCGCCGACTATTCGCTTATTTTTTCATGCCCACAGGGTTATTTGCACGATACCTATGCCTAACTACTTTAAATTTTGTGCCTGGAATATATTTTTTTTTCCGGGTAATGTTCAAAACGGCTGGACCGATTTTAATAATATTTTACTATCAGGTAGCTGTCTACCTCTAAAATATTATCAAAATATCTTTATAAGGAGTAATTTGGCTATATTTTATCGATATTCAATTCTCGGCAACTAGCTAATACTTCGAAATTATGCTCGATTAACAGCATTACATTCGCCCCCCTTATAGCGCGTGACTAAAAATTGTGTAACCAGGTCAGTTCTGTTTATTTACCTCGTCGCTATTAATATACGTGAAAAGAAAAAATAGCCGAAACTCTTAATTAGTATTAGTAGTACGTAATTATATCACGTATTCTTGTAAAAAACAAAAATGCTTTTTATTTCGTCTTTATTATGTTTTTCCGTGGTGACGGAATAAGAATGCAATGCACCACTCCCTATTATATAATGCCATAATCGCCACGCTTGGCAGACGGGTTGGCGATCGCAGTAGCTGTTATAAGTTTGCCCAGGACATAGCTGCTGCCTATTCTTCTGGTGAGGCCCTTAGCGGATTTTTATGACTCCCATGGGCAAGCAAGGGTATTTACACAATTGTATTCGATCCCGTCGCCACACGGGAAACTCGATAGGCTGAATTCGAGTCCCAGGGAACTGTTGGATGCAAGTAGCACAGGACGGTTCCGAGTGGCATTCTCGTGGGTAGACCTATGTCCAGCAGTCGAAGTCTGTAGGCTGATGGATGGATTGAAAAATATTCATATTTTGTAATTAAATAACCTTATTTTTATTTTGTCGCTCCAGAACAAAACAGTCGAAGAGAAAACTGAGCCAAAAATTATAAGGACAATATCGGGCGTTAGTGCTAAACCAAATTCATATATTGGCTTCAGTCCCAGCCCTTCACATAGCGAAGAAAGCATTCCGAATCCGAATCATATAAGCTGGCGAAATTCGAGCATATTCCACAAAATCGACCAATTGTCTAGACAACAAATGAAAATTTTAAAACCTGAACAGAGACTGGTTACTCTTAGAGGAAAAGTATGTATATTTTGGTAATTTAAGGCTAGTAGTAATCAATACGTATGTCCCCTCTCTTACTCGAAGGTGTCGTAAAAGATGACTAAGGGATAATATCTATGCAAGAGATGGAAAATTTGACATAAAATCTAACACGTCTGACCGGCATGGTATAGTAGGTAAGCTCTCTCATTATGGAGATGGCCCGTGCCCAACAGTGGGACTTATGTGGACTGAGATAATGGTGTTGATAAATCAAGATATTGGAATTTTGTGGTAGGGCCACACTTTTTTAGGGTAGGTTATGGTCTGAATACAGCCCGCGCAATCTGTTCGAGGTGACGTGCGGCCTTACAATATACTATAGTCCACTATTAGGCCGACCACTCCTACGGATTCCTTGATATACGTGGCCGCCCCGGGCGATTACTCTTCTCTATCCCAATCCTACTAATATTATAAACGCGAAAGTTTGTGAGGATGTTTGTTGCTCTTACATTCAAAAACTACTGAATGGATTTTGATAAAAGTTCACAATAGGCATGATGACAGTAACCAAAAATCACTAAAATAATGTGTTTATCTACTGTAACACAAATAATATATCTTGAAATAAATATTTATTTTCTTTTATAAGATGAGATTATTAATTTATTTAATAAAATAAAACTACAAAATACACAAGTTCGCCATGCTCAGCTAAACACCAATCAAGTTGAGTTACGTCACTCCTATACGAAACTCTACGATCGTTACACTTATTGTTTTAACTTGCATTTAAAGAGTATTTCGTGATTTTTATCGATCTCTTGCTTACTTTTGTGTTCTTACTAAAAATGTAAGTCATGGAAAAAGGATTCACCAAGGCAAGCAGCTCTAATTTGCCTAGAGTTGATTTGTTAATGCTGGGAGAGTACCTAGCATCAAACAAAGACTTCTGTTCAGCAGAATTTAGAAATGTCAAAACTACGATGTAAATAAAATATTGATTAATAATCTTCTAACACCAATAATTTAAAATCTATTTAAAAATATGTTATTTAAATAATATTTAAAAATATGTTATTTAAATATTGGTTATGTTATTTAAATAATGCTTTTGTAAACTTGGTATTAAACTGCAGTTAAACAAAATCACACCAAATAAAATATACGATATAAAGTAATTACTTACGTCAAAATAATCTTCACAGATAAAATAGTCTCCTATTTATTTATATTTATTTATTTAAATTTATGACTTTGAATTTCGCCGTGCGAGATTAAGCCACTTATATCTTACTGTTTTATTGTGTGGCACATAAACAGTTTGTTAGGAGTTAACCGCACACCACTTATAGACTTTCGAATTCATGTCTAAATAAAATATATCAGATTTTTTTGCTTTAATTCCCTTACATTTACAACTCAAGTAAATAGACGTGACGTCACAAGCAGACGCCATGACACTAGGCACCGTTTTGGCGATAATTTAAATGCATTTAATTAAAATAGCATTTATTTCTAAAGAAACCGTACTTATTGCAAAAATAATATGTTTTTTGATAATAGTAGTTATTTAAGAATATTATAAAACAGTTTTTCAAAATTAGTCATCATGCCTATTAGCTTACATATCAGAATAACACATAGGCTATAATTTATCTCGATATTTCCACGGGAAGGGCAACTGTGCGGGTAAAACCGCAGGCAGGGACTAGTATAACAATACAATAAATAATGATAAAGCCCGATGTCGTGAAGGATTAAGAGTACTATGTGGGGGGAAAAGGGAAGGAGACCCTTTTCTGCGAAGGTCGTAGAGATCAGCTATGTGATCTTCAGTAGAATAGACAGCAGCGCTCACTTAGGAAACTGTGCAAGCAGTTTTACTGTGGTGCATGTAAATTATACAGACAGATTTTGGTAGGACCACACGTTGACAGTTGTCCGTCTACAGACGCGGGCCGGTCCGTCCGGGGTAGTACCCTACTCTCGCAGAAAATCTACGTCCTAGTAGTATCCATTTGTTACTGCGCTCCGTTCGGTGAGCGAGGGAGCCGGCAGCCCAACTTTCTGAGAGTGTTTACGTGTAGTGGGTTTTAGTCATGTCATTAGTATCACCGAACCTCACTGCTCGCATTCACACTCCCTTCACTTTCTTCGCGGTAGATAGCGACCTAACAAAGGTCCATGAGCGGCAGCAACACTTACCATCAGGTGTAATGTTTGCTCGCTTGCCACTGTTTGTAAAAAAAAATACAATGTGGTAAGGTTTGCAATCTATAGTTGTCACAAAATAAAAGGCCCGTTTTGACAGTTCACGCCCAAGAAGTTTTCTATTTTTTACCGATCGAAATGTTTTGTAGGTAATTACATTTTTCATTGACGGGTACCGCCCACTGGGCTAAGTGCAGTAGCATAACGATTTTTGCATATTGTCCACAGACTATTAATAATCGGTCAAGGAAAAATAAATCGATCAAGATATATTTTTTAAGGTGGACTTGTACTTGGCCGGTGTTATTAATTTTAATACTAATATTTAGACCAACTAATTACAGAATTTCACCAGCTGTGTAGTGATTTTTACTGAAAATTCGAGACGTCAATATTGACAATATGAAAATGAAATAATATATATATGGGTGACGATAGCTCAACTGACAATTTTGGCTCATCATCTTAAGAAAATGATTGACTGAAGATTCACTTTTCTCGATATTTTTGTGATTGAGTGAATGTTATTGTAACAAAAATATTAAATGATAGAAAAATTACCATTCGTAACATTGCATCATTTCAAAATACCTATAATATCACAGTTTAAGTAAAATTTTCAAATCAGAACTTTAATCCAATGCACTTTACAACACATATTCAGATCGATTATATACTCATACAAACTTGAATCGATTTATCGTGAGTATTGAGTACCGAGTCGTATGGTTCATCACTAAATACATCGGTAAGACCAAATGTCAAAACGGGCCTCTTAGTTTGGACAACTATAGTAGAACCACACTATCGACGATCGTCTGTCAAAATTCCGTCCTGGATAGTACCACACTCTCGCACTAAATCGACGTCCGAATAGTAGCAATTTGTTACTGCACTACGTTCGGTGAGCGTGAGAGCCGCAAGCCCAACTTTCTGAGTTTTTTGCTTGTGGTGGTACTTGGTTAATCCTTTTAGTGTCACCAAACCTCATTGCACCATTCACTTTACACACCTTTTGCCTATCGATAGTCCTATCGATATTCGCACTATTATCGCAGTATCAATATTAGCCCAACGATTTTTTTTTTTTTAAACAACACCCTGCACTAAGAAAATAATCCTTGTATTGCGGGGGACTTTACAAACATACAATTAACGGACACAAATTACATCCAGACTCAGAACAACAATTTGTGGATAGCACAAAGTGTTGTCCCGCGTGGGATTCGAACCTCCGACACTGGCGCTGTAGGTCGCTGTCTTAACCACTACGCCATCTGTGCAGTCTGTCTGCATCTGTGCTGTGATTGGCATCACTAAACCAAACAAACTCTTGAGCTTTATACATATTTTTTATATATAAATTTCTTGTGTACATGTGTATGTCACTGAACTCCTCCTAAACGGTTGGACCGATGTTGATGAAATTTTTCGTGCGTGTTCAAGGTGATTCGAGAATGGTTTAGATTCACAATTGGACCCGGTAGGTGGCGCTTTATTTGAACAGAACGACGTCTGTTGGGGTCAGCTAGTATTAATATACATTACAAATACCGTATGCATTTTATACATTCAAAACCCTTTTTTTTTTCAGAAATACCCACATCGGGGCGCGAAGTATTAAGACATCACAACTTCTATAAAAAAAAATATTATAAGTGTTGCATACATTAAGAATAACGTCGCAATGTTTTAATTGTGACTATATCATTTAAGATATTGTTGTTTTTTTTTTATAATCTAAAACATTACATGTACATAATTTTCTATTAGTTAAGTAAACACGTTATTAGTTGTCACTTCTATAGGATTTATGAAACTACCTTTTTTTAAGCGTCCGGGCAATGGAAGGGCAGCTTGCAGCTCCAGCACCTGCCGTATTACGTTCCTATCGCCCTCTGGGCTAACCTGTTGAGATTTTTTTGCAACGACCTGTGCATTTTAGCAAATCTGATTTTTTTAAGTACAATTTTCTATATGCAGGTTTGGATGGCAAGTAAACTTATGTATGTCGTTATCGACACGCTCATGTGACGTGTTAACGCTAACACTGTATCTGTAGCTACATATGTCACTATATCTATGCCGATAGATGTCAAAACAACTAATTAATATAAAAAAAATTAAGTTTAAACAATTTTAATACCCAAAAATAACAACTATGGATATAGTTTTAAGTTTTCACTTTTGTCGACGGTCCCCTGCTTTGTATTATTTTTTTTAGTTGTGTTATATGGTTTACATGTATTCTTTAGTTTGGTTTGCATGTGTTTAGATAGACTGACCATGTATGTTCTGGTAAGTATTAGGTCGAGTTCAAACTTACTACAGATAATTAAATAGTGAGGCTTTTGGCGAGAACGTGGAAGCGTTATGTGGTGTCCTTGTATTATATTCAATATTTTAGTGTTGTAACGTGTCATATTAAGTAGTTTTAATGGCATTTTATGTAATATGTAGCGGAAGAACTGCTGGGGTGTAATTAATATGATATAAAGGTGCTTTACATGCCTTTTTTTTTCACCCAAATTCTCAGAAGATATCGTTAAAAGTGGGTCATAAGACTGTTGAAGGCGACGATTTGACTTACTCACGGACAATTATTAATATTCAGAAACTGATATAATTTATAAAGAAAATTATAACTCGACACTGGTAAAAATGCCTCGTATTAGTAACTGATTGCCAAGGCAAAAAAGAAATAATAGTTTGTTGAAAATGATAAATAAACCAATTCAATTAATAAAAAAAAAAATAAAATTAATTCAATTTATTCATCCCATATACATTCTACTGCTGGGTTTGAATCTCCTACACAATAGGAAGGAAATTGTTTTACTATAAGCTGGTCAGACAGGTATATACTTTGTTTAGTTTTTTTTGATGAAATTTGATGAAATATGAAAACATTTGTAAAGCACTCTTATGTTATATTCACTACATCCTAGCAGGTCCTCTGCATCACATTACATAAAATGTCCGTCTAAATTATTTAATACTAGCAACCCGCACTCGCGTCGCTTTACACGCGTACTTGCCGTTCCCGTGGGAATACCGGGATAAATTATAGCCTATGTTACTCCCGGATGTTATAGCTTTCCACTGGTGAAAGAATTTTTGAAAGCGGTTCGATGCTTTAAGCGTGCAAGCGTAACAAACAAACAAACTTACTTTCGCATTTATAATATTAGTAAGGATAAGACCTTAACACTAAGATATTGAATATTAAATACAATAACACCACATGACGCTTTCACATTTATGTCAAAAGGCCGATTAAAATATCAGATACTGATATTTGACTCATCATCATCTCGGCTACGTATATACGTCCCATCACTGGGGTCGAGAATCCTCCGCAATAGAAGGGAAATTGACCTCACCAATCTGGTCAGACAAGTTAGTATAGGGTTCTTTTTCTAGTTTTCCTTTTCTTGCATAGATGTTATATCGCTTAGTCGTCTTTTACGACATCCATGGGCGAGAGATAGGGAGTGATGAATTGTATTCTTACTCCATCACTACATATATTTAATTACTGCAAACAAAAATGACATTATAATCACATGATTGCTACAATAAACGTTGATTCATGGCCGTTTTGTAAAGTTTAATTTTTTTGTATCTTTTATTTTTGTACCGACATTTTGCTTATTATAACAATAAAAGATAAAATTGTTAATTTGCAGCGGATTTTGTACATACGGCGCCAATAAGCCATTTAATTTTTACCGCCCCCGACTAATACCTGTATTTCGATACCATAGTTGACAATCCTATTAAACATTTTCTTTATCAATAAAATTTATATATTATCATTTGTAGATTCTCTTTTCAGTATTACATAAACTTTTTAAGTTAAATTTGCAGCCACGTTATCAGTGGTCGGCTCAATGGCGAAGGTGAGAGGATTCGGCGGTTTATGGGGTCGTACGCCGTCCTTTTGTGACCCCGGACGGGGTGGACGGCATGCGTCCGCAATATAGCCTGCCATAAAAAAAATAGACTGCAGCCCCACTCTTAAAGTCGCCACTATTGTTGTGCTCGAAAACCAGTTAAGTGCGAGTCGGAGTCGCGCACGTAGGGTTCCGTACCATTATCTAAAAAAAATCGCGTTTGTTGTATGGGAACCCCCTTAAGTATTTGTTGTTATGGCGGTAACCGAAATACATAATTAATGTAAAAATTTGAATTTTCTAGCTATCGCGGTTCTTGAAATACAGCCTGGTGACCGACAGACCGACGGACAGACAGCGAAGTCTTAGTAATAGGGTCCCGTTTTCACTCTTTGGGTACGGAACCCTAAAAAAGATGTCTTCTACCTCTTTTCTAGTGAGAAATAGTGTGATAAAATTCTCAAATAAGAAATAACTAACATATTTTTCAAATATATTTTTACAGAACTGACTTTCTTTTGACTAGTACCACGAAATATCTAGTCTGGCAAGACTCGTTTCCATCTATTCTCTCGAAATATCACATAGTTGTACTGAATATTACGTTTATTTTTTTTTTTTCAGAGAAATTGTATAAGTATTTATAAATATTAAGGTTGATTCATTGTAGGAATTAAAAAGATCGGCTAATATGTCGTGGTGCAAAATGAAACTTACCTCATTATAATTATCTTTGTAACTAGGATGCGATTGTTATAACTATAATAAAACAGTCATATATTTAAATTTCCAGCGATAGCTATCCGTCCGATATCGGAAGATCGATATTGCCTGTACCGACCGTCCGATATCGGATATTGTCTGCGTCGAACGATCGACATTGTCTATATCGACCGTCCGATATGGGATATTGTCTGTATGATACGGCCGATATTGTCTATATCGACCGTCCGACATCAGATATTGTTTGTATCAATGGTCGATATTGTCTATATCGACCGTCCGATATCGGATATTGTCTGTATCGAACGATCGACCTTGTCTATATCGACCGTTCGATATCGGTCGGATGACGAATGAACATTGCCAATATCGAAATAAAAAATCATAAAATATCTATACGTTCAAGTGTCGTATTGATTGAAATATAAGCTGGTGCTAAAAAAGCAACATTCATGGTGCCTATAGTGAACTCTGAATAGATTGCCTTCATATTTTCTCATAAAAATATTGCTGTATCTAATTTATAGGAAACCTCGGCAAATTAATTACAGGATTAGTTATTTGGATTATGTAATCTCAATAGTTGGACTTTCGGTTATAATTGCTACATCGATAGAGTCTGAAGATTCTAGATTGTTCACAGCGATGCTGAAACTTGTAACCGACTTCAAAAAAGGCGGTTCTCAAGTCGGCTGGGTTTTTTTTAATTTGTTATGCCTTCATTCCGCCAATTATGACTGACTGCACAGTTGGTTTAGCGGTTAAGATACTGATGTACCGTACCAGCGCCCGCGTCGCGGGTTCGATTCGAAAATACTTTGTGTGATCCACCAATTGTTTTGATTGAATTATATGTTTGCAAATGCCGCCGTAATACAAAGATTTTTTTTTTTAGTTCACGGTGTTTTCTTTTTTTAGAAGAAAAAAATATGAATCGATTTCGATGATTCTTTTTTGTTTATAAACTGGCACTTCTAATATAGTCCCGTTTATATTAGATCAAGATCTGACAAATATCTTTTGAGTTATAGTCAATAATGCGTATTTGGTTCATTATACAATAATATTGATTTGAATTCACTTTTTAAAAAAATTAAGAAGTTAGTCGAAGCATACAAGTAATCATTATTTTCAGTTCCTTTTTTTTTGTGATAAGCTTTGTTAAGGCCCGAAGGACGATGCGCTGCTACCTACCTGTCGTATTACCCCTTGCCGCTAATTAAGGGCCACCAGATTCCATGACTTCCCTGATGACCTTTAACATTTTTAGACTGGCAATCGGTGGATGGTACATTATAACTTAGCTGAAGCTTCTTGCAAATACATTGTATATAAATAGCTACTCGGCAAATTGTAACTTGACTCTCGTAGCGTCCATGACACTCATTTCGAAAGTTCACAAACAATATATCAGTCATTTAAAAAGTTAATTGTTTAAGAGCATAATAGTAGTTAAGTGTAAGTAGTTAAGTTTTATCGCGTGATAAAATATGCCTTTTTGATAATAAAAATATGTTATAAAATTGTGTTTTTATTTTTAGCTACAAAGAGTAATAATCGTTCAGCTTTTCGCCGTCCACTGCCGGACGTAGCTTCATCCTTGTCACTTATTGGAGGAAATAATACCATAATCGCCATGCTTGGCAGGTGGGATGGCGTTCGCAGCTGTGTTTCCCAGGAAATAGCTACTGCCCGCTCCCTTTAAATGATTTTTACGACTCGGGCCAGAAGTGTCAACCATTACATTCCGATCCCGTTACCACATGGGGTATATGTTAAATAGTAATTATCTCAATCCATAGAAGGCCCACTGCCGAACTAAGGCCTCCTCCTTCAAGGGAGTGAATTTGATCTACTCTACCGCGCTGGTCAATGTGTTGACGTAGGGTTTTATGTCGAGTTTTCCTTATTTTGCGTAGTTGTTGCCACCCGGCAACAACTATCATGTATCATCATCAGGTATCATGACCAGGCCGAGGGGACATACTGACTCTTTCCTTTTAACTATCGCGTTGTTAAATTTTATACGGGGGTCGACTGCAAATTATCTTTCAGTAAAAGATGATACGTTTTGTGGGCAGCGAAAGTAAGTCGATTTTGTATGCCCCATTTTAGTATTGAGTTGAGACATATATCCGCCAATTTCTCCAGTCCGTCTCTAGTGTTTGACTGTAAAGTTGGAGACCGTCGTCAACATAGCCAATCAATGAGCAGTTTTGCAGTAGAGGTAGCTTAAGAAGGTCATCAAATCCTAGATTCTACAAGTATGGGCTTAACACTGATCCTTCAGGACAGCCCAACGTCAGTGATTTAGACACGGCATGGTGACCGAGTTTCAGTGTGGTTGAACCTTGTAGAAAGTATGACTACATGGAACATCTACCAGCTCGTACGAGTTGGTAGATGTTCCTGAAGCATCCACGAGCCTTCAGCTTAAGAAGTAACATCAGCCACCATGCGTTGTCAAAAGCACCTGAGATATCTAGAAAAATACCTAGTATATATTTAAAATCTGATAGGGAAACAGTTTTTCTAACGGCAATGATCGCGTCGACAGTCGATTTCCCCGGGGTAAATCCAAACCGACTACGATTGAATGTGGAGCAACGATTAGCGCTAATATTCATGTGTAAGGCATACCGAACAGTTAGCACCGAAGCCTTACCAGTACTTGCAGGTGTACTTCCGGTCGACTTGGAGATACAAAAGCGTGCGTTCATGTATTATTCCACTAGGGAAAACATGATTAACAATTTTCTTTTACCACGCGATCGTAATAAAATTACTAGACTTTTTCGCCGCAATCTGTCGTATACGATAAGCTCCTGACCGAATGGCAGGAAAGGTGGGATTCGTCAACAAAGGGTCGCCATCTATATCTTTCATTCCATCTGTTCGTGAACGTTTGAAGAGAACTTGGCTAGAAATTGACCACTATGTAGCCCAATTCCTCACAAGCCATGGGAATTTCAGAAGTAAATTATTCTATTGTAAACTAGTAGATTCACCATTTTGTCAATGTTTGACCTCAAACTCCTATTTTGAACAGTTCATCACATCCTTTGGGAGTGCTTTTTCTGGCGCCACGAGCGGGATCTCATGTTAGACAATCTGCATGCCACGTCTGGGGTAATATACTATTTGGATTTTATAGCAACTCGAGAAAATTTCCGTGTGTTTAGGCGCCTTTGCCATACCTACTATTGTAACCAAAGCTAAAGCTCACAAATAGGTCCATTAAGCTCTTTTCAATCCGTGGTGCTGTACTGCTGAGTTTCACGTAGTTGTACAAATTCGTATTTACTGGCTTATTAGCCAACTTTGCTTCATGTCTCCTGCTTTGCATAGGAGGCAAGTGGAATCCTTCCAACTCCTCCTGCTTTTCTTTTCTAATTAAATTTGTTGCGGGTCCCAAGACAATTAAAAAAGGTTTTCCGGGACTTCCCGAGGGTCAAACCTCGGTGTCTTATACGGAGACCATTGTGGATCCTGGCTTACAGGAGTTACAGTGGTGGGATTAGTCCCATTTAAAAAAGATCCCCACGGGTAGGAGAGGGGCTGGTGAATTGTATTTTTATTCCGTCACCACACGGAAATGTAATTAAACTTTAAATTTGTTTCTTTGAGTGTTACGTTGAAGATGAGGTAACGACTAAGAATACGAGAATAGATAAGCCTAAATATTAAATTTCGGTATGCTCGATGATGAGAGCAAAAACAGAGATGTCAACATCTATGTTTTTCTAATATCGATCATTCGCAATTAAATTTATAAAGAAGCACAGGACAATCTAAGTAATAATCATTTGCCCCGATTTTGGGGTAGTTATATTTTAGAGGTAACTCCATTGTGTAGTAGTGTGCGTGAATAACCTAACCTAGCCACACCTCAACCCATCCCACTGTTTGGGCCTCCTCCACATATGGGAAGGAAATTGACCTACCACACCACGCTAGTCAGACGTAGGGTTTCGTTTCCAGTTTTCCTTCTCTAGCATAGATATTATTATTATTTTCTATATTAGAAGTATATGTATACTGTTCTAGCATTTTTTTTTGGTGGTGGGTTGCGGTCGGCGCGCTCCTCGCACCACTCCGTCCGGGGCGACAGAGGGGCGTAAGCACGTACACCCACAACCCACCCACGATGCACGTCGCCTTCGTCGTTGGGCCGACCACCGGAGCAAGATGACTTGACGTCAGTGGTCGGCCCGACGGAATACCCCCTATTTGGGGTACCATCCCATCGACCGACGTACTCCCTTGGGGAGGACGTCGGTCTTTCCTCACGCGGTCGGCCTCTCGGTGGGTGACGGACTAATCCCTGGTCACATCACACGCGTCCTCGGCTAGGGCGGCATGAGGCGCAGGTATTCACGCCTACGCCGCTCCAGTCGCCGGCGGCGGATCGTCTCATCGAGGCTGCGCTCCTAGCGCAGGCGATCCACCGCCTCACTGTTCTAGCATAAGGAGTGTGACCTTAAGACAGTTTATAAGTAACGTATGTAGTATATAATTATACTATAGGGATCTTGACTCGAAACAAAAAATTGCGTGCGATCAAGCATTTCTGCCATAACTAATACTGCAATCAATTTTGAGACACGCGTATAGGCCTCGTTAAGCTCTCTAATAATTGTGGTGCTGTGTGGCTGCGCTTGCTGTAGCTGCACATCTTATTTATTCGCTAATATCCAGTCAATTTCGCTTTCTGTTTCTGTATTGCATAGGAGGAAATTGGATTGTCTCCCCCCTCAACTCGTTTCATCATCATTTCAGCTCTTATAAGTCTTACTTTTGGGCTCGAGCCTCCTCCGCAATAGAAGGGAAATTGACCTTATATCATGCTGGTCAGACAGGTTGGTATAGGGTTTTATTTTGAGTTTTCCCTCTCTTGCATATATGTTATATGCGTATTATATCCCTTAGTGATCTTTTACGACATCCACGGGGAAGATAGGGAGTGGTGAATTGTATTCTTTCTCCGTCACCATACGGCAACCAACTCGTTAACTTTTCTAATTAAATTTATTTCAGTTTTGTAGACAAAATCGTTTTCTATGTGTATGAGGTAGGGGCTTGCAATCCCACAATACCGGGATCCCGCGCCATTTTCCAATCCCGCATGATGCGGGATTACGGACGCGGGATTTGCGGGACTGAAAAAAAGCGTGCATGTAACCACCAACTTAGTAAACGACTAAAACAGTAACATATCCTATATAAATTTACAGTTTAAAAACACGTTTTTTTTATTAATTAATTAATTTTCTTTGTGTAATTTTTGAAGATTTGTTCTTTATTCAGCATTTGTTACTGTTTTTTGTGAAGAAAAAAAACGGCGTTATTTGATTGATCTCATACTAGTAGTAATACTTTCATAAATGTGTAATTGGTTAATTATACTCATTCCAACCATTTATTTTACTTTTGGCAGGTCGAATTCTGATCAATTAGTGTTGTACCAATGTATTACGGATACTATGTTTTGTAATAATCGATTTTAGTCAGGAAGAACTTTTAATCGATTTAACACGGATATTTTATTTTTGCTTAAATACATATTTCATATTATTTAAAAACTTCACTTCTGTAAATATATTTGTTATTTGGGCATATTAATTTTTGCATACCCACTAATTCAGTCCTCCCAAAATATTTTACTTTGTACTTTGCAAAATAAAAAATAACTACTTTATGAAGCATTTTTCCATTAAGCGGGGTCCGCTGCTCCAAACTTTACTTAGAGACAATGGCGCCCTCGTCTGCGGTAGTAAATCGCTAATTTTCTCATACAGCCTACCCCGTTTTTTTAAGCCGAATTGGCAACACTGAACGGCGCGCCGGCGACGCCATTTTGTTGTGTTGTCTGTCACTCGCAACAAGACTGCCGTGCTAGTCACATTTCTGTTCGCTGAGTGCTCTTTCATATTTTTCATACGCTGTGTTGAGTATTTATATTCCACCGTATTGATTTCATTGTTCTTACTTTGATTGAGTTGAGCGTATCGTTCCTCCCAGTAAGATTTTACTTGCAAAATGCCGAAAGGTATGGTGCTTAAAGGACAATCCAGAGAGTTAGTGCTGCGGCTTCGTGAATTTTTTGAAAAGGAAAGCCGCAATGGCGGATTCCTTATACCAGTAACCCAAGTTAGAGACGTGTTGCAGCAGCATTAGGTATTAGTGCTCCAACGGTGGCGAAAATCACTAAAGAAGCCTATGGTAGTAGTGGTATTGAACAGAACAAGCTATCTACGCCTAAGAAAAAACGTCAGCCCCGTAAAGTGACAGCAATTGACAGTTTTGATACTGATGCTATTCGTCGTCATATATACAATTATTACACAAGCAAAGAGATTCCTACTTTGAAAAAATTAGTAGCGTCTCTACGAAATTGTGGCTTGTTTCGTGGTCAAAAATCTTCTTTGTCAAAGGTGCTGCACCAAATCGGGTTCTTGTATAAGAAATCCGACAAAAGAAAAATTTTAATGGAACGTCGTGATATAGTCTTGTCTCGCTGTGAATTTTTAAGACAAGCGAAGAAAATAGAAGTCTGGTCGAATGTCGTTTTCACAGATGAAACTTGGCTCAATGCCAATCATTCCATACCAAAAGGTTGGACTGACGATACTGCTGCTTCTACTTCTGCAGTGCCAATGGGGAAAGGTGAACTGTGGTGAACATTTGCCATGCGGGAACTACAAAGGGATTTGTACCAGACGCTCTGTTAGCGTTCAAATAAAAAAAAACAGGAGACTATCATGAGGAGATGAATGCGGACGTGTATGAAAAGTGGTTCAGAGAAATGCTTACATCACTTGAAGAGCCATCAACAATATTTATTGATAATGCACCCTATCACTCTCGCCAAATTAGTAAAATGCCAACACAGGCCAACAAAAAACACGAGATTATAAACTGGCTTCGTGATAATGGGGAAGATGTGGACGAATCCCTACTAAAAGTAGAATTACTTAAAATATTAAAAAGTAAAAAGCAGCCAAAACGATATGTCATCGACGAAATGGCAGCAGAATATGGGCATGTTGTAATCAGAATTCCTCCGTACCACTGTCAATATAATCCAATTGAAATGATCTGGGCACAAGTCAAAGGACACGCCGCAAGAAACAATACAACTCCTCCTTTCACAGCAAATAAAATGCTTGAACTTTTAAAAAACGCATGTGCTAGTGTGACGCCTGAAAACTGGGCGAGTGTCGTCAACAAGACAAAAAATATAATATTCTCTGATTGGGATCGGGAAATTGAATTTGACAACATACCTACACAAGAGTTAATAATAAACACTGCAGATGATTCAAGCGACGTTTCGAGTTCGTATGAAGAATCCGACGATTCGTTATAATAAAATAATATTAAAATATTTTGGTTGTTTTATTTCATGTTATAGGTATGATGATCTCCCTGATACAATTTTAACGTGTTGTCTATTACAACAATTCAAAACTCAGTTGTCAGCTGACTTAACTGCAAATAAGTGTAATCGATTATTTGCGACTCATTAGTTTGCACCGAATACTTTTGATCCTGTCACTAGATGCGATAGAACGTAACTTTTTTTATAACGGAAATGAATTATCACTTAAATTTTATGAATAGAGCTATTTACGGCATATTAATGTATTTAGTGGGTAATAATTAAGATATATAAATATTATTGGGCAGTATATATATTTCTCTGTTCACTCGTTTCAAAGTTAATAATTGCGTATAATGAAACAGTTACGTCCTAAAGCATGTGTCAAAAGTAAAATAAATGGTTGGAACGAGTATAACTCATTCATTTTTGCTACAAATAAACGGTGTAATTTGATTGATTTCATATTAATAGTAATATATACGTAAATAAATGTGGAGTTGATTAATTCATTGTTTTTATATAAATGTGGATATTTTCAATATGCGGGATCCCGCGGGATTGAAAATTCGTAATCCCGCAAATACCGGGATTGAATTCAGGCTGCGGGATTGGAAGCCCTAGTATGAGGGTTAAACCATGGTGTCAGCTATGGACTCTTGTCAATCCTGGCTTACAAGAGTTACAATGGTGGGACAGTATAGTGGGATTAATCCCAATATACTGTTTCATATCAAATAAGTGTAGGAAACAAGGAAAGGATAATATAATCAAAATTTAAACACGAAAAATCAATGTATTAGATAGATAGCATAATAGAATTCATAAATGATAAATACATGTGTGAAATACAATACATGAATTACATTATTGTAATTATTATTACAAATACATTGAGCTTGAGTGATGAAACAAAATATAAACCTAACAATCTACTAGAGAATCAGTCTTACATCGATACAGTCGACGCCATTATATGTTCCAAGTGTGAAAGAAACTTTGCTGTAAGATTACATATATTATATAAAGCACCTTAACTGATTTTCTCGCTTTAAGTTTTGGCTATTGTGTCACTGAATTTATTTTTTATTTTATTTTCGCATTAAATTTTATTTATTGCATCTCAATAGGGCTTTAGTAAAAAAAGACGTATTGAACAAATCAGCTAATTTAAATACATAAACAAAAGAGAGATTTTAGATATTTCGTACATACAGTAATAGAAGGTCCATCTGCCAAATTCAAAATCTAGGCCTTTTTTGGGTCTGCTTTTAACTTTTGGTGATAAATTATCTACTTATAGCAAAATTTCATTCTTATTTTTGATATACACATACAGTAAATACTAGTCTATTTGAGTAAGAGTGATCCAAGTGGCAGATTTACGCCTAGTCCGTGAGACCTGAGCCTAAGGCAATATAATTTTTGAGACGACAAAATACGGTGGCATCAAACATAAATCCGCCAATGGGTGACCCACACTCCTTTATTTCTGCTTCATATCACGTATCGTCATTACTAGCACGTTATTATATATATATATATATATATATATATATATATATATATATATATATGTCATGCATACCATGCCATAGACAATATGCCAAGTTCCTCAAATCCCTCCCTTTCTATTACAATTAAGATTTTTCATTCTAGTGTTTTGCATAACTTTGATTAAGGTTGATTATTACTAATTAATTTTATTAGGTACGTTGTTTTTGCGATAAAAGTCACAACATTTATAATATGAGCAATAATTATCTTTAATTACTATGAATAACGCGGACTGTAAACCGCTTATATGAAGGTCGAGATTCGGGAAAAGATTAAAAAAAAATGCTTAAATCTAAGTATAAATTAGCAAACTACGATATTGTCACTGCGAAGCGTAATAGTGTAGTGTAAAAAAATCTTATAATATTATATATTATACGTGTTTACTTCTTTGTAATTAAAGCAGTTTAGTAACACAAAATACGCAATCATTATTATACTTTTTCAATTTTAATTTTTACACAAAGAATGCAAAAATACTGAAAGTAATTGGGATAAAAACAGGTTGATATCGGTAACCCACCGAAAATTTAAAATTACACAGAGTAAAAATCCTTTAAAATTTATAGATACAGATTTAAATTTTTCTTTATAGATTTAAGCCATAAATACTATAGAGATTAGAATTAGTTAGTCATTTTAATTTTCGCGCGTTTATCTTAACCTGATTTTTTTTAATCTCACCGTCTACATTACAATGATTTTATATCGTTTAAAAAAAAACTTTTAAAAATCACTGAATGTAGCCATACTCAAATATTTGAATTTATACCCCTATCATACCTTGCGTATATTGTGTTACTTATACCTACACAAGTTATACATACTTATATATATAATTTATACTCAAGCTAATACAATTTGGCGTTATAATACTGGATATGCTATTATATCTTACCGTAGCATAATAAAAAAAAGTTAATACATCAAATTAGAATGAGATTCAAAAAATTTTTTTTAGTGATGCAACGGGCTTTTGGTACTGCTTCCGTTCTTGCGGCAGTTCTATAGGTTTTTTGACATTTGTTTATGTTTTTGTTTTCACAAATTTGTGATGGAAATTAAAACGGTACTTCATAAGATTTAAAATCATTAAAATTTTTAATAATAAAAGTGGCAAAATAGCTTTTCATATAAATATAACTGACCACAAAATTTAATATTGAATATTAATTTCGTCAAAAATTACACGCAATATTTTTATTTCATTCGATTAATCCTTTCATTTCTGTATCCCTTTCCGATCCCGTATTTTTTTTACTTCCGTTTCCATTGCGACACATCTGTTGCATCACACTTTTTGACTCTCCATTTCAATTCAAACAATGGTGGGATAGTTAAGGATACCAGCCATTAATATACTAAAAAATATAGTAATTGTGCTCATCAACAGAATCTTAAAGTACATACGTACAAAATATTTAAAAAATTGGTCCTGCTTTTGAAAAGCTGGTCTTATATTATGTAGGGACCTACCTATCCTATGCCTCTTTATGGTAAATGCTGACATATCATTAAATCAATCTTAATTTTTTTTCTATCTATAAATGCCATTTAATTGTGACACAAATAAGCTGCATAATATATATAATTAATTTTTGGTGTAAGGGCAAAGTCTCAAAGCACCATACCAGACACACAAAGATTGTGAAAATTAGAATGATTCATACAAGTCCAAAATTCTTAATTGCAAAATACCTACATAATATTCAACTTGATTGACCATCTGTTCCCTAGCTGCCATTAGTGATTGTAAAATCTCAATCGATCAACATGAAAAAGCTGTTTTCAAATGTATTACAATAATAAGAAAATACTATATATGTTACAGCACCAATTGCATACAAATTATTGACAATATTGACACCAAAGAATTGTCAACTGTTTAACTACAGTTAAATAAATAGTTTAAAAATTATCTAATAATTAATCAGAGCCTCTCTAAATGTTATTTATTGTAAGGTAGATGAATGGCAAATAGTAAAATTGAGGAAGTTGCTAAAATAATTCTCAATCTTTTGGATTCAAAGTTGCTAAACTGTGATGTCCGTGGCATAGCAAGAAATTCTATTACACTTTGGCTAGAATTGAATTTTCCACACGGAGTAGAGGTTTTCAAATTAATTTACGACACTCCTTTATTAATATTTCGCATCCACGACTACCCCATAGTATGTTTCTAATATATCAATAATGTTATTGCCAAGACAGCAAATATTGTTAGTACTGAAAACACTATTCATATTTAATTGCAAAATATATGAAACTTAAATATTTTTGTAGTACCATTGCTAATAATTGGATACCTAATTGATTTCATCATTAGTCATAGTCAATTGAGTTAGAAATTGAAGTTGTTTAATAAATATCAAACTATTAACTATTGTTAATTCAGACATGTACTTCATGTAAATTCTTTTAACTAGAAAAGTCTGATTAGCCATTGTTACAGCCTACAGTTCCTTAAAAGGGGTCCAGCTAAGAGTATTATTAAATCAATGTAACAAAAGAAAAAGAATCTTGTTAATAAGAGCCACTTTTCAACATTGTACAATCAATTGAAATCACCTATCTATGAGGATAAATCTTACGTCTTATAAAAATTGATTATAAAATATTCATAAATCAGTTAACAGTTCCTTGGTAATAAAGAAGCAAGTCTTACTTTAAGCGGTGGGCTACATGATTTGTGCGCGGAATTACAAATTATTATTGTAATCAAATCTTTAGTGGAAAAGTGCCCGAGGTCTTTTCTTGGCAAGGATATGCCACGAATGGGTGACACCCTTACGTCGCTTTGGTGAGAGACTGAAAAGTAAAGCAAAATTTCTAAAATAAGTGATGTATCTTGTAAAACATAACAATAGTATTTGTTATAAAAATTTAAGAGCAGCTAAGCTTGTATCCTTGCATTTCCGTGTAGTAACGGAGTCAGAATACAATTAACCACTCCCTGCCTTGCCCATGGATGTCGTAAAAGACGACTAAGGGATATAATAAGCATATGACATCTGTACAAGAGCAGCATGGTATAGTAGGTCAAATTCTCTTCTATTGTGGAGGAGGCCTGAGCCCAACAGTGGGACGTATGTGGACTGCGATGATGATGATGATATGTGCTATTATACAAATAGACACTTCAATTTTGTCTGTCCAGATGAAAGATGGTATTTAGCAATATATGTATTTAAAAATGTTTGGCAGTGATAAACTATTAAACATTATTGCCAAAACAATCAAATTATAAACTAAAATGTTAAGTGGTATATGGCTCTTAATTTTATTCTTGAGATTAAAATACCATGGAACATAACAATTACTCACAAGTTCATTGTCCACACAACGAGTCTAGTCATTCTCCCTGGAAAATAAAATAAATATTTCTATTTAGTTACCCATGATCAGGTGTATCTGGCATATATGGCGACATCCTGAAGTCACGGCTGTGAGGTGTTTCTATACCAAATGGGCTATATAGCTTCGCAGGACTCCGACCAAGAAGCTGAAAATAATATACATATTCATGTTCACTTTTAAAATTTTACCATCTTAAAAATTTTATATACTGTAATAGAAATTGTAACAACCTTTGCTACCTGTTTTTTTTTCATTACTGGAGTAGATGGTGTCCGACAAGGAGAACCTGCTTCTGCAAGCCGGTGACGACGCCTACCTCCCAGTCTAAAATGCTGTAATATCAATAGTATTATCTTTCAAGTGGAATTATTTGAAACTATTGAAAATTAATAAAGTCTCAAGATAAGGAATATTCTTTTATAGTTTGTCTAATAACAAAATCACATGTGATATGACTTTAGGGATTTTATAAAGCTAATGTTCTTCATGACCTAGGATATTAGAAGAACGTGTCACCTTAGTAAGAAGACAGAATGAGAATTTGATTAGTTTAAGGATTTAATCAGCCCTTATTTTCTCCCGAAGTTGAGAATGATTGCTGATCAATGGTTTGCGAATGCTTAAATTTTGGAGTTAATATTTTTAAAGAACTACAATTAAATATAATATCGCCAATTATGAGAGGTTTTAGCTTAATTTAATGCTATTTCATTTTAAATATGGTATTATGAATAATCGATTGTGGTTGCCATGAAACAAGGTCAAAATAATACTTTAACGATATAGAGCAAGGTAAATCTTTTGAAAAATATCATGTTATATTCTTAACTGGACACATCAGCAGTTACTTTATACACGTAATATATATATATATATATAAATGATAATACGACAATAGAAAAGTACCTGTGACAAGTTGCCGAAAGTGTTTCTAACACTTCGTAACGTTCTCGATATCTTATCAGCACCGGATTGCAATGCTCGGCGAGAATTAGCAAAGGAATTAGTCTTAAATAGGTTTTTATTATAACAACCTTCTACATTTCTCAAACTATCTCTTGTCGGCGAATCGATAACCGAATCCTTAACAAATGGATCCTTCATTTTATAAAAATTAACGCCGCACTTACTAATTAATTATGCTAATAAGCTATTATATCAATATATCATTCAGAGATTACTTAGATATCACACTTTAATTCATACTTTCGTTTATTATTAAGAAAATATAAACCCGTTTAACAATAATTCTCTTCGTCCGTTGCGCTTGTTGATTTTTTTAACGGAACCGGTTGTATGCAATGTTACCAGGGTTTAAAAAAATCCTCCCAGGATTGGTATTTTTCGCGAAAATTCTTTTACTTATCTGTCTGTTGACAAAATCCAACAAATAAAAATGAATTATCGTAATATATAATTATGAAATGGCAATTGTTATCATATTCAATATCTGTTGTTGACATTGCTATGGAAGTTACACTTGATAGTTAGAAGGCTGATTAACTGTTTTAAATAAAACTACTTTACGGATTTTATCGCGTTTGTATTTGATTTTTGATTACCCGACGTTTCGAACACTTTACAGCGTTCATGGTCACGGGTGGACTAAGATTTCTCACGTCCAACAAGTCATCGTTACTGCAGAAAATTTATAATTATCTACCCGATACAGAAATTAGTTATTAAATATTGACCCACATTTTGATACAAAATTTATTGCCAGTGTAAGAAGAAAATGATTCTATATGAATATGCTTAGGAGCATTTCATTTTTTATTGTTTTTCGGGTGATAAACGTATATGAGGCCTACATAGTGAAAAGTAGCACCAAAAGTAGACCACAAAGCTCAAAATATCCCTACAGGACGATCCTCAGCATACAACTACAGGATACATATATTTTTTTAATGTTAAATAAGTTTAATAATCCGTGTAGTGACGGAGTAAGAATACAATTCACCACCCCTCTTTGCTCGAGGGTGTCGTAAAAGGCAACTAAGGGATTAAATATGCATTTATATATACAGAATGTAGGTTATGGGGCGGCTGTTCGAGTATGTTGTAATTTAACGAAGAGTCTAAGAGCCTTAAATGTTATCTATTATGTAGCCATGTACAGACGGAATACATGTAGGCATGTAAAGCTTCGACAGTATTAATAAGTATGAATTCCGTGAACGCTTCAATGGTAGCGTAGGTACAAAGATGCCTCGTCAACGTTCATCGGCCGATCAGCTGATTTAAAGCGAAGTTTGTCTTGCTTATGTGAACGTAATCATTGATTTATTTAATTTCTAATTAACATTTAACAAAGTACGAATGTTGCAGATTAAGTATCACTGACTTTATACATTTCAATCAGATTTAAACGAAAAAGCAATGACATAATTGAAAACTTTACATGTCTCTAATTTATTAACGAATCGATATTTTTATTTCAAAATGTTTTATGGGTTCCTATCATCATTGCCTAACTCCCATTTCATAATTTGCCCCATAACCTGATACAGCCTGTATATACTAGCTGACCCAACAGACGTTCTGTTCAAATAAAATAAAAGTGATCTCAACAGTGCCACCTAACGGGTCCAATTGTGAATCCAAACCATTCTCGAATACTCTCAAAGTCACAAAAAATGTCATCAATATCGGTCCAGCCGCTTAGGATGAGTTCAGTGATATACACAAGAAATTAATTTATATATAATGATATGTATATGTATTAAATTTAATCCCTAATCAAGATTCCATTTTGACAAACACATGCTTAAAATATTTCTTATTCTGAGGATTAATAAAAGAAAAAACATTTAAATATGTATTTATTCTAACTTTAATAACATAATTTATATAAATATCAACCGCGCTGGTGCATATAATAATCAATTACTGTGGAAAATGCTGCAAAACCTGCTGCGCCAAATATGCCTGCTCTTAAACCACCTGTAAAAAATAAATAATAGGAATGATTAGTAATTTATGTATTTATACATTATCCTCGTAGTAACAGACTAATATAATTCACTCACAATCTCGTATAGACATTCTGACAACTTTCACTGTCAGGACATCGCCCTCGAGCAGTTGGCCTCTCCGCGGGTGACAGACTAATCCCTGACCCGATCACCAGCTATTTCGATTAGGGCGGCTTCATGCGTAGGCTTACGCTGGCGTCTTCATGCGTAGGCTTACGCTGGCGTCGCATGATGCGTTGGCGGCGGAGCATATCCTATCGTAATTCCGATAGGATTTCCTCCCAGATCGCCTCTTTTGTAGCCAATGTCCCACAGGGTCGGCCTCTGTAGCACACCGTACGACATGGCCGTTCGCACAACATCGCGTTTAAGCAGAGAACGCTGCGCCTGATCATATATGCCGCTACCAGCCGCCTCAGGTAGATGGACACCCTGTGGTATCATAGTGCCTTCCTAACAAAGCGGAATGGTAGACTATTGAATATGTGGGCAATGTCCTAAGACACCACCAAAAGTATTTCTCTGCCGGTATATCTCCTTGTAAGCAGTCAATGTATTAAGGACTTTGATAGAACAATAAACAATACACAATAAACAATAAATATATGTATGTATAATAAATAGTACCTCTCAATCCTATAAGTCCTCCAGTAACACCTCCAGCATAAGTACCATTTTTCCAATCAGATTTCCCTCTAGCAGTTTCTATACAACATTCGATACCAGAAAACACAGCACCTAATATAGCAAAATTTTTGGCATAACTCAACATAGAATTTTTCATTTCACGTAAAATTTCTCTTGCAGTTTGATTCTGTTGTGCAGTTGTATCAGTAACATTGGGCATTAAGGATGATGTAAACAAACCAACAGCTGCTCCAAGACCGTAACCTGGAAAAACAAAAAAAGTGTACTTGTACATATGCAAGTAAGAAGCTATACTTCTTTGACATAACAATGTTAAAAATCTTTATAAAAAAGTTATCCTCCGGGCTATCCTATGTTTGTAGAAAAAATGGCACTAATAATTAAAAAAAAAGGTTTTTAATACATTGAAAGTTGTACTATAATGCATTATCTAGTTGACATTTGTGCATGACATTGACAGTGTGCGCACATCATTAAAATTGGCTTTTATCATTTTTTTCTAATGGCGCACTATCAGTTGTATAACTTCAACATTTTTTGTGGATAAAAAGCTGCGTGACACCATAGATAAATTAAGATTGCAACATTCTTATAAGAGTGCAGTTTTGAGATTAGTTGAAACAGAGCCACAATAGCAACTAAACAGCTTTGACAACTAATGTAATTGCAAAATATTGTAGCAAAAATTCTTTAATCAATTATTTCATTATCATTAGCACAGCTCATATATGTCCTACTGCTGTGCTTGACCTTCCCTAATAATAGGAGGGAAGTTGACTTACTATAACACAATGACTTCTGATGTTTACGCAAGTATTACACATCTATAAGAACTCGGTACCGGTGGGCGGGCTAACGACGAAGGCGAGAAGTTACAGTGGGTTATGAAGCCGCGCGCCACTCCTATGTCGCCTCAGACGGCGGGTGCGCTAATCAGGGCCCAACACAAAAAAGGGTTCACATATTTATACAAATAATTAAAATGTGTGTTTGTAATCGGACATTTTTCATGCTCACATGGTTATAACCATAATACCTATGCCTAAAAGCCAGTTCTAAAATGTTTTGGCTGTCTGTTTGTTTTAGGTAATCTTTAAAACGGCTGGAACGATTTTGATAAAAGAAAAAGCGGCTTTTCAATAACCGTAATAAAATAATTTCATCGCTCTATTTAGTCTTACCAATAATACAACTGGTCACAGATTTGAATGGGCAACTTTCAATTGTGGATTCAATCATTTTTTCTTCATTTGTTTTTATTATTACAGGTCCCAAAATCCTCGGTATGATTATATTTTCACGAAATCTTTGGTTATTGCCTATCAGGTACTTAGCCAGTGAATCGTAATCACTGTTTTCAGTAAACTTTACTAAATTTTGATCGATAGGTCTTTTGTATTCACTCATATTTAACTGCTTATTGATCAAGTTCCAAATACTAATATTATTTATTCCCCATATAGAGGCTCCTAGATCTTCCTATTTTTGTTATAATTAAAAATATTGTAATGTAGGTAACCTACAAATCGCTCAACTTTGGATCAAATGACAGTTGATGAGTTGACAGATGATGGAATTGACATTAACAGTTAATAGTTGCCGAGATAAGTCTTAATCTATACTTTAATCGTCATCAATAATCAGTTTATTTAAAATCATTTCTTATTATTTGATAGAAAATAATAATATTTCCTGTAAATTGTAGATAGTATTTCACTTTTACCACGTTCGCGTAGTGTAATTTATTCATTTTTAATTAGTAGATAGCGTTTTTCTTAAAATAAAATTGTCTGCGCAAAAACTCAAGCTAAGTAACTTTGTAAACAAAAGTAAACAACTCAACTTTCGAGGTTATCTTGAAATATTCTTATCACTTTATATACCGTAATTAAATAATGTCCGACTCTTCAGAGGATGAAGATCTTTCTCGTTTTAGGGAAGTCATCGATACATCTTTTACTAAACTGATAAATGAGTCACGCAGCCAAATTAAAGATATCGCAAACAGTAAGTTAAGAGTATACAAAACAAAACTCGAATGAATAATGTGATAAATAAATATCATATCCATGGATAACTCCTTGGATAATTGCCTATAATGTTACGGAGTTTTATGTTCAATATTTATCATCTAGTTGTATAAATAATTAGTTTTTTAAGCTTACGTTTATAACCTTACTAGCAACCCGCCCTCGCTTCGCTTCGGTTTCAGTCACTTAAACCCGCGTAGTACCGGTTCCCGTGGGAATACCGGGATAAAATGTAGCCTATGTTACTCCCTGATATTATAGCTTTCCATTGGTGAAAGAATTTTTGAAATCGGCTCGGTGGTTTAAGCGTGAAAGCGTTACAAACAAACATCCTTACTTTCGCATTTATAATATTAGTATGGATTTCTCTCTTTCTCTCATTGAAATATTTATATTTAGGTCAAGAAAAACCCAAATCTGAACGATACTTAGAGGAAGCTTCGCATTACAATGATGTCAAAGTACCAGAGCAAATGCAAAAACAGATTTGGTCGAAAGTATCTGCTATTATACAAGAAAATGTTGTATTTGTAGATGCCAGTTTGGATAAAGGACCTAAGTAAGTTGATTCTGATGTAACATCATTTTATTTAGTAGATCTAGCGGTTCTTTTATATAATCATCATCATTCAGCCTATTGCTGTTCACTGCTGGACGGCCACCCTCATGTTTCACAACAAAGTGTGATCCTGTGCCACCTGCATCCAACGACGCCTAGCAACTTTCACCAGGTCGTCTGTACCTATTTGTATAATGGCCAAAAATATTAATTGCACAGATGACGAAGTGGTCTTAGTACTATCCTCTTGTGCTGAGTACAGCTAATTCATGGAGATTGAATTCCTGTTTTTCCAAAACAATTCCTTGTGTTAAATGAAACCAGTTAGTTGCTCCTTACATTACTCTGTCACCTGGTTAATCAATATTGATCTATCCTGCTATCCAATCATCCGTTTGCCTATCAATGTTCACCTGTCCTTGCATTATTGAATAGGGTATGTTTTCTGCTTGACAAATAGCAGTTACCGCCCACATCCATTGTTTTTACATCTCCCATAGGAGGGATAGGGCTACAACTTAGTATTTTTTATTCATCACCTTTGGCAAAATCAACAAGTTAATCCTATAATCACAGCTCATATACATCCTAATACTGGGCTTGAGCCTCCACTACGTTGGGAGGGAAATTTACCTATTATACTGCGGTGGTCAGATTAGGGATGATCGATGTTAGAAAAACATTGATGTTAACATCGATGTCAACATCGAAAGCCTTGATGTTTATCGAACACCGAACATCGATGTTAGGGAAATCATTGATGTTATAGAAATATCGATATCGTCAAACATCGATGTTACGACATAAAATTGTCGTGGCGAATTTTGATGAGCTTTTTTCTTTTTAGGAAATCTGTCGAATGTTTTTGACATCGATGTTACGACGATGAAGTAAAATCTTCCAGGCAAATTTTGATGAGCTTTTTTTTTTTTTAGGAAACCTATCGAATGTTTTTGACATTGATGTTACGACGATGAAGTAAAATCTTCCAGGCAAATTTTGATGAGCTTTTTTTTTTTTAGGAAATTTCATTCTGCCCATAGCAACATCGATGTGTTTTCCTTTCAACATCGATGTTTTCCTTTCAACATCGATGTTAAAAACAGTTAACATAGATGTTACGATATTTTGCCCATAGCAACATCGATGTTAAAACATCGATGTTTTTCCTTTCAACATCGATGATCATCGAACATCGATGTTCATCGATCATCCCTAGGTCAGATGTGATGGCATAGGATTTTATGTTGAGTTTTCGGTATCTTAACTTGATGTTATATGCATATTACATTCATTAGTCAACTTTTACGACACCCATAGGCAAGAGGGGGTGGTGAAGTGTATTTAACTCTACCACATAGATAGTTCTTATTCCATCACCACATGTATATGCGACAAGTCATCATCATCATCATCATCATTTCAGTTCATATACAGCCCACTATTGGACTTAAGCCTCCTCCATAATAGGAGGGAAAGTGACTTTATGATCAGACAGGGTGATATAGGGTTTTATTTCAAGTTTGCCTTCTCCTGCATTCTATCCATGTGGATGTCGTAAAAGACGACTAAGGGATATAATATGCATATAATACCTATGTTATATGTGTATTATATCCCTTAGTCGTCTTTTACAACATCCAACGGGCAAGAAAGGCAAAGCAAGAATGTGGTGAATTGTATTCCTATTCTGTCACCACACAGAAATATGCGACAATTACTAATAACATATGTATTACTAATAACTAATAACATTCTAGAAAACGTAAGATCAAAGGAGGTGTGAAGCTATTTAAGGGTTCGGATGGTTTCTTGTCATGTGCAGAAGTGAAAGATACATATACTGAAAATCACAACATTGAATCAAAGAAACTTAACCTGAACAGGCAAAAAAAAGTTAATGCTATGGATGATATCCTTATTGAAGGTAAATATTAATAAATTGATTTAAAAGTAATCTAATTTGCCCAACTGCTGATGGAGTAAGAATACAATTCACCACCCATCGGTGTTGTGAAGGATAACTAAGGGCAACTATAATATGGATATAGTACCTATGTAGAAGAAGTAGTACTTGAAACAAAAGCTTATGATCAATATTTGACCAGAACCGTATAGGAGGTCAATGTCCCACCTATTATGAAGTCCCGAGTCGAACAGTGGGGCTTATGTGGGCTGAGAAGATGAATTTATTTCTCACCACAATGAAGAATTTTTGTTATATGTTGCATAATACTTTAAGTTTATTGTGGTAGGCTGTGACTTAAATAAGAAGAGGATAAAGAAGGGTGACCGGTGGCTTGTCCTTATGGCACTAAAGAGTGACATCCATGACAGCTTATGGGACGTCGTGCTATCCCATGCCGTCCTTCTGTTACCCCGGAAGGATCGGGCGAGATGTGAATGCTCCATAGCCTGCTGTAAAATTGCCGTTTTTCAGGTCACTAGCAAGGTCTAATCTTAATAATTCATATATCAGTATAGAAATTCCTTTGGCTTCCTAAAATTCCTTCCTCTTTCTTAATTTTCTTTTGGCGGGATGTGGTTTGACCACACGGCCTTCGTTCCGTCCGGGGCGACGTAAGAGTGGTGCTTGGCTCCATAAGCCACCATATTCCCTCCTATCGCCATTGGACCAAACACTGGTACCTAATCATTGACCGTTTGGCGGGTTACCCTTTCGGGTCGACTCCCTCCGGGGTGTCGCCCACATGCAATCAGCCTGTCTGCGGGTGACGGACTATTTCCTGGCCCAGCCATCCGCAAGGTGACACTCACGTTCCATTAGAGTTGAATTTTTCTTTTTCTGAGCTTATTAACATCCAACTGTCTGACGGGCCCGTACAATGAGAGGACAATTATTCTACTATGCCATGTTAATTTGACGGGTTGGGATAGATTTTATTCCGAGGTTTCTTTTATTGGCAGCATTCTGCTTAGGTTCCTTCGTCTATTACGACACTCGTTGGCTCTCTAGCTGACTCTTCATTACACGGGATATCTTGTCCAAAAAAGTTAAAGTGTATTATTTAACCGAACAATACTTTAATTACAGATAAAATTGCAGCTACAGTGCTCACTGGAGATTATATTCTATCCAAGGAAAATACGAAATGTTGGAAATCAAGAAGAAAGGAAAAGCTTTTTAAATATAAGGGAAACAAGAAGAATAAAGTTATAACATTGATAGAGTAGAATATATGATCTGTTATTTTTTGTGTAGAAGTATCTTACACTTACAGAAATACGTTAAATATGAAGTTACAAGCCAAAAAAAAAGAAAAAAAATATAGACATGTGAAAAGTCTTGAAGGAATAGGTAATCGACTTAAAACCTAAATAAAAAAGCAGAACACGTTGTTTGCATAAAGGACATTTTCGTTACGTTGCTTTCAGGTCAAGGTAACAGACACCTTGAAAATGGGACGTATGGTCACGTTCAGAATATATATCAGAATTATTACTAGGTAATATTAGCAGCCGAGGGTCAATCTTTATCCGTACCTTGATATAAAATTTCCTTTGCCGACCGCCAGATTGTCTAAAAAAAAAAGAAATGTGCGCGTGTCGCGCGCGGATCAATCGGTTAGAACGAAGTACAAATAAAAATAAAAAAGGAAATACAAATAAGCGAATTAAAGGGTCAGATAGCAATAAAAAAATGTAACTAATGAATTGAAATAATGGTAGAATTTTCATAATTAATACCTATATTTTTATCAACCTACAAAAGTGTTTACGAACAATTCAAAGGGTACCTATCACGTTATATTCTTAACTAGCAACCCGTCCTCGCTTCGCTTCGGTTTCAGTGGCCTTACCCGCGTGGTTCCCAATCCCGTGGGAATACCGCGATAAAATATAGCCTAAGTTACTCCCTGATATTATAGCTTTCCATTGGTGAAAGAATTTTTAAAATCGGTCCAGCCATTTTGAAGATTACCCGGAACAGACAGACAAAAAAATTATAAAATGGTTTTTAGGCATATGTATAGTGCAAATAACCGCGTGAGTATGAAAAAGGTCTATTATTTTGACATTACAAACAGACACTCCAATTTTATTTATTGGTATAGATTGAGGATAGGTACTTGTTCGATGCTGTCACCACACGAAGAATTATGGAATTTAGGCAAGTGATATTATTACGAAGTACTTTAAATTTTCCGTGTGGTGACGGAGTAAGAATCCAATTGACCACTCCCTATATTGCCCGTGGATGTCGTAAAAGACGACTGTGGGATATAATATGCATATAACGTCTATGCAAGAGAAGGAAAACCCTATAACCCCTATATACCCTATATCCACATATCTGACCAGCATGGTATAGTAGGTCAAATTCCCTCCCATTGTGGAGGAGGCCCGAGCCCAACAGTAGAACGTATGTAGGCTGCGATGATGATGACTTTAAAATTGCTTGGGTATTTTTGCTGTCCATTTATAGATAAGTTGTTAAATAATTGAAGTAAAGAAAAATAAAACACTTGTGAAAAATTAAATATTTTATTTACATTTGCCACATAACCATGAAATAAATAATAGCTAACTGTACAGATTAACAACTGTTCTAACTAAAAATACGGCTGTTTGCTTTCGTTTCATAGATGCATCATGTTTTTTTTTTTATTTCTGTTTCATATCAGAGTTATTTAAAATGTTTTTTTTTCTAATAATAACTATTACAGAATTCGCCGAAATTACTCTTCTAGTTTCATACATATTCCAAAACTTTATTATTTCGTTAGATAAATGATGATTCTTTAATTAGGCTTTTCAAATTTGTTTCTTTAATCTTGTAATATAAAATAAGTCAAATTTTATGGGTGATTGTTATAAAACTTTAGACAATTTCGATTATATGACAGCACCTAATTAGTTAAAATAATGATTAATTCACCGTTTAACAGACTTGGTGGTTAAATTTTGTACATTAACAAATATATTTTTTAAATATATTATGAAACAAATAAATGCGAATAAACTAAATGCATAGGCACTATGTTGTTGATGTTTATTGCTTAAAATGTTAACAAATTTATATCGTGAAATCGTACACGTTGAAAATAAATAAAATATATCCAACATGACGTTTTACTTAAATTAACTTAATATTAAAACAACTTATTGTACTTAACCTTAACTCCTCAGACATACTTTATTGGTACAACGGTAATAATTTCATATCATATAAAAACAATTCGGACCTTAATATTTTTCATTATATATTGTGAAATTTTGTCGCAAATCTACAATTTAGAACATTACGGCAATAATGTATGCAGGTGAAATAATATGAAGCAATAAAATGCACTTTATATTGTATATTTTGTCGACAAAATTGTCATCATGACTTAAAGGAAAAGTTCTTATTTTTTATATTTGACAAAGTGCTTGATTTGATTTTTAACCCTGGTAACACCGTAATAATGTAACAAATTAAATGAAATTATTGCCAGCTACGTTAATTAACAGCTTTATTATATTTTATTAATATTCATAATGGAATATTTAAATAATTATTATATTATAAAACCAAAGACATATTATTTTAATGATTTTTTTTTAATATAATATCATTTTTGATGGCCATATTTAAAATAATACAAAACATTAAAATTACATAAACTTTTGTCATTGTACTTATCACAGCCTTGTACTGTTTTCTTTATTTGCTTTTTTATGTTCTCTATTTAAATTGATAGTAAAATTGAATTTTTATTTTGTCGCTTACCATTTGCGCGGTTGTTAAGCGTTACTGAAATACGCGTCTGTAATTAAATGTGTACAGGCTGGTACTGATTACATTTGAGCCGTACTTTGCTTTATTACTGTTTGCCTATATGCATCACTTTAATAACGACTTTAAATTATATTTATAATTTTATTTAACGAAATTAGAGCAGAGACTTATTGATTTTTAAGTTATGTAACTTATAGTTGGCGTACAAATTCTAATAGTTATTGACGCACATTAATACTTATAGTAAATTATGTAATAATTTATAATTCAAGAGAAACCTTTAATAGGTAATATTATTGATAATTAAATTTAGATTGATTTTATAGCGACGCTTATAAATCGCGCGTTTGGTAATCAAGACTCGAAAGACTGCGACAGTCTGCAAATTTTAATAGTTGATTCGTACTATTCAATTGGGAAAACGTTGACGACTTTTGATGGACTCATTAGTCGTTTTCAGAAAGTTTGCCAATGAGCACCCCCTCTTCCTTCTCCCGACCGCGACTCATGCTGGTCCAGTCACAGACCAATAAAAAAAAAGGATTTTGCCACACTAATAAAAAAAGGTATTTTTTTTTATTGGTCTGTGATCTACGGTGCCATAGGCAGACTGGTAGACCATAGCCTTAAATATCTTTCCATTTCAAATTTGAATTTCAATTCGATTTTTAAAATAGTTTTTCTATTACAATCTTTCGCTGAGTGTAGATGGTAAAGTTCTGGTGGAATTTCTGTTTGGTAGCTCGTCATGTGTGAATGCTCTGTTATCAAGACCGTTCGGCTTTGTTACCATTTCTTGTGAAGGTGTTACTTCAGCTTTCTCAACAGGTCCATCCATCAAAAACATTGTGAGGAAGAACATGATACTACCTGTTGAATAAATAGAATAAATTTAGTCATACTCTTGGAAGTGAACAGATTATAATTTATCCATCACACCATGGATGTCCATTGTTGAACACTGGCCTCACTTACTGGAGCTAACGCCGTATAAAAAGTTATTAGATCAAGAACACTGCATATGGCAATATTCCTTGTATTACGGGGGGAATAATACATACATTCTCAGACTATTGATTATATTAGTGATCGCATTTAGTGTCATAATTCTTTCTGGGAACTGGTGCTCCCCATTGACTGAAAGAAGAGTACTATAAAGAACATTACTACGTACAAGAAGAGTATTTTCTTCATGGTAGGCAACGGCCTAGCTATACCCCTGGTATTGCAAAGGTCCATGTACGGCAGAATCATTTAGCATCAAGTGTACTGTTGGCTCATTTGCCAGCATTGGCATTAAAAAAACTCCTGTTGCTACACATTGTATTCTTAAACTACACGGAAATCAAATTCATCATCATCATCATCAAAGCTCATATACGACCGAGCGACAAAGCTCATATACAGCTGGGCTCGTGCCTCTCTGACAGTAGGAGAGAAATTGACCTATGCTGGTCAGATGTATAGGGTTTCATGGCGAATTTTCCTTGTATATTTATAAGCAATTTGTATCTCTTAGTCGTCTTTTACGATAACCACGGGCTCGAGAGGGGCTGGTGAATTGTAATCTTACTCCGTCACTCCACGGAAAATTATACTAAGGAAATTGTTTCATTGTTGTATCTCTTATTCTCAGCTCATAAACGTCCTACTATTGGCCACGGTAATCTTGTATATGGAAAATTAGCATATACCAAGGTAACTAGACTTGTTAGGTCGTAAATCTTTCAAGGCCATGAAGGATCGGCGTGGGACTCCATGAAGCTGTATTACGCCTCGCCGCCATTGCGTGTGGTCATGGAGTAAGAATACAATTCACCACTCCCTATCTTGCCCGTGGATGACGACTGAGGGATGTACCTAATATGCACATAACATCTGTGCAAGAGAAGGAAAACTTGAAGTGAAACCCTATACCAACATGTCTGACTAGCATGGTATATTAGGTCAAATTCCCTCCCATTGGGGAGGAGGCCCGAGCCCAACAGTGAGACGTATAGGGCTGAGAAGATGATGATGACGACCCCTCGCCGCCAATTGAACGGGTCACTGGAACCTATTCCATGACTTCTTGTTTACCCGACCCAGGTTTTGAACGTAGAAATTCGCAATCGTTCTACTGGATCAGCAAGGCAATTAAATTATCATAGCAATTACATAAATAGAAGTTGTGATAATTGGGTTCATCAACACCCAGTCTTTCACCGTCTACTGACGGGAATAAGCTTCCTTGATAGAATGACACATCATCATCATTTCAGCCTATCACCGTTTACTGCTGGACTTAGGTTTCACGTTTTACAACAGAGTGCAGTCGTGTGCCGATTACACCCAACGACGCCAAACAACCTTCAGCAGGTCGTCGGTCCAGGGAGTCCTACACTGCGTCGTCCGATACATGGTCGCTACTCGAGAACCTTTCTTCCCCAGCGGTGGTCACTTGTCAGTTGATCCAGTGATGTGATTTGCCCATTGCCACATCAGCGTTCTAATTTTTTATGCTATGTCGGTTACACCCGTAGAATGGCACATGACTCGGTTATGCTTTGGTAGGGTATAATCCTACCAGAGTCATAACCATCATGATTGCAAGTGGTTTGGTGACAGCAGTAAGGTGTTGTTGCACAGATAGCGGATTCGAATCCCACACAAAACCACACTGTGCGATCCACGAATTGCTCTGAATTTGGATGTAATTTGTGTCCGTTAATTATATGTTAGCCTTTTTTTTTTAAATTTATTACGGCTATGGATACAAGTCCTTTAAGCCGATCTTATTTACTATGCTAGTCCCGTTAATTATATGTTGCCCCTCGCAACACAAGAATTATTTCCTTAATGTAGGGTGTAGGTCTTTAAAAAAAGGTACCCAGTGGAGCGCGGTTGCATTTTCTAATGGTCCATTCTTCTGGTAAACCCTCAACCCAGTATTATGACTCTTAAATGCAAGTTAATCTATAATGATAATTGCTACTTACTTATGCCATAGAATCCCGCGTAGAAGATCATAATAGCCTCCCTGTAGCCAATAATTTTGGAGACAGGGTCCACGAGGATCGGCAGGTTACCACCAACGTTGTTCATCACGAAAAGAAATACACCAACTGTGGTGGATCGTACGGAGAGCGGTACTATCTCCACTAGTATAGCGAATACTATACCGAACCACATCTCAGCTGAAAAGTCAAATATAAAAATATTTAATTAAATTTTTTCGTGTAGTAATTAAGAATACAATTCATCATCCGCTCTCTTGTGTCGGATGTCGTAAAAGACGACTAAGGGATATCTTAATATAGCAACTATGTAAGAGATGGAAAATTCGAAATAATACCCTATACCAACCTCTCGACCAGCGTAGTATAGTAGGTCAATTTCTAAGCCAGCAGATAATATTACAAGAGAAGGAATATTTTGAAATAAAATCCTATAAAAATCCATCTGACCAGCATGTTATTATAGGTCAGTTTCCCTCCTATTTTAGAGACTCGAGACCGAGCAGTGCTATTTGTATGAACTGAAATGAATAAAGGGTCCAAGGCAAAATACCGTTACAATATCTTCATAGTAGAAGAAGAGATTTAAATATTCATAGACATTTTTGACTATTCTCCACTCCCCCACTCCCTATCTTACCCGTGGATGTCGTATAAGACGACTAAGGGATATAATATAAGATCTGTGCAAGAGAAGGCAAACTCGAGAAATGAAACCCTATACCAACATGTCTGACTGGCATGGTATGATAGGTCAAGTTCCCTCCCATTGTGGAGGTGGCCCGGGCCCGGCAGTGGGACGTGCGTAGGCTGCGATGATCAGACATTTTTACTGCTTTTTGCTGCACTATAATCTAGAATGTTCCTTCTCTTAAATAGAAGTTGTATAGATATTATAATCCCTTTAGTCTTCTACTATATCCACGGGCAAGATTGGGAGTGGCGAATTATATTCTTATTTCCTCAGCACACGGAAAATATTATGTAGCATTTATAAAACCATCTAAGTGCGAGTCGGAATCGCGCAAATAGGGTTTCGTACCATTATCTATAAAAATCGTTTTATTTTTACTATTTGTTGTTATAGCGGCAACAGAAATACATAATTTGTAAAAATTTCAATTATCTAGCTATATCGGTTCTTGAGATACAGCCTGGTGACAGATAGACGGACGGACAGATAGCGAAGTCTTAGTAATATGGTACCGTTTTTACTCTTTGGATACGGAACCCTAAAAATCATATGGTGTAAGTTATGTTGTATACTAACCGAAGAAGTAAGAAAGAGCAAGCGTGATCATAGCCCACAGTGGGCCGAAGACGACGGAACCGAAGGCTGGTAGGGTAGCGATCAGTTGAGACAGCGCCAAAACCAGTACACGAGATCTTACTCCTAATTTCTCCACATACCTGCAAATATATAACAACATTATCAATATTGTAATTCAAGTTATGTCTTCAGGGATGTTAGTAAATGACGTTAAATATATTTTGAGGACCTTATTGAAGTAGTAGTAGTAGTAAAAGAGGTTTCCTCTTTAGAATTGTTGTGATTTCAAACTCGATGAAACGAAAAAGCGAGTCCATAGAGACAAATACGTAAATGTATAGGATTCAGCCGGCGAGAGAATGAGATAAAGGATAAAGGGTGATAAAGGATGGATGATGAAGGATAAAGGATGATAAAGGATAAAGAAGTTTCACTTCTGCAATGCGTACTTTGTACACACTTTCTTTTTTTGTTGATAAATTTTATGTGGCAATGTATAAATAAATACATTAACACTAGCAATAATTTAAAGATAATAAAAATCATTAGTGTTATCTTAAATTAAAACTATTTTACGGATATTATCGCGTTTGAATGCTCTAACGCGTTTGAAACGTTGGCAATTTAAAAATCGAACATAAATGCTATAAAACCCGTAATACTGTAGTGATATATATATATATATATATATATATATATATAATGGTCGCGTAAAAATCAGATATAATCACTTCATCACTTCAGCTCATATACATCCCACTGTTGGGCTCGAGCCTCCTCCACAATAGGAGGGAAAATGACCTTATACTATACCATGCTGGTCAGACAGGTTAGCATGGGGCTTTATTTCGAGTTTTCCTTCTCTTGCATAGGTCTTGTATGCGTATATATCCCTTAGTCGTCTTTTACGACATCCACGGCCAAGATAGTGGTGAATTGTATTCTTACTCCGTCACCACACTGAAATATAGATATAATGTGTAACATTAATGTGTCAAGGTCAATTTCCATTACACTGTGAAAGAGGCTCAAATTCAGTATTTGGACATATATGAATTGTGATGATGATGATGATGATGGCAATACTCTTAATTCATCACCACATAAGTAAAACGATCTATCTCTGTACCGTATTCCCTGAAATACCGTATTCTCTGAATAATAAAATTGTAAGAGTGGCTTACAACTTAGTTCTATACACTTTAATTTCCATTCCCTCGCCTCCTTTGCAGGGCCTCGAGCCTTCTTTTGCAGGGCCTAGAGCCTCCTTTTGCAGTAGAAGGGAAATTGACCTTAATATACCATAGAGGTATAATTTTCTTTAAAATTTTCTTTCTATTTTTATATGCGTATTAGGTATATTCGTCTTTTATGACTTCCAAGTTCCACGGGTAAGAATGATAGGAAGTGGTGAATTGTTTTTTTATTCCGTCACCACACGGGAAATATTTTCATTTATTATCAGAAATCAGGGAAGTGTAGAAATAAGGAAATATATTCACTTATCTTTTAGTATAGATTAATATCTGTCTTTTTGATTTTATCTATTCAATATGATGTTTCCGTGTGGCCACGGAGAATACAATTCACCACCCCCCTCTCTTGCCCTTGGATATCGTAAAAGAGATTAAACATGCATATAACATCTATTAAAAGGAAAACTTGAAATGAAACTCTATACCAACACGTCTACCAATACCATCAGCGTGGTAGTAAGTCGATTTTTCTTCTATTGTGGAGGAAGCTCGAGCTAGGGATGGGCGATCTTTCTGATAAAGATCGATTCTTGAATCGATTTGAATCGTCGTCTAAAGAATCGATTCACAAGAAAATCGACGACTGAAGGATCGATTTCCGATTAATCGATCTATCGATCTTTTTTTCAACAGTGAGCTTTTTTTATAGTAGGTACCTACCTACCGGGTAGGTTATAGTCACAAATCTGAAAGTGTTATTAATCTTATAATATAGTATTTATACTATCGCAGTGGTGGCAGGACAGTGTACTCTCCCTCCTAACGACCTTGTGCAGGTATTTGGCGAAGCACCTATACCCCGTCAACACCTGCACTAGTCGGAAGGAGAGCACCCCATGCCGCCTTTCCAACCACTGCATCAGCACCGGCCGGAAGGCCTCCACGATTCGCACCCCGAACTGAGGCATCTCCAGCCGGACTGCCCAACGGGCAATGACGTATCGGCGGGCGTCGACGCGCTAGGCGGTGAGCTCCCTCAACGAGACCACACCGCCCTCCGCTCGCACCCCCATCACTCGCCGATACAATCCGGCGAGCATTTCCGCTTCCAGGTCCCAACGGGGGAGTCCCGGCCAATAGGCACGCTACCTCCGTCGCCCCCGTGCGGTATCCGCGTATGACCCTGACCGCCATGGCCCTCTGTGGTCGCCACAGAGGAGCCTTGAGTCGGACGGTCAGGGACCCCGCCCACACCGGTGCGCCGTACAGGGCCATCGACCGGATGACCCCCGCGTACAGCCGTCGGATATTAAACCCTATGCCGCCGTAACATAACAGGTCTGACTAGCCTTATATGGTATATTAGGTTAATATCCGTCCCCATGTGGAGGAGGCCTGAGCCCAACAGTAGGTAAGCCCTACTGTTGGGCTCAGGCCTCCTCCCGTGGTTTGTATTTAACAAAATAATAATATGTAACATGGTTCTGTAGTATTTTTTATGTTTTTTTTTTTATATTTGGAGACAATACCCGCAACAGGGATGAATTCCTTAGGGCAGGAGCCCTAAGGAATGCCTATGTTGTGGAGGATTTAACAAACATACACACAAATTACGTTCAGACTGAACAAAAATTTGTGAATCGTAAAAATATTTTAAATAAAACTTCTTTACGGATTTTATTGTGTTTAGGACTTAGGCGCCCCTGACCATGAACGCTGCAAAGTGTTCGAAACGTCGGGCAATCAAAAATGAAATACAAACGCTATAAAATTCGTAGTTTTATTTAAGATGTGTAAACATCAGAAATCATTACGTAAAAGTATTATTCTTAGTGGGAATCGAATGCAAGATACCCGTCATTAGAGGTTTGTACCTAAATCACTACGCTGTTATCATAGTTTAATAATATCATCACCATCTTAGTCGTCCCAATCTTGGGCTCGAGCCTCCTTCACAATAGGAGGGAAAGTGACCGATTATTTATACTAATATTATAAAGAGAAAAATTAGTTTGTTTGTTTTCATTGAATAGGCTCCGAGACTATTGGACCGATTTCAAAAATTCACTCACCAATGGAAAGCTATAATATCAGGGAGTAACGTAGGCTATATTTTATGCCGGTATTCCCACGAGAACGACTAACGCGGGTAAGGCGAAAGAAACTGAATTGAAACGAGGGTGGTTTGCTATTATCATATAAAACTGGTCAGAAGTGTCGGCAGTTGGCAGGTGTCGGTTGGAGTTTTATATCAAGTTTTCCTTCTCCTCCATCGATGTCATCTGCACCACACTGGTCAAACGGGTTAGTCTGGGTTTTATTAAGACGCCTACGGGCAAGATATGGGGTGGTGAATCTTGTTCCTTAACCACACAAATATATTTTGAAAATATAAGTATCTTGACATTCATAGCAATGTACGAAGTGGAATTATTTATTTATTTATTTATCGTGTTCAAAGAAACAAACAGTATTATGAGCTAATATACAAAGTAGATAAAATTATAATTAATAACACTATCACCAATTAAGTTTCTAATAAATATACATATTATGTTTCTAATATAGGTATATACAGGGTGTATCAGGTTATGGGACAACTGTTCGAGTATGTTGTAGTTTAACGGTCATAGATCGTAATTAGAATGTATATTACACAAAAAACAATATAACGTAAAAGTTATAGTGATTTAAAAAAAATGTGTTTAATAGTCTATGCCTTAAATGTTACGTATTATGTAGGCATGTACAGACAGAATACATGTAGGCATGTAAAGCTTCGACAGTATAATTTCATTCATACATACCTAGAATTGCGCAAACGCTTCAATGAGCGTAGGTAACAACGGCGAGCCGTCAACGGTCATCGGCCGATCAGCTGTTTTAAAGCGAAGTTTGTCGTGCTTATGCGAACGTAATCATTGATTTATTCAATTTCTAATGAACATTTAACAAAGTATGAATATGTTCCGTATTAAGTATCATTGACTTTATACGTTTCAATCGGATTTACACGAAAAAGCGATGACAGAATTGAAAACTTTACATGTCTCTAGTTCTCTATTCCTGGGTTCCTACCATCATTGCCTAGCTCCCTTTTGACCAGTTGCCCCATAACCTGATACATCCTGTATTATGTCTACCAATTAATAAAACACTTACTTGTCCGAGACCACTCCGCCTACGACTACTCCGACTGAGCCGATTCCAACAGTGACAGCAAACAGCCACCAGCCTAGGTCCACATCGGGGAAGTAGTCACGGTAATACAAGTCGGCATTGTAAGCGAAGCACATACCACCTGTAAGTATTTAAAACAAATAAAATTAAATTATTTTAAGCAAATGCCCGCAGCATTTACACGCGTAGTTACAATTCCCATGAGAATATCGGGATCAAATATAACCTTAGTTATACAGCTACCTGGTACTAAAATTTAATCAATATCAGTCCAGCCGTTTTGAAAATTACCCGGAATGAACAGACAAACAGTTTTTGAACCGGTTTTTAGGCATGGGCATCGTGCAAATAACCGCGTGAGTATAAAAAAAAAACCTATTCATTTAACATTGCAAACAGACACTTCAATTTTACTTATTTGTATATATACATTCTCTGTGTGGTGACGGAGTAAAAATACAATTCACCACCCCCTATCTTGCCTGTGGATGTCGTAAAAGACGACTAAGGGATATAATATGCATATAACATCTATGCAAGAGAAGGAAAACTTGAAATAAAACCCTATACCAACACGTCTGACTAGTGCAGTATAGTAGCTCAGTTTCCCTCCTGTTGTGGAGGAGGCTCGAGCCCAATAGTGGGACGTATATGAGCTGTAATGATGTATATATACATATAAATAAAATATAAATGTCTGTTTGTAATGTCAAAATAGTAGGTATTTTTCATGCTCACACGGTTATTTGCACGATATCTATGCTTAAAAACTAGTAAATTTTTTTTTAAGTGAAAATTCTTTAGAATCGTTGTGATTTCAAACTCGATGAAACGAAAAAGCGAGTCCATAGAGATACAAACACGTCTAGGATTCGACCGGCGAGAGAATGAGATAAAGGATAGAGTATAAAGGATAATGGATAAAGGAATTTCACTTCTGATACTTTTTAGGTACACACACTCTTTTTTTTGTAGGTTTTTTATGCCGGGTAATCTTCAAAGCGGCTGCACCTGTATAGATAACATTTTAATATCAGGTAACTGTGAATATAAGGAGCAACTTAGGTTATTTTCCTATCAGAAAAATGTATAAAAAAAATTATCGTCAGTCATTTGAGAGGGAGCTCTTGTCTTATCAAGGACCAATGACAGACAGGATGAATGGAAAATATTCCTTTTTTAAATCACACTATTGCTCGTGGGTGTCGTAAAAGGCGACCGAGAGCTTTACATCGACCTGGACCAACTCCATCTGATGTCGTTTGGTTAACAATTACATTTCTAAGGAGGATTGATGTCAGACAGTCGGCCGGTCATAAAACAATTGACAATAACTTTGAAATATGTAATATGAACTATGAAAGAAAAGTACACATTGAATCGACCCCAAGTAATTGGAATTGTAGAACAGGGCGATGTTGATAATGAGTCACGAAAAAAATGGCCCACATCACGTCGCTCCATCTCACTCACACGCTACGACATATATAGTACGTATATTTCATCATATAGTATGGCGTTACGTCGCCAGTTTGTTTACGCCACGCCAACGATCAGGTTTACCCTCGCCTATAAATGTTTCTTATCAAAACTTACCACAATGTCTGATTGAAGCAGCAAGACACAACATGATAATTCTTGGTTGACTAATCACGTGCCAGATGGTCACTTGGGGCACCTTCTTATCAGCTTCAATGGTAGCCGTATTGGGTTTGGCCGGTCCATTACCTACAATTATAATTAATAAGTATGGGAAAGCAAGGCAAGCTGGGGAAAAAAGGTTCTTGAGTGGCGACCACGAATCGGACGACGCAGCGTAGTACGACTCTCCACTAGGTGAAGGGTCGTACTACGCACTACACTTCATCATCATCATCGCAGCCCACATACGTCCCACTGTTGGGTTCGGGCCACCTCCACAATGGCAGGGCATTTGATCTACTATATCATGCTGGTCACATATGTTGGTATTTTTTTTTTTTTTTTATGGGTGGGCTATGGTAAGCGCACGCGCGGTCCAATCTGTCCGGGGCAATGAAAGGACGGCGCGCGGGCCCATAACCCACCCGTACCCACGTCACCTCGTTGTTAGGCCGACCACCGGAGCAGATGTGACTTGTCGTCAGTGGTCACATATGTTGGTATAGAGTTTTATTTCGAGTTTGCCTTCTCTTGCACAGATTTTGTCTGCGTATTATATCCCTGAGTCGTCTTTTACGACATCCACGGGCAAGATAGAAAGTGCTGAATTGTATTCTTACTCAGTCACCACATAGAGGAGATTATTACACATTGTAAACAAAACTATTTTTACGGATTTTACGTTACAGATTTGCCGATGCGGGCGGACTGGGCATGGTCCGCCCATGACCATGACCGCTGTAAAGTAAGTTCGAAACGTGGGGCAATCAAAAATCAAACAGAAACGCGATAAAATCCGTAAAAATAGTTTCATTTGATTTTAACAACTTAGACTTATCAGATTATGACTACGCAGATTTACCATACCGACGTACATTGCCGGTTTTGTGCCTACACAGGACAATACCTTAGTGCGATTCAAATACTTTCTTTTGAGTTTACACGTAACTTGTGTCCATAAAATGTATGTTTGTAAAGTCAAGGCAGTACAAGAATTATTTATAAAAAATTATTTACGAACGAAAAATAATTGCGACATATGGCACTTGAACCTATACTTATTAAAAATCTGTCCCAATCGTCCTGCCAACTGGACTAGCGTGGGCTGACGTATGACAATTAAATATCTAGATCGAAATAATGTGTAAAAGTTAACGATAAGGATTGGCTACCAGTGGCCAGACATAGATTTCCTTGCAAATGCAGAATACCCTATAACTAGAAGTAGTTGCGAGTTTCCCAGGAGAACACTGCAGTCCGCTTCCTTGCTCCTGCAGTAGAGTAAGGGTTGATGTTTCATTATATTCTTATACGAGGAACAACTAGGTAAGTATTTATTCAAAAGTCGTACCTTCTTCACCAATGGTAGTTCTGGGTGGTTCCCTGAGAGTAAGGAAGGTAACGAACGCGATGATTAGACCCACAACACCAGCACCATAGTAACACAATCGCCAGCTCTGTTGGATAATATTATTATTAGTTATTGGATATTTTTCGTCATTAAAGAAGTAAATAAGGGTCGATACACATCTCGCGGCAAATACGTTGCGTGTTATCGATCGTATAACTAGAACAGAAATATTAATAAAACATTCAACCTTTCATACGCCATCGATGAAGAGTTAGTGTGTCAAACGTATAGTGTCCGTTCGTTTGTCGCCAACTATATCAGTATATTGAAGTGAAGACTTTTATAAGTAGGTTTGGATGGGGAGTAAATTCATGTCAGTCGTCATTGACATGGTCAAGCTATGTGAATGTATGACTATGCATTGGCATAGTAGTAGTAGGATATCAAAACCAGATAAATGTAAAAATATTTTAAGATCAAACAAATCATTTGAATATCCAAAAGTAACAATTGCTTATTCATATTTTTAAGTTTACAGTTTTGTCGGCAGTACTCATGACTGTTTTTTTAAATTAATTAACACACAACACAACCGCTGTGTAGATACTGAATGCAGAAGCTGATTAAACGCATAATCTGACAGGTCTGATTTGACCGAATAGATGCTACCGATGATACGCTCGACGCATTTTCCTTCCAATTCAAAATGGCGATTCTAAATATTATTATCATTAATGTTATATTACGAGAGATATTTCATAATGACAAAAGAGGTGTTTGATACATAAACATCCTTAAAAAAGTGTATTGTTTTAAGTATTAGGTATATTAAAACAATACATATTTTCTCTGTGTTTCTTTTCAAAGACAATTTTTTTTACCGAATTTTTACTTACCAGTCCCCAGGCATTAATATTAGGAATATATCTTCCAACGGGGAATGCGATACCGTATCCACCATATATGCCCCAGTTGAAGATCGATAACGCCAACGCTCTTTGATGTTCCGGGAATAAATCGGTCAAGATACCGGTGGCAAGAGGATTGCATCCTGATTCTCCTGCAGCCATAATCATACGGAGTAACACTAAATGCCAATATTCAGTCACGCTGCCCATGAGTATAATGGCGACAACGAAGACAAGAGTACAGAATGACAGAATTCGGGCTCTGTTGAATCTGTAAAAAATAAAAATTCGTCTCAGTCCACTGTGATAAATTTTAAAAAAATACCGTGATGGAATTACACTCAAAGATTAGAGACTATTTTCGGATCATAATCTCATTTGTTATTTAATCTATGTTTTATGTTTGTGGCACATGGTATTGGTCATGCTCACTGAAGGGTCTGCTTGCGGTAGCTACGAGGAGCGGGTCACTCCCTTCCCTCCATTGTGGTTGAGGGGAGTGAAGGCTGCTCTAGTGGTTAACTCGTGATCGGGTGCCGCTTGCGGGATCTGGTCCAGCCATGGTACTTTTTTCTTATATTTAATAACTGTATTGTATGATATTTCGAAAGGCACCACACTGGAGCTATTAATAGACATGTTGTTGTATATTATCTTATTTAAAAAAATAGTAAATGAATAAAAAAGAAGACAATCCCACTGAGTTACTTGCCGGATCTCCTCAGTGCGGTCGCGTTCCGATCCGGTAGTAATTTAAGGTAAAATGTAAAAAAGTGACCATATGTAAGTGCCCCCGCGAGGTTTATGCATAATAAAGGATTTGAATTTGAATTTCATTCTGATTTCAGCCTACATTTGCCCCACTATTAGTGTCGGATTTCCTCTAGGAGGGCACTTAACCTAAGACCACTGAAGACAAGGAACTCTGCACCGGTGGTCGGCCCAACGAAGAAGGCGACGTGCCACGGGTGGGTCATGAGGCCGCGCGGCGCCTCGCTGTCGCCCCGGATGGAGCAGGGCGGCGAGCGAGCCAACCATGGCCCACCCCGAAAAAAAAGGAGGGCACTTAACCTACTATGTTATTCTGATTAGACGGATTGAGGGCTCGAGTTTGAATTCCAGTTTTTCATCTCTTGAATGGCGTAGGTAAAATGGCGACGGCGAGGGAATATGCTGCGGTATGGGGTGATATATCCAAGGCTACAGACAGAATGTGTTCAAACTATAATTTGGCGTATAGGCTCAAACGCCCGCCTTTTACGGTAAGAAGCAATCTGATTGTGTGAAGATCCAAGAACAGTACTTCCCACTTATCTTGAGGTGGCTATTTGCTTGTTTGCCATCAAAGACAATAAAAATTTCCATACCTATCAGCCACGACGCCGAGTATAACTCCGACGATGGTGAATACTGCCATGAAGGCGGGCCCGGCGAGCACCTGGTAGTCTATACCGAGCCCGTTGTAACCCCATTCGCAGTAGCGCGTCCCGTTCAGCGTCAGCGACTCGCATCTGTAGAAGAAGAATATTAAATTAGGTATATTATCATCATCATCATCACAGCCCACATACGTCCCACTGTTGGGTTCGGGCCTCCTCCACAATGGGAGGGAATTTGACCCATGCTGGTCAGACATGTTGGTACAGGGTTTCATTTCGAGTTTTCCTTCTCTTGCACAGATGTTATATGCATATTATATCCCTTAGTAGGATACTCCACAATAGGAGTGAAATTGACCTACTATTCCACGCTGCTCAGTCGTGTTGGCATAGGGTTGGGGGACGCTTGAACAATTGTCTCGTTATTTTTCATCTTAGAACGGGACACTTGGCAGAAATATGAAATTGAAAGCTAAACAAACAAAACATGTGAAATGAACTTAAAACTAAAAACATATTCCTGTCAATATAAAAAATAATTATTAATGTTCTGTTTGCAAGTACCTATGGCTCATTTTTGTATGGTTGGCGACAACGGGACAGATAACTAAAAACCGGCCTGTCAAAGCGAGATATATGGTCACGATAATTATAATATCTATTAATTTAAACATTTGTATTTACAAATTAAAAAGGCGGCAGTTTTGGCGCAGGTACTACAAAATTATTCTGTAATTATATGAATAATTAATATATGAAATGAATTAATGTTGGCCTTGTTAGGCATTTAATAAAATGTACATATAATATATTATAGGCATATTAACGTATTTTATTTCAAAATTTCGTAAGTACACAAGTATTTATATTTGCCGGGTTTCGATAGTAGGCAAATTAAAAATATGTTGATAAGATCCGGATACCGATCTTCACCCATTTGCTTACAGGATGTAATTCATATTTTATCGAATAAAATATATTTCTGAACCTATCTTAATAGATTGGCAAATAAAAAAAAAAACAAATAATTTTTTTTGTATAATAGCTTTCTCTGAGTATTACATATTTGAAATAAAAATATTTTTACGAATTTTATTTTGTTTGATTTGTAAATAAAACTACGGATTATATCACGTTTGTATTTGATTTTTGATTGCTCAATTTTTCGAACACTTTGCAGCGTTCATGGTCGCAGGCGGACTAAGATATTTCACGTCCAACAAGTCATAGTTATTACAGAGATTTACAATTATCCACTCGCTACAGAAAATTAGTTATTAAATATTGACCCACAGTCAATCAAAAATCAAACGCGATAAAATCCGTCGTTTTATTTACAATGTGTAATACTCGCGTAAAGATCAGAAATATTTGTTTTTTTTTTGTATTGTTTAAAAGAATGTTTTACGCCATTTCACTTTACATGGCGGACACAAATTGGAGAATCTTTATAACATTAGGTAATTTATTCTAGTAAGACTTCTCATTTTTTAAATCACGAACCAATTATGAACATAAAAAAACTGTATCTTCCGGTTGCAGTCAATGCAAAAAGTAATAAGCAATCGTTCTTATGATATTGATTCAATTGAACTTTTATCATTCGATTAATGTGTGTAACCCTTAGAATAATAACGTATAGAAGGTAAGTTCACGCATAAAAGTGAGGCATTTCAATTGGAGCCTAATGGAGCTTACGCCGGAACCGTTCCGTAATGTACAAGTCATTGTACTGCACGTACGTATGCAACTCTTAAAAAATATATAGGTAACTATGACGGTTTGTGCCTTCAAATGGTGTCACAACACATTTGAAAAACTTAAAAAGGTTTTTAACATTACTTTTAAAAGTATTTCGACAATTTATGTAAATAAAAACAAAATTTTATTTCATAATTTGTATAGTGATTTGCGTGTGTACGTGTGTAATCGTCTGCGCGCTATTAGTATTTTTAGATTCAAATTTCGAACGTTCGAAATATTGACACTATCCTTCTATACGTTATTATTCTAAGGTCCCTTAGAATAATAACGTATAGAAGGATAGTGTCAGTACTTCGATCTTTAAAAATTTGAATCTAAAATTACTAATGGCGGGCAGACGATTACACACGTACACACGGACACCACTATACAAATTATGAAACCAAATTTTGTTTTTATTAACATAAATCGTCGAAATACTTTTAAAAGTAATGTTAAAAACCTTTTTATGTTTTTCAAATGTTTTGTGGAACCATTTGAATGCACAAGCCGTCATAATTACCTACCTATTTATTTTTTAAGAGTTGCGTACGTTCGTGCAGTGCAATGACTTGTACATTACGGGACTGTTCCGGCGTAGGCTCCATTAGGCTCCAATTGAAATGCCTCACTTTTTGTGCGTGGACTTACCTTCTATATGTTATTATTCTAAGGTGTAACCTTATATAATAATAGCTTTTGATTATAACTTCGTCCGTATAGAAATCATGTGTGATATACATGCTATACATGCCCCGCCTAAATATATAATTAATTACTGGTATTGTAGAATGAAAAATTCAGTTCAGTTCAGAGGGTGTCACTACCAGTTGACTGTCCGTTAACTGATTAGTGTTGCTACGGGCACGCGATCCTGGACTGCTCCAGCTGCTCCTGTCATACTTCTATCCCATATCTCATGGCAGTAGTGTCCCAAACCTAGTTCCCACCATATACATCCGCCATATCCCCATCCCTTTCCCATTAACGAAAATTCCTGAGGAGGGTTGACGTCAGGCGGGCGGCCGGTCATAAAACAAATAGCCGGAACTGTAGACAACATGAACTTAAAAAGGTAAGTTCATGTTGTGCCGACCCCACTTAGCGTGGGATCAGGGTAGGCAAATGATGATTGTAGAATGAAAAATATCAATGTAATATTCATGCCCTTTTTTTTTTTGGGGGGTGGGCTGCGGTCGGCGCGCTCCTCGCACCACTCCGTCCGGAGCGACAGAGGGGCGTAAGCACGCACATCCGCAACCCACCCACGTGCACGTCGCCTTCGTCGTTGGGCCGACCACCGGAGCTGGGTTACTTGTCATCAGTAGTCGGCCCGACGGAATACCCCCTAATTGGGATACCCGACCATTATCTTTCAATGAATCCATACCAGGGTGGACAGTGAATGACAATGAGGAGGTATTACGGCAGAGTCGTACGATTCCGGATGGAACGGACGACGTCAGACATTGGCTGGCCAAAAAAATTGCGTGAGTACTAAGTAGGTACCCATGTCAGAAGTGAAACTTCTTTGGTTCCATGTGTTTTTTATCAGTTATAAAAAAAAAGAAAAAATAGAAAAAATAAAAAAAAATCTCTCTATCTTTCTCACTCGCTTGCTCCCTATTCTCGCCCCATGTGCTTCGTGCTATGTTCGCCCTTTCTCACCCTCTCTCGAACGGTCTCAATCGCTCTTTCCCTCTTCTTCGACAAAAACGCTGCACATTTTCGTTACGCTAAATTGCGTTTCATGCGCGCAAAGAAGTTTCACTTCAAAAAAGGGCCGCACGATGCCCTTCCGTTGTTCCTGACGGTATGATCAAGATGTGTAGACAACCCAAAACAAAAAACGGTCACAAATATATGTATGTTGCAAAAGGTTGAGATATGAGATATTCCGTGTGGTAATGGAGTTAGAATATAATTTACCATCTTGACCGTGGGTATTGTAAACGACTAAGGGATATGATAAGCAGATCACTCCCTTCCCTCCAATATCCTATCTCGAAGGGCATCACACTGGAGACAAGACTATATGTTGTAATTGTATTCAAAATATGGTAAAAAAATGACAGCCCGCTGTGTTTCTTGGCGGATCTTCTCGGCTTGTGGCCGCGTTCCAATCCGGTGGTAGATATTGTATTATATTCAAACGATGTATAAATTTGACAATATGTAAGTGCCTTCAAGGGATCTATGCAGAATAAATGATTTGATTTGATTAGATCCCAATTATCTAAGAGAAGAAAAACTTGACATGCAACTCTATGCCAACACATTTGACCAGCGCGGTAGAGTAGGTTAATTTCCTTCCCAATGAGACAGCCATGCTCATCAGTGGGGCTTATGTGGGCTAAGATGATGATGAATAAATAGCTAAAACACTTCCCGCATAAATAGGGGGAAAATTGTAGTAGAATATATCCGTGTGGTGACGGGGTAAGAATAAAATTCACCACTCCCTATCTTGCCATGGATGTCGTAAAAGACGACTAAGAGATATAATAGGCATATAATATCTAATGATATCTGATGTTTACGCGAGCACTACACATTGTAAATAAAACTACTTTTACGGCCCGTGACCATGAATGCTGCAAAGTGTCCGAAACGTCGGGCAAACATAAATCAAATACAAACGTGATATAATCTCTATGCAAGAGAAGGAAAACTCGAAATAAAACCCTATACCATCTGTCTGACAAGCATGGTATAGTAAGGGCAGTTTCCCTCCTATTGTGGAGGAGGCTCGAACCCAACAGTGGGATGTATATGAATTGAAACGATGACAATTGATTTTATTAGTCAAACTAGCAATAATGAAAGTATTCGATATATTTTAGAGCCATTACTCGTTCTCGACACAACACTAAGATGGCGATTCTCAAGGGAAGCTAGTTAATCTTAGCTACGCTAAGATATTAACTAAGAACACGGCAGACGTAAGCCCCTTTTGTTCTGTGTATATTTTATTATGTGATTAAACTTGTCTCGACAATCTACATAAATAATTTACAGTAGAAACTCGATTAACCGGACTAATTGCTGTCGTTAGGTATTCGGATAACTGAATATCCGGATAATCGAATGTATGAATAACCTCCTTCTATTTCGTGCATATGTACATAATTTTATGAGTTTATTAAGAGACGAATACATATCCCGCGGGGCATACACCTCAGAGCGGCGTAACAATTACTAAATTAGGTATGTGAAAAAATAATCGATTACTGCCAGATTTTAAAAAAAAAGGTCAATCCTGGGTTTAAATGTTCTGGGTCAATTTGGGTAAAAAAAATCGATTATAAAATAATCGATTAATTATTTTTAGTTAATCGATTTATTTTAAAGAAAAGAAATCGATTATTTATTAATAGATTTTTCCCTCCAAGTCCCATCCCTATCTATACCAATAAATAAAATTGGAGCGTCTGTTTGTAATGTCAAAATAATAGGCTTTTTTCATGCTCACACGGTTATTTGCACTATACGTATGCCTAAAATACACATTATATTTTTTTGTCTGTCTGTTTGTTCCGGGTAATCTTCAAAACTGCTGGACCGATTTCAAAAATTCTTTCACTAATGGAAAGCTATAATATCAGGGAGTAACCTAGGCTATATTTTGTCCCCGTATTCCCACGGAAACTACGTGGGTAAAACGACTAAAACCGAAGCCAAGCGAGGGCGGGTTGCTAGTACTAAATAAAACAATAATGAAACGCGTGGGGCAGCGTTCCTGCGGGGCGCGGCGGGACCTTCCACTTCAGGCACGTTCATGCTTGCATAAAATCGAATTGTACGTACAATAAAGTCGCGGTTGGTAGTTCGGATAATCGCGAATCTGTATAACCAAGGGCCGGATAATCGAGTTTCTACTGTAAGTATATGTGTTTACTTGTAATATCAAAATAACGTATTCTGATATTACTAAATTTACATAAATTTAAGTATAATTGTGCAAGTGAGTAAGAGTACTTATAATCATTTTCTTTCAGCTGTTATACATCCCACTGCTGGGCTCAAGCTTCCTCCACAATAGGAGGAGACAGCCACTTGCACTTTACTCTTACTTAACATACTCGAACCTGATTTCGGCTCATATACGTCCCACTGTTGGGCTCAAGCCTTCTCCATAATAGGAGGGAAATTGACCTTACTATCAGACAAGTTGGTATAGTGTTTTGGAATTTTCATTTTCTGGCATAGATGTCATATCCGTAATATATCCCTTAGCCGTCTTTTGCGACCCCCACTGGTAAGAGAGGGGGTAGCGAATTGTATTTTTACTTCGTCACCACACGGAACTCGAACCTATCATCACTCAATTTTTAGGCAATTGATACAATATAAAAAGCATGTAATTAAAAACATATAGTGCTAGAACTACGCTGCTGCTATTCCTAACGATCTGCAACCATAAATGGTCTCGTTCATACTCTGGCTCAAAATCTATGTCTGAGTAGTAGATATTAACTTATGAAATAGCTAAGATAGGAATATTTAGATCCTTAGATAGCTTACGATACCTGGTGATCTGAAATACAGGCGCTAAGCACGGCCGGATTATCTATAAGACGGATTAGGCAACTGCCTAGGAGTCCTTCACTGACTAGGGGCCCCGAGCATTCATTAAGAAAAAGAAAATAAAAAGACATTGAACCATTTTCGTTTTTAATTTATATTCTTACTCTTTATTCTTTTTTTTATTGCTGTTGGTGGCAAAAGAGAAAACAGCACACCTGATGGCAAGTCATACTACTGCTCATAGACCTTCGACCATGGACCCGAGAATTGCATTGCCTAGGGGTCCTAACAAGGTTAATACGGCCCTGGCGCCAAGCTTAGTTAGCCCTAGTCTTGTACGATATGTATCCTTACTGATATTATAAATGCGAAAGTAAGTTGGTTATTTGTTTCTTTGTTTGTTACGCTTTCACGCTTAAACCACCAAACCGATTTCAAAAATTCTTTTTTCTTTTTTTTATTATTGCCAACGGTGGCAAACGAGCAGGCAGAACACCTGATGGTAAGTGATTCTGCCCCACATGAACCTTTGTAATACCAGGGTCACAGCCGCGCCGATGCCAATTCTTTCACTAATGGAAAGCTATAATATCAGGGAGTAACATAGGCTATATTTTATCCTGGTATTCCCACGGGAACGGGCACTATGCGGGTAAGGCGACTGAAACCAAAGCGAAGCGAGGGTGAGTTGCTAGTACTCGTACTTATTTATTTTTACTAAATTGCGCAAATCACTGTCTTAATATTCACCGTGGGTGTCATAAAAGGCAACCAGGGAGTTAGTCCGTCACCCGCCGAGAGGCCGACCGCGCGAGGAGGGGACGTCGGTCGGTGGGAGGATACTCCTCAGGGGGTATTCCGTCGGGCCGACCACTGATGACAAGTAACCCTGCTCTGGTGGTCGGTCCAATAACGAAGGCGACGTGGTGTTCGGGTGGGTTTCGGGTGTGCGTGCTTACGTCCCTCTGTCGCCCTGGACGGAGTGGTGTGAGGAGTGTGCCGACTGCAACCCACCCCCCCAAAAAAAAAAGGGTGTCGTAAAAGGCAAGTAAGAGATATCATATAACAATTTTTCAAGAGAATGAAAACTCGAAATAAAACCCTATACCAACCCGTCTGACCAGCGTGGTATAGTAGGTTAATTTCCTTTTCATGTTATTTTTAACTTATCTATACATTTATACAATTAAATATACTTGAAATATCTCTTAGTAATGTTAAAATAATGGGCTTTTTCATGCTGATACGATTATTTGCACGATACATATCTATACCAATAAATAAAATTGGAGTGTCTGTTTGTAATGTCAAAATAATAGGCTTTTTTCATGCTCACACGGTTATTTGCACGACACCTATGCCTAAAATAGCAATTAAAAAATTTTTGTCTGTCTGTCTGTCTGTCTGTTTGTTCCGGGTAATCTTCAAAACGGCTGGACCGATTTCAAAAATTCTTTCACCAATGAGAAGCTATAATATCAGGGCGTAAACTAGGCTACATTTTATCCCGGTATTCCCACGGGAACGGGAACTACGCAGGTAAAACGATTATAACCTATAACCGAAGCGAAGCGAGGGCGGGTTGCTAGTGCCTAATAAATATAATAGTTCGAAAAAACTAAAAAATACGCTTAAATCGCTAATCCTGATTATCCTAGTAAGGATAACGGGTCAAACTGTTTAAAATATTGAATTGTCATTGGTCCTTAATAAGTATGCCAAATTTCGAGTTAATCTGACGTTTTGAAGAGGGTCAAAATCATGTTCAAAGATGCCGTTACATACTAACATACATACGTCTGAAGCTAATAAAAGCGTATTAAAAACAGGTGTCTGTCTGTCCGTTTGTTTTGGGTAATCTTCAAAACGGCTGGACCGAATTTGATAATATTTTGCTTTTTTCTTTGTAGCCTCAGATGGCTGTGACAACTTTACCCGGACTGTTGGGTGAGCGCTGAGAGCTCTCAACCCGTAAATATTTTACTACCAGGTATCTATATAGGGAGTAACTTAGGCTATGGTTTATTCTGGTATTCCCACGGGAACGGGGACTACGCGGGTACGGTGACTGAAACCGAAGCGAAGCGAGGGCGGGTTGCTAGTTAATAACAATATGAGACATTATCAAGTTCCGGTCAAAAAATACGTGTTCTTTCTTATTGTAATGTTTTGTGTACCTTTTTCAACTTCCGCGTAGCTACAAAAAAAGTTGCGTATCATAAATATTTATTAGGTCTTTTGTCGTTTATATTGAAGTCTTGATAAGAAACTAGATTACTTATGACCTTGCTTTTATCTCCGGTAAGGCGGTGACTATATCTACTGCATGCAAAATTAAATGTAATAAATTATTTCTCTAGGTTCAATTCGGTTTAGTTTCCGTTCATATAGTTTCTTTTTAACTGATTTTAAAAGAGGTAGAAGTTCTCAATTCGTCTGTATTTTTTTTGTATGTATATTAGGCGATCATTTTTGAATTATTGTGAATAGATTTTATTGATTCTGTTTTTTTTAATAAATCTTAAAACTTAAGAGGTTGTCCAATATAAATTTGATCACGTCGGCTCAGCTCATCTGCTGGGCTCGAGCCTTCTTTCCAATAGGAGGGAAATTTAACAACTATACCGTGCTAGTCAGACATGTTGGTATAGCGTTTTATTTCAAGTTTTCCTTCTATTGGATGGATGTTATGTACATTATAAATCTCTTAGACAATTTTTACGACATCCACGCGCAAGACTGGGAGTGGTGAATTGTATTCTTACTCCTCAACGTTGGGCTCGGGTCTTCTTCTTTATCGAAGAGAAATTGACCTACTATACCACGCTGGTCAGACTTGTTGGCATAGGGTTTACTCTTTTACCACGAGGAAAATGTAAATTTACTTTGGAAATGATCTTGTCATTTATATAATCACTAGCAACCCGCCCTTGCTTCGCTTTGGTTTCAATTGTCTTATCCACGTAGTGCCCGTTCCCATGGGAATACCAGGGTTAAATTTGCCTATGCCTAGCCAGGTTGGCATGTTACTCCCTGATATTATAGCTTTTTATTGGTGAAAGAATTTTTGAACTCGTTTCAGTGGTTTAAGCGTGAAAGCGTAACAAACAAACTTACTTTCTCATTTATAATATTAGTAAGGATTTAATTAGAATATAATTAATTCGTCAATCACGAGATCAACTACAGCCATAGTATGTATTACAAACACGATTGTGAATCTATACTAATATTATAAAGAGGTAAAATTTGTAAGTTTGTATGTAACGAATAAACTCAAAAAGTACTGGACCGATTTTAAAAATTCTTTCACCATTGGAAAGCTATAATATCAGGGAGTAACATAGGCTATATTTTATCCCGGTATTCCCACGGGAACGGGAACTACGCGCGTAAGGCGACTGAATCCGAAGCGAAGCGAGGGCGGATTGCTATTATTAAATAATAATTATTAGGTATTTACAATAAAGATCATTAATATACACAATATTACGTGAATGGTTTATAAGAACCGGTTAATTTTATTAATACTAAGTTATTTCCTGATTAAATATTATATGCAGATTTATGACCTTGGTGGTTCTTTGTGATAATGTTTTTCTTGTTCCCCGACTAGGCCCTGTTTAGGAAGAGTATAGACAGTGTAATTTTAATTCAAATTTCAAATTCAAATCATTTATTATGTATAAACCCCGCGGGGGCATTTACATATTGTAATTTTTTTACGTTTTTCTTAAAATTATCACCGGATCGGAACGCGACCGCACTAAGAAGATCCGGCAAGAAACTCAGCGGGCATGTATATTTTTTAATTTTCTAATTTCACTTAAATAAAATTATATCTTGCAACAGGCTTATTAATAGTTCCAGTGTGATGCCATTCGAAATATTATATAGTATAATTCACAAATTTAATAATAATCACAAATATAATAAGAAGATTATGGCTGGACCAGGTCCCGCAAGCGACACCCGATCACGAGTTAACCACTAGAGCAGCCATCACTCCCCTCAACCATAACGGAGGGAAGGGAGTGACCCGCTCCTCGTAGCTACCGCAAGAAGAACCTTCAGTGAGCATGACCAATATCGTCATCATCATCATCATCATCACAGTTCATATAGACGCTGCTCGAACCTCCTCCACAATGGGAAGGAAAGTGACCTATACAGGGTGCATCAGGTTATGGGGCAACTGGTCAAAAGGGAGCTAGGCAATGGTGGTAGGAACCCATAAAAAAAATTTGAACGAAAAATATCGATTCGTTAAGAAATTAGAGACATGTAAAGTTTTCAATTTTGTCATCGCTTTTTCGTGTAAATCTGATTGAAATATGTTGCGTATTAAGTCAATGATACTTAATACGCAAAATATTCATATTTTGTTAAATATTCATTAGAAACTGAATAAATCAATGATTACGTTCACATAAGCAAGACAAACTTCGCTTTAAAACAGCTGATCGGCCTATGACCGTTGACCGCTTGCCGTTGTACCTACATGTCATTGAAGCGTTTGCGCAATTCTAGGTATAAATGAATGAAATTATACTGTCGAAGCTTTACATGCCTACATGTATTCTGTCTGTACATGCCTACATAATACGTAACATTTAAGGCATAGACTATTAAACACATTTTTTTTTAAATCACTATAATTTTTATGTTATATTGTTTTTTGTGTAATGTACATTTTAATTACGATCTATAACCGTTAAACTACAACATACTCGAACAGTTGTCCCATAACCTGATACTCCCTGTATATACCACGATGTAACACGATCGTCAAACGGGTCGATATAGGGATTTATTTCGAGTTTTCTTTCTCTTGTAGAGCTTATGGATGCATGTTATATCCCGTAGTCAGCATGAAGTAGCGCAAAAATTTTAAAATGCACGACTTTTATCAGTGCGATTTAAAAACACAAGACGCTGCTTAAAAAAAAGAAAGACACCCAAGGCACTAGAAAAACTAGGACATGTCCTGAGAAAACAGAACGGTTGGCAACTCTAAATCATGCACTGCACAGATGGCGTAGTGGTTAAGATAGCGACCTACATTGCCAGTGTCGGGGGTTCGAATCCCACGCGGGACAACACTTTGTGCGATCCACAAATTGTTGTTCTGAGTCTGGATGTAATTTGTGTCCGTTAACTATATGTTTGTAAAGTCCCCCGCAATACAAAGATTATTTCCTTAGTGCAGGGTGTTGTCTTAAATAAATAAAATAAAAATAAATACACAATGGCAGTAACAATAATTCTCGTCTTAACAGAATCAGACTCATTTACTACAAATTTAATCCAATCACCACTTCCTATCTTGCCCCTGGACATCGTAAAAGATGACTAAAGGATATAATACGCATATAACATCTATGCAAGAGAATGAAAGTTAGAAAGAAAACCCTATACCAACCTGTATGACCAGCATGGTATAGTAAGGTCAGTTTCCTTCCTATTGTGGAGGAGGCTCGAGCCCAATAGTGGGACGTATATGAGCTGAAATGACGATGAATGTTTAATAATTACTAAACATATAGAATATAATTTTTTTCATATAGAATCATTTTCTTCTTATACTGGCAATAAATTTGTACCAAAGTGTGGGTCAAAATTTAATAACTAATTTCTGTAGCGGGTAGATAATTATAAATATCTGTAATAACGATGACTTGTTGGATGTGAAACAAGATGTTTCAACATCCAATGTTGTTGAAACATCTTAGCCCACCCGTGACCATGAACACTGCAAAGTCATTAATATATCCTAAAAATATAATAACGTTATAACTCGAAAATATATCATTTCCAGAAACAATACCAGTCTGCAATCTCTAATATTTCGTTTACATATTAATATCTCTGTAATTATTTCCTTAACATATTTTTAAATAACATTTCATTATGTTTACTATAATATTGGTTTTTGTTTCTAATTAAAAGTATACTTATGATAATTAAATAGAAAGAAAGAAAGAAAAATAGTTTATTTCTCCCTCGCAGGGGGATATATATTTGTACAACTTATTTTATTTATACATAAATATAAGAGCTGTGATCCCACCCGCAAGTGAGTAAAAGGATCGCTACTCAGCTTTATGTTGTGGTAACACCACAATGCTGTTTTTCAGTAGCGGCCTATGGTGTGACGATTGTCAGCAGACTCAATGCTTACTACTTACTACAACTACTACTTTAGAAGAATAACAAACTACCTACTAATACTATATATGTATTTAATGTAATAAAATTTAATCTAATAAGTTAATAATAAAAAGGTTCGTGATGGTTTAAAAATACTGGTAGTTTGCTAACCCTTTCTTATTATCATAATCGTTCATCATTCAGCCTTTTGTTATCCACTGCTGGACGTAGACCTTTCTCATGTTTCGCTACAAAGTGCGGTGCTGTGTCGGCACAAATAATTTCTTTTTTGGTTTGGTTATTGACTTACAAGGGTTGTTTAAAGACTCCAAAAGAACAGCTAACAATTGATAAACTTAAAATTGCCAATTTTACTGTGGGATATTTTAATTATTTACACGTTGCATCTAATATTATTAATTGTTCTTAGTAAATTCAAGTTGCAAGATTAAATATGATTTATAAACAATATCCTAAATTATAATCAAGTAAATTATTGATGATTTATGTAATAATACAAAATTTTAATAAAAATAATCCCGCTTTTAAAATAATGTAGTGAACCAATGACACTTGCAAAAATAGGTAAATATTAGAACTGAAAACTTTAAAAAAAAAACCAACAAGCACATATAGTATAGGACTTTTCATATGTGCTTGTTGGTTTTTTAGATTGTTAGAAATTGGTAAAAAATACGTACTTAAAACCTACAGAAAAAAACAAGAACTCCTCTGTTTGCAGACATTTATGTTACGGCTGGGGACTAAGTGACAGACAGCTTAAAAAAGGGACTGTCCCTTTGAGAACGAGACGTATGGTTACTTTAGTAATATTACATTATACAGATATATCTACTTATTACACATATATAGATACGCGACAAATATTAGTAACACGGAAATTGTAAATAAAAACTGAACACGTGCTAAAATTCCACTGATTTAAATCAATAATTTTATATTTACATAATTTTAGGGTTATTTATACACTCACTATTTATACAATCAGTTTAAATTGGCACGTGTTTAATATTTTTTTTTTATATTTCCGTATATTAAATACTTATCCGTATATTATTTATTGTATCCTGTGACTCATCTATATATATGTATAAAAGAAAGTCGTGTTAGTTAGGTACACTATTTATAACGCAAGAACGGCTGCACAGATTTGGTTGAAAATTAGTGGGGAGGTAGCTTAGAACGAGGAGACGGACATAGGATACTTTTTATCCCGTTCTTCTTTTTCTTAATGGCAATGAGCCATTAAGAAGCAAACTTCGATCGCGTTCCCGTATAACGTGACATAAAATGTCAAATAGATTTTTTTTTTGTTTCTGTTTGTCCATTCGTACAGACAAAGGGATCAAAACCCATACTGCTAAATCTGATACAATTTTCTTCTTATTATTTAACTTTCTTTATATAGAATAGTTTATTATTACGCCGAATATTCAGGGTGCCAATTCCAAAGTGGTCCTCTTCAATTGCCCGCAGAACCTCGATGTTTTCACACCCTAATACCTACAATAATGTGTGCAAACACTGTGAGCTCCTTAACTGTAGTGTAACAGCATGTAAAAAACTGGTTAAAAACTGGTTACTTACCCAATCTTACGAGGCGACAGAAAATCTTATAAAACACAAATCGCCCTACCTATAAATCTGTTTACAACAATAACGCCACTCAGTAGACACACACACAACATACAAACATACACATACACACGCACACACGAACGCGCACTATCACACACACACACACACACACACTCACATACTGTCACACTAACATACGCACACACTTTGCACTTATATTTTTAATATGTTTCACTACCTGCATGTCAGAATATCCACATTGGCTGGTATTAAAATGTCTAGTTATATGTTACTGTATAATACCTTTTCCAATGTTATGTATGTATTAAATATTTAAATGTATTAAACGAGAAATGTTAAAATATCTTACACACAATCAACTTGTGCTCTGAATCCCAAGATACAGGCCCCGTAGCCTAGTTTGGGAGTCTCTGATTATGTAAGCTTTATGTAATGACTTTATTGGTAATAAACATTATTATTATTATATTATTATTTATAGTTATGTCCGTCAGTAAATCAAGGCGTTACCACGCTGAAAATATAATTAAATGATTTCTCCGGGAATTTCGGTAGAATATAAAAATACACGTAAACCACTCTTATATCACATTCACCATAGTTCAGCACCTTAACTGTATTATATTATATAAAATATCAGCAAAATTATTCAATATAACACTATAAAACACTAAAAAAATTAATATAATACAAGAGCTTAACATGACATTGCCGTATTCGCACCGAAACTCATGTCATGAAAAAAATTATTGCGGTACGAAGTTCGCCGGGTCAGCTAGTATCTTAATAAAATATAGCTTTTAGTTTATAACCATCTCGACCTATATACATCCTACTACTAAGCTAAAGTCTTCTCCACAATCAATTCAGTGCCACGCCCTACTATCGAGCTGGGGCGTCCTTTACTATAAAAGGGAACTTGACCTACTATCCAATTCTGGTCAGATGTATCAGTATTGTATAGATATTATATCCATATTTAGTCCCTAAGTCGTTGTTTACGACACCTAGGGGTAAGGGAGAGTAGGGGAGGTGAATGTATACTTAATCCGTCACCATACGGCAATCTTCCTCAAGAATACTTCTCGTATATAAGCTGAGATGATGAAGAGCTTTTGCTGGGTTCGACCCTTCTTTACAATAGGAGGGCAATTTTTTTTTTTTTTTATTGCAAACGGTGGCAAACGAGCAAACAGTACACCTGATGGTAAGTGTTGCTGCCCATGGACCTTTACAAGACCGTTGCCTACCGCGAAGAAAGCGAAGGGAGTGTGAATGCGTGCTATGATGCTCGGTGATACCAAGGGCACCACCAAAACCCTCCACACGCAATCACCCTCAGAAAGTTGGGCTTCCGGCTCTCTCGCTCACCGAACGAAGCGCAGTAACAAATTGCTACTACTCAGACGTCGATTTTCTGCGAGAGCATGGTACTGCCCCGGACGGACCGGCCCGCGGCTGTAGACAGATAACTGTCGACAGTGTGGTCCTACCACTCCAATTGACCTACTATATCATTCTGGTTAAACGTATTGGTATAGGGTTTTAATTCGAGTTTTAATTGTCTTGCATGGATGTTATATTCATATTGAATACCTTAGTCGCCTTATACGATACTTACGGGCAGAATCATCATCACCGCAATATATTTACGTCTCCCTTTATGACTTAGGCCTCCTCCATTATGGGCGAGATATTGACCTAATATATCATGTTGGTCAAACAGGTCAGTTTTATTCCGAGTTTTCTCTTGCATAGATGTTATATGCATATTAAATGCTTTAGCAGTCTTTTACGACACCCACGTGCTTAACACGTTGAACGCCATGGGTCACCATCTGGACCTCACTTATCTAGTATATAGAGCTAGCATAAAATCGCTTGTTTCTAAAATTTTAATGATAATTTTTTATTGTTTCAGAGGCTTTAAAATGTGGTGAACCACGTAGTAAACACCGAAGAAAAGTAATTTGTGAGCTTATTTTGATTTAAGTCGCCTCTGGTACGGTCATATGATCCCATGGCTCTAAAGGAACAACTGTATGTCGGCTACATGGTGTTCCCCATTGCCCAGATAGAAAAAAAAGAAAAAACAGGCCGGCGTTTAATGGGGGTTGATAAATTGTATTCTTACTCCGTCACCACACGGAAATATGAATCAACAAATTATTGTAATTAACTAGGTAGGAGTAGACACTGTTACAATAAATAAAGGAAAAACACTTATATTTTCTTAAACACAATCTTTGATTACCATAATTGTTGGTGAGGTAGGTATACCAGGACCTTGAGACTAGTACTTTGTTCATTGTAGTTTATTTTTATGCCAATCGTAAATGGAGCACTTTTTTGTGGACATAAAAACATTTTCTTGTTGGTCTAGTGCAGAGTTCGGCAAGTTTTAGGTGGGGACCGAACATTTAGGGACATTTTAACAAAATTCAGAAAAGACAACTAATAATAATGAATCGCTACCTATTTATTGTATGGTTTCAAATAAAATTGTGGATTAAAACACAAGACCTAAATTTGATGAAACTGCACCGACGGGTTGAGCAAATTTTTTTTATAGTTTGGTTCTCGAGAAGAACATCAAATTCGAAGAATTTGTACTTAGTATACAATACATATCTTGCCCGATTAAGGGATATCATCATAAACATCTTCATCATCGTCGCAGCCCACATACGTCCCACTGTTGGGCTCGAGCCTCCTCCACAATGGGAGGGAATTTGACCTACTATATCATGCTGGTCAGACATGTTGATATAGGGTTTCATTTCGAGTTTTCCTTCTCTTGCACAGATCTTATGTCCATATTATATCCCTTAGTCGTCTTGTACGACATCCACGGGCAAGATAGGGAGTGGTGAATTGTATTCTTACACCGTTACCACACGGAGATTAAGGGATATAACACGATATATCTATGCAAGAGAAGGAAAATTCGAAACAAAATCCTATAACAACACGTCTGACCAGCGTCGTATAGTACGTTAATTCCACTCCTATTATGTAGTAGGCTCGAGCCCAGCAGTGGGACATATACGTCATATAAGTTGAAGTAAAATATTGCAACCATAAATACAAGTGGGTTAGCTTATAGTATGAAAGAGTTTTTATATAGTTAATTAATATGACCAGGAAGTATTGTGACCGTTAATAATATCGTTCTTTGTAGTTTGATCTCAATGAGACTAATTGTCTCAATATCTTATCCTTTTATATCGCCGACTGGAGTTATATACATTTTTTTGTAATTAATCTATTATGATTAATGTTCATATACCCTTATAAAGCACAATAATATTAGTTTAATTAATGATTTCTTACGTTTACGTGAATAATATCTGGTTGACCGAGCTTTGCTTGGTACAGTTTTTGTTTCCGTAAATTGTAACCATCAAAAACAAAACTTGTAAAAAAAAGTCAAGCCTCGCAACCGAGTTCTTCTACCATAAAAAGTTGTGAGGTCTATATTATACCAAGTCAGTTAACTCATTCAATCCCTGCTTAAGGGAGCTTTCTTCTTAAGTTATTATGTAAATAGCTAACTTAACGACTTCTTATAATGACAATATTAAAGGTCCTTTATGTTTTAAATAAACAGAATGACTTGGCAATCGCATGAAAATACAATATACCTCACAAGTAATACATATTATATCAAATTGTACTCAATATGGTGCGATTGCCAAGTCAATCTATTTACTTAAAACATAAAAGATCTTTAATATTGATATAGTCATTATAAGAAGTCGTTAAGTTAGCTATTTACATAATAACTTAAGAAGAAAGCTCCCTTAAGCAGGGATTGAATGAGTTAACTGACTTGGTATAATATAGATCTCACAACTTTTTATGGTAGAAGAACTCGGTTGCGAGGCTTGGCTTTTTTTTACCCCCCATCTTACCCGTGGGTGATCGTACGAGACGACTAAGGGATATAAAACGCATATAACGTCTATGCGAGAGAAGGAAAACTCGAAATAAAACCCTATACCAACACGTCTGACCAGCGTGGTATAGTGGGCATATGGGCCTGGATGCTTATGGTAACCGAATTGACGGCGATGTCATTGTAGGGCTACGGTATTTATATCCAACATGCTAAATTTATCAAGACTGATGTGTGTTAGCGGCTAAGAATTCTAACAACCCTTACATTGCCCATGGGTGTTGTAAAAGCCGACTATGAGCTTTACATCGAACTGAGCCCATTACATATGATGCCATTTGATTAACAATTACATGCCTAAAGAGAGTAGACATCAGACAGGCGACCGAGCATAGTCTTGACACGAGTAACGAGAAAAAATTCCATAGATATTACAGTTATCAATAATTTTCCTAAATTGCCCTGTTCTTAGCAACGTATTCCATGATTAAATATCTTGTTATTTATTAGGAGACAAATATTTTCAAAATGTTTTCATTGGTTTGGTTGTCAACATTGCAATTTGGCGAAATTATCGTTCTATTAGGAATTATCCGACAAAGATTCGAGGAAATTAGGATATTCATAAGATAAATTTACACGAATTCTGAATGAAATTGTCGCTAATAAAGAAAATGGGCTTAATCAATCCTGCTGGCGCCAACGACATACGTATTTTTAATCGACTTCAAAAAAGGAGGAGGTATCTCAATTCGACCGTATATATGCTTTTTTATGTTTGTTCGCGGATAACTTCGTCGTTAATGAACCGATTTTCATGATTCTTTTTTTGTTGGAAAGAAGATATTTCAAAGGTGGTCCCATAATAAGGAAAACAGGGTTTGATATGGGCAGACCAGAGAAATCGAGGGGAAATATCAAAAGTCGTAGGGGCGACTAGTGCGTTTGTAAGTTTTTTTATTAAGTATTTTATGCTTTTTAGTTTACTGTTTGAAATCGGTTTTTTTTTGTTAAAAAGTTATTTTCATAGCAGTTAGGTACAGTACATATTAACTTATGAAAGTTTATTGACATCATCATCACATACGTCCCACTGTTGGGCTCGAGCCTCCTCCAAAATGGGAGAGAAATTGACCTACTTATACCATGCTGGTTAAACCTGTTGGTATAGGGTTTTATTCCAAGTTTTCCTTCTCTTGCACAGATGTTATGTGCATATTATATTCCTTAGTCATCTTTTACGACATCCACGGGCAAGAAAGGAGGTGGTGAATGGTATTCTTACTCTGTCACCACACGGAAGATTTATTGATAGATTTATTTATTGACATGCAGAGTGATAGCTGTCGGTGAATAAAAATATAAATTTCATCATCATCATCACAACTCATATATTTTCCACTAGTGGGTTCGCGACTCTTCCTTAATAAGAGGACAATTGTCCCACTATCGTCCCGTCCTATCTCTGCAAGATAGAATCGAAATACGGAAATCCGTAGAAGAACGGCTGTAACCGACATAGCACGAAGAATTAACACGCTGAAGTGGCAATGGGTAGGCCACATCGCTCGACGAACCGACAACTGCTGGGGTAGAAAGGTTCTCGAGTAGCGACCACGTATCGGATGATGCACCTGGTGAAATTTGCTGGGTGTCGTTTTATGCAGGCGGCACAGGACTCTGTGGCGTAACATGAGGAAGGCCTACGTCCTGCAGCGTACGGCGATGGGCTAAAATGATGAATGATGATGATGTCCTACGATACCACGCTGATTAAACGGGTTGGTATATAAAAATGGTGATATATTATCGATATGGTTAAGGTAAATAACAAAATTTAAATATCATAAGTACCGTTATTGTTGCGGAAATAATAAATATTCATACATTTTAAAACCAAACACGTTTTTTTACAACATTTCATAGTAAGTTCGGGTCATTATATAATCTTGTAAATCGGCAGATATGATTCATTGACCTTGAATAAGTTTACGTTTATTTACTAACTAGCAACCCGCCCTCGCTTCGCTTCGGTTATAGTCGTTTTACCCGCGTAGTTTCCGTTCCCGTGGGAATACCGAGATAAAATATAGCCTAGTTTACGCCCTGATATTATAGCTTCCATTGGTGAAAGAATTTTTGAAATCGGTCCAGCCGTTTTGAAGATTACCCGGAACAAACAGACAGACAGACAGACAAAAATTTTTTAATCGCTATTTTAGGCATAGGTGTCGTGCAACTAACCGTGTGAGCATGAAAAGAGGCCTATTATTTTGACATTACAAACAGACACTCCAATTTTATTTATTGGTATAGATGTTTGTTCGCGGATAACTTCGTCGCTTATGAACCGATTTCGATGGATTTTTTTTTATATGAAAGTATATGCGGCCGAGATGGTCGCATTTTCAAAACGTCAGGTTTTGATGAAGAAAACCCTGAGAAATCGTGGGCGACTCTCGTTAATTGTAGGCACGCAGCGGATAATAACTTGATATTCGTGTGTATATTGCGTAATACTTAAAAGCAATGGAGGTTTGGATCAGACCTGATGATGGAGATGTCAGAGAGTCAAGGAAACTTCATATGGGTATGTGGGAACTACCAAGTCTTTGGAATTATTATTTGAAAGCTGATGCTTCCGCTGTGTGGTTCAGTTGAAGTAGTTTCTTCTATACCAATAAATAAAATTGGAGTGTCTATTTGTAATGTCAAAATAATAGGCTTTTTTCATGCTTATACGGTTATTTGCACGACACCTATGCCTATAATAGCAATTAAGAAATTTTTGTCTGTCTGTCTGTTTGTTCCGGGTAATCTTCAAAACAGCTGGACCGATTTCAAAAATTCTTACACCAATGGAAAGCTATAATATCAGGGCGTAAACTAGGCTATATTTTATCCCGGTATTCTCACGGGAACGTGAACTACGCGGGTAAAACGACTATAACCTATAACCGAAGCGAAGCGAGGGCGGGTTGTTAGTTTTTAATAAAATTAGTATTAGAAGCCGAGATACTGATAATAATTGTAACGAATAGTTTGACTTACAGTTCAGTAGAGTTGACTTTCTCGCAGACAACAGGCAGTTGGCTGAGTGTGACATGAGACATGTTAAGCATACACGATTTGTCGCCATAATGTAAGTCCTCTGCTGTTACTTTTGACGTTGTACCTGATAACAAACAATAAAAATCAATATTATTGGAACAAAGTTAGTTATCGAACGGTAAGGGATTGCCGGCTGGAGGCTAAGCGAAAAATAGTACAGGATTTTTTCGTCACGGCTCCTTCTAAAGCGTAGGCAGTTATCTATATAGAGTATACTATTCGCTGTGCCCTATCACAATATGTGAGCGCTTACTGGTTCAAGGCAGCCAATACGTTCGTTCGAGAATGTTCTGATGAAGTTTATAATAAACTAGAAACCCACCCTCGCTTCGCTTCGGTTTAAGTCGCTTTACCCGCGTAGTTCCCGTTCCCGTGGGAATACCGGGATAAAATATAGCCTATGTTTACTCCCTGATATTGTAGCTTTCAACTGGTGAAAGAATTTTTGAAATCGGTTCCATGGTTCAAGCGTGAAAGCGTAACAAACAAACAAACAAATAAACAAACAAACAAACTACCTTACTTTGGCATTTATAATATTAGTAAGGATTAAATGTATTGAATGATGAATCCGTGTGGTGACGGAGTAAGAATACAATTCACCATTCCCTATCTTGCCCGTGGATGTCGTAAAAGACGACTAAGGTATATAATATGCAAATAACATTTATGCAAGAGAAAGAAAACTCGAAATAAAGCCCTATACCGACCTGTCTGACCAGCATGGTATAGTAAGGTTGGATTCCCTCCTATTGTAGAGGAGGCTCGAGCCCAACAGCGGCACGTGTATGGGCTGAAATGATGAATGATGATGATTGAATGATGATGACTATAAAATGTTTATTTTCATAACTCGGGAAAATATATTAATTACAAATTGCCTGGCATTACTTCTATTCATCAGATATTTCTGCGTTTCATTTAACTACTCTCAAACGCAATTGTATTTGTTAATCAATGTTATAATATATTTATTAATAATAATATACTAATAAGGAACTTCGTTCCAACCGAGTGTTTGGTGATACTCACGCATTTATTTTTTTTAAAGTATATTTTGTATTAATTTTGTTATAAAACAATTTTTACGGATTTTATCACAGTTGTATTTGATTTTTGATTTATCGACGTTTCGAGCATTTTTGCCCTGATTGTCATTCTATTGGTCTGCCAAAAAGAGAGAGGGGTTCTTTTTGGCAGATCTTCTTCATTTTTTTTATTGCCTACGGTGGCAAACGAGCAAACAGTACACCTGATGGTAAGTGTTGCTGCCGCTCATGGACCTTTACAAGGCCGTTGCCTACCGCGAAGAAAGTGAAGGGAGTGTGAATGCGTGCATTGAGGCTCGGTGATACCAAGGGCACTACCAAAACCCTTCACACGCAAACACCCTCACAAAGTTGGGCTTCCGGCTCTCTCGTTCACCGAACGAAGCGCAGTAACTAATCGCTACTACTCAGACGTCGATTTTCTGCGAGAGTGTGGTACTACCCCGGACGGACCGGCCCGCGACTGTAGACAGATATCTGTCGACAGTGTGGTCCTACCACTCATATTCCGAATAGATTAGTAGTAGTATTAGTAGTTAACTAATAAATTAGGGACCTGTATATGCAGACATGTAGCACTGACTACATCCCGACTTAGCTCAAGCTGTGACAGGATTAGCCTTCTGCGAGGCAGTGATCTCGCAGAAGGAGGCCGCGAGCTCAGCCTCGACGAAACGACCCGTCGCCGGCGGCGCAGGTGCGACTACCTGTGCGTCATGCCGCCCTAGCCGAGGCCGTGGGTGACGTGACCGGGGAGGTAGTCTGTCACCCGCCGAGAGTCCGACCGCGCGAGGAAAGACGACGTCCCCCCCTCGGAGAGGACGTCGGTCGACGAGAGGGTAGAGTAGGGGGTATTCCGTCGGGCCGATCACTGATGACAAGTAACCCTGCTCCGGTGGTCGGCCCAACGACGAAGGCGACGTGGTGTTCGGGTGGGTTGCGGGTGTGCGTGGTTACGCCCCTCTGTCGCCCCGGACGGAGTGGTGCGAGGAGCGCGCCGACCGCAACCCACCCCAAAAAAAAAAAACAGCCGTGACAGGATCGTCTCCAGGCAAACGAACAATGAAAAAATTGACGGAAATTGTCGTGAAACCTCCAGCCCACATGATTATATGTGTAGGTTTATTTATGGCTGTATATAGTTTGACCTTGGTATTTGACAATGAATAACCTTGATAGGCTATAACAAATTAATTATTTGACCAAAACGAGTTTTTTTAAATGAAATATTATTCTGAGTATAGATAGAACTTGCAGGAAGTATTTTTTTTGAATAATTAAGTCGCCCTTGAACGTTGTTCGATTTTATAATTACAGAGATCACAATATTTTTTTATTGTGCTAGGTCAGTTACGTAAGCGATTAATGAAATTGGTGCCGGTGGCTCATTTTATAGCCGCGATATATATGTGAATTCAAGCCTACTCACGTCCACCATTGGTCTCGGACCTCCTCTATTGTGAGACGAAATATGACCTGTTATACGTATTGGTATAGAGTTTCATGACCAGTTTTTCTTCTCTTGCATCGATGTTATCTGCATATTATATATATCCTTTAGTCGTATTTTATGACACCCATGGGCAAGATGATGGGGTACTGTATTTTTACTTCGCCACCACACGGAAAGGAAAATACAAAAACAAGTAAAATTTATAATTATTTCTGATGTTTACGGGAGTTCATATCTATACCAATAAATAAAATTGGAGTGTCTGTTTGTAATGTCACAATAATAGGCTTTTTTCATGCTCACACGGTTATTTGCACGACACCTATGATTAAAATAGCGATTAAAAAATTTTTGTCTATCTGTCTGTCTGTTTGTTCTGGGTAATCTTCAAAACGGCTGAACCGATTTCAAAAATTCTTTCACCAATGGAAAGCTATAATATCAGGGCGTAAACTAGGCTATATTTTATCCTGGTATTCCCACGGGAACGGGAACTACGCGGGTAAAACGACTATAACCGAAACGAAGCGAGGACGGGTTGCTAGTTATCTATACCAATAAATAAAATTGGAGTGTCTGTTTGTAATGTCAAAATAAGAGGCTTTTTTCATGCTCACACGGTTATTTGCACGACACCTATGCCTAAAATAGCAATTAAAAAATTTTTGTCTGTCTGTTTGTTCCGGGTAATCTTCAAAACGGCTGAACCGATTTCAAAAATTCTTTCACCAATGGAAAGCTATAATATCAGGGCGTAAACTAGGCTATATTTTATCCCGGTATTCCCACGGGAACGGGAACTACGCGGGTAAAACGACTATAACCGAAGCGAAGCGAGGGCGGGTTGCTAGTTATCAATAAGTAAAAATGCATTCTATGGCGTTTGTATTGGATTATTTAATGATTGATTGTTTTTTGATAACTAATTCTGTAGTTTGTAAATATATATTTCCGTAAAACCGATGATTTGTTGGACGTGAGACATCGATCAAATCAAATCATTTATTCTGCATAGGCCTCTTAAGGGCACTTACATATATTCTTTTGTTACTGCGCTTCGTTCGGTGAGCGAGAGAGCAGGAAGCTAAACTTTCTGAGGGTGATTGCGTGTGGAGGGTTATGGTAGTGCCTTTGGTATCACCGAGCCTCAATGTACGCATTCACACTCCCTTCACTTTCTTCGCGGTAGGCAGCGGCCTTGTAAAGGTCCATGAGCGGCAGCAACACTTACCATCAGGTGTACTGTTTGCTCGTTTGCCACTGCTTGCAATGAAAAAAAAAAACATAGTCAAATTTCACAACGTTTGAACACAATACAATAATCTACCACCGGATTGGAACGCGGCCACAAACTGTGAAGATCCGGCAAGAAACTCAGCGGGCAGTAATTTTTTTCTTTAATCTTTTAAATATACATAATTTTTTACTTCGTAACACATATATGGTATTAGCTCCAGTGTGATGCCCTTCGAAATTGTAAACATGTATAAATTTTCAAAATTTAGTACAATACAAAAAAAAAATAAAGAAAGGAAAGAAAATATTGCTGGACCAGATCCCATCTTAGTCCACCCGTGACTGTACAGTATACGAAACGTCGGGCAATCAAAAGTCAAATACAAACGTGATAAAATCCGTAAAATCAATTTTATTTATAACTAGCAACCCGCCCTCGATTCGCTTCGGTTTTAGTCGTTTTACCCGCGTAGTTCCCGTTCCCGTGGGAATACTTGAATAAAATATAGCCTAGTTTACGCCCTGATATTATAGCTTTCCATTGGTAAAGAATTTTTGAAATCAGTCCAGCCGTTTTGAAGATTACCCGGAACAAACAGACAGACACAGACAAAAATGTTTTAATCTGAATTTTAGGCATAGGTGTCGTGCAAATAACCGTGTGAGCATGAAAAAAGCCTATTATTTTGACATTACAAACAGGCACTCCAATTTTATTTATTGGTATAGAAGTAAAATTTATACTTAAAAAAACGTATAAGTAATATAATACTTAGTAATAAAGTTGTTTATATAAGGTTAACTACAAGAATAATTGTAATAAATGTGACATTTAGGGAAATAATGCCGTGCCAAGGCTGTAACCAGTTAGTAGGGTAATTAGATTTAAAACAGCTGGTTTAAACCTATAATTATGAAGGTTATTCATAATTATGAAGGTTATTCATTTCTTGCACAGATGTTATGTGCATATTATATCCGCGGGTGACGTGACCGGGGATTAGTCCGTCACCCGCCGAGAGACCGACCGCGTGAGGAAAGACCGACGTCCTCCCCGAGGGGGGGACGTCTGTCGATGGGAGGGTACCCCATGTAGGGGGTATTCCGTCGGGCCGACCACTGATGACAAGTAACCCTGCTCCGGTGGTCGGCCCAACGACGAAGGCGACGTGGTTTTCGGGTGGGTTGCGGGTGTTGCGTGCTTACGCCCCTCTGTCGCCCCGGACGGAGTGGTGCGAGGAGCGCGCCGACCGCAGCCCACCACAAAAAAAATATGCATATTTTATCCCATAACCGTCTTTTACAACATCCACGGGCAAGATAGGGAGTGGTGAATTGTATTCTTACTCCCTCACAAATTGGAAAATCTCAATAGTTCAATTACTCTCCAATTATGCAGAAGGCTTAAGCTCAATAGTGAGACGTGTCTGAACTGTGATGATAATGATGCCATTTTAATGTTTTTAACATCTTTATTACATCATGTAGTGACAGGATAAGAACACAGTTATTAAGAACACAATAGTTAAGAATACAGTTAATAAGAACACAGTTATTGACATCCCTTAATTGCCCATAGAAGTCGGAAAAAACGGCTGAGGAATCTTTATAAAAATACGCTGCAGTTCTCTCATAGGAAGCGTAATACAGTAGTAACTCATCCAAAAATTTACTACGCTGTTTAATCTTCTATGAGATACTTCCAGTAATGCAGATACCCACGGAGGACAAGGCATTTGGTACCGGTGGTCGGCCCAACGACCAAGAAGCGCGCCACCCTTTTGTCACTCGGGATAGAGCGGACGGCGTGTACGCTGGCCATATACAGGGTGTATCAGGTTATGGGGCAACTATTCGAGTATATTGTATAGTTTACCGGTCATAGATCGTAAATAAAATGCATATTACACAAAAAAAAAAACAATATTACATAAAAGTTAGGCATTTAAAGCTTCGACAGTATGAATAGGTAGGAATTGCGCAAACGCTTCAATGGTAGCGTAGGTAAAAACGCGACTCATCAACGGTTATCGGCCGATCAGCTGATTTAGAGCGAAGTTTGTTTTGCTTATGCGAATGTAATCATTGATTTATTCAATTTTTAATGAACATTTAACAAAGTACGAATATGTTGCAGATTAAGTATACTTTATACATAAGTACTGACTTTATACATTTCAATCAGATTTACGAGAAAAAGCGATAGCAAAATTGAAAACTTTACATGTCTCTAATTCATTAACGAATGGAGATATTTCCTCCAAATTTTTTTTGGGTTCCTACCACCATTGCCTAACTCCCATTTGAACAGTTGCCCCATAACCTGACACACTCTGTATATCACTATATAGTAATGATTAAAACAATGACTTACCAATAAGGTAGTGTCCAAGTTCTCCTAGGATGTAGCCGATGGACACTAAACCCAGCACATACCATTTGTAAAACCCTTGCATTTTACCCAATATGCCTCCTTGAAACATGTTTGTTTCTTATAATCTGTGAACAATAAAAAAATATATTAATATGTATTATTGATTATAAGTTTATTTGTCTGAACGCGTTAATATTTTTAACTACAAGATGGATTATTGTACAAGCTTATCTTGTAAATAAAACTACTTTTACGGTTTTTATTGCATTGCACCGGTTTGATTATTAGACAAATTCTATACCAATCGAAAGTATGAAGCCCATAGAATATGCAAACGTTAGATTGCCTATTCTTTTCCGGTCACAACTCTCGGGTAGCCAGGTATAAACAGATAAATCGATACTAGCATTTTGCACCGGTCTGATCGACGTTTGCATATTCTATGGGCTTCATACTTTCGATTGGTATAGAATTTGTCTCATAATCGAACCGGTGCAATGTACAAAAAAAGAAAAATATGAATCATACTCTGGACTAAAATTTGTTAGGCAACCCATATGCAATATATTTATTGATATATTAAGTTACATAAAAAATAAGTTTCATCAAATAAGCATCTCGGTGAAGGTCGTTGTATAGCGGGATCTTAGACCACTAGCAACCCGCCGGTTTCAATCGCTTTACCCGCGGCATAGTTCCCGTTCCTGTGGGAATACCGGGATAAAATATAGCCTATGTTACTCCCTGATATTATAGCTTTCCATTGGTAAAAGAATTTTTGAAATCGGTTCGGTGGTTTAAGCGTGAAAGCATTACAAACAAACAAACAAACAAATAAACAAACAAACAAACATCCTTACTTTCGCATTTATAATATTAGTATGGATATATTAATAAAAAATTAATAATGAAAATTATATAAAAAACTACAAAAAGAGAATAATAATAACACCGAGATTCGAACCGACGCTGTTTGAATGCCACATAACCCAAAATTAAAACCGGCCGTCTCCCCAACTGAGCTATCGTAACTCATGACGTTGAACAACGAAATTTGAATTCATATGCTTTTAAAATTTAATGTTATATTGTTTTATTAAAAAAACGGACAAAACAACATTTTCTATAATATATTTTCTATATATATATATATATATATCTATATCTATATACAAAATTGCTCGTTTAAAGATATAAGATAATTGATCTAATTTAAGTCAGTTTTATTTTATTGACACTATAAAGAGCGATATTATTTAAAAAATGCACCAATGATCTATATTGGACACATTAAAGAATTACTATCAAGTAAAGATCAAGAATTGACAATGTTAATAGCACCGGATGAAATTAATAACGTCTAAACAAATATGTAAAATTCTATGCTTAGAATGACCTCAGTATCATAATAATTAGGCCTTATGTGGTCTAAACGGTAGCGTTCATGACATAGTTTTATATTAATCTATACAAATAAGTAAAATTGGAGTAGCTGTTTGTAATGTTAAATGTTTTTTTCATGCTCATGCGATTATTTACGAGATAGCTATGCCGAATAGCCAGTTTTTTTATTGCTAACGGTGGCAAACGATAAATGGGGCTGCCTCTCATGGGTTTTTGCAATGCCGCTGCCTACCGCGAAGAAACTGAAGGGAGTGTGAATGCGTGCTTTAAGGTTCGGTGATACTAAAAGAATTACTAAAACCCACTACACGCAAATAGTCTAGGAAAGTTGGGCTTCCGGCTTTCTCGCTCACCGAAAGAAGCGCAGTAACAAATTGCTATTACTCGGACGTCGATTTTTTGCTCAGTGTGGTGCTACCCTGGACCGACCGGCCCGCGGCTGTAGACAGACAACTGTCAACAGTGTGGTCCTATCACTATTAAAATATTTTTCTTCATCTAATCTTTAAATAGGGACAAGGTAATGCCGTTCATTTAATACGAAGAGAAAATAATGTTTCATAAAGCGTCGTATCGTTCTTTTATTGTTAAAAACGAGATTAGTTGTCTATGGTACGTAAGGTTGTCTATGGTATTGCATATCAACCAAGTGTTTCTTTTGTTTTTTTTTTGAAGTGAAACTTCTTTGCGCGCATGAAGTAAATTTTTTTACGGATGAAACGCTATTTAGCGTCACGAAGATGTGCAGCGTTTTTGTCGAAGAAGAGAGAGAGAGCGATTGAGAGCGATTGAGACCGATTGAGACCGATTGAGAGGGAGTGAGAAAGGGCGAACATAGCACGAAGCACAGCTATGAGGCGAGAGTACGGAGCAAGCGAGTGAGAAAGATTGAGAGATGTTTTTTTTTTAAAACTGATAAAAACACATGGAACCAAAGAAGTTTCATTTCTGACATGCGTACTTAGTACTCACGCTATTTTTGTTTTATCATTACATCGGCTCATATATGTACGTCCCACTGCTGAGCTAAAGTCTTTTCCATAATTGGAGGGCAATTGACCAACTATATCGCGCTGGTTATGTATTGGTATAGGGTTTTATTTGCCGAATATCTCTTCTCTCGACGTCCCCATCTCGGGACTCGGAAAAACCCTGAAGAGAGGGTACTCCCTTGGGGTATTCCGTCGGGTCGACCACTGAAGACCAGGAATTCGGCCCCGGTGGTCGGCTCAACGACGAAGGTGACGTGTTATGGGTTGGTTAACGGGCCGCGCGCCGCCCCTCTGTCGCCTCGGACGGAGCCGGGCAGCGCGTGCGCTGACCGAAGCCCATCACAAAAAATAAGGGTTTTTTCGATTTTTCCATTTCTTATATATATGTTATTTGCATATCACATTCCTTAGTCGTCTTTTACGACACCCACGGGTAAGATAGGGAGTGGGGAATTATATTCTTACTTCGTTACCACACGGCAATTTGTATAGATAAGCCGCACCTTTTAGTCACGAAGTTTATTGTCAGTTAAAATAGATACAAAAATAACTTCCTAACTTATTAACAAACAATACGGGGCATAATTTGTTAGCTATTAAAGTGTCATGTAGAACTATTTTTGTACAATAAAACTATAAGAGTGACCCTGTATGACAACTATGAGTGACGTGTATAAATGCATTTGAACGTCGTCATCCGAAAAATATGCAACCTTCATGATTATTTGGAATACTTCGATGGCGTAGTGGTTGAGATACCGACCTACTGAGTCGTGGGTTCAAATCCCACGTAGAACAACACTTTGTGCGATCCACAAATTGTGGTTTTGAATTTGAATGTAATTTGTGTTATGTATTTGTCATTGCGTGTGGTGACGGAGTAAGAATACAATTCACCATTCCCTATCTTGCCCGTTGCCGATCTGTGCAAGAGAATGAAAACTCGAAATAAAACCCTTTACCAACATGTCTGACCAGCATGGTATAGTAGGTCAAATTCTCTCCCGCTGTGGAGGAAGCCCAAGCCCAAAAATGGGACGTATGTGAGCTAAGATGATGCGATGATGATGTGTTTACTAAGTTCCCCGCAATACAAGGATCATTTTTTTTATTTCCTTTGTGTAGACTGTTGCCTTTAAAAAAAGGATAACGCGCCACTATGCTCTTCTCTCAAAGCTCTGAATGATGGCAGGACGCGGATGGCTAAGCGCTGGAGTGTCGGAGAATGAATGTCATCAGACGATCTCTCCGGAACCCTGTAAAGGCGCGGCAGGTTCCCCTGTGGTTTGAGTATATTGGTCGGGCAGGTGACCGGTGAATAGTATTCCCCCGTTCGTGTCATCAGGGAGGAGATAATTCGTAAATGCATTTTCACAGCATGAGCAAAGTTTTCGTGGGTATATTGGTCACGCAGGTGGCCGGCGAGTAGCACCCTTCGTCCGTCAGATATAGTTTAGGGAGATACATAGTTTGTAAATGCATTTCCACCGCGTGAGCAAAAAAAAGTGATTATAATAACTACTGTACCAGTATTGTGAGTTCGATTACCATGTAGGATAATACTTATTGTTAGTAGGATAAATAAATTGTTGATCTGTCATCGTAATCATTATCACCCAGATCTTATATCAAATACCAGAGGTCGATTTTATATGGACTTTTCTTTCATAGTACATATTGCAAAAAATAACGGCGATAATCTCATAATTGGTCGCTCGTCTGACAACAATCCTACGTGGGAATCTAATTGTTGACCAGACGGCATCACATGAACAATATAAAGCTTATTATCTTTTAAATTATTATTGTAATCCTTAATGCAGGCTCTTTTTTTAAAGAAGAAATATATATTTCTACTTTATTTTCGGGTGGTGTTATAGACCACTTACCATCAAATGGTCTTTCATCAAATTCAAAATATAATCATAATTAACGTTGTTAAAAAAGCGCATCGTCTGTGTGCTTTTAACAAATTTATTACTACTGGGTTGGTTTCTATTTGTATAACAACATCCAATTACCGTTGCATGACGCCATTGTTATACTTACGATAATATTAGCAAATATAAGTAATAAGCTGTAATAATTTCGAGACAATTTAGTGTGTGGTAGTCACGAAAAACTAACAACGTTATCTACTAATAATACCATCACTATGAAAGACTTTTGACTATGTAGGTACAATGGAAGAAGAGTCTATACTGCGTCGGCTTCAAGTAATTGGGATAAGATCAAGATGATGATGACGATCCGAAAGAAGCCCGGGACCTTCAAATATGCTGTTGGAGTGGTGAATTCTAGGCTTATTTTATCGTCAAACGTGTAATAAAACACTTTCTTATAAACTTTCCTTAGGTAATTTAGCTAAAAATCACAGCAAGTAAAAAAGAAATAAGTTGCTTTTCATAAATTTTTTGTAACGCTCCTTATTTACACATAATTCGTTAGAGATTATTCAGTTTAGTTTGAGATAATTAATATAACTTTTGTTAATTTCTTTTTGCTACCTTTGTGTAATCCAAAGTTAATTTAATACTATGGGTGTTTTAGCGCTTTTCCGTTTACAATCGGTTAGATTTTTTTTATTCATCAGACAGTAATCCTACCACAGATTTTCAGATTATTAGATTTGTTAATTTTAAAATTAATAAATTATCATAATAGAATAATGACAATAAATGTAATGATTGATAATTACTGGCCAAAAACAATAACGATTACTAGTTACACGGATTTTTTTCAAGTACTACTAGCGTAGAAAAAGAATGCACATTCATTCACAAACGTGAGTACATTTCATTTAGGCGAAGGACATATTTACGAGGCCATGGCCCTAAATGGCTGATTAATAACATAAAATTATAGCGAGTCGCAAAGGTTGGTTTATTCTAATTATATTTATGTAGAATTTGATTAAAGCGGTATATATATTTTTAATTATAGGTAGATATATGTCCTGCACATTAGTGAACTGGCAAAGGGCCATGTTTAAATCACTTTAAAGACCAAATTTTTCATACACAAGAAAAGTCGAAAGGAGATAATAAATATTGATATGTGTCACTAGATCGGACATTCGGGTTAGAACTCGGACTTAACTTAGACTTAAGTAATGAGTTCTGATGTTTACGTGAGTATTACACATTTTAAATAAAACTACTTACGGATTTTTAGCGTAGGAACCAGGAAACTCGTATTATTTGTATGTAATCCAATATCAATAAATTATTATTATTTTATCGCGTTTGTACGTATTTGATTTTTAATTGCCTGACGTTTCCAAAGCGAAGTGTTCAAAACGTCGGGCAATCAAAAATCTATACAAACATGATAAAATCCGTAAGTAGTTTTATTGTTTTATTTTGCCTTGCAGATTAAGTATCACTTTATACATTCCACACAAAAAAGCAATGACAAAACTGAAAACTTTTCATATCTCTAATCCATTAACGTATCCATATTTTTTTTGTGGGGTCCTACCACCGTTGCCTAACTGTCGTTTGATTAGCTACTAAATTCAGTGAGACATTCTGTAGAATGTCAGAATGTCAAGCAATAGAATTTTAGTCAGCTGAAGCACCAACCAATATACCTAAGGTACAATACCCTGAGCACTAGGCTTTATTTGCAATATCTTATTCTTAGATATGTGAGAATAGATTTAATTATCACGTAGAGAGGAAAGGTTAATGCGTGTTGAGGAGCGATGCATAGTATAATCATTAGTAGTAGGTATTATGTAATAAGAAACTATTGTATGATATACTTTTTGTTTCATTTTATGCTTAACTAGAAACTCACCCTCGCTTCGCTTCGGTTTCAATTGCCTTACCCGCGTAGTTTCCGTTGCCGTGGGAATACCGGAATAAAATATAGCCTATGTTACTTAGGGATAACGTAGCATTCTAATGGTGTGTAATGTAAATCAGTACTTTTTGAGCCAATTTGTTGCAAACATACTTACATACAAATCTTTCCTCTTTATAATATTAGTATAGACTAGCAACCCGCCCTCGCTTCGCTTCGGTTATAGTCGTTTTACCTGTGTAGTTCGCGTTCCCGTGGGAATACCGGAATAAAATATAGCCTAGTTTACGCCCTGATATTATAGCTTTCCATTGGTGAAAGAGTTTTTGAAATCGGTCCAGCCGTTTTGAAGATTACCCGGAACAAACAGACAGACAGACAGACAAAAAATTTTTAATCGCTATTTTAGGCATAGGTGTCTTACAAATAACCGTGTGAGCATGAAAAAAGCCTATTATTTTGACATTACAAACAGACACTCCAATTTTATTTATTGGTATAGATATAGATTTGGTGATATTGAAATACTTTCCGTGTGGTGACGGAGTAAGAAAACAATTTACCACCCCTTATTCTACTCGTAGGTGTCGTAAAAGACAATTAAAGGGATATAATATGCATATAACATCTATGTAAGATATGGAAAACTTGAAACCTTAGAAAAACATGTCTGACCAGCGTGGTAGGTAACCTACTATAGGTTCACTTCATTCCTATTGTGTAGAAGGCTCGAGCCCAGTAATGGGCAAAATTTGCTGCAATGATGATGTGATGATTAAATACTTATTGTGTAAGGGAAACTTTTAGAAATATCCTTTCCTATATCATCATCATCGCAGCCACATATGTCCAGTGGGACATATGTTGGGCTCGCGCCTTCTCCACAATGGGAGGGAATTTATCATAATATACCATGCTGGTTAGACATTTTGGTATAGGGTCTCATTTCTAGTTTTCCTTCTCTTACACTGATGTTATGTGCATATTATATTCCTTAGTCGTCTTTTACGATATCCTTGGACAAGATAGGGAGTGGTGAATTGTATTCTTACTCCGTCACCACACGTACATTCTTTCCTATATAAATAAATAAAATAATTGTTAGTAGAAATAAAAAGCGTACAATTGCTAGAGAAAGTTTTATTAAAACGTTTTTGCATTAATTACGGCTTACAGCCTTCAACTATGGCCTTGCACTTGTAATCGGCTTCACGTTTCGCATAAGTGATTACGTAAATTAAACACTAAAAATAAACATCACTCTTTGAAACGGTAAAAAAAAGCGACAACTGATTGTGAGTTTTGTATGTTGTAATTATGTAGATTTTAAATAATACAAGTTAAAATACAATATACTTATTTATGAGGAATCGAATGATGCAGCGTAGGACGATCCCCTACTAGGTGGACTGGCGACATCTTGAAAGTCACAGGGAACCGTTGAATGCAAGTGGCATAGGACTGTTCCAAGTCGCATTCTCGCGAGGAGATCTATGTCCAGTCCAGTCCAATGGACGGATGAATGATATACCCTTACTTTTTCGAAGGGACTGCCAAAAATGGGTCATTAGGATAATCATAAAATAGATAATAAAGGCATATTTAATGAAAACAAAAAACAAACATTTTTGCGGTGTAGTGATGGAGTAAGAATACAATTTGGGTCATTCGAATGGGTAGCAGCGGCTTTCTTTTTTAAGTATGCCATGGTGTATATACACCTCGCCCAATCGTCGGGGTGACAGATGCCGCATCGCCATTGGGCTGACTTTAGTACCGATTTCTTGATCTCGGTAGACAGCCTGCTAGCAGTGATCTTCTGGGTAAGACACCAATTATAAACGTCCACTCATATACTGAGCGTCATTTATTGCACTATCCTCCCTCGTGGAAAAACCTATGACCAACAGTGGACTAGGCTGATGGATAAATGGGGTTTTTTTTTTGGGGTGAACTGCGATCGGCGCGCTCCTCGCACCACTCCGTCCGGGGCGATAGAGGGGCGTAAGCACGCAACACCCGCAACCCACCCGAAAACCACGTCGTCTTCGTCGTTGGGCCGACCACCGGAGCAGGGTTACTTGTCATCAGTGGTCGGCCCGACGGAATACTCCCTACTTGGGGTACCCTACCATCGACCGACGTCCCTTCCTCGGAGAGGACGTCGGTCTTTCCTCACGCGGTCGGCTTCTCAGTGGGTGACGGACTAATCCCCGGTCACGTCACCCGCGGCCTCGGCTAGGGCGGCATGAGGTGCAGGTATTCGCGCCTACGCCGCCCCAGTCACCGGCGGCGGATCGCCTCATCGAGGCTGCGCTCCTCGCATAAATGGAGGTTTAAGAGAATATTTAAAAACGATCTATACTACATCTTGTATTTTTTCTTGTCAGATTGAGACATTGAAATCTGCGTCACTAGGAACTGCAAAATAATCTGATAGAGACTGTGAAATTAATAGCTGTTTTCCGTGTTAAAATTGGGCACGCCCATATCAGAACTAGAATTTACAAATAAGGATTAAATAGTATTTCGAATAACATAATTCAAGGATAAAAAATAACAAAAATACTTTTTCCCTTGTGGTGATAGATTTTACGATACCCACGGGCAAGAAGGGTGTGGTGAATTGTATTCTTTGTCTACCACAGGGATAAAAGAAGTGTGCTATTACAATCAGCCTATTCGAAGTTATAATTTTTATCGTAATAATTACAGTATTAACAACACATTTGAATCCTGTGAATTTTTGATATTAATGTTACATAATATGATAAATCGTCAAGGTTCTTTATTATTATAAAAAAAAAAATGAATGAAATGAACATATATTTTCGTTAGAACAAAGAAATTTTTTAATAATAAAAACCTTGTAGAATATTGAATATGTATTACGGAAATCTAGTTTTTAGCATTGCTTTTATTAGGTGTTGATTTTCTTCGGTTACGTTTCATGATTAAGGAAATATTACTGGGAGCAAATTATCATCATTTTCCGTATGGTGATGGAGTAAGAATACAATTCACCACCCCGCTCTTGCACGTAGATGTCGTATTAGCCGACTATGGGATTTAATATGCATATAACGTATGCAAGAGTAGGTAAATTTTTCTCGTAAACTCGAAATTTATCAACATATACCAACACGCCACCAGCGTGGTTAAATAGATTAATTTTTGTCCCATAGTGGAGGAGGTTCGAGCCCAGCAGTGGGACGTCATCATCATCATGGCAGCCCACATACGTCCAACTGTTGGGCTCGGGCCTCCTCTACAATGGGAGAGAATTTGACCTACTGTACCATACTGGTCAGACATAGGGTTTCATTTCGAGTTTTGCTTTTCTTGCACAGATCTTATGTGCACATTACATCCCTTAGTTGTCTTGGTGGGTATAGAGTATAGAGAGTGGTGAATTGTATTCTTACTCTGTCACCACACGGAAAACGTTTTTCACATGTGCCGTAAATTTCTTCTCATTCTGGATCAAATCATCATGATTCTCCGTGTGGTTTCGGAGTAATAATACAATTTACCACCACCTCTCTTGCACGTGGATATCAATCGTAAAAGACGACTAAGGATTTTAATATGAATATAACATCTAGAAGGAAAAATCTAAATAAAAACCTATACTAACACGCCTTACCAGGGTGCTTTAGTAGATAAATTTTCCTTCCATAATGGGGGAGGGTCAAGCCCAGCAGTGGGACGTATATAAACTTAAACGAACTATCATCATCATCCTTTTATCCTAATTCGAATTCGACTCAATATTTACGGTGGAAATAAACTTCTACTGTATACCTAAGTTGCAAAACGTTTTAGTAATAGTTTTATGACTAGCTGTCTGCCTGACGTCAACCTGCTTTGAGAATGTAATTATTGATAAAATAGCATCAGATGGTGTTGGCCCAAGACTATATAAAGCGCTTAGTCACCTTTTACGACACCCACGAGCAATGTAAAGTTTACTGTTACCACACAGCAGGAATGTTTTTTTTTTTTAATTCACCATCATTACCACAACTTGCTTACGTCACACTACTGTGCTCGAGCCTCCTCCATGATGGGAGGGAAATTGATCTATATGATAGATCCACGATGGTCAGATGAGTTGGTATAGGATATTATTTTGAATTTTCCTTTTCTTGCAACTGCGTATAAATATAAACCCTTAGTCGTCTTTCACGGAAATGGAGTGGTGAATTGTAGTCTTACTCCGTTACTGCATAGAAAATACGTGGGAATTAAAAAGGTTCTTACAAAATTTGTGTATAAAAATATATGTATTTGTTAAATTAAAGGAAGATACAAAATAAAATAATTGTCTAGTACAGTTATTTACTATTCGATTTTAAAACTTGAAAATAATCACAGAAAAAAATCTACGAATAATTGATATTTTTTATGTTTCCGACATTTAAGGTTGGCAACACGCTCCGCTAAATAACGTGTTATTTGTTGACCTTGAACGTGAATTACACGGCCGATTATATAGAACAAAAAAAGATATAAACCAACAATAATAATGATTTACTCCATTTAATTTAGTTACGCGTGACAATTACTCAAGCATTAAATAATAAAAGTCGCTTAACCATGCATTGCAATATAGTTGTATGAATCTTAGAACAATAACAAAAAACGTTGAGGTCGAATGCAACAATGTTTTAAAACACAATGGTGACATCAACGATTGGTACCGATATTATTAGTACTTGACATACAAAATTTCAAGTGATAATGAATAAAAAATGCACGTTTCCTTTATCTAATTAATTGCCTTAAAAGTCTAAAACTCTATAACTTCGCGTTTGAGCAGTCTAAAATAATAAATCATTTTCCTTTGTAAAGGCTTGAGAATGGTAGTGGGCTTTTTACATCAAAACAGGACCCTTACATTACGTGACTATTACTAATAGTAACGGGACAATCGCAGAAATAGGTAAGAATATGAACAAAATAGATTAAATATGAAAACGAAAATGACACGTGAAAAGTCTATCGAACACTACCGTATTTTGGTGATTGCTAAAGAATTCTTGTGTAATTGGTGGATATAAACGATCATTTGATTTGTTAGCAAAAACGGCACATTTTCTTTGTGGCTGGCGACAACAGGATAGACAGCCTGAAAACGGGATTGACGCTTCAAGAACGGGACGTGTGATTGTGTTCATTATAACACACAGAGAGGAAGGTCCTTTATATCACTCTGAATCATTTTGCCTCTATATTAAATGACTCAAGGGTATAATAGTAGATCGTATATGAGCTGAGATCATAAACAGGATCCTATATATTTTGAGTTTGATTGTAATTTATTTAGATTGCACAGATGGCGTAGTGGTTAAGATAACGAACTAGCGTGCCAGTGTCATAGTATCGAATTCCACGCAGGACAACACTTTGTGCGTACTAAAAATTTTTGTTCTCAGTCTGAATGTAATTTGTATCCGTTAATTATATATTTGTAAAGTCCCCCGCAATACAAGGATTATTTCATAAATGCAGGGTGTTGTAAAAAAAATATAAGCTATAAAGTCTCCGAATATAGTACAGTTTATGTCGCTGTATATCAATAATATAACAAAAACTCTTATCAAAATCATTTCCTAGTATTATGATGAAGTAATAATGCAAGTAATAAAGGTTAATAAACGTTTTGCTGTTTGTTGAACTTGAATTTTTATACAAAATTCTAATGTTTATTATATTAAAGGTCAAACGTAATAACGATATTAGATAATTTCTAATATTGCGACATGTTTAAAATATAACGTGTGCTTCATTTTTCTGTGAAATTTGTAGGTGTGTGGGCAGATAATAGGACATTAATAGCAAAACTCTACCTTATTTTTTTGGAGATAGGCATCTGGATACATCCCATTCAATCCGTCCAAGCGCCAGAAGGACAGCGTTATAAGCCATAATCTACAGTATCCGTTCCCCATCGCTGTTGTTCCTTGGTCGGATTGGTCAGACATTAAATACCTGCCCTTTTTTTGCTAAAAAGCTGGGATCTTGCCCTAACCGGCTCAGTTTTCCACTACCCACCAAATGCTAATTTTAGGTATCCAGTCCTTTCCGTGTAGTGTCGGAGTAAGAATACAATTCACCATCATCTTTCTTGCTCGTGGGTGTCGTAGAAGACTATGTACACTACACTACGCTGGCTAGACATAATGGTACAGGGTTTTATTTCGAGTATGCCTTTTTGGGATTTACATTTTCACGACACATTTATTCTTTTAACAGCACCCACGGACAAGAAAGGCGGTAGTAAAATATATTTTTACTCCGTTACCACACGGCAAAAGTATTTTATATATATCTACGTATAATATGAACGTTTAAAATAATCTATATCCCATAAGCATAGGCACTGCTTTCGGTATTAATTAATAGAATGTTCCGTAAAACTTATGTAACAATTTTTCTCGTTATACAACCATGGGGCGGCTTGATTAAACAAATTATTTCTGGGACATTACTCTGACCTGAATACAGCATTTTTGGGTCGAACTTTGAATTGCTAATAAGGGTTTGCTTTTCATTTTTAACAATGAACATTTACGTACGTTTATAAAACATTTCTATATGGGAATATCATTTCAATTCGCATATGTCGCTTTGCTGTGCTCTGATTTTGCCATAGTTCGAGGGAAAGTACCACACTAGCAGGGAAAGCACACGTACCAGACTGCTTGGATGTACAGAGTTTTATTTTAAATTTTCTTTCGCTTGCAGAGATGTTGTTTTGAGAAGACATCTTTTGACTCACACTTAGTTGTCTTTCACCACCATCCATAGGGAAGGCAGGGGTAGTAATCTCGATATAAATTATTCATCAGTACACGGATAACACAGAAATATGTTTAATAAATATCCATATCGTCAGCCCGTAACCATGAACGCTATAAAGCGTTCAAAACATCGGGCAATAAAAAAAAAATCAAATACAAACGCGATTAAATTCGTAAAAATAATATTATTTATAATTTTTTACGTCGGTTAGACGATTATCTATAGAATTGTAAGGACTTGCATATTGTAGGGTAAAACCGGGATAGATGTCGCAGCGGGATAGATGCCTCATTTTCAAGTTCAGAGTGGCGACCACGTATCGGACGACGCAGTGTAGGACGCCCCCCCACTAGGTGGACCGACGACCTGGTGAAAGTTGCTGGGCGTCGTTGGATGCAGAAGGCATTGGACCGCACCTTGTGGCATAATATGAGAGAGGCCAGCAGTGAACGGCGATAGGCTGAAATGATGATGACGATGATATTTGAACTTTTCACTGATTGTAGCAGAACTATGCCTGGAAAATACAAAAGAAAGGAAGGCATGCGAGCTGACGCGGCCGCCACATTCTGTGAGGCCGTCATCTCGCGTAAGGAAGCATGGCGCGGGAGGAATGCCTTCACGACGACGCGGTCCGACGCCAGCGACTCGGGCGACGAAGGCGCGAATACCTGCGCCTGATGCCGCCCTAGCCGAGGTCGCGGGTGACCGGACTGGGGATTTTAAGCCGTCACCCACAGAGAGGCTGACCGCGTGACGGCGATCGATGTCCCGGGTCAAGGACGTCGAGGGGTGAGGGTACTCGAAAGATCCGTCAGGCCGACCATTGAGGACAAGGCACTCGGCACTGGTGGTCGGCCTAATGGCGTGGCTACGGTTGGGTTATGGGCATGCGCGCCGTCCTTTCGTCGCCCCGGTCAGAATGGACGGCGTGTGTGCTCACCATAGCCCAAAAAAAAAAGGAGTGCGAGCTTGAGTATGTTCATGGACTACAGAAGAACTACAGTGAGCTTTCGATGAAATGGATAAAAAAGCGTGGGAATAAACGATTTTTAATTATGATTATGACGAAACGAAACGAAATTGCGGTATAGTTATTTGTGTCATATTAGTATTATTTTGTTATGCTATGCTAACAATTAAAATATGTATTTAAGAAAAGTGCATCATATTTTGTATCGTAATTAGAACCATATTTCTTGGAGAAAATTGCTGTTTTACACATGAAGGGCATGTATTCCGCACTGCAGGCACCTATCCTCCTCAATATTTTCATGGTGGGGAAACTATCCATACCAGTAGGCATCTATCCTCGAAAAAAGGGGTCCACAAAAAGCTACATTTTGAATAATCTATAATTGATAGGTCAGAAAAAACAAGTAACATTTTAAAACAAATGATTAAGCTATCTACATGCGTAGAAATTATTCATATAAAATTAATATTTTTAAAATTACGAAACTTTTTCAAAAAGTGGGGAATCTATCCCGGTTTTACCCTATTCTTAAACCGTCATTACACAGTGTTCAACTTTCCTTCTAAAGTATCTGAATGATCAGGAGAGGAAGAGTCGCAAACTTGATTTGTAGAATAATAGGTATCTATATCAACAAAATTCACACATTCCTGTTAAGGAATTAGCATGTTTGCACAAAAAATTAGCGATGGCACGATAAAACCACACTTTCTTTAATCTTAAAAAGCCGCATTTCACTTGCGGAACTATTATTTTTAAATAAAACTGCTTTTACGAATCTCGTGACTGTACTATCGTACATACCCTGAAAAGTATTTAAAACGCTGGAAAAATGAAATTACAAACGTGATTACATCCGTAATTATAGTTTTATTCCCGTGTGGTGACGGTGTAAGAATTCAGTTCACCACCCCTCTCTCTTAACTCGGGATGTCGTAAAAGACGACTAAGGAATATGATACGCAGATATTATGTATGCAAGAGGGGGTAAACCCTATGCCAAAACGTCCGACTAGCGTGGTATAGTAAGTCAATATCCCTTCTATTGTGGAGGAAGCTTAAGACCAACAGTAAGACTTATATGAGCTGAGATTCAGTTTCAGTCCTCTTTCCTGAATAGTTCCCGTTCCCGTGAGAATACCGGGATAAACTATAGCCTAGTTTACGCCCTGATATTATAGTTTTCCATTGGTGAAAGAATTTTTGAAATCAGTCCATTCGTTTTGAAGATTACCCGGAATAAACAGACAGACAGACAGACAAAATTTTTTTTATCTGTATTTTAGGCATAGGTGTCGTGCAAATAACCGTGTGAGCATGAAAAAAGCCTATTATTTTGACATTACAAACATCATCATCTTGCTCTTATCCCAATTACTTGGGGTCGACGGAATATGTCATCTGTTTTGACATATTGCAAAAAGTTTCGGCAATGACTTTTATGACCGGCCGCCTGCCTGACGTCAACCCTCCTTGGGAATGTAATCGTTGACCCAAATGGTACCAGATGGAGTTGGTCCGGGTCAATCTAGGGCTCTTAGTCGTCTTTTACGACACCCACGAGCAAAGCAAGGGTTGGTAGTATTCGAAGCCGCTACCACACAGCATGACATTACAAACAGACACTCTTATTTTATTTATTGGTATAGATGTACTCACTTAAACATTGGAATTCATTTCAGCAATATATAATATTTTTCATATTTGTTCTTGTCGCGACGGAATAAGAATACAATTTACCACTCCCTATCTTGTCCGTGGATGTCGTTAAAGACTAAGGGATATAATAACCATATAACATGTATGCAAAAGAAGGTGACATTGGAAAAAAAAACTCTATACCAACTTGTCCGACCAGCATGGTATATATAGTAGGTCAATTTCCCTCCTATTGTGTAGGAGGTTCAAGCCCAACAGTGGGATGTATATGAGCTGAAATGATGATGAATGATGATATTTTTGCTTAAGAAGTCCAGAAGTCCAAGACAGTACAGGCTATATTAAGGTGCCTATACACGTTGGCCGAGCGTTGCCGAGCGATGGCTAACGCCAACTTGTGTACATCCAATTTGCCTTGCATGGCCAACGTTCGGTGTCGTTCGCTCATGATCACTTCTGTAAATACTCAGCATCTACCACCTTCCTTTTTTACTACTTTCCTGCAGTACACACTAAAATAATAGTTATATACGTTCATTAAATAAATAGCCGCGGCAACGTCAATGTCAACGTCTATAGTGTTTCAGTGCACAATGAACACTGACAGCGACCAATTTTTTTTTTGTTTGTTTGTACAGCTGTTGGCCGCAGATGGCCTTAACAGCTTGACGCGGACTATGGGTGAGCGCTGAGGCCTCTCAACCCGGAGGAAGATATGCTAAGCGACTTCGCCCAAGGGCTCCCCCTGTGGGGAACGGACCTCGGCTTGGGGCGTCGCTGGAGGCAAAGTGGGCGTGCCCACGTTTTGATTAATGATTTTTGCGCGGTGCGGTTTCGCACCTCGACGGCGAGGCCGGAACCGCGAATATTTATGTGTTAAGGTCTCGCGGGCCGTGTAGGCTCTACGTTGAGCGAGTGTGATGTTGTCGTCCTCTTCGTCAAGGACGTGACGAGGACGTCGGATGGAGGGACAGCGGCCAATGTGTGGGCAACTCTACAAATACTCGTCTACATTGGCCACTTGCATTGACATTCGACGAACTTATCCAACGTGTGGACATTAGCATTTGCTTTGTAGCTATTCGCCGACGCTCGCGTTGGCCTTGACTCGGCCAACATGTATAGGGTGCTTTAAAATTTCGCAGAAAGACAAATAAAAGCGACATTATGTTTTCTGAAACAGTAAAGCATATCAAATTATTGTAATAGCTGTTGAATCCATTTTGGCATGATTTAATTTTATAGTATCTTAAAGCGCTTATTACACTACACGATATTCAGGGCCCTGAATCACTAGAGGTGCTGTACAACAGCTAAATAGTGAGACCTGTTTCAGTTTTAGCAAAATAACAGGTTCAGAAAACTGTTCCATATATATATATATATATATATATATGCATAAATAATAATTAATTACATACAATAGTGTATGTAATTAATTATTATTTGTAAATTGATTGTTTATAAGTAATTTCAATGGCTTGACGTTGCGGGGAACGGAGCGAGTGTTACTTTAAAATTTGAATTTAAAGTAAAGAATTTAATTTATTTATTGTTTTAGTTTGTTGTTTTACTAATAAAAACATTATACATTATAAAGTGCATATAACAGTGAAAAAAAACTGTAAATATATCAAAAGTGTAAATAAACTGTAAATATAATCATTGTATATACAATCAATTTACTTTTAAATACGTCTGCATTAATACAAATTTAATTAAAATAATAGTTTAATTATAACCTCTAATCAATCGTAAATACATATAATGCAGTCAGTCCTCAGCCTGAAAAAAGTATGAAAGGAAGTTAATTTATTGATTTAACTGTATAGCTACAAATTTATGTTCGTTTCGCGTGTAACTGTATATAGTTAGTGCAGCTATTCATACAATATGCAAACAATCAAAGTAGCTGTATACAAATCAGTCGTTACAAAAATCACAACGACCCACGTCTAATATATTTAAGCATGTATTTATTTTATGTATATATATATATATATATATATATATATATATATATATATATATATATATATATGGAACAGTTTTCTGAACCTGTTATTTCGCTAAAACTGATACAGGTGAAACAGGTTTCACTATTTAGCTGTTGTACAGCACCCCTAGTGATTCAGGGCCCTGAATATCGTGTAGTGTAATAAGCACTTTACGTAGATTCATATGTTTTGTTAAAAGACGTACAAATGTTGCATCTGTTTACAATTGCACGCAAATTACTGTGATTGTTATCTTAGTTGCTATTATTTCAAAGTCCGTCATAATCACTGCTAACTTCGGTTGTAAACTGAAACATTTGGCATATATTAGCAGTTTCTATACCAATAAATAAAATTGGAGTGTCTGTTTGTAATGTCAAAATAATAGGCTTTTTTCATGTTCACACGGTTATTTGCACGACACCTATACCTAAAATACAGATTAAAAATTTTTTGTCTGTCTGTCTGTCTGTCTGTTTGTTCCGGGTAATCTTCAAAACGCCTAGACCGATTTCAAAAATTCTTTCACCAATGGAAAGCTATAATATCAGCGCGTAAACTAGGCTATATTTTATCCCGGTATTCCCACGGGAACGGAACTACGCGGGTAAAACGACTAAAACCAAAGCGAAGCGAGGGCAGATTATATAGCTAGTATATAATATATCGACTTTTCAGTGTACACAGATCAAGTAACAAGCCTCCTTCAATGATGGTTGTAATTGAACGTCTGACCGGCATTGTTTAGTAGGTCAATTAGGGATGTGAAAAATAATCGATTTTTATAATAATCGATTATTTTATAATCGATTTATTTTAAAGAAAAAAAAAACGATTATTTATTAATCGATTATTTTCCCTCCAAGTTATATCCCTAAGGTCAACTGCTCTCCTATTATGAAGCAGGCTCGAGTCGAACATTGGAACGTATATGGGTTGAGATGATGATGAAATATTTTTTTTTTATTTCTAAGGCAATCAGCCTCATACAAAAAAAATATATTCCGACTTGTATAGATCTGACACAATAATAATAGTTAAAGATAATTTTATAAACCAAAACCAAAGTAAAGCAAAGTATAAAAATAAAACCTATAAAAATAAATATTAATATTAATTTAGCATGATGTCCACTGAGTTTTCTTGCCGGATCTTTCTCAGTGTGGCGTTCCAATCCGGTCGTAGTATTTTTTTTTAACAAATACACTAAATATTTAATAATTAAATAATTACTAACCATAAACAATGTAATTTTTTCATATAGAATCATTTTCTTTTTATACTAGCAATAAATTTGTACTAAAATGTAATTAATTTAATAACTAATTTTCTGTATCGGGTAGATAATTATAAATGTCTGTAATAACGATGACTTGTTGGACGTGAGATATCTTAGTCCGCCCGTGACCATGAATGCTGCAAAGTTTTCGAAACGTCGGGCAATCAAAAATCAAATACAAACGCTATAAAATCCGTAAAGTAGTTTTATTTAAAATATATTCCATTACATTTCTACGGTGGTTTGATATTAGGTAAGCGGCCGGTTATAAAACTATTGCTAAAATTTTTCCAACTTATATGATGGAATATAAATACATTTTCCGTCGGCCCTAAGTAATTGCTATGAGAGTAGTATGATAAAATCACATACAGTTTTTAAGTTATTTAATTTACTGTGCCTTTTTGGGGGCATTAATGTTTTATTTATTTCTTTTACTGAGAACTATTCTGCAAGGTATCGAATTCATGATACTCAGCATAGCAGTTTGATATTTAGATCACTGCGCCATTCATTCATTTCAGTTCATACACGACCTGCAGTTGGGCTTGAGTCTCCTCCGCAATAGAATGAAACTTCACCTACCGAGCTGGTCAGATGTATTGGTGTAGGGTTTTATTTCGAATGTTCCTACTCTTTCATAGATATTGTATGCGTATTATTATTATTTTTATTTATTACCAACGGTGGCAAACGAGCAAGCAGTACACCTGATGGTAAGTGATCCTGCCGCACATGGACCTTTGCAATACCAGGGGCACAGCCAGGCCGTTGCCTACCGTGAAAAATTACTCTTCTTAAACCTCGTTTAAAGAAGGACATGTCATAGCGCTCGGGAAACACAGCAGCAGGTAGTTCATTCCAGAGTTTGCACGTCCTTATATCCCTTAATCGTCTTTCATAACATCTACGGGCAAGATGATAATGGTGAATTGTATCTTTACTCCGTCCCCCTACGCATAGGAGAGTCATATCACTTTTTTTTTATGGCGAGCTATGATTAGAACACATGGCGTTCAATTTGTCCGGGGCGAAGCGAGGCCCTGTAACCCACTGTATTCCCATCCCTTTGCCATTATGCCGACCACTAGTACCGAGTTGCTTGTCATCCGTGGCCAGCCTGGCAGAATACCCTTTAGGGATCGTCCTTGGGGCGTCAGGGTCGTCGTCTCACACAGTCAGCCTCTCTGCGGGTGTACTGCACCATTGTGGATTTATAATATTCCTATCGTGACCATTAATGTTACTACAATAGTGTTTATTCATAAAGTACAGCTCTAGCGTGGCCCTATTTTCCATTAGCGTGATGTAAGGTCATTTTATATTGGCAAATTAATTCTAATGCCGCTCAGGTTAACTACTTGGCATAGATTTTGTTACTATCTGTTAAAAAATACATATTACCTAACACACTGATTTAAATGTGGGTTGTAAAGATGTAATATATATTCTACACGTATAGCGTAAATGAATGTATCAGTTAAGATGTCTGCCCACTACACTGTATCTTCATTACACTTTTGTTCGTAATACGCGTTAGCAAAAAAAAATTTAAAAGAATCATTATCTTGCTTAATTATTTAGAATCAACGCAACCTATACTAACACGTCTGACCAATATGGTATCACTCATTATCATCAGCTCGTATATGTCTCAATACTGGGCTCAACCTACTCTACAATATAAGGTCAATATCCCTCCGATTACGGAGGAGGGTCGTGCCCAGCAGTGGGATATATATGAGCTGAATTAATGATAATAAAAAGTAAATATTGTATTATATTCGCATAAACGCGCGCACACATACATAAACACATTTGCACTCACAGATAAGGATGATTCAGTTCAGTTGTTCTTAATGGCGATCCTGTTAACTGCGCCAATGATCAATATCTTGACGATGACTTTTTGAAAAAGTTTTGTTCCAGGTTGACTGATGTATTCAAAGCTAAGTATATTTACTACTACAGGATGGTTTTGCGAAAGTAAGTATATAGCGTTAAAAACAGATAAGGATGGCTGAAACTCGACGCTCTACTTACTGACAGCAAAACCCTTTTGGCTTTTCTTTTTATTGTAACTTCTTATCTGCAATTTTAGTCTTGAAAAGGCAATAAAATATTATTATTACATATTCATAAACCCTTCTGTCAACGACCAAAACCGTCGCATGGCATGCATATACCGTCAACAACTCATGGAATATAAATTAAATAAAACTACTTTACGGATTTTATTATTATTTTTACAAGTCATCGTTACTTGTTGGACGTGAGACATCTAAGTCCACCCGTGACCATGAACGCTGTAAAGTGTTCGAAACGTCGGGTAATCAAAAATCAAATACAAACGCGATAAAAGCCGTAAAGTAGTTTTATTTAAAATGTATAATACTCGCGTAAACATCAGAAATCATCATGGAATATATTTTGCGATTTCACTACATTTTTAATAAGCATTGAGTCTTCGTGCCGTTTCAAGCATGGTTTTAATAAGATCAGTGTAGTGAACAAACTCCTTTACTCACTAACATTTCGGGCACGTATTTGATGGTGATAATGATAATTCATGTTGATATATATTTAACATGGTGAGACAGGATATAGAAGGTCCGGGTTTTCATACACTGCTCTGACATGACAACATAAGACAATATTAATTTTTATGGTTACATATTTGGCGAGGATAACTAAGTACTAGTCGACGAGCAGAAAGAATTTCGTAGTGTGTAAAGGATATATTCATTATAATCACCACAGCTCACATACGTCCCACTGCTGGGCTTGAGTCTTCTCCACAATAGGAGGGAAATTGACCTACTAAACCGCGCTGGACAGAGGTGTTGGTATAGGGTTTTATTTCGATTTTTCCTTCTCTTGCATAGATGTTATACGCACATTCTATTCCTTAGTCGTCTTTTACGACACCCACCAGCAAGAAAAGGATGTCACCACACAGAGAAAAGGGCATATTAGATGTTTTTAAATATCAAATTTAAGAGAAGCGTATTTTTCCTCATTAAGCCGGTACAATAAGCTTTAAAATGAAGTAAAGAGGAGGGTAAATCATGCAATTTAATAAAGGTATGAGGAAGTTTTCACGGACCGGCGGAAACACGGGCAAGAGAAATCTTTACTAATATTATAAAGATGAACAGTTTGTTTAAAGAATACGCTAATTTCAGGAAATGCTCGTTGGAATATATGGTAGTAGCACACTGTCAAGCCGAGGCCGCGGGTGACGTGACTGGGGAATCAGTCCGTTATCCGCCGAGAGGCCGACCGCGTGAAGAAAGACCGACGTCCTCCCCGAAGGGGAGTGGTGCGAGGAGTGCGACGACCGCAATCCACCCCAAAAAAAAGGAGCACACTGTTGTCCATCCGCCTGATGTCAACCCTTCTTGGGAATGAAATTGTCGATAAGATGACATCAGACCGACTTTTCCCAGGCCCATGTAAAGCTCTTAGTCGGCTTTTACGACATTCATGAGCGATGTAAGCGTTCGAGGTATTCGTAGCTGCCCCAAATCGGGCTGACCATTCGTTGCCCCGGACGGAGCTGGACGGCAAGCGCGCTGACCCCACCCAAAAAAAAAAAAAACCGCCAAACAGTCCCTCAACAATATAAATCTCAATAATAAAATAGATTACTTATAATCATGATAAATTCCGGCGATTGTTTACGATGTGTTTTTTGTCATCAACATAACTATTAACTTTAATTTGTATTTTTTGCCTATTATCGATAAAGTGAAAGTCATCGTCAAGACAATTACTCAAGACCTCGAGACTTCGTGGAGGGAATTCGTCACACGTGAATTATACGTTATTTTTGTCAATGTTATTTGATCATCGTTTCCTTCTATTTTAAACGTGGAAACATTATTATTATCACGAGATAAAATCTCTGTATCAACGGCCATCGGCCAGCCTAAAGACAAACCGCGTACTGCGGTAGCCCTCGTATAGCTGCCCTCCTGCTCCTCGTCGCGGTGGTGTAGGCCCTCCGGGCGTGTACGCGTGCGGCCGGGAGATCCGACAACTCTCGGGACCACCAGGGGATAGCCCTCTTCGGGAGTAGACACCGCACACGGGGCATGGCCGCATCGCAAATCTGCGTTAACACACGGCGAATGCGGCCAGCCTAGGCGTCCACCCCGGTCTCTTCTCTTCTTTTTGTTCTCTTTTATTCTGAGAGAGAATTTGACTTACTATACCACTGTGGTCAGACGTATTGGCATAGGGTTTTATGTAAAGTTTTCTGTCTCTTGCATCGATGTGATCTATATAAGACATACCTTAGTCGTCTTTTAAAATACTCACGAGTAAAAGAGGGGGAATCCGGAATACGGAAATCCGCAGAAGAACGGGTGTAACCGACATAGCACGAAGAATTAGCACGCTGAAGTGGTAATGGGCAGGCCACATCGCTCGACGAACCGACAACCGCTGGCGAAGAAAGGTTCTCGAGTGGCGACCACGTATCGGACGACGCAGTGTAGGACGCCTCCCCACTAGGTGGACCGATGACCTAGTGAAAGTAGCTGGGCGTCGTTGGATGCAGGCGGCACAGGACCGCTCATTGTGGCGCAACATGAGGGAGGCCTACGTCCAGCAGTGGACGGCGATAGGCTGAAATGATGATGATGATGATGATGAAAAGAGGGGGTGGTGAATTGTAATCTTACTTTATTCTCACACAGCAAACTAAATTATATACGGCAAATTAAATTATATACTTCTATATAAAATACAAAAATTGCGAATTTAAAGTTATTAGTCATAACCAGAGAATGTGAATCAGAGAATTATTTTTACGGGCGCACGTGAACCGCCCGTGACCATGAACGCTGTAAAGTGTTCTAAACGTCGGTATCAAAAATTCAAATACAAACGCGATAAAATCCGTAAACACAGTTTTATTTACAATGTCTAATACTTGCGTAAACATGAAAAATCATTATCCAGTGAATGAATGTATTAGTGATTCATGTATTGAAGTAATTAATTTATAAAAAACAAAAGAATTAATTATACTTATTAAATATTTTCCACCTTTGAACATAGCAGAATTAATTACTATGGAAGGCATACTTATTATAACTTGAACTTAGTGAACTTAAATCCTTAATAAAATATTCCTTTAGCTTCATATTTTATGTATTTTAGTTTTGTCCGTGTGGTAAGAATACAATTCACCACTCCCTATCTTGCCCGTGGATGTCGTAAAAGACGACTAAGGGATATGATATGCATAAAACATCTGTGCAAGAGGAGGGAAACTCAAAATGCAACCTTATACTAACATGTCTGACCAGTATGGTATAGTAGGTCAAATTTCCTCCCATTGTGGAGGAGGCTCGAGCTGAACAGTGGGACGTATATGGGCTGCTATGAAATCCGCAAAAATCAAATAGAAAATGCGATAAAATCCGTAAAATGGTTCTAATTATTTATTTTATTAATTAACAAATTAAGTTCAAGTATTCAGTATTGCCAGCTGCACATTTAATTGTTATAAGTATCTAAATTAAACCTATATATAGTAAATAGTTTAATAGACATGCATTTATTCATTACAGCAATTAATGAAGTCGAATGACTATATCGGTCAATGAGCATACGGAATGCAGCTGTTCGTATGATACTAGTTGAAGATTGACAAATGACTGCACATATTGTGTAATGGTTATGCTATTAATTCCTCTCTCATTACCGAGGAGGTCCGAGCCCAATAGTGTAACGTATATATGTGCTGAGTTGATTATGATGATCACCTCAGCCTATGTAAGTCCCACAGTTAAGCACAGGCCTGCTCCACAATGGGAGGGAAATTGACCTACTATTACTACTAGACACCCACGTAATTCCTTGGTAAAAGGAACTTATCTGATTCATCATTTCAGCTCATATACGTCCCACTGTTGGGTTCGAGCTTCCTCTGCATAGTACGAGAGAAATTGACCTTATTAAGTACTGGTCAGATAGGTTGGTATAGGGTTTTATTTCAAGATTTTTCTTCTCTTACACCGATGTTATATACGTATTATATCCCTTAGTCGTCTTTTACGACATCCACGCATACTTATCTGTTTGATGTCTTGAAAAAAAAATATGCTCCCTATAACTATACTATTTGTAATATATTCAAAATGAAGTCGATTTGATGATAATAAATTTGCTACAAAATTCCTTGTCAAAGTCACGAATTTCGTGACACGGCGAGTTTTTATTGTTCCATATAAATAGTAAAAAAATTAATTCGATACCAGAAGAATTATTTTTCCTAGAACTTTGTGTTTATTGCAAGGTTTACGTTTGGAAATTTGACACGTTTCATCATCATCTAGTCCGAAATAGACAGAATTAGAACATATCGTCCCAGCTCATACGCGTCCCACTGCTGGGCTCGAACCTACTACCCAATAGGATGGCAATTGACTTTCTATGCCACGCTGAACAGACGTGTTGGTATTGGGTTTTATTGCAAGTTTTCCTTCTCTTGCACAGATGTTGTATGTACATTATATTCCTTAGTCATCTTTTACTATATCCTCGAGCAAGATAGGAAGCGGTAAATTGTTGTTTTTATTACTATCGGTTGCTAACGAGCAAACAGTACATCTAAGTAAGTGTTGCTGCCACTTATAGACCTTTGCCTACCGTGAAGAAAGTGAAGAGAGTGTGAATGCGTGCAATAAGGTTCGGTGAAACTAAGAGGCATCGTCAATACCCACCACACGTAAACATCCTTTTTTTTTTTGGGTCGGGCTGCGGTCGGCGCACTTCCGCACCACTCCGTCCGGGGCGACAGAGGGGCTTAAGTACGCAATACCCGCAACCCACCCGAACACCACGTCGCCTTCGTCGTTGGGCCGACCACTGGAGCAGGGTTACTTGTCATCAGTGGTCGGCCCGACAGAATACCTCCCATCGACCGAGGGGGGGACGTCGGTCTTAGCCATACATATCCTCGCCGAGTGGCCAAACTTAAGATTGGGGTGATTTTTTATAGGAGTTTTCTTCCCCGCGGTCCGAAGATCCCCGGCCCTGAGCTTCAGCCGCAGTCACACTCAGGGTTACGGTTTGGGCCTTCCGGGTCTGGCCGCTCGTGAGCGACCGCCCCTCACGCCTCCGGGCCGTGATGCCACCGTCTCTGGCATGAGGCACATCCGCCCCATTGGCCCCGGGTCAGATCCGTCGTGCGCTCTGCCATCAGAGCCGCACGCGGAGACCTCTTCTGCCGGAATCTTGGCCGTCCAAATGTGCACGTGACGTCCAAATGGACGTTTCCAGGGAGCTCCGGCCTCGCCCCCCACACGCAAACATCCTCAAAAAGTTGGGCTTCTGGCACTCTCGCTCACCAAACGAAGCGCAGTAACAAATTGCTACTACTCAGACGTTGATTTTTTGCTCAGTGTGGTACTTACCCCGGACGGACCGGCCCGCGGCTGTAGACAGACAACTGTCAACAGTGTGCTCCTACCACTAATTCTTTCACTAATTCTTTATATCTCATAGTCGTTTTTTATGATACCTACAGGCAAGATAGGGAATGGTGAATTGTATTCTTACTCCGTCATCACACGGCATTTATCCTCCTTACTAATATTATAAATGCAGTAAGGATGTTTGTTGTTTGTTACGCTTTCACGCTTAAACCACCAAACCGATTTCAAAAATTCGTTCACCAATGGAAAGCTATAATATCAGAGAGTAACATAGGCTATACTTTATCCCGATATTCCCACGGGAACGGGAACTACGCCGCGGGTAAGGCGACTGAAACGGCGGGTTGCTAGTTACATAATATAGTTTATTTTTATTTAGATACAACTAGTTAGTTTTTGTTCGATCAAGCTTAGATTGATTATTTAATATTGATACAAAAAGTCTAGATATAGACGATTCTTGGAATATGATGACATGTTCTCGATAGGTTAACGATGTGTGGATATTTTTTACAAATGAAGATCGAATTAACAATTATGCGTGATAAATTGCTAAAAATATATTTCTATAAATACAGTCAGAACGGATCTGAGTATAATAAAAATTGAATATATTTTAACTTTTGGGTATAAAGACATAAATCTCAACAAAGTTATGAATTATAATATTTTATTTTGATTACTTCTTTATTTTCCGCGTGGTGACAGTGTACGAAACAATTCATCAACCTCTCTCTTGTCCGTGGAAGTCGTAACAGATGTGTCGTAATGGGAATTGACGGCAAATGAAAACATATGTAAGTATATAATAAACTCATTTGCAAAAAAAACGGGCGGTTTTGATTTTCATTCATATTTAAAAAGATACAATACCAAAAAGGTTTCAATCGTTTGTACACGTTACTGGCCGGTTTTAAAAATGCTGTGGTATTTAAAAAAGTACGTTCTAAATTCAATTTTTCATTTGATGTTCATTTTTACAGAAAACCCCTTTTTATCCTACATTTTTGGCGCGAAGTTCCAGAAGTTAACATCGACTTTCATAACTTTTATTCAATTTTTATCGATTAATTTCATATCCTTGACTGTCAAAGCTTTATTTAATGCTGTTTGGCTGTATCAAAAATGGTAGATAAAGTGGTAAAAGCTACCAAAATTATCGCGCTGCTTGAAGAGGGTTGCAGCCAATGTTTCGTGGCTAGGAGGCTAAATGTTAGTCGCTCGACAGTCCAAAGGACCTGGCAGCTATATCAGGAGACTGGTTCCGTCGAGAGAAGGCCTGGTTCTGGAAGAAAACCATGTACCCAACCACGGGATGATCGTTTTCTTGTGAGTCGCGCATTGAGAAATCGCAAATCTTCGTATGTGGATCTTAAGAACAACCTCCAAGAAGTAAGAAATGTGCATATTAGTCTATGGACGGTCAGAAGGAGGCTTCTCGCTGCCAATATACGCAGTCACCGCCCGGCCCGCGGCCCCAAATTACTCCGTGAGCACAGAGTTCACAGGCTTAGGTTCGCTAGAAATTGTGAATCATGGACTCAAGACGATTGGAATAGGGTTTTGTTCTCTGATGAAGCCAGGATATCTCTGTTCGGTGAAGATCGACGTCGGCGAGTGCTAAGAAGACAAGGAGAACGCTTTGCAGAGGCATGTTTCGAAGAAATCACACCTTATGGTGGGGGCTCTGTTATGTTTTGGGCAGGAATAAATTCAATGGATCGTACAGAGTTAGTCTTCATTGAAAACGGCTCACTGACTGGGCATCGATACATAACGGAAGTTCTAATTTCTCATGCACAACCCGCATTGGCCGCTCTAGGTGAAGACTCGATTTTTATGGACGACAATGCTCGCGCCCACCGATCCCGCGATGTTAATGCGTATGTGCAAGAGGTCGGCATTCGTCGTTTGGATTGGCCAGCTCGAAGTCCAGACCTCAATCCCATAGAGCATGTCTGGGACGTTCTGAAACGGCGTGTGAGATCAGTACACCCGGCTCCGCAGACCATCAGAGAGCTGAAGAATGTGATTACTGCGGAGTGGGAACGTATTCCGCAAGCAAGTATCCGGGATATACTCGCTAGCATGCCCAGACGAATTCAAGCTGTGATTTTAGCTAGAGGGGGTCACACTCGATACTAAACATTTATCTGCTTTTACTTTATTAAAGAAAAACAAACAAAAAAACTTTTTTATTTTTACTTCATGAGCATATGCACTACTAGCGAATATACACTACTAGCGAGGTTTAGCATTATTTCCCATAAATTGTATCTAAATTTTATGAAATACTGATGAAAACGATTATTTTCTTATTAATTTAGCAAATTGTGTGGATAAAACTACCTATAATTATCAAACAAAGAAATATTAACATTTGAAATGGTTCATTGCTTAGGTGCCCGTTTTTTTTGCAAATGAGTTTATATTATATCATTACTATCCCTTAATACTTCCTGCGTAGCACATTAGATAAAATTCTTTAAAAAACTCCTAATTTAATACGTTTAAACATCAAGATATTAAATATATTACAAGACTACATGATATAATTTCGTTCCTGCTAAAACTCTTATGTTACTGGAGTAAAGACTATTTCAAAAATCTAATACAGTAATACCCCGGACTTACGCGATAGGTGTGACCAAGCGATAACCACGTAAGTCGAATTCGCGTAAGTCGAGATTTAATTTTGCTTATATTAAATGTACAAAAAATGGTTATTTGAAACTAGTTCAAAGAAGACAATAATTTTTAAGAGTATGGTCAAAAGGTTATGTAAAAAATAATTAAAATTTTATGAATAATAAATTAACTTATGTAAATTTTATGAATAGTAAAAGTTTAGGAGTGGTAGGACCACACTGTCGACAGTTATCTGTCTATAGCCGCGGGCCGGTCCGTCCGGGGCAGTACCACACTCTCGCAAAAAATCGACGTCTGAGTAGTAGCGATTTGTTACTGCGCTTCGTTCGGTGAGCGAGAGAGCCGGAAGCCTAATTTTCTGAGGGTGTTTGCGTGTGGAGGGTTTTGGTGGTGCCCTTGGTATCACCGAGCCTCAATGCATGCATTCACACTCCCTTCAATTTCTTTGCGGTAGGCAGCGGCCTTGTAGAGGTCCATGAGCGGCAGCAACACTTACCATCAGGTGTACTGTTTGCTCGTTTGCCACCGTTTGCAATAAAAAAAAAATAAAAAATAACTCTAAGGCCTGAACACTCCAAGATAAAACCACATATCTTTGAATTCGCGTAAAACGGGGTAGCGTAAGTCGAGGTATTACTGTATAACTATAATCCTATATATATATCCTTAAACTACAATTTTTATGAGTACACTGCTGATATGGATTTTTCTTCCTTTTTTTCTATCAAAAAGACCATGCACTAAGCAAATACTCTTTGTATTGTGGGGTATTTTACCAACATATAATTAACGGATACAATTACGTCTAGAATCAGAATAATAAGTTTGTGGACTGCACAAAGTGTTATCCTGTGTGGGATTAGAACTCATTAATACAGTAGATCGATTACTTAACTACTACGCCATCTGTGCAATACATAGATACAAGATACAAATGAATAATACGGAACTAAGATGAATGACAAAAACCTGGACTAGTTTGAGTTACAGTAAAAAACTTCTAATGGTATTTCTATACCTACTTACGCACGTTAAAATCTTATTATTGCTTCTGGTTTTTGCTAATTTCGTTATATTTTATTTCCTGTTCTGTTTTATTTATATAATTTTATTTGTGTGCAATTAATCACCACATTTTTTTATTCATGTTGATCGCAAACGAGCAAACAAAGCATCTGATGGTAAATGGTACTGCCATTCATGGATTGGGCGGTTGCCCACCGTGAAGAAAGTATAGGCAGTGTGAATGCATGCAATAAGGTTCGGTGTTAATAAGAGTATCATCGAAACCCACCACCGAAACACAGAAAGTTCCGACCGCTTCCGACTCTCTCGCTCACCGAACGAAGTGCAATAACAAATTGCTATTATTCATACGTCGATTTTCTGCGAGAGTGTGGTACTACTCCGATCGTACCGGCCCGTGGCTGTAGACAGACGACTTTGGACAGCTTCTACCATATAAATATAGCGATAACTGCCATAATCCTATAAAGAGGATTGTCATAGTCGTCACTTGGGAATCCCTCTTTGCCATCAGTTATTAGTTAATTGAGCGATTGGCAGGTCCATTCTACCATCAATACGGTTACGTTTGCCGGATTAAAAGAGTAATTTCAAACATACGCAGCCATCTGAGCGCTTTTGAGCTAAAGCTATAAAGCTGCCATTTAAAAACCAATTCTTTTGGTAACAGGTAAGTTATTCTCATGCTCATATGATTATGTACACGATACATATACCTACCTAAAAACCAGTTTACATATATTTTATCTGTCTGCATGTAGGTATATTCCGGGTAATATTCAGACCACTTGAATCGATTTCGATAGTATGTTACTACCAAGTAGCTGTATGTTTAAGAGTAAATTAGGCTATATTTTATCCCTACGGAAACGGAAACTACGCCAGTGAAACTGCGAGAATATGGTAGTGTGAAATATAACATGCTAACCGCGTATCTGTGCCAAGGACACCCGCATTGACGATGAAAAGCACTGCTATCTCAAAGGCTCAACCTCACGGAGTGTAAACAATCGCTGGGTGGTTTGTAAATGCAAAATAATTAATAATTATCTTAACAGGATATTATTATACTTAATACTGTTTTATCACTCTTAAATTTATATAATTTTAAAGGTAATGCTGTTATTTATAAACACTTTGTAAATAAAACTATTTTTACAGACTGGTCACGGGTGTACTCATTCCGGGGACCACAAACACGGACTCAGTCACGGTATCTGTCCGCCCGTGACCATGAACTCTGTAAAGTATTCGAAACGTCTGGCAATCAAAAATCAAATACAAACTGGATGGTGAATTGTATTCTTACTCTGTTACCACACGTAATATTATCAATGCAGATTATCAATTTTAAAATTCATTCGTTTCAGTGATTGCATAAGTGATTTTTACTCGAGATTATGACTCCTACAGTTAGGTTAGGTGTAGAGTGCTGTTGTCATATTGACAAATGTCATATTTAATTAAACAATTTCGAGATCGATAATTTTATATTAAAATCACGAGCTGATAAAGACTGACGATAACATAATTTATGATAATTACAAATTTATGTCTGTAAATTGAATTTAATTTTTTAAGTATATTATTCGGTTATTATTAATCGGTTTTTCGGTAAATCATTAATCGGTTTTGTCAGATACATTATTTGTCACCGAGTGGTTATTGCATAGGAATACTAATTGTATGTGGTCTTTTGTCTAACATTTGGATTGGTCAAATAGTGCTATTGTATTTTCCCTGAAATAGCATGAATAGAAAGCACGGTGAACTTCTCACGGCCTGGCCACGACTTTGGTCTTAGCGGCGCGCGACGCGGCGTGCCGAGCGGCGTCGGTGAGCGGTGCGTTTTGCACGCCACGTACCCTCAGTAGCGGCCTACTGTACCATGCTGATCAGACAAGTTGGAATAGGGGGTTGTTTCGAGTTTTCTTTCCCTTGTATAGATGTTATATGCATATTTAATCCCTTAGTCGTCTTTTACGACACCCACAGGCAAGAGATGGAGTGGTGAATAGTATTCTTACTCCGTCACCACACGAAAATGCAATACATGCAATACTAGAGCCATAAGCTAATTAAATAATTAACGTTGGAAGGAGATTGAGCTTCCGGCTCTCACTTCCGATTGTAATGCTGTAGTAAATTGCTACTGCTTTGAGGTCGATTTTCTGCGAGAGTGTGCTACTACCGTGAAAGAGTCGACCCATTTTTAGCTTTAGATAAAAAAGTGTTAGTATCGAGACCCTACTGTTTGAAAGAGCTGTGGATTTGTACGTTTATTTACTAACTAGCAACCTGCCTTCTCTGAGTTCCGGTTCTAGCAGCTTTGCCTCCATATTTTAAATATGCATTATCTCTTAAGATATGACATCGGGTTCCAGTCCCGGGTCGAGCAAAATTTCATAGGGTTTTTCTGAGAGGGAAAGCCTACGTTACTCCTTATATAGAGAGCTATCTGATAGTAAAATATTATCAAAATCAGCCATTTTGAAGATAGGCAGGTATCGTGTATATAACTGTGAACGTAAAAATAATCTTATATTTTGACATTACAAATAGACACTTCAATTTAGTTTATTTTTGTAGATATTCTTCAGAAAACTTTGGCAGATAAGCATCATTGACTAATATGGTTAGTTTTATAATAAACTAGCAATCCGCCCTCGCTTCGCTTCGGTTACAGTCACCTTACTCGCGTAGTTCCCATTCCCGTGGGAATAGTGGGATAAAATATAGCCTTACTCAGGGATAATGTAGCTTTCCAATGGTGAAAGAATTTTTGAAATCGGCACAGTATTTGTTGAGTTTATTCATTACAAACATACACACACAAAAATACAAATTTATCCTCTTTATAATATTAGTGTAGAGTAAGCGATATCGCAACTCGCAAATTTTATTTGGCAACATCTAAAAAACATATCATATTTTTGTGTTATCATTTCAATCATGTATCCATAAAACTTATCATAATGGCTTCAAAATTGTAACACGATTGAAAATTAGTCAATTCATATATTGCACGTAATGATCCTTATCTAATTATGTATAAATTTAAATAAAATGTGGTGACGGAGTAAGATTACAATTCACCACTCCCTATCTTGCCCGTGGATGTCGTAAAAGACGACTATGGGATATAATATGCACATAACATCTGTGCAAGAGAAGGAAAACTCGAGAAATGAAACCCTATACCAGTGGTGGGCAAACTTATTTAATGGCGAGCCACAAAGTTTAAGAAATTCTAGAGGAGGGCCAGCTATAGCAAAATGCATTTTGTATTCAAGCTTTTTATAAACAAAATACCTTTTACTTTTACGCCTTGTTAGGCGTGTGAGACATATGGAATTGTTTTTGATTTTCCATAATAGTTTAGCTTCACCGATAGTGAATAGAATGGATTTTTTTCAATAAATAAACTAATACCTGTGACAGACGGTCGAGATAATTATAATTATGGCAAGTTAATTATGAGATAATGAAAGCTTTTCAATTATAAATGTCAAATTTTATTTTTCGCGCCAAAATGCTGACTAGAATATTTAGAATGGATGGACTCTCGGCGGGCCGGATTATATACATTCGCGGGCCGGAGTTGGCCCGCGGGGGGCCGTACTTTGCCCATCACTGCCCTATACCAACATGTCTGACCAGCATGGTATAGTAGGTCAAATTCCCTCCCACTGTGGAGGAGGCTCGAGCCCCGCAGTGGGACATATGTCAGCTACGATGATGATGATAAGTAAAATTGAAGTGTCTGTTTGTAATCTCAAAATAATTCCCTCTTTTTTATGCTCACACGGTTATTTAGACGATATATAGGCTTGAAAAACCTGTGCTGTGTGGTAGCGGCTTCGAATACTACCAACCCTTGCTTTGCTCGTGGGTGTCGTAAAAGACGACTAAGAGCCCTAGATTGACCCGGACCAACTCTATCTGGTACTATTTGGGTCAACGATTACATTCCCAAGGAGGGTTGACGTCAGGCAGGCGGCCGGTCATAAAAGTCATTGCCGAAACTTTTTGCAATATGTCAAAACAGATGACATATTGCGTCGACCCCAAGTAATTGGGATAAGAGCAAGATGATGATGATGATAGGCTTGAAAAACCACTTTAAAAATTTTGTCTGTCTGTTGCGGGGAATCTTCCAAACGGCTGGACCTATTTTAATAATATTTTATTACCTTGCACTTGTCTATATAAGGAATAACTTAGGCATTTTTTTCCTTAAGAAAGCATTATACAATTTTGTCTGGTCCGGGAATCGAATCCGAGGCCTCATGGACTGCAGTCGCGTATCGTAATATTTTATAAGATCATTGAGGATTTAAAATGCCAAGACAAGGCGACTCAAATCGAAGCAAAGCGAGGGCGGGTTATTAGTTTATTAATAAATTGCATCAAAATCAAGCAATCTTGTTTTTTATTAGCAATTTGAATGACATACATTTTTAAAGGCTTTCGCTTTTATCTTTGAGTAAATCAAATCAAATATTACGTATACACCATATGAAGGCACTTACCTACATATTGTCAACTAGCAACCCGCCCTCGCTTCGCTTCGGTTTTAGTCGTTTTACCCGCGTAGTTCCCATTCCTGTGGGAATACCGGGATAAAATATAGCCTAGTTTACGCCCTGATATTATAGCTTGCCATTGGTGAAAGAATTTTTGAAATCGGTCCAGCCGTTTTGAAGATTACCCGGAACAAACAGACAGACAGACAGACAAAAATTTTTTAATCTGTATTTTAGGCATAGGTGTCGTGTAAATAACCGTATGAACATGAAAAAAGCCTATTATTTTGACATTACAAACAGACTCTCCAATTTTATTTATTGGTATAGATTTAACAATGTATTTTAAATTAATTCAATAACCAAAACTCAAAGGGTTCATATTTTTATATTATTTTTTATATAAAATTGAATGGAACATGTTTAGTCAATTTTGTGCCCAAGTGATCTCTTTCTTCGTATAATGACGGAGTAAGAACATACAGGGTGGAATTTTGTAAAGTCACCTGAAGGGAAAGTTTTGACAAAATTGTTATAGTCTCTCACAATCCCCAGGATGCAATTTTTGCACCAATCGACCTTCACGATAACATTTATACTTATACTTTTGCAGCACTTTAAGTACACGAGTGTGGGTTACGCCTAATTCTTAGGCAGCATCTCTGCTTGAAGCCTTCAGTAATGATTCAAAGTATAACATACTTTGAATTAACATTAAATTAAACATTTAGATCAAAATCGAAATAGTTCTGCTGAAGAGTTTGCCGCCGCTTTTTGAAACTACCCGTATTCTTTAAATTTTCTACCATTCTTTTCAATACGAACCGAGTTGGTGCCTGTCGGCCTCGTGACATTACAAAATTCCACTCTGTATATAATTCAACACTTCCTTTATTGCGTAGATATTGTAAAAGACGATTAAGGGATATACATATAATATTTATGCAAAAGAAGGAAAGTTCGAAATTAAACCACTACACTTAGGTTCTTGTTGGGGAGGCGACTCAAGTCCAGCAGTGGTATATAATTATATGAACTGAGATGACGATGATGATGAAATTCTATACTTAGTGACGTAATGATAACCTTTCCGTGAGGATTCTTAAAAATTGATTGCCGTAATCACTTACTTCACTAATCACTGAATTCTCAGTGTGGTGACGGAATAAGAATACAATTTACTTACCACTCCCTAGTGTAGAGTAAGCGATATCGCAACTCGCAAATTTTATTTGGCAACATCTAAAAAACATATCATATTTTTGTGTTATCATTTCAATCATGTATCCATAAAACTTATCATAATGGCTTCAAAATTGTAACACGATTGAAAATTAGTCAATTCATATATTGCACGTAATGATCCTTATCTAATTATGTATAAATTTAAATAAAATGTGGTGACGGAGTAAGATTACAATTCACCACTCCCTATCTTGCCCGTGGATGTCATAAAAGACGGACTATAATATGCATATAACATTTACGCAAAAGAAGGAAAACGACCTAAAACTCTATACCAATCTGTCTGACCAGCATGGTATAGTAAGCTCAATTTCCCTCCTATTGTGAAGGAGGCTCGAGCCTAACAGTGGGATGTATATGAGCTGAAATGATGATAATCATATCTATGCAAAAGAAGGAAAGTACGAAATAAAACCACTTCACTCTCCCCTCCCGTTATGGAGGAAGCTCGAGTTCATCAGTAGGACATATATAATCTGAGATGATGATGATGAAATTCTATTGGTAGTAACGTAATAATAAACTGCCCGAAACTGTCTTAAAAGTTGATTGTCATAAACAGTTAGCTGGGAGGGTTAGGTTAGTACTTTGTCTTATAAATTTCCAAGGACAAAACTGCTCCATATAATAATACTAAAATAGCTTGCCAGGCGGGTTGGCGATCGAAGATAGTTGTTATATGTTTACCTAAAGAAAGTTGGCTACTCATTCATTATAATTTCGGCTCATATACGTGCCATTTCGGCTCGAGCTTCCTCTACAATAGGAGAGAAATTGACGGTACGCTGGTCAGACTTGTTGGTATAGGGTTTACTTTCTCTTGCATAGATGTTATATGCATATTATATCCCTTAGTCGTCTTTTACGACACCCAAGGGCAAGATAGGGAGTGGTAAACTGTATTCTTACTCTGTCACCACATTAATAAGCTGGCTATTATTTTAGTGAGATCTTTGACATTTCCTTGGAGATAGCTGCAATCAACTCTTGTGACCGATTTTTATGATTGCCACGGGTAATAACATTCTTAACCAGTCGCTACATAGCTATATCATATCTTAAAACGTTTAATATAATAACGAATTTATAAAAGAGCTTTAAATGATAGTGATTTATACATTAAAATATTCGCTAGCAGCTTATCTGAGCAAGTCTTGTCACGACGTTAGCACATAGCGATAACAATTCGTGACATGTTTCTTGTACATGCAAATTGTATATTACCTTAACACTGTATGTAGGAGTACACGTAAATATCTAACCGCGATTTTACTTGTATAATAGTGGATGCAACGGAAATGTCCAAACAGAAACAGTTGTACTGAATGTGGTGACGGAGTGAGAATACAATCCACCACCCCTCTCCTGCCTGTGGGTGTCGAAAAGAACGACTAAGGGAGTAAATATGCATATAATATTGCAGAAAAACTTGAAATTAAACCCTATACGTCTGGACAGCGTGGTATAGTAGATCAATTTCCTTCCTATTGTGGAGGAGGCTCGAACCAAACAGTGGGACGTGTACGAGCTGAAATGATGAAACAAAGCTGTTTATAAAATCTATATCTATATATGTATAAAAAAGAAAGTCGTGTTAGTTACACTATTTATAATTCAAGAACAGCTGTACCGATTTGGCTGAAAATTTGTGGGGAGGTAGCTTAGAACCAGGAGACGGACATAGGATTTTTTAACACGTCTTTTTTTTAAATTGTATTTACAAGATTTCGCCAATAACTCTTTTATCCCGTGCGATCGCGTTCCCGTGTGACGTGACATAAAATGTCAAAGAGAGTACAAGTCACTATGAAACGTAGTATAAAAAAAACCGCATTTGATATGTAATAGCAAAACGCAAATGACAGCTAAACGTAATTTTGTCTATAGTTAAGTATGGTTGAAAATTTTGAAAATTATAATTTTGTCAGAAATCAATAATGAGTAATTTGTATTCTCTTTGAATCATCATTAACAATGTCGCGACCAAGACGATCGGATCTTGCTCGATAAAGCTGTAATGGTTCTTACATTAGAGACGGAAATTTCAGAAATTTAGAAAATTATTTACGAAAATGATTATGGTGGTACGAAGTTCGCCGGGTCAGCTAGTAGTTTTATAAAGAAAATGTTAGTTATCGGTCAAACATATTTTGTACAGGATATTGATCATTCGATTGAAAATGTTTTGAATTAATTATTATTTTCAGAAATTGATTTTATTATGAGGAATAAAATGTTGTTCTGATAATTTATTTCTTCAACTTGACGTAGTGTGGAAACTAAAGCCAAACTAGGCGGCACAGAACAATGTTATGTGTCGTTCTATGGATGAGGGGAACACGGATATATCTATAAATATTTGTGTTCTTAAAAATATAATTTGTGAAACCTTCGTTTCGCCGTTGCTTGTATCAACCTTGAAATATATTCATCCCTTGGTTCGTCACTGACCTCTCTTTTAAAGGGAAAGAGGAAATAATGGTGACGAAATAGATATATAATTTAACAGTCATTATAAACTCTTAAATACAATAAATTTCTCATTTCGATTATTATCTATTATAAGTCAAATATAAGCTTGGATATCAAGCTATTCGACAGTCTAAAATACAGCAAAGTAATTGTGAAAGCCCCAAGGTATTCAACAATGTTAATAAATTATTCCAGATAGAATATTCTAGTAACAGTTCCATTGGACGTTTGTTAGGTATATTGACTGGGTTAAGTCTGTTATTGTTGGTAGTTAAAGCCCTAATATAAACTACACAACTATATTAAGCCGCCATATAGATAGAGATTATTATTTTTGTTTAATAACCTATAACAGTAACTTTGATAAACAAACGTTAACTTGTAAAAAATTATATGATAAATAAAATTGGTTGCAACCAGATGACGTATTTCAATGTAAAATTGTATCTAGTTTTTTAATGAAAGATTCGATTGAGCATTATATTATTTTTCGTCATTAGTCTGGTCCATACACAGTGAGAAGCCTCGCCAGGCATTTGCCTCGCGAAGCAGCTCGATATTGAGGCAAGCGCTCGGCGTATGCCTCGGGCGAGCGGCCGAGCCATATAGTCATAGTGTTGGTTTTTTGGTTGCTCAAAGGCCGGCCAATGGTTTGCCGTGCCCACTCTGGATTCACTGGAAGCACTCCCGTGCTTTGTTCGATCATATCTTTAATATGGATAAAGACTAGTTTTCAAATTAATATTTGTCTATGTTGCAAACACCTATCTATGGAACGCAAGTGATCCTAATTATGTAAATCATTTACTAAGACCCTGGTTAAATATTAATCGCGAGATGAATTTAGCGGTTACTGTTTTAATTATCAACTGAACGCATGGATAAATAACTTGACCTTGCCGAGAGCGGCAGCCTCGCGATGATGCCGAGGCTGCCTCATTCGTTCAGAGATAATTTCTCCGCGCGACAAACGTCTCGCGAAGCTGTTTGCTGTGTGAAGACCCGCCTATTAGAGGGAATAGTCTTAAAAATGTTCTATCGAACATTGTTATAGATGCAGTATTAAGAAAGATATAAAAATATACAGAATACTTTATACCATTAGTAAAGGACTATATTGTTTGATACTTACCTTCTTAGGATAAATTGGACTGATTTTTGAACGAAAACATGAATTATTGTAAAGGAGGCTCAAGCCCAACAGTGGGATGTACATGAGCTGAAATGATGATAAGAAATGAAAATGAAAAATACTTATGAAAGTGGTTTATCATTTATTATAATTAATGAAATATTATGGAAGATATTTCATATTGACATAAAATCTTTTGAGGATTTATATTTATATTTTGACTGCACAGATGGCGCAGTGTCAATTCCTATGCATGAAAATAATTTGTGCGATCCATAAATTGTTGTTCCGAGTGCGGATGTAATTTGTGTCCTTTAGATTATATGTTTGTAAGGTCCCTCACAATGCAAGGAGTATTTACTTAGGCCCTTAAAAATATAGATAATAGTTCAAAGTGATATATTTATAACACAGATATTTACAATATATTCAATCGTGTATTAATTATGCCAACTAAGTAACGTTATACGTCAAAACTGACCACCGTACATGACAATCGATATAAGCACGACCTCGGTCATGACCTGTGTTTAGTAACTGCGAATTAGGTATATGTAGTATCTACATTGTACCTATGAGCTTTAGGTGTGAAGGTTCCTAAAGTAATGCTCGTTGTTCTTCTAATTATTAAGTCCATTACATCATACGAACATAGTTTCTCGCTCTTCAAAGTGCTGACATCTGGGAATAATATTTTTTACGACAGTGCTATGCGGTAAGTACCTACACTCCTACAGATATTAATTCAAAAAGTTGTTATAAAAATTGCATGCTTGATATAGTCAAATAATAAAAAAAATCGGCCAAGTGCGAGTTGGACTCGCGCACGAAGGGTTCCATACCACTGAGCAAAAGAGGGCAAAAAATCGCGTTTGTTGCATGGGAACCCCCTTTAAATATTTATTTTAGTAGTTAGTTAGTTTTTAGTATTTGTTATTATAACGGCAACAGAAATACATAATTTGTAAAAATTTCAACTGTCTAGCTATCGTGGTTCTTGAGATACAGCCTGGTGACAGACAGACAGACAGACAGACGGACAGACAGCGAAGTCTTAGTAATAGGGTTCCGTTTTACCCTTTAGGTACGGAACTCTAAAAAGCGTGCGGTTAAAGTACGCATATCAAAAGTGAATTTTCTTATGTGCCACGTGTTTTTTGTCAATATTAAAAACAAAATGTATTCTCTTACTCTCTCTCTCTCTCTCTCGATAATTATCACTCACTTGCCCTTACTCTCGCTCCATGACTATATGCTTCATGCTATATTCGCACTTTCTCACTTTCTCTCAATCGGTCTCAATCGATCTCTCTCTCTCTCTTCTTGGACATAAACGTCCCACATTTTCGTGTCACTAAATTGCGTTTCATCCGTAAAAATGTTACCCACGTGCGTGTAAAGAAGTTTCACTTTAATAATAATGAATACTATTAACAATATTATTATCAATTATTTGGGGTGAATCACAGAAATATTGATTAATTTTTCTGTGGGTTGAATCAATATGTCATCATCATCATCATCATCTCAGCCCATATATGTCCCACTGTTGGGCTCGGGCCTCCTCCATAATGGAAGGGTACTTGATACCACGCTGGTCAGACGTGTTGGTATAGGGTTTTATTTCGAGTTTTCCTTCTCTCGCATAGATGATATATGCGTTTTATATCCCTTAGTCGTCTCGTACGATCACCCACGGGTAAGATAGGGGGTGGTGAATTGTATTCTTACTCCGTCACCACACGGAAAATCAATATGTACTCTCCTTTAATTTCACATATTTCAAATGTTATTAGCAATAGTTTTAAGACCGGCTGAGATCAACCCTCCTTGGCATTGTAATTGTTAACCGCTTCAGATGTAGTTGATCCAAGTCATTGATAGCTTTTAATTCTTTTTTATGACAGCGATGAGCAATACTACCAACCCTTATTGGGTTGGTAGTATTCGTGCCGACAGCAAAAATAATGTTTAAAACTATTGCCAAATAAATATGAATAATTACATATTCTAATTATGATTCTCACTCAGTTATACAAACATATTCCATTGTATTTAAATGAAGATTGTCGAACACAATTTTCCGTGTAGTGACGGAGTAAGAATAATATTCACCAATATCTTGCCCGTGGGTGCCGTAAAAGACGACTAAGGGATATAATAAGCATATATATCGACGTTCCCCGACCTCGTGAGGGGAGGGTACCTCACGATCGGGGTATTCCGTCGGGCCGACCACTGAAGACAAGTTACTCTGCAACGGTAGTCAGTCCAACGACGAATCCCATCACACGTTCCCACCACTGTAACTTCTAATCATATTAATTGTCTCGGGACCCGGAACAAATTTAATTTGAAAAGAAAATACAGAGTTATGCCACTTTCTTCCTATGCAAAGTGGGACACATAAAACAAAATTGGCTAATAAGCCAGTAGATAAGAGGATGTACAACTACGTGAAGAGCAGCAGTACAACACGACGGATTTAACAGAGCTTAAGGGACCTATATGTGAGCTTTAGGATTGGTTGCAATAGCAGACACGGCAAAAACGTCTGAACGCACGACAATTTTCTCGAGTTGCGACAAGATCCGTATAGTATACTACCCCAGACGTGACTAGCAATTTAATAGGCATATAATATCTATGCAAGAGAAAGAAAGCTGTATAAATCCCCTTAACAAAAGTGGTATCATCATCATCATCATCATTTCAGCCTATCGCCGTCCACCGCTGGACGTAGGCCTGCCTCATATTACGCCACAAAGTGCGGTCCTGTGCCGCCTGCATCCAACGACGCCCAGCAACTTTCATCAGGTCGTCGGTTCACCTAGTGGGGGGCGTCCTACTCTGCGTCGTCCAATACGTTGTCGCCACTCGAGAACCTTTCTTCCCTAGCGGTTGTCAGTTCGTCGAGCGATGTGGCCTGCCCATTGCCACTTCAGCGTGCTAATTCTTCATGCTATGTCAGTTACACCAATTCTTCTGCGTATTTCCATATTTCGGATTCTATCTCGCGGAGAAATACCGAGCATAGCCCGTGGCAGCGTGGTTTAGTAGGTCAATTTCAATCCTATCGAGCCCGGCAGTGGGACTTTTTTTTTGGGGATGGGCCATGGTCGCCGCACTCGCCTCCCGGCTCCATCCTGGGTGACGGAGGGACGGCGCGCGTCCCCATGACTCACCCGTAGTACGTCGCCTTCGTCGTTGGGCCGACCACCGGTGCAGCGTTCTTTGTCTTCAGTGGTCGGCAAGACGGAATACCCCAGTCGCAGCGTACCCTCTCCTTTCGACATCCCCTTCGGGAACGTCGGTTGTTGTCACGCAGTTAGCCCCTCTGCGGGTGACGGACCAAATCCCCGGTCCAGTGGGACATATATAAGCTGAAATGATGATGACGTCACACAACTAGATTTCAATCTAAGTTAATACTTAAGACAATAAATTATCAAATATATTTATTGATGCATTATTCTTTCATATTTATTCACACTTGTTTTGAATAACATCATTCGCTTAACTTTGGTAACCTTCACAATGGGAGATAAATTAATCTACTGTACCATCCTGATTTGTTTATTATTTCGAACTTTTCTTGTGTAGATCTTAACTTGCATAATATTTTATTATCAATATCAACCCTTAGTCGTCCCACGGATATAAAAATAGTGGTGAATTGTATTCTTCCTTCGTCATCAACAACCAAATTATAAAATAGAATAAAATAAAATACAATCCTTACCAATATTATGAATGCGAAAGTTTGTTTGTTTGTTACGCTTTCACGCTTAAACCACCGAACCGATTTCAAAAATTCTTTCACCAATGGAAAGCTATAATATCAGGGAGTAACATAGGCTATATTTTATCCCGGTATTCCCACGGGAACGGGAACTACGTAAGTAAAACGACTGAAACCAAAGCGAAGAGAAGGCGGGTTGCCAGTAAATTATAAATTGACGTTAATAAATTAGAATAATGGACATTAACAAAATTCTCATTTTGAGGCTCAAATTTTTATTTCCCGAGCGCTATGACATGTCCTTCTTTAAACGAAGTTTAAGAAGAGTATTTTCTTCACGGTAGGCAACGGCCTGGCTGTGCCCCTGATATTGCAAAGGTCCATGTGCGGCAGCGTCACTTACCATCAGGTGTGCTACTTGCTCGTTTGCCACCATCGGCAATAAAAAAAAACAAATCACAGAGTTGAGAATGATACACGTAAAATATAGGTAAGTCTTTATCTTTAAGTAATGGAATACTATTTGCGAACTAACCTTGAGTATAGAGTATCATAGTTTTTTTTTTAAACGTTGATTGAATCAGTGCGTGCTGCTTTTAACTTACTTCAATTAATTAAGGAAACTACTCATTTTCTACTAAAATTCGCATTAACAGTGTAGCTATGGCAATGTTAAAGGCAAGAATTTGACTCGCTGACGAACAAAGTAAGTTTTATTGTATATCTAATTAGGAAAATTATAAAATATAAAAATAGCATCAACCATGCCATAAAATTCCTTAAAAAAACGGTTTAAGTTTTAAATTTAATTCAGTGACGTATTTAATAAAGCCTATTAGCTAATTAGTCAACGATTATTCACAGTAGTTGTTTATAATTCACAAGGACTATCGATATTCGCGTGATATTAGATTGCCTTGTTCATCATCAAGGTTTGAAACATTTGAATAATATGTACAAACGAAAACAATTAATTATCACTTCTACCTTTCTCATCATACTCTTTTACATACCACTTTTAGGCACGAGCCAAGGCCGCGAGACCGCGGATTGGACAGGCCGGGATTAGTCTGCCACTCGCAGAGAGGCTGACGTGTCAAGGCGATGCTCCAGCAACACTGTCTTCTTACCGGGGCGACGAATGGGACCATACCCGAAAAGGTAACTCCGGCCACGGCAGTCAAGGAATCAACGAAACGAAACGAGAACAATGATTTTGGGAAGGGTATAGGTAGTCTATGGGACCGTACGTCACCTATTCGTCGCCTTGGGCGGATTAGACAGTGTGTATCCAGACCATAGCGTACTAAAAAAAGGCACGAGGCTCCTTTACCTTGGGAAGAAAAATGACCTACTAAACGTAGGGAAATCAAAGAATGTAAAAGCGTATCAGTAATAATATATTTATGTAAAATGTTGTAATACTCATAGTTTTAGAAATCATTCATCATCTATGATGATACAGTTCATATATATGTCCCACTGCTGGGCTTGAGCCCGTATTTCTTCTTTTCTTTAGGTATGCGATTATTCCTTCATTAGGTACAACATGATTTGCTATAGAGTATTTTACTTCTCTTAGAGTGATTTACTAGTGGTAGCACACTGTTGATAGTCTGTCTACAGCCGCGGGCCGGTCCGTCCGGGGTAGTACCACACTGAGCAGAAAATCAACGTCTGAGTAGTAGCAATTTGTTACTGCGCTTCGTTTGGTGAGCGAGAGAGCCGGAAGCCCAACTTTCTGAGGGTGTTTGCGGGTGGGTTTTGGTGATACCTTTAGTATCACCGAACCCCATTGCACGTATTCACACTCCCTTCACTTTCTTCACGGTATGCAGCGGCCTAGCAAAAGTCCATGAGCGGCAGCAACACTTACCATCAGGTGTACTGTTTGATAGATTGCCACCGTTTGCAATAAAATAATCAATCTCAATCTTCTTTCTAAAATTGAATTTAATATACCAACAAAATCTGTTAGACGCTATACACCAATACATCTTCCACCAGCGCCCACCAACTATCGTCAAAATGCATTTTTGTGGTGAGCGAGCAACTACTTGAATCATCAAACTAAAACATTAAACTTTGACCTATTTGCAACTAAGGTGGAACCGATAAGACGGATATTTAGTAGTAATAAGACGGCTTAGTTTGGAATTTTTTAAAAAATATGTTTAATGTTACTTGCCCATATTTGTTTATTTTTTATTAACTTTTGTTTGCCTATTATCCTATATAATCAGGTCACTTGTTTTTTGTATTGCTGCATAAGTGTGGAGACCTATTATTAGCTTTTAGTTTTTATTTGTTCAACTTACAATGTTCTTATTAGCTGTTGGTCTTCCTAATAAAACGAAATAAAATAAAATATGCATTCATATTCCAATCGTCTCTGAAGATCAGTCGTGAGGAAGGAATTTCCGTATGGTAAGGAAGCAGGAATACAATTCAGCATTTTTTTTCTTATCAATGAGTGTCGTAAATTCAAGAGAAGAAAAATTTTAATTAAAACGCTGTATACCTACGTCTGACCAACGTGGTATATTAGGTCAATTTCCCTTCAATTGTGGAGGAGGCTCGAACCCAGCAGTGGGTCGTAAACGGATTGAGATGATGTTGATTATGTCTATTTTTATGTGGTGATGGAGTAAGAATACAATGGTCACCATCTCACGGTCCTTTATCATGTGGTAGAGTAAATTTCTCTTCGACAATGGAACGAATATGAGATGATAAAAATTCTGATTTGTAGTAAAGATTATACTATTTAATTTTAAATTTTTAATTACGTAGTAACAGCTGTATGCGAATGATAATAAGAATTGAGTGTGTCACGTATTTTTTTTTAATTTCGTATAAATATATATTTGCTTCCTTATTATATATTTAATTCTAAATATAATGACTGTGAGAATAATAATTAAATTATTAATATATTTTATTATACGTCTACAGTGAAGCCAAAAGGAGGATTATCATTTTACTGAAGCGCGTGATTATATGTACGTTTATTCACTCATCATCGCAGCCTACGTACGTCCCACTGTTGGGATCGGGCCTCCTCCACAATGGAAGGGAATATGACCATGCTGGTCAGACATGTTGGTATAGGGTTTCATTTCGAATTTTCTTTCTCTTGCACAGATCTTATGTGATATTATATCCCTTAGTCGTCTTTTACGACATCCACGGGCAAAACAGGGAGTGGTGAATTGTATTCTTACTCCGTCACCACCACACGTTTATTCACTCATAACTTCTAAACTAATTTAATAAATAAGCTGAGTTGCTGTAATTGCGACGCTGGGCAGGCGGGTTGCCGATGGCAGTGTTATATGTTTTTACACGTTTTCCAGGATATAACTAGGCCAATTATTAGGATTTCTCACGAGCAAGTAAAGGGTGGCACCACTTGTATCCCTTTCCTGCCGCCGTACAGGTAAAACATGGTTGGTATGATAAATTTTGTGTGGTGATGGATTTTTTTTTATTGCAAACGGTGGCAATCGAGCAAACAGTACACCTGATGGTAAGTGTTGCTGCCGCTCATGGACCTTTACAGGATCGCTGCCTACCGCGAAGAAAGTGAAGGGAGTGTGAATGCGTGCATTGAGGCTCGGTGATACCAAGGCCACCACCAAAACCCTCCACACACAAACACTCAGAAAGTTGGGCTTCCGGCTCTCACGCTCACCAAACGAAGCGCAGTAACAAATTGCTACTACTCAGACGTCGATTTTCTGCGAGAGTATGGTACTACCCCGGACGGACCGGCCCGCGGCTGTAGACAGATAACTGTCGACAGTGTGGTCCTACCACTCTTGAAGTTAGAATTTAGTTCACTGCCCCATCATTTCTTGCCCGTGGGTGTTGTAAAAGATGACGTATTATAATACGCATATAATATCTATACAAGAGAAGTCAAACTCGAAACAAACCTTATACCAACCTGTCAGACCAGCATGGTATACCTAATAAAGTCAACCTCCTTTTCATAGCGAAGGAAGCTCAAGCCAGTGGAATATATATGAGCTGATATAATATATATATATATATATATATATGTGTATTGTTTGTGTGTATAGTGTATAAGAATATAACTGCTATATTTGGATAACCAAATTTTATAAATTACCCCTTACAATGTATTGCACCTGCCTAAATTATTTCTGCTCCACCCGTGATTGACTGGCAGAAAATGCCTAAGGCATTAAGTCCGCCATGTACCTTATTTTTGTGTGCTAAAGTTTAAATAAATAAATAAATAAAATATAATAATGATGATAAATAATCATTTCAATTGTCTTTATTTTTATCTGATAATTGGTTAAAGAGTGTGTTAAGTTATATTCATATTATGGCGGCGGGGCGGGCCCGAGAGGAACTTTTCTACGGGGAGGCCTAGGCGCGAGTACTTGCGCCCGATATCGCCCTTGCCGAAGCAAAGGGTGATCGTGCCGAGGATTTTAGTCCAGTCACCCGAAGAGAGGTCACCGAGTCGTCAACTGGAGAGGGTATACGAAAGGGTAACGCGGCGAACGGGCGCGTTACCCATTCGTGTACCTTATGGGTTATGGGGTCGTGGACCGTCCCCTCCGTCACTCTGGAAGGACCGGGCGCGATATGCTTATACTAGCCTGTCCCACCCACAAAAAGTATATTAATATTTTAATTATTAATAAATGCGAATGTTCATAATAGTAAAACTAAATTTTAAATCTTTTGTTTTCATTCATAAATAAATAGCATAAAAGTGATATTATAAATTATTTTTATTGAAAATATTTATTATATATTTTATCTTATAATTTACGTTTAAACAAGACTATAATTTTAACATTAAGGAAATTTCATTCCTGGGCTGCTTTTAATAGCCACAAAGCCGAAGGCCGATTATATTTTAAATACATTTTAATATTAAATTTTCATCTACTGCACGGACAGTGCAGTGGTTAAGATATCGACCTACCATTCCAGTATCGTAGGTTCGATTTCCACACATGATTATTATCCTATATCATTTTTATCATCATTTCAGCTCATACTGTTGGCCTCGACCCTCCTCCACAATAGGAGGGAAATGGACCTTACTATACCTTGCTGGTCAGACAGATTGGTATAGGGTTTTGTATCGAGTTTTCATTGTCTTGCATAGATGTTATATGAGTATTATATCTCTTAGTCGTCTTTTACGACATCCACGGGCAAGATAGGGAGTGGTGAATTGTATTCTTACTCCGTCACCACACGGAATTGTCCTATATACGATCCACGAATTTTTGTTCTGAGTCTGGGTGTAATTTGACTCCGTTGAATTATTTGTTTGTAAAGTGGGGGCTTACAAAGCATAAGCAATATAAGGATTATTGCCTTAATGCAAGATGTTATCTTTAAAAAAAGAACACAGAGCAGCCATAAGGTCTACACGTAGAAGTGAAAACTTAAAATTATGAACAAACGGTTATTCTTTTTGGTTTGGTAAACGGTTATTATTTTATTTATCTTTATATTATTGGGAATTTTAGAATAATAGGTTATAACACTGCGGTTGAGTCTATAAAAGGACGAGCGCATGAGCACTCGCTCTCTCTGCCACGACTCACCCCAATCCACTAGTGGTTGGGGCGGTAAACTACGTCCCATCAAAAATATCCGCGGTCCGACGACCCCGTCATCTCCTTGAAGAAGGGGATGATGCCATCACGATCGCCCAAGAAAGGGCCTACACAGCTCGCGCAGCGATAACACATAAAACTGCGCGGTATCGGCCTCGCCGACGAGGTCGAAAACCGCGCCGCGTAAAAATCATTATCCTAAACGTGGCCACGCCCACTTTGCTTTCAGCGACGCCCCGAGCCGAGGTCCGTTCCCCACAGGGGGAGCCCTCGGGAGATGTTCGCTTAACTTACTTACCGGGTTGAGAGCCTTCCGCTCGCCCATTGCCCGCGTTAAGCTGTCAAGGTCATCTGCGACCAACAGCTAAATACACAAAAAAAAAAAAAAACAAAAAAAAGCACTCGCTCTCTTTCTGCATTCGAGCTCCACTACGGGCGGAAGCTCTGATGGTGTGCACATCGATTATACTTTGGTATCGTCGAAGGGTTAGAATTAGTTTAGTTTGCGTATAATTTATTTATTGGTTTGTTTTATGGAAATTGATTGTGATCGTGATAGTTAATTATTAAGAGATATGTATTAAAAAGGTAATTTGTGTGTTATTCTTTTTTTTATATTTAATTTCCATTGTATCCTAAAAATATATAATTTATATATAAATTTCTAGCGTACGTGTGTATGTCACTGAACTCCTAAACGGCTGGACCAAAGTTGACGAAATTTTTTGTGTGTGTTCAAAGGGGATTCGAGGATGGTTTAGATTCACAGTTGGACCCGGTAGGTGGCACTGTTTGGGCAGGACAATAATATAACTTGAGAACGACTTTACCGATTTCGTCTATCTTTTTTTTAAGTTTTCAAATACTTTGTAAGAGGCTCTTTCGGAAAAAAGAATTAGTGAGGTTGTGCAGAAATTTAGAAAATTTAAGAAACTTAACGACTTGATAATCTTTTCTAATGTAACCTTTTTTTCGACTATATAAACTTTTCTATATATATATATAAATCTTCTGTTCGTGTGTTTGTAATTGAACTCCTTCTAAACTGCTGGACCGATTTTGATGATTTTTTGTGGCTATTCCGAAGGATATGAAAATAGTTTAGATTAGTAATTGGAACCGGTAGGTGGCGCTGCAATCGTTTTCACTGAGAATTCCTTTTACTATTTTTTTTTAGATCTGAACAGAACAACGTCTATTGGGTCAGCTAGTATTAATACTTTTGTAATCATTGCAAACGTTAATTGTATAAAATTATAAATAAATAAGTTCTTTTAATATTTAAGGAAGTTTTATTCTCGGTGCGGTTTTTTGGGCAATCGTAAAGATGTGGCGAGCTTGCATATATTTTAATATTTTAACAGTTTTTTTTTAAGTTTTGATTACGTTTCATGTATAATCCTTACTTCCTTACTAATATCCTTACTAATATTATAAATGCGAAAGTAACTCTGTCTGTCTGTCTGTCTGTCTGCTACGCTTTCACGTCTAAACCACTGAACCGATTTTGATGAAATTTGGTACAGAGATGGACTAAAGCTTGAGAAAGGACATAGGCTACTTTTTATTGCAAAAAAATGGGTCTAAGGGGTTGAAATAGGGGATGACATTTTGTATGGAAATTCGTCATTTTCGACGATAGAACCATGAACTTTGTATTAAGGCACTTTATAATAAATAAATAAATATTCGTTCTAGCATTTTGGAAATTTCATTTATATGGGGATGAAATTCAACCCCTAAAAGACAAAAAAGCATACAGCCGAAACCACTGGGCCTAGAAACGTAATTTTTTTACACCGTAGTATTTCTTGGGGTACACGAGCTCTAGCAAAGAAATCGCGAAAAAATGGGTATAAGGGGTTGAAATAGGGGATGACATTTTGTATGGAAATTCGTCATTTTCGATGATAAAACCATGAATCTTTGTATTAAGGCACTTTATAATAAATAAATTAATATTCGTTCTAGCGTTTTGGAAATTTCATTTATATGGGGATGAAATTCAACCCCTAAAAGACAAAAAAGCATACAGCCGAAACTACTGGGCCTAGAAACGAATTTTTTTTACACCGTAGTATTTCTTGGGGTACACGAACTCTAGCAAAGAAATCGCGAAAAAATGGTTATAAGGGGTTGAAATAGGGGCTGACCTTTTGTATGGAAATTCGTCATTTTCGATGATAAAACCATGAATCTTTGTATTGAGGCAGTTTATAATAAATAAATTAATATTCGTTCTAGCGTTTTGGAAATTTCATTTATATGGGGATGAAATTCAACCCCTAAAAGACAAAAAAGCATACAGCCGAAACTACTGGGCCTAGAACCGTAATTTTTTTACACCGTAGTATTTCTTGGGGTTCACGAACTATAGTAAAGAAATCGCGAAAAAATAGTTATAAGGGGTTGAAATAGGGGCTGCCATTTTGTATAGAAATTCGACATTTTCGATGATAAAACCATGAATCTTTGTATTAAGGTATTTGATAATAAATAAATAAGTATTCGTTCTAGCATTTTGAAAATTTTACTTACATGGGAATGAAATTCAACCCCTAAAAAACAAAAAGTATACAGCGGCAACCACTGGGCCTAGAAACGTATTTTTTTTTACTCCGGCGTATTTTTGGGGTACACGAGCACTAGCAAAGTATTTTTGGCAAATCACCCCCTTAAGGGAATGAAAAGCGTATAGCCGAAACTATTGGGGCTAGGAACGTGAAACTGTGTATTTCTGTATATTGTTCGATTCTCTTTCTTTTGTTGTAAATGAGCTCTAAGAAATTAGTTTTTGAAATTCATTCTCTAAGAGGGTGAAAAATGTATAGCCGAAATCATTAGGCCTAGAAATATGAAATTTTGTACAAAGTTGTCTCTCTTGGAGAAAGTGCTCACTAAAAAAGAGTTTTTTGCAATTTTACCCCTAAGGAGGTGAAAAGCATATAACCGATATCACTGAGCCTAGGAACGATCATTTTAGTATACGGTCGGCTTTCTTGGGTTACCCCATTATTTGTTCTTAATGCTCGCTTATCAAGATAGCTTTGGATCGACGCAATATGTAGGCACTGCTCTGCCATCATAGATATTGCAAAGGTTCTTCTAGCAACATTTTATGACCAGCTGCCTGCCAAACGACATTGCTGGCTAGATGGCATCACCAATTGGTCCAAGTCGATGTAAATCTTTGTCTTAGTAGTATTTTGCGACACTCACAAACAATGAAAGCGTTATAATATTCCTAGCCGCTACCAGACAGTAAGTTAAAATCAAGATATTAATCCAATTTTCTATGTCTAGAAATAAACAAATTTGAAGCGTCTATTTGTCTGTCAAAATAATAGGATTTATTTATGGTAACACAATTATTTGCACGATACCTATGTATAAAAAACCGGCCAAATACGAGTCGGGGTCGCGCACGAAGGGTTCCGTACCATTATCTATAAAAAGGGGGAAAATTGCGTTTGTTGTATAGGAGCCACCTTAAATATTTATTTTATTTTGTTTTTTATATTTATTGATATAACGGCAACAGAATTGCATAATTTGTAAAAAATTCAACTGTCTAGCTATCGCGGTCCTTGAGATATGGCTTGGTGACAGACAGACGGACGGACGATTTTTTTTTGACTTATATTCGTTACGAGGTAACCTTCAAAACGGCTGGACCCATACTGATAATACTTTACTAACAGGTCTACCAAGCCTTACATAAGGAATAACTTAGGCTATATTTTATCCCGGTGTGGCTGGAACAACTGTGAGAATTTAGTCGATTTTAAAATTATTTCACTAACGCAAAGCTATTTTTGAGCGAGTAACATATTTAGGCTATTTTTTCATTCCGATATTCCTACGGGACCGGGCACAATGCCGGTGAAATTGCGGGAACTAAATGGATATGAAAATTAATTTACGAATGAAAATCTACATTATCAGTGAATAACAAATAAAGGCTATTTTCATCCTGGTGTTTGCCCGGGAACGAGAACTCCGCGAGTGAAACCGGTGGATGTTGACTAATTTTTAAATTCTTTCACCAATAGGAAGCTACGTTATCAGCGAGTAAGATAAGCAATTTTTATGTCGGCGTTTGCATGGAAATGGGGTCTACGTGGGTGAAACTGCGGGAGTTTGATCGATATTATTTTTTTCCGCAATGGAAACCTATCATAGATAATGTATTATCAGCGACTAAGGATGGCCATATTTCTCATCGTCTTTCCACTTGAATTTATACTACAAGGGTGGAAGTAATATTCAAATATAAAAATTTGTGAAGATATTTGGACATTTGTTACTCAATCACGCGTAAACTGTTGACCGGATTTGGACGAAAATTGACACAGAGTATTTCTTAAATTAAGAATTATGAAAACCAACTTTTACGCGGGCGAAGCTGCGGGCAAAAGCTAGTAATTCCATAAATGCTACTTATTTCGTTATTATAATTACTTTTTTAGTTACAAATATATATAATTTTATAATTCAAATATTATCTCATTGTATAATTTAGGTCTTATTAAACACTCGAGCCGATCACTGAAGTCAAGAAACTTTGCACCGGTGGTCGGCCCAACGACGAAGGCGACGTGTTATACGGGTGGGTTACGGGTGTGCGTGCTTACGCCCTCTGTCGCCCCGGATGGAGTGGAGCGAAGATTGCGTCGACTGTAACTCACCCCCCCAAAAAGGTGTTATTAACCACGACGGATTACAGACATTGTAGTAGTTTAAGTATCGATATTGCATATAAATATTATACGCTTAGAATAATAACGTATAGAAGGTAAGTTCACGCACAAAAAGTGAGGCATTTCAATTGGAGCCTAATGGAGCTTACGCCGGAACCGTTCCGTAATGTACAAGTCATTGTACTGCACGAGCGTATGCAACTCTTAAAAAATAAATAGGTAATTATGACGGTTTGTGCATTCAAATGGTGTCACAACACATTCGAAAAACTTAAAAAGGTTTTTAACATCACTTTTAAAATAAAACTACTTTACGGATTTTATCGCGTTTGTATTTGATTTTTGATTACCCGACGTTTCGAACACTTTACAGCATTCATGGTCACGGGTGGACTAAGATGTCTCACGTCCAACAAGTCATCGTTACTGCAGAAAATTTATAATTATCTACCTATCCTGGGATCCTGTTATAAACATTATTAAAAACAAATCCAAAAAGACCACCACAAGACTGCAAGACACCGTGAGCTCATATTGTATAGATTTGACCCACAATAATAATAACTAAAGATAATTTTATAAATTAAAACCTTTTAGTAACATAAAGTAAGCCGCCTTCAAAATTAACTTTAATTTAGCATCATGTCACCTGAGTTTTCTTGCCGGATCTTTCTCAGTGTGACCGTGTGCCGATCCGGTGGTAGTAGACTAGATTATTAGTTAGTTTTTTTTATATAATTACTATTAATTTTAATGTTTAATTATTACTAACCATAAACAATATAATTTTTTCATATAGAATCATTTTCTTCTTACACTGGCAATAAATTTTGTATCAAAATGTGGGTCAATATTTAATAACTAATTTCTGTATCGGGTAGATAATTATAAATTTTCTGCAGTAACGATGACTTGTTGGACGTGAGACATCTTAGTCCACCCGTGACCATGAACGCTGTAAAGTGTTCGAAACGTCGGGTAATCAAAAATCAAATACAAACGCGATAAAATCCGTAAAGTAGTTTTATTTAAAATGTATAAGGAGACCGGGGCTGGATGTTACAGGGGTAGGTTGTTACAGTGGCAATGGCTGCGAAACAGGGAGTGCAATATTAACGTTAAAAAGAGACAAATACTCTCGTCGCCGCCGGCTAGCGTGCCGCGAGAGCCAGTGGCGCCAGCATTTTTGTAAGAGGAGCTCGCGCATGTTGCCATTAAAATTGCAGGTTAGTAAAATTTTACACTTTTAGTAATATTGGTTTACAAGCTATGTTTCATAATGTCAGAGATGTCCTTGTTGTGATTTTTACTCCCTAATGCTTTCGTTTTGTAATGAATATACGCGTTTACAGCTATATTTATTGATGTTTTTACTGCATAACCTTAAATGGTCAGATTTGGCGTTGGGGCTAAAAGTTCCATTTGCTCGGGGCAGGTTGTGACATCATTTGTGTTACATAGTTTTTGTCTTTTTTATAGGCTGAGGTCGTATGTACGAAAAACTGAGCGGAGAAAAATATCTAAAGACATTTAATAACAAGCGGCAACTATATTGGAGGAGGACAAAACGAAAAAAGTTCGTGGTATCGCAAAAGACTTCGAGATTATGTCATATGTCCCTAAAAAGATACTTAAAAAAAGAAAAGAAGCAAAAGGGAAGGGCATACCAGTGGAATCTCTCACAGTCGGCTACCAAAGGAATAGACAAGTTTTCGACGATGAGCAAGAGGCCATACGAGGCAATACGTATTGTTGATGAATATGTACAAGAGTCTTCACTTTGTTTTTACAAATATTAAATTAGTATTTTCGTTTCATTTTAGATTATTATGATTTCGTTGTGATGAGGTAAGACTGCTTTCTCGACATATGTTATTTAAATTAAGAAAAGTAGGTAATTACGACGATTGTTCCTAATAAAAACCTATTCAATACGTTTGTTTTTATTGGAACAACTAGCCCCGTGTAGTGTAACAACCAGCCCCAAGCACGGGGTTGAATGTTACAGGGTTTTTTTTCCACAAATCACACAATTATGTCATCACTATTAGTCTACAACATAACATTTTTTTTAAACAAAGATCCTGAATAGTTACTTTACCAAACAAGCCTATACTTAGGTAAAACAATCAAACCAATTCAAAAATATGGCAGTTTGTAAAAAAAATTTCACTACCAGCCCCGGTCTCCCCTACTCGCGTAAACATCAGAAATCATTATCACTTTTAAAAGTATTTCGACGATTTATGTTCATAAAAACAAAATTTGATTTAATAACTTGTATAGTTGTTTGCGTGTGTATGTGTGTAATCGTCTGCGCGCCATTAGTATTTTTAGATTCAAATTTCGAAAGTTCGAAGTACTGACACTATCCTTGTATACGTTATTATTCTAAGATTATACGTTTGTATCCCATGTAGGACAATTCATTGCGCGGTTCGATAATTCTTATTCTAAGTCTATTTGTGACTGTTATTATCATCATTCAGCCTATCGCCGTCTACTACGGGATGTAGGTCTCCCTTATGTTTTGCCACAAAGTGCGAGCCTGTGCCGCCTGCATCCAATGACGAACAATAACGTTCAACGGGATGTCCGTCCAGGCGAGGCAGGGTAGGACGTCCCCCCTAGTGAGGGCCGCCCGATACGTCCGACCGTAAATATATATTTTTGAAATCCTCTATGCAATGAAAAATTATTTCTAACTTCAGTGCGAATATTAGCAGTTAAATGAAATGATAATTGATAAACAAAGATTTGGCATATTTCGTATCTATGCAATAAAAATTGTTTGAAAAGTATTAGAAAATGAGAGAACACGAAGGAAAACGTGAGACAATTAAAATAGTTTTCATCATCATCATCGCAGCCCACATATGTCCCACTGTTGGGCTCGGGCCTCCTCCACAATGGGAGGGAATTTGACATACTATACCATGCTGGTCAGACATGTCGGTATAGGGTTTTATACCTAGTATTCCTTCTCTTGCACACATGTTATGTGCATATTATATCCCTTAGTCGTCTTTTACGACATCCACGGGCAAGATAGGGAGTGGTGAATTGTATTCTTACTCCGTCACCAAACGGAAAGAAAAACATAGTTTTATTTCATGTAAATTGTAGCAATATTAGATAAAAACTGCATAAAATAAACTGTTAATAGCGAAATTAGCATATATATGGAACAAACCAGCTAACAGCGAGTACAAATCAATTCCGCTACCTTGAACTTCAAGTTAACTGGTCGACTGCAGTGAAAGGGTTGGGGGCAACATTTTTGCAGCTGCACTACTCGTTTTAATAAACGCTTAAAACAATCATCGGATTTGATTTTAACGTTTTGTTTTTTGGGGCAAATAATAATACAATTTTATGGATTTTATCGCATGTGTATTCGATTTTATTTATATTTTCTACTAGCAACCCACCTTTGCTTCGCTTCGGTTTTAGTCGTTTTACCCGCGAAGTTCCTGTTCCCGTGGGAATACCGGGATTAAATATAGCTTAGTTTACGCCCTGATATTATAGCTTCCCACTGGTGAAAGAATTTTTGAAATCGGTCAAGCCGTTTTGTAGATTACCCGGAACAAACAGACAGACACAAAAATTTTTTAATCTGTATTTTAGGCATAGGGGTCGTGCAAATAACCGTGTGAGCATGAAAAAAGCCTACTATTTTGACATTACAAACAGACACTCCAATTTTATTTATTGGTATAGATATAGATTGCATACGGTGGCAGACGAGTAAACAGTAGACCTGATGGTAAGTGTTGCCGCTCATGGATCTTTGGAATACCAGGGGCACAGCTGGGCCGCTGCCTACCGCGAGGAAATTGAAGAGAGTGTGAACGCTTAGGTTCGGTGATACTAATGGCATCACTAAAACCCATCACACGCAAACACCCTCAGAAAGCTTCCGGCTCTTTCGCTCACCGAACGAAGCGCAGTAACAAATTGCTACTACTCAGACGTTGATTTTTAGCGAGAGTGTGGTACTACGGACGGACTGGCCCGCGGCTTTAGACAACTGTCAACAGTGTATCTTATATCTTTAAACGAGCAATTCTTGAATATATATATTCAGGATCTCGGAAACGGCTCCAACGTTTTTCATGAATTGGCCATACTAGAGGTTTCGGGGCTAAAAAATTGATCTAGCTATATTTTATTTATAGAAAATGTTGTTTTGTCGGTGTTTTTAGCTAATCAATATAATGACATAAAATGTCAATAGAATATGGATTCAAATTTCGCCGTCAACGTCAAGAGTGGCGATAGCTCAGTTGGAAAGTTGTACAGTTTTCTTTTTGTTTTGTTTTGGCATTCAAACAGCGTCGGATCGAATCTCGGTGTTATTATTATTCTCTTTTAGTAATTTTTGATATTTTTTTCTTTATTTAATTTTTATTTTTTATTAATATATAAATTAATTCGACAAAAATACAACAAAAATATTCCGAGCGAAGCTCGGTCAACCAGATATTGTATATTAAAAAATAAAATAAACAAAAATTCCTGACGTTTCAAACAATTTACAGCGTACATGATCACGAGAGGACGTCCCAGTCAAGTAAATAATCATCATCATCATCATTGCAGCCCACATACGTCGCACTGTTGGGTTCGGGCCTCCTCCGCAATAGAAGGTAATTTGACCTATGATACCATGCTGGTCAGACATATTGGTATAGGGTTTCATTCTCTTATGTGCATATTATATCCCTTATTCGTTTTTTTCGACGTCCACGGGCAAGATAGGGAGTGGTGAATTGTATTCTTACCCTGTCAATATGCGCGTAAAAATAGTTTTGTTTTAAACGTACAACCCGCATCATCGAATGCATAATGTTATATAAATGTCCAATTGGTGACCGAGTGTGAATAGGTACAATATAAAATGCCCTATCTTGTTCTTGGGTAACGTGAAAGACGACAAAGAAACTCGACCTACAGATAATATCTACGCAAGTTATAGATAAGTAAATTTGAAAATTTTTAATAACCCCGTCACAAACTAAAATAATAAAAAAAAGTATTACGTTCTCTTCAACAGGAATTATCAATGAATTGTCATTTAACGATTATACTGGCACGCGTAAAGAACTTAACTAAGTAATCATTACATTATTTTGAAAAAGATCTGATACTCTTACACTGCTGCTCTGATATTAATCAAACATAGCTAAGAACTACCGCAAGGAAACTGGCTTTCAAATGAAAAACCGCATCGGAATTGGTCCATCTGTTTGAGAGCTACGATGATATAAACAGACGCACACAGACAGACAGATATCGACGTAAAACTTATAACACCCCTCTTTTTACAACGGGGGTTAAAATTTCAAAATAAGATTTTCCACTAATCCTTCTGACCAACGTGGTGAATTTCTCTCCTATTGTGGATAAGTTTAAGTCCATAGTACGTACCTATATGAGCTGAAATTATGATGACGAAAATTATCACTTCCTTGAATGACGATGGATTAAGAATACAAATTTTCACCTCTATTTAGTTTTTAAGAACTCCATTTAGTTTTTAAGGACTCCATTTAGTTTTTAAGTGCTCCATTTAGTTTTTAAGGAGAATTATTTTTTTACTTTTTAAGGCACAATTCTTAAAAAGTAAATAATAATTGTCCTTTATCAGTTAGAAATAAGATAAACAAATAATTATCAAAATGCGAATTGAAAAATATTATAAAGAAAAATCTTATAAAGACACATGTTTTTTATAAATATTAAAAGAATACAAAAAAAAAGAAATTGTACTCTCTCTCTCTCTCTCTCTCTCTCTCTCTCTCTCTCTCTCTCGATCTTTCTGACTCGTTTGCTCCCTACTCTCACTCCATGGCTATGTTCGCCTTTTCTCACTCTCTCTCAATCGGTCTCAATCGCTCTCTCTCTGTTCTTGGACAAAATGTCCCACATTTACATGTCACTAAATTGCGTTTCATCCGTAAAAAAATTATCCTCATGCGCGCAAAGAAGTTTCACTTCAAAATTATACAGCACATTTTCCATTGACGACGATTCAGTCCACGCATGGACTAATATGTAATAGATAAGTCACATTTGTGTCAATATGTAATAATATACAATTATATTGAATGCACTTGTTTAAGCGGAGTTTTTAATACATTTCTAGCTGAATTTACAATTATATCGTTGTCAAAAGATCGATGTAAAGATTGGATTGATAGTTGACATTATAAGAATAATGATTTCTGATGTTTACGCGAGTATTACACATTTTAAATAAAACTACTTTATGGATTTTATTATTTTATTAAATAACAATGGTTTTATTGTAACCGGGATCACTATATTTACAGCTAATTATGTTCTTTGAAAACTTTCTAGCTAAAAAGACGATTCTAACTAGTTATGTCTTAATTAACAAGCATAACCTTAGCCTTATTTTAATAATTGCATTGTACATAATGTCGCTTTATACAGCTGTTATTGAATGGTAGAACTTGCACGTAAGGACACAGCGTATAAAATACTAGCAATCCGCCCTAGCTTCGCTTCGGTTATAGTCGTTTTACCCGCGTAGTTCCCGTTCCCGTGGGAATACCGGGATAAAATATAGCCTAGTTTACGCCCTGATATTATAGCTTTCCATTGGTGAAAGAATTTTTGAAATCTGTCCAGCCGTTTTGAAGATTACCCGGAACAAACAGACAGAGAGACAGACAAAAATTTTTTAATTGCTATTTTAGGCATAGGTGTCGTGCAAATAACCGTGTGAGCATGGAAAAACCCTATTATTTTAACATTACAAACAGACACTCCAATTTTATTTATTGGTATAGATTATAATTATAAAATTCTAATTTGTTGTATAATCAGCATACATTTGTATTAAAATTACTTATAATTATTGTTATTTTTAAATATATTTATGATTATAAAACTGAAGAGTTTGTTTATTTGGATTCACTAATATTAAGAACTACTGGTTTACATATGTATAAGGTATATATATAAGGTATATATTTAAGGTGTACATATATAAATTTCCAAGAAAAGCACCATTGTCCATTATCCTAATGATCCTTCAGCCGATTTTTACTACACCAAAGGGTGGCAACAACTATAGGGAAATTAAAAAGAAGTAGGTACTTAATAAATTCTAAAAAGTAATACATTCTCCATTTTAAAAACATATTTCATTGACGCTTCGTTCCTATTAGTGTTGGCGTGATCTTAATAACGTGTTACCTTTCTGATAAATGAGCTATGTAATACTAAAAGACTTTTTCAATTCAAACCAGTAGTTCTTAATATTAGCCAATCCAAATAAACAAACTCTCTAGTTTTATAATAATAAATATAAAAAATAACAATAATTATAAGTAATTTCAATACAAATATATGCTGATTATTCAACAAATTAAAATTTTATAACTATAATGTTTTATATGCTGTCCTTACGTGCAAGTTCTACCATTCAATAACAGCTGTATAAAGCGACATTATGTACGATGCAATTATTAAAATAAGGCTAAGGTTATGCTTATTAATTAAGACATAACTAGTTAGAATCGTCTTTTTAGCTAGCAAGTTTTCAAAGAACGTAATTAGCTGTAAATATAGTGATCCCGGTTACAATAAAACCATTGTTATTATACGGATACCTTGACTTAATGTAAATTACATTTGTAATATAATGTATAGCGTTTTTTTACCTTAAAATACATTATTTATAGTTATTTACCTTTAACTTAAGCTATAAAGATACAAGTAAAATTATAGTTTTAATATCTAAACTTACGCATTAATTATAGGGATGCAAATATTGAAACCAAAAATATCGATGTTTGATAACAAACATCGATGTACAAGGCCACGGGTAACTGGACTGGGGATTAGTCCGTCACCTGCCGAGAGACCGACCGCGCGACGGTGACCGATGACTCCGAGGGGGGCCGCCGTGAGGGGAGGGTACCTCGCGATCGGTGTATTCCTTCGGGTAGGGACACGATATCGAACAGAAAGTAAAGATACCGTACACATGAGTAGTATCGAAGAAAAAGTATCGTACTCAATAAAGTATCGAAACAAAAGTATCGATACTTCAAAGTATCGAGTACTGAGTACTTTTCCTGGAATCTGTCGTGATGAGTTTTTTTTTTTAGGAATTTTGACCGTCTGTGAACGGATAAAAATATGGCGCGAGCCACATTTTAGAAGGTTAGGTTAGGAATTACGTTTGAACTAAATGGCGTTACCGTAAATAATAAGACCCAACAGCCTTTTTTTGTGCCTCGTTAAAATTAAATTATTTTAAGTAAGATTTAAATTTTTCTTTAAATTATTTTAAGGAATTCTCCTTGAAATCGTCGGCAGCGCTACCTACCGGGTCCAATTGTGAATCTACACAATTCTCGAATCCTCTTCAACACACACAACTTCTGGGGTTTAGTCCACAGCAGGAGTGAAATTGAGTGTTAGTATCGGGTTTCATTTCGAGATTTCCATCTCTTGCATAGATTTCATATATGCATATTATCCATAGTTGGCTTTTACGACACCCACGTGTAAAATAGGGTGGTGAATTGTATTCTTACTCCGTTATCACACGGAATAATAAATAATAATATTTACAATTTTGTGATCTCGTCTTCATCATCAACTCAACTTATATACGTCCCATTACAGAGTTGGAGACCCTTCCCGAGACAAATCTAAGCAAGAAAAGGAAATAACGAAATAAAATCCAAATCAGGGTGGTATAGTTGATTAGTTCGCCACCCGCGTTAGGGTAACGCCTTGGCCAGCAATACTGCGTTGTTGCCGAGGCGTCAAAGCGACGCTACCCGAAAGTGTAACTCGCCGGGCCGGCCACGGATTTCAAGGGATCGGTATCAGTGGTAGGCCCAATGGTGACAGGGAATACCGTAGGTTATGGGGTCCGGGCGTGTCCAGGTCATAGCCTAGAAAAAAATGGCCAAGTGCGAATCGGCCTCGCGCACGAAGGGTTCCGTACCATTGAGTAAACAAGTTTGTTGTATGGGAGCCCTCCTTAAATATTTATTTTATTTTATTTTTAGTATTTGTTGTTATAGCGGCTTTATCTGTAAAAATTTCAACTGTCTTGCTATCACCGTTCTTGGGATACAGCTTGGTGACAGACGGACGGACGGACGGACAGCGAAGTCTCAGTAATAGGGTCCCGTTTTTACCCTTTGGGTACTGAACCCTAAAAAAGGGTGGTACAGTTGGTCAATTTATCTCCCATTGTAAAGGTTACTAAAGCTGACCGAATGACGTTATTCGAAATATTGGTGAATAAATATGAAAGAATAGTGCCTCATAAATATATTTGATAATTTATTGTCTTAATTATTAACTTAGATTGAAATCTAGTTGTGTGAGGTCATCATCATTTCAGCTTACGCCCCACTGCTGGGCTCGAGCCTTCTCCTCGATAGGTCTACAATTGACCTACTATACCATGTTGGTCAGACGGGATGGTAGGGTTGGTATAGGGTTTTAATTCTTATTTTACCTTCTCTTGAGTAGATTTTATCTGCGTATTATATCACTTAGTTATCTTTTTTTCGATAACCACGGACAAGAAGGATAAACTGTATTCTTATTTCATTCCCACGTAAAGATTTGTTATTTATTTCTTTACTTTTTGTTTTTTTGGGATATAAGCAAAATATTAGGTAAATTTTGATAAGGTTTGTTTGTTAAAGGTAAAATTTGTTCTAGATATTAGGTTTATCATCCACATTATCTCAGCCCATATACGGCCCACTGTTTTTTTTATGCGTGGGCTATGGTGAGCGCCCACGCGGTCCATTCCATCCGGGGCGACGGAAGAACGGCGCGCGGGCCCATAGCCCGTACCCATGTCGCCTTCGTCGTTGGGCCGACCACCCACCGCCCAATACAGCCCACTGTTAGGCTTCAGTTTCCTCCATAATTGATGCGAAATTGACCTACTATACCAAACTGATCAGACGTGTTGGAATAGGGTTTCATTTCGAGTTTCATTGTCTTGCATCGATGTTATCTGCATACATCCCTCGGTCGTCTTTTACTACACCCACGGGCAAAATAAGGGGTGGTGAATTGTATTCTTATTCCGTCACCACACGGATATCATATAGAAGTTAGTTATCACCATATCATCATCATTATCATCGCAGTCCATATACGTACTACTATGGGCCTTTTTTTTTTTTTTGGGTGGGCTGCGGTCGGCGCGCCTCCGCACCACTCCGTCCGGGGCGACAGAGGGGGTTAAGCACGCAACACCCGCAACCCACCCGAACACCACGTCGTCTTCGTCGTTGGGCCGACCACTGGAGCAGGGTTACTTGTCATCAGTGGTCGGCCCGACGGAATACCCCCTACCCGGGGTACCCTCCCATCGACGTCCGTCTTTCCTCACGACTACTACTATTGGGCTCGGGCCTCCTCCACAACGGGAGGGAATTTGATTTACTATACCATGCTGGTCAGACATGTTGGTATAGGGTTTCATTACGAGTTTTCCTTCTCTTGCACAGATGTTATGTGCATATTATATCCCTTAGTGGTCTTTTACGACATCCAAGGGCAAGATAGAGAGTGGTGAATTGTATTCTTACTCTGTCACCACACGAATATTTACCATATAATTATTTAAAATCTATACCAATAAATAAAATTGGAGTGTCTGTTTGTAATGTCAAAATAATAGGCTTTTTTCATGCTCACACGGTTATTTGCACGACACCTATGCCTAAAATAGCAATTAAAAAATTTTTGTCTGTCTGTCTGCCTGTCTGTCTGTCTGTCTGTCTGTTTGTTCCGGGTAATCTTCAAAACGGCTCGACCGATTTCAAAAATTCTTTCACCAATGGAAAGCTATAATATCAGGGCGTAAACTAGGCTATATTTTATCCCGGTATGCCCAGGGGAACGGGAACTACGCGGGTAAAACGACTATAACCTATAACCGAAGCGAAGCGAGGGCGGGTTGCTAGTTAAAAATAATTACATAAAAATACGCCTACTAGTTTTTTCATGACTAATTAATTAATTAAATAGATCTATACTGCTTGACGACAACTTTTTTATGTTTTTAAAATAAAAACATCTTTGTTTTTTATATTAAATATTTTATTGGTGTTAATTAATCTTATATAAAACTATGAGAGGCACATACTTGTATCCACTAACGACACCTTAATTTTAGTCAATACCTAAAGCAAATGTTGAATGACACATTATCAATCGATAAACTCATGTGTTAATTTATTGTTTTAGTTAAAGTTCAGGTGTCACGGCAGTCTTTTTTAACCCCCGACGCATAAAGAGGGGTATTATAAGATTGACTTTGATGTCTGTCTGTCTATGGCATCGTAGCTTTTAAACGGATGGACGGATTTCGATGTGGATTATTTCACTTGAAAGCCTCCTTGCAGTGGTTCTTAACTACATTTGGTTAATATCGCTCCAGCAATGGTAAGAGTATTAGTTCTGTCCTAGCCGAGGCCGCGGGTGACGTGACCGGGGATTAGTCCGTCACCCGCCGAGAGGCCGACCGCGTGAGGAAAGACCGACTGTCCGGTCTGTCGCCCCGGACGGAGTGGTGCGTGGAGCGCGCCGACCGCAGCCCACCCAAAAATGAAAAATTAAAAAAAAATCAGTTCTTTTACAAAATAATGTAATGACGTAAGATTACTCGTTCAAGTGCTTCACGCATGTCGGTATAATCGTTAAATGTCAATTAATTAATATTTTTTTTTATTGCAAACGTTGGCAAGCGAGCAGACAGTACACCTGATGGTAAGTGTTGCTGCCGCTCATAGATCTTTGCAAGGCCGCTGCCTACCGCGAAGAAAGTGAAGGGAGTGTGAATGCGTGCAATGAGTTACGGTGATAATAAAGGCATCTCTAACACACACCAACATACCACACGCAAACACCCTCAGAAAGTTGGGTTTCCGGCTCTCTCGCTCACCTAACGAAGCGCAGTAACAAATAGGGATGAGCGATATTAGTAAAATATCGATATTGATATCGATAGCCAAATATCGATAAGTCGATATTATCGGACACATAATATCGATATTTTATAATATCGAAGTAAAGGAAAAATTCTCCGGACAAATTTTTTTTTTTAGGAAATTTGTCTGGATGTATTAAAATCTAATCTAATTAAAATCCTCCTGACAAATTTTGATGAGCTTTTTTTTATTAGGATATTTGTCTGGATGCCTAGGAATCACACATTTTATCAAAATTATGTTATTAATAATTTTTCATTTTATTGCAAAAGCGATATCGTGTTAATAATATCGATATCGTGTTCATAATATCGATATGGCGATATTTCAAAGTTATAAATATCGATATTTCGGCGGCTAATATTGATATTTCAACAATATCGATAAATATCGCACATCCCTAGTAACAATTGCTACTACTCGGACGTCGATTTGCTGCAAGACCAGTCCGGGTAAAGTTGTCACAGCCATCTGAGGCTAACAACTAAGTCACACATAAGAAAAAAAAAAAAAAAAAGCTGTAAGAGTGTGGTACTACCGCGGACGGACCAGCATGCGGCTTTAGACAAACAACTGTGAACAGTATGGTCACGGTAATATAATCTACCAGTAATCCAACTTCATACAAACGGACGAAACGCGAGCTATACCTACGCGAATCGATCTCGGCATGCGCTCGGCATGTAGACAGTTGCGACTGTGCTGCAGTGACGAGCGAACGGTGTGTTGTTTTTTTAACAATAACTGCGCGAATTTTTCACTAAAATACATAATTATACACATATTTAATATGACAAGTAGGGTATATTGTGCTGTTTTTGGTTGCATGAATTCGTCAATAACGAATCCGATATAAGAGATAACTTTATTTTAGATTACCTGCAAATTCTGAAATCTTACCTATTATAAAATAATTTTACTTACTAGTAGGTAGGTACATAATGTGTGTCGTTTTAATGTATAAGTATTTCCTTTATTCTCCCGAAAAAAAGTTGTCTGGATTAATAAATAAAGTGAATAAAGTGATTAACACGAGTGAAATAGGTAGTTATAGGCGGTTCATGAATCATGTTACGGTACGCTTGTGTTAAAACTCATAATGTGTTTTGTTTTGTTAGTTTATATAATTCAAAGTAAAGACGTGGTATTTTATTATTAATAATAGATGTTTATTGTACTATGTGTATGAATAGTACTAGAAAACAATACTTTGACCGTCTGTCTGTCACTAGATAATTTAAATTTATAGACCGATTTGTTATTTAAACATAAACATGTTTTTTTTTTAATTAAAACTACCAATCAAAAATCAACACGCATTCTTATTGAACACTTCCTATTCAATTCACAAAGTATTTTATTTGTTTATATAAGAAAAGTATATACAAAACTAAATGGAAACACAAAGTAGGCAAATGTAATTAAAATGCTGGAGGCGGGCAGCCCTATCACATGTTTACGTTTAGGCATTTAATTCAAGGTTGCGGCCGAGATACATTACTGGATAGATGACTACTGTGGTATGGTCCTACCACTATCATAATTCCTGTTGAAGAGAACTTTAATACTTTTCTTTATTATTTTAGTTTGTGACGGTGTTTGTTCAAAATTTTCAATTTTACTCATGTTAGGTTAATTTACATTGTGGCCACCCTGTTTGAATTATTTAATAGTACTGTACTGAATTTGACTATTATAAAATGTAATTAATGGCACCAACGGGGACTTATGCCTAACAATAGTTGTTGTTTAATGGTCGAAGATTTAAGATTTGGTATCGGATTGATTGATGTCTCAGCCCCTATTGAGAGGACATTAAAAAGTTTAAGAGTGTAACGTATACTGTGTATTTGAGTGAGTAATGTTATTGTGTCTTTGAAGTGAATAATGTAAAACTGAGAGCGACCTTGAGTGAAGTATTAAATGTAATACAAGTTGGTATTGGCGTTCATATTTGTCTTGTTCCTGATAATATCCTTTTATTTATGACAGATTATTGTATGAATACAACATATCTGAACCGTCCAGGACAATAGAAAGGTGGTAATCTACCCTGTAACAAGACATATTATCTACAATGGACAGCTGACCGACATAGACTCAAGACAACTGTCTAGGCTCAACGATAATTATAGTGTGACAATCTTAGAATAATAACATTAGTGTTGCCCAAATGCAAGACCAAGACGAGACTTGGACCGGTCTTGGTCTTGGTCTTGCAACATCACACCTTGTCTCGTCTTGGTCTTGGTCTTGCGCACCCGAGTCTAGGTCTTGGTCTTGGTCTTGCGCACCCGAGTCTTGGTATTGCAGCAAGAGTCTCGCAAAGTCTTGCAGTTAGAATAACGTAACAGTAATTTATCATGGCAATGAAAAATCCAACTAAATTAATCAAATATCTATCTATCCTACCTATCCATCTGCTAGCCTATAGTTCACTATTGAATACAATACTTACCACTGGAGAAAATTACTCTTCTATTCCCCTGGTGTTCCATTAGACAGCGTTACTACTCTTATGACAGGACTTTCGACCCTATTTTCTTAAGACGTCACCACACGAGGCAGTTGATACAATAAATTTTATGTCATTTTATAATCAATGCGATATTTTACAATTAATGCGATTGTTTATATTCCCCTTCAAGTTAAGTGGTATGTATCTATTGTATTTCCAGTTTAGTTACTGATACTCTAGATACTTGAAAAAACCTGTTACTCTATTGCCTATATAAATACTTTGGCCGCTGGATCCATGTAGCTCTTAATATACTATTTATTCAAGAACATATAAAACTGATTTAAAATTTTATGGTTTTAATACTTGTAAAATGTATGATATTCGTCGTCATTGTCACAGTTCATAAAAGTGCCACTGCTGGGCTTAAGCTTCCTTCCAGTAAGAGGAAAATTGATCTACTATACCACGCTGGTCAGACATGTTTGTACAGGGTTTTCTTTCTAGTTTCACTTCTCTTGCACATATATACACAGGGTGTATCAGGTTATGGGACAACTGTTCATGTATGTTGTAGTTCAACAGTCATAGATCATAATTATAATGTATATTATTATATTACAAAAACAATATAACGTAAAAGTTATAGTGATTACAAAAATGTGTGTCTAAGAGTTTATGCATTAAATTTTATGCATTATGTAGGTATGTACAGACAGGATATATGTAAGCATGTAAAATTTCGACAGTATAAATAGGTATTAGATTTGCGCGAACCTTTCAATGGTTACGTAGGTACAAAGGCGACTCATCAACGGTCATCGGCCGATCAGCTGATTTATATTAAAGCGAAGTTTGTCTTGCTTATGCAAACGTAATCATTGATTTATTCAAATTCTAATGAACATTTAACAAAATACGAATATGTTGTAGATTAAGTATCTTTCCTTTATACATTTTAATCAATTTACACGAAAAAACGATGCCAAAATTGAGAACTTACATGTCTCTCAATTCATTAACGAATCGATATTTTTATTTCAATTTTTTTTCATGGGTTCCTAACACCATTGCCCGATCCGATTTGATACGACATCCACGGGTAAGAGAGTGGTGAATTATATTCGTACTCTGTCTTTTTTTTTTTGTGTGTGTGTAGCTGTTGGTCGCAGATGAACTTGACAGCTTAACGCGGTCAATGGGTGAGCGCTGATGGCTCTCAACCCGGTAAGTAAGTTAAGCGAACATCGCCCGAGGGCTCCTCCCTGTGGGGAACGGACCTCGGCTCGGGGCGTCGCTGAGAGCAAAGTGGGCGTGGCCAAGTTTAAGTTAATGACTTTTACGCGGCGCGGTTTTCGACCTCGACGGCGAGGCCGATACCGCGGAGTTTTATCTGTTATCGCTGCGCGAGCTGTGTAAATCCTTTCTTGGGCGATCATAATAGCGTCATCTTCTTCTTCAAGAAGATGACGAGGACGTCGGACCGCGGATATTTTTGAGGGGACGTAGTTTACCGCCCCAACCACTAGTGGATTGGGGTGAGTCGTGGCAGAGGCAAAATAGCGCTGGGAGCAACGCTTCATGTACTGCCTGATGGTGATCGTACTCTGTCCCTACATGGACATTTATATAGATTAATTGTAGGCATATTTCTATGTCCAACAGTGAACGTCGTTGGGCTAATGAATAAACGGATATATAAATATGTATAATGGGCAAGAGCACTCTCGTGATTACGGTATTTTTGTCCTTAAGCCTTTCCGAAGAGTAATTCTGAAAAGCCAACACCAACATTGGGAATCGATTGGCCAATAGATGGATATCTTAAGACTGATTTGACTTGCCGTGTAGTGACGGAGTAAGAATATAATTCATCACCCCCTATTTTACCCGTGACTGCGAACCCACGACTAAGGGCTATAATATATAACATCGGTGCAAGAGAAGGAAAACTTGACATGTATGACCTGTAACAACACGGCTGATCACCGTGGCGATTCCCCTCCGGCCACGGCCGATTCTCCTCCTGTTATGTAGAAGACACGAGCTCAACCGTATATAAGCTGAAATGGTGATTTGAATTAAATGCAAGACCGCAAGACTCTTGCAGGCCCAGTCTTGGTCTTGCTCAAGTCTTGCAGGGCCAGTCTTGGTCTTGGTCTTGCAAAAATTAAGCGGTCTTGGTCTTGGTCTCGGTCTTGCATTTCTCGCAAGACCAAGACCAAGACCGCAAGACCAAGACTTTTTTGGGCAACACTAAATAACATATAGAAGGTAAGTTCGCGCACAAAAAGTGAAGCATTTCAATTGGAGCCTAATGGAGCCTACGCCGGAACCGTTCCGTAATGTACAAGTCATTATACTGCACGTACGTACGCTACTCTTAAAAAATAAATAAGTAATTATGACGGTTTGTGCATTCAAATGGTGTCATAATACATTTGTAATACTTAAAAAGGTTTTTAATGTCATTTTTAAAAGTATTTCGACGATTTATATTAATAACTAGCAATCCGCCCTCGCTTCGCTTCGGTTATAGGTTATAATCGTTTTACCCGCGTAGTTCCCGTTCCCGTGGGAATCACGGGATAAAATATAGCCTAGTTTACGCCCTGATATTATAGCTTTCCATTGGTGAAAAAATTTTTGAAATCGGTCCAGCCGTTTTGAAGATTACCCGGAACAAACAGACAGACAGACAGACAAAAATTTTTTAATTGCTATTTTAGGCATAGGTGTCGTGCAAATAACCGTGTGAGCATGAAAAAAGCCTATTATTTTGACATTACAAACAGACACCCCAATTTTATTTATTGGTATAGAAAACAAAATTTGATTTCATAATTTGTATAGTGGTGTGCGTGTGTACGTGTGTAATCGTCTGCGCGCCATTAGTGTTTTTAGATTCAAATTTCGAACCTTCGAAGTATTGACACTATCCTTCTATACGTTATTATTCTAAGGTGACAATATTAGTGTGAACGACCTTTTCTGTACAAGATTTAAAAGTAAATAATAAAAAATGTTACGCATCGTTACGTTTGTTTTAATATTTTAACAGAATATATGAAATAAATTCTATGTCTTCACATAAAATACATAATTATATTTTAATTAAGCTATATTATTTCATAAATGTAGATATTATTAAAGCAGATGCTTATTAAATGGCGTATAATTTATAAATACATTCTTATCTGTTGTTCTAATCCACCGGAGTTTTTAATGTTATTAGCATACAATAAAATTAATTTTAGTAAAAAGTATTTAAAACAAATATAAATTATAAAACTTCTTAGTTATATTCGATCTTTTAAAATAGAAATTTAAATACTAAATTGCTGTGTGGTAGCGATTATAAATTCCACCAAACCTTACGTTTTTATTTTAAAAGACAACACCCTGCACTAAGAAAATAATCCTTGTATACGGGGGACTTTACAAACATAATTTAACAGACACAAATTACATCCAGACTCAGAACAACAATTTGTGGATCCCACAATGTGTTGTCCTGTGTAGGATTCGAACCCGACACTGGCACTGCAGGTCGGTATCATAATCACTACGCCATCTGCTTGTGAATGACATAAAAGAAAATTATAAATTAAATTCGTTCTTTTCCAGTTTTAGTTATATCTAATGCCATCTGATCAATTTCTCAAGAAGGGTTGAAGTCAAGTAGGCGCCCGGACGTAAAAAAAAGAAAACAGAGTATATATTGCGTCAAATAAAATGCGATTCTATTAATAATTCTCAGTGTGGTGACGGAGTAAGAATATAATTCACCACCCATTTGCTTACCGTTTGCGTTTGCATTGCCCGTGGGTGTCGTAAAAGACGACTAAGGGATATAATATGTATATAACATCTATGCAAGAGATGGAAAACTCGAAAAACCCCTATACATCTGACTAGCATGGTATAGTAGGTCAATATCCCTCTGTCCCACACTCCCCCTCGTCTGACACCGGCGGGGGACAGTGCGTAAATTGCATTTCCACAGCGAAAAAAAAAAGCGGTCAATATCCCTCCCATAGTGGAGGAGGCCCGAACCCAACAGTGGGACGTATATGAGCTGAGATTATGAATGATGGTGATATTAATAACGTATATATATATATATATATATTTGATTTTTATTTAGTGGCGGTAATAAATTATACAAACTAGGGGTACACTGGAACATGCAAAGGCTATGGCCCGCCAGAAATCAATGTTGCCGAGGCGTCAACAGGAGATGGTGCTCGAATGTACGAATAAGTACTCATTGGTGGTCGTCCACCGCAATACAATACCGCAATAAAAATACAGCAAATTATGAAGGTACACGCTGTCTCTTCCACCGCGCCGGATGGTTTGAGAGGTCCATTTCTTATCTTAAAAAAAATGTACCAGGAAAATTTTACACTCCTGCATTTATAGCTCTTCGAATTTCATTAAAGCAAAAAGATTTCAACAACAAGTATGTAAGTATGATTTCAGTAACAAGATTGTGTCATTTGACTGCAAAAATCCTTTTGAAAGGGAAACAAGAACTTTTAGCATCATAAGTAACCGTATTTTCATTGTTTTCTTAAATAACCAATAGTAGCTTACTTGGTTCATTGAAAAAAAAAAACAGACGCATGAGACCTATGCGAAACGACACGCAGAGCAATGAGACAATTCAAAATATTTTTGGATCCTTTTGTTTGCCCCTCTTACAGATACCCTTATTTATAACACAGATTATATCCCTTAGTTGTCTTTTATGATACTCAAAGGCAGGAATGGGGAGGTGGTAAATTGTATTTTTATTCCATGACTACAAAAAGACAATTTTTATAATTTTGCTTAAACAAAAAATACATTCAATCATGGTATGATCAAAAAATTATAATACTTGACGAGAACATAAAAAGTAAAGTAGTTATAGCCAAGTTTGTTTTAACAGCGATTTAAATAAATACCAAATAATTAGCGTAGAATTTAATAGTCACAACAATTTATTTTTTCGTGGTATCGTAAATAGCGTATATGGAATACAAACCGATAAAACCGTTGTAAGAAAAACTAAACTTGATATAAAAATCTATATCAACCCGGTCAAGATAATTTCTCCTATTTGAAGGAGTTCTGTGCACGAAGAGATAAGGATTGAATCACTAAATAATCCGACAAAAGATTCTCTAAGAATGCATAGCTTTCAAATTTTAGTTATGTAGATTAACTCTTACTACTAATATAAATAACTTTCTTTCAACATATATTCATACTCTTTTTTATAAGAAAAATAGTTTCATATCAATCCAATCTACTTTTATATAATAAACATGGTACACAAATCAATGTATAGTCCATATATAACATAAAATACATAAAAACTATTTCATTTTGGTAATTTTATAACAATTTATAGATTAAAAAATAAAACTTACCCCCCTATTCAGCAGTAATAAAAAACAACACTATAATAGCAACACCACGAAAGTCACGCCAAAAAACGCGCGCGTATTTAAAAAAAATGACAAACTCTTCGCTTCGAATTTTAAAAATCGAACTCGATAGTCTGACAATTTTTTTTATCTATGCTCCTATACAACCTCTATGTATATCAAATAAGTTGTAGCGGCAACATCGGCGCGTGCGCTGTAACTTAGTGCGCATCGGCTACTGATCAACCTGATCTCTTTACGAACCTTGAAAGCTACTGAAAGCCCCGCCCGCCTATCGTATTCTTAGTAGCAATTTAATTAGATCAATGCTTTACTGTTTAAAGTCCTGCGCGTCTCTTAGTTGGCATATCATTAAAAAAAAAAATGCACAGATAGCATAGCGATTTATACAATGATTTCTGGTGCCGAGTGTATTGTTTGTTTTATTTTTATTGCTGGTGGTAGTCGAGCAATCAGCGGCGATTACCACTTGACCTTGATGGTAAGTGATTTTCGCTGCTTATGATAATACTGCACACCCAGGTTGCTGATTTCTCCGTCTGGTGAGAATACAATTCATCATCCCCTCTCTTGCCCGTGGATGTCGTAAAAGACGACTAAGGAATATGATTTACATATAACTTTTATGCAAGAGAAGGAAAACTTGACATAAAATCCTATGTCTGACCAGTGCGGCATAGTAGGTAAATTTTCATCCCATTGTAGAGGAGGCCCGAACTCAACAGTGGGACTTACGTGGGCCGAGAGAAGAAGAAGGTCGCTGACTACCATATACCTATTGGGTTTTGGACCTGTGGATCTTTCGCTCACCAAAAAATGCAGTGGCAAAATGCTCTGATAAAAGAACCGGGGAATGAGACTCCTATTTATGACTGAGGGTAGTAAAATATCAAAAGCTTCATCCAAAAACAAATTCTGAGTGTGCATGTTATTGTTCTGGAGTTGTATATCATCTGGAGGATCGAGCAATAATGAAATAAAAGCGGTAATTATTAAAAAGGAAATACCAAGAATCGAAATGTTGCTGACTTAATTATGCAACTGCTCGATTTCCCAATTAAGCTATTTTTAAACAACGTTTCTCATAAATAAAATCTGCGTAGATCGACTTGTTACCCCCGAAACCCCATAAAACATTTCATAGAAATTATTGGTGCCATTGACGAGATCCTAAAGAGAAATATACAAGAATTGCTCGTTTGAAGGTTACACACATGAATTTTCGCATAGCGGAAGGGTTTATTCATAAATCCTAAGAGTTATTTAAAAATCGTGAGTGAGTAATTGTTTAATTGATATTGATAAATACGCTAAAGGTATTAAAGCAAATAATTTTCCAATTGTTGATAATTCGGTGAATGAGAAGGAATAGGGTGGGTTTTGGGCACAGAAAAATTAATAAGTATTAATATTTCTGTGGTTTTGGGCGACAAAGCGGACTTAATGCCTTAGGCATTTTCTACCAGTCAACCTAGGGTGGAGCAGAGATAACTTAGGCAGATGCAATTCATGTAAATGGTGATTTATAAAATTTGATGGTCCAAATATAGCAAATTAATTCTTATACTCAATACATACAAACAATACAGATATATAGGATATATAGATACATATATATATATATATATATATATATATATTATACAATATATACACATACAGATACATATAAACAGACATACAGTACATACAAATAAATTTTATAAAAAGTAGAGGAAAGCCATCACTGATGAGTTGACTCCGTTAGAAAATCTAGGTATAGACTATAGCTTTAAAACCATCACAACCAGCGGCCATTCTGATCTGTAATGGTAACGCATTCCAGAGGAGAATAGCCTGGACATAAAAAGAAGAGTATACCAGACCAGAACCAGCCTTTTCGTCACCCCAGACAGATAGGACGGCGTACGTCTAGACAATAGCCCGCACTATATATGGATAATATCAGACAAATGTCTAGACAATAGATCGCACTAAATATAGATAAAGACAGACAAATGTCTAGACAATAGCCCGCACTGATAATTTACTAATCATCATAGAGTTCAGACCTTCTCTCTCACCGAGCTGGTTAAGGACGACAAGGAACTTGGTACCAGTGGTCGGCTTAATTGCAAAGGGGTGGGAATACGGTGAGTTATGGAGTCCCACCCTTTCGTCACCCCGGATGGAGCCGATGGCGTGTTCGTTGACCATAGCCCATCCAAAATAAGGCCTTCTCGTCAGTGGGAGAAAGATTGATCTACTATACCACGTCGTTCAGACGTTTGGTATAGGATTTTATTTCGATTTTTGCTTTTCTTGCATGAATTTTATTGCTTTATAATATTCTTTAGTTATCTTTTACTCTTTTTTTGTGCTGCGTGGTAGCGGCTTCGAATACTACCAACCCTTGCTATGCTCGTGGGTGTCGTAAAAGACGACTAAGAGCCCTAGATTGACCCGGACCAACTCCATCTGGTACCATTTGGGTCAACGATTACATTCCCAATGAGGGTTGACGTCAGGCAGGCGGCCGGTCATAAAAGTCATTGCCGAAACTTTTTGCAATATGTCAAAACAGATGACATATTGCGTCGACCCCAAGTAATTGGGATAAGAGCAAGATGATGATGATGATCCTTTAGTTGTCTTTTACGACTCCTACGGGACAAGATATAGGGTGGTGAAATGTATTCTTATTCCGTCACCATACGGGTAATTTGATATTTTTTTTTATTGCCAACGGTGGCAAACGAGCAAGCAGCACACCTGATGGTAAGTGAAACTGCTGCACATGGACCTTTGCATTACCAGGGGCACAGCCAGGCCGCTGCCTACCGTGAAGGAAATACTCTTCTTAAACGTCGTTTAAAGAAGGACATATCATAGCGCTCCGGAAACACAGCAGCAGGTAGTTCATTCCAGAGCTTGCACGTACGTGGGAGAAATGATCGCTGGAAACGTACAGTTGACGACCATAACGTTTCCAGGTGAAATGGATGAACCCTGCTACGATGTCGAGTGGTATGTTGGTAGAATGGTCACGGGGGTACCAAGTCAAACAGTTCCTCCCCTATTAAGAGATATATGCACAGATGGTGTAGTGGTTAAGACCTACAGTGCCAGTGTCGCAGGTTCGAATCCGATACAGGACCGCACTTTATGCGATGGTGGCGAATTGTATTCTTATTGCGTTACCACGTGGATAATTTGCGAGTATTCGTGATATTTTTCGGCTTGACTTATCGTAGCTGTACACACTTTTATTGATTAATAACAAATTATTTTCTCTTCTAGCGAATCCTCTTTAAATCCATACTAATATTATAAATGCGAAAGTAAGGATGTTTGTTTGTTTGTTTATTTGTTTGTTTGTTTGTTTGTAACGCTTTCACACTTAAACGATTTCAAAAATTCTTTCACCAATGGAAAGCTATAATATCAGGAAGTAACATAGGTTATATTTTATCCCGGTATTCCCACAGGAACGGGAACTACGCTGCGGGTAAAGCGACTGAAACCGAAGCGAAGCAAGGGCGGGTTGCTAGTTATTTATATATTAATACGTGAAGCAATAACTTTGTACACCTTATTACGAAAATCATGCAGATGGACAAATATGAAATTTGGCACAGTTGAAGAATATATTGAGGAGAAGTGCAAAATAAATTTCTTTTTTTTTCATAATAATGAATTAGAAATACATTAAATTCATTAAAAAAGGGATTACGCACACTACCATGCAATCGATACACACACACACACACACACACACACACACACGCTTATACACTTTTGTTTACGGTTAAAATCTCTGGTCGAACTGAATGTCAAACAATCATAATTATGATAGACATTTGTACTTTGTTATTAGTGAAATACAGTTTGCTTTATACAATTATACATATATTTAATTAAAAGGAGATTATGTAGCAGAAAATTAATTTAAATGAATTTTGGCCGAATTTCGACCGCTCGGCGACCACTAGTCTAATTAAATTTGTTGCGGGTGCTACGGCAATTCAAATTATACTCGGGACTGCTTACTTCTCGTGTTATCTATCGAGACGATTGTAATTTTCGGCTTATAGAAGTATCAACTGACAACAAACCCATCTGTCCAACGTGAAAATATATACAAGAAAATAGTCTTCAGCGCGATAGATCTGTTCCCTAAATGCGATTTGAAATTGCCTCTGAATAGATCACGAACTTATAGATTAGTGAAACTTATAAGATTAATGAATTAAATCTTGAAAACATGAATTATGTGAAGTTGCAAAGGTTAAAATCGACTTCTGAAGGTGAATAAATACGCACAGAATAAATATACATTTTTGATATATGTAAATTAAATTGCTATTAAATTAAGCCTATAATATATTAATAATACATTCGCCGCAGCCTTTATAGGGTCTATGTTTGGTTTCGGGCCTCTTCTACGGTAGAAAGGAATTTGACCTACTATGTAATAGTGGTTAGATGTTTGGTATGTATGTATTTAAAGATTATTTCGATTTTGTACACATATTGTATCACTTAGTACTTTTATACGACAAACAAGGACAAAATAGGGGGTCCACAATAGAAAGGGAATTGACCCACTATTCCACGCAGGTCAGACGTATTTGAATAGGGTTTAATATCCAGTTTACCCTATGTATGGTGACGTAGTAAGAATACAATTCACTACCCCTTATCTAGCCCGTGGGTATCGTAAAAGACGACTCAGAGACAATATTTATATAATATCTGTGCAAGAGAAGGAAAACTCGAAATAAAACTCCATACCAATCCGTTTGACCGTGGTATAGTCGGTCAATATCCCTCCTTTTGTGAAGGAGGCTCAAGGCTAGCTGAAATGAATGATAGGTTATTACAGGTCAGGTAAGGATAGAATAGATGGGGGGTAGGATATCATGAGATGGGATACAATAAGTTAGTGCGGGACGGGACAAAATAAGGCAAGACAGGTTGGGGTAGAATAGGATAGGCTAACATGTATTGACAAAACACATTTCGCAGCAATACGAAAGTAAATAATTTAAATACTCGTATAAGTATATTTTGATGCTCAGCGGTGTTCTATATCGACATAATTATGTATATGGTATTCTACTAGCAACCCGCACTCGCTTCGCCTCGGTTTTAGTCTTACCCGCGTAGTTCCCGTTCCCGTGGGAATACCGTGATAAAATATAGCCTATGTTACTCCCTGATATTATAGCTCCCCATTAGTTAAAGAATTTTTGAAATCGGTTCAGTGGTTTAAGCGTGAAAGCGTAACAAACAAACAACCTTACTTTTCTTTCTTTCTTTTTCGAAAAAATTTAAAAAGTTAATTTTTAATTTTTTTCGAAAATGTGTACGTCACTAATATTTTAAATGATTTATATCCATTCATCATCATCATCTCAGCCCATATACGTCCCACTGTTGAGCTAGGGCCTCCTCCATAATGGGAGGGAATTTGACCTACTATACCATCCTGGTCAGACATGTTGGTATAGGGTTTCATTTCGAGTTTTCCTTCTCTTGCACAGATGTTATGTGCCTATTATATCCCATAGTCGTCTTGTACGACATCCACGGGCAAGATAGGGAGTGGTGAATTGTATTCTTACTCCGTCACCACACGGAAATCCGTTATATCCATTAATTGATAATAATTAAAATGAAAAAAGTGTTTTAATAGGAATAATAGTTGTTAATAAAATAAAAATAAAAGACAATTGTTCCTGATCTGTATCATAAACGGTGTTTAAGGGGTATCTTGGGCATATAACAACCATGCAAAAGAGTGAAAACTCGAAACAAAACCTACTCGCCTGATCATTCAATTCAAAGTTCAATTTCCCTACCAATAGTGTTGTCTCAGTAGCTGGACGTATACGAGCCGTAACGATGATATATATTTATATAAGGTTTATTATCTTGTTATTTAAAACACAAACAACTATATTTTCAAAATAATACAAAAAGTACAAGAATTTGTAAGACTCCTTTGTTAATTAGATATTGTTATTAAAATTCATTGTATGTGGATATCATACGTATTCATTAGGGCTGTCAAATATAAGTAAATACAAAAATTAGTATAATAAAGTTAATTTATGCATCATAAATCTCAGCCAATTACGTCTAATGACTTCTGGTCAACAATCTATACAAACAAAATTTAATTGTCTTATTGTAATATTAAAATTGTACGTTTATTTCACGCTCGCACAGTTATTTGCACGTAGGGACACGATATCGAATAGAAAGTATCGATACTGTACTCATGTGTAGCATCGAAGAAAAAGTATCGTACTCATATAGAAACAAATAAAAAGTATCGATACTCCAAAGTATCGAGTACTGAGTATTTTTCCTGGAATCTGTCGTGATGAGCTTTTTTTTCCTTTTAGGAATTTTGATCGTCTGTGAAGGGATTACAATATTGCGAGCCACATTTTAGAAGGCTCATTACGTTTAAACTAGATGGCGTTACCATAAATATAAGCTGTAAGGTCTAGTTTCATATGAATACTCACTACTATTTATTCGATACGATACCTGCCAAAAAGTACTCATTGAGTAAAAGTATCGAATGCAAAGTATCGAGTATTTTATATTTTTACATTTTGTACTTTGTATCGGTATCGAAAGGAAAGTACTCGATACCTAAAAGTATCCATACTTTTTTTGTGTGCCTATTTGCACGATACCCATACCTAAAATACAGTTTGAATAATTATTGTCTGTCTTGAAAGCGAACACCATACGCAAATAAGAGCGTGGGCAACATTGCAACCTCTATCTCGTATGACCTTCTTAAAAGACGTCAGTGAAGTTAAAATATTGAATAAAATTAAAGAAGCTTGTTGAACGTCAGTAGACTCAATGTTACTAGTTTTCAATCGTTGTATAGCAAAGGATGCTCCGCTAGATACTCCGCTCGGTTATGGCGTCGCGGATTTAAATGTATAAAACCACACCGTCAAATTTTTTCATAGTACGTTTGCAGAAGTTTAAGGAATAATTTTATGTTCGGCTGTCTGCCTGACGTCAACGCTCTTTGCTAATTTATGTTCATTTATATTATGAGAATTTATTATTGTACCGTGAAGAAAAATTAAACAATTCTGAAATTATAATAATATAGATAAGTATGTAATACTTGTTATTTATATTTTAAAATAATTACTAACTGACCCAACAAATGATCTGTTCAGATCTAAAAAAATAAAAGAAATTCTCCTTGAAATCGATTGTAACGCCATCTTCCGGTAGGGGATCCAATTATAATTATTAATCTTAACTATTTAATCGAATCCATTGGAACGTACACAAAAATATTCATCAAAATCGGTCCAGCTGAGGACTTCAGTGACATACATACGTACAGAAGAATCATATATATATAAAGATAGTTGTTCAAGCCCAACAATGGGACGTATATTAGCTGATATGAAAATTTACCGGTATAAAATAAGTTAGTGCTATTGGCAGCCCTAATATTTAATACTTGTAATAATGAATTTTAAGTTGAATAGCCTCAGTTACGTACGAGTTGCATTGTATATATGAAAATAAACACGATAATACAAATTATCAATGCTGTAAAGGTCGATTGCAGTGGTAGTTAAAATACCGATCCTAATCATCATCTCAGCCTATAATGTCCCACTGTTGGGCTTAGGCTTCTTCCATCCATCCATCAGCCTACAGGCGTTCACTGCTGGACATAGGATTCGGAACGGTCCTGCGCCACTTGCATCCAACGGTTCCCCGCGACTTTAAGAATGTCGTCAGTCCACCTAGTGGGGGTCGTCCTACGCTCCTCCGTCCGATTCGTGATCGCCACTCAAGAACCTTTGTTCCCAACAGTTGTCGGTTCGATGAGCGATGTGGCCTGCCCATTGCCATTTCAACGTGCTAATTCTGCGGGTTATGTCGGTTACACCCGTTCTTCTACGGATTTCCGTGTTCCGGATTTTATCACGTAGAAAAATACCGAGCATAGCCCGCACCATAGCACATTTTTTTTTATTTATTGCAACGGTGGCAAACGAGCAAACAGTACACCTGATGGTAAGTGTTGTTGCTGCTCAAATTGAGCGACTTTGAACTTTTTTATGAGGCCGACATTTAGAGACCACGTTTCAGTGCCGTAAGTCATCGCTGGTAATACATACTGGTTATAAACCTTTGTTTTCAGACATTGCCACTGCCAGATAGGCCTCTTCCATGATGGGAAAAGAAGTGACTCACCATTCCACACTGCTCAGACGTGTTGGAATAGGGTTTTGTTTCGAGTTTTCCTTTTCTTGCATAGATGTTATATGCTTATTATATCCCTTAGTTGTCTTTTACGACATTCATGGGCAAGATAGGGAATGGTGAAGGTTATAGGGATGTGAAAAAATAATCGATTTTTATAATAATCGATTTTTACAAAAAAATAATCGACTAATAATCGATTTTTACAATCGATTATCAAAATAATAAAAATCGATTTTTTATTATTCGAAATTAATAGATTGTTCACTGCCAGATTTCCTAAATAAAAGGTCATCACGATTGTTTCATACTATATTAGAAAATAAAGCCCATATTTCCTAAAAAAAAAGGTCACCATAATCCTGTTGGGAGGAAAAATCGATTATTTTATAATCGATTTATTATAATGAACAAAAAATCGATTATTTTCCCTCCAAGTCACGTCCCTAGAATCCATTCTTACTCCACCACCTCACGGATATGCCGATCCTAATAGTAAATAGTAATTACTGAATCGCCGCAATCCTCTTGATGGGGATAAATGTGGTCTTCAAGCGGGTGGTTAAGATACCGACCTACAGTGCCAGTGTCATGGGTTCGTAACCCATGCAGGACAACACTTTGTGCGATCCACAAATTGTTGTTCTGAGACTGAATGTAATTTGTGTCCGTTAATTATATGTTTGTAAAGTTCCACCCAATACAAGGCTTATTTCCTTAGTGTAGGATGTTGTCTTTCAAAAAACTTATAAGATTATCTAAAATGATTACGTTCCTATTGATTTTGGTTTTAGAAAGTTAGCCCATATCCTTTACTTCGAGTCTTTTTAATCTTTATATATAAATTTCTTGTGTACGTATGTATGTCACTGAACTCCTCCTAAACGGTTGGACCGATGTTGATGAAATTTTTTGTGTGTGTTCAAGGTGATTCGAGAATAGTTTATATTCACAATTTTTCAGGTTAGGTTAGTCGCCTGTGCTGTCAATTTCAAGGAGAATTCCTTTTATTTTATTTGAACAGAACATTTTTCTTTTATTTTATTTGAACAGAACAACGTCAGACCCAACAAACGTTGTTCTGTTCAAATAAAATAGTAAATATTTAATTATAAAAATGTGCTCCGTACTAGTATTCATTGTGTTCTGCTGTGTGGTAGCGGCTTCGAATACTACCAACCCTTGCTTTGCTCGTGGGTGTCGTAAAAGACGACTAAGAGCCCTAGATTGACCCAGACCAACTCCATCTGGTACCATTTGGGTCAACGATTACATTCCCAAGGAGGGTTGACGTCAGGCAGGCGGCCGGTCATAAAAGTCATTGCCGAAACTTTTTGCAATATGTCAAAACAGATGACATATTGCGTCGACCCCAAGTAATTGGGATAAGAGCAAGATGACGACTAGTATTCATTGTGTTCAAACCTTTTCTCGCGGTTGACTTCAATTAAAATACAATTAGCCAACAAAGTAGATGACAATTATATTTTCATCACGCAATTATTTCTTTTATCTACCTAGGTATTATAAGAAGCAATACGCCATTTTTATGCAGGTTTCTGTTTTTTATTTATTATACTACTAGCAATCCGCCCTCGTTTCGGTTTCAGTCGCCTTACCCGCATAGTTCCCGTTTCCGTGGGAATACCGGGATAAAATATAACCTATGTTACTCATTGATATTATAGCTTTCCATTGGTCAAAAAATTTTTGAAATCGGTTCGGTGGTTTAAGCGTGAAGCGTAGCGGGTGACGTGACCGGGGGTTAGTCCGTCACCTGCCGAGAGGTCGACCGCGTGAGGAAAGACCGACGTCCTCCCCGAGGGGGGGACGTCGGTCGATGGGAGGGTACCCCAAGTAGGGGGTATTCCGTCGGGCCGACCACTGATGACAAGTAACCCTGCTCCGGTGGTCGGCCCAACGACGAAGGCGACGTGGTGTTCGGGTGGGTTGCAGGTGTTGTGTGCTATACGCCCCTCTGTCACCCCGGACGGAGTGGTGCATGGAGCGCGCCGACTGCAGCCCACCCAAAATAAAAAAATAAAAAGTGTGAAAGCGTAACAAACTTACTTTCGCATTTATAACATTAGTAACGATTCTCTTCTTCTGTTCATTATTCTCTTTTCCATGTGATGATGGAGTATGAATACAATTCACGTCACCTTTCTTGCCCGTGGGTGTCGTAAAAGACTACTAAGGGATATATTACGCTTATAGCATCGGGTGTGGTGAATTGTATTCTTACTCCATCACACGGAGGATAGATACAGATATTATAGACGTATCATATCCCTTAGTCGTCTTTTACGACTTTCACGTGTAAGATTGTCTATGGGCCAATGAGGAATTGGCCTAAATTGTTTGGGCTTTATTGTTACTACATGTTTTCTCTAAACTCTTACGAACAGATGGAAAGAATAAATATAGATGACGGTGCTTCGATGATGAATCCCACCCTGCCATTCCGTCAGGAGCTAATCGCAAACGACGGATTGCGGCGCGAAAATTCTAGTAATTTTATTGCGATTGCATGGCAAAAGAAAACCGATATTCATGTTTTTCCTAGAACAATTTATTGACGCGCGCAGATAGATCTCCAAGTCCTGTCGACCAGGAGTACGCTTGTAAGTACGTGGTGGCGTCTCTTGCACAAATGTTATATACGTATTATGTCTTAGTAGTCTTTTACGAAAAACTACTGAATGGATTTTGATGAAACTTCACAATAATATAGCTTACATATCAGAATAACACATAGGCTGTAATTTATGCCGATATTCCCACGGGAAGAGGAACTGCGGGTGAAACTGCAGGGCACTGCTAGTTCTCCATAATATAAAAAATAAAAATGCTACGAAACTATAATAATATAATTGAAGAGGGAATTTCCCCTGGTGACGGAGTAAGAATACAATTCACCACTCCCTATCGTGCCCGTGGATGTCGTACAAGACGACTAAGGGATATAATATACACATAAGATCTGTGCAAGAGAAGGAAAACTCGAAATGAAACCCTATACCAACATGTCTGACCAGCATGGTATAGTAGGTCAAATTCCCTCCTATTGTGGAGGAGGCCCGAGCCCAACAGTGGGACGTATGTGGGCTGTGATGATGATGATGAGTCTTTTACGATACCCACGGGCAAGATAGTGGTGAATGTATTCTTTCTCCGTCACCAGGGGAAATTCCCTCTTCAATTATATTATTATAGTTTCGTAGCATTTTTAATTTTTATATTATGGAGAACTAGCAGCGCCCTGCAGTTTCACCCGCAGTTCCTATTCCCGTGGGAATATCGGTATATCTAGCCTATGTGTTATTGTGATATGTAAGCTATATTATTGTGGAGTTTCATCAAAATCCATTCAGTAGTTTTTGCGTGAAAGAGCAACAAACATCTTCACATCCTCACATACTCATAAACTTTCGTGTTTATAATATTAGTAAGACATAATTAAATTAAGATTGAAATAACACAAATACCACTCGCACTCAGTACAATAATTTGTGGATCGAACAAAAGAATATTCTGCGTTGGATTCGAACCCACGATACTCGACATAGAGTATATATTAGCAATAATTCTTAGTCATACATCCTGAATGATAATGATACTCTTAAGCCTAGCGACCGAGTTAAGAAAAACCTCAGGGTTTTTACCTTTGTACACTAATTAATTAAAGCACATTCTATGAATTACCACTGTCAACACTACCGGAATCGACCCAGCCCTACGTCACATAGACATACATAGAGTAGATTTAATACAATATTTTTCAATGTAATTATGACGTTAATGTTTATACTGGTATGTATATAATTACTTGTAACTTAAACAGCGAATAAAATTATAATATTAATAAATCATAATACTTCCGACATTTAATTCGTGTGTTGCCATGAACTTATTCAGTAAATTATGGCACCTTACCTTATACACGAAATCTGTATCAATAAATAAAATTGGAGTGTCTGTTTGTAATGTCAAAATAATATACTTTTTTCATGCTCACACGGTTATTTGCACTATATATGCCTAAAAATCATTTTATATTTTTTTTTGTCTGTCTGTCTGTCTGTTCTGGGTAATCTTAAAAACGGCTGGACCACCAATGGAAAGCTATAATATCAGGGAGTACCTTAGGCTATGTTTTATCCTGGTATTCCCACGGGATTGGGAACCATGCGGATAAGGCCACTGAAACCGAAGCGAAGCGAGGGCGGATTGCTAGTTAATATATATTTTTTTTATCTACAGTAAAAATTATTATCTTCAGTTCTATCTATTATCTACAGTTTTTATCTACGTTTAAAATAAATAGAGGAAAATATGATCAAAAGAGAGAGAGAGAGAGAGATATTAGAAGTATTCATTAAAATATTTCGATGTTGAGTTATTCTATGCGGTAGAACCATACTCAACAGTTACCTGTCTACAGCCGCGGGTTGGTCCGTCCAGAGTAGTATTAGACTCTTGCAGAAAGTCGACGTCTGAGTAATAGCAATTTGTCATTGTGTTTTGATGTTACCTTTAGTATCATAAAACTTCATTGCAGGCATTCAAAATCGCTTCGTTCTCTTCACGGTAGGCACAGTCTAAATCTTTGTTGTTTTTTTTTTGCTTGTTTTGATATTTTTAATATTTTCTTTGTATATTTGTTTTAGTGCTCTTCTTAGGAAATGAAATTCGTCTTTTTATTTCTTTAACTGCCTGATCTATGACCATGGACCATGGACCTTTACAATACCAGGGCTACAGCCAAGCCGCTGTCTACCGCGAATAAAATGAAGGGAGTGTAAATGTGTGCAATGAGTTTCGGTGACATTAAATGCATCATTAAAACCCACCATACGCAAACACTGGATATGGGCGTTTTCTGTTTGTGCCACAAACGGTTATGTATCTGATATACAGTTTACATATCGATATCGAAAACGGTTTTCTGATATCGATATCAGTAGTACAGTTTTCAAACGTTAACATTGATATTAAAATGAGCAAACTAGCTACGAATGCGAACTAACACAAATTCCCACGTTTATTACGTTATCATAACTATAACTATACAACGGAAACTAAACCTTATTGCTAGTATAATAAGATATATTAACCACGCAAACATGTCTAAAATTAGGTATTTCATATTCTCTTCATCTCTTTTATACTAATAAACTCATTTGCAAAAAAAACGGGCACCTAAGCAATGAACCATTTCAAATGTTAATATTTCTTTGTTTGATAATTATAGGTAGTTTTATCCACACAATTTGCTAAATTAATAAGAAAATAATCGTTTTCATCAGTATTTCATAAAATTTAGATACAATTTATGGGAAATAATGCTAAACCTCGCTAGTAGTGTATATTCGCTAGTAGTGCATATGCTCATGAAGTAAAAATAAAAAAGTTTTTTTGTTTGTTTTTCTTTAATAAAGTAAAAGCAGATAAATGTTTAGTATCGAGTGTGACCCCCTCTAGCTAAAATCACAGCTTGAATTCGTCTGGGCATGCTAGCGAGTATATCCCGGATACTTGCTTGCGGAATACGTTCCCACTCCGCAGTAATCATATTCTTCAGCTCTCTGATGGTCTGCGGAGCCGGGTGTACTGATCTCACACGCCGTTTCAGAACGTCCCAGACATGCTCTATGGGATTGAGGTCGGGACTTCGAGCTGGCCAATCCAAACGACGAATGCCGACCTCTTGCACATACGCATTAACATCGCGGGATCGGTGGGCGCGAGCATTGTCGTCCATAAAAATCGAGTCTTCACCTAGAGCGGCCAATGCGGGTTGTGCATGAGAAATTAGAACTTCCGTTATGTATCGATGCCCAGTCAGTGAGCCGTTTTCAATGAAGACTAACTCTGTACGATCCATTGAATTTATTCCTGCCCAAAACATAACAGAGCCCCCACCATAAGGTGTGATTTCTTCGAAACATGCCTCTGCAAAGCGTTCTCCTTGTCTTCTTAGCACTCGCCGACGTCGATCTTCACCGAACAGAGATATCCTGGCTTCATCAGAGAACAAAACCCTATTCCAATCGTCTTGAGTCCATGATTCACAATTTCTAGCGAACCTAAACCTGTGAACTCTGTGCTCACGGAGTAATTTGGGGCCGCGGGCCGGGCGGTAACTGCGTATATTGGCAGCGAGAAGCCTCCTCCTGACCGTCCATAGACTAATATGCACATTTCTTACTTCTTGGAGGTTGTTCTTAAGATCCACATACGAAGATTTGCGATTTCTCAATGCGCGACTCACAAGAAAACGATCATCCCGTGGTTGGGTACATGGTTTTCTTCCAGAACCAGGCCTTCTCTCGACGGAACCAGTCTCCTGATATCGCTGCCAGGTCCTTTGGACTGTCGAGCGACTAACATTTAGCCTCCTAGCCACGAAACATTGGCTGCAACCCTCTTCAAGCAGCGCGATAATTTTGGTAGCTTTTACCACTTTATCTACCATTTTTGATACAGCCAAACAGCATTAAATAAAGCTTTGACAGTCAAGGATATGAAATTAATCGATAAAAATTGAATAAAAGTTATGAAAGTCGATGTTAACTTCTGGAACTTCGCGCCAAAAATGTAGGATAAAAAGGGGTTTTCTGTAAAAATGAACATCAAATGAAAAATTGAATTTAGAACGTACTTTTTTAAATACCACAGCATTTTTAAAACCGGCCAGTAACGTGTACAAACGATTGAAACCTTTTTGGTATTGTATCTTTTTAAATATGAATGAAAATCAAAACCGCCCGTTTTTTTTTGCAAATGAGTTTAAAAGAATATCTACTTCGAACGAGAGGAACGGATATGGTTCATATCTCAATATCGTTTGTGAAGTTTGCGTTTTGTTCTACGTGTTCACATCGTTATAGTTTTAAGTTTTGACTCGATACGGTTTTTGTGATATCGGCTACATTGAAATAGATATCGATATGGTATGATATCTAACACATATCTGATATAAGTTACGTTTTGATATATCGAACTCATTATTAGCAAACACCCTTAGAAAGTTGGGCTTGGGCACTCACCGAACGAAGCGCAATAACAAATGCTACTACTCAAGTACTCAGACGTCGATTTTCTACGAGAGTGTGGTACTACCTCGGACGGATCGGATAATTGTCAATAGTGTGGTCCTTCTACTTTATAATGCATTTAGATGTAATATACTCTTGTTTTATAGCATATATTGCAAACGTTACTGGCAATAGTTTTATGATCAGCTGCTTGCTTGACGTCAAACATACTTAGGAATGTAATTGTTGACCAGATGGTATCAGTTGAAGTTGTCCCAGGTATATTAGTCGTCTTTTACGACACCCATGAACGATATAAGGGTTGGTAGTATTCCTACTACTCTTAGTGTAGTTTGCAGCACACTGAATATACTCTATATTTTCGCCGCATAACAAAAACCACTACTCAAAATTCAAATCTTTTATTATGTACCAGCAACCCGCCCTCGCTTCGCTTCGGTTTCAGTCATCTTACCCGCGTAGTTCCCAATACCGGGATAAAATATAGCCTATGTTACTTCCTGATATTATAGCTTTCCATTGGTGAAAGAATTTTTGAAATCGGTTCAGTGGTTTAAGCGTGAAAGCGTAACAAACAAACTTACTTTCGCATTTGTAATATTAGTAATGATAAACTCCGCGGGGGCACTTACATATTGTCATTTTTTACATTTTACCTTAAAGTACTACCGGATCGGCACGTGACCGTACTGAGAAGACTTGGCAAGAAACTCGGCGGGTTTGTCTTCTTTTTTATTCGTTCACTAGTTTCACTAGTTTAGTTTATTTAAATAAAACTACATACAACAACATGCCTATTAATAGCTCTAGTGAGATACCTTTGGAACTATGATATAATTCAGTTATTAAATGTAATGAAAAAGTACAATGGCTGGACCAAATCCCGCAATCTTCACCCGATCACGAGTTAACCACTATAGTAGCCATCACTCCCCTCAAGGACAATGGAGAAAAGTAATGCTTCAGTTCAATTATCAGAGATAATTGGTGATCTACTGTCATTATTAATTTTTTTAGAGGTATTTTTCAACAGCCAAACTTTTTTGCTTTCGCTTCCCAAGACCTTAATCATATTCTATGTGTACACGTCTTAAACTGATCGTGCCGTTTACTTGTGATTTTATCCTTTACTAGTGGTCGCCGTGTGGTCGAAATTCGGCCATAATAAATTTTCTTTTGATTTTATTTATGTATAATTGAAAATTGAGCAAGTTGTATTTCACTAATAACTAATATATAAAGTTCTAAGTACAAATGCCTATTAGACATTGTCATCATAATTATGATTATTTGACATTCGGTTTGACCGCAGATTTTAACCGTAAACAAAAGTGTTTAAACGCGCGCATGTGTGCGTATGTGTGTAGCGATTGCATTGTAGTGTGCGTAATGCCTTTTTTAATTAATTTAATGTATTTATAAACCACTATTATATGAAATTTCAGTTTTATGCACTTCTCCTCATTATATAGTTCAACTGTGCCAAATTTCATACTTGTACATCCACGTAATTTTCGTAAAAATGGGTACAAAGTTTTTGCTTCACGTATTAATAAATAGATCATCATCATCATCTTGCTCTTATCCCAATTACTTGGGGTCGACGCAATATGTCATCTGTTTTGACATATTGCAAAAAGTTTCGGCAATGACTTTTATGACCGGCCGCCTGCCTGACGTCAACCCTCCTTGGGAATGTAATCGTTGACCCAAATGGTACCAGATGGAGTTGGTATTAATAAATAGATAAACCACATAAAATAACAAGTTGAAGTAAATACTACACTTGTGTATTCTTAGCAATAACTTATATACTGTCAGCACATATTCATTTGTGCAATCATTGGCAGCAGTATGATTAGGTTAGGTTAGTTGCTATAGGATTTGTGGTTTTATAATTCTGAGAAGTGTTCACACTGTTGACAGTTGTCTGTCTACAGCCGCCCGTGAGCCGGTCAGCCCGAGGTATTACCACAATATCGCAGAAAATCGATGTCTGAGTAGTAGCAATTTGTTACTGCGCTTCGTTCGGTGAGCGAGAGAGCCGGAAGCACAACTTTCGGGTGTTTGTGTGTGGTGGGTTTTAGTGATGCCTTTAGTATCTCCGAACCTCATTGCACGTATTCACACTCCCTTCACTTTCTTCGCGGTAGGCAAGCGGCTTTGCAGAAATCCTTGAGCGGCAGCAACACTTACCATCAACTGTTTGCTCATTTGCCACCGTTTGCAATAAAAAAATGATAAAAATATAATATTTTTTATGTGTAATATCTTTTCTCTTAGTTTATGAATATTTTTGTGTAAATGATTTTAGAAAAGGAATGGAAATGTATGACGGAAACCGGGAAAACTCGCGCTATTTGGTTCGACAACTACTATTGTGGAGGAGGCTCTAGCCCCTACAGTGGGACGTATATGAATTGATATGATATTTTCATGCTTTGAATATACGACCTGAACTAGGACGCGGTCGTAGCCTTCTGTGAGGCAGTGATCTCGCAGAAGGAGGCGGCGCATCGCCTGCGCGAGGAGCGCAGCCTCGATGACGCGATCTACCGCCGGCGACTGGGGCGGCGTAGGCGCGAATACTTGCGCCTCATGCCACCCTAGCCGAGGCCGCGGGTGACGTGACCGGGGATTAGCCCGTCACCCGCCGAGAGGCCGACCGCGTGAGGAAAGACCAACGTCCTCCCAGAGGGGTGGACGTCGGTCGATAGGAGGGTATCCCAAATAGGGAGTATTCCGTCAGTCCGACCACTGATGCCAAGTAACCCTGCTCCGGTGGTCGGCCCAACGACGAAGGCGACGTGCACGTGGGTGGGTTGCGGGTGTGCGTGCTAACGCCCCTCTATCGCCCCGGACGGAGTGGTGCGAGGAGCGCGCCGACCACAACCCACCCCAAAAAAAAATGCTTTGAATATATTCGACCAAAAATATGATGATTAAATTGATTTCACATATATGTATTTCATCTCAATTTCACAGTAGTATAACATGTAGGAAGTTATATAACATTTGCGACTACTGTAAGGTTTCTTCATGCATGTTTCTTCATTTATTTGTTTTATTGCACTATTTAAAAATAAAAAGAATTGATTGTGTGGTTTTATGAAACCACAGTAAAAGTAAACCTTTTTTGGCATTACAATAAAATAGCAACATTTACATTAAACACTGATAAAAACAGACGAGTAATAGTCCATACACACGAACCCGACGACGCTATTACGCTCGCCCAGACTGAGGCATACACAGCCCGTGAGGCCTTAACAAATAGTAATAAATATCCACGTTACCACCCCCGCCGACGGGGAAGGAAGACGTGTCGCGTTAAAGTCATAAACGTGGGAGTGCCCACTTTGCCAGCGACCGCCCGAGCTGAGGTCCGTACCCCACAGGGGGTGCCCTCGGGATCGGTCGCTTAACTTTAAACGGGTTGAGAACCCTCAGCGCTCACCCACCAGTCCGGGGAAAGTTGTCACAGCCATCTGAGGCTAACAACTAAGTCACACAAAAAAAAATAAGTCCATACACTACACGGTCAGCTGATGCGAACTATAGGCGCCGTATTGGTCGCGGCTGCACTGTCGAGCCCTTTCACTTTACCTCTACTCCGCGGCCAACCGTCACGCGACATGCAATAGATGGACGAAAAAGTTTGAAACGATGTAATAAAAGTTTTGCTTTAATTAAGATTAAAATCAAAAAAGAAAAATGTAAGAAAGATAAATTTTATCTTTCTTTCTCAGACAATTATTAGACGTATGTAATAAAATCAAAACATGCGACAATTAATTTTTTCATGTTTATAATTAATTTGTTTCACCTTTAAAAAATAGGTACAATTAAAAATGATATGGTGACGGATTGAGAACTCAACACGTCCTATCTCGTAAGTAAATGTAAAAGACGATTAATAGTTATAATGCGCACTTTTGTTAAAAAAAAATTAAATAAATCCCAACATCAACCACTCTCGGGCCGGCTACGGAGGACAAGGAACTCAGCACTGGTGGTCAGCCCAATGGCGAAAGAGAGAAGACATTGTGGGTTATGAGACCGCGCGTCGCTCCCTCTAACCTTGGCGGCATGTGCGCTGACCATTGCCCACCTCAAAAAAATAAAAAACCAACTCTTCTAATCAGTGTAGTATAGTAGATCAATTTCGAGCCCAGCAGTGAAACTTATATGAACTGAGACGATTTAAAATGAAAATAAAATTTTATAGTATAACAAATAAATATCTTTATTACAAAATTATTATTTAATTAAAAAAAATAACATAGAAAATCTTTTATTTCTCCTTAATGGAATATGTCCCATATTACAAATGTTCAAAATGATTATAAACTAGATAAAATATATAATATGTTGACATAGAAGCAGTAATAACTCTGTAAAAAAACAAGAAAAAAATAGAACAGAAAAAGGACGGCTGCTCAGAATAATTGTGGTATATTATAAAAAAAAAATATAATAAAAAGATGTTAGTCTGCTTTCCGGGTAGAGAGCTCTCACCCATAGTCCAAGTTAAGCTGCTAAAGCCATCTACTGCTAATAGCTACACATACACAAAAAGGCTATTATTCTACAGTGTCCAGTGAGCGTCCGTCAGCAAGGTACAAGAAGCAGTAAAAAAATACACTGAACTCTATTATTACCACTCTAAAGATTCCTATGTTCTGTATCTTATGCCCTTAAATAGTAAACAATACATTAATTGATATCCATACTACGTTCCTTATCAATTGCTTATTTAAACTTATCACAATGCCTTTATATCTACTATTTAACCTTTTAATAAACGCAATAAAATGCCGGAAATACATTGACATAATCAGTTCCGATAGACAATTACAATATATAAATGTTTCGAACATTTGTGATTAAAATATCAAATGTTCTAATATAACTTTATACACGTTCGACTAGCTTTTTTGCCTTTTATTTAAAGACAACACTATCATCATCCTCACAGCTCACATTGTCCATGGATCGTAGGCGAGCAGAGCTGCTCTACGGTGACACGATCAGCCGCCAGCGCCTTGGACGGCGTGGGCACGAGAACCTGCGCCCGATGCCAGATCCCAGACTAGATCGGGGAATAGTCTGTCAGCCGCTTAGAGGTTGTGAGCGTGATGCTCTGAAGGCATCAGGGAAGGGCTGCTATTCCGCCGGACTGGCCACGGACCTCAAGGATTTGATACCAGTAGTTAGCCCAATCGCGAATTCGGTTAATACAGCAGGCTGTGGGATCAGGCCCACTCTCTTGGCAACCCGGATGAGATGGACGGCGCGCGTCCGCTCCCTAGTCTGCCAAATAAAATAAATCACAGTGTGAACTGTAATTCTTCACACTGTAGGTCACACTATTGAGCTCGAACCTCCTCCACAATGGAAGGGAAATTGACTTACCATAGCACGCTGGTCCAGCGCGTTGCTATGGGGTTTATGCACATCATATCCCTTAGTCATCTTTTAAGACACTCACAGGCAAAAGAGGGGATGTGAATTATATTCTTTTTTTGTTTTGTGGGTGGGCTGCGGTCGGCGCGCCTCCGCACCATTCCGTCCGGGGTGACATAGGGGCTTAAGCACGCAACTCCCGCAACCCAAAACCACCTCGCCTTCGTCGTTGGGCCGCCCACCGGAGCAGATTTACTTATCGTCAGTGGTCGGCCCGACGGAATACCCCCTACATGGGGTACCCTCCCATCGACCGACGTCCCCCCCTCGGGGAGGACGTCGGTCTTTCCTCACGCGGTCGGTCTCTCGGCGGGTGACGGTCTAAACCCCGGTCACGTCACCCGCGGCCTCGGCTAGGGCGGCATGAGGCGCAGGTAGTTGCGCCTGCGCCGCCCCAGTCGCCGGCGGCGGATCTCCTCATCGAGGCTGCGCTCCACGCGCAGACGATCCGCCGCCTCCTTCTGCGAAATTTATGCCATGGGGGAATTTACAAACATTATTAATGGTACACAAGTAATACTCAGAACAATTGTCTTTTTTTGTACGGTGTCGACACACGCGATTCGTTCCATCCGGGGCCACGAAAGTATGAGGATGAATGTGGATAAAGTTGCTTTATTATCGCAACGATGCATTAACATCATCATGAAATTTAGTAACTTATTGTTACCGCATACTAAACAAGTTTGGTCAATAGATTTTTGTTATAATACTTTTTTTTTTAGGTGAGCTATGGCCAGAGCTCACACGGCGTCCATCCGGGGCGACGCAAGGGTGGCGCGCGGTTCTATAAATCACCGTATTCCCTTCTCTTCCCTATTGGACCAACCACCGGTATTGAGTTCCTTAACTTTCTTATCGTCTGTGGCCAGCCCAGCGGGATTACCTGTTCGGGTACCGTCTCTCCTCTCACGCGATTTGTTATAATGCTTAAGGGATACAAGTTATCAATAAAAATTTTTATTAAAAAATTTAATATAAGCCAAATGTCTCTATAATTAATCTTTAAATACGCATGAAGGAGGGTGATTTTCCTTGTGGTGACGGATTAAGAATACAATTCACCACCTTTTCTCATACCCATGGATGTCGTAAAGGACGACAAAGGGATATATTACGCATATGACATCTACACAAGAGATGGAAAACTCGAAATATAACCCTATACCAACCTGTCTGACCAGCATGGTATAGTAAGATCAATTTCCCTTCTATTATGGAGGAGGCTATAAATTAATAAAATAGTTAAAAATTCTGACAAAAGTGCCTGAAATGGACAGACCAAGCACCCTGATTTGAGAGCCCTCAGTGCTCACTCATACTCCGGGCAAAGCTATAAAAATCATCTGCAGCTAATAGCTAACAAATAAAAAAATAGTCCAAAATTATTTATGTGCCACTGATGACAAGGTCGGGTATCGGTAGCCCGTCCACTTGTCGCAAAAGAGAGGCACGTAACCGACGAGTTATGGGTTCGCGCGCCGCCCAGTCCATCACCCCGGATGGATTGAACGGTGTGTGTGCACCATGGCCAGCTGCAAAAATTAATTTTAAATAAATAAAGATGCATATTCGTGTCAATTAGATGGTAGTAAGGCATTATTCCCTATAATTCATTGCATCTCCTGTGGCCATGAACGTTGAAAAGTATTCAAAACGTCGAGAAATCAAAAATCAAATACAAACAGTATAATATCCTTAAAAATAGTTTAATTTTAAATGTGTTAATACTCACATAAATATCAGAAATAATTTCAGTGGATAAATTATATTATAGAATAGCAACCCGCCCTCGCTTCGCTTCAGTTTCAGTCGCCTTACCTGCGTAGTTCCCGTTGCCGTGGGAATACCAGTATAAAATGCAGCTTAAGTACCTAATTCCTTATATAGGCCTGGTAGCAAAATGTTATCAAAATTCGTCCAGCTATTTTGAAGATTACCCAAAACTAACAAACAACACAATTTTTGTTTTAATCCGGTTGCCGGTATGCCTAAGGCATAGGTATCGTACAAATAACCGTATGAGCATGAAAAAAGTCTATTATTTTGACATTACAAATAGACACTTGAATTTTATTTATTTGTATATATTTTCACCGTATGGTGACGGAGTAAGAATACAATTCAACACCTCTCCCTTGCCGTAGGTTTCGTAAAAGACGACTAAGGGATATACACTCATTTGCAAAAAAAACGGGCACCTAAGCAATGAACCATTTCAAATGTTAATATTTCTTTGTTTGATAATTATAGGTAGTTTTATCCACACAATTTGCTAAATTAATAAGAAAATAATCGTTTTCATCAGTATTTCATAAAATTTAGATACAATTTATGGGAAATAATGCTAAACCTCGCTAGTAGTGTATATTCGCTAGTAGTGCATATATATGCTCATGAAGTAAAAATAAAAAAGTTTTTTTGTTTGTTTTTCTTTAATAAAGTAAAAGCAGATAAATGTTTAGTATCGAGTGTGACCCCCTCTAGCTAAAATCACAGCTTGAATTCGTCTGGGCATGCTAGCGAGTATATCCCGGATACTTGCTTGCGGAATACGTTCCCACTCCGCAGTAATCACATTCTTCAGCTCTCTGATGGTCTGCGGAGCCGGGTGTACTGATCTCACACGCCGTTTCAGAACGTCCCAGACATGCTCTATGGGATTGAGGTCGGGACTTCGAGCTGGCCAATCCAAACGACGAATGCCGACCTCTTGCACATACGCATTAACATCGCGGGATCGGTGGGCGCGAGCATTGTCGTCCATAAAAATCGAGTCTTCACCTAGAGCGGCCAATGCGGGTTGTGCATGAGAAATTAGAACTTCCGTTATGTATCGATGCCCAGTCAGTGAGCCGTTTTCAATGAAGACTAACTCTGTACGATCCATTGAATTTATTCCTGCCCAAAACATAACAGAGCCCCCACCATAAGGTGTGATTTCTTCGAAACATGCCTCTGCAAAGCGTTCTCCTTGTCTTCTTAGCACTCGCCGACGTCGATCTTCACCGAACAGAGATATCCTGGCTTCATCAGAGAACAAAACCCTATTCCAATCGTCTTGAGTCCATGATTCACAATTTCTAGCGAACCTAAGCCTGTGAACTCTGTGCTCACGGAGTAATTTGGGGCCGCGGGCCGGGCGGTGACTGCGTATATTGGCAGCGAGAAGCCTCCTCCTGACCGTCCATAGACTAATATGCACATTTCTTACTTCTTGGAGGTTGTTCTTAAGATCCACATACGAAGATTTGCGATTTCTCAATGCGCGACTCACAAGAAAACGATCATCCCGTGGTTGGGTACATGGTTTTCTTCCAGAACCAGGCCTTCTCTCGACGGAACCAGTCTCCTGATATCGCTGCCAGGTCCTTTGGACTGTCGAGCGACTAACATTTAGCCTCCTAGCCACGAAACATTGGCTGCAACCCTCTTCAAGCAGCGCGATAATTTTGGTAGCTTTTACCACTTTATCTACCATTTTTGATACAGCCAAACAGCATTAAATAAAGCTTTGACAGTCAAGGATATGAAATTAATCGATAAAAATTGAATAAAAGTTATGAAAGTCGATGTTAACTTCTGGAACTTCGCGCCAAAAATGTAGGATAAAAAGGGGTTTTCTGTAAAAATGAACATCAAATGAAAAATTGAATTTAGAACGTACTTTTTTAAATACCACAGCATTTTTAAAACCGGCCAGTAACGTGTACAAACGATTGAAACCTTTTTGGTATTGTATCTTTTTAAATATGAATGAAAATCAAAACCGCCCGTTTTTTTTGCAAATGAGTTTATTATGCATATAACCTTTATGCAAGAGAAGGAAAACAAAATCCTATGCCAACACATCTAACTATATAGCGTGGCATAATTGGTCAATATTCCCTCTCATAGTGGCGGAGGCTCAAGCCCAACAGTGGGACGTATATGGCCTGAGATGATAGCTTATTTAATGAGTGTATTCTTAAATATAACTTCGTTTGTAATTTCTATGTATATATAGTTCGTAATTTCTAAGTATATATAGTAATGGATATTGCATTTATAATTGAACTGTACCTTAGCAAGAATAGAGTAAAAGACCTCACAAATTTGTATAGACACCTAGCGATTAGGCCGGCCTTGAATCAAGATATCAACGGCGAAAAATATGTAACGACGATTTAAGGATTAATATATCATATAAAGGAAACAATAATGACATATTATTAGATATTTATAAATCCTACTCATAAATTTATATGTAGTATGCGTGGGCCGGTCACCTGGGTCACGTCTGGTGATGCCGAACTATAAATACTTACACTATCGATAGTTAACCTCGAAAATCAGTTACGATATCGATAGGACTATCGATACTATTCAATGAATCAATTTACTATTGTGAAATATGGGTACATAAAATGTTACAAATAATATAAGTCTCACTATAGTCGACCTTACGGTATGCAATCAATGTACAATATTAACATAATAAAATAATCAAAAATACAAAATAACATGTCATAAATTATGAAAATCATTGCAATTTATAATTAGTTAATAAAAAATTCTGGTAATGAATATGTTTTCTCTATTAGTAATTTCCTAAGGCTAAATTTATAATCATGTATATTAGTACAGTCTCTAATTTGTTTGGTTAGATGATTATATATCTTTGGCGCCTATGTATAGATGCTTTTTTGAACAAACGTAATCTTTACATATCGGCTTTCGATAAATTAAAATAAATTTATATTGGATTGATGGTATTTATAGTATCGATAGTACAAAATGGGTTATACTATTGCTGATTTGCTATACTATTCATAGAATCGATATTATTTTCATCCACGGCCACTTTCCTATCGATTCAATCGATAGCATTGATTCTATCGACAGTCCTATCGATATTCCCATTATTACCGCATTATCGACAGATTATCAATAGTCTATCGATACTAGCCTATTGATCGGCATCACTACTCACGTCACGAACTCAGTCCGGAAGCGTGCAATCAACATGTCTCTATATTGGCAGTAATTGTTTATATGGAGCAGGGTTTTAAGATCATTATCTGATTTGTTTTATGTGTAAATCTGATTCACGACCTTTTCTGTCCTATATGACATTTAAGGCTAGTAGCCGCAGACATAGTATTTATATATGTTTCTGTTTCTTAATTGCAATATACATATTAATTGTTGTAATGTTTTTAATTTTATGTTCTTTTTATTTAACCATGTAAGTTAGTGATTATAACTATTTTTCAAGTAATAAAACTTCCGCGAGATATTAAATTAGGTAGTACATTAACAGTGAATAATAAGAAAAAATCGGCCAAGTGCGAGTCGGGCTCGCGTACGAAGGGTTCCGTGCCAATGAGCAAAAATGGGGCAAAAAAATCGCATTTGTTGTATGGGAGCCTCCCTAAATGGTTATTTTATTTCGTTTTTAGTATTTGTTGTTATAGCGACAACAGAAATATATAATTTGTAAAAATTCCAGCTGTACATCTGTCGCGGTTCTTGAGTTATGACAGACAGAGGGACGGACAGACGTACGGACAGACAGCGAAGTCTTAGTAATTGGGTCTCGTTCTTATCCTTTGGGTAAGGAACACTAAAAAAGAAGTATAATTAAGAGGTAGGCGGCCGCAACCGATATTGGTTTAACAAAACCTGCAGGACGGCTGCACATTAGAAGCAGTGCGCATGTCAGGCCTGAAATAGGGTCAAAAATGTCAGGACTTGAATGCCAGAGAGGTGAAGTCAAAATTTAATCATCATTATCATCATTTCAGCTCATGTACGTCCCACTGTTCGGCTCAAGCCTCCTCCAACATAGGAGGCAATTGACCTTACTATTCCATGCTGGTCAGACAGGTTGGTATAGGGTTTTATTTCAAGATTTCTTTCTATGCGTGTTAAATCACTTAATCGTCTTTTACAACATCCACGGGTAAGATTGGGTGTGGTGAATGGTATTCTTACTCTGTCACCACACGGAAAATTTAATATGGCTTTTAAATCTAGTAAAAAGGCTATTACCAGAGCCAAGACGGAATATGTTGCCAGGCGAGGCGTTGGAGAGCTATCCTGCTGGAAGTAGTGCATTCTGGTTATCCAAGGCAACTTCTGGCAGTCCAATCTCCTATCCATACAGAAACATGACGGCAGCCTAGACCACAGCGCAAAGGAGAAGATAGATCTTGTGGCTCAATTATTTGCCTGTAATTCGAATTTGGATGCGGTGTGAAAACCGCTTTCGTCCTGAAATCCTACTACCATTCCTGTCAAGGAAAAATAACTATTAGATATATTTATCTTCCCGTACGCTAGGGGTTGAATTAGGGGTAGAAAGGGGTCACAATAGTGGGACTTAAGTAGGCTGATATGATTTGCTCGACGTTTCGAAAACTTCAGTTTTTACTTCTTAGTCCGCCCGTGACCATGAACGCTGCAAAGTGTGTACGCCGTAAAGTAGTTTTATTCACAATTGTATATTTTTTCTTCACGGCACAATAATGAATACCCACAAAACAAATGAACGTTAATTCAAATAAATGAGAAAACAAAATAAATCCTTTGTAAAAATATTCATTTTGATTTTTTTTTGTATTTAATATAATTATATAATATAACAAAAATTGTCACTAAAATTAATTAATAGAATCAATGAACGTTTTAACAAAAAATAAATACGAATATTTTTTTTTCACGTCAAGGGCAACGTCTATTAACATGTTTAATAACTATAAACTTCTTAATTAATATTTTTTTACAGCAATTTTAATAGGAAAAAAAGATAATTTGAGGAGTTGACCACAAAATGAGGGTAAATATTATAATAAACATTGTAAGTTTTAATCTATTCTATCAAATGTTAGTAAAAACGCTTCTCTGAAAGGCCATAGTTTAAAATTTAAATCTTCCTAGTAACTAGGGCAAATTAATTTAGCACAAAACAGTTTCAATTCGTATTTGTTGCGTGTTCAAGAACTAATAGGGATGCTTTGACATTCGTTTTAATGGCGTGTTTTTGTAGCCCTTCGTTTCTATATTGGTACAATCACAGAACACTGAAATAAATCACACGAGCGAGATTAATTCTCTTGCTCTATCTATGATACAGATTGTAACAAAATATCGCAAACGCAAGTGTTTGCGATATTTTGTTGCAATCTATAACAATAAATAATAAATAACAATAAATAAAATTGGAGTGTCTGTTTGTAATGTCAAAATAATAGGCTTTTTTCATGCTCACATGGTTATTTGCACGACACCTATGCCTAAAATAGCGATTAAAAAATTTTTGTCTGTCTGTCTGTTTGTTCCAGGTAATCTTCAAAACGGCTGGACCGATTTCACGGATTTCACGGTATTCCCACGGGAACGGGAACTACGCGGGTAAAACGACTATAACCGAAGCGAAGCGAGGGCGGGTTGCTAGTCTTAAATAAATATGTAGTTTTGTATTTGTAATTTATATCTCTTCTTTATATCTATATATATTTCTTGTGTACGTGTGTATGTATGTCACTGAACTCCCCTTAAACGATTGGACCGATGTTGATGAATTTTTTTTGTGTGTATTCAAGGGAATTCGAGAATTGTTTAGATTCCTAGAATTGGACTCGGTAGGTGGCGCTGCTGTCGATTTCAAGTAGAATTCCGTTTATTTTATTTGAACAGAACAACGTCTGTTGGGTCAGCTAGTTTACTATAAAGGACTTGGTTGACTGACCCATCAACGCCAAGCCGAAAGTATGGCATTTAGTTCGATGAAGGCGGCGGAGCGCGTGCGCGATGAGCGTCTCCTCGACGACGCGAACCACCGCTGGTGACTGGGGTGGCGTAGGTGCGACAACTTGCGCCTGATGCCGCCCTAGCCAAGGCCGCGGGTGACGTGACCGGAGAATTAGTCCGTCACCCGCCGAGAGGCCCACCGCGTGAGGCCCACCGCGTGAGGAAAGACTGACGTCCTCCCCGAGGGGGGGACGTCGGTCGATGGTAGGGTACCCCTAAATAGGGGTATTCCGTCGGGCTGACCACTGACGTCAAGTCACCCTGCTCCAGTGGTCGGTCCAACGATGAAGGCGACGTGTCACGGGTGGGTTACGGGTGTGCGTGCTTACGCCCCTCTGTCGCCCCGGACAGAGGGGTGCGAGGAGTGCGTCGACGGTAACACAGCCCAAAAAAAAAAAAATATTTCGATGAAATTTTGATAGTAGATCACGTCTATCCAAGTGGTGACGGAGTAAAAATACGATTCACCATCGCCTGATACAAGAGTCCGTGAATGTCGTAAAAGACGACTAAGGGATTAAACGTGCATATAAAATCTATACAAGAGAAGGGAAACTTGAAATAAAACCCTATACCAACACGTCTGATCAACATGGCATTCTGGATTAATTCCTCTCCCCCTCCCATGGTGAAGGAAGCCCGAGCCCAAAAGTGGGTCGTATATGGGTTGAGATAATGATGATAACATCAGAGAAGGAAAACTTGGAATAAAACCCTATACTAATACATATGCTTTGCTCGTGGGTGTCGTAAAAGACGACTAAGAGCCCTAGATTGACCCGGATCAACTCCATCTGGTACCATTTGGGTCAACGATTACATTCCCAAGGAGGGTTGACGTCAGGCAGGCGGCCGGTCATAAAAGTCATTGCCGAAACTTTTTGCAATATGTCAAAACAGATGACATTTTTTTTTTTTTTTATTTTTTATTGCAAACGGTGGCAAACGAGCAAACAGTACACCTGATGGTAAGTGTTGCTGCCGCTCATGGACCTTTACAAGGCCGTGGCCTACCGCGAAGAAAGCGAAGGGAGTGTGAATGCGTGCATTGAGGCTCGGTGATACCAAGGGCACCACCAAAACCCTCCACATGCAATCACCCTCAGAAAGTTGGGCTTCCGGCTCTCTCGCTCACCGAACGAAGCGCAGTAACAAATTGCTACTACTCAGACGTCGATTTTCTGCGAGAGCATGGTACTGCCCCGGACGGACCGGCCCGCGGCTGTAGACAGGTAACTGTCGACAGTGTGGTCCTACCACTCTTAAATACATACATACTTACATATTGCGTCGACCCCAAGTAATTGGGATAAGAGCAAGGTGATGATGATGATGACTAATACATATGATTAGCATGTTATAGTTGGTTAATTACTTTCCTATTATGAACGAGGCTAGAACACAATAGCAGGACGTATATGACTTAAAATTATGATATGATGATTTTCTTCTTATCAATAAGAATGAATTTCACGAACTTCAACTCTAAAGAGGGTATAACGTATTAGTAGTAAATTTGTATAGAAAGAAAATTAACAGTAAAAATAACATACATACATACATATATTCAAGCCTTTTTCCCATAGGGAAAGGCAGAGACCACTTCCCTCCACTTGCTACGATCTTGACATACCACTTTCGCCTCCTCCACATTCATTAATGCATATTCTCTCTTCTATTCTTCATGCATATTCTTCGGTTTAGGGTACTTCTAACCTGGCCTTTCTTAAGAACGTCCCCGATTTGATCGTGGAACGTCCACCTTGGTCTTCCACTTCTAACACTTCCGCTCAGATTCGCCTTATAAATTTTTCTTGTTAATCTCCTTTCATTCATTCTCTCTACATGACCAAACCAACTTAACATACCTTTCTCAATCCTTGTCACTACATCAACATTCATACCACAACGATCCCTGATTATACTGTTTTTAAATGGTCAGTAAAAATAAATAAACACATATTTCAGCATTTGTCCATTTTCACCCTCTGAGGATGTTTTTTTTTTTTTATGAGTGCGCTATGCTAAGCGCACGCGCGGTCCAGTCCGTCCGGGGCGATGAAAGGACGGCGCGCGAGACCATAACCCACCCGTACCCACGTCACCTCGTTGTTGGGCCGACCACCGGAGCAGATGTGACTTGTCGTCAGTGGTCGGCCTGACGGAATACCCTTTCGGGTAACCTCACCTCCCGACGTCCTGGGACGTCGGTCGCCGTCGCGCGGCTAACCTCTCTGCGGGTGACGGACAATTCCCCGGTCCGATCACCCGCAGCCTCGGCTAAGGCGGCATTAGGCGCAAGGCGGGTGTAAAAAATATTTTTAAAGGCAACACTCTGCCTATACTAAGGATATAATACTAATACTATATACTATAATACTAATAGTAGGGGATGTTACAAATATATAATTAACGGACACAAATCGTCGCGCAACGTTCGATCCATCAGGGGCGACGGCAGAGGCCGGTGAACAAGCTCATAGCCTGCCGGGTGCGTTATGTAAGAGGGCCACCGGTGCCCGACCTTGTTATCAGACGGCCGTCCAGGCGGGTTACCGTTGCGGGTATCAGCTCGAGTCAACACCTCGGCGGCTTGCGCTATAAGACGTCACCATCTCGCGATCGGTCTCTCCTCGGATGACCGGACTACTTCCCGGTCAGACGAGTTGGAATAGGGTTTATTTTGAGATTTCTTTCTCTTGAAATGCGTTATCTGCATATTATATCCATTAGTCGTCTGTTACGATACCCACGGGTAAAAAAGAGCGTGGTGAATTGTATTCTTACTCCGTCACCATACGGAGGGGAATATTGGATAAATGTAAGGAATACGTAGCATATATTGTATGAATAAAAAGTAAATCTATGGTTGATAAATCAAAATTCAATTGTCACGTGTTCATAGTCACGTTTGAAGGTTAAATTGAATTAAAACTTTCACTCCGTTACTTCCTTAGTCATTGTTTTTTAATCAATCAACAAGCAAAAAATGTATGTAGATATTGATGAGGTCAAAAAGCGTTTGAACTTTCAAGGGCTATTGCCAGGATATAATTAGTTAAATAATGAAAGTACTAAGAGTTTTAAATTTGTTCGGCCTATCGTGAATAATTAATTACACGATTCACTTCACCTATTAACCTCCGATCCAAAAAGAGGGGTTAATAAATTTGACGTGTTTGTTTGTGATTGTGGCACTATAGCTTCAGAAGGAGTGTTTCGAATTCACTACGGTTTTTTAGGGGTGTTATAGCGGTTCTTGAGATACACCAGTAGCCATTTTTACAAGTTATGTATTTCTGTTGCCGTTATAACAACAAATACTAAAAATAAAATGTTATAAATATTAAGAGGGTTCCCATACAACAAACGCCATTTTTTGCCTATTTTTGTTCGATATCAGTAAATTTGTACTTACTGTTGTTTACCTATTCAATGGTATGGAATCCTTCGTGCGCAAGTCCGACTTGCACTTAGCCGATTTTTTAAAAGATGATGCGATTGAGATAGTTCTTGCACAATTTATAAAGTTGAGGTATTTGAAGGTCATCGGCTCTTTTGTAATTTATTTGTTTTGGATGTGTAATGAGTACCTATTTACTTTATTTTCACATATCGATATATTATTACGCGACTTAATATTTGAAACACCCCTTTTTTATGGTAGACTAAGGTGTGGACGCGGGCGAAGTATGGGCGGCGTGCGGCCCCATAACCTGCCGTGTTCCCTACCTGCTGGGCTGACCGCTGGTATTCTTTGGTATCTGTAGCTGACCCGACAGATTACTCTGTCGAGTACCATCTCCTTCGACGCCCCTGTAACAAAACAATATTTGAAATAATGATATCACCGAATAATATGTATATAGATAGAATCCGAGATAGAATAGCTAGATAGAATAGCGAGCTAGAATCCGGAATACGAAATACCGCAGAAGAACGGATGTAACCGACATAGCACAAAGAATTAGCACGCTGAAGTGGCAATGGGCAAGCCAAATCGCTCGACGAACCGACAACCGCTAGGGAAGAAAAGTTCTCGAGTGGCGTCCACGTATCGGACGACGCAGTGTAGGCCGCCCCCCACCAGGTGGACCGAGAACCTGGTGAGAGTTTCTGGGTGTCGTTGGATGCAGGCGGCATATATATATCATTATATAGGTATAATGATATCACCGAATTACACTGATGATTGAGCTTGAAGGTAGAAGATGAAATCCCGGATTTCCTATTAGCAAACTCACCAAATTTGAGCTCATCGGGCTCGTCTTTAATAGTTCTGTTTATTATTCCTAATGACTATGTCCTGATGCATACTTTTATAGAGAAATTTGTATTTCTTTTTTTGTCGCCTTACATAAGTCTCAGTGGTTGGGCTCGAGCCTCTTCCGTAATAGGAGGGATGATGATCTACTATACCACGTTGGTCAGGCGGGTTTGTATAGAATTTTATTTTGAGTTTTCTCTTGCATAGATATGCATATTTAATCCCTTAGTCGTGTTTAACGATCCACTATAAAGATACGGAGTGGTGAATTGTATTCTTATACTAATATTATAAATGCGAAAGTAAGTTTGTTTGTTACGCTTTCACGCTTAAACCACCGAACCGATTTTAAAAATTCTTTCTCCAATGGAAAGCTACAATATCTGGAAGTAACATAGGCTATATTTTATCCCAGTTTTCCCACAGGAACAGGAACTACGAGACTAAAACCGAAGCGAAGTGAGAGCGGGTTGCTAGTGGATATATATTTTTTAAATTATTTGTTACTAGCAACCAGCCCTTCCTTCGATTCGATTTCGATCACTTTATTCGCGTAGTTACTGTTCCCGTGAGAATACCGGAATAAAATATAGCCTATGTTACTCCCTGATATTATAGCTTTCCATTGGTGAAAGAATTTTTAAAATCGATTCGGTGGTTTAAGCATGAAAGCATAACAAACAAACAAACTTACATACTTTCGCATTTATAATATTAGTAAGAATAAGTAGAATTATAATAGCTACATTATTTTTAAATTTTATCCGCGTGGTGACGGAGTAAGAATACCATTCACCACTTTCTCTCTTGGCCGGCTTCAGCCGGATAGTAGTAGTAGAATATATAGTAGGTCTATTTCCCTCCCGTCGTGAAGGAGGCCCCAACCCAACAGTGGGACGTATATGAGCTGAAATGATGAGTGATGATCATTAATAGGACAATACATTATTTTTAAAAGGAAGAGAGAAACAATAATTCTTCACATAATATCATAAAAATCTTATATCTTTAAACGAGCAATTCTTGTATATATATATATATATATATTCAGGATCTCGGAAACGGCTCCAACGATTTTGTTGAAACTTGGCATACTAGAGGTTTCGGGTCCAAAAAATTGGTTTGGCTAGGTTTTATTTATAGAAAATGTTGTTTTGTCCATGTTTTTAGCAAAACAAACAATGACATTAAATTTTAAAAGAATATGAATTCAAATTTCGTTGTCAACGTCATGAGTTACGATAGCTCTGATGGGAAGTTGACAGGTTCTAATTTTGATTTTGTTGACATTCAAACAGCGTCGGTTCGAATCTCGGTGTTATTATTATTCTCTTTTAGTAATTTTTTATATAATTTTCATTATTTATTTTTATTAATATGTATCTAAATAAATTCGACAAAAATATTCCGAGCGAAACTCGGTCAACCAGATATTACTATTAAACACAATACTGTGGCCTTTTAATATTAATCAATCCAGTAACAGTTAAAATATTAATCGAGTATATTATAATCAAGCGGCATATCCACTAAGTATTCTTTGAAACTGGTTCTATTTTATTTAAAATAAAATAAAGTATTAATTAATTTAAATGGGGGATAATTTTAGTAAACGTTCATTTGTAGTCTGTTTGCAAATCTGCCAAGCGATTGCATATTAAAATGATTACGTTTTTTTTACGAATTTTAAAGGTTGAATGATCTATTATATCTATATAAAGATGATTCGTGGCGTAATGGTTTTAGTAGCGACCTTACGTACTGAATATTGTGGCCTCAGTCCCCATGCAGGGCAGTTATATGTGTTTTTTTTTGTTTTTTAAAGGCAACAACCCTGCACTAAGAAAATAATCCATGTATTGCGAGGGACTTTACAAATATATATAATAATTAATATACACAAATCACATCCAGCCACAGATAAACAATCTGTGGATTGCATAAAGTGTTGTTTTGTGTGGAATTCGAACCCGCGACACTGGCATGGCAGGTCGGTATCTTAAATATTACGGCATATGTACAGTCAAATTTGATCTGAGCTTGAGTGTTAAAAAAAGGGATCTGTGATTGGTTGCGTTAATAATATATAGATAACATCTATGCAATAGAAGAAAAACTCGAAATAAAACTCCATATCATCCCGTCTGACCAACGTGGTATAGTATATTAATTTAGCTCCCATTGTGAAGGAAGCTCGAGCCCAACTTATGTGGTGTTGATGATGATGATGACTTCTATGTAAATTATGTAAACTCCTACGCGACGCAAGGAATTCTCCATGTGCCTTTACAAAAAGGTTTGTGTTTCCCGAGCGCTATGACATGTCCTTCTTTAAACGATGTTTAAGAAGAGCATTTTCGTCACGGTAGGCAACGGCCTAGATGTGTCTCTGGTATTTGACAATTATGAAAAAGAAACAAAAGGTCTGTTCCATATGCTGACGGAGTTAAAATATAATGGTCAACACCTCTTTTCTACTTTGTGATGGCCGCCAAGAATATTATCAACTCTTAGATTGTTTGTGGGTGTCGTAAAAGACGATTACAAGCTTTACATAGACCTGGACTAACTCCATCTGATGTCGTCTAATCAATAATTGCCTTCCTAAGGAGGGTTGATGTCATACAGGCTGGCCACAAAAATTTTGGCAAAACTTTTGCATCATGTATTATGGAAGAAGAGTACACATTGAGTCGACCACAAATAATTGGAATAAGAGCAGGGTAATTAATGATGACGAAAAAACATATAAGCAAATATTAGAAACTAGCAACCCGCCCTCGCTTCGCTTCGGTTTCAGTCATCTTACCCGCGTAGTTCCCTTTCCTGTGGGAATACCGGAATAAAATATAGCCTATGTTACTCCCTGATATTATAGATTTCCATCGATGAAAGAATTTTTGAAATCGGTTCAGTGGATGAAGCGTGAAAGCGTATCACACAAACAAACAAATAAACAAACAAACTTACTTTCGCATTTATAATATTAGTAAGGATATATACAAAAATAGAAAAGGTATGAATGTTTTCTTTAATATCTCTTCTATACAAATAAATAAAATTTAAGTGTCTGTTTGTAATGTCAAAATACTGAGCATTTTCATGTTCACACGATTATTTGTACGACACCTATGCCTAAAAACCAGTTTAAAATTTTTTGTCTGTCTGTTTGAGGTAATCTTCAAAAAGGTCGCACTGATTTTGATAACATTTTACTACCAGGTAGTTATTTATACACCGTGGAATCTAATGGGCTGCTTGCTCGAAACGTACATACTCAGTTAATGATATAGAACCATACTATAGCGTTTATTCAATAAAATAAAAACATAAATTTTTGTCATTTGCAATCCCGGACCGTTTCCTTAAAATATAATTTTTTCATAACTGTATCATGTCGTTAAGGGCATCGACCGTAGGTACGGTAGCATGTTAACTGACCTATTAAAATATAGACTAAGGTCGCGTGACTCAGGCGCATCACAAAAGAATAAAAGGGTGCGGGACGCGGGCGGGTGAGGTGCGACACCGAGCTCCGAGGTGTTATGCCTAAAATTATTTTGTTTTACCTATTATTGCAATTTAATACGAATACTATGTCGTAGGCATGTTGGGAACAATATCGTTGCATGTCAGACAAATTTAAGAATGTCTAATTATTAGACTTTTTTCAAAATGTATTATGTTTTTAGTTATGAGGGGATATTAAGAATGATTAACTGAGTACATACGTTTCAGGAAAACAGCCAATTAAATTCCACGGTGTATAAGGAGTAACTTAGGCTATATTTTATCCCGCTATTTCCACGGGATCGGGAACAGGTAGGTGACTAAAATCGAAGCGAAGCGAGGATGGGTTAAACTAGCAGTTTTAAATATAAAAGAACAAGTCATTTCTAATGTTTACGCGAGTATTACACATTATAAATAAAACTATTTTACGGCTTTTATTGCGTTTGTATTTTATTTTTGACTGTCCGACGTTTCGAACACTTTACAGCGTTCATGGTCACGGGCGGACTAAGATTGTCATAATAATTACTACAAATTTAATGTTTAAATATTACTAACCAATTTTTTTTTTCATAATCATTTTCTTCTTGGCAATAAATTTGTATCAAAATGTGGATCAAAATTTAATATCTAATTTCTGTAGCAAGTCCCTCCACCCCTTTTCTTTTTGAACCATGAAGGTTGTGACGTGTTCGAAACATTGGGCAGTGAAAAATCGAACACAAACGTCATAAAATCCGCAAAATAGCTTTATTTACAAGAAAATTTTTTAACAAATTATAAAGAAAGATGGAAAGAAATCCATTTCTACCCGTCTTGTGTAAGTCAAATTTATCCTACTTAAGAGTGAAGGCCTCTGAGCTCGGTTGAGTCGTATTTCACAACGATGTAGACGATTCTATGTGACAGAATAGAAATAATTGGCAAAGGAAAAACATATTTCAGTGTAACGTTAATAATTGATGTGACTGATGCCTTTACGACTGAAAGAAATTGGGTTCATTGCTATTTTTGTAATATTCGTTGCGGCTGCTCCCTTATCTGGGCGTAATAAGATTATTTCGCTGTCAACAATGCCTGTCTTATCCTTGTCAAAATACTCTTAATATTCATCGTAATAAAGAAAATAAAGAATCTTTTTGATTATTCATTTATTATTTAATTTAATTGATAATTTTCCGTGTGTTGAGTAAGAATACAATTTACCACTCACTTACCCGTGAAATGTCGTAAAAGAACGACTAAGGGATATAATACGCTACGCTAGAAAAAATCGCCAGAACTACTCACGTCATGGGGCCGGCAGTATAGCTGCCGAGCACAATTACCATAGCTCCTAGCCTTCATGTTTTTAAAACACGTCTTAGGCGTTGGCTAGTCAAGCAAACCTTTTATAACTATGACGAATTCTTGAAAATGAACTGATAATAATAAATGACTATGTAAATAATTTAATAAGTACCTATAATGTAATCAGAATAATGGAATAGTATTAATTTATTTAATAATAATAATGTAATTTAACTATAAAATTGACTTGTAAATTGGTTTTACGGAATAAATGAGTATGAGTAATATGCATATACCGTCTATAAAAGAGAAGACTTGAAATATAACCCTATACCAACCCGTCTGACCAGCGTGGTATTGTGGGTCAAAATCCCTCCTATTACAGCGGAGGCTCGAGCCCCGCAATGGGACGTATACGAGCCGGAGTGAATGAATTAAATTTCTAGTAATTATTATGATATTTTAGTCCGCTTGTGACCATGAACGCTGTAAAGTGTTCGAAACGTCGGGCAATAAAAAATCAAATACAAACGTGATATAAATCCGTAAAATAGCATTAATTACAATATGTAATACTCGCGTAAACATCAGAAAATACTTGTTCTTTTTTATTAGGGCACCGTATCCAAAGGGTAAAAATGGGACCCTAAGACTTCGCTGTTTGTTCGTCCGTCTGTCTGTCATCAGGCTGTATCTCAAGAACCACGATAGCTAGACAGTTGATTTTTTTACAAATTATGTTAAAAATTTATATATATTTATTTATTATATTTTTATTATTATATATTTATATTTCTGTTATAGTTCTGTTATATATTTATATTTCTGTTGCCGCTATAACAACAAATACTAAAAACAAAATAAAATAAACATTTAAGGGGGGCTCCCATACGACAAACGTGATTCTTTTGCCCTTTTTTGCTCGATATCGATAATGGCAGCAGGTAGGCACTTGAAATACTCACAAAATACTCAGTTGTATTTTTATTTTAATAATAAATAATAAAAATAAAATAAATATTAAACCAACCAACTCGTGTGATCAGCGTGGACTTGGAGCCTCGGACTCAATAGGAGACAAATTGATCTACTATATACCACGCAGCCAGATGTGGTAAAGGGTTTTATTTCAATATCTATAATTGTATAGCGTAGCGTGTTTTGCCAAACGAATTTGTTATTTAATCTGTGTTTTATGTTTGTGGCTGAAGGGTCTGCTAGCGGTAGCTACGAGGAGCGGGTCACTCCCTTCCCTCCATTGTGGTTGAGGGGAGTGATGGCTGCTCTAGTGGTTAACTCGTGATCGGGTGCCGCTTGCGAGATCTGGTCAAGCCATGGTATTTTTTCGTTCTATTTAATAACTGTATTGTATGATGGTTCGAAAGTAGAAGCATATGAACGAGCCCAGTAAAAATCATATGAACTTTATACAAGACTAGCTTTTACCCGTGACTTCGTCCGCGTGGAATAGTTATTTTGGGCTAACGCTAACTTTAACCCGCGACTTTGTTTATGTAGAAGGTAAAAATATTTTAAAATAATATGATTCTGTCACACATGATTTTTGCGAAACCTTGACGGACAAACGGAAAAAACACCGATCGGTGCTCCACTCGTATTGATCATATTATATAGTCTATAGCCTTTCTCGATAAATGAGCTATTTAACAATGAAAGAATTTTCAAATCGGATCAATAGTTCCTGAGATTAGCGCGTTCAAACTCTTCAACTTTATATATTACTAGAAACCCGCCCTCGCTTCGGTTTCAGTCGCCTTACCCGCATAGGTCCCCTTCCCGTGGGAATACCGGGATAAAATATAGCCTATGTTACTCCCTGATATTATAGATTTGCATTGGTGAAAGAATTTTTGAAATCTGTTGGGTGGTTAAAGCGTGAAAGCGTAACAAACAAACAAATAAATAAACAAACAAACTTACTTTGGCATTTATAATATTAGTAAGGAAGTAAGTAGCAAGTATAAGTATTAGTAAGTATAGATATTGACTCAAGACTTACTAATCATATCAATAACAATATATTTTTAGGATTATTTTTTCATATTATTTTTCCTCTATCCCTGAGGTCCATGTTGTATTTTCGGTACGAAAGGTAACGCACGTCTCATCTATAAATCACTGTATGGATTCAATGCAAAAATGTCGGATCACGTCCATTTTTATTTATTTCTAAATGGAATTGGCAGGGAAGTTACACGTATACTTTTTATAATATGATTTCATCATTCATTCATAATTTTAACTCATATACGTTCCGATATTGTGCTCGAGCCTCCTCCACAATGGGAGGGATATTGACCTTACTCTACCATACTGGTCAGACAACTTGGTATAGTGTTTTGTTTCGAGTTTTTCTTCTCTTGCATTGATGTTATATGCATATTATATCCCTTAGTCGTCTTTTACGACATCCAAGGGCAAGATAGGGAGTAGTGAATTGTATTCTTATTTCATGACACGGAAATATACAGGTGGCCTATTTAGACTGGTCATTGTGGGTAAGTCTGAAAGTATAAGACATATAAAGACCTGTTCTTAGGAGCCATGTCATACATAGGATTAAAGAAAACTTGTACTCTTTTCGGGAATCAAACCTGGTCGTGTTGAAAAATAAAACTTACATTATTTCTAATTGAATATCATGAGCAGTAAATTTTTATATATTTAATTCTTTTGACCGTGTGTATGTGACCAAACTGTCCGTGTGGTGACGGAGTAAGAATACAATTTATCACCCCCTCTCTTGCTCGTGGGTGTCGTTAAATAATAATAATGTAATTTAATTCAGACATCAAAGATCCATATTAGTGTTAGTAAATAAACTTAACCTATGTTAGAAGTAAGGTGAATACATAAAAATAGAAACAGAAACAACTGTATTCGAACACTGATAGAATAGTCTCTTATGCCATCAGCGTCCGAACACAGTGTCTGAAGAAAGGGCTATCCCACTTAGCAGCTAAGGTCTTCAGGGTGGTGTTGGTGCTCGCACAGACTCTGCACAGCAGCGATGCGACTCTTTTCCGCATGCACGCATGGAACCCGTCGGTGCGTGCTTCGGCAAACATACCAGACGCGCTACAGAACCGTGGGAGCCCCAACAGCATCCTAAAAGCATTATTATATTGGACACGAAGCGCGTTGACCGATTTTTGGGTGCACGTAAACCACAGGCCACTCGCGTAGAATGTTTGGCAAAAGGACTTAAAGTAATTTTAATCTCGACTGAGCATCGATAGAACCTACGGACGAACATGTTAGCTCTCACAGTCAATGCTCTTTGTTCCCTCTCTGTTAAAGACGACTAAGAGATACAATATGCATATAACATCTATGTAAGAGAAAGTAAACTCGAATGCCAGCATGTTTGACCAGCGAGGAGACGAGACGACCTAGGGAGGAGGCTCGAGTCCAGTATTGGGACGTATATGAGCTGAAATGTAAATGTGACTAAACTTTTATTAAACGGCTTTTTTTTTTGTTGTGGGTGGGTCGCGGTCGGCGCGCCTCCGCACCACTCCGTCCGGGGCGACAGAGGGGCTTAAGCACGCAACTCCCGCAACCCACCCAAAAACCACGTCGCCTTCGTCGTTGGGCCGACCACTGGAGCAGCGTTAACTTGTCGTCAGTGGTCGGCCCGACGGAATACCCCTAATTGGGGTACCCTCCCATCGACCGACGTCCCCCCCTCGGGGAGGACGTCGGTCTTTCCTCACGCGGTCGGCCTCTCGGCGGGTGACGGACTAATCCCCGGTCACGTCACCCGCGGCCTCGGCTAGGGCGACATGAGGCGCAGATAGTTGCGACTACGCCGCCCCAGTCGCCGGCGGCAGACCTCCTCATCGAGGCTGCGCTCCTCGTGCAGGCGATCCGTCGCCTCCTTCCGCGAGATCACCGTCTCGCAGAAGGCTGCGACCGCGTCCCAATTCCCGACGCTGTCAACCATCGCCCTATCCATAGCCGGCAGCGTCAGGTCCGTACCGATGATTGCGACGAGTTCACAGCGCTGCATTGCCCAAGCCCCGCAGGCCTCGAGCGTATGGCGCGTCGTGTCCTCGTCGCAATCGCAGTGGTGGCAGGACGGTGTACTCTCCCTCCCAACGACCTTGTGTAGGTATTTGGCGAAGCACCCATGCCCCGTCAAAACCTGCACCAGTCGGAAGGAGAGCACCCCGTGCTGCCTTTCCAACCACTGCATCAGCACCGGCCGGAAGGCCTCCACGGTTCGCAACCCGAACCGAAGCCTCTCCAGCCGGACTGACCAACGGGCGATGACGTCTCGGCGGGCGTCGACGCGCCAGGCGGTGAGATCCCTTAACGAGACCGCACCGCCCTCCGCTCGCACCCCCGTCACCCGCCGATATAGTCCGGCGAGCATCTCCGCCTCCAGGTCCCACGGGGGAGTCCCGGCCAATAGGCCTGCTGCCTCCGTCGCCACCGTGCGGTATCCGCGGATGGCCCTGACCGCCATGACCCTCTGTGGTCGCCACAGAAGGGCCCTAAGTCGGACGGTCATGGACCCCGCCCACACCGGTGTGCCGTACAGGGCCATCGACCGGATGACCCCCGCGTACAGCCGTCGGCACGCAGCGCTCGGTCCGCCCACGTTCGGCATAAGCCACGATAGGGCGGACGCCGCGCCGACGAGCCGTGGAGCGAGCCTGCGGAAATGCTCCCGGAACCACCATCGCCCGTCGAGCACCAGGCCCAAGTACCTCATACGGGCCCGGATGCTGATGTCGACCGAGTGGACGGTGATCGAGACGCCGATGGGAGGGCTCATAGTGCGCCCATGGAACAAGAGAGCCTCCGTCTTGTCCAGGGCGACCTTCAACCCCAGCGCCTCGATCCGCCTGACGACCTCCTCGGTACCAGAGGTCGCCAGGCTTACCGCCTCTTCTAGCGTCCCACCGCGGGCTGTGACGAGCGTGTCGTCGGCGTAACAAATCACGCCCAGCCCGGGCGGAAGGCTCCCCCTCAACGCCCAGTCGTAGGCGATGTTCCACAGGGTGGGTCCGAGGACCGACCCCTGCGGGACACCGCACGTCATGGGCGTTCGCACAACGTCCCCTGCTCGGTCGGTGCAGAGGACGCTGCGCCCCTCCAAATAGTCTGCCACTAGCCGCCTCAGGTAAACTGGCACCCCGTGATACCGGAGCGCCTCCCTGATGCAGCTGAATGGCAGACTATTGAATGCGTTGGCGATGTCTAGGGACACCACCAACAGTACTCCCCCGCCGGTGACGGCCTCAGTCGCCACTGCCCTCAGGCGCAACAGAGCCGCGATCGTCGAACGACCCCTCCTAAACCCAAACTGGGCGTCCGACAGATCGGGCCCCGTGCCGACGAGGTGCCGCTCGATGCGGGCAGCTACCACCCTCTCCAGTAGCTTCCCCGTGTCATCGAGCAGCACGATAGGCCTGTAGGCCGAAGGCGACTCCGGAGACCGTCCCGGCTTCGGCAAGAGCACCAGCCTTCCCTCCTTCCAGCACCCAGGGAACCGTCCGGACGCTAAACACGCGTCGAACAGCCCCCTGAGGCGGGGTCCCAGGTGTTCGAGGACCAGGGCCAGCACACGGTTAGGAACACCGTCGGGCCCGGGGGCGGTAGACTTTGCGCGCATGCGCGTCACCGCCACCCCCATCTCGGGTTCCGTGATGGGCGGAACACTGTCGTCGTCGGCCTCCCGGTCAGTGTCTGGCGGAGCCATGACCGGGGGCGTGTGTTCCGCCCGCCGCGGGAACAGGTCCTCGATGACCCGGGTGAGAAGGCCGGGCTGGAGAGTCTCGGTGAGGGGAGGGCCCCGCGCGCGTAGCCTATTCAGCACCGCGCGATAGGGGCGTCCCCAGGGGTCACGGTCGAGACCGTCCAGCATCTCCTGCCGACTGACGTCCTTGGCGGAGCGGACGGCCAGCCTGAAGGCCGACCGCGCATTGCGGTAGCCCTCGTAAAGCACGGCCTCCCGCTCCGCATCGCGATGGCGCCGCCGGCTGCGGGTGTAGGTCCTCCGGGCGCGGATACACGCGGCCCGGATATCCGCCAGCTCCCGAGACCACCAGTGGACCCCCCTCCTCGAGGGCAGACGCCGTACCCGGGGCATGGCCGCATCGCAGATCTGCGTCAACGCACTGCGGATGCGGCCAGCCTCGGAGTCCACCCCGTCCGACTGGTGGGCAGAGGACAGCCACGAGTATACGATGGCTGTCTCCGCCAGCTGGTCCCGGTCTAAGCGACCCACAGCCCATCGCGGGAACGCAGGACGCCCATCCGCCCCGTGACCCCTGCTGGGCGTCGGGATTACAGGGGAGACCTCCATTCGGATATACCGGTGGTCCGACAAGGTCTCCACCTCCTCCACGACGCGCCAGCTCCCCACGCGTGCGGCGACCTCGGGGCTAGCGAACGAAAGGTCCACTATCGACCCGCCCCGTTGTCGCACGCACGTATGCACCGAGCCCCTGTTCAGCAAACAGAGGCCCAGCGCCGCCGCCCACTCCTCGATCGCCCGTCCTCGGTCGTTCGTCCGGGGAGACCCCCACGCCACGGACTTGGCGTTGAAGTCCCCCAAGACGAAGACCTGGCGCGATGCCAGTCGCCGTAACGAGGCCTCCATGATGGTGAGGAAGGCCTCGAAATCGGTCACACTCCAGTTAGGGGAGAGATAAACTCCGAAGAGCGTAATCTCCCCCCAGTCCGCCGCGATGTATCCGACGCCCCTGTCCCTAAGGGTCAGAGACGACGAAGGCCACGACGTGGAGGCGACGATTGCCACGGTGCCATCGGTGCTACCCAACCAGTTAATCCGGTCGGGCACCACGTACGGCTCCGCCACTATGGCTACTCCTATCAACCACTCCACCATGGCTTGCAGGAACACGTCCTGCGCACCGGCGGAGTGGTTGAGATTGGCCTGGAGGAGACGAATGGATACGGGGTCCATTAACGGTCCGTATCCATCGTCACCTCCTCCGCGCTAACGGGCGATCGGGCCGCGCTCGGAGCGGGGACTGGCCTGGTCGATGGGCCGCCCCGCCCCTTTGGGGCCGATGCCGGGGGTCTGCAGTCCCCAGAGCCCATGCGGTGCTTGGCAGGCTTATTGCCCGCCGCACACTCGGGGCAGTGGGGCACCGCAGAGCACGATGCCGCCTGGTGTCCAGTTTGACCGCAACGGAAACATAGTCCGCTGCAGTCGAAACAGTTCCTGCATGTCGGTCGGGTATGCCCGACCGCCATGCACTTATAACACCTCGCGGGCCGGGGCTCCAGCACGGTTACCTGCGCCGAACTCCAGCCCACGAGGAGCCTGCCTGAGTCGGCCAATTGCTTGACCGACTCCACTGGGCACTGCACCCAGACAACACCGACGCCGCCCGGACCAGGGCGGATGGTGCCAATCTGGACGGTGTACGAGGCACACCCGGTACGCGCCATAATGGCCTCTCGGATGTCCTCCACCGCCACGGAGTCGTCCAGACCCGTGAGGCGCATATCTGCGCACTTGACGGGCCTGGCGATTCGGACTCCATCCTCCGGCCCGAACAGCCCCCTCAGCATCGTGGCCAAACTATCGGCTGTCTTCGCGCCCTCGGCCCCAGGGAACTCGAGTATTCGAGCCCCTGTCCGGGCCTTGCGGGTCCTGGCCTCGACGCCCCCGATGTCGGAGACGTCCAGCTCCCGCCGGGCGCGTCTTAGGACGGCCTCATAGTTCAGGCCCCTCTCAGCCACCTCAGGCAATACGGTGATTACCATCGCAGCCGTCTTCGGCGACTTGAGGCCCCTACGCGACCTTTTCCCCTTTCCGCCGGCTCCCGCCTGGGGAGCGGCGGCCACAGCGGCACTCTTGGCTGCCGCTCTCCGCTTTTGGCCGCGTGCCTTCCTGCTACGCTCAGCCACCTGCCAGCCCTGTTCGAGCCTGGCAGCAGCGCTGAGCGCAGCAGGCGCAGTCGCGGGTTCGCCGGCCGGCGCCTGCGGTGCAATCGCTGGCGCCGGCCGCGGCCCGGCCTTGGCGGGAGCCGGCACCTTGCCGGCCTTCTTGGCCCCCTTGGGTCCCGCCGCGGCCGCAGCGTAGCTCACCACGCGGCCACCCTGACAGGGCAGCGGGGTGGGAGCAGACGCTTGCGGCCTGGCGCAGCCGGCGCCACGGGCGCAGACAATGGGCCCGCCCTCAATGGCGCGGCCCGTCTCGGCGGCGGGGCCGGCGCCGACGGCGTAGCCGGCACCAGGCGCTCGAATTGAGACCGCAGGTCAGCCATGTCTTTGGCCAACCCGCGGTTCTCCCTCCGCACTGCCTCCAGCTCCGTCTCCAGCTTGCGGTTGCGTTCCTGCAAGCGGGAGACCTCCCTGCTGAGGCGGGCGTTCGCGGCGTGGAGGGCCGCCACCTCGCCTTCCTGGTTGGCCAGACCCGGCGTCGCCAGTCTCGCCGCCACCGCACCTCCCCGACCCCTGCGCCCCCGGCGCGCGGTTGGGACCTTGGGGGGGAGGCCTGATAGCGTCACTACCCTCCGAGTCCGATGCGGAGCTGCCACCCTTATGCAGGGGGCGCTTCCGATCCCTCGGAGGGGAGCGGGCCTCCTCCCTCTCCCTCCTAACATTTAGGGCCGCTGTGAAAGCCCTCGCCGCAGGATGCAGCTCAGTTTTCTCGGCAGCCCCCCTATCCAACACCATACTGCAGACCCTATCGATGGTCATTCCGGACGACCTACCTCCAGTCACCCCAGACGGCCCAAACGGCTCCGCAGCGCTTTCGCCGCCCTTGATCCCACCTTGGCCGACTTGCGGCCCACTGATCTCCTCGGCGGACGGCTCTTTGGTACCACCCTCGTCCGCCGACATCTCCAAGACCGACCTGGCGTTCACAGATGACCCTGCGGCACTGCCGCCCTCATCCGTGGACAGCTCGTAGGCCACGTCGGTCTCATTCCTCGGACAACCCCGTCGAGCTGTCGTTCTTGGACGGCACTGCAGCACCGCCACCCTCGTCCTTCGACGGCTCTGCGGCGGTGCCGCCCTCGTCACTGGACAGCCCCGTCGAGCTGTCGCATCTCCCACGCTTCTTTCGGGACGGCTCTGCGGCTTTCCCGCCCTCATTGCGCGACGGCCCTGCGGCTGATCCGCCCTCGTCGCTCTCCTCTTTTTTCTTCGACGGCCGGGCAACACCGGCGTCCACGTTCCGCGACGGCCCTGCAATGGCTGCGGTCGCACCGCTCTCGTCGCTCGCGGTAGCGGCGGCATCTCCTAGTACCTGCCGCTCCGCCATCCTTCTCCTACGCGTCCTACGCATGTGTCGCGTATCCAGCTTCCCCTTCTTTCTCCTCCTTTTTGGTCTCCCTAGAGCCGATTCTTGTTTCGTCTGGCTCACAGCTGCAGCAGAAGTTGCTCTCCACCCATACGATTGGGAGCTGACTGTGCCCGAACTTGGGTGCGAGTCCTCGTCGCGCGCAAGCACCGGCACAGCAAGGGACTCCCCGGCCTGGCCGGGACCCTCTGGTGAAGTTATACGTTTGTTAACCTCTGCCATGACGATTTGGAAGTTTAAGTCCTCCTTGACTACTACTCTAACGACTGGACGCTTTTTTTTTTCGCGCGCGCTTCTTAACCCACCAGCCATACATCTCCTCGCCGAGTAGCAAAACTTGAGATTGGGGTGATTTTTTATAGGGGTTTTCTTCCCCGCAGTCCGCAGACCCCCGGTCCTGACCCCCCTACTCAGGATTACGGTTTGGGCCTTCCGGGTCTGGCCGCTCGCGAGTTACCGACCCGTCACGCCCCGGGCCGTGACGCAACCGTCCCTGGTGACGGAGTGCCATGAGATACATCCGCCCCATTGGCCCCAGGCCAAATCCGCCGTGCGCTCTGCCTTCAGAGTCGGCACGCGGACACCCCCCCTCCCGCCGGAATCTTGGCCGTCCAAATGGACGTTTCCAGGGTGCACCACGTGGAGGTGCCCCGGCCTCGCACCCCTTTTATTAAACGGCTGGACAAATTTGTGTGTGTTCCAGTAGATTCTAGAATGATTTAGATTATACATCAATAACCCAATACAATAATGATTTCTGATGTTTATGCGAGTATTTTAAATAAAACTAGTTTACGGATTTTAGCGGACTGGTCCGCCCGTGACTATGAACGCTGTAAAGTGTTCGAAACGTTGGGCAATCAAAAATCAAATACAAACGCGATAAAATCCGTAAAGTAGTTTTATTTAAAACCCAATAGATTCTTGTGACACTTTTTCAAATTATGGCCTTTTTTTTATGGGTGGGCTATGGTAAGCGCACGCGCAGTCCTGTCCGTCCGGGGCGATGAAAGGACGGCGCGCGGGCCCATAACCCACCCGTACCCACGTCACCTCGTTGTTGGGTCGACCACCGGAGCAGATGTGATTTGTCATCAGTGGTCGGCCCGACAGAATACCCTTTCGAGTAACCTCTCATCTCTCGACGTACTGGGACGTCGGTCGCCATCGCGCGGTCAGCCTCTCTGCGGGTGACGGACAATTCCTCGGTCCGATCACCCGCAGCCACGGCTAGGGCGGCATTAGGCGCAGATACTCCCGCCTACACCGCCCCATTTAAATTATGGCCTAAGTACATTTCTTTTGCTGTTTCAGGCCATATAACAGTGAAGGCCATCTCCAGAATTGAAGAAAAACGGATCTACTGTTCCATACAGGTCATTTGCTTCAAGTTTTAACCCTTAGGTCTTAGAATAATAACGTATAGAAGGTAAGTTCGCGCACAAAAAGTGAAGCATTTCAATTGGAGCCTAATGGAGCTTAGGCCGGAACCGTTCTGTAATATACAAGTCATTGTATTTGCACGTACGTACGCAACTCTTAAAAAATAAATAGGTAATTATGACGGTTTGTGCATTCAAATGGTGTCATAACACATTTAAAAAACTTAAAAAGGTTTTTAACTTTACTTTTATAAGTATTTCGACGATTTATGTTAATAAAAACAAAATTTGATTTCATAATTTGTATAGTGGTGTGCGTGTGTACGTGTGTAATCGTCTGCGCGCCATTAGTATTTTTAGATTCATGTTTCGAACTTTCGAAGTATTGACACTATCCTTCTATAAGTTATTATTCTAAGCCTTAGGTACTCTTTTTCTTTTTTTTTAGGGTGGGCTATGGTCAGCGGCACACGTCGTCTGCTCTGTCTGCTGCCTCTCTGTCTACCTCCTCTCCTTCGCCATTGGACCAACCACCGCTACCGAGTGGGCTACGGTCAGCGCACCCGTCGCCCGACAGAGGGGCGACGCGCACAGCTCCATAACCCACCCGTGACACGTCGCCTTCGTCGTTTAGCCAACCAACGGTGTAGAGTGACTTATTGCCAGTGGTCGGTCCGACGGATACCCTTTGAGGAGTACCCTCTCCTCGACCGACGTCCCCCCCTCAGGTCACATAGGCGCCCTAAAAGACGATTGCCTTTTAAGGCAACCACGGTAAAATAAATTGTATACTTACTATAGGTGACCGGTGTATATTTCTTTTACTTTATGTTGTAGAGAGTTGTCTATTTGTAGAGAGTTATTTCTGTAATGCTTCAGGCAATTTTGACTGTCGAATAATACAATGTGGTTTTATATTTTCTTGTAGTAATACTTGGAAAACAAGTGGCGAAAGTTTGTAACAAGTTTTCAGAAAATTATCAAGTTTCGGTTTATTGTCATTGCCTTGGGTCGTTACAGGAAAACAGCTCATTTTGTTTTCTCGCTAATATTCTTTTATTTTTCTATACAGAAGTCTGTATTACTAAAGTATTCTCGTGTGGCGATGGCGTTTCCGTGTGGTGACGGAGTAAGAATACAATTCACCACTCCCTATCTTGCCCGTGGATGTCGTAAAAGACGACTATGGGATATAGTATGGATATAACATCTGTGCAAGAGAAGGAAAACTCGAAATAAAACCCTATACCAACATGTCTGACCAGCATGGTATAGTAGATCAAATTCTCTCCCATTGTGGAGGAGGCCCGAGCCCAACAGTGGGACGTATGTGGGCTGCGATGATGATGATGATTCTTTTATTTTTCTATACAGAATTTTGTAGAATTAAGGTATACCCGTGTGGTGATGGCGTTAGAATACAATTCATTACCTCCTTGCCGCCTTCTCTCTTGCCCGTGGATGTCATAAAAGACGACTAAGGGATAAAATGTGTATTTAACGTGACGTGTTGCTATAGGATTTCGTTTTCCTTCGCTTACATAGATGTTATCTGCATATTGACTGCACAGATGGCGTAGTGGTTAAGATAGCGACCTACAGCGCCAGTGTCGGGGGTTCGAATCCCACGCGGGACAACACTTTGTGCGATCCACAAATGGTTGTTCTGAGTTTGGATGTAATTTTTGTCCGTCAATTATATGTTTGTAAAGTCCCCCGCAATACAAGGATTATTTCCTTAGTGCAGGGTATTGTCTTAAATAAATAAATAAAATAAAAAATAAATAAAAAATATTATAATCCTTTAGTCGTCTTTTACGACACGCACGGATTCATACTTTAGGTGGTGAAGAATTGTATTCTTACTCCGTCATCACACGGATTTATAATACTAGTATGTTAAATTGTAAATAGCATTGTAAAAGTTCAATAATTAAAATGTTTAAAAAATTTGGTAAATTTCATAGAACTTAGCTAATCAATTAGCAATTTTTGTTTACTTTCTTATACAGATCTTGTACACGGTTAAACCGTGTGGTGTCGGAGTAGGAATATAATACTCCAATCCCTACTTTGCCCGTGGATATTATAAAAGACCACTGGGGAATAAAATATGCATATTATCTACACCAATAAATAAAATTGGAGTGTCTGTTTATAATGTCAAAATAATAGGCTTTTTTCATGCTCACACGGTTATTTGCACGACACCTATGCCTAAAATAGCAATTAAAAAATTTTTGTCTGTCTGTCTGTCTGTTTGTTCCGGGGAATCTTCAAAACGGCTGGACCGATTTTAAAAATTCTTTCACCAATGGAAAGCTATAATATCAGGGCGTAAACTAGGCTATATTTTATCCCAGTATTCCCACGGGAACGGGAACTACGCGAGTAAAACGACTGTAACCTATAACCGAAGCGAAGCGAGGGCGGGTTACTAGTATACTATAATATTTTACAAGAGAAGAAAAACTCGAAATAATACCCTATGCCAACACGTCTAACCGGCATGGTATAGTAGGTTATTTTCCCTCCAATTATGGAGGAGGTTCGAGCCCAATAGTGGGACATATATGAGCTGAAATCTTCATCAGCCTATCACTGTCCACTGCTGGACGTAGGCCTCCCTCATGTTACGCCACAATGAGCTGAAATGCTAAAGTTATTTTATAGTTTCACCAAGTTTAAATATAATATACCAATTAACCATTTAAACATTTTCCTCTAAACACCAACTTTGCAATTTATTACAATATGTTACTTGACTTTAGCTAGTATAAACTTTGCCGAGCGTGACAAATAATTTACACAACAACTTAAAACAACAACTACAACTTTAAATTTTTTTTTATCCTTGTATTGACGAAATGAGAATACCATTTTTCACTCCCTAACTTGATTGTAACAGGCAGCTCAGGGATAAAATATGCATATAACGTCTATGCAAGAGAAAGAATACTCAAAATAAAATCCTATGCCAATCCGTCTAACCAGCGTGGTATACTAGGTCAATAGCCCTCCTCTTGTGGATGAGGCTCAAGTCCAGCAGTGGGACGTATATGCGCCAAAAGGAAGATGATGATGAAATTTATGCAAGTAGATACGACATATCACTTTTTAATATTGCCTTGTTTTGATTTGCAATTTTTAGGCGAGCACTACACATCCTTAATAATATTATAAATGCGAAAGTAAGTCTGTTTATTTGTTATGCTTTCACACTTAAACCATTGAACTGATTTAAAAATTCAATCACCAATGGAAAGCTATAATATCAGGGAGTAAGATAGGCTATATTTGATCCCGGTATTCTCACGGGAACGGGAACGGGAATTACGCGGGTAGGGCGACTGAAACCGAAGCTAAACGAGGGCGGGTTGCTAGTATGAAATAAAATTAATCTATTCCATTCTACTTCATATGAAATAAAAAAATCCTTACGGATTTTATTACGTTAAAGAATTCGTAGTTACGTCAGGATTTGAAGGTCAGACAGACCTTCCGTAAACATGAACGCTCAAAAAAACGACTGCACAGATGGCTGGTTAAGATAACGACTTAACCTGACAATGTCCCGGGATTGAGTCCCACGCAGGACAACATTGTGCGATCCACAAATTGCTGTTCTGAGTCTGGATATAATTTGAAGGAACTATTCCTGTGCGTGGCGTTGTCTTTAAAAAAATCAAATGGTAGGGCATGTAAAAATCAAATAAGTTTTTACCTAGTCTTGCTATAAATACTGTAACAGAGAAAAATAATTTTCTATGTAATTTAACATTTATTACTTTTAATACATAAATATAAAAAAAATATAAATCATAAAAAGCTTATTCGAAGTGGTCTCCATTGGCTGCAATACAGTTCTTTAAACGTTAAGACCAGTTGTCAATAGGAGCACGCACTCTTTCCATGGAAAAAACTCTTCACTGCCAATCGTATGGATTGTTTTAGGGACTCCAAATTATCATGGCGTTTAGTGCAATCTGTACTCTCTAAAACTGACCATAAGTCATATAATCCAACGGATTATGATCGAGACTAGACGACGGACAGTCTTCAGCTCTGATGAAGTCCGAAACGTTCGTTTCCAATCAAGACTACGTAGACCGAGCTTTATGATCCGGCGAGGAGTATTGCTGTTAAGGGGCTTCACTAACTTCTCAAGAATGGTATCTTGATACACTTGTGCCGATGTTTTGATACCTTTTGTTCAAAAGTATAGCTCAGTCACTGCTTCATAGCTAATACCCCACCAAACCATCACTGAAGTCGGATAATGACCATCTTGCACACTGTCGACTAATTGGGAAGCTTCCTTAGAGCTTTGGACATAAATACGGTCATTTTGTTTGTTAAAATGTTGCTCAATTGTAATAAAATTCTCATCTGTAAACAAAATTTATCTGTGACCTCCCTTTTTGTACCGCTTCAGTAGTTGTTTCAATTTTACCACTCTATTCTTTTTAAATTATCAGTTAAGAAATTACCAGTACATCTCTTATAGGCTGCCGATCCAAAGTCATCTTCTAAAATATGTAAAATAATTTAAAATAATAAACTAAATATGGTTCTAGGTGCTATCTTCATCTCCTGAGATAAAATATTTTGCTTTCAGACATCAGATTTCTTCGAATTCTTTCCCTTACTGCTTTGATCACCTTTTTCATACGAACACTACGTGGATGGCCGGATCTTTTTCTGTCACAAACAGAGCAGGCCTCATTGCTAATAGCCCGGTACACAACATTTTTCATTTTTCTAATACCAAGCGTAGGGAGAGTTTTCAAAATTGCATTCACTCCTACCTACTTTGTGTAATGCAATCACAGCGAGTCGGTTCTCTTTATCAAACCACTTCATTTTAATATCGCAAAATATTGTATAATGTATTGGCGCCAAAATGAGAAAACACAATGAACAATTATTTAAAAATGACAGATTCCAAATTCAAATGTAATATTTTGTTTAATTTTAATTGTAACCGTATTTATGGCCAGACTATTTCATTGCAATAAAATTCGTAAAAGTAGGTTATTCTTATTCTTCTATATTATAATATGTGTCAAATAATATGAGGCTCAGTTTCTCACATATATATTATAATCCTGCTCTAGGTATTAAATAAAACATTTAAACAGGAGAATAAACGAAAATTATAATACTTGCTTATAACATTTTAAAACGTGACAACTCTTACGATTGCTTTTGTGAATAAATTTAAAACTAAAATAAATAAAATTAGATAATTAACATTTACATTACATTTAAATATGAAAAAATAAATAAGTAGTTTTCAAATACATATTTTATTCAGAATATTAATATACTAGCAAAAATATTAAGCGTTGCACGTTGCTTGCTATAAACCAATATCATCATCTCAACCTACGTAAGTCCATTATGGAGGTCAGGCCTCCGCCATAATGGGAGGGAAATTGACCTACTATACAGCGCTGGTCAGACGTATTGACACAGGGTTTTATGTCGAGTATTCCTTTTCTTGCATAAATGTTAACATTTGGTTGACCGAGCTTTGCTCGGTATAATTTTTTTTTTGACGAAAATATTTAGATAAAAAATAAATATGATGATATAACGAAAAAAAAAAATATCAAAAATGAAAAAATAATAATTTAATAAAAACAATAATTACTTTCAATTCGAAATGTACCGACAAAAATATATATCTATGTTGCAGGTATATATAAAAATATCTGATTGACTGAGCTTTGCATAGGGATGCAAACAATACATCGATGTTTTTGAGACATCGATGTTTCAATAAAAAAACATCGATGTTTGGCATTGATGTTCATTATTGTAAAACATCGATGACGTATATGTTTATACGATGTTTTGACATCGATGTTTTGCCTGAATGATTTAAAATATATGGTACTTTTAGCAGAGCCTGTAAAAAAAGGTCCTCACATCACGCCAATGTTGGTGTTTCATGTAAAAAATATGCTTATTTTAGCTAAAAAAAAAAGCTCATCGCATAGATTTATAGAAAACATCGAAGTTTCTGTACATCGAGGTTTTCAGGACCTAGTTTTTGTACATTGATGTTTGTTATCAAACCTCGATGTATCGATACATCGATGTTTTTGGTTTCGATATTTGCATCTCTAGTTCTGTGTGGTGACGGAGTAAGAATACAATTCATCACTCCCTATCTAGCCTGTGGATGTCGTAAAAGACGATTAAGTGATATAATACGCATATAATATATATATAAGAGAAGGAAAACTTGAAATAAAACCTTATTGTGGAGGAGGCTCAAGGCCAACAGTGGGACGTATATGAGCTGAAGAAATGACGATGAAGTGCGTAGAGCCTATTTATCGAAAAAGTTTTGGGCTGCTACATAGGACTGTTTCAGAAACGCCAATGTCTTAAAATATTAATTTTAAAAAACGTTAACTGTTTGATATCAAGTGTTCTGCGCAGTCACCGTGGCATAACAAATGTTTAGATAACAAAAACGGTGTTTGACGTATTGTCAATTTTATTACTATTGATATTATTAAAAACGCCACGAGATCCCGTGGGATTTTAAATAAAATAATAACATTAAATATCTAGGTAGATACTTAATCCACCCAAGCGAAACTAATGGCACTGCTAATTTACTTCTAGCTTTTATTATTGCCAATCGTATTGGATTTTAGTTTGTCTAAACACATAAATACAAAGCCTCACGCGTGGTTTCCGGAGCGTAGAGACTACGGATTGCCATAAGCCACGATCTTGACATACTTCCATCTCTTCACTCACACTCATTAAAGTCTTCATGCATTATTTACGGTTGCGCATACTTTTAACATAACCGTTCACCAGCACGTCTCGAATTTGATCCAGAAACGTACGGCATGGTCTTCCTCTTGTGACCGTACCATTCACACTTGCTTTGTATACCTGTTTTGTCATCCTCTCTTCACTCATTCGTATTTTTATTTGCCATAATATAATGCTATATGATGTGAATACTAATTCTTGCTTTAATCGTGCCATCTTCATCTGATGCTGTCTGGTCAATAATTACATTTCTAAGAAGCACTGACGGCAGACAGGCGTTCGGTCATAAAATTATTGCCAAAGCTTTTGCAAATGTCGAGGGGAGAAGACTGTATATTGTGTGTGTGGACCAAGCTTTCACTCTTTTTACAAGCTTTTATTTAGTTTCACCTGTGCCGTCTCAAATCAAATCTTGCATGTTAAATTTGATCCACTTCCTTTCCAATTGAGCTGAAATTTTGCATGCATGTATAAATCGGATGACAATGCAATAATATTGTGATATAGAGCTGATCTGATGATGGATCTGGAAGCTGGCCATAGGAACTCCGTAATTAAATGACGCAACCCCATCGAGTTTGGGCTTATTTGATTCGTCTTGACGAGTTAACTTTTTAGTTCATTTTATTAACAAATAATAAAAGCTTGTTTTTAAAAAAAGTTTTTCATATTTAATTTATTTTTACTTAGCCTTCCGCTGCTAAGCCCGTACCGTGTGATAAGGAACTTCGTACTAATTATAATTAATTAACACCCGTACTTCAAGTTATGTTTAAGTTTTCATATTATTCTAGTTCTTTTATCAAAGCTTTTATCCGAAAATTGATATAATAGGTCTTTACCTATGTAATTGACGTTCTGCAGTACTGGCCATTTCAAATCAAAATAATTTTTGTTTGCCTAAGAATTCTAATTTCAAATTAATTTTATTTTAAAAATATGGAATTCATTTTCCAAAAGTAGTCATTTGTTTATTGATTAGGTTTCGGCGCGAATTTGAAGATGTCATGTTAAGTTCTTGTATTATATTCATTTTTTTAGTGTTTTATAGTGAATAATGTAATATAATATAATTAAGATGCTGAAGTGTGGTGAATGTGATATAAGAGTGGTTTATGTGTATTTTCATATTCAACCGGAATTCCCAGAGAAATCATCTAATTAGGTTTTCAGCGCCTAATTAATGATAACGACTTGACTTACTGACGGACAATGACTATAAATAAGTTATACAATATGAAGAAGTAAATAATATGTAAAGAAAAATTGTATCAGACTTGGCTGTATGGGCTTTGATCCCTTTGCCTGTCCGTATGGACAAACACACCCAAAAAAAAAATGTTTATTGATTAGTGTTACGTTTTCATCGCATTTCAATATTTTTCGTCATCATGGATACGTTAAAAATTCGAGTAATTATGGAATATGAGTGTCGTCGTGGCAGCAACGCGGCACAAGCGACACGCAACATCAACGACGTTTACGGAGCTAACACTACAAACCAACGCACCGCCTGTTATTGGTTTGCTCGCTGCCGAAAAATGAACCTCGCGGTCGTCCGAAAACTTTGGTCGACAATGACGAATTAAAGGCGATTGTGGAAGCCGATGATACACAATCTACGGCTGAATTAGCAGCAGTTTTCGACGTTAGCGTCAAAACAATATTGGTCCAGTTGCGTCAAATTGGCAAGGTAAGAAAGCTTGACAAATGGGTGCCCCACGAACTCAATGATCGCCAGCGCGAAGTACGCGTCGAGACATGCCTTGCATTGCTCAACAGACACACAAATGAAGGAATTTTGAAACGCATTGTTACTTGCAATGAAAAATGGATTCTGTTTGATAACCGCAAGCGCTCAGAAAGTTGGTTGGATCCTGGTTCAGCATCTAAACAATGCCCTAAACGAAAACTTACCCCTAGAAAAGTGATGGTCACTGTTTGGTGGTCTAGCGCCGGTGTGATTCATCACAGCTTCTTACCAAACGGGGTGAGCATTACTGCAGATGTGTACTGTGAAGAACTGAACACAATGATGGAGAAGCTGGCACATCTCCAACCAGCATTGGTCAATCGCTCGTCTCCGCTGCTCCTGCACGACAATGCGCGACCTTATACTGCACAGGAGACGGTCTCCAAGTTGCAAGAACTGGGGTTGGAAGCTCTCCGTCATCCACCATACTCACCAGACCTTGCGCCTACAGACTACTTTTTTTCCAGAATTTGGATAACTTTTTGGCGGGAAAGAAATTCAATATCCGAGAGGCAATACCAAATGCCTTTGAAGAATTTGTTGCCTCCCGTCCAGCTGATTTCTTTAAGAAGGGCATCAATAAACTGCCGCTGCGTTGGCAAAGATGCATTGATTGCATGGGTGATTACTTCGATTAATACAAATAAAAAATACATAAAAAAATCGTTTAATTTTTTTCATACATAACGGCAATTTTTAGGTAAAGACCTAATATTTATTACCAAATTCGATGTGTTCTTAGATTTATTTTCCATTTTTTAACTTATATATTTAAATTATAGAATTGTAATGGCTCATTACATGTATTGGGAAACTGAATGTAATGCGCATTTAAATGAATAAATAAATAATAAATTTGTTAGAAATAGTACCTTATACGTATTATTAATGCTATTTACATTTAAATTATTATTATGTGAGAATAGACATTTGGGAATATACATTTGATTAACATTAATTTTAATTAATTTATTGTGGTTCTTTTGGCACATTAGGGAACTAGATAACAAATATCAACTAGATAATGCGTTATAATAAAACTTTTAATGTGTTAAATCCCTTTTTTTCCTATTATTAGTGTCGTTTTTTAGGGTTCCGTACCCAAAGGGCAAAAACGGGACCCTACTACTGAAACTTCGCTGTCCATCCGTCTGTCACCAGGCTGTACCTCAAGAACGGTGATAGCTAGACAGTTAAAATTTTCACAGATGATGTATTTCTATTGCCCCTATAACAACAAATACTAAAAATAAAATAAAATAAATATTTAAGAGGGGCTTCCATACAACAAACTTGATTTTTTTGCTCAATATCGATAATGGCAATAGGGAGGCACTTGTTTACCTAGTCAATGGTACGGAAGCCTTCGTGCGCGAGTCCGACTCGCACTTGGCCCATTTTATTTTTTACAAACGTATGATAATACCAAGTATAAAAATTGTAGAAGGATTTTTATCTTGTTACGCCAAAGAAGTCTAACTTCTTACGTGCGTATATAAGTATACATACACTTTTTTATATTTTTCATGGATATTATGTATGTACAGATATTTGCAAGGTCAGTTACTTTGTATTCAAAAACATAGTCAGTTGTGCTGCGCATGTGCGACATCTTATGCTGTTCTAATTAGTCATTATAATACGAGTTTCTATAATCAATAATAATTAGTGGTAGGACCACACTGTTGAGAGTTGTCTGTCTACAGCCGCAGGCACGTCCGTCCGGGATAGTAGCACACCCTCGTAGAATATCGCCGTCAGAGTAGTAGCAATTTGTTACTGCGCTGCGTTCGGTGAGTGAGAGAGCCGTAAGCCCAACTTTCTGAGGGTGTTTACGTGTGATGGGTTTTGGTGATGCCTTTAGTTTCACCGACGTTCAATGCACGCATTCATACGTTCACTTTTCTCCACAGTAGGGTCCTAGGGTCTAGCAAAAGTCCATGAGCGGCAGCAACACTTACCATCAGGTATACTATTTGCTCGTTTGCCACCATTGGCAATAAAAAAATCACTAATAAATATTTTGGTAGCATTAAAGACACATGTATGTATATCTGAGAAAGTACTTTTGAAAATAATTAGTAAGTATTTGGTCTTAACTTTGGTCGATAATCTTTTGTCTAAAGCCGCGGGCCGGTCCTTCTGGGGTAAGATCACACTCACGCAGAAAATCGACGTCTGACTAGTAGCAATTTTTTATCGCACTTCGTTCGGTGAGCAAGGGACGTGGCAACCTAACTTTCTGAGGGTGTTTGCATGTGATGGGTTTTGGTGATGTCTTTAGTATCACCGAAACTCACAGCACGCATTCACAATATCTTCATTTAAAAATTCTATCACCAATGGAAAGCTACATTATCAATGGAGTATGGTAAACTGCATTTTATAACTACTACTACTATATCCACGGGAATGGCATACACGCGGGTAAAGCGCGATAATTTGCTAGCGTAGAATATGTGTGGTCGGCCCAACAACGAGGTAACGTGGGTACGGGTGGGTTATGGGCCCGCGCGTGCGCTTATCATAGCCCAACCATAAAAAAAAAGCGTGGAATATATGTAAGACTAGCTGACCCAACAGACGTTGTTCTGTTCAAATTTAATAAATCAGTAAGAGGATTCTCCTTTGGGCCGACCACTGATGATAAGTAACCGTGCTCCAGTGGTCGGCCCAACGACGAAGGTGACGTGGTGTTCGGGTGGGTTGCGGGTGTTGCGTGCTTAAGTCCCTCTGTCATACCGGACGGAGTGGTGCGGAAGCGCGCCGACCGAAGCCCACCCCAAAAAAAAAGCGTAGAATATATGTAAGACTAGCTAACCCAACAGACGTTGTTCTGTTCAAATCTAAAAAAATAGTAAAAGGTATCTTCTTGAAATCGATCTCAGCGTCACCACAGCGCCACGTAGGGTTTCAATTATTAATTTGAACCACTCTCATATCCATCGCAACAGCTACAAAAATCATTAAAATTGGTCCAGGCGTTTAGGAGTCCAATTAAAAACACACGAACAGAAGATTTATATAGATATATATTAAGATCGATGTTAAAATCTCTGCGTAGTTGTCTATTGGTCTGTCAAATAAAAAACGCCTAGGCAGGTTACGTTTTAAATTAAAAACTGTGCCTGCTAGTGTTATTTATTATAAATAGTGTTTTTTACGCGATTTGAAACCTTGAACACGTGAATTATTAATCCCATAACAGTCCTAATGAATACTTTGCATCAAAACTTTGCTCATAAAACCTTGAAATAGATTTTAAATTTAATATATTCGTACACGTATTTATTAAGAATTTTTAATGTATACATATTAAAATAATAAAATATATAATTACGTGCGTCATGCAAACGTGTCGTTACAAATGCGGAAATGTTTTGATTACCCGTTTAAATAAATATGAATATTTTAATTATTTTATTAGAACTCTTGCAGGACAATTATTATATAGATAAAATATATTTTAATGCGCTTACATTAACGTATTTGGTAATTGGCATCTTCGAAAATAATTGCCACTCTTCTATAAGTGGAATTTATTTGTAATTTATATAATCATAACCATTATCATCATTGCAGCATATCGCCGTCCATTGCTGGACGTAGGAATCCCTCATGTTACGCTACAAAGTGCGCTCCTGTGCCGCCTGCATCCAACGACGCCCAGCAACTTTGACCAGCGTCGATGGACCTAGTGGGGGGGCGTCCTACACTGCGTCGTCCGATACGTGGTCGTTACTTGAGAACCTTTCTTCCCCAGTGGTTGTCGGTTTGCCGAGCGATGTGACTTGCCCATTGCCATTTCAGGGTGCTAATTCTTCGCGCTACGTCAGTTACATCCGTTATTCTGTGGATTTCCGTCGGATTCTTTCTCCAAGAGAAATCCCGCTACTTGCCGTAAGTCATTTCTGGTTGTTATCAGTGATGACTTACGGCACACACACTGATCAAGACCATCAATCATAATACAATGATTTAAATAATTTTTCAAATTAACCTTACGGGACTAGAGATTATAATATGTGGCTGAGATTTTGGCGTGACTTGACATACTCGTATGCAGTGGCGGCTGTACCTTAAGTGCGCTCGTGCGCTGAACCACCAATTCAAAAGATTTAATAATTACAATGTTAGTTCATCTTTATATTTTAAATTACTATATATAAATAATATAATAAATATTATTATTATTTAAACATACAAAACATAACAAATATAATTTCAAATTATGACGAAACAATTTAAACGCTTTACTAAACTATTAAAACTTATTATCCCTATAAAAAAAATCTCGTGCGCTGAGGCGAGCGCACGGGGACTGTTAATACAACTTGTATTAGATATGAGTTAAAACGCCTGGCGCGTGAGACAGAAGATAGTTCATAGAAATATACCGAAAAAGGAGTCTCTGGACTCTCTGCTCGAGCGGCGCACGGGCGAACCGAACATTAGCGAGAGCACTTGACTTTCGACGAAATTTGCCTGACGGCGGCGACGTAAGTCGATATAGTTTCGATGTACCCTGTGACGCGTTAAATATTGTTTGTTTACATTAAGTAATTGTTTTTTTATTTTGGTCTTAGTTCTATTCTATACTTCGTGTACCGTGTGTGGTGTGAGTGTAAACGAGCCTAGCATGATAAAACTTTTCAAAATAAAGTTGATATAAATTTGGCGGGACCGCCAAGGCCCTCGTTAAATTTAATAAAAGAGTTCAAATCAAAATATTTTTTGATTTGCACTCTTCTATAAATATTTTTTGAAACCACTTGACTCCCTGCAAAGACGGGCTGTTCGAATCGTCGGGGATCCCAATCTTACGGACAGATTGGAGTCGCTGGAGCAGCGGAGAGACTTTGGGTCACTCTGTGTACTCTACCGACTCTTTCACGGGGAGTGCTCCGAGGAACTGTTTGACTTGGTACCACCGTCACCATTCTACCAAGTACCACTCGACACCGTAGCAGAGTTCATCCATTTCACCTGGAAACGTTATGGTCTTCAACTGTACGTTTCCAGCGATCATTTCTCCCACGTACGTGCAAGCTCTGGAATGAACTACCTGCTGCTGTGTTTCCCGAGCGCTATGACATGTCCTTCTTTAAACGAGGTTTAAGAAGAGTATTTCCTTCACGGTAGGCAGCGGCCTGGCTGTGCCCCTGGTATTGCAAAGTTCCATGTGCAGCAGTTTCACTTACCATCAGGTGTGCTGCTTGCTCGTTTGCCACCGTTGGCAATAAAAAAAAAAAAAAACCACATGTTTTTTCACATGCATGCCTACAAAATATAATGAGTTCGAAAATAATAAAAAATGTATTTTTTTTTTATATTATAAATTGTTGTTCCATTGCAATTTCTGATCTTAATACGGCGAGCAAGTAAATTGCAGCACCACTTTGTTGACCCACCAGCCGCCACTGCTCGTATGTCATTATTTCTATTTTTCTGCGTTGTACTTTTTAGTTCGCTTATTTACCAAAGTGTGTTTAAGTTTTTCCAAATAACTTATTTGATTAATAAGGCATTTAAGATGTATTATTTTACATTGTATTATTTCCTGTTTCCGTGTGGCGACAGAGTAAGAATATAATTTGTCATTCTATATATTGCCTATGGATTTCATGAAAAATGATTGAGGGGTATATTGTGCATCTAACAATTATACGAGATAAACGAAACTCGTAATAGAACCCTATGCCAACCCGTCTGACTAGTATGGCATAGTAGGTTAATTTCCATTCCATTATGGAAGAGGCTGGATCCCAATAGTGGGATATATATGAGCTATTTATGATTGTTTCATATTGTGACGAATTTAGAATAAAATTAAATACCTCAGTCGATTCTTATATCTGTATTCTTACTCCATTACTACACGACAATGTAAATAAAATCTATATAATATATCTTATATGTTTAAACGAGCAATTCTTGTATATATTTTTTTTTCAGGATCTCGGAAACGGCTCCAACGATTTTGATGAAACTTGGCATACTAGAGGTTTCGAGGCCAAAAAATCGATCTAGCTAGATTTTATTTATAGAAAATGTTGTTTTGTCGGTGTTTTTAGCAAAACAATACAATGACATTAAATTTTAAAAGAATATGAATTCCAATTTCGCTGTCAATGTCATGAGTTACGATAGCTCAGTTGGGAAGTCATCCAGTTTCCTTTTAGTTTTGTTTTCAAACAGCGTCGGATCGAATCTCAGTGTTATTATTATTCTCTTTTTGTAATTTTTTATATTTTTTTTATTATTTATTTTTTATTAATATAAATATTCCGAGCGAAGCTCGGTCAACCAGATATTTAATACGTGAAGCAAAAACTTTGTACGTTGCCTACCTGTTCTTTTTACGAAAATTACCTGGATGGACAAGTATGAAATTTATAACAAGGGAAGTATGAGGTGCATAAAAGTTAAATTTCATATAATAATGAATTAGAAATACATTAAATTCATTCGCATACTACCATACAATCGCTACACAAAAATACACCACGCTCACACTTTGTTTACGGTTAAAATCTCTGGTCGAGTTGAATGTCAAACAATCATAATTACGATAACAATGTCTAATAGATATTTATACTTATACTAGCAACCCGTCCTCGCTTCGCTTCGGTTTCAGTCGCTTAAACCCGCGTAGTTCCCGTTCCTGTGGGAATACCGGGATAAAATATAGCCTATGTTACTCCCTGATATTATAGCTTTCCATTGGTGAAAGAATTTTAGAAATCGGTTCGGTGGTTTAAGCGTGAAAGCGTTACAAACAAACAAACATCCTTACTTTCGCATTTATAATATTAGTATGGACTAGCAACCCGCCCTCGCTTCGCTTCGGTTTCAGTCACTTAAACCCGCGTAGTTCCTGTTCCCGTGGGAATACCGGGATAAAATGTAAATGTTACTCCCTGATATTATAGCTTTCCATTGGTGAAAGAATTTTTGAAATCGGTTCCGTGGTTTAAGTGACGTTACAAACAAACAAACAAACATCCTTACTTTCGCATTTATAATATTAGTATGGATATTAGTTGTAATTATACATAAAAATAACGACGAAATACGAATATAATACGAATTTCGACCACTCAGCAACCACTAGTAATAATAAAAATCAAAATAGTAATACATATCTAAGTAAATAACAAAAGCAAAGCCGCAGGCATAGTTGAAAAAGGAAATTATCATTATTTTAGCTCATATACGTGACTGCTATGTTCGAGCCTCCTACACAAGAAGGATGTTGACCTACTATATCACGCTGTTCCAGACATATTGCCATAGAGTATTGCTTCGAGCTTTCCTTCTTAAAAAAAATCAGATGTACTGTTACAACTTAATAAAAATATAAGTGCGAGTCGGAGTCGCGCACGTAGAGTTCCGTACCATCTATACCAATAAATAAAATTGGAGTGTCTGTTTGTAATGTCAAAATAATAGGCTTTTTTCATGCTCACACGGTTATTTGCACTATACACATGCCTAAAAATCGCTTAATATTTTTTTTGTCTGTCTGTCTGTTTGTTCCGGGTAATCTTCAAAACGGCTGGACCGATTTCAAAAGTTCTTTCACCAATGCAAAGCTATAATATCAGAGCGTAAACTAGGCTATATTTTATCCCGGTATTCCCACGGGAACGGGAACTACGCGGGTAAAACGACTAAAACCCAAGCGAGGCGAGGGCGGGTTGCTATTTATCTATAAAAATCTCGTTTGTTGTATGGGAGCTCTCCTTAAATATTTATTTTATTTGGTTTTTAGTATTTGTTGTTATAGCGGCAACAAAAATACATAACCTGTAAAAATTTCAAATGTCTAGCAATCGCGGTTCTTGAGATACAGCTTGGTGACAGACAGACGGACAGCAAAGTCTTAGTAATAGGGTCCCGTTTTTACCCTTTAGGTACGGAACCCTAAAAAGGGCATAGTATAAAAACACTAAGTTCGATCAAAAGGAAAATAAATAAAGATAATTTGATTAAGAAATAATTTGAATGCTCAATGGCAAATTACTGCATGGAGATTATAATTTAAATTTCAATATAAATTACGCAAATATATAAAAATAAAATAAAATAAGCCTTTATTGCTGTTAGTTTTTTCTATACAGTATGTTTCACTAATCTATTAAACTATTGCACTTATACTATTACTACTTAAATTAAATATCGGCGATCGGATCGTTTTCTGTTACAGCTTGTCCTACGACATAGGCCTCCTCCAAAGATTTCCATGACTCTCGGTCTCTAGCTATGCGGATCCATTCAGACCCTGCGACTTGTCTGATGTCATCCTCCCAGCGTTTGCGCTGTCTCCCTTTATTTCTTATGTTGCCCCTTGGGTACCATTCTGTTATTGCTTTGGTCCATTTTTCCTTAGTTTCCCGCAACATATGTCCTGTCCATCGCCACTTTAATGTTTTACACACCCTGAGTGCATTTTTGAATTTTGTTTTATTTCTAATCTTTTCCAAATTAACCTTATCTTTTATTTTCACATCAACCGTCAACTCCGTTCTATGCTGTTCTGACAAACTTTTATTTTATTCGCTAGTTGGTGAGTTAGGGCCCATGTTTGGCATCCGTACGTTAAACAAGGGAGTATGCATGTATACAATATGTGTTCTTTTACTTTTTAGTGACATATCTTTGTTCTTCATTATTTCGCTAAGACTCCAAAACTTATTCCACGTATTTCTTATCCTTCTGTCTATTTCTTTACACATATTGTTAGTAGGTGATATCAACTGTCCCAAGTAGATATAATCGTTTACATATTCAATCTGTACTTTATTTACTCTAATAGTATTTAGATTTGAGGATTGGGCGTTAGTCATTATTTTTGTTTTAGATAAATTCATCCTTAGTCCTGCTTTTTCACTTCCATCTGATAGCTGTTGCAGCATGCTTTCTAAACTATAAGGGTTCTCTGAAAAGAGTACCAGGTCATCAGCAAAACGTAGGTGGCTAAGTTTTTCGCTATTTATATTCAGACCTAAATTATCCCATTCCAGGCTCCTAACAATCGTCTCTAATACAGCAGAGAATAATTTGGGTGAAATGGGATCCCCCTGGCGTACTCCTCTTTGGACATTAAATTGTTCTCCCGTGGTTTCCAACTTCACTTGGGCTGTGCTTCCTGAGTAAATAATTTGAAGCGTTTTGATGTATATCGCTTGAACACCTTGACATCTCAATGCTTCCCATATGTACTCATGTTCTAAAGTGTCAAATGCCTTTTGAAAGTCAACAAACCCTATGTAATAGATTTTGTTGTATTCTTGGTACTTTTGAAGTACTTGTCTAAGAGCATGTATGTGGTCAATTGTTGAAAACTTGCTCCGGAAGCCTGCTTGCTCTTTTGGTTGGTTTTCATCAAGAGTGTTTGCAATACGGGCGAGAATTATTTTGGAAAACACCTTGTAGACGTTGGACATTAAGCTTATAGGTCTGTAGTTATTAATTTCACTTCTGTCTCCTTTTTTGTGTAATAGTATTATTGTTGATTTCATCCAATCATTAGGTATATTTCCGGATACTAGAATTTCATTGAATATGTTTTCCAGTGCGGGAGCTATAACAGGTTTTTTTTTTTTTTTTTCTTTTTTTTTTTTATGGGTGGGCTACGGTAAGCGCACGCGCGGTCCAGTCCGTCCGGGGCGATGAAAGGACGGCGCGCGGGCCCATAACCCACCCGTACCCACGTCACCTCGTTGTTGGGCCGACCACCGGAGCAGATGTGACTTGTCGTCAGTGGCCGGCCGACGGAATACCCTTTCGGGTACCCTCACCTCTCGACGTCCTGGGACGTCAGTCGCCGTCGCGCGGTCAGCCTCTCTGCGGGTGACGGACAATTCCCCGGTCCAATCACCCGCGGCCTCGGCTAGGGCGGCATTAGGCGCAAATACTCGCGCCTGCGCCGCCCGAGTCGCCGGCGGCGGCACGTGTCGCCGAATAGGAGCTCTACTCGCACACGATCCGCCGCCTCCTTCCGCGAGATTACGGCCTCACAGAAGGTGGTGACCGCGTCCCAGTTCCTGACGCTGACTAGCATCTCCCTGGCGATGGTCGGCAGTGCCAGGTCGGCACCGATAATTGCGACGAGTTCACGGCGATCCCCCTCCCATGCAGCACACTCCTCGAGCGTGTGCTGCACCGTGTCCTCGTCGCAACTGCAGTGGTGGCAGGACGGTGTGCTCTCCCTCCTGACAATCTTGTGCAGGTACTTCCCGAAGCAACCGTGCCCCGTCAGCACCTGCACCAGTCGGAAGGAAAGCACCCCGTGCGTCCGCTCCAACCACTCCATCAGCACCGGCCGGAAGGCCTCGACGGTCCTGACACCGTACCGAGGACTCTCCAGCCGGACTGCCCAACGGGCAATGACTTCTCGGCGGGCGTCGACCCGCCAGGCGGTGATCTCTTTGATGGAGACCATGCCGCCGCGGGCGCGCGTCTCCGACACCCGCCGATAAATTTCGGCGAGCATCTCCGCCTCCAGGTCCCACGGGGGAGTTCCGGCCAGGAGGCACGCTGCCTCCGTCGCCACCGTGCGGTAACCCCGTATGGCCCTGATCGCCATGACCCTCTGTGGTCGCCACAGGAGGGCCCTAAGACGAACGGTCAGGGACCCCGCCCACAACCGTGCGCCGTACAGGGCCATCGACCGGATCACCCCCACGTACAGCTGTCGGCACGTAGCGCTGGGTCCGCCCACATTCGGCATCAGCCGCGAAAGGGCGGACGCCGCGCCGACATGCCGGGGAACAAGTCGATGGAGATGCTCCCGGAACCAAAAATGCCCGTCGAGCACCAGGCCCAAGTACTTCATGTGGGCCTGGATGCTGATGGTGACCGACTTCACGGTGATCGAAGCGCCGGCGGGAGGCCCAGCGGTATGGAGGCCATGGAACAAAAGGGCCTCCGTCTTTTCCAGGGCTACCCTCAACCCCAGCGCTTCGATCCGCCTGACAATCTCCTCGGTGCCGAGAGTTGCCAGGCGTGCCGCCTCCTCTAGCGTCCCACCCCGGGCTGTGACGAGTGTATCGTCGGCGTAGCAAATTACGCCCAGCCCGGGTGGGAGGCTTCCTCTCAACGCCCAGTCGTAGCCGATGTTCCACAGGGTCGGACCCAGAACCGACCCCTGTGGGACACCGCATGTCATGGGCGTTCGCACAACGTCCCCTACTCGGTCAACGTAGAGGACGCTGCGCCCCTCCAAGTAGTCTGCCACCAGCCGCCTGAGGTACACGGGCACCCCGTGATACCTCAGCCCCTCCCTGATGCAGCTGAATGGCAGACTGTTGAAGGCGTTGGCGATGTCCAGGGACACCGCCAACAGGACTCCTCCGCCGGTGACGGCCTCCGCTACCACGGCCTTCAGGCGAAGCAGGGCCGCGATCGTCGAACGCCCTCTCCGAAAACCAAACTGGGCGTCCGACAGATCGGGCCCGACCCCGACGAGGTGCCGCTCGATGCGGGCAGCCAACACCCTCTCCAGCAGCTTGCCCGCATCATCGAGCAAGCTATAACAGGTACTGTAATTTTTAGAAGTTCATTTGTCACTTGGTCTGATCCTGGAGCTTTGTCTAGTTTTTGTGAGTTTATGGCCTTTATTATTTCTTCCTTCAATATGGGTGGCACTGGTTCCTTATCAGGCCCAGCGTTCGGTTCAATGTTATATTCAATTTGCTTCTCTGTTTTGCTTTTATACAAATCTTTATAGTATTCGGTGGCAATTTGAAGTATTTTATGTCTCTTATTAGTACTTTCGTTATATCTATTCTTAAGGTTAGGCAGCCATTTATGTTTTTCCTTTAATTCTTTGAAGGTTTTCTTTAGTCCTCCTGTTCTTTCTATATGTTTTTGCAGTGTATTTTGCCTTCTTATCTTACGATCTTTTCTTATACTCAGGTTTATTTGTTTGCTTAGGCTGCTTATTTTCTGTCTGTTTACTTTGCTACCTTTCCCTTCCTTTATTATTTCTTTTCGTTGCTCTAGCAGTTGCATAGACTCGCTTGAGAGTACTTTCATTTTTACTTCTTTATTTATTTTGGTTGTTTCTATTTTAAGTAGATTCAATAGGTTATCATATTTTTCGTGTGTCGTAATGTTTTGTTCCACACTATCCATTGCTATTTTTAAGTTATTTAAAAGCCTGTCATTGTTGCCGAGACAGGATAGACTATTAATTTTGCTCTGAAGTCTTCTATTTTTCTTTACATGTGCTCCAATTAGGGTTGCCCTAACCATTCGATGGTCAGAATTGAAATTAAATTGATTAATTACTGATACATTTTTGACTACCTTGCTGTTGTTGGACAAAATGAAATCTACCTCGTTTTTGTGTAGCCCATTTGGAGAGATCCAGGTCCATTTTCGTGATATTTTGTTATTGTAGAAAGTGTTTAAGATTTTTAGTTTGTTCTCTAGAGCCAGTGTAACCAATCTTTTTCCATTTTTACTTCTGTTTCCGTAGCCATGTCTTCCAATTGTAGATTCTTCTCCTAGGTCACATATACCAACTTGTCCGTTGAAATCCCCCATTAGTATAATGTTTTTGTGTGAATTTTGTATGGTGGTTTGCAAGTCGTTGTAGAATTTTTCAATCTTTTCTATATCTTGTTTTTTATTAGGTTCAGTTGGAGAATAAGCTTGGATAATTGACCATGTTTTATCTTTTTCGTGATATAAAGATAGTTTTATATTAAGGATAGATATTCTTTCTGAGATACCTCTAATTTCTTCTACATATTGAATTAATTCTTTTTTAATTATAAATCCAACCCCATAGAGTCCTGGTGTTTCGCCTTTGTAGTGTAGAATGAATCTTCCGTGGTCTTCTATTCCTTACCCTAGGCGTCTCATCTCACTGATTCCTATTATGTCCCAGTTAATATTTTCTAGTGCCTGTTCTAATTCTAGGAGTTTCTCAGGTGTTCTTAAAGATCTAGTATTAAATGTAGATATTTGGATATTTGTAGTTTTTGTTGTTTCTGATGTTTTTATTGATTTTTTATTATCAACCTTTGGAGGGTCGTGGTCATTTCGCAAATATATAATTAGACCCAAATATTATAATTTAGGCCTAGTTACATATTTCGCACTAATATTACGTTAATTACTTTGTCAGATAATTTTGAAGTGTTTTTTTAAAGCGACAAGTTCTTTAAGCGCGTTAAGTATTTTTGAGATAAGCAAAAGTAATTGAACTCTGTAAATGAGTACCTTATATTGGCACTCTTTACACGAGAGTTGAGTTTGAGTTGAAGTACATTGATAATATAACTATATATATTAAAAACATGAATTTTTATATATACGTACAACATCCTTACTAATATTATAAATGTGAAAGTAAGTTTGTTTGTTTATTTGTTTGTTTGTACCGCTTTCACGCTTAAACCACCGAACAGATTTTAAAAATTCTTTCATCAATGGAAAGCTATAATATCAGGGAGTAACATAGTCTATATTTTATCCCGGTATTCCCACGGGAACGGGAACTACGCGGGTAAAGCGACTGAAACCGAAGCGAAGCGAGGGCGGGTTACTAGTAAATAGATATTTATGTCGCAACATTTTGAATTGAAAATAAATATTTTTCCTGTTGATCCACAAATTATTATACAGTCTTTTTTAATTTTATTTTATGAGCGGGCTATGTTAAGCGCACACGCCGTCCATTCCGTTCGGGGTGACAGGCGGAATTATACAGAGTCTGGGTGTAATTTTTGTTTGTTAAATTACATACTGTACCTCATCATCATCATTTCTGCCTATTGCCGTCCACTGCTGGACGTAGGTCTCCCTCATGTAGAGCCACAATGTGTGGTCCTGTGCCGCCTGCATCCAACGACGCCCAGCAACTTTCACTAGGTCGTCGGTCCACCTAGTGGGAGGGCGTCCTACACTGCGTGCCACTTCAGCGTGCTAATTCTTCGTGCTATGTCGGTTACACCCGTTCTTCTGCGGATTTCTGTATTCCGGATTCTATCTCGCAGAGAAATCCCGAGCATAGCCCGTTCCATAGCACGCTGAGCGACTTTGAGTCTTGATATGAGGCCTACATTTAGGGACCACGTTTCCGTGCCGTAAGTCATCACTGGTAACACACACTGGTCGAAGACCTGTGTTTTCAGACAATGAGGTACTACTGTACCTATATTATTTAAATATGAAATAATGTACGGACTTGTTCCACAAATTATTTTTGATGTGAAACATCTATAGGCGAGGGTGACCGTGATGGTCGCGTGGCGTTTAACGCCACGCCTCGTGGTGCCTTTTTTTTTGTGTGAGTGTTTAGCTGTTGGCCGCAGATGGCCTTGACAGCTTGACTCGGACTATGGGTGAGCGCTGAGGACTCTCAACCCGGAACCTCGCGGTGCCCTCTTGATTAACTATTAAATAAATATCGGGATACATATGTACATTTTTGTAACGAAACCATGGTGCGATTTAAAATTTTGTACAACGCCATCTAGTGAACTCAAAGTAAATTGTTATTGTATACTTATGAAAATAAATGTTTAGAATTCATTCAGTGTGCGGTGGATTAATTTTATTTCTGTGTAATATTTCAAATAATAATGGAAATCGTATTATTTTATTCAATACTTTATGCCATATTAGTTCTGTCGTAATCTATTCTTTTATGCATATACATACATGCACTTTTATGCATATGCATACAAATAATTTCGATGTTTCACATCTGCCAGGCGTCCTGAGCGACGGCTCACTTTTTTTTTTATTATATCCTCTTCGTGTATGGTATAATCAAGAATAGAAAAATAAAAGTGTGGTTGCGATATTTTGTAAAGTATGCCTGCAGAATAAAATATTTCCTGACGGTTCAAAAAAATACACTTGTAATTGTTCAAGTTTTCACTTCTCTCGGCACTTCCAAAGTCATTTGTTAAAAATATGACATGGTTAATATAACTTTTATGGCAAGCCTTTATTATCACGTCAATCAATCAATATCCGTCAGTGAGTCATATCGTCACCTTCTGTTATCTTCTTGAAATTTTAATGGAAATAAAAAATATGTAAAATCTTGTTATATCAAAAAGGATTATGCTTGATATATGATCTTTGTGCGAAATCTCAGATATGTAAATAGCATAGCCTGAACTAAAAATAGGTGGATCATTTCCCTCGACGGATTAATATCTGTTATCTTGGTTTTTTGTCCGCGTGATGGTGGAGTAAGAATACAATTCACCACCCCCGACGATTAAGGAATATATTACGCATATGACATCTATGCAAGAGATGGAAAACTCGACACAAAACCCTATACAAACTTGTTTGACCAGCATTGTATATTAATGTCAATTTCCCTCCTATTATGGAGGAGGCTCGAGCCCAGCAGTGGGATATATACGAGCCGAAATGATGGTGAATGAAATCTTGTTACCTATATCAAAAAGAATTATTATTATTTTTTTTATTGCAAACGGTGGCAAACGAGCAAACAGTACACCTGATGGTAAGTGTTGCTGCCGCTCATGGACCTCTACAAGGCCGCTGCCTAACGCCAAGAAATTGAAGGGAGGGTGAATGCGTGCATTGAGGCTCGGTGATACCAAGGGCACCACCAAAACCCTCCACATGCAAACACCCTCAGAAAATTGGGCTTCCGGCTCTCTCGCTCACCGAACGAAGCGCAGTAACAAATCGCTACTACTCAGACGTCGATTTTCTGCGAGAGTGTGGTACTGCCCCGGACGGACCGGCCCGCGGCTGTAGACAGATAACTGTCGGCAGTGTGGTCCTACCACTCCAAAAATTATGCTTGAAATTATGCTTGAGATGTGATTTCTCTATGAAATCCCGGATATGGTAGGGGCTATATATAGCCTGAACTAAATTCAGGCAGGTTGCGGGTTGAGAGCCCTCAGCGCTCACCCACCAGTCCGGGTAAAGTTGTCACAGCCATCTGAGGCTAACAACTAAGTCACAAAAAAAAAAAAAAAAAAAAAAAAATCAGGCAGGTCACATCGCTCGATGGTTTACCATCTATTATGTTGTATTTTTTTTTTTTTTTTTTTTAATTTAATAACTGAGGATTGGATTGTTCTAAGCGGTAATCCGAAATAGTAACCTACTAAGCGAGGAACAGAAATCAAGGAATCAGTAGTTTTGGCCCGCTTAATTGGAGAACTAGATAATAACATAGGTTATGAGGCCGCACGACTTCCTTTCGTAGCACAGACGGTTTGAGTAAGATGTAACAAATCATAGCCTCATATTTATTGGACTCGAGCTTCCTTCATAATAGGAGAGAATTACCTGCTATACCACACTGGTCATACGTGTTGGTTAGGGTTTCATTTCAAGTTTTCCTACTCTTGCATTAATGTTATATGGATATTTAATCCCATGGTCGTCTTTTTCGATACAGACAGATAGGAAGGAGGGCTGAGGTATAGTATTCTTACTCCGTAACTACACGGAAACCATATAATAAACCATAGACTGTTAGAAAGAAAAAAAGTTTAGCAACATTTAATTGAAAACAGCTATGGCATTTACAGAATTATCTATACGAATGAAATTACAGTCAATTGGAATGTTTACAAAAACATTTTTTTATGGTACTAATTGCTTTTTTTTTTTGCAAAAGAATAACTAATTGAATTGATGATGTCATTATTATCTGACGTAACATGAATAGAAGATTACACTTGATAATTAAATTCTAGATGACCGAGCACAGATCGAGTTTTTTTTTAATTACAAATAAAAAAACAGAAGGGGAAACTCTAAATAAAAGCATGTGCCAACACGTCTGACCAGCGTGGCAGAGTAGGACAAATTCCCTCTCATAAAAGAGGATACTGTCCGTGTGGTGACAGAGTAGAAATACAATTCACTACCCCCTCTCTTGTTTCTGGATGTTTGAAAAGACGACTAAGGGCGACTCGATGACTCATATAACATCTATGCAAGAGAACGAAAACTAGAAACAAAACCCTATACCAACACGTCTGACCAACGTGGTATAATAGGTCAATTGCCTTCCCATAGTGGATGAGGCCCCAGCCCAGCAATGGGACATATATGGGCTGCGATAATGATGATTGCTATCAAGAAAAAATTTAACTTCGTATTCCAATTATATTTTGTCATCGCCTGAGAAAACCAGGTTTGCTAAAAATTAAACTTAGCTATATCGATTTATTTCCCCGAAACCTTCTATTACATATCAGCATGACATCTTTGAAGACGATTTTGAGATTCTGAATAAAAATAAATATACAACAATTTCTCGTTTAAAGGCATCGGATAGATAAATCATTCAAGTTTATGGTTTTCTATATGTGTTTCTATCATTTTTTTGTTTTGCAAACGGTGGTAAACGAGCAAACAGTATACTCCATAGTAAGTGTTGTCGCCGCTCATGGACCCTTGCAAGGCCGCTGCCTACTGCAAAGATATTTATATATATATATATAAATATATATACTAGCTGACCCAACAGACGTTGTTCTGTTTAAATCTAAAAAAAATTAAAAAGACTTCTCCTTGAAATCGATCGCAGCGCCATCTACCGAGTCCGATTGTGAATCTAAATCATTCTCGAATCTCCTTGAACATGTACAAAAAATGTCATCAATATCGGTCCAGCCGTTTAGGAGGAATTTAGTGACATACACGCACATGTGTATGTGCAAGAAATTTATATATAAAGATAAAGATCATAGAAATTTTGATGGAAATTATCTATAATCTTTTCCATCTATATTAACTAATCAAAATACGTTGGATATCAATCTTCTCACAGGTAATATCGACTAGTCAACAAGTGCCTTTTGGACCAACTTATTTCAGCAGTCTCCAAAAATTATAAATGAGGTGTCATTCGATTCGGAATGGCATCTAGATGATTTTTGAAAAAATGAAGTTCCGCTATTTGAGATATTTGCAAAAAACTAAACCCCCTTTTTTTTAGTTAATTGTTAATAACTTTTACAATTTTTGCAGGCGGAACTTAATTTTTTTTTCAAAAACCATCTAGATGCCATTCCGAATCGAATGACACCTCATTTATAATTTTTGGAGACTGCTGAAAAAAGTTGGTCCAAAAGGCGCTTGTTGACTAGTCTAATAATGGCATGGGTCGGCAGCACAGGCTACTCTTCTCCGACTGGTGCAAGTCTTGACTAGGTATGGTTGCTTTGGCAAGTACCTGCACAAGGTTGTAAGGAGAGAAAAGACACCATCGTGTCACCGACGCGACTGCGACGAGAATATGGTACAGCACACGCTCGAGGTCTGCGTGCCGTGGTGAAAGCGCTGTCAATCATCGGTGCCTACCTGACGTTGCCAACCATCGCTAGGATGATGTTCGACAGCGTCAGGAACGTAATGAAAGGAGCTTTTGAAAGATTTATACTGTAATAAAAAAAATATTTCAAAAAGTTAAATACGATAGAGATTAAAATTTCCTATATATGTTTCCTAAAATTTATCGCCATATTTACAATAAATTATTTGCAACCCTGAAACAAAAACAATTTGACAGCTATGAGTAGGGTTTCTAAAAATGAAGCGTTATAATATTTTTTTATTATTGAACAATATTTCAAAAATAATGAAAGTTTGGCAACAACTATCCAAAAATTTTGTAAAAAATGTGGTCGAGAGTGTGCTTTTTATCTTCTCATCCAATATTCCTCAATGTCTTAAAGGATAGATCTAAAACCAGTGTGTGTAATTAGTGATAACTTACGGTACAGCAAAGTGGTCTTAAATGTAGGCCTCATAACTAAACTCTTAGTTGCTCAGCGTGCTACGGAGTGACCTATGCTCAATGAGACAGTATCTGAAATACGGAAATCCGAAAAAGTGCGGATGTAACCGACATAGCATGTAGAATAAGCACGCTGAAGAGGCAATAAGCAGGCCACATCGCTCGAAATTAACCGTTGCATCAACGAGATTCAGCCATTTTTTTATTAAATTAAAATTTTGCTTTAATTTTGGGATACCCATATAAATAATGTCTGTATATGCTTCAATCAATACCAGAATGGTTAATTTGTAAATTGTGAGCTATTTATAAACTCATTTGCAAAAAAAACGGGCGGTTTTGATTTTCATTCATATTTAAAAAGATACAATACCAAAAAGGTTTCAATCGTTTGTACACGTTACTGGCCGGTTTTAAAAATGCTGTGGTATTTAAAAAAGTACGTTCTAAATTCAATTTTTCATTTGATGTTCATTTTTACAGAAAACCCCTTTTTATCCTACATTTTTGGCGCGAAGTTCCAGAAGTTAACATCGACTTTCATAACTTTTATTCAATTTTTATCGATTAATTTCATATCCTTGACTGTCAAAGCTTTATTTAATGCTGTTTGGCTGTATCAAAAATGGTAGATAAAGTGGTAAAAGCTACCAAAATTATCGCGCTGCTTGAAGAGGGTTGCAGCCTATGTTTCGTGGCTAGGAGGCTAAATGTTAGTCGCTCGACAGTCCAAAGGACCTGGCAGCGATATCAGGAGACTGGTTCCGTCGAGAGAAGGCCTGGTTCTGGAAGAAAACCATGTACCCAACCACGGGATGATCGTTTTCTTGTGAATCGCGCATTGAGAAATCGCAAATCTTCGTATGTGGATCTTAAGAACAACCTCCAAGAAGTAAGAAATGTGCATATTAGTCTATGGACGGTCAGGAGGAGGCTTCTCGCTGCCAATATACGCAGTCACCGCCCGGCCCGCGGCCCCAAATTACTCCGTGAGCACAGAGTTCACAGGCTTAGGTTCGCTAGAAATTGTGAATCATGGACTCAAGACGATTGGAATAGGGTTTTGTTCTCTGATGAAGCCAGGATATCTCTGTTCGGTGAAGATCGACGTCGGCGAGTGCTAAGAAGACAAGGAGAACGCTTTGCAGAGGCATGTTTCGAAGAAATCACACCTTATGGTGGGGGCTCTGTTATGTTTTGGGCAGGAATAAATTCAATGGATCGTACAGAGTTAGTCTTCATTGAAAACGGCTCACTGACTGGGCATCGATACATAACGGAAGTTCTAATTTCTCATGCACAACCCGCATTGGCCGCTCTAGGTGAAGACTCGATTTTTATGGACGACAATGCTCGCGCCCACCGATCCCGCGATGTTAATGCGTATGTGCAAGAGGTCGGCATTCGTCGTTTGGATTGGCCAGCTCGAAGTCCCGACCTCAATCCCATAGAGCATGTCTGGGACGTTCTGAAACGGCGTGTGAGATCAGTACACCCGGCTCCGCAGACCATCAGAGAGCTGAAGAATGTGATTACTGCGGAGTGGGAACGTATTCCGCAAGCAAGTATCCGGGATATACTCGCTAGCATGCCCAGACGAATTCAAGCTGTGATTTTAGCTAGAGGGGGTCACACTCGATACTAAACATTTATCTGCTTTTACTTTATTAAAGAAAAACAAACAAAAAAACTTTTTTATTTTTACTTCATGAGCATATGCACTACTAGCGAATATACACTACTAGCGAGGTTTAGCATTATTTCCCATAAATTGTATCTAAATTTTATGAAATACTGATGAAAACGATTATTTTCTTATTAATTTAGCAAATTGTGTGGATAAAACTACCTATAATTATCAAACAAAGAAATATTAACATTTGAAATGGTTCATTGCTTAGGTGCCCGTTTTTTTTGCAAATGAGTTTATGTATATATAATGGCGTAACAAGTAGGGACCTCATGCTACACAATCTGCAAGTCACGTCTAGGGTAGTATAATATTCCCTAGCCGAGGCCGCGGGTGACGTGACCGGGGATTAGTCCGTCACCCGCCGAGTGGCCGACCGCGTGAGGAAAGACCGACGTCCTCCCCGAGGGCGGGACGTCGGTCGATGGGAGGGTACCCCAATTAGGGGTATTCCGTCGGGCCGACCACTGACGACAAGTTAACGCTGCTCCAGTGGTCGGCCCAACGACGAAGGCGACGTGGTTTTTGGGTGGGTCGCGGGAGTTGCGTGCTTAAGCTCCTCTGTTGCTCCGGACGGAGTGGTGCGGAGGCTAGCCGACCGCGACCCACCTACAAAAAAAAAAGGGTAGTATAATATTGTAGCATTTCGAGAAAATTTCCATGCGATCAGGCGTTTTTGCCATATCTACTATTGCAACCAATCCTAAAGCTTAGGTCCTTTAAGCTCTATTAAATCTGTGCTGTTGTACTGCTACACTTTGCGTAGTTATAGATCCTCTTATCCATTAGCCAATTTCGCTTCATGTCTCCTGCTTTGCCTAGAAGGGAAATGGAATCATTTCCAATACTTTCCTGCTCATTTTTTTTGTTCTAATTAAGTTTGTTTCTAATTAAATTATCTGGAGACAATTAAAGGCATTTCCCGGAACTTCTTGAGAGTTAAAGATCATTGTGGATCCGGGCTTAATATACACATATATAATTCAGCTCTTGACATTAACTTAACCTTCAAAACTGGTGTATTATGTTTTATGACGTATTATACTTTAATTAACTTTATTATACTACGAGAATTAGAGTTTTAAAAAATTGTACAAGGATATTTGATTTTCCAGATGTATATTTATTTATTTGGAACAAAAACTAGTTATTCAGTGTAGTATTAAATATGAACCTAAAACATTAAATTATAAGAAAGTATAATTGCCAACATTGTTCACGTATAACCTCTTTACGTAAAGTACATATTAAGTTCTGTTCAATAGGAATTATTGTTATTTAATGCTTATACTGGCACACGTGAAATGCTTAGTCGAGTAAAAATACGCCATTACATCATATTGGAGCTGAGACTCTCACACTGCTGGATCGATACTAACCAAACATAGCTAAGAACTACCGTAAGGAAACTGGCTTTCAAATGAAAAAGCCGCATCGAAATCGATCCATCCATTTGAGAGCTACGATGCCACAGACAGACACACACAGACATCGACGTCAAACTAATAACACCCCTCTTTTTCCGTCGGGGATTAAAAACGGGTGTAACCGACATAGTCCGAAGAATTAGCACGTAGAAGTGTTCGATCTTTTGCGATCCGCAAACGAACCGTGGTCCGCCTGTTGCCGACCAAAACATCTGGCCAATGCGGTGTAATAGATCAATTTCCCTTCCATTGTACAGAAACCACAAGTACAACAAAAAATAACTTATCAATGTTGAGCATTTGTTATGTAACTCTTCCGCAAAGGAGTATATTATTTGTCTTTCTATCTTTTATTTAATCATCATCATCACAGCTCATTTACGCCCATCGGTACTCAAGCCTACTCCATAATAGGCGTGAAATTAACCTACAATTCCATGCTGGTCATACGTGTTGGTATAGAGCTTCAAGTTTGCCCTCTCTTACATAAATGTGAAATGCATATTATATCCTTTAGCTGTCTTTTACGACACCCACGGGCAAAATAGAGGGTGGTGCATTGTATTCTTACTGGGTCACCAAATTGATATCTTCATTATGATGGCATTATTCCACTTAGGTAGACCTAGGACAAAAAATAAACGTCTGTAAGCGAATGGATTGGACTATCCTTATTACTAGGTAGGTATATTAATATTATAAACGCGAAAGTTTGTATGTGAAGATGTTTGTTGCACTTTCACGCAAAAACTACTATATGGATTTTAATGAAACTTCATAATAATACAGCTTACATATCAGAATAACACATAGATTAATAATTTATCGCGATATTACCACGGGAAGAAGTACTGCGGGTGAAACCGCAGGGCGGTGCTAGTAAGAAATAATTATCTAATACCAATAGTAAACACTTATCAAAGTTTTGTAAATACAGGTCTAAGTTTAGATAATCAATATTTATTATTGTTACACAAAACTTGTATCGTAAATTTCTATTGAAACTATTGTGGAATGGTCCAAATAGAGTGAAAACTTTATTGTTGATGTCACTTTGTTTAATTTTGGTTCGCTTTTCTCCTTTAGTCGGTCTTGTCTTTCCCATTGATACTGTGGCTTGAAAACTATGACTACTGCCTTTTGAAAAAATCATCATTATATCAATTTATATACGTCTCACTACTGGGCTTACGCTACCCGCGATCCAAAAATGATGTGTTGAACTGTATTCTTACTCCGTCATTACATGGCTTAAAATGAAAATAAACTAATTTGAAAGACATTTTTCGGAAATGTATTACTTAAATAAATGTATTTTTTTTCTATATGAATTACGTCATAGCATAATATATAATGTTGTTATATTAAAAATGTTTTTTTCAAAGACAACACTCTGCACTAAACAAATAATCCTTGAGTTGCGGGTGACTTTAAAAAACTATAATTAACGGACACAAAATCAGAGGTCAGGATGGAAGTATTATAAAAGAACCAGATTGCGTGATGAAGAGGTGGAAGGAATATTATGAAAGTTTATTTGAAAGGGACGAAGTACTGCTTCAGGGATCGAAACAGGAGCTGAATGATTATGATTGCGAGATAAGTATAGATGAGATCGTGAATGCGTTGAAGCATATGAAGTTAGGTAAGGCTGCGGGATATGACAGGGTGTCGGTCGAAATGCTGAAAGCTGGCGATGGCATAGTGGTGAATCTGTTGTACCGCCTTTTCAACTTGTGCTGGAGGAAAGGTCGAGTGCCAGAAGACTGGTGCAAGGCTGTCATCGTGCCGTTACACAAAAGAAAAGGGTCGCAACAAGACTGTGCCAATTACCGCGGAATAAGTCTTCTCAGCGTCGTCGGCAAATTGTATGCAAAGGTACTGATAGAGAGAGTTATAAAAGAGACGGATGAAAGAGTCTGGGATGTGCAAGCAGGATTCAGAAAGGGAATGGGATGTACGGATCAGGTCTTTTCCTTGCGTTGCATAGCTGAAACGTTTCTGGCGAAGAGTCAGAAGGTCTATTGCGCGTTCATAGATTTGGAAAAGGCCTATGATAGAGTGGTCAGGAATGAGTTGTGGTCAGCATTATCTTTGCATGGGGTGAACAGCAACCTGATACGGGCATTGCAGTCTCTCTATGAGAACTCCAGTGCCTGCGTCAGAATCGAAGGGGCGTACACTGAATGGTTTAGTATCCAAAAGGGTGTTAGACAAGGATGTGTTGCGTCACCATGGCTATTTAACCTATTCATGGATAATTGCCTGACTGAATTAAAAGAGAGTGAATACGGACTGAGAATGAATGGGCTACTTGTCAAATGTCTTCTCTACGCTGACGATCTAGTCCTACTTGCTTCGTCGGTGGATGAGTTGCAAGAGATGGTAACAGTAATGCATGAGGCTTTTGAAAGAAAGGGAATGAAAATTAACGTAAAGAAGACCAAAGTTATGGTATTTGAAAGGGGAGAATGTATGACGGAGTGCAAGATACGCATAGAAGAGGAAATATTAGAACAAGTACAAGAGTTTGTATGCCTGGCTGTGCATAGGGGAGTCCTTGTACCAACCCTAACGTATGGAAGTGAGAGCTGGGTATGGCAGAAGAAACATGAAAGTAGAATAAATGCTGTGGAAATGAGAGCGCTGAGGAGTATGATTGGTGTAAAACTGAGTGATAAAATTAAGAACAGTGTAATCAGGGATCGTTGTGGTATGAATGTTGATGTAGTGACAAGGATTGAGAAAGGTATGTTAAGTTGGTTTGGATATGTAGAGAGAATGAATAAAAGGAGATTAACAAGAAGAATTTATAAGGCGAATCTGAGCGGAAGTGTTGGAAGGGGAAGACCAAGGCGGACGTTTCACGATCAAATCGGGGACGTCCTTAAGAAAGGCCAGGTTAGAAGTACCCTAAACCGAAGAATATGCATGAAGAGATTAATGAATGTAAAGGAAGCGAAATTAGTATGTCAAGATCGTAGCAAGTGGAGGGAAGTGGTCTCTGCCTACCTCTATGGGAAAAAGGCGTGAATATATGTATGTATGTACAAATTTCATCCAAACTTAAAACAACAATTGGTGGATCGCACAAAGTGTTGTCCTGCGTGGGATTCGAACGCACGACATTGGCACGGTAGGTCGGTATCTTAACCACTACGCCATCTGTGCACAAGTGGATTTAGTAGTCTTTTATCATATCCACGGATAATGGGGGATGGTGATGGTTCTTACTTCATCACCTCATGGAAAATTTAAAAAATAAAGACGTTGATTTTTATGCCATCTGTAGGCGAGGATGAACCTGATCGTTGGCGTGGCGTAAACAGCTCGTGGTATTACGACGTCACGCTATATGACGGAATATGTGAGAGTAAACCTAATTGTTGTAGCGTGGCGTTAACGCCACGTTATATATATGTACATACGTAGTAATGTGTGAGTGAGACGGAGCGACGCGATGTTGTGCACAAGCGCCTGTGTGCTATCTCGCCGCACTGAGCTCGCATACCTATAGTGTATACCTACTAATGAAAAATGTTTATTGAATAAAAATCATCATTTTCTGGAACAAAAATCGTAATATGTTATTAATACTTTATGCCATATTAGTTACTGTCGTAATCTTTTATGCATAAATACTTGTAAAAAATAATTTCGACTTTTTAAATAAAACTACTTTACGGATTTTATCGCGTTTGTATTTGATTTTTGATTACCCGACGTTTCGAAAACTTTACAGCGTTCATGGTCACGGGTGGACTAAGATGTCTCACGTCCAACAAGTCATCGTTACTGCAGAAAATTTATAATTATAAATTATTATAAATTATATTATAATCTATTATAAATTATATTTATTATATATATATAATTATAAATTATAAATTTTCTGCAGTAACGATGACTTGTTAGACGTGAGACATCTTAGTCAACCCGTGACTATGAACGCTGTAAAGTGTTCGAAACGTTGGGTAATCAAAAATCAAATACAAACGCGATATAATCCGTAAAGCAGTTTTATTTAAAATGTATAATACTCGCGTAAACATCAGAAATCATTAAATAATTTCGACGTTTCACATCTGCCAGGCGTCCTGAGCGACGGCACCCTTTTTAATTATGCATGTACCCCCATATAAATATTGTCATTTTCTACATTTTACCTTAATTTATCACTGGAACAAGACCGCTTTGTGATCCGGCAAGAAACTCAGCGGGGTTGTTTATTATTTATTTATTATTTTCTGTTGAATAAAATTACATACAACACTCCTGTTAATAGCTCCAGTGTAAAGCGCCTTTCGCCGCCATCTTCTGATGATATGCATGTCTGTGTAAATTATGGTTTAATTATACATCATCATCTCAGCCTATACACGTCCCACTGTTGGGATCGGACTTCCTCCACTGTGGGAGGGAAATTGATCTATTATACCTCGCTAGTCAGACGTGTTGGTACAGGGTTTTGTTTTGAGTTACCATTGAAGCGTTTGCGCAAATCATACATATTTATACTATCGAAGCTTTACATGCCTACATGTATCCTGACTGTACATGCCTACATTATACGTAACATTTAAGATATAGACTCTTAGACACATATTTTTGAAATCACTATAACTTTTATGTTATATTGTTTTTTTTTATGACCGTTAAACTACAACATACTCGAACAGTTGCCCTATAACCTGATACACTCTGTATATAGGCTGACATGGGCGTCCTGAACAGAGCCAGGCAGTACTTCACACCGAGACAACGTCTTGTGCTATACAAAGCACAAGTCCGTCCTGACAGATTGGAGTCGCTGGAGCAGCGGAGAGACTTTGGGTCACTCTGTGTATTCTACCAACTCTTTCACGGGGAGTGCTCCGAGAAACTGTTTGACTTGGTACCACCGTCACCATTCTACCAACGTACCACTCTATATCGTAGCAGGGTTCATCCATTTCACCTAGAAACGTTATGGTCTTCAACTGTACGTTTCCAGCAATCATTTCTCCCACGTACGTACAAGCTCTGGAATGAACTACATGCTGCTGTGTTATAATATTATTCTTAGCTCAACGTGTCGGCCATTTTCGTATTTAATTCTACTTTACAGATATTTTAATTTCAATTTAATACTGTCCACTTTTTAATTAGGCCTTTGGCCTCACCATATATTTATTTAGAATATTATTTCAAAGATTTAAGTATATAGATAACAGATAACTTTGCTCCAGTTATTTTTTATTTAAAATTTAAAGCTTTAATAAAAAATACTGATTATAAGTACTCTATGATATCCGGCATTTTTTCCCAATAGTTGCAATGTAAAGCAAAAGCCCTTTCTGTTCCTGTTGTTAGTACTTTATAAACCATGAAAATGTTATCTTTTAGGTTAAATACTCGCCTGGGGTGTAACATAAGTTAGCTTATGATAATAAGAAGTAAAACTCGACCTCATGGGATGAAACTTAATCTTGTGCAAACTGAGATATTAATAACGGCAAAGAGAACAAGCGAAGACACTGAGATTGTAATTTAATAAATTATTGGCACCGTTTGTATTAAACAACAAACTAGTAAATTTACTAAAATTGAAGAGAAAATAATATTTTTTTTAATTAAATGAAAATGTTATTTAATAATTAAATCATTTCAGCTCCTATACGTCCCACTGTTCGGCTAGAACATCGTCCACAATAGGAAGGAAATTGACCTACTATAACCACGTTGGCCTAACGTGTTGGCATATGGTTTTATTTCAAGTTTTCCTTCTCTCGTATAGATGTTATACGCTTATATAATCCTTTAGTCGTCTTTTACGATATTTACGGGCAAGAAATAGGGTGGCGGAATATGAACTTATAGCCATTTATTTTTAAAAAGTAATTTTTTTTTTAACGGTCTTAATTAGCTTGACCTACTTGTTTGTGACATTAATTTAGTAATTTAATTTTACCCCCCTTATTATCAAGAGATTCAATTGATAATTGTTTTTTTAGTTCTTTTTTTTTTTTTGTGGGTGATCTGCGGTCGGCTCGTCTCCGCACCACTCCGTCCGGGGCGACAGAGGGGCTTTTAGTTCTAATGAAAATACAATTTTATACAATCAGTCTCATTATATGTATATCCAAGATGGTTGACTGATTCAAAATGGCGAAACATAATTATTTTTACAGGTCCCTAGGAGTTTTTGAGTTTATTCGTAAGGAACGTTTCCTCTTTATAATATTAGTGTAGATTTACACCCTTCGAGGATGAAAATTAAAAAAATGCTGGAAAATGTGTCCCTCAACATAGGAATCAAATGGCTTGGCTTGTAAAATTTGTACACGATACATTTTAAATCTAAGGTGATCTTGTCAAGATAGAAATCTTGTAACACTGAGGTATTAAATAAACTAAATTGAATAAAAAAACATGAAAATTATATATATAGTTTATTGAAAATAATGCTAGCTTGTCGTCGTAAAAATCGGATTGGATAGCAGCTCTCCTCTGGGAAACGTACAACATTTCACTGCGATCGTCGAGCGTGGCGATTATAGCATTATCCCCTCATATGAATGTCAAAAGAAACAGTCCTCAGTTACGATAGCACCGCTATCCTATGGGTTAATTTTATCAGTGGGCCCAATAGCGGTGGAGTAAGGGTGCGAAAAATCTCCGGCAGCGATCCGGCTATCAAACAAAATGTCCCTTCGGCCTAGTTACACACAGCATTTGAACACTCAAGACTGATTAGAGGGTCATCAAGTTGGCAGAGCAATTGATCAAAATCCGATGATATTTTTTTTGTGTGTCTATAGCTGTTAGCCTCAGATGGCTTTGACAGCTTAACTGGATTATGGGTGAGCGCTGAGGGCTCTGAACCCGGTAATAAATTTAAGCGAACACCGCCCAAGGGCTCCCCCTGTGGAGAACGGTCCTCGGCTTGGGGCGTTGCTGAAGTCCGATGATACCTACATTGTAGGATTATCAGAAGTACGAAGAAAGGGTGGGGATACGACAATCCACCGTTCTGAGAGAGAGATCACCCGTCCTAAGACAGTATAGGGTGTATTGTTGGTAAGTCTCTTATAGACAACGTTTAGGTAGACTTGTAGAGGATCCAGATTGTGTCGTGAAATTTAGCTTAAATTATACTTAGAATTACCATTTTTTTTTTCAAAATTACCGTACGGTATTCTTTGAATTCTGTTCCGTGTGGTGACGGAGTAAAAATACAATTCACCATCCCCTCTCGTGCCCGTGGGTGTCGTAAAAGACGACTAAAGGATATATTATGCATATGACGTCTATGCAAGAGATGGCAAACTCGCAACAAAACCCTATACCGAGCTGTCTGACCAGCATAGTCAGTTTCCCTCCTATTATGGAAGAGGCTCGAGCCCAGCAGTGGGACGCATATGAGCCGAAATAATGAAAGACGATTCTTTGAAGGTTACATAGTTTTACGTACCGGCCTGGGCTTATTCTGACGACAAGATGTATAGGCATACTAGATCAACGTCACTCCTATCGAAAGCGATAGCGCTTTCGATAAATTGATCTAGTATCGCGCTCGTAGATTCTATAGGAAGCTCGAGTTTAGCAGTGGGACGTATATGAGCAGAAATAAAAGAACTATTGTATATAATAGCAATGGTTCATATTACGAATTGCTATTACGAAATGAAAACCGTTCATCAAGATATTCAATTTCATTTCACCTGCCAATATCCTCATGCCATCTTCCTTTGTTATTGTAAGTAAGATTTCTTTTTTAATATTTTCAATACACGTCTGCCTTATTCGACACAAAAAAATATATTTTTAAAAATAAATAGCTAATAAAGAGACTCTTTTTAGTTATTTATTAAGAATAAAATTCACAACAGTTTTTATTTACCCTTCGTCTCAGCCCATACAAGTCCTGAGCTCGGTTCTCCTCCATAATAGGAGGGAACTTGACATACTATACCGCGCTGGTTAGATGTATTAGCGTAAGGTTTTATCTCCAGTTTTTCTTCTCTTGCATAGATGTCGTCTGTATACTATGTTTAAGTCGTCTTTTGCGACAACCACGGGCAAGAGAAGCGCTGGTGAATTGTATTCTTAGTCCGTCACCACACAAAAGACCCGTAAATCTATTAAAATAAAACTTAACAATGTAATCTTAATCTACAGTAACCTTGTAGAACAAAATCTTATGGTACCCTATCGCTTTTATTTCAGCTGGTGGTAGAAAAGCTGAACCGGTCGCCCGCAGCCACGCCATTTATTAGCATAAAGTAGATAGTACTAGTATAGAGTGACATTAAAAATAAAAAGTGACTTGTGTGATTACGATGCCGTCTTCTTATACAATGTTCGAATCCCCTATTATGCATTTGATCTATGGAGAGTACAGATGCAATGATCATGCTGCAAGTAGATTGTATCGTGAGCGATATCCGAATACTGAACGCTATCCAGACCATCGAGTGTTCATTCATATTCCTCGAGCATATTCGGAGGGACATTTACCTAGTGCCCAATAAAATACAATAGGCGTCACTCTCTGTCTCTCTATCACACACGCAATAAGATTTTTTATATGAGGTCTAATAAAATAGAACAAAAAACATACCTAATCATTTTTCATAAACTTCGTTGTCTGTCACAAAAAACAAAATATTTTTTCTAAAAGTTACGATAACACCTAGAAAGTATTATACCATTTTGGAATAATTAATAATGTGGCCAACTTTTGAAATTACTTGCCTCTATGGTTTCGGTCCATTTTATATACAGGTTGGTGTGTCAAAGTCAAATGATTAACGTTTTCTTCGAAAAAATTAAGGAATAGCCATAACAAATGAATATTTTTTTTTATGTCATTGTAACATGTCTAGTTTTAATAGTACTTGTGGTCGATAGTGCAGGTATCTGCGCTTCCAAGAAGAAATATGTGATGCCAAAACTAGCCTATTTGTCGTTATAGTACTTGAAAATATCGTACAAGGTCTGATTTTTCACCGTTTTTAGTAATATGCTCATATCAAAAAAAAAGTGACTTGGATTTTTTTTTCATAGCTGTCATAAAGTCATCTATCACCCACTTTCCGTTGGACGTTTAATTTAGGGACACCCTGTATATATATTCAGGATCTCGGAAACGGCACCAACGATTTTGATGAAACTTGGCATACTAGAAGTTTCGAGGCCAAAAAATCGATCTAGCTAGGTTTTATTTATAGAAAATGTTGTTTTGTCAGTGTTTTTAGTAAAACAATATAATGGCATTAAATTTTAAAAGAATATGAATTCAAATTTCGCTGTCAACGTCATGAGTTACGATAGCTCTGTTGGGAAGTAGTGCAGTTTCCTTTTAGTATTGTTTTGGCATTCAAACGGCGTCGGATCGAATCTCGGTGTTATTATTATTCTCTTTTTGTATTTTTTTAATATTTTTTTCATTATTTAATTTTATTTTTTATTAATATATATCAAAATAAATTCGATAAAAATACAACAAAAATATTCCGAGCGAAGCTCGGTCAACCAGATATTTCATAATTTCTTAAAACACTTTGTCGCTTATTGACCATATTACCTAAACCAGGACTGCTTAGTGTAGTTTGTTTAGTCGTTTAGGGTTTACGCTACGGCGAGCTATGAAAGTATAATAAAAGATTAAACTAATAGTGGTAGTAATAAAAGATTATATTAATACTAGTAGTGTTTCAGGAGTGGTAGGACCACACTGTCGACAGTTATCTGTCTACAGCCGCGGGCCGGTCCGTCCGGGGCAGTACCATGCTCTCGCAGAAAATCGACGTCTGAGTAGTAGCAATTTGTTACTGCGCTTCGTTCGGTGAGCGAGAGAGCCGGAAGCCCAACTTTCTGAGGGTGATTGCGTGTGGAGAGTTTTGGTGGTGTCCTTGGTATCACCGAGCCTCAATGCACGCATTCACACTCCCTTCGCTTTCTTCACGGTAAGCAGCGGCCTTGTAAAGGTCCATGAACGGCAGCAACACTTACCATCAGGTGTACTGTTTGCTCGTTTGCCACCGTTTGCAATAAAAAAAAAAATAGACTAAGAGCCCGTGAACCCCAGACTTTCGTTATTTTATAAAAGCTGAAAGTTCGTCAGCGCGTACTCTTAACATAGCTAAGAACTGTGGCCTATTCTGAAGTTGCCAAAGCCACTATAACCCAAACTTCATAATGGGCCACCGTTCTTACCTATGTTAGGAGTACGCGCTGACAAACTTTCAGCTCTTGTATGATAAGTAGATTAATCACTTACTTATAAAAAAATGCAATCAATTATTGATGATAAGGCTATTACTGACAGAGTTCTACTTGCAAGTGTAAATAGCTCATGGGGTAGTACCAAAATATTTGAAAATCGATTTATTAGTAGCAATTTTTTTAATGTAAAGAATATATTCCGTGCGGTGATGGAGTAAGAATACAATTCAACACCGCCTTTTTTAATCGTGGGTGTCGTAAAAGACAACTAAGGGCTTAATGCAGATGACATGAATGTAAAAGAAGAAAAGGTCGAAATAAAATCCTATATCTGTCTGACTAGCATGGTATCTTAGGACTATTCCCCTCATATTTTGTAGGGGGTTCGAGCCCAGCAATGGGATGTATATGAGCTTTATTGCTTATGGTGGCAAACGTGCAATCAGCACACCTGATGGTAAGTGACACTGCCTCACACGGACCTTTATAAAACTAGAGGTAGATCTGCCAATCGTGAATAAAGTGCTTTTCTTAAGCATTGTTTCAAAAAATAACGTGTCATAGCACTTGGAAAACAGCAGCAGATAGTTCATTTAAAATCCTGCACGTAGGTACGTGGTAGAAATATACAGTTAATAACTATAACGTTTTCAGGTGAAATTTATGAACCTTTTTTTTTCTTTATTGGGGTGGGTCGCGGTCGGCGTACTCCTCGTACCACTCCGTCCTGGGCGACAGAGGGGCGTAAGCACGCAAACCCGCTACCCACCCGAACACCACGTCGCCTTCGTCGTTGGACCCACCACCGGAGCAAGGTTACTTGTCGTCAGTGGTCGGCCCGACGGAATACCCCCTAGTGGGGTACCCTCCCATCGACCGACGTTCGCCCCTCGGGGAGGACGTCGGTCTTTCCTCACGCAGTCGGCCTCTCGGCGGGTGACGGACTAATTCTCCGGTCACGTCACCCCGCAGCCTCGGCTATGAGATTTATGAACCCTGGTATATTGTTCAGTGTTATGGTGGCAAAACTATGACGGTGGTATCAAGTCCAGCTGTTCCTCAGAGGTTAACTTTCATTACGGCTAAAGTACCTTTCTCGAAGGATGGAGAAATTGATTGAAGAAATCATCATTAATGCATACAGAGCCATGGGTATAGCTAGTATATTCTATAAATATGCGTAAATAGGTTGTACGTAGTTGAAGCAAGGCAGTGGTGCAATGGCTTGGATGTAAATGGCTACTGAAGCGTGCCACCCTCAACGTATCGGCCATGCCTCGCATTCTACTATTATTGTTTATTTCCCACAGGTGTTTTAATATATTATTAATAATTAGCTATATCCGTGACTTATCGTTTGCGTTTATATAGATTTTGTCTGAAGATTTTCTATCCTCTCTTAATTTTTTTTGATGTGGGACATCTAAAGACGAGGGTAAACTTGGTCGTTGGCGTGGCGTAAAGCGACGCATGTCGTGGCGAGGCGTCGCCACGCTATATGACAGTAATTATAATTCCGACCAATTGTCATAGTAATATCGCCAGAGGCATCATTGATTAAACGAATTGAATTGTCATAACTTGAAATATGTCTGAATTTTATTTGTTCTCTTTAATGAGAAGAAAAAAATATTGAATAAAAATCATCATTTCCTGGCAAAAAAAATCGTAATATAATTTATACATTATGCCATATTAGTTCCTGCCGTAATATGTTTTTATATGCATATAAGTATACTAGCAACCCGCCCTCGCTTCTCTTCGGTTTTAGTCTTTCCTGCGTAGTTCCCGTTCCCGTGGGAATACCGGAATAAAATATAGCCTAGTTTACTCCCTGATATCATAGCTTTCCATTAGTGAAAGAATTTTTGAAATCGGTCCAGGCGTTTTGAAGATTACCCGGAACAAACAGAATAGACAGACAGACAAAAAAAATATTAAGTGTATTTTAGGCATACATTACAAACAGACACTCCAATTTTATTTATTGGTATAGATTTGTACAAAATAAATTCAATGTTTCACATCTGCCAGATAAAGAAGATATATATCACATTATCCAGTGACATTAATAAAAATATCCATAATCAATCACTATTTTTGTTATCTCATAAGTTGTTATGATTAAGGCGACTGCGCTTGATAACCATTCCTATTACATTTTATACGATTTGCTAACATATAGGTATAGCTAGCCATCATCATCATCATCTAAGACCATATATGTCTCACTGTGATCCTCAGGTCTCCTCTACAATGGAAAGGAAAGGGACCCTAGTCGGTCGAAGTAATCCTCGCGCTAGTCAGACGTGTTAGCATAGAATTTTATGGTCGAGTTTTCCTTCTCTTACATATATATTATCCGACTGTAAATAAAATTATTTTACGGATTTTACACAAACGCGATAAAATCAGTAGAATAGTTTTATTTACAACTAGCAACCCGCCCTCGCTTCGCTTCGGTTTCAGTCGTCTTTCCTGCGTAGTTGCCGTTCTCGTGGGAATATCGGGATAAAATATAGCCTAGTCTACTCCCTGATGTTATAGCTTTCCATTGGTGAAAGAATTTTTTAAATCGGTCCAGCCGTTTTGAAGATTACCCGGAACAAACAGACAGACAGACAGACAGACAAAAAAAAATATAAAGTGTATTTTAGGCATATGTATAGTGCAAATAACCATGTGAGCATGAAAAAGGCTTATTATTTTCACATTACAAACAGACAATCCAATTTTATTTATTGGTATAGATGTGTAATACTAGCATAAAAATCTCTGATTATCATATTCCTTTCTGTCATCTTTTGCGACACCCACGGGTAAGAGATTGGGTGGTGAACAGTATTCTTACTCCGTCACCAAATAGAATATGCTTTGCTCTTTTTGTAACTTGATGTGTTTTAGCTTAGCTCAATAGAAAGAGTTCTGGTACAATAATATTTTTAAGTCTGGTAGTTTTTGAAACTGGCAGTTCTTGCGATAAGCACCTTATATCAACAAACTCAATAAAATGTTTAAGATTTTCGTAAATATTAAAATTCATTAAGGTCACAGAAAATCGACGTCTGAGTAGTAGTAATTTGTTACTGTGCTTCGTTCGGTGAGCGAGAAAGCCGGAAGCCCAACTTTCTGAGGGTGTTTGCGTGTGGAGGGTTTTGGTGGTGCCCTTGGTATCACCGAGCCTCAATGCACGCATTCACACTCCCTTCACTCTCTTCGCGGTAGGCAGCGGCCTTGTAAAGGTCCATAAGCGGCAGCAACACTTACCATCAGGTGTACTGTTTATTCGTTTGCCACTGCTTGCAATAAAAAAAAAAATAACATGACGTATATAAGCAGACATTTAAAACATGTGCTCGTTTCTCTAGTATGCGATTCTCCACGTCCCTCTCTCGTGGACAGATTAATTCACGTTGAATGCACATACGAGTATGTCACGCGCATACACAATGTGATATTTTTATTAATCGATATGACATTTAATGTGTTGATTACATATTTGCTGTATGACGTTGTAACATATAATTCACAATCGCTTCTTACCCGTGGTTGTCGTGAAAGGCGTCTAAGAATGTCCACTGTTGGACATAAATATTCAAAATCATTTATTAACAAAAAAAGAAATGGAAAATAGAAAAGAAATAAAATAGAATATACAAATTATTTTACATATTAGACATGTGTCCGCTGTAGTAAAACGTAATCGAAAACAGTTGACATGCCTCTAACATATCGTATTGATATATCAATAGTTATAACTAATAACGGTTATCAGTTATAAACAAATAAGTAGGTATAAACAATTAACGATAACGCGACGTTATCATCTAAAAATTTCACAACAATAATTTGTTCCATGCTGTGATTTTCATTTCGCTACGTTGCTAACCGAACCTTTAACCAAAATAATTTTGCCACTTTTTTTTTTTTGGGGTGGGCCGCGGTCGGCGCTCTCCTCGCACCACTCCGTCCGGAGCGACAGAGGGGCACGCAACACCCGCAGTCCACCCGAAAACCACGTCGCCTTCGTCGTTAGGCCGACCACCGGAGTAGGGTTACTTGTCATCAGTGGTCGGCCCGACGCAATACCCCTACGTGGGGTACCCTCCCATCGACCGACGTCCTTCCCTCGGGGAGGACGTCGGTCTTTCCTCACGCGGTCGGCCTCTCGGCGGGTGACGGTCTAATCCCCGGTCACGTCACCTGCGGTCTCGGCTAGGGCGGCATGAGGCGCAGGTAGTCGCGCCTACGCCGCCCCAGTCGCCAGCGGCGGATCGCCTCACCGAAGCTGCGCTCCTTGCGCAGGCGATCCGCCGCCTCCTTCCGCGAGATCACTGTCTCGCAGAAGGCTGCGACCGCGTCCCAATTCCCGACGCTGTCGACCATCGCCCTAGCGATAGCCGGCAGCGTCAGGTCGGCACCGATGATTGCGATGAGTTCAAAGCGCTGCACTATCCAAGCTGCGCAGGCTTCGAGCGTATGGCGCGCCGTGTCCTCGTCGCAATCGCAGTGGTGGTAGGACGGTGTACTCTCCCTCCTAACGACCTTGTGCAGGTATTTGGCGAAGCACCCATGCCCCGTCAAAACCTGCACTAGTCGGAAGGAGAGCACCCTGTGCCGCCTTTCCAAGCACTGCATCAGCACCGGCCGGAAGACCTCCACGGTTCGCACCCCGAACCGAGGCCTCTCCAGCCGGACTGCCCAACGGGCAATGACGTCTCGGCGGGCGTCGACGCGCCAGACGGTGAGCTCCCTTAACGAGACCACACCGCCCTCCGCTCGCACCCCCGTCACCCGCCGATACAATCCGGCGAGCATTGCCGCTTCCAGGTCTCACGGGGGAATCCCGGCCAACAGGCACGCTGCCTCCGTCGCCACCGTGCGGTATCCGCGGATGGCCCTGACCGCCATGGCCCTCTGTGGTCGCCACAGAAGAGCCCTAAGTCGGACGGTCATGGACCCCGCCCACACCGGTGCGCCGTACAGGGCAATCGACCGGATGACCTCCGCGTACAGCCGTCGGAAAATAATTTTGCCATATCTCTCTACGTGATTCCTGATGTGCATAACAGAGAGGGGCGGTTATTGGCTAGTATTTTAATGAGCAACATTTCACCAAGTTTGATATAAACGAAAGATGTTCTTATATCTATTAAGCCAAGACTTAACTGTCATAACTGCTTAAATCAAACTGTAATAAAAAAAAAGAAAGTAAAAAAATGAGTAAGGTAAAGTAAGTCGCCTTTTAAAAAATAATTGAAATTTTGTATAAGGCCCTATGAGTTTCAAGCCGGTTCTTTCTCAGTGATAGTAAGTAGCCTTAACCTTCTCTATATTACTTTACTAATTTTACTTTACGATATTATAAACGCGAACGTTTGTTTGTGAAGATGTTTGTTGCTCTTTTACGCAAAAACTATTGAATGGATTTTGATGCAACCTTACAATAATATAACTTACATATCAGAATAACACATAGGCTAAAATATCCTTGGGACGCGGTCGCAGCCTTCTGCGAGACAGTGATCTCGCAGAAGGAGGCGGCGGATCGTCTGCGTGAGGAGCGCAGCCTTGATGAGGAGATCCGCCGCCGGCGACTGGGGCGGCGCAGGCGGAACTATCTGCGCCTCATGCCGCCCTAGCCGAGGCCGCGGGTGACGTGACCGGGGATTAGTCCGTCACCCACCGAGAGGCCGACCGCGTGAGGAAAGACCGACGTCCTCCCTGAGGGGGGGACGTCGGTCGATGGGAGGGTACCCCACGTAGGGGGTATTCCGTCGGGCCAACCACTGACGACAAGTAAACCTGCTCCGGTGGTCGGCCCAATGACGAAGGCGAGGTGGTTTTCGGGTGGGTTGCGGGAGTTGCGTGCTTAAGCCCCTCTGTCGCCCCGGACGGAGTGGTGCGGAGGCGCGCCGACCGCAGCCCACCCACAAAAAAAAAAAAAAAAGGCTAAAATATCCCGATATTCCCACGGAAAGAGGAACTGCGGGTGAAACCGCAGAGCGCTGCTAGTATTAGATATTTTAGGTTTAAAATAATAATAATTACTGACCAAAATCAATATATTTTTAATGTCATTTTCTTTTTGTACTCGCCATAAATTTCTATCAAAATGTCGGTCAACATTTAATAACTAATTCTGTAGCGCGTACATTTAAATTTCTGCAATAAAGATGACATATTGAACATGAAACATCCTAGTCCTCCCGCGTTTATAGTAAACGCTAAAAAATGTTCAAAGCATCGGGCAATCAAAAATTAAATACAAACACGATAAAACCGGTAAAACGTTTTTATATATAAAATGAAAACCTCTGCAATGAATATTAAGTTAAAAGAAGTCATTTGAATTACCACTTAATACATGTAAATATCCACCTCATAAAAAAAGTTAACAGTTGTTCAACGTGCTATCGAGATAGTATTTCTCTGCGTAATAATATCTGGAATACGGCAATTACACATAGCCCGCAGAATTAGCACGTTGTACTGTCAATGGTCAGGCTACGTTTCTCGTCGAACGGACAACCGTTGGAAAAGAAAGGTTCTGGAAGGACAACCACGACTTGAACTTTGACTACGCAGCGTCGTTTGACTCCCCACTAGGTGAACTAACGACATTTTGAAAGTCGCAGGGAGCTGTTGGATGGGAGCTGGATAGATGGACATATTTCTACTTCTGGAACTACGGCAGTTCTGAAAAATTTTGACAATTATTTTTGTTTCTATAGCAGCATCGTTTATAACAGAAATTTAAACAGTACTTTAAACAGAACTGTACAACGCTAAAGGTGGAAATGATGTCCAACCTATATTATCATCAATAATTAATTCATCATTATAAATATAAGAATCCATTATCCAGATTATTATGTATAAATGTGACTAAACTACTTTTCATAATATATAACTTACTACCACTTAATTTTGAATGTTAATTGCATTCAAAACTGTATTAGTAAATAAATTCTTATCTCATAGGTATACGTCCCAGTGCTAGGCTTGAGGCTCTTTAAAAATAGGGACGAAATCGAAATCGGTTTACATTATTATAGTACTTGTCCCCGTTAACCAAATAAAGCCCTATAACAATCCATCTAGGATTCATATAGAGTTTTATTTAGAGTTTGTCTTCTCTTGCATAGATTTTATATGCACATTATATCTCTTTTTTTTTGGTGGGCTATGGCCATCACACACGCCGTCCAGCTCCATCCGGGGTGATGAAGAGGCGACGCGCGGTGCCATAACCCACCGTCTTTTTTCCTTCGCCGTTCGGCCGACCACCGGTACGCAGTTCTTTGTCCTCCGTGGCCGCCCGGATGCACATTATATCCCTAAGTCATCTTTTACAACATTCACAAGCAAGATAGGCTAAATTGTACTTTTAATGCGTGGACATGCAGAAAGTCAAATAAATACATCTATACCAATAAATAAAATTGGAGTGTCTGTTTGTAATGTCAAAATAATAGGCTTTTTTCATGCTTACACTGTTATTTGCACGACACCTATGCCTAAAATACAGATTAAAAAAAATTGTCTGTCTATCTGTCTGTTTGTTCCGGGTAATCTTCAAAACGGCTGGACCGATTACAAAAATTCTTTCACCAATGGAAAGCTATAATATCAGGGCGTAAACTAGGCTATATTTTATCCCGGTATTCCCACGGGAACGGGAACTAAGCAGGAAAGACGACTGAAATCTAAGCTAAGCGGGGGCGGGTTGCTAGTTTTTAATAAAACTACTTTACGGATATCCGTAGTTTTAATTAAAATGTGTAATACTCGCGTAATACATCAGAAATCATCAAACAAATACACTTGAGAAATACCACCTTAACGCACAATATCGAATTCGCAACACATACATTTCCACATTATTTATCTTGTATATAATAAACTTTTAATAGACAAAACCCTTATTGAGAGGTACGGGGTCGACCTCCATAAAATTATAACTTGAGTCTACTAACTTTATAATGTTTGTTTTGTTATTAAGTTATGCTCATATTTACTTTGGACTTACGTTAAACTTTCTTGTTACATAAGAAACAAGGGGTTTATTAGCAACAATCTGTAGTATAATAAAATTTTCATAGATGTATGTTTTAATAGACTATAATTACTGTTCAATTAGCGTAAATTGACATTTTTTAACGTTACTCAAAACATTATTAAAAAGTTTAACTTCATATGTTTACGCCAGTATTTCACATCTATAAAAATAAATAAAATTGGAGTGTCTGTCTATTTATATTTTTTTTTGTCTGTCTATCTGTCTGTTTGTTACGGGTAAACTTCAAAACGGCTGGACCGATTTCAAAAATTCTTTCACCAATGGAAAGTTATATTATAAAGGGGAATTATTAAACTGGGCTATTTTTTTTTTATTGCAAGTGGTGGCAAACGAGCAAACAGTACACCTGATGGTAAGTGTTGCTGCCGCTCATGGACCTATACAAGGCCGCTGCCTACCGTGAAGAAAGTGAAGGGAGTGTGAATGCGTGCATTTAGGCTCGGTGATAACAAAGGCACCACCAAACACACACAGGCAATCACACTCAGAAAGTAGGGCTGCCGTCTCTCTCGCTCACCGAACGAAGCGCAGTAACAGATTGCTACTACTCAGACGTCGATTTTCTGCGAGAACGTGGTACTACCCCGGACGGACCGGCCCGCGGCTGTAGACAGTTTTACCCCGGTATTCCCACACGGGAACGGGAAGTACGGGGATAAGGCGACAGAAACCGAAGCGAAGCGAGGACGGGTTGCTAGTAGGAAATAAAAGTATTTTTATGGATTTTTTGACACTTATATTTGATTTTATGGTATGTTTCACAGAGCGTATCTGATAGTGAGTGATATCTTGGTCATTGCAGTGTAATAACGGTGACCTGTTGGATGTGACTTATGTCCTCCCTGACCAGTGAGCACTGAAAAGTGTCCGGAAGATCAGGAAAGCAAACATCCAATATAAACGCGATAAAATCCGTAAAAATAGTTATACATTATGTGCATTTCAATGGGTCTTTTATCTTGTTCTTTTTGAGTTAGTCCGGACAAATCCTAATCAGCTTTAAAAAAGAAGAACATTATCAACTTGTCACATCTTTATATATATATATATATATATATATATATATATTAGGGTGTCCCAGACTATAAGGGCAAAATATTTTTTTACAGATTGAGACACGCATACCTTTTTATATTGTTTCGTTTGACCTTAATAACTGAAATAATAAATATTATTGAAATCGGATAGGGATAACCCATGCCGACTTGATGTCAAACTATGAATACAAAAGTTTGTATGGAAACTATAGGGGAATATTTTAACTTTATAATTATTTTGTAAATAAAACAATGGTACTTTGATTATGTATTATATTTATTATATATTACACAAATTAATTATTTAAAAGACATTATTCATTAAATTTTCTTTTTAAGGTTTGTTTATTACAGTCAGGTTATACCTTTCTGTGTTCTTGTACGCAACGTAATAAATATTGTTTCTGTTCTTCGTCCACTGTGATTAAGCAATGAAAGTCTTGCATCAACTTAACAGCTCTTTCAGTCATATCATTAACTGCTTTCAGTGACTGTACTTTCATTTTAGCGTGTTGAAATAAAGTATTAGCAGGCCATGAAGTAGGACACTCCATGAAAAAACTGTCATAAATTTTGAGTCGCCTGAAAAAGGGTATGCTGTTTATGGGGACAAAGTCATCGATGTTTTTTCAAAAAGAGGCCCGCTAAGTTCTCTCGATGGAATATAGCGTTTATTGTAGACCGATGGATTTTCTTTGGCCAAATTAGTAACTATTTTCACCTTACTTTCTTGGTTAATATCATCGTCAAATAGAGACAAGATAGACACCTCGTCTGCCAAATACCACAAATGCTGGCAAAACTTCTCTATAGCCGCTTTTGATGTAGTTTTGTCAACCATTTCGTATGCCTTCACAGCCTTAAAAAGCACAGGTCCTGGTAGGGTGCTTTTACCGCTAAAGTGCATAGCCGCAAAGGCTTAACATAGAATGTCGCGATAAACAGGCACGCGTCTAATAGAGGTGTTTTGTCCTTATTTGTCATTTTGAATTGAGAGCTAAATAAAAATATTTTTAATGAATAAATAGCTCTCGCCATCTATCTTGCTTGGTGCATGACGCCTGGAGGTCAAATTTTAAATTTATTAACTGTATCGCCGCCAAGAAATATTATGCAAAGCTCTATTAACTCTCGATAGTCATCTCTTACAATTTCTTTGGTCAATTCTGTTCTTTAATACTTCAAAAGTTCATCAATTTTGGAATCGTTCAGGAGTAATAGGCGTTGTATCTTGTCTACATTGATATTTTGCCAATTTGATCCAAAATTTTTGGATAAAGGGATATTGGAACTTGTAATGACTTGGCTGATTTTGGCTGACTTGACAACTTTTAGTACCAGTTCGTAGATGTGATGGCGGCAAGCAAAAATCAACATTTTTCTGTTCAATTTCTGTTCGAGAAGCACACATGCACCATTAATTCGGCCTGTGTTAGAAGCAGTAGTATCACAACAGAGGATCTGTGCTCTATCTTTAAGATTCCAGTCAACAATAGTATTCCAAACTGCTTATGCCTGTTCGCTTCCCGATGAGTTTTCTAATTTTGGCACAGCAGTAAGTTGTTCTTTACTGTCATATGAAATAACAATTGGTAAACGTTCCTCTTTACATTTGCGTACATCTAAAGCCGGCAATAGTTTTCCATCCCAGTGGACAGTTACAGTATCTGGTATATCGTTTTGAAAATTAAGTTTTATATCTTCTGCGCGCTGTTTTTTATCCTCTTATCTTATCCTCATCTATCTTTATTAATTGAAGCGCATCGGCATGTGCAATATCAAACATTTTTTTTATATTTATAACAAACTCTTGTCGACGCTGCTCAAACACATCTTGAGTTTTGTTTGCATCTTTTTGCAATTTTCTCCAATCTTGGTATAAGGCTACAAGTTTCTTAATACAGTTAGGTAAAGATTTAGTCGGTATACGTGCCTTTTCCCAATAAATAATGCACTCACCAATAATAAGATTTGCACTTTCATTGACACTTAAATTGACTTTGCGAATATTATAAAATAAAACCGCCAGCACTTGTCCATTAGAGGGCAGTTTAGAACCTGTAATTTGATGTTTTATATCCCCGACCAAAAATATTTCCTTATTAGAACTGCGTAATTCCACAGACATGTTGATACAATGAAAACAATGCGTTCACTAATAAAAACAAACACGATATAACAATCACATATCACTTAGTGCGTGCGCATTGTACTATGCAAGTTCTGACAAGTTTCGATGCAAGTCGGCACGGGTTGCCGTGATTCAATCTACGTGAAATTTTATTTATAAGTGTTTTGACATCATTCAAACAAAATTAGAGGGTATGCATTGTTAAATTAAAACTTAAATTTTTCTGGGACACCCTAATATATACACTGACGGACTCATAAACTGCATCAAAGTAACAAACGACTTTGAAATAAATATTTTAACCAAGTATGCAAACTTTCTACACAGGTTTAAATTGAAACGTCTAGATTAGTTCGTTAACTTTAAAACAGCGTAGGGTCATATCCTTAAGTTTAAGTTTGTGTACTGGAAAGGACCTTAAAACTTTTTTGAAGAAAAAACAGAAATTTAAAGAAAATTGGTTTAATTAAAAAATTGGTTTTAACAATAGACACAAACTTTATGCAAGGGTTTTTTTATGTTTTAATAAGGTGTATTACCTCCACGTGCCCTTATTACGGATTCTAATCGGTTCCGCATAGATTTGATTAGGGTTATTAAAAGATCTTGCGGAATATTGTCCCATTCTTCTGAAAGTGCTGTTCTTAGTTGTGCCACTGTCGTAGGCACAGGATTTCTCGCATATACAGCTCTTTTTAAATTGTCCCAAAGATGCTCAATGGGATTAAGATCCGGGCTGCGTGCTGGTCAATTCATTGTACGTATCCCAACCTCTTCGCAATATTGTCGAACTTGTGCAGCAGCGTGCGGCCGGGCATTATCCTGCATTAAAGTAAAATTTTCGCCTACAAATCCCATGTAAGGCACCACGTGATCTTCTAAGATCTCTGTTATGTAGCGATGTGCAGTCAAACCCCCTCTACTATCGTTTTGACGGAGCATGTCTATGAACACAAGTTCTGTTCGCCCGTTCATCGATATGCCACCCCAGACCATGCACGAACCGCCTCCAAAAGGAACACGCTCCTCAATGCAACTTTGAGCATATCGCTCCCCACGTTGACGATAGACTCTTCTGCGACCATTTGCACTATATAAACATGTCCTACACTCGTCTGTGAACAATACGGAGGCCCATTGCTCATCTGTCCAAATTAGGTGATCACGCGCAAATCTTAAGCGAGCTTGTCTGTGAGCTACAGACAACTTTGGACCATTTGCTGGTCTAAAAGGGGTGATATCCGCTTCCTTTAACCTTCTTCTTATTGTTCGTGCACTAACGTTTACTTCACGCACTTCATTAAGCTCTGTTTTGATGTTAACTGACATGAGGAAACGATTTCGCAGGGATGTTGTAACAATAAATCGGTCATCACGACCGGTGGTTGCTCGAGTTCTGCCTGTACCACGTCTCCTTTTGTAAGAACCTGTCTCCACAAACCTCCTGTATATTCTAGAAACCGTAGACTGGTTTAAATTTAAATTTCTACCAATCGTTCGCTGATCCAAGCCCTCCCGCACAAATGCTACAATTTGAGCAGCTTGTTCGGACGAAGTATACATATTATGGTTCAGAAACTCTCGATGAGTTAAAAAGCTAACCCAACAATTCTGCTGGTAACAATAATTCAATTGACAAAAGAATAAAAAATCAATAAGAATCAATTTTAAAACTTTGCTATAAATAACACGCAAATCTACTACGAGTAGATACTACGAGTAAATTTTCTTTTCCGGCTATATTCATTTGTTTTACTGCAGTTCTATTTTTAAATATTGCTTTTTTTTTAAGATTAAGGGCCAGTCTCTCCATATTTATATAATTTAATCTAAAAAGTTTACTTAATAAAAAAATCATTTTAAAGTAATCCTGAAGTTTGATGCAGTTTATGAGTCCGTCAGTATATATATATATATATATATGTATTTATTGTGTACGTGTGTACTAATCTTTCAAGAAAGTACCGGGAAAAGATCAATAATACACAAAATGTTTGTTATTCATCCGAATTTATTTTATCACCTTCAAAGTATTCTCCTTCAGAAACGATAGACTTACGCCAACGAATAATCTAATCATCAAAACATTTTTTAAACGCTGTTGCCGGAATTGAGTTCAATTCTCGCCGCGAATTCTCCTTTTTGTCTTCTACCGATTACAAATGGGTGCCACGAAGTGGCAATTTGAGTTTAAGAAAAAGAAAGAAGTCGACTGGAATCATATCTAGTGAATATGGTTGCTCGATGGTATTTGTTGAGTGTTGGGACAAAAATTCGTTCACAATGATGGCCTTGTGCGAAGGTGCATTATCGTGGTGCAAAATCCAAGAATTTTCTTTCCACAAATCTGGCTTTTTCGTTGAATTTGCTCTCTTAAACGCTGCATAACGCTCAAATAATATTCTTTTTTTTTAACCATTTGACCTTCTGGCAAGAATTTCGAGTGCACAACACCGCCATAGTCAAAGAAAACAGTCAACATGACTTTGACTTTTGATCGACTTTGGCGTGGTTTTGTCGGTTTCGGTTCAGTTGGAAGTCGCCACTCCGAAGCTTGTTGAATAGTTTGCAAGTCAAACTCGTAAACCCACATCTCGTCATCAATAACAATGCGTTTCATGAATGTTGGGTCGGAATTGACTCGTTCTAGCATGTCCTCAGCGACTCTCATGCGATTGAGTTTTTGGAGAAAATTCAGGTCTTTTGGGAGTCTAGCCGAGCGGAAACATGTTGCATACCCTAGTGATTATTTAAAACGGTACGGATAGACTCGCGAGGCACAGAAAGTTCGGCAACTATCTCTCTCAAAGTTGCCTGCCGTTCTCCGCCTTGGTCTTCTTCTTCAAACACTTCCGTTCACATTCGCTTTATAAATTCCCCTTGTCAATCTCCTTTCATTCATTCTCTCTACATGACCAAACCAACTTAACATACATTTTTCAAACCTTATCACTACATCTACTTTCATACCGCAACGTTCCCTAATCACTCCGTTCTTAATTCTATTTCTTAATTAATTCTTAAGTCTACTTTCGTGCTTCTACTGCCATACCCAGCTCTCACTGCCACTTTTTATAATAAAAACATATTATGATTTATGTATATTGATTATATAATATAAATATATATATATATATATATATATATATATATATATATATATATATATATATATATATATATATATATATATAATATGCACATAACATCTGTGAAAGAGAAGGAAAACTCGAAATGAATATTGATTATAGTAATCAAAATTCCTTTGATTAAAATGATATCTATTTATAATTTATATTATATGCAGTCTTTATCATTTGCAATAGCGCTACAATGTAAAAAAATATTGCACTAATGAGTTGCTAAAAACAATTTATTATCAAATTATGTCCTAAAATATTAACAAACGAAAACTAATATTTAAAAGTACAAGCCATCAAAAACATAACTTGTAAAAAAACCAAGTCTCGCAACTCAGTACTAATTATGGTAAAAGTTGTGAGATTCATGTAATATCAAATCAGTCAATTTACTCAAATCCTATTTAGGGGACCTTCTGTCTTAAGTTATTACTTAATTAGCTGAACTAACAACTTCTTATAGTGACCACATCAATATTAACAATCTTTCATGTTTTAAATAAACAGATTGACTTGGCCATCGCATGAAAACACAATGTACCTCACAAGCAATCATAATCATCCTTTGAGCTCATATACGTCCCACTGCTGGGCTCGAGCCTCCTCCACAATAGGAGGGAAATTGACCTTACTATACCATGTTGGTCAGACAGATTGGTATAGGGTTTTGTTTCGAGTTTTCCTTCTCTAGGATAGATTATATGCTTATTATATCCCTTAATCGTCTTTTACGACATCCACGGGTAAGATAGGGAGTGGTGAATTGTATTCTTACTCCGTCCCCACACGGAATGTCACAAGCAAATTATATAAAATTAGATTGTTTAGGCTTCAAAATTCAAGCTTCTGTTCAGGCTTTATTCACAACGAAGTTATAGGGGATCGAGAAATGCCTGAATTGTTTCGAGAAAAGGATGTTATGGCAGTGTAGCATTTTTGCTCGACTTGACGGGAACACTGCCGTGATCCCAAATAATTATGTGAAACTAATAAATTTTTACTTGTGACTTGCAGTTTTATAATTGACAGTTTATTTTTATTGACATTGGTGGTAGCAGAGTAGATCGAAATTAACCTATAATGTCACGCTAGTCAAACGGATTTGTATAGTATTTCCTTCGAGGTATCCTTCTTTGGCATAAATGTAATATGCATGTTTACTAATGATGTCCCGACGAGTAAAACCGACTATTCGGCCACTATCGTAGTCGCCGGATAGTCGGTGACTATTCAGCAAAGAGCGCCGACTATCCGGCTCCTTACTGTGAAAGTATTTCTTAATAGGAATTACATTTAATATGGTTGTTCTTACTTGTTCTAATATTTGCTGCCCTTGCCTGCCTGCTCGATTGCTACCATCGGAAATAAAAAAAAGGAAAAAAAAACGTAGCCGAAAATAGTTCGTTGTGTTATCTCTAAGGTCATTGTACAACAATTATCGCTGGATATTGTGTACGTAATACTCACTAATCTGCATTGAAAAACTCGCGTAACAGATAATATAAATAATAATAATTGTTCGTCTTATCATCTTACGCGCTTAATTATATATACTTCAATCATACTTGACGTCAATCAGACAATGTTTCATTTTTGACAGAGACTGATTATCGAATTTTAGTCGCAGGTAACCTTTGACAGTTTTCTACCTCTAGCCGCAGGCCAGGCGGGCCTGAGAGAGGTAGAAAAATATTCTCTAGTCGCAGGCCCGCCTGTTAGGTGTAGTACCACCCTATCACAGAAAATCGACGTCTGAATAATAGCAATTTGTAGCACTTAGTTCGATGAGTCAGAGTGCCAGATGCCCAACTTATCAAATATTTATTTAGGTTAATCAATTAACTTTTAAATTACACATTACGTAATATCTTTATATATAAATTTCTTGTATACGTGAGTTGTCACATACGTAGACAAAAAATTTATATGTGATGAAATTTTCAAGGAGATTTGAGACTGGTTTAGATTAATAATTGGAACCTAGTCTACCTACCATTACCTACCTACCTACCTACTATTGGTCAGCTAGTGTAATATAATTACAATTTGACAGTTTTTGATTTGCGTTCCCGAGAGTTATAATTAGTTAAAAATTAATACAGCATGCACTGTTCGCGTAACTAGCTGACCCAACAGACGTTGTTCTGTTTAAATAAAATAACGGCTCCTGCCGAGTCCAATTGTGAATCGAAACCATTCTCGAACCCCCTTGAACACACACAAAAAATTCATTAACATCTGTCCTGCTGTTTAGGAGGAGTTCAGTGACATACACATGTACACAAGAAATTTATATATAAAGATAAGGAAAGAAGATTAAATGGAATGTGATGGACAAAGTTTAAAATATATATATATATATATATATTAGAATTAAGGACGGATACATGATAATTACAAAAAAAAGGAAATTAAGAGAAATAAATCGCTATCCACCTGACCAGCCTGTTATAGTAGGTCAATTTCCCTCGCAATTTGGAGGAGGCTCGAGTCCAACAATGAGACGAATGAAACGATGAATGTATATAGGCCCGATCCAACAGGCGGCACTCTATCTCTTTAATATGGTTTTGGCCTATGGTCTCTCACAACTAGTATCGGTCCATCCATGTTCGAGAAATTGAGTACCATGAATCCTACTTATTACAATACTGACTATATACTAGCAAAGAGACGTCAAACTTATGCTTATTACTCTTATTAGGGACGAAATTGTGCAAAAATTTAGGTTTATAAATGTATGAAGTTGGTAATTATAATAGTATTCTCGCTTCGCTACATTGGCACATGCTATATTATTGTGCAAGTCGTTAATTTTTTTAACTGGATTCTAAGTCATGTATGTACCAGTGGGGGTGGCATAGTCTAAAGATAAAAAGGCATTTGCGTACTTGAATAATGAATGATAATAATATCACTTTGAATGTCAATGTCAATGTAATCTATAAGATTTCATAAATTCGTATCGCCAGTCAATTATAACACATTACCGAAAATGAACGGATTTACTGTATTTGCTTGCTTGCTTATTCTAATTATATATTTGATATATGTGATAACGAAAAGAAAATTTAATTATTGGAAGAAGAAGAATGTTCTTTACGTAAAACCTTTGCCAATATTAGGAAACTACGGAAAGTATATTTTACTACAAGAATACCCAGGCAAATCCGTACAACGATTGTGTTTGCAATTTCCAAACGCACCATATTTTGGAGCATTCTTTGGAACGGAGCCTGTTCTCATCGTGCAGTCGCCCGAGATCTTAAAGCATATTTTTACTAAAGATTTCTACTATGTTAGCGGAAGGGAGATATCTAAATATGCATCGCATGAAGTCGTAACGAAAAACCTTTTCTTTGAAAGTGAAGATATGTGGAAGATTAAACGTCAAATGCTGTCACCGCTATTTTCAAGCGGCAAAATGAGGAATATGTTTAAATTAATAGATACCTGCTGTCTAACATTTGAAAAGATGCTCGACCACGAAATTAGTCTATGTGATGTAATGGAATCAAAAGATTTCTGCGCTAGATACACTATGGATTGTATTACATCGTGCGCATTCGGTGTTGAGGCGAAGACGATGCTTGAACCTGAGAATAATCCGTTTCGATATATAGCTACCGAGATATTTAGTTCCACAAATTACAGAGGGTTTAAGCTTATTTTCAGATCTTTGTGGCCTGCCATTTTCTACGGTTTAGGATTTCAATATTTTCCACCTACAATAGACGTATTCTTTTCCAAATTGTTAAAAAGTGTTTTTGAAAATAGAAATTTTAAACCATCAAAAAGGAACGACTTTGTAGATCAACTTTTAAATGTAAAAGAAAAAAGTGTTATTACTACAGACAGCATGAAAAATATAAAATCTGGAATTAACGAGAAAGTTCAATTAGACGTAGATGATGATTTACTGATAAGCCAGTGCACTGCACTATTTGGAGCTGGTTTTGATACTTCTGCATCTACATTAAGTTTCACATTATTCGAGTTAGCAAAAAATCCCGATGCGCAGAAACGTGCCGCAGAAGAGGTAGACAAGCTCTTACGTCGTCGTGGTAATAAGTTAGATTACGAATGCCTCAATGAATTACCATATTTGGAAGCTTGTGTATATGAGACTTTACGAAAGTACCCTGTAATCGGCAATCTTACGCGAGAGGTCATGGATGATTATACATTACCTGATGGATTGCTTTTAGATAAAGGAATTCGTATCCACATACCTGTGTACGGTATGCATCATAATCCTGAATACTTTCCGGAACCAGAACAATACAAACCAGAAAGGTTCCTCCCAGAAAATAAGGAAAACATCAAACAGTATACTTATCTACCATTTGGCGAAGGTCCTAGAATGTGTGTTGGTAAGAATTTTCATTTATATGTAGATAGTAATCATTGGCCGCTTTGGTCACACTTTGATAGTCAGTACTGTATACGTTTGTACAGTATAACAATACTAATTGTATTTCCCGTCTTTGCTCTGTATTTTTTGTATTTACGAGAGTATCTAAAAAGTGCTAAATATTATGCGACGTATGGTATTGTTTACTTACTGGTATTTTTTGCTTTATGGTTATTTTTATTTATTTTTTCAGGACAACGTTTCTCCAAATTGCAAATTCTGCCTGGATTGGTCACTTTCTTAAAGAAATATCGAGTGGAGGTGGCACAAAATATGCCTCAAAATGTGACTTTAGATGCCCGCACTATTATAATACAGCCAAGGGACCAGGGCATATTTTTGAAAGTCTACGAACGTGAGGGTTGGGAACAGAGGATGTTTATTCGAGAATAAACTGATAATTTCTGTTATAATGCTCGTATGGTTAAGCTTATTCTAATTATTTTTTTAATGATTGTATACCGTCGTCGTCGACAACAGTCATGGTAAAATATTAATTTGAAAAGTCATTGTAAAATTATCCATGAGTTACCGTTTTTATCTTTTCTTAATGAAGTTAACAATGGTCTAATTGTATTTTGACATGATTATCATTATACCCTTGTCTTGCCTCGATAATCATATCGCAATTCAATTCTATACTTATCCTTTTGTACATAATAATATATAACAAACACGTGTTAGAGGATAATGGTAATATCAGAATTACTGAATGCTTTGATTGTTGAAAAACTTATATTATGTGTGCGGTCCTGTAACCAACCTTATTACTCCTCACCGTAAATTAAGTGGCACACCGGTAATCAAAACTGGTGATTCAAACGATGCAGCAAATATTATACCAATATTTTCTTGTCATGTGTTTTTATCTAAAATATTAGAGGAACTAGTAAATACAACAATATATTTTGAAATGCAGTCCAATAATCAGTTCAGAGTTTACAATTAAGCCAGATACACAGAGTAAGACGGTACGGAATATGCCACTTTCGTAATTAACAGAATAGACGGAGGTAATAAATTGATTAGTATTTGATTGAATCTTGCCAAGGCATTTGATTCCAAAACACATTCAAGTTTGGTAGATTTAAGTTATAAAATTATTTTCGAGTAAAATATGAATGCTATGTAAGGGATTCGAATCCACACCAATTGGACTTGATAAACACAAAATAAAATATGTTCACATAGAGACAATGAAGAAATGAAATATCTGCAAGACCACATTCAAAGACTTACTCTAATGGACATTTTTCATAGTTAATTTAGATAAAACGGTGGTAAATATTAATTGCAATAAAACTCGCTAGCTTTACAATAGATAAGGTATAGATAAGTTTTACTCGTGTTGTAGAAGCGCCTGAGCAAATTTATACTGTAAAGTGTAATATGTAACGTAATTAAGGACTATCAGTTTAATGTTGTTAATATTACCTATTCATATTATGTGCAATTACCTCATTTTCTAACGTACTATATCAAGTACCTATGTACATTGTGAGTAGATTTACACTAACATTATAAAAAGGAAACGTTGTATTTTTGTATCATCATCATCGCAGCCCACACATGTCCCACTGTTGGGCTCGGGCCTCCTTCACAATGGGAGGGAATTTAACCTACTATACCGTGCTGGTAAGATATGTTGGCATAGGGTTTTATTTCGAGTTTTCCTTCTCTTGCACAGATCTTATGTGCATATTATATCCCTTATAGTCTAACTTTTTATTAGCTGCAGTAAAATGACGTTTTGTGGGTTGCCGGTTTTTGAAGAAAAATAAATAGGGATGTAGCTAAATGAGTGAATCATAAATGAATAATCAGTTTGGTTTTTTTTTTGAGATTTAATATTAAGTTGTAATGTATTTTTTTAACCTATTATTATTACTATACTAGAGGATTGATCTTTTTTAGTGGAAGTATTCCTATACTTCAAGGTACATTCAAAATGAAACAAAAACGTCATAATAATGTTATTTAATTAATCTTTTTCGAAATAACTGTCGCTGTCGCTTTCGGTCACACTAATAACAAATCTATCTGTCACTTCATCTATAATATGATCGAGGTGGCACATTTTATCTTCCTCTTTAATAGTGTGAGACACACAGTCACTCCACTTAGCCGGTGTCACTTTCTTGATTCCTTCTTGGAATAAAGTTGTCACTTCTTGCATTTTATACGTCTTATTATTGTTTGCGACGTGACTCTTTACCTGCGCCCATACCAACTCAATGGGGTTCAATTCACAGTGATAAGGGGGCAGTCTTAAAAATGTGATACCTTTTTGTGCAGCCATCTCGTCTACGGCATATTTCTCAGTATGATTTTGTTGTTTCACAATAGCTATGAGAGTGGCCTTGACCATATTTGGTTCAAACGCAATATTTTTAGTAGTCAGCCACTCTTGAATTCGTGCTTTCGTCCACGACATCTTCGGGATTGTTTCGATCTTCCGAGAGTGATAGGGTGCATTGTCCATTAAGACTACTGCATTCGGCTTGAGTTTAGGTAGAATACCGCCGAACCAATCTTCGAAACACTCCGCGTTCATTTCATCATGGTAGTCTTCTGTACCTTTCTTTGCTTCAAACATAAGAAGTCCGTCGACCAGGAAGCCTTCTTCTCCGCCTATGTGACTAATTATGAGTCATTTGCCCTTTCCTGTGGGATTTTTTAATCCCGTAGTCAGGTCTAAAAATGCCTGTCGAGAAGATTTAATACTTCCGTCAATCCAGGTTTTTTTTGTAGTATGACCTGAAAAGAACAAAAAAGAATCATAAGTTTCAACATCAAAACAAAAAGGGAACAAATAAAAGAAACTAAGAGTTGACACGTACCAGCGTTGACCCAGGTCTCGTCTTGATAATATATGTATTTTCCCTCCCTACGATATTGTTTAATTAAACGCAGGTAGCGCTGGCGCCATGATATGATATCTTGTCTATCAATAAGCACACTCTTGCGTGATCGAGTAGCGAATTCGAAATTAAGATGCTTCATAATATTTCTCAATGTCTCTTTCGAGAAGTTGGGCAATCCTGGGTCATCATTTACAACTTGCAGCACCTAAAAATGATTAAAGTTATTACCTAATTGGTTAAGATTACACATGGGATGGGAGAAAACATACATAACGTATAATAAAAAGATGAGTGACGACATATGTAAACTAACTTTTGCGATGGTGGGTATTTCATTTCTATGAAAGAACTGATGTACAATTCGTCTAACAGCAGTGAATGTGAAATCATCAAGTTTATCTTTAAATGTAAGTTTTGGGCCCGTTTTTTCGGGAGGTTTTGGTGATTCGCTGTCGTTCTCCTTGTGCTCCTTTAAAACGGAATAAACTGTGCGGACGGATATTGCCAAGACTTCAGCCACCTTGTTAACGCATTCACTTGTTTTTGGAACTTCAATGTTTGATTCTGAAGATTTCACTTCAAACACATATTTGTAAACGTTTTGGACCCAAAGTTTTTCAGTTGCACTTAGAGCTACACGTGGCCTTTTTTTCTTAGGAGATAAAAATGTGTCTCCATCTTGCGATGTGCTTGGCAGAGCATCCATGTCTTCAATGTATCAAACAAAAAAAAAACGAACACGATTAACGAAAACAGGTAATGAAAAATAAACACAACGTAACATAAGTTTAACAATAATGATAACAAAAACAACGCGCAGTGGGCAAATCAAAGTTATTCATGCACTCAAAACAGAAGTATGAAGCCGAATGAGCGAATGACAACCGAAACAAAATGGCGGTCATCGTAGCACCGTAACCAAAAACCAGTACTACCAACTTGAGAGAGCGTTTTCTTGAGCGTTACCTTGTATATGTCTAAAAGAATCAACGTTTATACAGCCTTTTATTTACATTAATATTAAATAGAATTTAGTATGATCATTATGAGTCAGCTATGGAACGATTAGATATTCTGTAAACTTTTGTGAACTGAATCACATCCCTATTGAGATTAGGCTGTCAACATTATTTTACGGAATGACATTTAGAAACGTCATTTTACTGCAGCTAATAAAAAGTTAGACTTTAGTCGTCTTTTATGACATCCACGGGCAAGATAGGGAGTGGTGAATTGTATTTTTAATCCGTTACCACACGGAAGGTATTTTTGTTAAGAATTAACTCAAAAGTTGCTGCTTTCGATAATTCTTTCACCATAACAATGTTACATTATCCCTGAATAACATGAGCTTTATTTTGACCCGGTATGCCCACGGGAACTACACGGATAAGGCCACTGAAACCGAAGCAAAGCGAGGCCGGGCTACTAGATTGTTATAGAGTATAACAATTAATTAAGTAAATCCATACTTTACAGTATGGTAATATTATTTATTTTACATTATTTTTATTTTATTACTAATTCATTTAATTGCAAAGTTAGTAACTACTCACATTAAATTAATGTGCGAAGGTATATGCAACATAATTTTATGATTTTTTAAATGATGTTAGATTTTGTTATTTACTTTGTTTATTGTATAAATTAATTATTGTAATAATTATTGTTTTATATTTGTATCGAGTTAGATGTAATTTATTCTGTAGTTGAGTTGTATAAAATAAAAAAAAATGTTACTTTTTAGATATTCGCTTAAAGTATTAGTAGTCATTGCAATAGTTATACATGATATTATTTAGCAATCCCAAAGGCGTTAAATAATTTGTTATATAATAGTGTAGTATTAGTCATTGTTTCTTAACTTTGCTAATTATAAATGCCAGGCCTATATGGCCGAGCCTCTCAGTATGACTGAAGTGAGTTAATAAGAAATCAATGTACTTTCATGGGTTTGACAGCTTAATCCGGACTATGGGTGAGCGCAGAGGGCTCACAATCCGAGTGATACAGGTGATCTAGTTATCAGCTATTAATTACTCTGTGGCATGGACAGTATTGTGTGACCGCTTGGATAATAAGAGATTATTTAATCATAATCATGTATCAGCTATATTTAACATTGAGCTAATTCCTAGCGAATCTTTTGTCACTTAAAAGGGGTTAATTGACCATTTAAATAAGAATTGGTGAGCTCTAGAAACGTTAGGTGAGCCCGTGAAGCAATGGGATACTCTTTTAATTTATAGTGTTGCTCGAAAATTAGATGGCAATTAGGCCCCATGTTGAAGTTTATGGTTACCATCCAGTTTGGTAATAATTCCACTTCATAAACGATGACCAGAACTTAAACGATTGCATACAGTTTCTTAAGTATATTAAGTAATGTAGCTCGTATTAAGTTATTACCAAGTTAAAAGTTTTGTTTCAACTCGCCAAAGTTGCTGCCTGAAATTCGATGTAGTGTATCTCTAAATATTCTTGTTGACAACAATAACGATTTGATAAATAATCGTTTTTCTAATTATTCATGTCTTTTACGTTCTATGGCATATGTGTTAAGCTTTATTAAATTACTAGCAGCCCGCCCTCGCTTCGCTTCGGTTTTAGTCGTTTTACCCGCGTAGTTCCCGTTCCCGCGGGAATACCGGGATAAAATATAGCCTAGTTTACGCCCTGATATTATCGCTTTCCATTGGTGAAAGAATTTTTGAAATCGGTCCAGCCGTTTTGAAGATTACCCGGAACAAACAGACAGACAGACAGACAAAATTTTTTTAATCTATATTTTAGGCATAGGTGTCGTGCAAATAACCGTGTGAGCATGAAAAAAGCCTATTATTTTGACATTACAAACAGACACTCCAATTTTATTTATTGGTATAGATATCGCAAACAATCGCCACCCTATAAATTTCTATCGAGTGACGAGTTAAGACAGGCGTTAAACGTATCCCTATTTCATAGTCGGCATGAGTCATTCCCTGAACATAAATTACATTTAAATAAAGAAATTTTACCGCAAAGAAGCGTCCTATTAAAATTCATGCTATATTTTGATAATAATAGTTTATTATGTGTAAGAAGACGTCTCGATAATTCAGATTTTTCATATAATAAACGGCACCCTATATTATTATAATGGACTCATAATTTCACAAAATTATTATTTAATTTTATGCATATAAAGTTAATGCATGCAGGTCCTCAACAGTTGTTAGCGTCGATTAGAGAATCCTATTGACCTATTCGAGATCGAAATTTAGCAAACACTTGCTATCATAAATGTGTTCTTTGTAATCGTAGGAAGGGTATCTAAGATTGTTACTCCATTGATTGGTAATCGAATGCTGATTACGCAAATTATTATACGTGGTAGTTGTCGGGGACACGGATGTTGATTCGCAAAAGTGTACATAGCTATCTCCTACTTGCTTTACCACTAAAGCTATTCATCTGGAACTTGTGGATTATTTAACTAATCATACTTCTCTATTATTGTTATACCGATTTATCGCTCGTCGAGGGAAGCCCTTAAATATTTACTTAACTTTTTTTTTTTTAATTATTACTTAATTTTTTTTAAATCTAGTTGTGATTCTGTAGGTGGATCAACGACCTGGTGATAGTTGCTGGGCGTCGTTGGATGTAGGCGGTACAGGACCGCACTTTGTGACGTAACATGAGGGAGGCCTACGTCCAGCAGTGGACGGCGATAGGCTGAAATGATGATGATGATGTGATTTTGTCAGTGAAAGGACGGCAATTGACGGAAACTAATTTCATTTTATACCTGCGTATACTCCTCATTTTGGCGGTCTCTGGGAGGCTGCCAGCACTTCTGGACTAGGTGGAGTAAGGAGTAAATTGCTGAGTTGTAGCAACGAATCAAGTAGCGTTCTAATCAGGATGGTTTTAGCGTGGATTTCTTGGTCGTGATAAGGAAGGAGAAGCTTCCTCCATTAGAATGGAAACTAGCAAGAATTGACGCCATTCACCCGGGATCTGTCGGGATTGTTCGGGTGACTGATATTAAGACGTCCACTGGAGTGATTCGGAGACCTTTCAACAGGATATGCCCCTTACCTCTATCTTCAGAAGTGGCCTGTTTGAAAGTATGACTTCCATGCCGGCCGTTATGTAGGAGTGCTTGCGCCAATATAAACTGCTAAGTGTCGCGATACTTTTTTGTGTACGATTTTTATTTTAATTTTTTTATTGCCGATGGTGGCAAACGAGCAGGCAGCACACCTGATGGTAAGTGATACTGCCGCACCTTTGCAATACCAGGGGCACAGCCAAGCCGTTGCCTACCGTAAAGTAAATACTCAAATTAAATCATTTATTCTACATAGGCCCCTTGAGGACACTTACATATTGTCAAATTTATACATCGTTTGAACACAATACAATATCTACCACCGGATCGGAACCGGACTCTTCTTAAACCTCGTTTAAATAAGGACATGTCATAGCGCTCGGGAAACACAGCAGTAGACAACATTTACACTGCACTTAATCCCCAACAAGTGTAAAACTAATGTACCTGAAAAATAAAATACAAGTTATGCAAGGCGCTGACGATTATTCAATGAAAATGAATATTAAATTGTAAACAAAATTAAAATACTTCTAAAAACTTCATCCATTAGGCAATATTTTACTAATAGAAATGATTTGTGTTGAAATAAATATTATTCATTATTGAACGATTTGGTTTCTGGAATTTACTTTTTCAAATTGATTTAAAAAATGAACTCTCAGTTCACGTCTCAATGTTGGCCTCGACCCTCTTCGACAATAGTGGAACTTGAAATAATATAGCACCATAATCAGACAGGTTAGTGTATCATCTTATTTCTAGTTTTCCATTTATTGAATATGTAGATATTATATGCACATAATATCCCTTACAAATTACAACACGCGAGGATAAGATACCCTATCTTACTTACGTGAATTGTGATAGGGTAAAACCGGGATAGATGCCCCACTTTTTGAAAAAGCTTCCTAATTTTAAAAATATTAATTTTATATGAATAATTTCTATGCGTGTAGATAGATTAAACATTTGTTTTGAAATGTTATTTGTTTTTTCTGACCTATCGATTATAGATTTTTCAAAATGTAACTTTTTGTGGATCCCTTTTTTGAGGATAGATGCCTACGTGTATGGATAGTTGCCCCACCATGGAAATAATGAAGAGGATAGGTGCCTGCAGTGCGGGATACATGCCCTTCATATGTAAAACAGCAATTTTCTCCAAGAAATATAGTTCTAATTACGAAAAATATTATGCATTTTTCTTAAATCTTTTAATTGTTAGCATTATAAAATAATACTAATTTGACACAAATAACCATAATGAAATTTCGTTTCGTTTCGTCGTAACCATATTTAAACTTCGTTTATTCCCACGCTTTTTTATCCATTGTATCGAAAGTTGACTATAGTTGTTCTGTAGTTCAAAAACATACTCGAGCTCGCACTTCTTTTTTGTGGGCTATGGTAAGCACTCACGCTGTCCATTCTGTCCGGGCGGTGAAAGGACGGCGCGCGGGCTCATAACCCACCCGTAGCCACGCCATTAGGCCTCAGGTTATAGCCATAGGTCCTCAGTGGTTGGCCCGACGGAATATTCGGGTATCCTCATCTCTTGATGTCCTTGACCCGCGCCGTCGCGCGGTCAGCCTCTCTGGGGATGATGACTTAAAATCCCCGGTCCGCACACCCGCGACCTCGGCTAGGGTGGCATCCGGCGCAGGTATTCGCGCCTACGTCGTCCGAGTCGTAGGCGTCGGGCCGCGTCGTCGTGAAGGTGTTCCTACCACGCTCGTCACGTCGCTTCCTTCCGTGAGATGACGACGTGGCGGCCGCGTTAGCTCGCACTCCTTCCTCTCTTTTGTATTTTCGTGGCATAGTTCTGCTACAATCAATGAAGTTCAATTATTATCATCATCATTTCAGCCTATCGCCGTCCACTGCTGGACATAGGCTTGTCTCATGTTACGCCACAAGGTGCGGTCCAGTGCCGCCTGCATCCAACGACGCCCAGCAACTTTCACCAGGTCGTCGGTCCACTTAGTTAGGCATCCTGCACTGCGTCGTCCGATACGTGGTCGCCACTCGAGAACCTTTCTTCCCTTCACTTCAACGTGCTAATTCTTTGTGATATGTTGGTTACACCCGTTCTTCTGCAGATTTCCGTATTCCGGATTCTATGTCGCAGAGAAAGCCCAAGCATAGCCCGCTCCATAGCACGCTGAGCGACTTTGAGCCTTGTTATGTGGCCTACATTTAGGGACCACGTTTCCGTGCCTTAAGTCATCACTGGTAACACACACTGGTCGTAGACTTGTGTTTTCACACACTGAGGTATGTTGGACGAGAAGTTTCTCTTAAGTTTCCCGAACGCTGGCCAACCGAGTTGGATTCGTCGGCTGATCTCTTTCTCGAAATTGGATCTACCTAACTAGACTGTTTTAGTCTGTCTGTCCAGGGTAAACATAATGATCAACAACTTCGAGAATCGCATTGCCAACTAGGACCGGTACAGGAATGACATGGGCATTTGACATGACTTTCGTCTTGTCCAGTACAATTATAAATATACGAAAATACATAAAAAATATAACAGGACACTAAAACGTTTAAAAAATGTACACTGGCCCCACATATGGGTATATATGGTGTATGGAGGGATAGATGCCCCTAAGGGCAACTATACCTCGAAAAATCAGAGCAACTATCCTTTTTCTTTTCAGCAGTCGTCTTGCTCTGGCGGCTGGAAGTCATTAAACTTGCGCGTGAGACGATTTGTAATGACTTTCGAAAATAACGTGTAAACCCCACGACCTCACAGAAGGCGACGCCCGCGTCCCAGTTCCTGATGCTGCAAAGCAGCTCCCTAGCGATGGTCAGCAGCGTCAGGTCGGTACAGCTGATTGCGACGAGCTCACGGCGTTGCTCTGCTCACGCGGCACACACCTCGAGCTTGTGCTGCACCGTGTCCTCGTCGCAATCGCAGTGGTGGCAGGATGGTGTACTTTCCCTCCTAACGACCCTGTGCAGTTACTTGGCTACCGTGCCTCGTCAATACCTGCACCAGTCGGAAGGAAAGCACCCCATGCTGCCGACCCAGTCACTCCATCAGCACCGGCCGGAAGGCCTCGACGGTTCTGACACCGTACCGAGGCCTCTTCAGCCGGCCTGCCCAACGGACAATGACGTCTCGGTGGGAGTCTTGTCCAGGGCTACCTGCAACCTCAGCGCTTCGATTCGCCTGATAATCTTCGCGGTACCGAGAGTTGCCAGGAGTGACGCCTCTTCTAGCGTCCCACCCCGGGCTATAACGAGCGTAACGTCGGCGTAGCAAAATACGCCCACCCCGGGTGTGAGGCTCCCTTTCAACGCCCATACGTGGCCGACGTCTCACAGGGTTGACCCCAGAACCAACCCATGTAGGACACCGCACATCATGGGCGTGTGTTGGGTAATTGATGCGATAAACTTGTGTTACGCTACAGTTACCTAAAATGCCTTGGGCCTAACGTTGGTGAGCATCACTCAAGACTCACAAGTTCACGTAAAGATTTAATAGCCATTTGAAACTAAGCTAAGCTCCAGTCCAATCATAAAATAAGCGATCGATGCGCATTTGATGCCAAATAGTCTCAAGGATATCTCACTCAGAGGCCAAATACAAATCGAATCCGTGGAAACTTGCTAGTTGAAGTTCTGGAGGCTGCTCACACCACATAGGAGTAAGAAAGTTTCCGTATATAGAATATAACCAACTTGATCCTATCCCGTATTCCTTCCTTTCTCGAGGTGCGCGATACACCAGAGCCAAGGTATACGTGTTTTCTGTCATACAGCGCTCCCAGTAATGGAGATTTGCACCTCCCACTAAATAATTTGTCCAAAACGTACGAATAATCACACTTACCGTTAAGCTCGGTATTTCTATGCAATAGCTGTGGTGGCAGACATATAAGCATTAGTAAACATTGCCTAATGTTCATAAAGGCGAATACAATAAGAGAATTGATGGAAAAATTTAACTGCGCTTACAAGAGGACACTTACATATAAAACGTATTACTTTTGCGTCATCCATCAAAAATGTCTTTAGAGCCATCCTTGCACCCAAAGCCATTAGTTGCACATGACACTCAGGTAGATACAGATACTCGTATACCTGTGTCAAACTACGAAGAAGTTGGACAAACCCAAAGAAGACAAACCGAAGAATTAATGGCAAAGATGAAGATATATTTGACAGTTTTAAGTAGACAACTAAAATCAAAGTGATTAATCAAAGTATAAGAAGGCAAGCACTACTCAAAATATTACAAAAGGAGATTCAACGTGCCTACCACTATAAATTAATACAATATATACACTCTGTCCATAATAATATAAAACTCCTACAGAAAAAAAACCGCATTCTACCTAGCTACTGTTTGCTATCTATTTTGTAGCTTTGTGCACTCACCGCAACACAACTAGCGTTTTCTTATGAACCAGACAAACTGACAACCTAAATGGCCTATTACCCCCTTTATAAGAAAATAATCTAACACCCGACTACCCTATTAAATAATAGTCAAATATACAAATTTTATGTCTGTCTTTGATACAATCTTATAATAATATTAAATTAAAAATTAATTATGTCTCCAACCAGTGGCGGACTAAGCCCGTCAGAGGCCCGGGGCGGCAAAGCTGAATGAGGCCCCCCAACTTTAAATAAAATAGTTTTACAAGCTTTTTAATCAGTTCATATTTGTATGTATAAATAAGTTTTTATGTTTATTCCGTTAAAATCTGGCAAGTGAAATTTAAATGAGACTTAAATTATATTATTTAGGCTAAATAAACATTACATACAATATATCTACAATATGAAATGGATTCCTCAGTCATGTGAGGAAAATAAAATACGAATCGACCGACAAAAAAAGAATTGATATAATAAAAAGATAGTTTTTTTTATTTTTGTAGCGTGTTATACCTATGTGTTTTCGTGCCTTCAATTTACTGAACTCCTCAATAACTTCTGTGAAATCGATTTCTTTTGAAATTTTTCATTCTATTGAAAGCGTCTAAATTAACCAGTCGCTCTTGACCCATTGTAGATCGAAGATAATTTTTAATTAGTTTAACCTAGTAACGATCGAGAATCGTATTTTTTTCATCATTTTACGGTTCCGTACCCAAAGGGTAAAAACGGGTCCCTATTATTACTTCGACTTCACTGTCTGTCCGTCCGTCTGTCTGTCACCAGGCTGTATCTTGAGAACCGCGATAGCTAGACAATTGATAATTTTTGCCTATTTCTAATAGATGGTACGGGACCCGTTGAGCGCGACTCCGAGAATTTTGAAAATAAAAATATGGTTTCCTGTACTTTACAGTGTGTTCTTTCAGAATCTGGGGTAAAAATTGCGATTTTTCCACTACAAAAAAAAATGGGCGCTTTTAAACAAAAAATAATTACGAAAAATCGCCATTTTTTTCACGATTTTTTCTCATAGAAAACGCTGACTGACCCCTTTTTTTTCAACCCTGAGTGTACTTAATAGTTGTAGTTGAACAACGAATTTTTTGAATTTGTAAATATCAATATTTTCACCCCCGAAATGGCGTTTTTCACTTCTTGAGCGGCGAGCAAAATTTCACATTTCGCAAAAAAATTGAAATAGCATATTTTCACGAAAATTGCTATCCCGGGGTTTTTTAGGTTGCTAATTACGATGTTGCCCCCAAAATTTGAAAATTTTAGATGACGAATTCAATATGGCCGACCGAAAATCCAAACACTTATTTGAATCTGGTAAAATTGGGTATTCGCGGGTTTTCTAGGTTGCTGAATACGATTCCGCCCTCAAAATTAAAAAAGTCAAAAACGGCAGATTCAATATGGTCGACCGAAAATCCAAAAACTTATTTGAATCGGTGAAATTGGGCACCCGCAGGTTTTTGAGGTTACTGATCTCGATTCTGTTCTCAGAATTTGAAAATTCACAATAACGAATTCAACATGACGCGTCACGTTGTTATTTTACTCTTAGCACAATCCAGAGACTCGCGCGCGCGAGAAGCATAGCCTCGACGAAGCGACCCGCCGCCGGCGACTGGGGCGGTGCAGGCGCGACTACCTGCGCGCCATGCCGCCCTAGCCGAGGCCGCGGGTGATGTGACCGGGAAGTTAGTCCGTCACCCGCCGAGAGGCCGACCGCGTGAGGAAAGACCGACGTCCTCCACGAGGGGGGGACATCGGTCGATGGGCGTGTACCCCAAATAGGGAGTATTCCGTCGGGCCAACCACTGATGACAAGTAACCCTGCTCCGGTGGTGGGCCCAACGACGAAGGCGACGTGGTATTCGGGTGGGTTGCGGGTGTGCGTGCTTATGCCCTTCTGTCGCCCCGGACGGAGTGGTGCGAGGAGTGCGCCGACCGCAGCCCACCCCCAAAAAAAAAAGGACAACCCAGAGACAACGATGTGGATGTGGTAAATTTTGAGTGCAGATCATAATCAGTGACCTCAAAAACCCCTGAGTGCTCAATTTCACCCTATTCAAATAAGTTTTTAGATATTTGGTCGGCCATATTGGATCCGCCATCTTGAATTTTCTAATTTTGAGCGTAGTATTGTAATCGCCGACCTCGAAAACCCCTGAGTGCTCAATTTCACTCTATTCAAATAAGATTGTAGATTTCTGGTCGGCCTCCTCTCGCATGATGCAACCGAGATACAAATGGTCAAAAAGTATTGAAGTATAAGCGATGTAGGCATACAGGAGTGAATTATTTGCACTTCATTCATTCAGGGATTCCTGTGGAAGTACCCGCTACAAAGACGGGAATTCCCCCAGCGTATTGGACGCGTTCAGCAAAGTTAAAAAAATATTAGTACCGCGTTAAAAGTCTAGATGCCTGTGGTGTTGTGATCTTGATGATGTTATGAAGGTACTAAGCATACTTTTAAAGTCTTGTTTATGACTTAATCAGGGGAACGCGGAGGTATTTGGGGGCCCCCCAAGCCTGGAGGCCCGGGGCGGTCCGCCCCTTCCATCCCCGTTAGTCCGCCACTGTCTCCAACTCTCCTATCGGGCTTCTCGCGGTCGTAGTTGTGGCCCACGGTAATTAATCTATTAAAAATAAAAAAATATCTTATTATTATCATCATCATCACCTCAGCCCATATACGTCCCACTGTTGGGCTCAGGCCTCCTACACTATGGAAGAGAAAGTAACCTACTAATTAACGTTGCCCAGACATGTTGGCATAGGGCTTTATTTCTAGTTTTACCTCTCTTGCATAGATGTTATAAGCATGTCATATCCCTTGCTAAGGGGCAAGAGAGGGGGTGGTGTTTTATTATCACTCCGTCATCACACGGAATCGTAGCATTTATTACGATCTATAATGTAAGTTACCAGAATTAACTAAACCAGTTTCGTATAAAGAGATACCAAAGCATGGGGTGTGACATCATATAGAAAAACCCTAAGATCCGCGATACAGAATACGCGAAATTTAAACAATTATCATCTGACAAGTAAGTTAAAGCTAAAAATGAATATAAATTGATGCAAAAATGAGGTATTTGTAGATCGAGTCCTTGAGAAAATCCTTTACAAAGTGTGGCGATTAATGAAAAGTTCAAATAATCCTTTTACGAACTGCCTCATATGCCATTCCGTTTACCAAATGCTGCACAAAATTTAATGTTTTATGTATCATATAGTTTCAAAAGGTTTGGATTTCTTATTTAACTATATGTCGGAGCGTCACTACCTCTGGCGCCATATCTTAATAGTTTTTAAGAATCAATCGATAACGGAAACGTCAACTTGGGTGTTTTTGATACAACGTTAGCAATGATTTTTGATGTTTGGCGTTTGACCGTTACCGTTTGAAATAATACCGAGCTTTCTTTATTGAGAGCGGTCCGTCGAATACTCAGTTGAGTGCGAGACACGAGAGCGATCGGTCGTTGTTGCTGTCATGTTGTATCAAATTCATCGCGTTTCCCTAACTTCTAAGTTAGCTGTCGGTATCCGTGTACTCTGTGGTTATGATAGAAAAGTGTTAACGCTAATTGTTGAATACAGTTTAAAAGTAGCCATCCGAAGTATTATTTTATCCCCTCGCGATATGTGACCGACCTGATAGTGATACAGCACGGCAGCCTACCTTCGATATATATATATATATGATTTATTAATATATTAGCTAGCGATAACAAGGAATTATTTAGCATCTAGAGCATCATCATCAAGTGTTCAAAACGTTGAGCAATCAAAAATCAAATACAAATGCGTTTTAACGTACTAGCCACTTTGAATTAAAATTAAACCTGCATGGTGTCAGATATCAAAATGATACTGTTTTCAAACGAAAACTATATCACTCTAAAATTAAAAAATGTATGACATTTGATCGTTCGCCGTTCAATTATTTTTACATTAAGCTTTTGAAGTGAACATAGATACGGAGAAAATCAGACTAATTTTCGAATACGAATGCCAGCGTGGGATTAACGCAGCAGAAACGGCTCGTAATGTCAATGCTGTTTGGAGAGGATACGGCTAACAAACGCACCGTGCGTTATTGCTTTAAATTTTTGGTTTATCGAACTACCAAGGAATTAGCGGTATGGTTTAACGTTAGCATACGTACAATATTGACCCATTTACACCAAATCGGTAAAATAAAAAAAAACTTGAAAAATGGGTACCTCATGATTTAACTGATCTGCAGAGAGCAGCACGTGTTTTTGAGCTTTCCTTATCCTGTCAAACCGTTATAGAAATGAAGGGATTTTGGACTGAATTCTGACGTGTGATAGATATGATAATCGCAAGCGAACAATGCAATGGCTATCAAACGCCACATCAATGCCCTAAAGCGAAGCTTACCCATAGAAAGAAAGGTGATGGTAAATGTTTGATGGTCACTTTATGGTGTAATTCACTACAGCTTCCTCAGATATGATCAAGCAATAAAGGCAAATTTCTGCTGTACAGAACTCCGAACAATGATGGCGGAACTCGCAATAAAACAGGCCTGACTTGTCAATCGATCTTCACCATTATTGCTCCATGATAACGCAAGATCTCAAACTGCTCGGGAAACTATTTTAATATTACAAGACCTGCAGTTAGAAACCATACGTCATCCTCCACACTCGCCAGACCTCGATCCAACCGACCATTTTTTCCGCGATTAGCATAATTTTTTGCACGGAAATTTTATTTTTTCCGAGTGAGCAGTACAAAATACCTTCACACAGTTTGTGGAGTTCAGGACCCCAAGTTCTATCGCAAAGGTTTAAATGATTTTACAATTAAATGGCAGAAATGTATAGATAACGAGGGTAAATACTCGTACTTTGATTAAAGAAATTAGTTTTATGAACAAAAAAAGGGTTTTAATTTATTAGTATGAAACGGCAATTTATTAAATTAACCCCTAATAATAAAGATGTGAGCAGCAGTATTGGATGTGTAGTTTATAGATCTGATCGAGGCATATAAAATCAACATACCTAATAGCTAAGCTACCATTGACGATTGCTTTTTTTTTCTTGTATTGCTATTTTCTTTTACAAAAGGGAGGATGTTATATTAAGTTTCTATGTAATTTTAAGTAGAATACTCTTTGGCTAATGTTATTTGAAGATGAAATATTTTTTGAAAAATAATATTCAGGCACTCAGAATGGTCCTGCGCCACTTGCATCGAATGGTATTTCTATTATGTAAATTTACTAAATCTTTAATTATACTGTTCATTACCGTTCCCTACTGACCTAGGATGCGCAGTGGAAGGGAACACCAGGCCAGTGAGGGATACCAAATGGGTAATAACATTGGCTTGCGATTACGCAAGGCTATTTTAAGTTCTCCTAAATGATAGTACAAGAACAGATTTTAACACTTACGAGTAGATACCGCGGAGGTAGCTATAACGTAACCTAACTCAGCGTTCGGTCTGGCCAGACAAATAGAAACTAACTGAGGGGTTACTTAGCTTGTATCCAAAAGCGCGGTGATGACAACGGCCTCGTACACTTCAAGGACCCAGGCTTGCTACTCGTACACACAATTTAATGTTCACAAATATATACTTAACTCTAATTAACTCGCGTACATAAGCGGTACACAAAACAAAGGGTGGCGCGCAATATTACAAATACCACGATTTCACGGCTTTAGTCCACAAAAGACATAGCAATTACAAAATATGTGCGTACGCGACCGTTACTTCCAACGCAAGTCGATCCGCGAACAAAGCGAAAGTGAAAGTGAAAGTAACCAAAAGGGCGGAAACAAAACGACCCCGGGGCCGGCCGACGCGCCGGCCCCGTGCCATCCGCGCACCAAAGTGAAAGTGAAAGTGGCGGCCGGCTCCGAGCCAACCGCGAACCACAAAAAACAGAACTACCCTACATGGATTTAATTATTAAACTAATATAAAAATGTTTGGTACCGAACATCTACCCGCCTCGGACAGGTCTACCTGGCCGCTAATCAATTGGTAAACGGGACAATGTTGCTACCGCTCTCTTCAGTACCGAACCGTCCACCTGAACCTCAGCAAAACGAGGCACATTATCTGCGCCATATACTAAATTTAAAATTCGGCCGCGACGCCAGCACAGTGGCGGCAAATTGGTATCTTTTATCAAAACGAGGTCACCAACTCGAGGTGGATTAGTCTTGTCAGTCCACTTAACGCGCTGCTGGAGAACATGAAGATATTCTAAGCTCCAACGCTTCCAAAAGCTTTGAGTAAGCTGTTGGACCAACTCAAACCGCGAGAGACGACTTGGTCTCACATCAACAAAGGGGTACTCAGGCAAAGCATTAAGTGGCTGACCAATCAAAAAATGACCCGGTGTGAGAACCTCCAAGTCACTCGGGTCTGAAGAGATCGGACACAACGGTCGCGAGTTCATTACGGCCTCTATCTTACAAAACACAGTTGCGAGTTCTTCAAATGTGAGTACAGACTCACCAATAACTCGTCGCAAATGTGCTTTAGCAACCTTAACTGCGGCTTCGAAAATACCACCCCAATGTGGGCATGCTGCCGGACTAAATTTCCAGGTTATACTACGACTGGTTAGTTTATTACCAATATTTGTGTGATTGCTGGCTAAAAAATCATGTACATCTTTCAAATAATTATTGGTTCCCTTAAAATTTGTGCCACAGTCCGAACGTATCAAAGAAGGCAGTCCTCTCCTTGAAACAAATCTATCAAGTGTCGCAACAAATGCCTCGGTGGAGAGGGATGACACTAATTCAAGGTGCGCCGCTTTAGTTGACAGACATACGAAGACACACAAATAGGCCTTGACTGTTTTACTGTTTCGTAGAGTTGAAGTCTTAACCAAAAAAGGACCTGCAAAGTCGGTGCCTACACCGGCGAACGGCCTCGATTCTCTGACACGATCAGAAGGGAGGTCACCCATCAAAGGTTGCATGGTACTAGCCTTCAGCCTGTAACAAGGCATGCAACGAAATACCACACTGCGAATCGTTCTTCGAGCAGACAAAATCCAAAATTCTCGCTGCAATATGGCTAATAAGGCGTTACAGCCAGCGTGAGAATTTCTAATGTGACGGTCCGTCACCAACAATTGCACAAAATGACCTTGCTTGGGTAACAATATAGGGTGCCGACTACCGTAGGGTAGACTAGAGTTTCTGAGGCGACCTCCAACACGTAAGACACCCGTGTTGTCCAAAAAGGGGCTCAACATACGCAAGGTTCCTGTTAGTTTAGCCTTACCAGCTTTCAAAATTTCAATCTCCCTTTCAAAATATGTATCCTGTACCACACGTATCCAATGGCAAAAAGCCTCCTGTCGTTCTTGTGGTGATAGAAAAGCCTCTAATTTTTTGTTCCGTAAGTGCTTACAGTTGTAATAGAAGCGCTTAATCCAAGCTGTTACACTTACTAATTTATCGAGGGAGCTATACCGATTCAATAAGACATTTGGATCGAATACGCAAGCACGCCTCTCAACAGCGAGCAGTCGCAATCCAGGCAACGGACCTACGTCCAAAACCGGCGTCAGTGGCCATTCAGACTCTGAGCGTAATAACCATTCCGGTCCCCACCAAAGGGAGTGCGTTACCAAGGCGGGGGATGTACAACCCCGAGATGCACAATCAGCTGGGTTAAGCTCACCAGGCACATGCCTCCAAATCAAGGGAGTCTCAGATTTCTGAATTTGGGAGACTCGGTTCGCTACAAATACCTCTAAGGTGTGAACTGAAGCCTTTAACCAGCACAAAACAATTTGGCTGTCAGTCCACGCGTAAGTGGTGCTAATGTTCACAGTATGACGCAACAAATTCGACACGTGATTAAGAAGACGCACAAGCAGAGTAGCCCCTGCCAATTCAAGTTTAGGGATTGTCAAAGCAGTCCGTAGGGGTGCCACCTTGCTCTTCGCCATGACCAGTGAGATCTTCACTTGGCTGTCAGAACCCACCGTACGCAAATATACACAAGTGGCGTAACCCCGTTCAGAGGCGTCCGAGAAACCATGCAGAGTTGCCTGGTACTTTCCTGGAGGAAGCATAGAACGAGGGATCGATACCTCATTGATCGCAGGAAGTGAGGATACAAATTTGGTCCAGTCTTCCATCAAAGCTCCCCGAAGAGGTTCGTCCCAGCCTAGTCCTGCCATCCAAAGCCTTTGTAAAAAGCATTTAGCCCAAAATATGACGGGACATATCCAACCATTTGGATCAAATGTTCTTGCAACCGTGGAAAGCACCAAACGCTTAGTCCAAATGCGCGGCAACTCTAAGTCAACATTGTAAGTGAATATGTCTGGGGCTGGTTTATACTGAATGCCGAGAACAGTCATCATAGCCGGGTTCTCGATATTCTCGAACAAATGCGGATCTTGCTGATGTTCATCCGGAAGTCCCTTCAAAAGCGCAGGTGAGTTGGATATCCACTTCCGTAACTCATAGCCCGCGGTGGCTAAGATGCCTATCAATTCATCCCGTAGAAGGATGGCCTCTTTCTCAGAGGGTCCACCAGTACAAATGTCATCGACATACAAATCCTCTTTCAAAATCGCGGCTGCGCGAGGAAACTTTAAGCGCTCCAGGTCCGCGAGCTCCCACAGAGACCGTATAGCCAAATAGGGGCTTGACTTTAACCCGTACGTGTTTGTATTGAGCTCATAAACAACCATGGGATCCTGGGGGCTTTCACGCCATAGAATCAACTGATACCGACGGTCATCCGGGTGAATAATCGTCTGTCTGAACATCATCCTTATGTCAGCCACAAATACAACCTGATGTCGACGAAACCGAGTGATGACGTCACAGAGATCCTTGATCAATTTAGGACCAGCATACAAACAATTGTTCAACGATACACGCGTTGAAGTTTGCGCAGAACCATCGAATACTGTACGCAATTTGCCATTTGATGCCTTAATTACAGCATGATGCGGTAGAAAGAAGTGATCCACTGTTTGCCAATCTAATTTCGACACAGACATGTGTCCCAACTCCTCATATTCACGCATAAAATCAATGTATTTCTCCTTTAGGAGAGCATCTCGAGCCATTCGGCGCTCCATAGCCAATAGTCGTTTCTCAGCAGCAGGCCGCGAGGTGCCAAGTGGTGGCCGTACGGCGAGAAACGGCAATCGAGTCATAATCTGACCAGTACGTAGGCGACTCGTATTGTTTTGGTAAAACAATTCGCACTCCTCATGCTCCGGATCAGTGCGCGGAGCCTGTGGTGGTTCTTCCACTTCCCAAAACCTCTGAACCGCATCAGAGAGAGCAGAGCCTACCATCAAGCCAATGTCAAGACGGGTATCCGTGAGGACCGGTCCCATCAGTGCAGAGCCAAATATGGTCGGGATGGCTACCATGCCTCCTGGTTGCATGACCTGAATGCTACCCAAGAATATGTTTCCCAGAACATCGGCGCCTAGCAACAAATCGACCGATCCAGGTATACCAAATTTGGGGTCTGCCAAGTTCAAACCCGACGCTAAACCAATAGCATACGGAGACAACTGCTTCTCCGGATGGGTGCCCAAAATATTGTTCATAACAATGGCTGAACACTCAAACAATGGGCTTGACGAGTTTATAGGAGAGAACGCACATAATACTTGGCCTTCAACATTGGCCACAACTGCGTTGCCAACACCTCTAGTGACATGAGGAAAATCACGCATACTTAGGCGTACCTGCCCCACCAACCAAGAAGACGCTATACACCCCTGAGAGCCTGTGTCCAGAATTGCCCGGACCACAACAGAGGCACCTGTCCGTCCCCAGACCCTTACAGAAGCAGTGGGTAGGAGTACGGTTTCAAACGGGGGTGGTGCATGACGGGGGGAGGCGCCGTGTTCCTAATGTCGTCTAGGCAGCGGGTGATTCTCATGTTCACGGGGAGCGTCATCAAAGGTAGGTACCCGCCCGTGACGATACGGGCGCGAATCGTGGTTATCACTCTTGCCACGGGCTTCCGATGACGGCGAGCATTGACCTTGTGGGCGCCTCGCTGCGGCAGAATCTACGACGCGCGGGGGTGAGCGACTAGGTCTCGGACTGCGGTTTTCATACCGGTGCCTTCGCTCATAACTACCCGTAGGTGAGCCTTGACGTTCATGTTCACGACCAATCCCATTATTATTCGCACAAAGAAGTTTCAAATGCTGGCCTCCGCAGTATGTACATGGGCGAGGATTAGGGCAATCGCGCTGGAAATGGTTTCCCAAGCAAGAAAAGCACCAACCTCGAGCCTTAGCCAAACGCCTACGCGAGGCCACGTGCAGCGCAGTAAAATCTGAGCAACTGGCAACTTTATGACTCGGGGACTTGCAATAGGTGCACTCAGGTCGCGACTGTACAGCAGCAAAACGTGGTGGGTGACGAACCTCTGGCCTTCTAAAGGCGTGATTGCGGGTCGGAGCCGATGACCGCGGCAACTGTTGACCAAATGACCTGTCAACGACCGTCATGTCTACCATCCTACACTCGTCTTCCAAAAACTTCTTAAGGTCATCAAAAGCAGGCAAGTGAGTTGCATCATCACCTCCATATTTTTGCTCGAAACGAGCCCTAAGTTCCGCAGGAAGCTTTTTCAAAACAATATGCACCAGCATATATGACCAAGTGCTCACCGGAAGGTCTAACCTTTCCAGTGCGTTGATCGCAATCATCAATGGGTTCAATAAGTCGGACCTTAAAGCCGAGACCCTAGATACCACTGGCAGACCCAAGAGCTGACCAATGTGTGTATCTGCCAGGCAACGCTTATTTTGGTAACGCTTTATGAGAAGGTTACGTGCCACTAGGTAGTTTCCATCATTGATCTCCAGGTGCTGAACTAAACCTCTCGCCTCACCTTCCAACACGGAGAACAGGTAGGCCAATTTTTGAGCGGAACCTAAGTCAGAACGCGCGTGGACTAAGCTCTCAAACAAGTTTATGAAACCTAGCCATTGGTCCAAACGACCATCAAAACGCGGCAGGTCCAAAGTGGGCAGTTTACTCAATAAGCCCGACGTAGAAGGTTTCACATCCCTAGACGCGGGAGACTCACCCCTTTTCGACGCGGAAATTTCCCTAGCACGCTGTGAGATTCGATCTGCATAATCCATGATCTGGTCATAATCCGCGTGTACCAAGTCACGATACGTTTGTGGGTAATCTTCATCAGAAATATCTAAAATTTTTGTGTTGAAGTTACGGTACACATCATCAACAAATTGTAAGCGCGTATCCAATTTGCTGTACCTATCCAGGAGAGACTCATTTCGATCAGACCTATCAACCAAGGCGGTTGCAGTCGAGAACCATCTCAACTCAGAGCGCAGCTTACCTGCCGAGTCCTTAGCGCTAGCAAAAGCAGCCATAATAATCGAATAAAATAATTAAATTCCAACAACAAAAAAAAATATATATATAATCAACTAAATAAATCAACCAATTGAAACAACAATCAAAAAATACAAATTACAAAATTGAACAACAATTAAATTATTGCGCAAAGGGAAACGTTAATATTTGTCTGTATAAGTACCATAAACAAAACGCAAAATAATATTAAACTAATTGTCTATACAGTTCAATTCATTCGTTCATTCAATCACGAGACTGCACTACTCTGTGGCACAATGTACTACGCAAATTATTTTATTACTCTGTGGCACATTAAGTAAACAATGATATTCAAAATTTCAAATGTTGCAGTGAACTTATTTATATGATATTTTTAATAACTAATAACAATAAGTACACAAATGATCAATCACACAAATATTTAATGTGTATCTTTATACACCAGACTATTTATTAAACTGGGCCGTAATACGTAAAATTCAAGTAATTATATATCGATTTATTTTTCAACACGGGCACTTGTAGATGTCAATACCAAACAAAACTACTAGATTCACTAGAACCACGCTCTGCTACCAGAAAGTATGTTCATTACCGTTCCCTACTGACCTAGGATGCGCAGTGGAAGGGAACACCAGGCCAGTGAGGGATACCAAATGGGTAATAACATTGGCTTGCGATTACGCAAGGCTATTTTAAGTTCTCCTAAATGATAGTACAAGAACAGATTTTAACACTTACGAGTAGATACCGCGGAGGTAGCTATAACGTAACCTAACTCAGCGTTCGGTCTGGCCAGACAAATAGAAACTAACTGAGGGGTTACTTAGCTTGTATCCAAAAGCGCGGTGATGACAACGGCCTCGTACACTTCAAGGACCCAGGCTTGCTACTCGTACACACAATTTAATGTTCACAAATATATACTTAACTCTAATTAACTCGCGTACATAAGCGGTACACAAAACAAAGGGTGGCGCGCAATATTACAAATACCACGATTTCACGGCTTTAGTCCACAAAAGACATAGCAATTACAAAATATGTGCGTACGCGACCGTTACTTCCAACGCAAGTCGATCCGCGAACAAAGCGAAAGTGAAAGTGAAAGTAACCAAAAGGGCGGAAACAAAACGACCCCGGGGCCGGCCGACGCGCCGGCCCCGTGCCATCCGCGCACCAAAGTGAAAGTGAAAGTGGCGGCCGGCTCCGAGCCAACCGCGAACCACAAAAAACAGAACTACCCTACATGGATTTAATTATTAAACTAATATAAAAATGTTTGGTACCGAACATATACAAAGTTGTGTGGTTATAAACTTTACTCGTCAACAATTTTACTACTCGGCTCCTTTTGAAATAAAAATTTCTATAGCCAGGTTGGGATGGTAAGTTCATAAAAGTCGTCATCAGCATTGTCACGTGACAAATTAACTCTAACGCTATATCCGTAGCAGTGTCTATACCTGTAGATGTCAAAACCAGATAAATAGCAAAAGTTTTATTATCACATTTTATTTTAAGGTCAAAAAAATAATTTGATGGTCAAAAATTAATAACTTTTGTTCATAATTTAAAATTTTCTTTTCTGTCGCCAGTCTCCCCATCGACATTGGGCCGATCACTTATCAGTGGTTTTATTATCATTACCAAATCCTTGCCAACCGTGGTCAGCCTGGTATTATATGCTGCCGGCTATCGCTAGGGCGATGGTCGACAGCGTCGGGAATTGGGACGCGGTCGCAGCCTTCTGCGAGACAGTGATCTCGCGGAAGGAGGCGGCGGATTGCCTGCGTGAGGAGCGCAGCCTCGATGAGGCGATCCGCCGCCGGCGACTGGGGCGGCGTAGGCGCCAATACCTGCGCCTCATGCCGCCCTAGCCGAGGCTGCGGGTGACTTGACCGGGGAATTAGTCCGTCACCCGCTGAGAGGCTGACCGCGTGAGGAAGGACCATGGGAGGGTACCCCACGTAGGGGGTATTCTGTCAGGCCGACCACTGATGTCAAGTAACCCTGCTCCGGTGGTCGGCCCAACGACGAAGGCGACGTGGTTTTCGGGTGGGTTGTGGGAGTTGCGTGCTTAAGCCCCTCTGTCGCCCCGGACGGAGTGGTGCTGAAGCGCGCCGACCGCAGCCCACCCACAAAAAAAAAACCTGGTATTATGTTCAGCTCTACGATTGAGAGATGTAGATCTCTAAAGGTATACCGATACGTCACAATATAGAATTAAAAGTACTACGTGCATGCTCCTCGCGTAGTACACATTAATCTGCTCTGTTATCAACTAACACAATTAATAATCTTTTTTTAATTATCTTATCATCTTTTCTTATGAAGTTCATTTTTGTAAATCACACTCGACGATTGTCGCACAAATTTAGGAACAATGCATCTATAACAGCCATGTAATTTACTTATAAAGGGTAGGTATTACTAATACGAGTTTAGTGCTTATGTTCATGGCTTTCAAATGAAAAAACTGCATCGAAATCGATCCGCCCTTGATGGGCGGATCGATTTTGATTGTATAGATTTGACCCACAATAATAATAACTAAAGATAATTTTATAAATTAAAACCTTTTTAGTAACATAAAGTAAGCCGCCTTCAAAATTAACTTTAATTTAGCATCATGTTACCTGAGTTTTCTTGCCGGATCTTTCTCAGTGTAACCGTGTTCCGATCCGGTGGTAGTATACTAGATTATTAGTTAGTTTTTAAATATAATTACTATTAATTTTAATGTTTAATTATTACTAACCATAAACAATATAATTTTTTCATATAGAATCATTTTCTTCTTACACTGGCAATAAATTTTGTATCAAAATGTGGGTCAATATTTAATAACTAATTTCTGTATCGGGTAGATAATTATAAAATTTTCTGCAGTAACGATGACTTGTTGGACGTGAGACATCTTAGTCCACCCGTGATCATGAACGCTGTAAAGTGTTCGAAACGTCGGGTAATCAAAAATCAAATACAAACGCGATAAAATCCGTAAAGTAGTTTTATTTAAAATAATACTCGCGTAAACATCAGAAATCATTATATATTTCTGTTGCCGCTATAACAACAAATCATCATCATCATCATTTTTTTTCCCTTTTTATAGATATTTCACCAGGTCATCGATCCACGTAGTTGGGGGTGTACTACACTGCGTCATTGTCCTATAGCCGTACGGTGCCACTTTGGCCTTTTCGGCAGCCGTCTTGCTCGGGCGGCTGGAAGTCGTCAAGCTTGCGCGTGAGACGATTTGTAATGACTTTCGAAAACAACGTATAAACGTAGCTCAACAGTGAGATGGATCTATACTTCTTTAGAAGAGCGTTGTCGCCTTTCTTGAAGAACAACACCAACATACTCCTAGTGCACGACTCTGGAACGTCGCTCCCGAAAACAACAAAATTAAATAACTAATCTTTTATGTAAACAAATAGTTCTAACACAATCTGTAAGCGCCGACAAATTTTCATGGATCTCCGTAGTATCCGCATTCACGTGTGATTACAGGTCAAACATATATTAAGTGTTGCCGAGTTTGCTTTGGAAGTCGTAACAATCAGCCAATGCCGCACCAGGGAAGTGAGCAGCAGAGCCCTACCTTAAGAAACTCATAAACAGCAACTACGAACGTCGATCCATTTGTCTGGCTTGGCAATTACGGCATTGTGTTTTATTTCTGGATAAACTAAACTGATTCAAACAGTAATCACTCTCTTTTGTATGAAAGTTTCAAACCAATATTTTACTTGTCGTTACAACACATTTAATTTTATTAGATATGTGATCTTTTACTGTAACAGATATGCTACTACTTCTCATACTTGCCTTCATGGTCGGGATCATACTACAGATACATATCAAATTAATAACGAAACACTTTAGAAATCTAGGAAAACCTACTGCATTGCTTTTTCATTTTTTTCATTGAGAGACCACGTATTTGTCCTCGAAGAGTGTGGCAAATGTGGTATCCGCAATTATATTTAGTCATACAACTTGTTCTTTTACGTTATAGGACGTTAAATTACTAATTGGAGACAGTTGCAATTTTCGCGCTTGTTGACGAGAACTTTTTAAAATGTCCGCAAATGTCGAGATAATCTAACCTCAGTATCATCATCATCCTGCTCTTATACTAATTACTTGGATCGATACAATACGCTTTCTTTTCCCATACAATTATATTAGTTGGCATTTTTGTTACACTTCCTGTATCCATGTACTGCTTCGCACAGTCCATTTTTCTTTACTTTTACGTAGATTAAAAATTTATTAACTATGTACCTTTCGTATCGTACTCCACTAATTACCAAGAAACAATTAAAATAACTCAAGTGAACACACCGTTCACGACCTGAATTTAATAACAATAAATTTTCTGTAAAATCGGGCAGTTTGATATCAATCATTTTACTTTACAGGGACTAAATTTGCTAAGTAAGAGAAATATAAAATAAGTCGCTAAAACTTACGATGTCGATGTTAAAAGTAGCCAATGTGTTTCGACCCTTAAATAAGACATAAAGCAATTTTACTATCTCGTTAAGCGATAATAAAATATAAACAACTAAACTATTTATATTCAACAAATATGATTGAGCAATCTACAAGCTTATATACATTCATATCAATAGTCAATAATATTGTTACACCGAAAATGAACGTATTCACTGTATTTGCCTCCTTGCTAATTCTGATTATATATTTGATATATGTAATAACGAAGAGAAAATTTAATTATTGGAAGAAGAAAAATGTGCCTTACGTTAAACCTGCGCCAGTTTTAGGAAATTATGGCAATCATATTTTGTTACAAGAATACATAGGCAAATTGGTGCAAAGGTTGTGTTCACAATTTCCTAGTGCGCCCTACTTTGGAGCATTCTTCGGCACGGAGCCTGTTCTCATCGTGCAATCACCCGATATCTTAAAGCATGTTTTGACTAAAGATTTCTACTATTTTAGCGGAAGGGAGATAAGTAAATATTCATCGCAGGAAGACTTAACGGCAATCCTTTTCTTTGAAGGTGGAGATACGTGGAAGATTAAGCGCCAAATGTTATCACCAATGTTCACAAGCGGTAAAATGAAAAATATGTTCAAATTAATAGATATTTGCTGTAAAACATTTGAAAAGATGCTCGACGACGAAATTAACTCGAGTGATGTTATTGAATCAAAAGATCTCTGTGCTAGATACACCATTGACTGTCTTACATCATGTGCATTTGGTATTGAGGCTAACACGATGCTTCAACCTGATAACAATCAATTTAGATATATAGCTAACGAGACATTTAATTCTTCAAACTACAGAGGTTTTAAACTTGTATCGAGATCCGTGTGGCCTGCTATTTTCTACGGTTTGGGTTTTAAATGTTTTCCACCCGTAATCAGAGTATTCTTTTCAAAATTGATAAAAAGCGTTTTTGAAAATAGAAATTTTAAGCCTTCAACAAGAAACGACTTTGTAGATCTACTATTAAATTTAAGAAATAAAAGTGTTATTACTACAGACAGCATAAGAAATGCAAAACCGGGCATTAACGAGAAGGCCCAAATAGAGGTAAATGATGATTTATTGATAGGACAGTGCATGTCGCTATTTGGAGCAGGTTTTGAGACTTCTGCATCTACATTAAGTTTCACATTATTCGAATTAGCGAAAAATCCAGATGTACAGAAACGTGCCGCAGAAGAGGTAGACGAACTTTTACGTCGTCGCGGTAATAAATTAGACTTTGAATGCCTTAAAGAACTGCCATATATTGAAGCTTGTCTGTATGAGACTTTGCGGAAGTACCCTGTGCTTGGCAATCTTACGCGAGAGGTTATGGATGATTATACGTTGCCCGATGGATTGCAATTAGATAAAGGAATTCGTATTCACATACCAGTGTACAGCATGCATCATAATCCTGAATACTTTCCAGAACCAGAAGTTTACAAGCCTGAACGATTCCTCCCTGAAAATAAGGAAAATATCCAACAATATACTTTCTTTCCATTTGGAGAAGGCCCTAGGACGTGTGTTGGTAAGAACATTTATTTACATAAGTAGCATTATCAAACTATAAATCAAATGCCAAGCTTTTCAATTATAGTTTAAAATTGAGTATTTTTATTAACATAAATTAGATAGTCTTCTTGTTGTACCTAGGAAGTTAGACCTTTATATGAACTTAAGTTAGTACCTACTGTTTGAGAAGATACTCAAAAGGGTAACCCGTTGAATGAGCCATTGATGACAAGGGTACCGGTGGTGTACACTTACCTCTCATACGCCCACATGGCGTTTGTGGTATACGCACACTGGTGCATACACAAGTTATATAGTCGCATTCTGTCCCTTCTATCGCCAGGGATAGTTTTATCGATTTTTCTGTATTCCGCATCCGTGTGGGCGAAATCCCTGATCTTCTATCTTAGGAACCTCTATTACAAATGCATAGGGCCATGGTGGTCAGGGTAATACGCGAATACCAAACGGAGGCGAGTTGAATAGCGTGTCTGTTGACCGAAATTGGATTTTACTGCGGGTGTCAGTAACGCTTATAGGGGCGGTAATCTTTCACCCAGCAACCGTTCGCTGCCACTTTTTACCTGGCAGGGTAACGCCCGATGGAAAGTCTTTGCCCGTTCGGTAGTCAAACTGGAGGAGCTTCAGTTTGGTCTTCGGACTATGGAGGTCCTCCAGTCAGTGCTGAATAGATGAAACGCCAGCACCGGATCTTCTCTTTCCGACTGGTGCAGTTCTTGACCTAAAAAATAACCTGGCGGGCTGACAACCGAGGTCAACGCCTTGTTACTAGTGGTCAATCCAATGGCGGCAGGGGAGAATACGTTCAGCACCCTTCCACTATCTAGGTGGCGCAGGCCGTTTTCTAACCTCCTGTAAAGAAAGGCCCAGCAATAATCATGAAAAAAAAATAACCAAAGCAAAAAGTACTAATGGGTGCCATTTTTTTAATTAATTATCAAGCCTCCAAAAAAATAAATTTTGCAAGACTATCTGTCAAGCGACTGTATGCTGTGTGTAGACTGTATGTATTGTGACTGTTACTCATAAGAACCAACAACATAAAGTTTGATTGTTAGATATTTTGTTTAAAAATATTTTTATTATTAAATTTTTTGCAATTATACGGAAGCCATGACCAAGGCTTATTAGCGTTTGACCGGTTTTTATTTAAAGTAAGTAAACATTTAATTCGCCACCTGTGGATGTCGTAAAAGAAGACTAAGGAATATAATACGCATATAATATCTACATAAGAAAAGGAAAACTTAAAACACTACGACCGAGTTGACCAGCATGGTATAGTAAGGTCCATTTTCCTCCTATAGTGGAGGAGGTTCGATCCCTGCAGTAGGACTTATATTAGCCGAGATGACGATGATTACTTCCTAATATTTGTATTACATATTTATGTTTTCAGGTCTACGTTTCTCAAAATTGCAAATGCTTCCTGGATTGGTCTCTTTCTTAAAGAAATATCGAGTGGAGTTATCTCCAAATATGCAACAGAACGTGATTTTAGATTGCCGTACTATTGTAACACAGCCAAGGGACCAGGGCATATTCTTGAAGGTCTCCAAACGTGAGGGTTGGGAGCAAAGGATGTTCGTTCGACCCTAAATCTATAATGTGTATAAATGGGTATAATCTAAATTATATAAAAATTGTTACCTAATAAACAATTTAAAAGTATTGCTTACCCATAATGGTAATAGAAATGTTTATTTTATAAGTATAATATATTACGTTTAATTAAACTCCCCCATCATATGATGGAGGAGTTTAATCTCCTAAACAGTCAAAGCTATGTCATTCAATTAATATTATCATTCAAGCCTTTCGTCGTCCACAGCTGGACTCGATCTGCCGTATACAATACAACATGGCACAATTATTCATTGGAAAGGTTATTGTCATAATCGCAATGCTTGCCGAGTAAGTTGACGATTGCAATATATTATGTCTTCTAGAAGAGCACTTACGCTATTCTCCTTAATGCTAGCGACAACTATATTGTTATCCCCTCATCAAGTGAAAATTCTCACACTTCTTATTTTTAAATAAGATGAACGAAATATTTTATTTACTATATTACGCTTTAAGTTCTTGTCTAACAATCCTTCCTCATTTCAGAAATTAAATAAAATTAAGGTAAACTAATTATCATAGCTCATCAAAACCTTAAGAATTATTTCAATGTAACCAAGAATGGTTGTATTTTACTGTTCTTATCAAAAACTTAAGACTTATGTACATTACTAAGATGCTTTTTATTTGAGAGGTTACATTTTTTTTTCTATTGCAAACGGTGGCAAACGTCAAACAGTACACCCGATGGTAAGCATTGCTGCCACTCATAGACCTTTGCTAGGCCGCTGCCTACCGTGAAGGAAGTTAAGGGAGTGTGAATGCGTGAAATTAAGTTTGGTGAAACAGAAGGCATCATCAAAACCCACCACAAGCAAACACCCTCAGAAAGTTGGGCTTCCGGCTCTCTCGCTCACAATCCAAACAAATTGCTACTACTCAGGCGTTGATTTTCTGCGAGAGTGTGGTACTACCCCAGACGGACCGGTCCGCGGCTGTAGACAGGCAACAGTATGGTCAAACCACTAACACTAAATTTGTATTAGAACACATAGAAATTAAAAAATGTAACAAACATATATTGCTTGAACTTGCGACGATTATTAAATTATTTCCCTTTGAGGAAGCTTATGTCCCAAAGTAGATGTCGACAGTCTAATGGTAGGATGGAACAGAATATTAACATTAATAAAATTATTATAGTATTTTGTTTTTAAAGTGAAACTTGTTTAAACACATTAGAGTGATTTGTATTATGACATCACGCTTAAGTGACACGGTCGAATCTGCCCGGTTTCATTCGCTCGGCTCAGCAGGACCACATGTTCCACTCCTTCAATCAATTGTTTAGAGCTGATCACGATCTCGTCGCAATCATCAGTGCCGACCTGACGCTGCCGACCATCGCTAGGGAGATGCTCGGCACCATCCCAGGACGGGGACGTCGAGAGGTGAGGGTACCCGAAAGGGTATTCCGTCGGACCGACCACTGACGACAAGTCACCCTACTCCGGTGGTCAGCCTATCGACGAGCGCGATGCGGGTACGGGTGGGTTATGGACCCGGGCGCCGTTCTTTCGTCGCCCCGGATGGAAAGGACCGCGTGTGCGTTCCATAGCCCACCCATAAAAAAAGGCCTACCATTTTCTATGGTATGGGATTTAAAGCAATACCAATTTCAGTTACTGAATTCTTTTCGTAGATCTTGATAGAAAGTACCCTTTTCTTCCCTTTGGAGAAGGATCTAGGATGTTTATAGGTGAGAAATTTTATTTGAAACACGATTATCTTTAATATTTATTAAAAATTGTTTTATTTCAAATTGATTTTGGTAAATGCTCTATGACTTCATATTTAATCATATGTATCATTAATCATGTAAATAATATCTTATACATATTCACGTTTTGTTATTACGTTATTATTGTATTTTAGGTGATAGGTTATCATGTTTTCATTCGTATTTTATTTGTCTTACTTTATTTAACACACCAACAGCAGATGCGCGATTACATTAGACTTTTATTATATTTAGTTTAGTGGTCATTATACAGATCATAGGTATGCATGACAGCTACCACATTACTTTAGAGACTAAATAATTTTATTGTAATATATTTATTTGTAAAAGATTATTTAAAAGAACATCTAACTAAAATTAAGAAGTTACTACTCGCCTTTTAAAAGGCAGTGTCTGTATGTTGCATACATCATTGGCGATATGTGGATATCTTTACCCATTTCAGCAGACCTTAGATTATATGACTTTACTATACGTATAAGAGTATTATTAAAGATAGTATTTAAGGCAGATGTCGTTGGGATATTAAATATGCGAGCTTGACGAAACATTCGCATGTTGGCTTTGGAATTCAAATAGTGCATTAGTGGAGAATTTATCGAATTAATTATGATCTTGTTAAGTCAGTAAATTAGAGTTATTTCTTATTTTTTAACGTAGCATTCAAAATAAAACTACTTTACGGATTTTATCGCGTTTGTATTTGATTTTTGATTACCCGACGTTTCGAACACTTTGCAGCGTTCATGGTCACGTTAATAACTAATTTCTGTATCAGGTAGATAATTATAAATTTTCTGCAATAACGATGACTTGTTGGACGTGAGACTTCTTAGTCCGCCCGTGACCATGAACGCTGCAAAGTGTTCGAAACGTCGAGTAATCAAAAGTCAAATACAAACGCGATAAAATCCGTAAATTAGTTTTATTTAAAATGTGTAATACTCGCGTAAATATCAGAAATCATTCAAAAGTAATTTAGTCTAGCGCTATACTCTGAAAAGCTTTACGTATATACCTCTGTTGATACATAAGTATGTTAACAAACGGGCCTGGATCGATTCCACTGTAATATATTAATTAAGTTTTCCGTGTGGACGGAGTAAGAATACAATTCACCACCCCATATCTTACCCGTGGGTGATCGTACGAGACGACTAAGGGATATAAAACGCATATAACATCTATGCGAGAGAAGGAAAACTCGAAATATAACCCTATACCAACACGTCTGACCAGCGCGGTATAGTAGGTCAATTACCCTTCCATTATGGAGGAGGCCCGAGTCCAACAGTGGGACGTACATGGGCTGAGATGATGAGATGATGATGATATTAGTTAAGTAATATGGAGACCATATAATAAAACAATACTCTAAGAGACTCCGTTCTAATGTATTATAGAGTATTATAATACTATCAATGTTAAAAACGGACTTAGGTATCCGGATTATAAATCCAAGTATGTTCCTAGCCTTACTGACTATACTGTCTATGTTGACTAGGGATGATCGATGAACATCGATGTTCGATGATCATCGATGTTGAAAGGAAAAACATCGATGTTTTAACATCGATGTTGCTATAGGCAAAACATCGTAACATCGATGTTAACTGTTTTTAACATCGATGTTGAAAGGAAAACATTGATATTGAAAAGGAACCATCGATGCTGCTATGGGCAGAACGAAGTTTCCTAAAAAAAAGCTCATCAAAATTTGCCGGGAAGATATTACTTCATCGTCGTAACATCTATGTCAAAAACATTCGACAGATTTCCTAAAAAAAAAAGCTCATCAAAATTTGCCACGAGAATTTTATATCGTAACATCGATGTTCGACGATATCGATATTTCTGTAACATCGATGATTTCCTAACATCGATGTTCGGTGTTCGATAAACATCGAACATCGATGTTGGGCTTTCGATGTTGACATCGATGTTGACGTCGATGTTAACATCGATGTTTTTCTAACATCGATCATCCCTAATGTTGACGAAAAGATAAGTGATTTATCAAATAATATTCCTAGGTCGCGAATAACGGTGACGACGCCGTAGACCATTGCAAATATGATTATTATATTATTGTGTTCAGGATTGATTATTTGTTCATAAGAACTAGATCCCAATGGACCATTCCGCATTCCTCACTATGAAGTGAAAACCCTTAACATGTTTTTATTAGTTTACTATTACACAGAAAGACTAAAAGATGTGCTGATGGTTTGCCTGGAATATTACCTATTAAGATTAATAAGTGAACTTAAACAACTTATTTGAACTCTGGATGTACTCTGTAATGCCAGTTCTTCCGTGACTATAAATGCTCAAATATCAAATACAAATACTATAGAACCGTAAAAATAAATTTAATTCAAACTCATCTAAATACAGTAGAAACCCAATTAACCGGACTAATTGTTGTCGTTAGGCATTCGGATAATCGAAAATCCGGATAAACGAAAGTATGAAAAACATATTTTATGCACATAATTTTATGCGATTATTAAAAGACAAATACATATCCCGCGGGGATACACGTCAGAGCGGAGTAACAATTACTAACTAATACAATTTAAACAATAATGAAACGTGTGAAGCAGCGATTCCGCGGGGCGTGGGCAGGACATGCCATTTCAGACACGTTCATGCCATTTCAGACACGTTCATGCTTGCATAAATTCGATTTATAGGTACAATATATAGGTCGTGGTTGGTAGTCCAGATAATCGCGAATCCGTATAAGCGAGGGCCGGATAATCGAATTTCTACTGTATTCGAAATCATTATAATATTCTAGGAGTTTATCAGATATTTGAAGATATCTGATGTTTACGCGAGCACTACACATTGTAAATAAAACTACTTTTACGGATTATATCGCGTTTGTATTTGATTTATGATTGCCCGAAGTTTCGAACACTTTGCAGAATTCATGGTCACGGGCGGACTAAGGTGTCTCACGTCCAACAAGTAATCGTTATTACAGACATTTACAATTATCTACCCGATACAGAAAATAGTTATAAATTTATTAAATTGTTACCCACATTTTAGTACAAATTTATTGCCAGTGTAAGAAGAAAATGAATCTATATGAAAAAATTATATTGTTTATGGTTAGTAATTATTAATTATTAAATTTGTAGCAATTATTATTACAATTTGTTGATTTAAAACTAACAAAACTAATATACTACCACCGGATCGGAACGGATGATGGTATAGATTAGAGTGTACTGAATCGACAGACATTTTTTTTTTCTATGGATGAGCTATTGTCAGCGCACACGCCGTTTATTCCATCCCGGGCGACGAAAGAACGGCGAGCGCACCCATAACCCTTGTCCTCCAGTGGTCGGTCCGACGGAATACCCTTTCGGGTACCCTCACCTCTAGACGTCCGTACCTCGGGACATCGGTTGCCGTCGCGCGGTCAGTCTCGCCGCAGGTGTCGGAATATAGTCTCTGGTCCGGTCACCCGCGGCCTCGGATAGGGCGGCATCAGGCGCAGGTATACGCGCCTGCGGCCCCCGAACCACGGGCGGCAGAGCGTGTGGCCGAAGAGGAGTTCCTCTCCCGCACGATCCGCCTCCTGCTTCTCTGAGATGACGGCCTCACGGAAGGTGGTGACCGTGTCCCAGTTCCTGCAGCTGCTGAAGATCTTCCTAGCGATGGTCGGCAGCGTCAAGTCGGCATCGATGATTGCGACGAGTTCACGGTACTGCTCTGCCCACGCGGCACATACCTCGAGCTTGTGCAATCACAGTGGTGGCGGGACGGTGTGCTCTCCGTCCTCACGACCGTGTACAGGTACTTGGCGAAGCAACCGTGCCCCGTCAAGACCTGCACCAGTCGGAAGGAAAGCACCAGTCGGAAGGAAAGCAGCCCGTGCTGCCGACCCAACTACTCCATCAGAACCGGCTGGAAGGCTGCTAAAGGTCCTGACACCGTACCTAGGTGTCTCCAGCCGGACTGCCAAACGGGCAATGACGTCTCGGCTGGCGTCGACCCGCCAAGCGGTAAGTTCCCTCAAGGAAACCATACCGCGCCCCACTCGTGTCTCCGACACCCGCTGATACAATCGGGCGAGGGCGAGCATTTCCGCCTCCAGGTCCCATGGGAAAGTCCCGGCCAACAGGCACGCTGGCTCCGTCGCCGAACCGCCCGGACGCCAAACAAGCGTCGAATAGTCCCCTGAGGCGAGATCCCAGGTGCTCGAGAATCAGAGGCAGCACACGGTTGGGCACACCATCGGGCCGGGAGCCGCAACTCCTAACTCCGGTTCCGTGTTGGGCGGAATGCTCGGACGTCAGCCTCCCGGTCGCTGTCCGGCGAAGTCATGACCAGGGGCGTGTGCTCCGCCTGCCGTGGGAAGAGGTCCTCGAACCGTCAGCCCTAGCAACCATTATGGTTGCTAATCTGGCCATAAATAGTTGAATTGGGTCTATGCGGATGTCTCGTCTCGGTCAAAGTTGCGTTTCTCATAGATGTCATTTCTATAAAATAATATACAGTCATATTGTTGAATGCAATATATGTATTTGGAAATTTAAATAAATTAAATTATTTATGTATTTCTTTAATATTTTTACAATTCATTAAATTTTGAAAACCTTTTTTAAATTAGATAATAAATTTAATCCTATATTAAGAAAGTATAAGTCATTACTCTGAATAACCTAATAGTGACAAATTATAGTTTTAAGATCGACTGTACATCCTTTGCTCCCAACCTTCTCGTTTGGAGAACTTCAAAAATATGCCTTGATTTTTTGGTTGTGTTACGAATGTCCGGCCATCTAATATCACATTTTCGGGCATTTTTTCTGCTAGCTCCATTCGATATTTCTTAAGGAAGGTAATCAACCCAGGTAACATTTGTAATTTGGCAAAACGTAAGCCTGAAAACATTCAGTAAGTTAAAATAAACACCGATTGAAATAAGAGTGTGTAAGGGAAATATGGGGAATGGTGCTTTGCGTACCTTTATGGGCAGTCAGAGCCTATCTAAGAAGGCTCGTCTGGCTGTGCGTAGGGTAGTCTTTGTACCAACCCTAACGTATGGAAGTGAGATCAGGATATGGCGGAAAAAGCACGAAAGTAGAATAAATGCTGTGGAAATGAGAGCGCTGAGGAGCATGATTGGTGTGAAATTGAGTGATAGCATTAAGAACAGTGCAATCAGGGAACGTATGAATGTTGAAGTAGTGACAAGGATTCAGAAAGGTATGTTAAATTGGTTTGGTCATGTAGAGTGAATGAATGAAAGGAGATTAACAAGAAGAATTTATAAGGCAAATCTGAGCGGAAGTGTTAGAAGGGGAAGATCAAGGCGAACGTTCCACGATCAAATCGGGGACGTTCTTAAGAAAGGCCAGGTTAGAGGTACACTAAACCGAAAAATATGAATGAAAAGATTATTGAATGTGGAGGAGGCGAAAGTGGTATGTCAAGGTCGTAGCTAGTGGAGGGAAGTGGTCTCAGCCTACGCCTATGGGAAAGAGGCATGAATATATGTATGTATATAATTATGTAGCACCGATTACTGCAATTTTTTGGTTTTATTTAGTAAAAATATGTCATTCATTTTAATAATGATTTTAAAGACAATTATAGCTTTTTTGAAGTGGGCTTTGGTCAGCGCACACGCCTTTTGCTCCGTCCGAGGTACGAATTGGCGGCGCGCGGCCTCGTAACCCACCGTATTCCCACTGTTTCATCATTACGCCGACCACCAGTACCGAGTTACTTGTCGTCCGTGGCCATCCCAGCAAGCAATTATAGCTTAGGAGGAAATCAAGTAAAGATTTGACAAATTATCGTTCCCGACTCCCATAAAAATAAACCTCAGAATATCATAATTAAATTTTACCCCTACATTAAACATTTGAAATAAAACTATTTTTATATAACGTTTGCATATGTTAATAGGTAGTATTATAGAAAAACCATATGCATATTATTTAGTTTTCTTTGTAAAAGTGAAATAATAAAAATGTGCTAAGTTTTTTTTTCATTTCATGATGAGCAATACAGGATATAGTTCTACTTATGAACGAATAATCAATTGTCAACACATTAACATACGAATAAGAACATGATTAATTACCTAAGACACAATAATAAACCTGAATACAACGAATAAACATGTTGAATGGTACATTACACATTAATAAATATGTATGAGGTCATAGCGCATTTACAAAAACCAATTTGAAATAATTTGATAGAGTCCCTAAAAGTAATCTTTAATTATTAATTATAAAATTTCTCACCTAAACACATCCTAGGTCCTTCTCCAAATGGAAGAAAAGTGTATTGTTCAACATCTTTTTTATTTTCTCCGAGGAACCGTTCAGGCTGGTATGTTTCTGGTTTCGGAAAGTATTCAGGGTTATAATGCAAGCTATAAACGGGTATGTGTATACGAATACCTTTCTCTAAAGACAAGCCATCAGGTAACGTGTAATTATCCATGACTTCTCGTGTTAGAACCCCGAGCACAGGATACTTCCGAAGAGTCTCATTAATACAAGCCTCGAGGTAAGGTAGTTCATTCATGGATTCATTGATGGTTTCAAAGTCCAACTTGTTGCCATGATGGCGTAAGAGTTCATCTACTTCTTCCGCGGCACGTTTCTGCACATCGGGATTTTTTGCTAGTTCAAATAGAGTAAAGCTCAAAGTACCAGCAGAAGTCTCAAAACCAGCACCAAATAATCCGATGGACTGCGCTACTAATAAATCATCATTTATTTTTAAATTGACTTTTTCATCAGTTCCAAACTTATTATTTCTAATGCTATCTACAGTTACAATAAACTTTTGCTTTATATTTAAGAGTTGATCCACAAAGTCGTTCCTTGTTGACGGTTTAAAATTTCTTTTTTCAAAAACACCTTTTATCAATTGCAAAAAAAATTGTGACACTGAAACTGGTATTGCTTTAAATCCCAAACCATAGAAAATGGCCGGCCATATAGCCCTAAGATTAATTTTAAATCCTCTATAAAAATTAGTATTGAAGATCTCGCTAGCCATAAATCTAAAGGGATTATTTTCAGGTGTTATCATTGCGTTGGCTTCAATACCAAAAGCGCACGAAGTAATACAGTCCATAGTGTACCTTGCGCAAGTATCTCTTACTTCAATCATATCCCTTGTACTTATTTCACTTTCAAGCATTTTTTCTAATGTACGAGAACATGTCTCTATTAAATAGAACATATTCTTCATTTTTCCCCTAGAAAAAAGTGGGGTCATCATCTGGCGATTTATTTTCCAACTATCGCCACTTGAAAAGAAAATGTTTTTCGTGACAACTTCACTAGCTGAATAATCAGAGACTTCTCTTCCGTTGCAGTAATAAAAGTCTTTGGTAAAAACATGTTTCAAGATTTCTGGTGATTGCACGATAAGAACAGGCTCTGTTCCGTAGAATGCGCCAAAATATGGCGCATTAGGAAACTTCGTACACAATTTTTTAACTGATTCACCTGCATATTCTTGTAATAAAATATGTCTGCCATAGTTACCTAATATTGGTAAAGGTTTGATGTATGGTACATTCTTTTTCTTCCAGTAATCATATTTCTTGTGGACTCTCACATGTATTAAATACAGAACGAAAATAATAAGCAACAATACTATTGAAGTAAAACCGTCCATTATTGATAACGTTTCACTGTTGACTGCGTCCACAACTATTTATCTAAGCTTTTATATGCTAAATACCAGAAGCAAATTTTTATCATGACTGACATGTTTTATAATTAGCATTATCATTATGTGTGTTGATTAAAAGAATATTGTGTGTAGGACACACGACGTGAAGTATAATTTTTGCAGTGATTTTAGTTATGTTTAGTCAAATTTCAATTATCAAATTACCGTTGACTTGTAACGCACCGTATTCATTCAACTATCAGAAAACACTAATAAATGCACCAGTTTCGTCAATTTATTCCATTTATTGCATGTATTTTACATGTATTCTCTTATTTTTAAAATGAATAATAGACGCGTGTGTAATATAGTCTATCGGCTCCGATCAGTTGTGTGAGTGTGTAGAACACGCAGGCTTACTGGGGTGTGCTGAAAAGAGAAGGGTAGATCTGAGCGTGTCATTCGACCGTTTCATTGTGACTTCATAGCATAAATTAGTCTAACGTGCTTAAAGATGTTTCACTTTCTTATTAATATTATAAATGCGAATTCCTTATTAATATTGTAAGTGTGTTTGTTTGTTTGTTACGATTTCACGCTTAAACCACCGAACTGATTTTAAAAATTCTTTCTGCAATGGAAAGCTATAATATCAGGGCGTAATATAGGCTATATTTTATACCAGTATTCCAACGGGAACTACGCGGGTAAGGTCTCGGCCTAAGCCCATCTTGTTGTTGAACAATGCGGGAAAGTTATTAGAGAGAATCGTGGCTGCCCACATCGAACGGCACCTGAGCCAGGCCCCGATCTGTCGGCACCCCGTTTTGGTTTCAGGAGGCGGTATTTGACAATTTCAGGCTTGCTGCGCCTGAAAGCCATGGTCACCAAAGCGATCACCAGTGCCAATGCCTTCAATCTGCCATTCGTCTACATCAGGGAGGCGCTCTGATGTTAGGGAGTGCCCGTATACCTAAAGCGGCTGGTGGTACACTACTTGGAAGGGCGCAGCGTCCTCTATACTTACCAAGTAGTGTGCAGTCTATATTCATTAAATTATGTTTTAGTGAATTTTCTTAGTTTTCAAAACATGTATCATTCATTCAACAATAACCTACCCTCATCCCACGCCAAGAGAGATCGGCACAACATGATCTTACCATCCATAGACTCCTGTCAGCCATCACAACTGCACTCACTGCTTTCATACGCATATCCTCATTCACACAATTCATCCATCTCTTTTTCTTCTACGATTCTTATGTCCATTATTGTAGAAACGATATTGACAACCCTCCTTGTCACATGCCTTTGGAATAATCATAATATTATCTATAGTTTTATTTTCAAATTATTGTCTGTCTAGATAATGATGATAATATATCTATTATGTGATATGAAGTTATTTAGTTATCATCATCATCACCTCGTTCTTATCTCAAATACTGGTGGTGGTGTCAACTAAATATGTACTTTTTTCATAGTACATATTGCAATAGTTATTGTAAACAGTTTTATGATCGACCTGACTGCAACCCTCCTCGGGAATGCAACTTGACTACACGACATCAGATAGAGTTTGCCCATCTGGGCATAGATCTCTATGTAAAGCTCTTAGTCGTCTTTTCGACACCCTCGAACAATGTTAAAGATTGGCAGTATTCTTAGCCGCTACTAAACATCACTAACTTGTTTAAAGTCATTTAATATCTTTACATACATATGTAATAGTTTTTTATCACATAAATGATTAAGTATAAGTTGCAAAAAAGTGGCTTCACGGTTTTTTTTTGGGACTTGATTGCAAAACAAATTTGCAGATACAACGTCGGTGGCATGAGTAGCTAATAAGTATCTATAAGAAATCGAATGAATCGAACACACAATAAACAAACGGATAATAGCGAAGTAATATCGTATTTATAAAATCACTGTAGTGAGTAGAATGCTCTGTTGTATACAATATAAATATTTTCTGTGTGGTAACAGAATAAGAATTAGTTCATCACCCCTATATCTTACTCGTAGATATCGTAAAATACAATTCCCCGCCCACAAGGTCTTTTGTCTTATTATTTTTTCTGTGGAATTATGAATACATGCAGTGCATGAGGTTCGGTCATATTAATCATCATCATCTCATCATCTCGGCCCATATACGTCCCACTGTTGGGCTCGGGCCTCCTCCATAATGGAAGGGTAATTGACCTACTATACCGCGCTGGTCAGACGTGTTGGTATAGGGTTTTATTTCGAGTTTTCCTTCTCTCGCATAGATGTTACATGCGTTTTATATCCCTTAGTCGTCTCGTACGATCACCCACGGGTAAGATAGGGGGTGGTGAATTGTATTCTTACTCCGTCACCACACGGAAGGTCATATTAATACATCACCAAAACTACCACCACATGCTAACACCTCTTAGAAAGTTGGGCTTCTGGTTCTCTCGCTCACCGAACGAAATCTATTAATTGCTACTACTCTTACCATATAAAACCATCATCATTATATTCAGCGTAATAACAGTGTAAAATTACAATTCATTATCCCCTATCTTACCCGTAGGTATCGTAAAAGACGACCAGAGGATATAATATCTATGCAAGAGAAGGAAAACTCGGAGCCCTAACAACCCGTCTGACCAGCGTCAGCCGGTTATAGTGGGTCAATTTTCCTCCTATCGTGAAGGAGATTTGAGCCCAGTATAGGACATCTGTAAGCCAAGATGATGATGATAATAATAAACTATCCAGAATTAATAATGACTATTGAATTGCAATTAATAATGACTATTGTTTTATTGTCTTTATTGCGTAAACTTACGATAATTAACTTTTCTTACAAAATATTGTCCGTCATCCTGCATCGGCAATATTTCTATGTAAATAACAGTTGAGATAACCTTTTTTATTTATTTGGCTTGATAGCGTCCGGATCTGGACAGAAATGCAGAGTAGGCAAAACATGTTTGATTTGGATAAAGACTCTCTTTTGAAGTTATACTTCGTTTGGCACTTCGTCGCCATCATGCGGTAGTTCCCCTGACGGTCATAGGCCTCTGTAGTTGCCACAGGCGAGCTCAAACCCAGACGATCAGATACCTCGATCGCATGGCTGTGCCATACAGCGCCATTGAGCGGATCACCCCCCACATATAACCATCGACCCTCAGCGCTAAGTCCACCCACATTCGGCATGAGCCATGAAAGAGCGGAAGCCGCACCGAGAAACCCAGGAACAAAGCGACGGAAATGCTTTTAAAACTACCAACGCCTGTCTAGGTCGGTATTGTCGGTCGGAGGTCGGTATTCGCACGGTGCTCGCACCAGGCTCAAATACTTTATAAAAGACAATGCTGATGGAGATGGAGTAGGCCATAATAGAGGTGCATGGTCCTGTATAGCGCCCGTGGAATAAAAAGGCCTCCGCCTTACTGAGTACGCCACCGTAAGTCTTACGAGGCATGCCTTTTAAGTTTTGTCGCTTGAAGAAAAAATCACAACTAGAACCTTATAGTACTTTTTATTGTTTTTCAAAGTATTCACCACGTAGCTTAATACACTTTTCCACTGGCTCAAACCAGATATTATAACATTTATTCCACTCTAAAGTGGGGGCTTCAAAATGGCGAAGACTTTTCTTAATTTTAGGAAATGTAAAGAAATCGTTAGAGCTTAGGTCAGGATTGTATGTAGGATGGTCAACAATTTCTACTTTTTCCTGCTTCAAATACTCAATCGTTTGATTAACGCTGTGTGAGCTTGCATTGTCGTGGTGCAGAATGATGCGTCGCTTTGAGTTAGATTTTCGAAGTTCGTGACTTGTGGTAAACAAACTGTGGTATACCACTCTGCGTTAACCGTTCTAGGATCTTGAAGTGCAATAGTCGCAACATGGCCGGTTTTTCCAACGAAGGTGGCCACCATCTTCTTTGAAGTGCTTCGAGTTCGAACAACTTTAGTAGGCTTTGGCTCGTCTTGAAAGACCCAGATTGTAGATTGTTGTTTGAAATCAGGATCGTAGGCATAGATCCAAGATTTGTCACCAATGATGATGTCGTAGACGTGATTTGACTTTCCTCAGTTGAACCTATACAGAGTTTTCTTACACCATCTGACGCGGGCCGCCTTGTGATCGTCGAAAAGCAGATGCGGTATCCAACGGCAAACTAGCTTTCTCACACCAAGCGCTTCGTGCAAAATCTTCTGGATGGTTGTCCCTGAGATGCCTAATAGAGCCTCTATCTCTCGATTTGTCACACGACCATCTTCGAGAATTAGTTGTCTCACAGCAATGATGTTATCTTTAGTGAAGGCGGATTTTGGGCATCCTTCGCGAGATTTGTCACTAACACTAGTATGTCCACGCTGGAATTCTAAATACCAGCGTTCTTCAAAACAATGAAGCCGTGTCAGGCCTTTTCTAAAGTTGTAAAAAATTATTGCACGAATATTTTCCTTAGAAAGATGCAATTTCGTACGTAACCTGATAGATTCCAATCGACTCTGTGACTAAACAATAGCATTAATCCTAATACTTTCAACTGTTTGGAGATTCAAAATTTAAACACATTCGAATATAGAACAGTTCCAAATTCAAAATTGCCGGGAAATATGGAAACGACAGAACTTAAAAAGCATGCCT